>JAKELP010000016.1:5460000-6822500 GCA_029929735.1 Mimosa pudica | reverse complement strand
TGGTGAGGTTTATGGAGGGAATCATTGTATGAAATGTGTAATTATGCCAAGAAGAGACCATTGGACAATGAGAAATTTTTCTATCTGTCTTCTTATCCTTTTTTTATTCTTCTTTTTTCCCCTTGACATTAACACTTTCAATCTAATGTTACTTTGGAGAGAAATAATGTGCACGTTATAATTTTGGGGATATGAATTATGTATGTTCTTTTCATTCGTGTTTGTTTCCATGTATAAGATTTACTGAAGAGTAGGAATTATGGATCCTCAATTTCTCATGTAAGATTTTCTGTAATGTGAAATTTTACTTCATCTAATTACTTATGTGGTTTCTTTTTGTTTTGGCAATTTGTTAGTCAGCAGGTCTTCCATGGAGTTTGGCCAAGGGGCAGGATACTTTCACACCAATTAGCTCTGTTGTAAGAAATAGTATACCTTAAATACTTCTCTTATGCTAAAAAACAGGCATTTAGCAAAAGGTAGAAATTTTGAGATCTGACAGTACTAGGTTCAGCAGCTGATGGCATTTATAATGTAATATACAAGCTCATGTCTTTGAGATTAGCACATCACTTGTAATGGGTGCCTTTGTGAAAGAAGTAGAATAACTTGCATGCAAGTAGCTCTGTAGGGGTGTAGGTCCTCCATTCAGTTATGCACAGCCTATTTCTAGGGGAATTATAGTAAACTGGAAATTACAGTAAACTGAAATACTTTTAGTAGTTAAACGCCCACAGAACTTTCCATCTCAGCTCATCTACTTGTATATTTAAGCCATTTTTTTCAAGCATAATACAGCCTGTCTGATCCAACATCTATTGAATGCAGTTGCCCAAGACAGCAGTGCCAGATCCCCACGATATAGAATTATGGTTAAAGGTTTGAGCTGTTTATACTTCATACGCTCGTATAGCTGAATTCTGATCCTTTTAATGTTCAATGGTTACATGACACATTGGCAACTTCAAAGTGACTGCAGAAAATTGGTTGCTGCAGGTAGATGATGAAATACGGCAGAAAGGCTCAACTAAGGACATGATATTTAAGTTACCGTTTCTAATTAGCCACATAAGTTCCTTCTTCACACTCTTTGAAGGAGATGTGATCCTCACTGGTACTTCATCTGCCACATTGATTTTGTGCTATACATTAGATTATGAAACAGAACAATGTCTTGAATAGTGTTTTAACCTCTAGAGGCCACTAATCACACTGTAATGGGTTCACCATTGGTAAAATCTTTTAAACCTTAGCTTCATTAAAATAGTTCATATGTCAATTGTGCAGGCACTCCTCCTGGTGTTGGTCCTGTGAGGCCAGGTCAGAAGATTACTGCAGGAATTACAGGCATTGTGGACACACATTTCAATGTTGAGAAAAGAAAGGGGCCAGGTAATCCTTGAGTTGGGGTCATCATTATTCCTTACCCCTTGTGGTTTCATGTAAGACTATTGCAGTATTAGGAGCTTGTTAGGTAATAAGCCACTTGTTACTTGTGAGTTCGTGGTCTATTTGTGGATATTGAATCAGTAAAATCAATCCAAGTGGTACTGTTGTTTTTACTCCAATTTATTTCCTTGTCCTTTTCTCCAAACCATCTACAGATTAAACCTAAAGTCTTCTTTTTGTATTTAAATGTAGAATTAAAATACTTCCTCCGGTCCTAAATATAAGACCTAATTGACTTTTTTTTGGAGATGTTAAGGTTACAAAATGTTATTAAATTATGACATATTTGATATATTTTTAGATTAGTCATTAGTTTATAGATTAAATAAACTAGTTTAAGGGAAAAAATTAGGTAAATCAATTTGTAATTGACTTATATTTTGCTTTTTTAGGATTTTTCAAAAAAATAAACTAGGTCTTATATTTAGGACCGGAAGGAGTATTATTCTGTTATTTACACTATAGAGGGATTCATACGAACTTACATTGTCTGATATTTGAGTTTGCTGAATCAGACTCATCATGTAATAATGGCAATGGTGGCTCCTTAAATAGGGGATCCAAGTTTTCCTCAATATCCATGTTTCATTTAGGATAAGGATACTACGATTGTAAATTAATGCTTTATTAGGATAACTCAAAAGTTTGATTTACCAATTTACTTGTATGTGGACTTTATGGATACATAGTAGTATAGAATGTAGATTTGAGCTGGTCAAAACATATTGCAATTCCAACACATTCAGCAAAATAGAAAACTTCTAAGCAAAGTTACAATAAGGATATGATTGGTTCATGAGACAAAGCAGTTTAGGCAAAACCAAAGAAAGAGTTACTGCTAATACACACACATTTGTTTTTTCACTTAATCATTATATTTTTTCAACAAATATGAACTTATAATTGGTGGGATCTAATGTCTCAGTTTATGTTTGGTCCATGTCTTCAGCATGTCAGTGTATCGTTTTGTGTCAATTTCATGGGGCTTCAATATTTGTTATTGTTCATTAATCTGATTGGAAGCCTAGTACTATGCACTTTTTTGTTATGTTTGAATAACGTTGTCCTTTTATTAAAAAAAATTGGTCGGCTCTTTTTGGCAAATCTTTTTATTTAGACTATCAAAGTCATACAGCCATGTCAACTCCTAACTCGAACCTGGAAGCTCTCCAAATCCACGCGGACATGCGTTGCCCCTACCCCTAGGATAGTTGGTCATGCTCTAAGCAAAGTTATTTGTTTAAAACAAAAGAAAATTATATTTGATAATTTTTTTAATTTAACCAGGAACATTAAATATAATAAAGATGTATAAAAAATAGAAAGAGATTTTCTATCTCAATCAAATAATGATAAAAGAGCCCACAGCAGATTAGCATCGACAAGTAGTTTCTACAAAAGAGTAATAATAATTGCTCCCATTTAACACTTATGAGTTATAGGCAACATTCTTCCCAAAAAAAAGAAAAGTTGCGGGACAAAACTGTTTATTAACAAAAACTTTCAGAGCTCATTGGTACATTAACTCTTAAATATAAGAAATATAAATTGAAAAGAGAATCATTGTGACATCTTAAATGAAATAATGATAAAAAACCCCACAAATTACCAAGGAGAAGTGCCGAAAAAGAATTTGGTTAGAAAAAAGGTCCAACAAAGAAAACGAGAATATTCATATTGCTCATTCATTATAGCTATTATAAAAATAAAGAAAAAGAAGAGAGATTGTGAGAATAAGAGAGATAGAATAATAAGAAAAGAAAATGAGAGTAGGAAGAGAATAAACAAAGAAGAGAATATAAAAAGAATATATGACTTTGACTTATGATATAACGGTACAAATGTCTTGGACATAACCTCTATCTATAGCCTCTAAGTCATTAAAGACTATGAATGAGGTTACAAAGAATAATGGTGTTGTTTAATAAATGACATTTACCATTAGAAATTATCTACAAGAAATTCATTGAGAATCTACAAACTTAAGGGCATTTATAGAGAAAAGAAGAAGGGATTATGGACATTATTCACTAGATAATTTCATTACACTCCCCTTGAATATTCTTATTATTGTGCAACTTTTTGAGTATTATATCCATTTTCTATGGAAACATATCTCTTAAGTGTACTTTTTTCTTTGTATCCTTCCTAAACAAATTTGAACCACTGATTGTCAGAAACAAAAACTTTTATATATTTTTTGTTAATCACGGTCGGTTTAATCCGGACTTGAGGGATATGAGTGTTGCCCACATAGGTAAGATTGTCCCCTCTCCCAATAAGAGAGCTTCCGTAATTTTTCGAACATGTGTTCTCATCCTTACAGGGTTGTAGCCCACTTATCAGTTCAACCAACTATCCATTGGTAAAACTTTTAAATTTTATAAAAATGAATGAGTCGTTATCATATGTGTAATACATGTTCGATTTTAAAAAGGTTGTATAGTTAAATCAATATCATCATCAATCATCATTAATATCATCAATATCAATATATCAATATATAACCTAAAAAAGTGATCCACCACCAAACACTGTTCATAAGCACTGTTCATGAACAGTGTTTGGTGGAATATTATATATTATTTTTATTTTCCTTTTTTAAAAAAAAAATTTTTTTAAAAAAAAATTATTATTTTTTTTAAAAAAATCAGTTATTATATGATTTTTTTCACCCGATATTTTAGTTAAAAAAATTTGGCATATATTTTTTTAGTGCAAATTTGTTAAAAAATTTGTTCATGAGCAAATTTTTAGTGCAGTGATTGACATTCTCTATTACTATTGTATGTGATTGCTTTCTTTGGTGCTTAAATAATACATTTCACTAATGTTTTATCATATATTATCTTTGGTGCTTCTTCAATTGTCACTACAATTCCCTCTTCTCTAATATTCTAAAAGTTTAGTCTATAATCTATTGAAATACCTCTCCCATGCAGCGCACGGGAGTTAACAAAACAAAAAATGTTGTTTACAAGACGATGTTTTCAAATATCTAGCCAGTTATGTACAACAAATATTATTTTTGTGAAGCTAACATCTATTCAAATATGTGAAGATATTTTTGTGATCATTCAAATATGTAAATTTTTAGTGCAGTGATTAACATTCTCTATTACTATTGTATGTCATTGATTTCTTGTGAGGATTTATTTGGGCTATGTATTCTTTACTTTCTTGGGCTAATTTATTTGGGTCACATATTTTTTGTCATATATTTTTTTAGTGCAAATTTGTTGAAAGAGAAGGTAAAAAAAAGTTAAAAGAAAATTTGTCATATGTTTTTTTAGTGCAGATTTGTTAAAATAAAAAGTTAAAAAAAAAATTTGTTCATGAGTAAATTATTTAATATTTATATTTATTATTATATTTATTATTTATTATTATTATTTATATTTATTATTTGGCAATTTTTTAATTATTTAATTGTTAATTATTTAATATATTTATTATATTATTATATTTATTATTTATTTTTTTATTTATATTTAATTATTTAATGATTTATTATTTATATTTATTATTATATTTATTATTTATTATTATTATTTATTATTTATTATTTATATTATGTATTATATTTATTATTTATTTATTTGGCCCACGTGTTATTTACTTTCTTGGGCGCATTTATTTGGGTCACATATTTTTTGTGAGTGCATGAACAGTGTTTTGGTGGAATATAATATTATTTTTTTTTTCTTTTTTTTATAAAAAATTAGTTATTATATGTTTTTTTTCACCAGATATAGAAGTTGTTCCATGTAGATATAGAACACAAAAAGAAAAGTTTTTTCTTCACATAGGGAAGATTTGTTCAGTTAA
This sequence comes from Mimosa pudica, assembly GCA_029929735.1. NCBI lineage: Eukaryota > Viridiplantae > Streptophyta > Magnoliopsida > Fabales > Fabaceae > Mimosa > Mimosa pudica. The sequence continues at coordinate 6,817,223 of JAKELP010000016.1, read as the reverse complement.
ATTTAATTTCGATTTTCATTACGACTTACAAAAAAATGTTCATTTGGTAATGTAAAAAATTTAAATAATTTATTTATCAATTGATATTTTAATTTTTTGTAATAGATTAATTGATTTGACCGTGAAGCTAATATATAGTTTTAAAACACTCAAAATATATCATGATTAATTAAGTATGGCTTAATTAATTCTTTAATAATGTATTCAAAAGACTTAATATAGTGTAATAAATAAAAGACTAAATATAATAAAATAGCATGTTTTAAAGAAGGGAGAAATATATTTTTTTTGTAAAAAAAGTTTAGGTAAGTTGGGTCCGAAATTTGATAAGGTCAGGGCAGTCCTCCTAGCCCAAAGAGAGTCATAGATGTACTTACAAATTGCCCATTAACAATCAATGAATCACGCTGAAAAATGACACACGCCACATGAAGTCTTTAAACTTGTTTGACGCAGCAAAAAAAAGCAAAGACCAATTAGTTAGCTTGACCAAAGTCTTAGCTTCCCACTCTGCCGTGTGAAGCACACACACCAGTGACCCCACAATCCCACCAATCCATCCCAAAAAATATCATCTAGCATTCAATACAATACACAATCACACTAACATGATTTCCCTTTTTAATCACGCACATATCTTGAATCAAACCGCGTGACATCAACATATAACATATCATATCACACAATCCCACTCATTTAAATCCCTCCATACTTCATTATTCCCTCCAAACCTCAACAACAACAACAACAACAATAATGGTTGCCAACGACAATCTAAATCCAAACCAAAGTCCCTTCGATGCCAACAATGGCTATGCTTACACCACCAACATTCTCATCACAATCGCCCTAGTCCTCTTCTTTCTCATCCTCCTCATCATCTCCCTCCATTTCTATGCCCGCTACTACCTCCGCCGTGCCCGCCGCCGCCACCTCCTCCACCGCCAATACCTCATCTTCCACTTCCCCTCCGATCTCCCTCCCACTGGCCTTGACCCCTCCGTTCTTCAATCACTCCCTACCTTCGTTTACTCCTCAGAAGCCAACCCCATTATTGAATGCGCCGTTTGCTTATCCCATTTCGAAGAAAACGAACTTGGTCGGGCTTTACCCAAATGTGACCACAAGTTTCACGTTGCATGTATTGATATGTGGTTTATGTCTCACTCTACTTGTCCTCTCTGTCGATCTCTCGTTGAGTTTCAGCCAGGACTGGAAGGCGGCCGGTCTGAAACGGAAGTGGTGGTCGATACGGGTGAACCGGGTTCAGGTGGAGAAGGAGTAGACCTGACCGGATGTACGGTTTGTTCTTCGCGGTCGTCGGTGAGTGTGGTGGTTGATGAGCCTATGAGTTGGAGTTTAGGGAGAGAAAAGGAGGGGCATTGAAGGTTTAGAGTGTTCAATTTGTTCTTATATATAAAATCACATTCTAATTTTTCCGAATTTTTTTTAAATTGACCTCATAATAGTCCCTCCAATCCGGAGTATAATGGTTTTGGTCCAAATAAGAGCTTATCTCACATTCTCTGCTCATTTAATTCATTTTTCCTATTATCATATAATAAATAAGTATTGGAAAAAAGACATTAACTCCAGACACCCAACTAATAACTTTTACATATTTTCTTAAGAAGCGTATTTTGACGGCTGAACTCTTATATTATGAATCGGAGGAAGTATTTATCAATAATAAACAAGAGAAGGATAAAGGTAAATAATTAGAGTGAATTGATAATATATATCATGTGATAATAACTGACTGAATGTAAAAATATCCATGTACTTTTGTCAAAGTGCACCTAGCACCATAAACTTGTTTTGTGCAAAAATGCCATGAACATTTCTAAAGGATGCATAATTGCCCATACCGTTAATTTGGACTAGCGGACATTGCTTTAGGATCAAGTAATAATAAGTCTCACAATATGGTTTGAATGATTATTTTACTAATAAAAAAGGAGAAAACTTTCCTTTTTAGTTAACTCTATATACATTTTAGTTTGGTAGAATCTTAAAAATAGTGAAATCGGAAAGTCAACTTACGAATTTGACAACAATATTTATAATACTCATAAGTTAACATATAATCTAATTAGTAATTACATTATTACATGTATCTTAAGTTATACTCCCTCTGGTCCTAAATATAAGACCTAATTGACTTTTTTAAAAATTCCTAAAAAAAGCAAAATAAGTTAATTAGAAATTGATTTACCTAATTTTTTCCCTTAAACTAGTTTATTTTACTTATAAACTAATAGATAATCTAAAAATATATCAAATATGTCATCATTTAATAGACTATTTTGCAACCTTAACCTCTCCAAAAAAAAGTTATCTAGGTCCTATATTTAGGACCGGAGGTAGTATAATTTATTGGTTTAATTAGTTTACTTATTTTTTAATAAAAGGGTCAAAGGAACTCCCTATTTATAAGTAGAGAATGAAACACATTGAAACTTTTTTTTGTCCGAAGAAACACATTGAAACTTGACTGACTGACTCCATCTCTTGACCAGTTTTACTCGTTTACTTGTTGTTAGTAGCTTGATCCAAATCTGCGCAGTCTGCCGTGACACACACAACACAACACAACTCCACCAATCTGTCCACACATCAGTTCAAAAAAAATAAATCTGTCCACAGAAAAATCAATTTAGCATTCAATATCATTAATATAATTTCCCTTTCTAATTAGGTAATTGAAGTCAAACCGCGTATGCACATCACATAAAATCGGCAGTAGTCCAAGCTTCTTCCTCTCATCATTCCCATCAAACCTTAACAACAATGGCATCCAACAACAACAACCCCCTCAATAATACAAACCCAAATTTAAATCAAAATCCCTTCAACACCAATAGTAGCTATGCTTTCACTAACAACATCCTCATCACAATCACCTTCCTTCTCTTCTTTCTCATCCTCCTCCTCATCACCCTCCACTTCTACTTTCGCTGGTAAATCCGCCACCTCCGCCGCCGCCACCTCCGCCGTCAACACCTCATCTTCCACTTCCCCTCTGATCTCCCTCCCACCGGCCTCGACCACTCCGTACTCCACTCACTCCCTACCTTCATTCACTCCTCACATTCCAACCCCATTATTGAATGTGCCGTATGCTTGTCCCATTTTGAAGACAACGAACCGGGTCGTGTTTTGCCCAAATGTAACCATAAGTTTCACGTTGCATGTATTGATATGTGGTTTCTGTCTCACTCTACGTGTCCTCTCTGTCGAGCTCTTGTTGAATTTTATCCCGGACCGGAAGCGAGTCGGTCTGGACCGGCGGAAGTGGTAGTCGATGTGGTTGAACCGGGTTTGGATGATGAGGGGAGGAACGGCCGTATGGTTTGTTCTAAGGAGGGGTCTGTGGGGCGTTTGGCTTCGTTTAAGAGAATGTTGAGTAGTGAGACGAGTCAGTGAGATTGTGTTTAGGGATATACAATAACGTGGATGGGGTTATAAAATTATATTGATTGCTTAATTACTTCATATACAAACTCATGGTGCGTTTTGTAGATATCGGATGATCCTTTTTATACCATATCAAAGATTGTTTATTAGGCTAATTAATATGCATTGGATTGAATATTTTTTAGGCCGAGCTTATTCAGATTTCCTTTGTTTTCATATTCTTGTATTATATTCTTACATCTTATTTTTATTTATCTATTAGTATGTGACTTACACTACTAGCAACTGATTGATCTGATTCTCTATATATATAGGCCCACAATATGAAAATTGGAAAACCTGGTTATACTTGGAACTACAATTCTTTTAAATAAACATATTTCTTCTCCCTATCTAATAAACATTAAATAAAGAGTATAGTTAGAAAATAATTATATTTAGCGATACAATGTTTTATCTAAATAATTATATTTAGTTTTTATTTTGTTTTGTTTCATTTTTATCAAAAAAAAAGAGAAGAAAATAATTATATATAGCGAAACAATGTAGATCGGATTATAGTATTAGAGTAATACCCTAATAACTTGATTACATATAAATATCAAGAAAACAAGTCCAACTTGAGCAATAATGCATTAAGATGTTTATATAGTATTGGATTGATAACACCTTTCCTTAGCATTTTGTAATTAAAAGACAAACTTAATACCTATGTAGAGTACACTTAATTCAAATTTCAACAAACAATAAAGTTATGCCCTTTTGTACACGCAGATGATTTTTTAAAATTCCATGTCAAAGATTGTTAGCCAGGTCTATACATTTGTCCTAAAGTTATGCCTTTTTATAAATTGATGATATTTTTGAAATTGCACAAGTTTAAATTTCCTCTTATCCGATATTCATGAATCATTCTCATATATGTTTATCATCTTTCTAATAACTTAGGGTTGAAGTTGAAAACATTGATTATCTAAGAGTGGGCAAACTTTTAAAGAGCGAAACATTTCTTTTTTCTTTATAAATGTAAGGTCGAGAGTGTTATGTTTTTTGTAGCTAGGGAAATATCGTGTCCACCCTTATAGTGGGTAAGATTTATGCACAATTGGAATTGAGACTAATTTATAATTATAGAGAGATGTGGGAGAAAGTGAGTAAATTTTTCCCTTTGTAATTTAAATTTCAAATTACGTAGTCCCATACATTATAATTGAGACTATGATGTGTGGGAAGTTATGATTTTTTTTAATACAGGTTAAACAGAAAACAAAACTTCTTGTTTCCTCTTGCATGGGTATCGAGAGAGTTTGTCGGAGTAAATGTGCACTTGAAATCCTACAGTTTTAATGTAATTGCTTTTATTTTTTCTTGGTTTTGAAATATTGACTATGAAATCTGTAAATTGGGAGCATTGACCACTGAGGTCTTGGTGAGGAATGGAATGAGTCAAAGGAGTCTCCAATCGGCTCCACATGACACTCCTTTAAACTCGTCTCGACGCAAATAATTACTTATGCCTTTCTTTTCTGAAATTGTACTATTTGTTGCTGATAAAAAAAGAAGAAATTGTACTATTTGTCCAATATCACACTTACATCACATCCATTAAGATAAGTATAAGGTCATTTTTTATCTTCACCCATAACTAAAATATATCTATGTCACAAGAAATTTGTAAATTCTGAGCATAAAATGGAGGAAAGTGAGGAGTGGAATGAGTCAAAGAGGCTATTATCAGGTCCTCACGACACTACGTTTAAGTCACCACCAAGCAAAAATATTGCCTTTATTTTTTATAATTGTAGCATTGTCCTCTTTCCTCTTTATATCACACTCACATTGCATCAACTTTCCACTTCATCAAACGGACCATATATGACGCTCCTCACATTTTAAAGCACCCACATACTGCAACAAGCCTTACTTATTACCAATTATTCTCATAATTTCAACCATAAATGAGTATAACTCAATTCACAGGAAACTACACAAACTCTTGGAAGAATTTTTTTTGGGTTAAATATCATTTTGGCCAATGAACTATTTCTAAAGGGTTAAATTGGCCAAAGAACAATAAAATGACTCATTTTGGCCAAAGAACAAAAAGAATGACTCATTTTGGCCAAAGGGCTAAAGGAAAAGACTAAAATACCCACCCAAATACCCAACCTCTCTGCCTCCTCCCCTCAACTCTGCCTCTCTCACCCCCGGCTGCCCCAGCCCACCGTTTTCCACCCCCGCCGCCCCCAACAACCCAGCAGGCGGATTTCTCCCTCCTTCACATAGCCACCATTTGATCCTCAATCAATCACAGATTTCTCTCTTCCCTTCGCGTTCATTACCCAAGTGAGAAAAGGGTCTGAAATGCGCAACATTTGCTGGGTTTCTTTTTCTTGCAAAGGTGATTTCTTTTAATTTAATCTAATCCAAGGTAAACATTTTTAAGATCACCCAATCTGTCATTGCTGCAAAAATCGAATCTTTTACTTCATAATGTGTTTTCTTTGATGCGATGGGTATGGTGATTTTTACAACAATTGCAGGACTCTTGAATTTGCATAATTACTTGATTTAATCATGTTGCAACTTGAAACATGTTTATTTGTGAGCGTGTATCCTGCTGGTTTGTTGGGGTGGCGGAGATGGAAAACGGAGGGGAGGAGCGGCGGCAGGTGAGAGAGGCAGAGTTGAGGAGAGGAGGGAGAAAAGGATTGGGTATTTGGGTGGGGGTATTTTAGTCTTTTCCTTTAGTCATTTGGCCAAAATGAGCCATGTTTTTGTTCTTTGGCCAAAATGAGCCCTTTTATTGTTCTTTGGCCAATTTGACCCTTTAGAAATAGTTTATTGGCCAAAATGATATTTAACCCATTTTTTTTTTGTTAGAATAGTATTGGATCACTTGTATAGAACCCAATTACCATTTCATATGCATAAATGACCCTTTTCTTAAAATGACGAGGGAACAAGTTTCTTGCTGAATCATGCTACTGAGAAAGAATTATCATTTCATTAATAATGCTACATATGGGGTTACAATATGAGTACATAGATTATATTCACAGGGATACAAAATTGCAGAAGAGAGTTGTTAGTATGTTGTGAAAAAACCTGCACTGCAATCTGCACTTCAATGATTTCATACACTTATCTACTAAAGTGACATCCAGTGGGTGTCCTCAATGAGAATCAAAGCTGGCCGTGGGGATGCAGCTTCAAATTGAGTGTCAGCCTGCAGAATGTAAATTAATCGGTTCAACATACTGAGACCTTCGTCTCCTCTTGCTTTCTGGAGTGCACCTTAAGGCACTTGACTTTGTAAGCTTAACAGGGAACTTACAATTTGATAATGGAGTCGATAGCGTCCTTTTAGATGAATTGGAGTCGGGAGAATTATTCAGCCGTGCAATTTTGTTCTTATTCCCCTTTGTGAATGCCTTCTTCGTTGGAGACTTTGCCCTCTTCTTTGTGAAACGCGGTTGTGCATTATCACGCTTCTTGTCATGATTTAGGAGCTTAACATGAAAAGGATTCACGCCTGTGTAACACACGGATTTGCCATTATCACCACTTCTTTCCAAATGTACGTCTCCATTGTTCACCTGAAATAACATGAAGTTCAAGACTTTCAATAAGGCATCTAACATCAAAATGCATGGTAACAGCAAAGTGCGTTAAACCACTTTTTGTGGAGAAAAATATACCAGTTGAAGTAATGCAGAAAAGCTTCGAGCCACATCATACTTCTCTTGCCCCTCAACCACATGAGAAAAGGGCAAGACACTGTTTCCTTGGTCTTCAAGTGAAAGTCTGTCCAGAATCCTCTCCCCATAGTCATGGATATCAAATGGCGGATGTGATTCCTGTCATGCAAATAATTTCAAATCAACTCGAAGCACAACAAACTTTGAGGAGAGGTGTATAACATCGAACCATTGACTAACCAGACCCCCGCACACCCAAAAAAAAAGAATCCAAGAATGAGATGAATATTAAACAGAGGGCATCAAAGAGGAATACTAACCTGTTCTTCCATGTTTTGCTCGATTCTTTGTTTCCAAGTAGAAACTCGAGCTGCCATTTCAGTCTGCTTCTCGGTCTTGGCAATGCTAGCCAGGAGAGAATCCTGCATGCAAAACTATAGGTTATGAAATCATCTAAGTAAGAAATTGATCATCTCAGGAAAACAAGCAACTTAGACTTGAACCCAACAGTTTCTCTCTAGCCCTTGCATTTTTTTAACATAAGTTCACCAACAGAACTACAAAGATTGCAACCTTTTTCTTTTGAATAATAAAACTGATAGAGTTATATATAAATGACAATCATACCAGGTGAGAGCGACAGAGATCTTCCAAAGTTGACTGAGAATTTGGATATTCATTACCTAGAGCCTCATCAATGTTAACATAAGCATCGCCATTGTCATGCTGTGAAAAATCAAATAAATAGGTTTATATGGACATTTCTATAAGAAGCATGGGACAGTAAAGTTACAAGTTTACATACCTCTTTACTGCAACCAGGCATATCTTCATCCATATCGACATTATCTGGAACTTCTAGATCAGGGTTCTCACTATCATATGAATTGTCATCATTGCCATTTCCAAGGTCTGGAAACATGCCAGCGGTTTCATCCCCACCGTTAACAAGTGATTGCCTTAGCTGTAATTCATGAGTAAAATGTTATAGACTATCATAAGATGAGAGAAGGTATACTGACATTCCAGGAGAAAGTACCTTTTCATACAATGGAGGTGATGCATTATTCTTTTGTTGTTTATTGGCATGACGTTGACTCTCCCATATGTTCATGAGCTCTGGATTAACAGGACCATGCAATTTTGCAAGTGGAAACAAAGAACTTACAGAAACCCGCCTATTTAAATTGACTCCTTTGCTTTTAACAGCTTTCACTGCAAACATAAAGGGGACAGAAATGATAGTTAATGATGTAATAAGGGTAAGGCAAGTTAATTGAGTGATAAAGAGGGGTGGAGAAACCTTTTCTAAAGGGCTTCACTCTCAGATTTCCTGGCTCATGAGGATTTAAAGGCTTCCATGGATCATCTTCATCATCACTTGAATTATTTGAGTTGTATGTGTCACATCCATCATCCGCATGAAGTCCAATGTTGCAGCTAGTGAAACCAGCAGAAGCAGGAGAACTGATTGGAATGTTATCAGCATCAAATCTCAAATTAGGTTGAGGAGTAAAGTTGGGATTAGCTTGCTGGCTCTTTGCAGCAGAGTTTTTATGTGCACTTCCAGCAGAACGTCCTCTGGGAGAATGAAAACTTTTACGATTTGAGCTCCCTCTATAGGCACCACTTTGCCCTGTCTCTAATTTGTTACCCCTCAAATACTCATTAAGTGCATCAGCATCAGAAGTGTCCAAAAGAACAAAATCACGATACAAGTCTGTGGTGGCTAACTGTAAACACACATCAAATAATTAGTGAGTAAAGTAAAGCAAAGCACTGTTTCATTGTGTGAACAACTGGAAACAATCATGATACCAGATAAGACGCTAATTCCCCACCATCACCGGTAGCATCCAAGCAGTCACCTTCCAGAACAACTAGATTTGCAGGGGGCTTTACAAAATGATCTAAATTGATTTCTTTGCCCGGTGTACTATCTAAGGAAATATTTTCTTCCACTGTAGTACGACAATAATTGACAGATGATAAAGTAAGACAAGGTATCATCAATGTAAAAGATAACTGTTAACACTAAAGATGCAGGATGAGAAAGATATAAACATCACAGAATACAAAAAGAGGAGATGATAAGAGAAATAGAAACCTAAAATGTGGACACCCCTTATTAATTCTTTGATCCAAAGAAATTATGAAACCAAAAGCAATTTAAACCACATATCAGCAATCCATGTTCAATTGCAATATCATTCTGACTACATCATGGTCAACAAAAGAAATCTGACACAACAAAAAGTTCAGTGAAATAAAACCCTTTTGTGCCATGTTCACTTTTGATCATTTCTCAACATTTCAAATTAAAAAGTTACCCGGGATGTCATCTAAGCACCAAAATTGATCATTTTCTTCATCAGCAATAGCTGGGGCACCACTTTCTTCAGGCCGGCCTGATGGTCCTGACCCATCTAGTTGATCTTGCAGTCTGCCCAAAAATTACAGTTGTGTTATCAAATCGTATAATTTTTGCACAAAATGAAACACAGTACAGTCAATCCACTAGGAATAGTCTAGGGGGGTGAGAAGGTAGGATTGCAGGCAATTAATAAGAGGCCTCAAGTTCAAACCTTTATTCACTCAAACACAGGCAAATATCATACTTCTACCATTCCTAAATATAAGATCACTTTCCTAATTTAATTAGATTAAGGATATTAGTTTAGTTAGTTAGTATCACATGATATTACCAATGCACCTATAACATATACCTTTACCCTCACTCTCCATCTCTTATTTATTTATTATTATTATTGATAAGTATTGTGAGGTTAATTTGGGAAAAAGTTAGTAAAAATTAGAAAGTGATGTTATATTTAGGAACAAATTGAAATGTGAAAGTGATCTTATACTTAGGAACAGAGGGAGTAATATAAATTGCTCAGCTATATAGATAGGAAGGCATAAATATAATCTCATGTCACTTAAATTTTGCAAATAATTCCATCAAAAGGATACACTTTTCTATGAAAATAACATCACCAATATCAATTCCATTGTTGCCTACAATTCAGGTTGAAGCTAAAGCAGAAGGTTAAGTATGAACTATCAAGCAAAAGAAAACCCCAAAACTTAAAACTTTCACAAAAATCAAACCTTTTCTGAGAAAGAAACTCCAAAGCACGCAATACCAAAGTGTAAAGATACTCCACCTTCCTACTATACACCTGAATTGAACCCTGAAGCAGCAAAGCAGCTACAAAAGAAGCAATTCAGACAAACCCATCACAAGAAAAGGCCGAAAAAAACGAAATTGGAAAGAAATTAAGCAAACCTTCAGCAAAATTGACGGAAATATGACCTTCCTCTTCAACCCCAGTAATCTCACCGGAGCAAATTTTAAGTAAATACTCCTCAAGTTTCTTAGCGAGATTCACTTCCCAATTCGATTCAAGGTCTCTATCCGCGTGAACCGAGTGAAACCCACCGCCACTAGTTCCCGCCTCCGACGTGTCCTTTGACATATCACCGGATTAGGGTTTCAAATTCTCGGCGAGATATTGAAATTAAAATTAGGGGTTTCGAGGTTTTCGAGAAATGGGAATTTGGGTTTACGAATTTGAAGCTTCTGTTATTCACGGCGCTTTGCGGCAACGTCCGGCGAGCATGCCGGAGAGAGGCACGAGAGAGAGAAAGGGTGAGAAAGAGAGGTTCAAAAAGTGACGATAACCATTTTCCCGCTTCTTTTTTGGTAATATGAAGAGTTAATTTTGAATTGGGCCGAGAGCAAACTTATGTTGGGCCTTGTTCATACAAGTATTAGGCTCAGCCCAACAGTACATTTGGGCGGGCTGTAAATGTTATATTAATACTTTTATCGACATCAAACACATGATTAATTTTAAAGACTAGAAATTACATTAATTTATATGAATTTTTTATTTTTAAATATCGAAAAATTCATTATTTTAAATATATTAAAAAAATAAAATAATCGAATTTCTAATAATAGTATATAATACTCCCTCTGGTCCTAAATATAAGACCTAATTGACTTTTTTGAAAAATCCTAAAAAAAGCAAAAATAAGTTAATTATAAATTGATTTACCAAATTTTTTTCCCTTAAACTAGTTTATTTTACTTATAAACTAATGGATAATCTAAAAATATATCAAATATGTCACGATTTAATAGACTATTTTGCAACTTTAATCTCTCCAAAAAAAAGTTATCTAGGTCCTATATTTAGGACCGGAGGTAATAGTATATAATATAATATAATAGTATATAATAATGATGATAATGAATTTTAATAATTATATTATTTATATTATAATTAATGAAATCTAAAATTTAATCATAACTATTTCAAAATATATCTTATCAATTTCCAATGTAACATATTTTAAATGGTTTGGCTAAAAAATGTTTTAAGGGAAATTTAATTAGAGGTCCCTCACAAGGGAGTTAATACTGGAAAAGTTCCAAAAGTTGAAAATATTAATGTAGGGTCCCAAGGGACCTCACATTAATATATTTGAAAAGTGAAAAGACAGTTTTACCCCTAGCCTTAAAAAAAAATTACCCCCCACCCCCACCCTCCTCCCTCACCCAACCCCCCCACCCCCACCCTCCTCCCTCACACCCTCTGCCCCCCCACCCCACCCTCCTCCCTCAGCCCTCCACCCTCCTCCCCCCACCCCCACCCCCTCCCTCCCCTCCCTCACGCCCCCCTCCCTCCTCCCTCCCACCCTCCACGCCCCCCCACCCCTTCTCCTCCCTCACGCCCCCCACCCCACACCCTCCCTCCTCCCCACGCCCTCCAGCCGCCCCCCTCCAGCTCGGCCCCCACCCCCACCCTCCCCCTTCCAGCCCGCCCCCCACCCCTACCCTCCTCCCTCCACGCCCCCAACCCCCACTCCCACTCCTCCTCGCGAGCTGGAGTGGGGGTTGGGGCGTGGAGGGAGGAGGGTAGGGGTGGGGGGCGGGCTGGAGGGGGGAGGGTGGGGGGTGGGGGCCGAGCTGGAGGGGGGCGGCTGGAGGGCGTGGGGAGGAGGGAGGGTGTGGGTGGGGGTGGGGTGGGGGTGGGGGAGGAGGTGTGGGGTGGGGGGCGTGAGGGAGGAGGTTGGGGTGGGGGGGAGAGGCGGGAGAAGGGGTGGGGGGGCGTGGAGGGTGGGAGGGAGGAGGGAGGGGGGTGGGGGTGGGGGTGGGGGGAGGAGGGAGGAGGGTGGAGGGCTGAGGGAGGAGGGTGGGGTGGGGGGGCAGAGGGTGTGAGGGAGGAGGGTGGGGGTGGGGGGTAATTTTTTTTTAAGGCTAGGGGTAAAACTGTCTTTTCACTTTTCAAATATATTAATGTGAGGTCCCTTGGGACCCTACATTAATATTTTCAACTTTTGGGACTTTTCCAGTATTAACTCCCTTGTGAGGGACCTCTAATTAATTATCCCATGTTTTAAATGGTATCAAACATTCAAACCAATGGTTCAAATGACATGTGATTATTAAAATGAAATGGTATCAAACCTCCCCACTAATGCAACTCATTAAAACATCAATATAACATTAAAAGTAAAATGGTGATTTGCTAATGGGAAGATTACTGTTCATTAGACATGGCACCTCCATGTCATATTGTGGGGTCAAATTATTGCCAAATCAGCACATTATCCAACAAAATGCAGGGACACTTCAGCAGATAATCTATGTGGGTTTTTTCCTTTCTGCCAACTAGAATAATCTGGCCCCACTTCCAATGGGTTAAAAGGAACTTCTCTGATTAAAAGTAGAGAAAGGAATACTTGTTTAATGTGTTGTCCTGTACATATGTGGGTCCCATGTGATGTCCTATCCTTCTTTACATTTCTTGGGGCGTGCGTTGGATGGAAAGTAATGGAGGCAAATAACGTGTTCAAGAAGCTCCCTCTGTCCCTCCATCTGTGGTTGAAATTTTGTAATTTGAAATTTAAGTTGAATTTCAGATACATTTTTCTCTCTCTGACAAAAAAAAAGATAATACCTTTTTCTCTCTTCCTCTTTCTGTTTCTCTCTCTCTCTCTCTTTCCTCACTTTCTTCGGTCTCTCTTCTCTTCTCTCTTCTCCCTTCTCCATTCTCTTTAAAGGATTATGTCATAAGCTCTGTAGCCTTATTTGCCTATAGGTATAGTGTTTCGTTGTCCCTTTCTCTAATAATTTACTCTTGGTTATGCTTGGTGGTGGATGTTGTTGATTAGTGTAGCTTCTTCGACTAATTATTTTCAGAATAGTTATGCCTGAAACTTAAACGCTTTAAATTGTTTAATAAATACTGTGGAAGACTATTAGAGAGATTTGGTTTGTTGATGACGTATGATTCCAACTTTAGCCTTTCTCTTCCTTTTGTTTAGTTTTTCTTCATCCATACTCATTTTTTTGTAGATATGCAGAGGCTTTCTTGTGGTCAAAAACTTTCAATGGAGTTATCATCATTGACAACATTAGGGGAGACTTTATTGCTTTCTTGTGATGATTTTTCAAGGTAAAAATCATACTGTGAATATTTGGTGGTGCAGCATACTTTAGTGAATAACCTAACTAGGTTGTCTACTGATGTGTGTACTGTTTGAAAGTTGCTAGACAATCTTGCTACTCCATTACTTCAGTGATTGAGCTTATTGATATTTAGGATTTATTTATCTTATTCAACTTTATCACACATGACTGTTTGACAAAGGAAACAATGTGCATGACTATATAAGGTTGAGTTAACATCAAAAGGTTAAATGTTCAGGGACAGGGAAATAAGAAGACAGCAGACACCAATGTGATTCGTTTATTGTGTAAGTAAATCTATATTCAATACAAAAATGGCACTACATTTTTATTATATTTGTCTTTGTCCAAAGTTGAAACCAGCACCTAATTAAAAAAAAAAAAAACACACACACACACACACACACATATATACACATTAGATAAAGCAGCTTACTTGTCCTGTTTTAGTCACTTCATGTATTTGAGAGGATTTTGCATTTAATGCTTGGGTGAGTGCAGTAAGCAAACTCTTCACCACATGTCTCCCTTTCATTTTTTTGGTTGTTGTTGCTGTCAGAAATGAATAATTGTGAAGCTGTCATTAGTAACTTTAAAACTATAACCATGCAGCATTCTTTCATGACTTATTTAATCGGGTTTGCTGCAATATTAGTTCATTCTCTGAGCTTATTAATATTTAATTACTGACTTTTTATTAAAGGAAAGTATGTACAGCCTTTTTTTAAAGTGCACTAGGAAATAGCATAGTTATATAAGTTCACTCGACATTAAAATTGATAAATGTTCTCTGTCAGGGGAATAAGAAGATAGCAGCCCACAATTTGTTTCATTTATTGTTCAAGTAAATTTAAATAGAATAAAGAAATGTGTTTGGCTATATTATTACATCTGTCATTGTCCATGGTTGAGACCAAGATTCAAAAAATAATATTTATCATTTAAGGAACTGTATAAAGCACCTAGGTTGTCGTTATTTAGTCACTTCATGTATTTAAGAGTATCTTGCATTCAATGCTTGTGTGAGTGCAGTAAGCAAACACATGATCACATGTTTTCCTTTTAGTTATGTGGCTACTCTTCCTGTCAACAATGAATAAATAATTGATGTCATTAGTTATTATCATATCAAAAGCTAAAACATAAGAAGTTGGATCAGTAACAAAACACCATTGACAATAGGATTAGTAATCCTATTCGGATAGAATAACAAGAAATCAGCAAGACAGGTTATTAACTGTTCTATTGGCTCAAAGTGAAATTTTCCATGATGTTGCTACTTTAGATAGGATCTGCGTGGTCAAAAAATGAGGCATACTAGCCAAAAAGAATGTGATCCACACACAAATGAATCTGATGTAGGTGAATTTGAGTCAGCAACTTCTATTAAAGTACAGTTATCATCAAGGTATCTGCCACATATTCTAGAAGGGCAATATAACAAGTATTCATACTGTGAAGATTTGTAGATGCCCCCAATGAAATATTGGAGCTGTTTTCTTTTTATACCTCTATTATTGAATTGTAATATTGGAGCTGTTTTCTTTGTCAGGCTTTTTTTAGGTACATGAGGAAGTAACATTTGTGCATATTGTTACTTGCATGGAAAGTACAACAAAGGAATAGAGGAAAAGATTTATCTTTTCAAAATTTGAAGGTTATGCCCAATATTTATAGGGCAACTAATCATCATGTACCATGTGCAATTTGGCCCTCAAACGTGATCATTCAAAGATGCTGCAAACAAAATCTTGTGTTGCTTGCTTTTTTATTTTCTCTTTTGGTTTTCCTTTGTTGTCTTCTTTGAGAAATAGCTTATACAACTTTGCAAGTCCATGCAGGGCTATACCCCTAATCTTTCTTTGTAATGTTTCTTTTTTTATATCAGAATTTTTAATGTTTCTATTGAAACTTAAGTTTTAATTATTCTGACAATTGATGCTAAGCTCAACGTTTTAGGAACATGCAGGGTGATAGATTCAATGAGCATCTAGGGCATACATATGTACATGCCACAATGGTTTATGTGCATGCATGGTGATATGGGTTTCATGGGCACCTTTGGAGAAAGTATCAACTACTATAGTGAGGGAATTAGGAAGCAAATTTTCATTGAAGTATATAATTGTAATTTTCAGGTTTCTTAGAGAATTGCAGATTTTAGGAAAATTTTATCGTTCAATGATTCATTCAATTTTCAGTTACATAAATATTAAAATGTTGGTAGATTACTCGAATGATTTATCCATTACTACTCTATATCATTTAAGCTATGTTAGTAGATTAATAATAATTGTGAATAGACCACGCGAAGCGTGGGAAATATGAATAGAATATTTCACTAATGTTGTACAAGATTTGTGACTTCTTAATTTGTTTTGAATTAGTTTGGCTTTTTTAGATCATTGTTGTTTATCTATGCTACTACTTTCATGATATTTATACACTGTTGTTTTTTTTCTTTTGAATTAGTATTATTTTGCTATTTGCTACACATTTATCACCAATCTTGGTTATTTTTTTGTTCTTTTAGGTTGGCAAATATAATTTCATACAGGCCTATCTCCCCGTGCAACGCACGGGAGGAAATGCTCGTTCCCACAAAAATAAGATAATAGAACATTTTTTTTTCATATAGTGTAATGTAGTATGATAAAGGCTTTCATTACATAACTTTCACTACTATAAAAATGACTTTTTAAACCACATAAAAAGGGCTTTTTAAACCACATAAAAAAGCGGTTTAGAAAAAAGATGTAATAAGTATGATTTTTTTAAACCACATAAAAAATGGTTTAAAAGAAGAATTTTTAACCATTTTTTTTAAAAATCTGGTCTAAAAGCGTACATTTTCTAGAACGTTTTTTGAAAAAAAAAATGTGATCTAAATAAATGAAATTTTCAGACCACATAATCAATTATGTGGTCTGATTACATGCAATTTTTTACTAGCTTTTCAAACATACATATGCAAACATCAATTAATTCATTCTTCTCCACATTTGTACAAGTTTAAAAGAAACTGACTAAACATAAAATATAGAATTCTCAAATTCAGTCTTGCTAGCTACAGTTCAAACTCAAAAGGCAATATAATTTAAACAATTAGATGGAACTTGGAAATCTACACAAGTCCATCAATATAAATTGACTATTAACTATATTTTCATAGAAGATCAAGAAAAAATTCGCTCCAACGCTTGCGAATGTACTCAATATCTTCTTCAGCAAAGGGATCAACTTGATCAAACATCTGATTTGATCAAGACAAATGTTAGCAAAATATGGAAATCCAAAATACTAAATTTATTCAACAAAATTTTATGAAATTATTATTTACCTTTCGGGTAAACTCAGTCCTGCCTTCAAAGATGATATTAATCACGTGTATTAGTACATAAAACCCACATAAATTGGTATCCATAGGCTGCCTACGACACTATATAAAAACATACATTAGCAAGCTCTTTTAACATTAATATATATAATGCAATCAGTAATAAGTTTAGAGAATAATATAAACATATTATGGCAGACACTTATAACAAACAACCTTTTATCCTTTAAATTTAGAATTGAAATTTTTTCTTTCTTTTCCAACTTTGAAAAGAATATGTGAACATAAACTTACTTTCGGTATGATCCATTCGGTGGTTTTTCACCTCGTATGAATGCTTTTACGCAGTAATTTGGTATGTCCTCATAGCCCTACAAAAGATCAAATAATTAGTGACTTAATCATCATAAAAGGTTATTTATTTTATATAACTAAACTTTAAAAGCAATTGGTCATAAATGAATTCACTAAGACACAAATGATTCTTCTGTTCATGGAAATAATGACATGCTGAACATGATATGTCTTGGGGACCAATCAAACAATTAGAATAGAAAACCAACTTAGATATAAATGTTACAACTGAATCATTACTACCAGTTAGAATATGTACAATTCTCAATTCTTGTAGCTTTCCATCAATGATGAGGCCAATGGCAACTATTCCATACAGGCACAGTAGGAAATGCCTACAAGATAATTAAAGAATCAAGTTACAAAAACTGAATAGGAAAATAGCAGAGAAAGCATTGATGTGTGTTCAACCTCATGGCCTCTTGCGGCCATCAATCTCTGAAGTTCTGAAGGAGATCCAAGATGCAATCTCTATAAAAAGGGAGGTTAAAACAGTAAGAGAAGGTAACTCAGATGAAATGTCAAGACAATCTGCTCATTCTTCCATGAACTTGGGATCAATGGATCTTGGTGCACCTGACAATTACTTGTCTATTGATGAATCTATTGCACAGCCCACTGCAAGATAAAGCATACTTGTAAACCTTTGCTTCTCTCGTTTTCCCTCTCATTTTTATTTCTTATGTGCAGCTCCAGTCCACAAAAAATAGAAAAAAAGCTATTTGAAAGTAGGATCACAAGTTCTTGAATGTTATATATATATTATAAAATTTTGTTAAATGAAACGGCTCTATAAAGGCAAGTTTACCTCTTTTTTTTCTTGCCTCAGGGCCTTGTTTCAATGGCAATATGTATTGACAGATAATGCTATATGTCTTATTATTTTCACATTTTTTTAACAAATTGCCTGGCGACTATCCTGGTGAATCTGGTGATGCAGTAAAAATCTTATCGTTTATTTGGTGGATGGGTACCTAATATATTCAATGTTCTGAAGATAATTATAAAATACTCCCCAAATAGATATAATCTATATTTAGAACCGTAGGAATAGGAGAAATAAAAACTGAATAGGAGAAATAAAAGAAATGACTTGCTGCACACCAAATGTGAAACAAAAATCAACCAAGCAACATGTAAGCACTTTCGTACATATTTTAACATGACAGTTCAAAATCATTTTAGGGCTATTCATTTAAAAGCATAAGCTTGCCAGCCTAACTCAATAGCGTAAGTTAAAACGTACTATCGACGGATCATGTTATAAGGAGAATCAAATGATAAGATATTTTAATGAGTACTTTCAGCTTTCACTGTAGAAACAATACCACAGCTTAAATATGCCTTTCATTTACTAATGTTATTTCAAGGAATTTTCTGTCCAAAACTACTTTTGATGTCTTCAACATGTACCAAAGTCAATATAGATAGGATGATGGAAAGATCAAAACACAGATAATGCAGGAGAGGGATTAAATCACATAGGACTATAATCATATAAGGGTAAAAGCATTGTTAACTGTAACAAACAGATGGACCACAATAGCACTCACCAGAAAAGGAAAGCCATGAAAAAACAAGTATTTGTTGGGTCTGGTCCAACTTGGGCCGTGTATAAAAGGAGAAATAAGTGACTAGTGGGCTGAGAGGTTTAATGGGCCGAGAATATACTGAATAAGAAGTGTATAGGAAGTAAGTCAGTAAATGGGGGGACAGTTTTGTAATTGCTGAGCTGGCAAGTGAAGGGGGATAGTTAGTTGTGAATTAGCGAGTTGGTTAGATATAAGTACTGGGGATTAGTTAGAGAGGGGAGGCTGACATTTGTTAAGTGTGGTTAGGAGAGTGTGTGCCTCTTGAAAGCATATTAGGCCCTCATCTTTTTCTCTGTAACTCTCTTGTTAGAGAAGAAACTTTGATTGAATAAAGATTACCTTGATTTTTGTTCATCAAAGGTATCAGAGCAGTTCGATTAGGGAAATGACTAATAACAAGAAGATGGAAACGCGGATTGAAGGACTGGATTCACGAACTGAGAAAACAGAGCAAAATTTAGAGCGATTGGGTTCAGATGTGGAGATTATCAAAGAAGAGATGTCTTCTTTGAGGAAGATGCTTGCGGATTTCATGAAGGATTCGCAAGGAGGAAAGAAACGAGATGAATCGCAGAATTCTGGAAATGGCGAAGAAGATCAAGAGCATGAGAGAGAGAAAGAAGAAGGTAAGAAGGAGATGATACCAGAATCAGGAGAAAATTCCTGTTTCCGAAAAATTGATTTACCAATCTTTGACGGAGATGACCCACTGGGATGGATTTTCCGTATGGAGAGGTATTTCAAGATGAATAAGGTAGAGGAACAGGGGAAGCTGGACATCGCAGTGCTAGGGCTTGAGGGTAAAGCCTTAAACTGGTTCCAATGGCGAGAAGTAAGAGCACCGATTGAGGAATGGGTGGAGTTTAAGCAAGAATTGTTGAATCGTTTCCAGCCATCGCAAAGTGGGAGCGCATACGAGATGTTAATGGCTCTTAGACAAAACGCAAGTATCTCTGAGTATATTGAGAAATTTGAGTTAATGTCGGCGGCGCTGGGAAATTGCGATGAAGAGATGTTGAAGGCGGCGTTCATGAATGGGTTGAAGGTGAACATCAAGGCGGAATTGAGGTTGCTTAAGTTTCCCCGCCTTGCTGAGTTGATGGAGATGGCTTTGCGAATAGAGGAGAGGGATGAGATCAAAGCCCAGTTTTCTAATGGTAGGGGAAATGAGCCTGGGCGTTATTGGGCTGAGCATAATGGAGTGGGTCAGCGTGGGTTTGCATATACAAATGCAACAAGAAGCCATAGTGGGATTGATGGATATGGGTCTCGTACTTCAGCTTCTGGACAACAAAACAACTCTAATTCAATTGTCACAATGATTTAACCTGTTTCCTAGTCGCCTTGGGGGTTAAATGCAAGTTATTTATAAAACCAAGGATTGTAACGAGTGGTACAACCCCGGATCGTTCGCAAGGAGCCTAATGACCTACCTAAGCTACTAAATGCAATTGAAACAAACAAAGGAATTAATATGGGGGTTTGGTTTAGAAGATCATCTAATTAAACTACTGAATGTAAATATATATTTTTGGATTTTCGGGGTAAAATGGAATGATAGATGACAATCAATAAGATGAGGGCTCTCTTGGTTAGGGTCTTAGTGGCAAACTTGGGCTCATACATTAGGGGGTGTGAGGAGTAATTGGGCCAATATCATCCAACTAGGAGTTTGTCCCAATCACTCTTGTGGATTAGATTGGGGAATTGTATTGAATACTACAATGGGAGTTCAATTAATTAAATTACCCAAGCACTAGTGAACTTGGCAATTCAACCTAAATAAGCTCAACCATAACAATTAACATAAGCATCAACATCAACAAGCTAATTGATTAAATCATCACACATGACATCATGCAAGACAATAAAACCACAAAAACTCCAATTGAATTTAACACTAGGGAAATTAAGTTCTCAACACAAGACCCAATCCATCAACACAAGTATCTTATCAACAATTACATATTCATAGTCTCAACAACACATAAAATCTGGAAATTCCAAGAGAAATACCAAATACAATATGTTGGAAGTCATAAATATAAGATTGAAATAAGAAAAACTCCCCTATTGTAGAACCCTAGCTTGCGCCACTTTAACCCATCACCAAGAGAGCTTGAGGAAGCCTAGCTACACATGGAAGAAGATGAAGCCACCAAGAGAAGCTCCAATGCCCAATTCATGGTAGAAGGATGGTGGAAAAGTGAAGAAATGGTAGAGAATATGGTGGAAATGAAGTTGGAATGCATAGAAATGAGTTGGAATGAGTGGGGAATGGAGAAAATTGAAGAACCCTAGGTTGGGACACTTATTTTCGGCCAAAGGGTGCTTGCAGAGAGGTTTGGGGGCTCTTAGAAAGCTTATATAGGGCCAAGAAACCCTAAAAATCGCGTCTGATTTTTGACAGCGTCAGGCTCGCCAGTGGCTCGCCAACTGGCGAGCAAGTGGCGAGTTACCCGAAGGTACTCGCCAGTAGCTCGCCAACTGGCGAGCGAGTGGCGAGTGGCTCGCCAGTGGCTTGCCAGTGGCTCGCCAGTTGGCCTGCCTCAGGACTAAAATGCAAACTTCATTCAGAAACGTTATTTTGACCCCTTTTCTTGAATCTTCACCTTCAACCTTCCAACCTACATATTCAAATGTCTCAAAGGTAGCATCAAAATGTTCTTAAAACATGTAAAACATTATAGCATGCTAAAAAAGCCTAAAGTGCCCTTAATTAGAACAAATTCCAACAACTAGTGCAATAGTTAGAATCTATGCAAATTAGGTGCAATTATCATCAAAGCATGAATTAATTCAATGGATTTGGCCATGAAAATATATGCAAAAGTCTGGTGCAATCACACAACCAATTCTTCGTCGGTGAATAAGAAGAACGAAGAAGATAAAAGTGTGACTATGCCCATGAATTACACTAGTAGACCAGTACCAAGAAGGTTCACAGACGCGGAGATTGAAAGGAGAAGAGAGCAAGGCCTATGTTTCAAATGTGATGAGAAATATAGACCAGGGCATCGATGCAAGAAAAAACAGCTGCAGGTGTTGATTTTATCAGAAGAGAATGATACAGAATTGGAGCCTGATGACAAGGAAGAAATGGAGGGGATTACTGACAGGTTGGAGGAGGGACAATTGTTTACCCTGTCACTAAATGCTCTAGCTGGATTCACTGGTGGAAGAACTATTAAATTGATTGGGGAAATTGGAGGACATGAAGTAGTAGTGTTGATAGATTGTGGGGCAACTCACAGCTTCATCCAACAAAAACTAGTACCCTTGTTGAAATTGCAGGTGGATAATGGGGTGAATTTCACTGTGCAAGTTGGAGATGCGAGGAATGTTCAGGGCCGCGGAGTTTGTAGGGATGTTTCTCTACTGTTACAAGGTTTAAGGGTAACACACTCCCTGTATCCTTTTAATTTGGGAGGGTCAGATGTAATACTTGGGGCTGATTGGTTGGAATCCCTTGGAGAAGTGCTTGTTAATTGGAGGAAGTCAACTCTAAAAATTGATATGGGAAAGGAATGGTTCTGTTTGCAAGGAAACCAATCCTTAGAGCGGACACCGATGACATTAGATGCCATATGCCGCTCATCAAAGTGTGGGGATAAGGTTTACTTCATAGAATTTTCAGAGATAAAGATGATGGAGTGTAAGGAGAATAAGGTGAATAGTGAAGTACAACAACTCTTGATGAAATTCCCTGAAGTGCAGCGAGCAACGGTGGGCATACCTCCACCTAGGGGCATTGACCATGTAATAGACTTACACCCGGGGGCAGTACCGCCAAATGTGAGACCCTATAGGTATCCATACTACCAAAAGAATGAGATTGAGAATATGGTGAAAGAGATGCTAGCGGCTGGGATAATTCAGCCAAGCAAAAGTCCATTTTCAAGTCCGGTATTGTTAGTTAAGAAGAAAGATGGGAGTTGGCACTTTTGTGTGGACTACCGGGCCTTAAATAATATCACTGTGCAAGATAAATTCCCTATTCCAGCAATAGAGGAATTATTAGATGAATTGGGGGCTGCACAAGTTTTCTCTAAGCTTGATTTGAAGTCGGGGTACCATCAAATCAGAATGAAGCAAGGGGAAGAACACAAGACTGCCTTTCGGACTCACGATGGACATTATGAGTTCTTGGTAATGCCGTTTGGGTTGAAGAATGCCCCATCCACCTTTCAGTCATTGATGAATGACATCTTTCGGTTATACCTACGTAAGTTTGTGTTAGTCTTCTTTGAAGATATTTTAGTTTATAGTATGGATTGGGCATCACATATGCAGCATTTAGAGGTGGCTTTCGGTATATTACAGCAGCATAAGCTAGTATTGAATGTTAAGAAGTGTGTCTTTGCCCGAGACCTGTTGGAATATTTGGGGCATGTAATTCCAAAGCAAGGAGTTCATGCTGATCCTCAGAAAATTAAAGACATGGTGTCTTGGCCGATACCCACTTCTGTTAAGAGTTTGAGAGGATTTTTGGGTTTGACAGGGTATTATAGAAGATTCATACGCCACTATGGATTGATTGCAGCTCCCTTGACAGCCTTATTGCGGAAAGATGCGTTCAAATGGAGTGAGAGTGCTCAGGAAGCTTTTGATATTCTTAAGAGAGCAATGACCACAGCTCCGGTATTGGCTCTACCCGATTTCTTTAAGACTTTTATAGTGGAAACCGATGCTTCAGGATCTGGTTTAGGCGCGGTGCTGATGCAGGAAGGCCGGCCTATAGCTTACTTTAGTCAATCATTGAGCAGTAGGAAGCGGGTGTGCTCAGTCTATGAAAGGGAATTGATGGCCATTGTTTTTGCAGTGAGGAAGTGGCGGTATTATCTGCTGGGACGTTCTTTTATAATTAGGACAGATCAAAAGGCGTTGAAATTCTTAGAAGAACAAAGAATTTTGGATGAAAGTCAGCAAGGATGGGTTTCAAAACTCTTGGGATATACTTTTCAAATTCAATATAAACCTGGAACAACCAATTCAGCAGCCGATGCTTTATCTCGCAAGGGTGAATCCATGGAGTTACAAGGAATTTCAGTGGTTGGGGTAGGAAATTCAACAGTACTAGATGAAGAAATATGTAAAGATGAGTATCTAGCTACTGTTCTACAAGAAACACTACTTGGGACTGAGAAGTATCCCGGATATACAGTTAAAGGGGGACACCTGATGTATAAAGGCAGTTTGGTTTTACCAAAGTCATCTTCATATATACCACTACTTTTGAAGGAATTTCATTCCTCTCCAATTGGTGGTCACTAGGGATACTTGAGGACTTATAAGAGGATAGCAGGGCTGTTTTATTGGAAGGGAATGCGAAGTGAAATTCAGAGATTTGTAGCTGGGTGTGACATTTGCCAGCGGAACAAAACTCTAGCCTTAAGTCCAGCCGGCTTGCTACAGCCTTTGCCAATTCTTGGCAGCGTTTGGTCAGATATTTCCATGGACTTTATTACTGGGTTACCCAAATCAGGTTCGTTTGATACTATTTTTGTCATCGTGGATAGGTTTACCAAGTATGCTCATTTTCTACCATTAAAACATCCCTATACAGCAGCGAGTGTGGCTGAATTGTTTATACGTGAAGTGGTGCGATTGCATGGTTTTCCTCGATCAGTTGTGTCAGATAGGGACCCATCATTTGTGAGTTTGTTTTGGAAGGAATTGTTTAGAATGGCGGGAACACATCTTTGCTATAGCACTAGTTATCATCCCCAAAGTGATGGGCAAACTGAAGTGGTAAATATGGGATTGGAAGTGTATTTGCGATGTTTTTGTATGGATAAGCCCTCGGTGTGGAGTAAGTGGCTATGTTGGGCGGAATATTGGTTCAATACCAACTATAACAGAGCAGCAGGGATGTGTCCTTTTAAGGCTTTGTATGGTAGAGATCCACCCAATTTGTATCGTTTCCAGGAGCCCTTATCAGCCGTGGATGCTGTAGTTAGTCAAATGGAAGCTAGAAATGCGATTCTCGATGAACTGAAGAGGAATTTGGAGAGGGCACAGCAAAGTATGAAGGAGCAGGCAGATAGGAAGAGAAGGGAAGTTCATTTTCAGAAAGGAGAAGCGGTATATTTGAGGTTACAGCCTTATCGTAGTAAATCATTAGCAAAGCGGCCTAATGAGAAGCTGAGTCCTCGCTTCTATGGACCATTTGAGATAGAGGATACGGTGGGAACTGTTGCATATCGTTTGAAGCTACCTGAGACAGCTAGGATACATCCGGTATTTCATGTATCTCAGCTCAAAAAGTCCATAGCAGCATCAGTCTCAGCTCCAGAATTACCACCAATGTTGACAGCGGATTTAGAGTTGCTGGTTGTTCCTGAAGACATTAAGCAATGGCGTAGGTTGACTGATGATTCTTTGGAAGTCTTGATCAAATGGTCTGATCTTAGCGAAGATGACAACACATGGGAATCAGCTGAAGTGATTAAAGCTCAGTTTCCTTCTTTTCACCTTGAGGACAAGGTGACACTTGTTGGGGGGGTATTGTTGGGTCTGGTCCAACTTGGGCCGTGTATAAAAGGAGAAATAAGTGACTAGTAGGCTGAGAGGTTTAATGGGCCGAGAATATACTGAATAAGAAGTGTATAGGAAGTAAGTCAGTAAATGGGGGGACGGTTTTGTAATTGCTGAGCTGGCAAGTGAAGGGGGATAATTAGTTGTGAATTAGCGAGTTGGTTAGATATAAGTACTGGGGATTAGTTAGAGAGGGGAGGCTGTCATTTGTTAAGTGTGGTTAGGAGAGTGTGTGCCTCTTGAAAGCACATTAGGCCCTCATCTTTTTCTCTATAACTCTCTTGTTAGAGAAGAAACTTTGATTGAATAAAGATTACCTTGATTTTTGTTCATCAGTATTTCTCTCTCCAATGCAATTGTTCTGAAAGGAAAATTATTCTCATAAGAGTGACCCGAGGAAAACAGGCGATGTTCTAAATCATAATCACATAACAATCATATAAAATGAGAGGAAGTTGTTAAATAATTATGAACCATCCATCCACAGTTATGGTCAAAGCGTGTCACACATCGGTCACAAATGCTGCAATGCTTGGACCCAGTAGGTCTGCAAAACGATTTAAAATTATGTTACAAATAAATTGAAATTTGAGAATTTGAGAGAGAAAAATTATGGTGGTGACAAACTCACTTTGGAATTTTACACGTTGAACACTCTTTCTCCGAGAAAATGATATTATCATATTGGTAAGCAGAAAAATACTGAGAAACATTGACAGCCTTTATTACTCCTGGATCAAAAAAAAACTATTCAATAGAAAGAGCAGAACTCCAACGGCAACACTACAAAAGACACGGGTCATGCCGGCGGAAGAATTTCGCTACATTCCGGCGGTTCTAACCGCCGGCATGACTCTACAGCGTTTATCACAAACGCCGGCGAATTGAGCGTCGGAAAGTTACGTAGCTGCGTTTCTGAAACCGTGGGAACATTTTAGCAACCGCCGGAACGCAATTGGCGGGTTTTTTGAAATTTTCAGCTTTCCCGCGTTAACAACCGCGGCTATGTGTATGCTATTTTAATATTTACATGCCGGCGGTTGCCGGCATGTTGAGCTTCATATTTAAAAAAAAGCATTAATTTAACCATTATAAATAATGGTTAAAATTAATGCGAGAATAAGAAATGATAAATAACAAAATAATAAGAAATGTAAAATAACAATAAAAATATTGAACCATAAAATCAATCTGAGTTCTTTTATTATAATAAATCCAAATTTTTTATATTAACAAAACCAAAAAACAGTTCAAAAATAAAAAGACTATTTCTATGGCTAAATATAGTTACTAACAGTTTATCATTAAAGTTTCAATGACAGAAACAAAAATATAAAAGGAAACTAAAACATTAAAAAAACGAGTAGAGAGAAAGAAGAAGAGACAAGATGGAAAGGGGCGAGAATGAACTAAGGGAAGACCAGTATTTATAGGTAAAGTTCGCTACTCTGCGGCGTTTCTAAACGCGGCAGAGTTATCTATTATTATTTCAGCATAGCGGCGGTTCCGACCGCCGGAACGTAACGACCACATTAATTGCAAACGTGCCGGCGTTTTAAACCGCGGGCATGTTATTAATTTTTAAAAAATACCAAACTCATTGGCGCGCTTCGAACCGCCGGTGAAGTGGCGGGAAATAAAATCAAAAACAGTGCAACGTACCGGCGCTTCCAACCGCCGGAACGCGATCTGGAAAATAAAAAAAAAATAAAAAAAATGAAATCATCGCGCGTAGCGGCGTTTGTGGCGACGCGTTCCTGCGTTGGTGTGAGACCGCCGGAACGCCAAACACACACCTGCGTTTTTTTTAGAACCGCCGGAACGCAAACGCCGGCATGTAGCGATTTTCTTGTAGTGCAACTGCCAGCAAACTTGTGTACCTAAAATAGCATATATCTTCTAACGAAATTTCATGATAAAATGAAACTAAGAAAATAATAGAGCAGTAATAAAACAGTAAATACTGTAGCTATGTGAAGCACTACCTGTGAATTCCACTTAAATAGTAGCCAGGAATATAGGGAAAGACAAACTTTGCAATTAAATAATATGTTATGCTGATTATCACAAGATATATGATCTGCAATGAAAAGACAGATGTTTAGACAACTAATAAATAACAGAAAGATTATTTCTTCAAGCTAAATCTTAAGATACATGACCTATTGAGAATAATATCGTAGCACTGATAGATTCAAACAAATGTACTTAATTTTATCAAAGGAGGTGTATCAGATGCAATTATTTCAAAGCTCTCTGTCATACAACATCATTACAGCCACTCAAATTCAGCAAATAAGATTCAGAATTTCCACATTGAGCAACCAAAACATTAGGACATTTTCTATGCAAACTATATGAGATTCAAAATTTCTTAGAAGCACATTAAAACATTAATAATTCCGCTTGAAAACATAGACTGCAAATGCCATCACTCAACGGAATTAAATATTAATATATGAATGTAGTTTATTTACACATAGCAATCACTAAGAATTGTAATTTCACATTAGCAAATAACAATCCCGTAATTAATCAGAGAAAATGTTACCTGCATGATCGGATTGGGGCGATTACAGCAGTAATGTTCGATAGAATTTAGGGTTAGGGTTCACACTACAAATGAAAACGCAAGGGAGATATCAGAAAGATAAAAGCGATGATTAGTGATGATAAGAAAGATTAAATCGCGATGAAAGATTGAATCATATACCTCGCAGTGGATAACAACAATGATTAGCACAAGAACGAAGGGGAGATTGAAAGCGCAGGGTCAGAGAGATGAAAGCAAGGGAGAGGGGAAAACAGACGAATTCAATTCTGGACAAAGACGACAAAGATGAAAGCAAGGGAGAGGGCGAGATACAAGCCATCGTGGGGTGAGGGGAGATGAAAAATCCGGACTGGGTTGAACAAGAACGAAGGCTTCTGAGTCTGGATTGGAATTCATCGAGCATTTTTCCAGTCTAACAAAAGTTCTCATATTTACAAAATTGTCACTGATGCTTATACTTTTTAAACCACATTTATAAATAAGTGGTTTATACCTATTTCTCTATATTTAAATAACTGTCACTAATCACATTTTTAAACCACATATATTAAAAAAGTGGTTTAAATAAGTTTTTTAAACCACATGTTATATAAGTGGTCTAAATATAGTGGTTTAAATTATTATTTTTGTAGTAGTGCTTTAATCTCAAACACTAAGCCTAAACACTATTTCCATTTGTTACTACATTTGATCTCTTCACTTGATGTTATTGCATTGCTTTGCTATTGTGAAAAAAGTCACTTCATTGCTCGTTTTAAATGAAAAATGCCATTGTGATATTGAAAAGAAAAAGCATGTCATGTATTGAAAAGAGAAGCTCAAGAAAAGTGTGAAAATGAAAAAAAAAAATTATTATGAGAAAAAGAAAAAAGTGTACAAAGTGCAATCCTAGAATTCTCATAACTCATTGTGTTTTAGTGGAGATCCTAGAATTTCTACAAGCATAACCTTAGTGATTTTTTTCTCTACTCATACTCATTGCGCATTCATTACAATCATTGTTAACCATTGTTAGCATTATTCCATTCCACATTATTTGTTGGAATTCTCATAATTGTTTTGCTTGTCATTGTTCTTCAAAGCTTTTTTTTAAAACTTGTTTTTGTTTGGGAGTACAAAGGTTTAAGTGTGGGAGGGTTGACTAATCCTAAGATTTGTATGATTTTATTGAGCTAAAATAAAGTTTTTGAACATACTTGAGATATAATATTGACTCTTAATGACTTTTCAATTTTGATTAGATTTTATATATTTTTTGGTACATTTAGGGAGTTAATCACATTAATTGAAGGGAATTAAAGAAAAAGACCAAAAGCCACATGGGCCTTTACTTGAGAGTTAAGACATGAAATGGAAGAGAAAGAAGAGTTTTGAATTGAATTAATGCCCAAGATGTTTGGCAATAAATGAAAGGAAAAGAAAGAAAAGCCCAAGAAAAGCCAATTAGAATTAGAAGTTGAAGGAAGGAGGGCTGCAGAAGAAAGAAAAAAAGTGAGAAGACACCTGGAAGGAGAAGGGTGAATTGGAATTGAAATTAGAAAGAGCAAGAGGCGTACAGTTGAGGGGGGCTGGAGCTGCGAAGAAAAGAGAGAAAAGGGGCGAGAGGCAGAGACGCCAATGGGTAGGAAAAAGAGAGATTTGGATTATTATGTTTAGATTTATACTTTGAAATTTAGATTATTATGTTTATTTGAAGCGCTGAACTGAGGGTGGAGCGCTGAAAGTTGGGTTCCTCCTCCTCTCTTTACATTTATACTTTGAAATTTAGATTATTATGTTTATTTGAGTTTGATTGTGATTTTGACTTGTAATGAGAGATTTGGATTCAACAATATGTATGGTCATACATATGTTCTTTATAGTTCATTAGATATCTCTATTTACTCATGGTATTGGTAGATAGTTTGTTGAATTGAATTGTAATTGAACCTAATGCATTACAAGTCACTAATCACACTCTAAGGTACTTAATAATGTCTAATTAAATGGGTCCATGAGACTAGGTATTAGACTTACCGGTTGGTGAGGTTTGGTATTTTAGGAAACTTAAGTAGAGAAAATTCAGAGGTTTGATGAATTAGTGAATTAGAACCCTAGTGACTCCCTAAATATATTAATTGAGCTAAGATAGTTAATAATTTTTCTTATTCAAACAAGTTTAGCATTTAATTACTAGGTAATTAGTTGTATTTATAGGCTCCTCTGAGAACGATACCCGAGGTAATTTCCGCTTACTTTGAGGTCCATAAATTTCTTGAAAGAGTGGTCCCGAGGCACATTACACCAACCGCTAATTCGGTGAAATTCTTTCTTTTAACAAAATCTACATGCATGTAAATTTTTTGTACTTCCTTCTGTCCTAAATATAAAACCTAATTGACTTTTTCCAGAAAATCCTTAAAAAACAAAATAAATTAAGTATAAATTGATTTACCTAATTTTTTGTTAAACTGGTTTATTTTACCTATAAACTAATGGATAATCTAAAAATATATCAAATATATCATCATTTAACCTATTTCGCAACCTTAATCTCTCAAAAAAAAGTCAATTAGGTCCTATATTTAGGACCGGGGGTAGTATTAAGTTTAAAAATTAAATAATATGTTAAACGTGTATAAGGCTGTAAAGTTCTGTCTTTCGATTTCTATTTATGAAATTTTAACGGATTATATGACTTGTAATCCCAATATGAAAACTAGCGTACATTTTTTATCAAATATGTAAACATGTGTATTTTTAGTGTAAAAACACACGGTAAATTTTAGTCCTTTTGAGAGAATCACTTTTATTTTTTACTTTTTAACCCAACTCATAATGTATAGTTAAGAGACTAATGGTGAAAAGTTAAAGAATCCAACTAAAAAAAAGCTTAGTATATACTCCCTCCGTTCCCTAATATAAGAGTCAGCCGCCAAAATAACGCTTCTTAAGAAAACATGTGAATGTTAGTTGGGTGTCTGGAGTTAATGCTACTTTTCCAATATTGCCCATATTTATTGTGATACTTTAAGAAAAAGTGATATATATAAGCATTAATAAATATGAGAGAGAGTTAGGGGTGAAGTTGGAAAAAACGCATTAAATGAGGAGAGAATGTGGGGTGAGCTCTTATATTAGGGACCAAAACCATTCAAATTTTGGGCTCTTATATTTGGGACCGGAGGGAGTAATTCTAAAATCCACCAAGGGAAACTGTTGAGAAATCGAAATTAATTTTCCCTTAATAATCCTGCGTGCTTAATAACTTCGATGCAACTTTCTTCTTCATTTTTTAAATAGTGTATCCATTCGCCTAAATATTTGAATCACACACTCATCATAAACAAAATATCCAACAAGACAAACTTAAAAATATGACCAAGCTAGTATGCAGAGGCAGCCACTAGAGTCAAATTAATTCGATATCACAATACGTACAATACATGATTCCCACGTACGCCTACTTACCTAATTACCCTGATCTCTCTATACACACACATGCATGTATATAAAAATTAAGCATGCACGGTTCATCAAACGAATAACATGATTAATTAATTTGGCACGGCCATGGGGCCCGCAGAGTATGGAATCCCAGAGGCAGAAATCCAAGAATCATCCCCAGAAATAGTTCCATTACGGAATGCATAAAACTTCTGAGGATAAAAATCTGCAGCTTGAGCCTTATTAATGGCTTTCACACCAGGCCATTTCACTCGACGATCAGTGGCGGCACCGGCTCCTTTATTATTGTACTCATTGAAGGCACAAGTGGATTGAAAGAAGCTACCCGACCATGAAGAGTAACCTTCTGGAGAGAATATTCCATCAATATTAGAATCCATAATGATCACCTTTGCATATGCCTTCCATGGTCGTCCAAGGTAAGCCGGTTTTTTCTCGGGATCGGTCCGGTAGGGCCGGTTGGAGATGAACCGGCAGCTCTGGAGCACCATGCCACTAGGGCTATTAATGGCGTCGCGAGCGCTGGCGGTGACGACTGAGTTTTGTGTGTTTAATGGTTTCCTAACTTGTAGTGTGCAGTTTTGGAGGACCATGACTGCGTCGCCGGAGATGAAGTCGACGGTGCCGGAGATGAAGCAGTCGCGGTAGAATTGGCGGTAGGATTGAGCGTAGAGTGTGTTTTGGTTTCCGGTTATATGGCAGTCGTAGAAGATTGCTTTGTCGGCGGTTACACGGAGAGCCACGGCTTGGTGCTTGATTGCTCCGGCTGTGTTCTCAAAACCTACGTGCATGGCTGTGAAGTAAGGTGCATTCACGCCTGAAAATTCACAAGTCATAAGCTTTAGATCATTCTAATTAAGAACAATAATTAGCATCTTGACATGATCAAGAACTTAAACACACACTATGACATTTGACATGTCCAATTAACAATTAAGATATTAAAGAAGTTTTTTAGTATTATGTGTATTAGTTGGTTATATGTCAGTTTATAAGTTAAATACATATATCTTATTTTATAAGTTAAATACATTCATTCAATTTCAATGATAAAGATAGTAAATAAGATAAGAAAACCTAATATTTATAATTAATTATTGCACCACAACTATCTCTTACACTTATTAAGATATATATGGGAGATCTAATAACCCTTTGTCCCTAATATTATCTACCTAGTTTGGATAGACTAAAAAGAATTGAAGTTTTTGGTAATAAATATGAGCTAGTTTTATATATTTCCCTTTTTAATTTGTACAATCCTTGATTTCCTTATAAGGGGCAATCAATATCAATATATTCGGAAAAGAATTATTTATTTAGAAGAAAAAATGGGTTCAAATATTATGTGGAGCAGCAATATGATCTATCCCAATTAGCTTTTGATGTTAGCTAACATTGTAATAATAACTTACCAAATGTCGCCGTATTGTAAGTTTGGAAGCCATCGGCATAACCAAGACTGCCGGTGAATTTGGTGCGGGTGGGACCATCTCCAACAATAGTAACATAACTAGATTCCTTAGGAATATTTACAATCTCCTTATATACACCCGCTTTAACATAAATCACATAGGGTTTCTTGTTATTTTTTGGAACGGTCTTAAGAGCCTCATTGAGTGTTTTAAACTTCCCAGTTCCATCTTGAGCCACAACAACATCCGGCTTAATGTGGGGAGCACCAGCTGCAGCAGCTAAGAGGCTACGGTGATGGCTATCATCACTCACCCAAGACGGCAAAGTATCGAGAAGCTTACGACTAGAGGTGTTTTCATTCCCACCATGAGCTTTCTCACTTGAGGTGTTATCATTTCCTTGACCTTGAAGGTTTTCCGTGGACCCAAAGGCATTGGCGACATCATAGAGGCCAGAGATAATGTCTAAAGCATTCAAGCTAAGCTCAAGGGAGGTATTCATCACCTTTTCCATGGTTTGGGCGGCATGAGTGGTCTTGTTTTCAAATCCATCTAAACATGTTTGTTGGTGGGAAATAGTGCCTCCTAGCCAAACCTTAATGTCATAAGCGTATTCACCTACCTTGCTTAAATCGAAAGCATCCACGGTGTTAATAGAGTTTTTGATATCATCAATGGCATAATCTAGAACCTCGTGGCAGATTTCCATAGCCTGTTTGGTCATATTATCCTTGGCAAGCTCGTTAAACAGGGTGGAATTATCAATGAACTTCTTAAACTCTTTACTTGCTGCATCAAAAACGGTTTTGATGAGTCCTTTAACGTCGGTTGTTCCATTGGTTGCGTTAGAGAGGCTGTGCTTGCAGGTTTCTTGGTATTGAGTTGAACTACATAGCATTTCCACATCCTTTTGATTCGTTGAAATTTGATTCTGGTCATCGGACGTGGCCGCATTGTTGGCGTTTTTGTTACCAGAACCAGCGGATAGACCAATGACGACGGATGCCACCATAGCCACTAGAAGGATCCCAGATATGGCAATAATAGCGACCCTTTTCTTCTTTTCATGCTCATCGAAACCCATTGATTTAGTTTTTGTTGTTCTAATTAATCTAGCTACTATGAAAATATTGTGTGTTTACAAGTTCTATTTACAATATATATAAAGAGAGACCAACAATAAGTATAATTAAGTTAGAACGTTATTGTTGGTACTCTTTTTTGCAGAGCAGTTTCTGAGAAAGACCAAATTTGGTTGTTCTTGATGATATGCTGTCGGGTTTCGTTTGATATTGTCATTCAAAAATAGTAACCCTTTCTCTAGAACTTAAATATTTTTTTGTTTGTTTCAACGAAAGGCGAGGAAGTCCTCTCCTTCAAATAGAGTTGTGCTAATTAAACTGGATCTTTAATTTGTGTGATTATTTTATCTAAATTTGGTATTGAAATAAACGTTGGCTGCAAATATATGGAGCGATTGACTATTTTTGGTACCATTTGAATGGTTATTATTACCACGACATTATCGTTGGTGAAAATTAAATGCACTTTAGCTCAAAAAAAGAAAAAAGAAAATTAAATGCACTTTGAAGAGTTTTATACAATAATGAATACATGTTAATGAATGTTAATGAATGGCTAAAGTAGACTTTTATTCTCTATATTTGCATCAAGTTTCAATTTAATCGTATATGTTTGGAGAGTAAATTTGTAGTTTTTTTTTATAAAATGTCTTTTTTTGTTAACACGATTAATTTGAATGAGTTATTAAATTTAAAAGATTATTTTATAATTTAATTGGATAAAAATGACAGATTTTAAAAATATGAGAATAATTACACTCAAATATTTTAATGTAAGCATATTTTATCGATATTTAATCTTGGGTTAACCTTTTTTCCATTAAGTGAAACTAACGGTGTTAAGAAAAAAAGACTAAAAAAGTATTTTACAAAAATAAATGACTAAATTGAAATTTGGTGCAAACATAATAGACCAAAAATATACTTTATAATATTTACTTATTAGCTAGAGCCTATTGGACCAAAAACTATTTATAAGAGCCTAATTAATGTCATAGTATCTTTCCCTAATTAATTAACGTGGTTAATGAAGGCACCGTGTAATTATATATGGTGGAAGTCATCTCTAGATCAGACTTGGATTTTGATTTCATGTTCATCTCATCACCTTCTCATCGTCAACACAAATACATACAAATAAATAGGCACATAATGGGCTCCACTAGGAGAGAGGTTATCAGACTTTCAAAGCCCATAAACCAAATATAATGAGAATTGAATTAAAAAACAAGGGTTAATACTTGGTCCCTAAACTTTCACTCAATTTTAGGTATTGGCTAGAGCCTATTGGACCAAAAACATTATTTATAAGAGCCTTAATTAATGCCATAGTATCTCTCCCTAATTAATTAACGTGGTTAATGAAGGCACCGTGTAGTAGGTTAATCGATTATGGTGGAAGTCATAAAAGGATTTTGATTTCACGCTCATCTCATTACCTTCTTATCACTACAAATACACACAAATAAATAGGCACATGGTGGGCCCCACTAGGAGAAAGGTTGTGGGACCCACCATGTGCTTATATTTTTTGTGTGTATTTGTGATGATGATGAGAAGCTCATGAGTAATGTGGGTGATGAGCATCGAATCAGAATCATCAGACTTTCAAAACCCATAAACCAAATATAACGAGAATTGAATTAAAAAACATGTATCAAAAAAGAATTGAATGAAAAAACAAGGGTTAATATTTGGTCCCTAAACTTTCACTCAGTTTTAGGTTTGGTTCATAACATTTTTAAATATCAATGGTTTTGGTCTTGAACTTTAATTATTTTTTTGTTTTGGTCTCTGAACTTTAGAATTGCTAGTTTTCGCTCATAAACCTTTGGTCAATTTCGGTCTTAATCCATGAACTATAAGTCAATTTTGATTTAATTTTAATCCCTAATTTTTATAAATTAATTTTTTATAAAGGGGAGAGAACAAAACAAAATTGACTTAAAGTTCAAGGTCAAACGTTGTGATAACTCAAAAAGTTGTAATATCTCAGAGAACAATAATACATAAGTGATTCCTCAGGAAAAGACATTATAATCTCAACTATATGACTAAAATAGCGTGTGTGTGTGTGGTTAGTACAACAATTGGTTCTTGAACTTTCAGTTAATTTTGTTTTTGATCTATATACTTTAAAATCAGTGGTTTGGGTCCGATAACATTCAATCAATTTTGGTTTTGATCTCTAAACCTTAAAGTAAATTAAAGTCGATGGTGTTAGTCCTTGAACTTTGAGGTAATTTTGGTTTTGGTCCCTAAAATTTAAAAGAATTTAATTACTTTAAAACTTAAGGACCAAAATCGAAATTGACTGAAAATTCAAAGACTAAGAAAAAAAAGAACAGAAAGTTCTAGGATTAAAACCACAAAATTTAAAGTTCATGACCAAAGTAAAAATTGACTGAAAGTTTGAGGACTAAAACTATTAATTTTAAATTTCAATGATCAAAATCAAAATTGAATGAAAGTTCAAGGATCAAGTAATAGTTCTATTATTACTATGGGTAATGGACCTAATCTGCCCCCCAAGTAACCACCAAGGAGCGCTGAGCACCCTGAACTAACCACAGGCCCGGATCTGCACTCCAAGTAACCAAGGTGTTTAAAAACTACCCCGGTTGGACGGTCAATAAAGTTTGACCGTTACTATGCTTATGTGGCTGCCACGTGGTTAAATGTTTGCCACCCGTCGCCACGTAGATATATTTATGTGGGACCCACATATAATAAAAAATAATTTCCTCCCTCCCTCGTCATCCCTTCCAAACACAGCCCAATCTCCCCACCCTCCCCCCATCTCCACAGCCGGCCACCACCCCCTTCACCTCCACAGCCGGCCACCACCCCCTTCACCTCCACAGCCGGCCACCACCACCCCCGACCTCCACAGCCCCACCATCACCCCCGTCAC
This sequence comes from Mimosa pudica, assembly GCA_029929735.1. Taxonomy (NCBI): domain Eukaryota; kingdom Viridiplantae; phylum Streptophyta; class Magnoliopsida; order Fabales; family Fabaceae; genus Mimosa; species Mimosa pudica. The sequence goes on along the minus strand of JAKELP010000016.1, from coordinate 6,780,389 downwards.
CTCCACTTCATAGCCCCCCACCACCACCCTCCGAAGGCAACTTCGACAACTTCTCCGCCGGCAACTCCAAAGGCACGTTCGCAACGTAAATGTCAGCGGAGTTCGGGCAATTTCCGGTGTTGCCGGCGGCGGCGAGCTGGGTAACGGTGACCCTGCCATTGATTTTCTTGCTGGGGTCTTTGAGGGCGAGTAAGGCGGAGTCGACGTGGGTGAAGGTGACGAAGCTGTTGCCTTTGGTGGTGGTTGGTGGGTGAAGGTGACGAAGCCGTTGCCTTTGGTGAAGGTGACATGGGTGAAGGTGACGTGGGTCTTTGAGGGTGAGTGAGCTGTTGCCGTCGGAGGGTGGTGGTGGGGGGCTATGAAGTGGAGGTGACGGGGGTGATGGTGGGGCTGTGGAGGTCGGGGGTGGTGGTGGGGCTGTGGAGGTGAAGGGGGTGGTGGCCGGCTGTGGAGATGGGGGGAGGGTGGGGAGATTGGACTGTGTTTGGAAGGGATGACGAGGGAGGGAGGAAATTATTTTTTATTATATGTGGGCCCCACATAAATATATCTACGTGGCGACGGGTGGCAAACATTTAACCACGTGGCAGCCACATAAGCATAGTAACGGTCAAACGTTATTGACCGTCCAACCGGGGTAGTTTTTAAACACCTTGGTTACTTGGAGTGCAGATCCGGGCCTGTTGTTAGTTCAGGGTGTTCAGCGCTCCTTGGTGGTTACTTGGGGGGCAGATTAGGTCCATTACCCTATTACTATTGTTATTGTTTGATAGATCTTTATGTCATGTTAATCAATACATAGTTTTTTTATATTTATCGCATTTGAGCCATCTAATTAATAAATGGTCAGAAATTGGAATGATATATTCCTCAAAAATATACATATACTTAATGGTATGGCCGGATCGGAGGAGGGAAAGAGTATGGCACATAAAATTATACGAACACCTTTCACCAAGCTAAGGTGGACATTAGATAAACTAGGTTTGCATCTTTAAATGGAGATGGAAACGAAATAAAAACAAATGCACTAAACAATAAGAATCTCTGCAATGCTGTACCTAGCTAGGCGCTACTAGACCACAAATATACATATACTTAATGGTTTAAAGCACATCTTTATTTTTTGTAAAAATATATATGTATTGGGTACATGCCAACCCGTTATTTTTTAATGATCAAAGATTCTATATATATATGGTGCATACATCCACGTGTTCCTTTCAGATCAATTAATTAGTGAAGTTTTTTCAGATCAATCTTTGGAATACTCTTTATTTCGATAATATCTTTGTAAAATACGTTTTATAACTATGAAATGCTCTTTCTAGACGAAGAACATTAAGCTACTTGTGTGTGTGTGTGTGTGTACGGGTACGCGGTCGTTGTATTCATATTTAGAGATCTAGGTATATAAGTTAAAAAAGCCTAAGAAAGAATCAATGAAAGCGAACCACGTCTTATTTTACACTGGCCTGGTGAGTCGGTTAAGAATCACTTCGTTCTGCTTACTTAACCTATAAATAATGGCCATCGCACATTGTTGCAAAATCAAGCCAGAAACGAAAACCAGGTTGATAGTTATAGCTAGAGGTTGGTGATCATACATATGGCATCATCATCAGATCTTGTGAAAATTGGAAGAGAAGGGTTTGCTGTGATAGACGCGTACAAGTGCAATGGAAGACGCATGGGCGGCATTCAAGATAACAAGGTTAATTACTTCACAAAAAATAAGGAAGAGACACCTCTAGTGACCATCAATCACAGAGAAGCTGCTCTCAAATATCAAGGGGTTTCCATCGATCAACGATTTTATAAGTGTGAACCTAGACCTAAGCCTAAGAACCGCTGGAGTAGTGTCTTCTTCCAAGCCTTCAAGCTCTAAGCACGCTTCTTTCATGTGTTGTTTCAATAAGTACAATATAGCGTCTTATTATGAATAAGATATATTATTAGTATTATGAGTTACATTTGAACCCCAGTGTGTAGGCGGTACTGCATACTTGTAACTTGTGTTAGACTCTTTTCATGTTATGTTGTCTAAACACCACTAAGTTATATATGAATGTATGAATAAGTGTTCAACAACTCAAGTAAAGGGTCCTCCTTTTAAACATACTCCCTTCGGTCCTAAATATAAGACCTAATTGACTTTTTCTAGAAAATCCTTAAAAAAGCAAAATAAGTTAATTATAAATTGATTTACCTAATTTTTTTCCCTTAAACTAGTTTATTTTACCTATAAACTAATGGATAATCTAAAAATATATCAAATATGTCATTATTTAATAACTTATTTCGTAACTTTAATCTCTCCAAAAAAAGTCAATTAGATCCTATATTTAGGACCGGAGGTAGTATAATGTAATTCGCGAGTGCTATACTGTTTGACGTCCTTGGCGCGCGCGTGTATAAATACGAGTTGTATTACAAAAAGCCTAGCTATTGACCTTTACATGATACATCTCGATCTCCACGCATTCAAGCATATTTGTGACAAATACTTGGATTTGTATGTTTTTAATGTGATAAATTGAAGTTATTAACATATCAAAGATGCAATATTGAATTAAAATGCATTGATTATAATTGAATTGAATTAAAAATGATTATGTGTGAAAAGGGTTAAATAAGGGCATAATTGTCACAATTAATTGTTTATCTTAAGTGATTAATTTTTGGGATGAAAGGTATTATGTTGTTGTAAATTTTCCCTTGCAGAAAATGACAAAAATGGGCTGAAATTGCTTTTCTGAACATTTGGCAAATATTACTGAATCGGCCCAGAATCCTGAAAATGCTTCAAATCAGTCCTGCGAAAATTACAGAATCTGACTCCACAACTTTCAGACTTTGCAGACAGGTCCCTGCGCGAACAACAGTTACAACTTCGGTTTTTCACTGATTTTTGACCCATTTGACCTCCAATTTGGACCCAAATCAAACCCAAAACACTAAGCCCAAGTCCCAATTGATATTAGGTTGTAAATTAGGTTTAGGAAAAAACTTACCTCAAGTACTTGACCTCAATTACATCCATTACCCAATAAGAATTTGACACATGTCCAACTAACCTCATACACAACTAACAATTGGAGGAGAGAGAAAAGAAGGAGAAAGTGGTGTGGGTTAGTTGGACATGTGTCTAATTCTTATTGGCTTACTGGATGTAATTGAGGTCAAGTACTTGAGGTAAGTTTTTTCCTTAGGTTTAGAAACACAAGTTTTGGGGGTTGGGTGCTCCCCAAAACCCTAGTTCCTTCCATTCCCTTCTTCCTCTTCTCTTCACTTCTCATCCCATTTCTTCAATCTTCCACCTTCCTTCCTCCATCCATGCCTCAATAAAGTTCCTCCTTACTCTTGGAGTTGATGGGAAGTGGCTTGAGCTTTGGTTCTTCAAAGGGGAGTCCCAATTCCTTTACTTTCTCTTTATATTTTTGATTGCCTAGGTTTAGGTTACCATTTATGTTTTGAGATTGGACTGGATTTGGTTGTTATTGTGGGTATTTGTGATTTTGGTTTGTAATAAGGGATCTGAACTCATCAATATATATGGTTATGTATATGTTCTTTATAGTTTATTTGATACCATTCTATTTATTCATGGCATTGATAGATAATTTGATTGAATTAAATTATAATTGAACCTAATGCATTACAAAGCACTAATCACACTCTAGGGTAATTAATAATGCCTATTTGAATGAGTTCATGAGACTAGGCATTAGACTTACCGGTTGGTGAGGTTTGGTACTTAAGAAAACTTAGAGAAACTTAAAGTGAACCTATTAATTGCTTGAGTAACATTAGACTTCAATCCTTTAGTTTTATTTTATTATGTGGGGTTCCAATAGTGAATTAAAATCATAGGATTAATTAAGTGGCGATTCGGGGTTCCAATCGTAGGATTTATAGTTCCTTGCAAGTAATAGGTCCACAAACACTAAAGAGCTTAACAATGCCTAATTGGATGGGGTTTCAACAACTAGGTATTGGACTCATGGGTCCATGAGGTTTGGTAAATTAAGAAATTAGTGCATTAAACTCCCCAAAAATATTTAAAAAGCTATGATAGCCATTGAAAATCATTTTCAAGAGCACTTCACTTCCATCACACCCTTTTATTAAAAATACCAAAAATATTTATTTGTTTTGCACCCATCATTTGCTCTTTAAAGAATTCAACAAAATATATTTTCTTTACCCAAATTTATCTTGCATTGCATTTAGTTTAATAGGATAGTTGAATTAAACAAGGCTCCTTGAGAACGATACCCGGGTAACTTTCGCTTACCTTGAGGTCCTAAAATTTCTTGAAGGACTAGGCCCAAGGCACACTACACCGACCCGCAAATCGGTGTCCTTCAATTTGATAATGTGATCATTATCAATAATTGGCATTCTTATTATCAATAATTGATTTTGACCTTTTTAATGAAAGTTAAGGAAGCGAAAATTCTGATAAAAAAGGAAGCAAATTAGACTACTAAATTATAAATATGACACACGTAATTAGAATGTATGATATAGTTTATAAGTAGAATAAATTAAATTTGTCACCTAAAAAAAGAATAAATTATTAAATTAGTATAAAAAAAGAATAAATTAAATTAGTTTTTTTAAAAAAGGATAATTATAAACAGTTTAATGTGATCAATTTTGTAATTTTAATTTTTTTAAAAAAAAAATCGAAGTGACATTATATTTAGGACGGCAAGGAGTAATATTATTTTGTGTGCATTACAGATATAGTTCGGCAAAGTAAGTGTTATGAGGTAACATCATGGCAACAAGTGTTAATTATTTACTATCCATTTTTCTGTTAAGATCATGTATATATTTGGTCGGACACAATTTTGTTGATAATTTGACTGTGCATTAATTAATTAGTTTGCCCCTGATATCGTAAAAAAAGGAAAATAAAATTCCCCCTCTAAAAGTAGTAAATAAACTGTGCTTAGTTTTCTAGAATTCTCGAAGAAAAATATCACATACAGTCCACTATATTTATTTATTTTTTTGGCCAAGCTAGGTTATGATAAATATGTTATAACACATAGCAAAGACATTTCATAATCAGATATTTATTTATTTTTGGCCAACAACAGCGCATTATATTTAAGTTTATAAGGTTAAAGATCAAATTTGCCCCGGAAGTTTTCACTGAGAATCAAATTTGCCCCTGAACTTTTTTTAAGATCAAATTTGCCCTGGAAGTTTACGAAAGAGATCAAAACTGCCCTTCAGTTAGACAAAGTTAAATTTGACCGTTAAGTTGGTCAAAACTCTCAAATCTCATGACATATAAGCATACACATCATTTACAACATGCCATGTCATCATCATCTCTCTTGCACTCACCCACCCTCACGCCAACAACTTCAATCCATCCATCCACCTCCATTAATCCCGATGCCTCCTCCCCATCACCAACAACCTTTCACCCTCCTCCACCACCATCACCAGATTCCCCTCTTCTACTGACATTTCCTTCTTCCATGAGAACCCCTTGGACCCTGCAATACACCTCCACTAAGTTGCCTCCTCTCATCAACAAACCATTGTTGACGACGATAGGGATGCTGATTAATATCACTACCAACCCCACCACTATTACCACCACTAGGAACCTGCATTTTGTCTGGAATTACCACATTTCCTGATGGCATTGCCATGAATATACACTACCGAAAAAACAACTACAACCACATATAAAGCATACCCAAAACAAGCAGATCTATCTATAAAAATGCACCTAAATTCTAAATTTAGAACAATTCAAGTGAAACTAAGATAACAAAACACAAAATTCAGGACAAACTAAACTATAAAGCAGCAAAATTCATCAAAATTAAGACAACCCCAGAATTAAATAAGCGTGAATGATACTAAACAAGTGGAAAAACGTGTAAAGTTTGAATCTTTAAATGAACTAAAGCGATGAGGGAAGATCTTGTGAAGTGGGTTTTGAGCTAATGTTGGAGTTGTAAAGGAAAGATGTGAAATTGAGGAGTGTAAATTAATAATCAGATCTGACAATGGTGGTGGAAAGAAGAAAAAAACGGGTTTTTTTTTGTTTGTTGTTTGTTGAGTTAGAGTGTCGCAAAGGAAGGGAAGAGGTTGAAGGGTAAGAATGTAAGATGGGGAGGAGGCATCGGGATTAATGGAGGTGGATGGATGGATTGAAGTTGTTGGCGTGAGGGTGGGTGAGTGCAAGAGAGATGATGACATGACATGTTGTAAATGATGTGTATGCTTATGTGTCATGAGATTTGAGAGTTTTGACCAACTTAATGGTCAAATTTAACTTTGTCTAACTGAAGGGCAGTTTTGATCTCTTTCGTAAACTTCCAGGGCAAATTTGATCTTAAAAAAAGTTCAGGGGCAAATTTGATCCTCAGTGAAAACTTCCGGGGCAAATTTGATCTTTAACCTAAGTTTATACCACAAAATGTAGCTGCATTTGTTCTTATAATTTTTATCGCAAGGGTATCTTGTCCGAACGCCAAAAGCTACATCACTATGTTTACCTCAGCAAGAAATCGTCAGGTTTTTTTTTTACCTAAGAAATCCTCAGGTTCGGGGAAACTGATCTACACGCGCGCGCGTAATTTTTTTTAATGAATGCAGTATTATGTAAGCGTGATTAATTACTCCTTCTACTCCTACATATAAGATTGTTTACTTTTTTACATATAGATTAAGAAAGCAAAATGAATCACAAAATTTTAGCATATGTCATGTAATTATATTATATAGTAATTTATCAATAAGATAAATTATATTTTATAAATAGAGATATTTTAAAGTGATTAATTTTATATAATTATATTTTTAAAACATCAGTTCACTTAATTTTATAATTAAAACATGAGCTAATGGAGTTATATTTTAAACTAGGCCAGCCAAGTTGATGGCCGCCTAAAGTGAAGATGCTCGAAAGAAGAAAGTGATAAAATAATGCATATATTGAATTATATTCTTTCGTCTGTTTAAAGACGAAGGCTTTCTTTGATCAAAAAAAGACGAAGGCTTTCGAGATAAATCTTGGAAAGAATCATGTTCTCACTCATTATTGATTTCTTTTTGGTAGAGTGAATTACACTTAATTTCAAAAACCGCCTAATTAATTCAAACCCATAAAAATATACTACGTGTTTCATAGAGGAGCTGATCATCGTAAAAACAATAATGGGAATCCTAAAAGGCTAATTAAATAAATAATCAGCACATAGATATGCTTAATAATATATTGGATATCTTTTTTGTTAAAAACTTTTTTTATTATCTGATTTTTTATACAATAAGCATTCGCTAAAAAATAGAATTTATTTTGTTGTAGCTATTTTTATTTGAAGAATAAAAGTATCGTTTTATTTTTCAGAATTTGAAATAAATTATACTCCCTCTAGTCCGTAATATAAGAGTTCAGCTGTCAAAATGTGTTTTTTAAGAAAACATGTAAAAGTTATTTGAGTGTTTGAAGTTAATATTTTTTAATCTTGTCCATATTTATCATGATATAATTTTAAAAGAGAAAAACATATGAGCATTAATAAATATGAAAGAAAGTCAGGGTCAAAGTAAGGAAAAATTGCATTAAATTAAATAAAGAAAAACTCTTATATTTTAAACCAAAACTATTCGAATTTTGGACTTTTATATTATGGAGTATTTTTTATAGACACATTATAATTCTTAATTATATAATATATTTAGAAAGTTGTATTATCTATATATTATAGAGGTTATAGCTCACACTATGCTCTGTATATAGTACGAGCTTAATTAAAATAACATTATTTAAATTACTAATTATTGATACACGCATATTTATACGATCCATGAACGAAGAACATTTTGGATAAACAAAATAAATCCAGGCTTTGGAATAAGGGATAGAATGTCACGTGTGACTGAATAAAATATTCGAACACATTAGTATAATTTTTAAAAAACCAAAATTAATCACCAGCTGGACACAAATTAAGGTAAATCAAGTGGAAAAATGGTAGAGGACTGAAATACTAGTCATCAAACTTCCACCACCACATACAAGGATTATTTTTTGTGATAAACACGAACATATTCCATCCCTTAATCATGCTTATCAATTAAGAACATATAAGAATAAAGCCAAAAAAAAATAATAGTAAACTGAATTATGATACCAGAACAATCATCGGTAGATTCACATTTGGTCTAGCGACAAAAATAATGATTTCACTCATAGTTAATTAAATATTGTCGGTTATTATAAGCCACAGTAATAATTAAGTCACTTTTAGTTTTCCTATAAAAGGGACTTCACCATCTTCTATTTCAAGCAGCAACCCACCAAATAAGAAGAGAAAATTAGCAAAAAGCTTAGGCTTTCATTAGATTTCTGTATAGCATAAAAATATGGCAGACCTGAGAGAGATCGGTTTAGAAGGATTCTATTTCATAGAGAACTGCTACGGCAGCGGCCAAGGTGGCCGGCGAGGGAGACGGGGAGGTCAGGCGGTGGAAGCAGCGGCTCCGAGGAGGCAAGGAGGATGGAGGGTGGATGAAATGGAAGGAAATCAGCCTTCTTGTATAAATAGTAGAGACGCTGCTTCTATCTATGGCGGAGTCAACGTGGTCAACTATACTACCACTATCACTTCCCGTAGGGGCAAATTCTATTACTGAAACTAAAAACCAAAACCCTATAGCTTCGGTAATTCCTCTACTGCTAAGCTCTGGATTCCCAACTTGTAGTCTCATGTTAATTTGGTTATAGTCTTTTTTTATATGCTAATCAATGTAGCTCGAAGACCTGCACAAATATTAATGTGCCATGGTCTTCTGCAGCTGAATTAGGTCTCTGATCTTGTTTGTGTGTGTCTGTGTCTGTGTGAGGGCGGAGTATGTACTATACGTACCATACTGTTAACTAGTTTATGAATGGCCTGGATAGGAAGAAGATGATAGTGGATATAAATAAAGTTATTTCAAGCTTTTAGTTTATATTTGGTGTTCTCGTTTGTTTCAATATATTTCCAATGTTAAATTCTCTACAGACTTTCCCAGAAAGAATATATCTATTATAAGCTTTACTAAATGTCACCTCTTAGTATGTATGAAGTGCCTCATGCAATAATTGGATTCGAGATTTTATCACTTGAAGGACACCGAATTTACGATCGATGTGGTGATGCCTTGAGTCTAGTCCTTCAAGAAATTTTAGAACCAAGGGATTAGTGGAAGCTAACCCTCGGGTATCGTTCTCTTGAGGAGCCTAACGCAAAAGAGATCCTAGTAACTAATGCTAAACTTGTAAGGTTTACTTGAAATTTTTCAATAAGATAATTAATATGAAAAGTATGTAATCAAATAAATGGTCTTACTCTTGGGAAATGATTGGAAATAACTATCCTAGCTCAATTAATGTATTTAGGGAGTCATTAGGGTACCAATTCTCTAAATTACCACCTCATGGACCCATGAGTCCAATACCTAGTTGTTGAAACCTCATCCAATTATGTATTGTTAAGCTCTTTAGTACTAGCGGACCTATTGTTTACAAGGAACTATTAATCCTGCGACCGGGACCCCGAATCGACACTTAATTAATCCTAAGATTTCAATTCACTATTGGAACCCCACATAATAAAATAAAATAAAAGGATTGAAGTCCAATATTACTCAAGCAATTGATAGGTTCACTTTGAGTTTCTCTAAGTTTCCTAGAATACCAAACCTCACCGATCGGCAAGTCTAACACCTAATCTCATAAACTCATTCAATTAGGTGTTATTAAATACCTTAGAGTGTGATTAATGGCTAGTAATGATTTAGGTTCAATTATAATTCAATTCAATCAAAGTATCTACCAATACCATGAATAAATAGAAAGATATCAAATGAAACATAAAGAACATATACATGACCATGTATATTGATGAGTTCAAATCTCTCATTATTAACCAAAATCACAAATAAAGTCAAATAAACATGATAATCTAAATCTTAAAGTATAAATGATAAACCTAACCTTGGAAAATCATAAATACAATAGAAAGATAAAGAACAAAACTCCCCTATTAAGCATGAGAGCTCAAGCTATACTCCTCATCATTCCCAAGAGTAAAGAGGTTTAGTTTGAGAGGTGGATGGTGGAAGAGGTATGAGGGTTATGGGACATTAGGGTTGTAGAAGGCTAGGGTTAAGAGAGGTTATGAAAGGTCATGAGAGGTTGTGAGGGGTTGTGAGGGGTTATGATAGGTTAGGGTTTTCTAAGGTTTATGAGCATATATATAGTTATCTGCTTCTCCTCCTTTTTAGAATTAAGTTGTTATGCTGCTCCTTTAATTTCTCCTCATTTGAATTCAAAATAACTGTATCATAAGAGCTGCTTCCTTGACTTCTTCCAAGTTTGTTATCTTTATTCCCCCTTTTTCTCCTTATTCTTCTTTCTACATTCAAATGATATAAAATCAAATAATAATAATAATATCAAAATTCAGTTTCTTCACTCATGCATATCTCAACTAAATTCCCACAATTTTAGCTCATTTTACTTCAAATATATTAAAATATTTATATATATAATTCAGAAATTTAAAGTTAATTAATGGTCAATTTCTCATCTTGAATATGTTAAAAACATCAATTTACCATAATAAAATCATATAAATATTAGGGTTTGTCAACATGATATCTGTATATAACTCCATAGCTTTGTTAACATATATACGCTTCCAAAACAATCGAGACATGAAACCTAATAAATTACTCCCTCTAATCCTAAGGTCATTTTGACCTTTTTAGAGCTTAAATTGATGTCTCTATAGATATATTGGTAAATATTATCTTCATGTCTAACTTCACAACTGAGTTGACCACCTGTTGTGTCCATAAAGCTTAAAAACACTATTTGTTGGACATCTATTTGTATTTGGCGACAACGACTTAATGGAAGTTTATGTAAAAATGGGACTGAAAGAAATATTGATACACGTATATCGAATTTAAAACTAAATAGAGAGAAGAGTTGAAAATTGATTAGGGGCTAAAAAATACCAAAAAGAAAATAGGTGAGGTACGAAAATATTTATTCCTTTTAGCCTCATGTTTGATATTTGACACTATCATATGTACTGCTATTTTTCAATTCGCATTTCGGCCATTTTTGTAGTCTGTGTGTATTCTGTATCTACACACAGAGAAAGTGGGTGTGTGTGGATCAGGGTTACCTTGAGGGAGTATAATTCAAATGTTACGAGTCTATTAAAAATCGGAATATAATTTGAAACATGCATAATCAAAGTGTCATATTTGCCCTTAAAGTTTTTTAGCCATAATTTTCCTTATTAGAAGTATGTATGAAGGATTATATATGCCCTTAAGTATGCATGTAAGATCATATCTATTTACCCTGGATGTATGAACGAAGCGTCATATTCACCATTGAAATATGCACGAAACATTATATTTGTCATTGTACAGTTTAATGGTAAAGGGAAAATAAGATACACTTTGTAAACTTTAAGGGCAAATTTATGATCCTCCATGGATACTTAAGGGTAAATATAACTCTTAACCAATTAAATCATCACACATTAAAAAAATAAAAAAGAAGAAGAATGAAGAGTGTATAATATTAAAAGTCCTATTAAATTATTTAAAATTTTCTATGATAAAAAGACAAAACTAACATATACATAATTAAGAGTTCTTTTAATCATTTAAAATTTTATATACATCCACGTGTGTAATTAATATATAAAAAAGATTTTTTTAAAAAAAAAAAATTAATAGCTTATACCAGCGGTTAAAGTGTAGGAAAGGTACATCTTTATCCTATGATTTGCGTGATCACCTCCTTTTTACCTGCATTTAAAATGCATGTAAAAGTATTATGTTTATTTTTTAATTAAAAAAAATAAATACCTTTACACATGCTTTGAGTGTGTGCATACCTTTACCGGCGATAGCTAGTTTTACCAGCGCCTAATAAGAAGCGCATGTATAGACCCCATATTGAGCCCATGTAAACAATTTTTTTGTTAGAGAGGATAATTATTATCATTTTCAACTTTACTTTATGTAGTGGTATAAAATAACTAATTTAAATTATTCTTTTGATTTCGAATCGCCCTTGTAATCTGTTGTACAAAATTTTATATAATGATCTACATAAAATTAATTACACTGTACGAAACTTAAAAATAAGTCTACTAAAATTTCTGTTGATGTTTTGAAAGGAATTGATTTGGAAAACTAAAACAAATGGTAACTTATTGCCGAAGAAGAATTGTTGGGTTCCCTAGCGAATCAGATTCTTCAAGTCATATTTTTCCCTTGCGTGGGGGTTTGCATTACCTGCTAATCCCATATTTTCTCATCCCTCACTCATCCTCAAATACACAGTGGCCCCCACAACCTCTCTCCTCTCTTCTTCTTCTTCCCCACCTCCTCACTTTATCTCCTCTTCAACCTCCATCCCCACCGCCACCTCCTCCCACCTCAACCGCCACCGCCACCAACGTCTCCACCGCCTAACCATCCCAACCGTCGGCCTCTTGCCTTCACCTCCTCCACTCCTTTCACCTCTCCTTCAACCTCAGATCTCCAGGTCCCGGCGTCGAAGAGAGGAGCTGGAGAGTTTGGTTGGAGAGGACGTCGGTGGACGTGAGGACATTGGAGACGTCGGCGGATGTGAGGAAGGTGGTCGGAAAGGCGGAGACGTCGTCGGACGTGAGGTTGATGATGTGGAGGTCGGAGGAAAGAAGGGAGGCCGACAGTTGGGGAGGTTGGGCGGCGGAGACGTTGGTGGCGGTAGCGGTTGAGGTGGGAGGAGGTGGCGGTGGGGATGGAGGTTGGAGAGGAGATAAAGTGAGAAGGTGGGGAAGAAGAAGAAGAGAGGAGAGAGGTTGTGGGGGCTACTTATTTATGTGTATATTTGAGGATGAGTGAGGGATGAGAAAATATGGGATTAGCATGGAATGTAAACTCCTTGCGTGGAGACTAAAACAAATTTGAGTTGAAAAGGACTGAAATAAAAGAAGATTCAATATTTTCGTGAGTTCATGAATGTTGCTTATCTTAACCCAGAATTGGATGTCTAGTTATTGTGTGACAGCAGAACTTAACCTTTAATTGTAGCGGTTAGGCTTAGGCATATGTTCCCCAAAAGAATCTCCATCTTTAACCAAATTTCGAAAATGACCATTTTGAGGGATGAATAGGAATATATTCATCGGCCATCAAAGCTTAAACGCCTTATCAAAGGCGCGATCAAAAGAAGAGCGATAAAATTAGGGAAATTTGCATTCTAGTCCCTGGGAAGGGGAATTATTACTTGAAGGTCCCTACACATTCCAAAATAATTATCAAGTCCCTTGGGCCTTTCCTGCAATTATTTGCTTATGTGCAATGACCATTTTGCCCTTATGAAAGCATGAAAACCCAAACATGCACAAGATAAAATTCAGGGACTTGCTACCGCGTGTGTGCCTACTTGCTACCGCAGGCTTGGGGACTTGCTACTGAGACGTTAAGTGACCAACATTCCCTCCCAAGTGTCATTCATATCTGAGGGCCCTTTAATAAAACCAGTGACCACTTTTTGTTATTTCCCCGATATGTGCCACACCATGTTTTTCAAAAACCATTTTATTCACATGGGATGGGAGGGACTAGTCAGGGACTTGCTACCGCGGGTGTGCCTACTTGCTACCGCAGGCATGGGGACTTGTTACTGTGTTTACAGATCAGCAAACCTGCAGTAACTGGGAGGAAATGTTGGTCACTTAACGTCTCAGTAGCAAGTCCCCAAGCCTGCGGTAGCAAGTAGGCACACCAGCGGTAGCAAGTCCCTGACTTTTATCTTGTGCATGTTTTGGGTTTTTATGCTTTCATAAGGGCAAAATGGTCATTGCACATAAGCAAATAATTGCAGGAAAGGCCCAAGGGACTTGATAATTATTTTGGAATGTGTAGGGACCTTCAAGTAATAATTTCCCTTCCCAGGGACTAGAATGCAAATTTCCCATAAAATTAATTGAAATTCTGCCCCAAAAAAGTATATATGATACCATATAATTTACTTAAAAAATTGTTCAGTGAAGACTTATTCTTACTGAGAAAGGCACGCAAATTCTAATGAACAAAAGGAATGTCTAATAAAGAAAACAAACACTGGTTTTCTTCCTTCAACATTATTGGCACCAAATCTATTATATATGCATGAAAACTTTTGGTCCCTAAATTTGCACTCAATTTTGATTTTGGTCCGGAAATTTTAAAATCGGTTGCTTTGGTCCTCGAACGTTCGGTCAATTTCGGTTTTGATCCATAAACTTTAAAGTCGATGGTTTTAGTCCCTGAACTTTCAGTTAAATTTGGTATTGGTCCATGGACTTTTAATTAATTCAATTTGATTTTAGTCCGCGTGAGTTTTAAAGTTTTAATGAAGTTTAGGGACCAACACCAAAATTGACTGAAAGTTCAAGGATTAAAACAATCAACTTCAAAATTTAAGAATCAAAACCAAAATTGACCGAAAGTTTGAAGATAAAAAGCACTGATTTTAAATTTCAAGGACCAAAACAAAATTGAGTGAAAATTTAAGGGCCAAAAGTTGTATTAACGTTTCTTTTTATTATATGCACAAATTACACATAGGGCCAATAATATTTCGTCCTCCGTTTAACAATTATTATAATGAAAAGGATAGGAATTACCGAATCAGAATCGCACCTTGGCTTTAAGACTGGATAGATCACTCAATTAGTAATACTCACTCCGGTCCTAAATATAAGACCTAATTGATTTTTTGAAAAATCCTATAAAAAGCAAAATAAGTTAATTATAAAATTGATTTACCTGATTTTTTTCCCTTAAACTAGTTTATTTTATTTATAAATTAATGGATAATCTAAAAATATTTCAAATATGTCATGATTTAATAGACTATTTTGCAACCTTAACCTTTCTAAAAAAAAAGTTATCTAGGTCTTATATTTAGGACCGGAGGTAGTATAATCTACTGGCTAGCTAACTGAGGGATGGCCAAACTAAGCCAAGCATTTTGGAAGCTTTCTGGAGGAACAGCTCTTCATAACACCCACTAACT
Organism: Mimosa pudica; assembly: GCA_029929735.1. Classification (NCBI taxonomy): domain Eukaryota; kingdom Viridiplantae; phylum Streptophyta; class Magnoliopsida; order Fabales; family Fabaceae; genus Mimosa; species Mimosa pudica. Next base: position 6,765,283 of record JAKELP010000016.1, on the reverse strand, counting down.
ATTTTGTGTCCATATTCCTACGATTTGAAGATAAATGTGAATAGTGAATGTACTCCGATCCAGCGAATAATTAGGCTTATTGATATAGAGCATGCTAAGAATATTATATTATAAAAAAACAATATTTTGCTAAGAATATATTTTTTTTTATAATATAATTTTAGAAAGGGGTTTAGGCTCAACCCAATCCAAGGGCAGGGCACCTAACTCATGATCCACTGGGGCCTGTCCCTGTGGGCTCTGGAGCATGACCAGCAAGCCCTTTATGTCTGTCCACACAGGTAGGTTACTCCCAGTTTCACTTAGCTACGGAGATGCCTCCCCAAGAGTCGCGATGGAGACACAACAAAATGTCACTCTCAAGGATCGAACTCGCGACGTGGTAGTCAACCCGACGTTCATTGTTCAATCCCTTCGCCACTGAACCCACGGACGATGGGTTTTGCTAAGAATATTCTTAAGGGGATGTATAAAAAAAAGAATATTCTTAAGGGGTATTGGTTTATATAGGGGACTTAACTAACCACACAAATGTAGCCTATTGGTGATTCATTCCTCATATAATAATAACATTCTATTAATTCGTTTGGATAATGATAATATGCAGTCAAATAAGGAGGGCGCGGGCGCGCTCTGAGACACTCATTATAAGAACTGCTTTTACTTTCCTTTTGTTCTATGTGAAACCTATTCCTTTCACATTATAACATAAAACATATGTGGAAACTACTATTAGACAACTTAAAATTATTAATAATGCTATTGATGATATGATTAATGTAATAAATCGAATGAGACCAATTATGATTGTGTGTGTGCCGAAAGAAGGGATACCATGGCCAGCAAGATCAGATAAGATTCTTTTAATCCGTATATAATGGAAACCGCAAATATTCTTGGCTTAATTCCTCCTAAAGCACTTATAACTATATATGGGGATCGGACTTATGCTTCTTGCTTTGAAGCAAGAAGTATATAACACAGGTTCTTGCTATCCATCGAGCTAGCCATTTCATGATCCTTTTCCATTTCATCACTTTGGTACTAACTCCATACGTTTGAAGCAATTATACAAAATCAGCAAGAAACTGCCCCAAGCTTAACACACACACGCGCGCGCGCGCGCGCGTCACTTGCAGAAGAGATGATGAGGAAGATGGTATTGGAAATATTTACAGTGAAAGAAAGGTACAAGGCTGTAAAAGATGTATTCCCTAAAAGGGAAGGACGTTGGATGGTTCAAGTGCCCAATGATGAAATGGACGAGCCTCCTATTTCAAATCTCAACCAAACAATCAAGAGAAAACCACTGGCTCCTCCTGTCGTCAGTATGGGTGTAAATTCTAAATTCAGTGTGTCAGCAAACATTTAGAGCTGCTACTCTTGTATTTCACACACACACATACTATTTTAATTAAGATACGCAATTATATTAGTTTTCGCTTTATTTTATTTAGGGAAAATTAATTTGAGGTCCCCCACAAGGGACTTAATACTAGAAAAGTCTCAAAAGTTGAAATAATTAATGTAGGGTCCCAAGGGACCTCACCTTAATATATTTGAAAATTGAAAAGACACTTTTGCCCCTGCCCTTTTATTGATGGGAAAACCTGACAACTTAATGGGCAACCGTGACAACTCGATGGGCATAAGTTGACAACTGAATGGGCAAATGTGACAACTTGTTGGGCATGTGCTTTAAGTTAATTGCCCAAACTCTGTTAAGTTAATGGGAAAAACGTTGTCAAATTTGCACATTCAGTTGTCAAGTTATGTCCATCGAGTTGTCACGGCTGCCCATTAAGTTGTCAGGTTTTCTCATCAATAAAAGGGCAGGGGCAAAAGTGTCTTTTCAATTTTCAAATATATTAAGGTGAGGTCCCTTGGGACCCTACATTAATTATTTCAACTTTCGGGACTTTTCTAATATTAAGTCCCTTGTGGGGACCTCAAATTAATTTTCCTTTTATTTATTTACACCGAACCTCACTTTTGAAAGTCAAGCCAAAAAAGAGGAGGAGCAAGAAAATCAATTTAATCACAATTGGATTCTAACATACTATTATACAGTCGTATGTAAATGAAAAATATATACGCAATCAACTATGATTTTTTAAGACATTTATTTGGACAAATTGAACTGTGTCTAGTGGAACGGGCTAATGAGCTAATCTATTAGGTTCTCGCATACCAAAGCTTGAAACCTTACTAAAAATAGTTATTCACATTTTTTTAAAAAAAGGTTTGATTTGAATCAAATTTCATATTATATAATATCATGGTGTTTTGAATAAAATAATTATTCATTAATGACCTTATCCAAGAATGTTGTTCAAGAACTAGGTGTGGGTTAATCAATAAGTACTTTTAAATGAAGGGCTTTATTGAAAGTTTAAAGTTTTTTTTAAGGAATTGAACAATGTAAGATTTTAATTGATTTTTACAGTTCAATAAAAAAATATTCTGTGAATCATAACGAAGAAAGTATTTCTAAATATGAAAGTTTTAGTTGAAAATTACTAAATTCATATAAAAAAAGATGGCAGTTACGTTCTGGAACAAGATCATATTAGGCCAATGGACCCAATAATTATGTATTAAATATTTTTCGCATATTTTAAAATTTACTTTTAATTAAATTAAACCAAATAATAATTCATCTGCATGCTTGGGACTTATAACTTGTAAATATTTTGTGTAAACGAAGAATTTCTTTTAAATAACGGTTGCACATAAACATATTTTATATTTCTTTACTTTCTTCAATTAATATAAATATAACAATATTTTCATACAAATATATTTATATCCAATCTATTCATCCAAAGTATATTCTTATACATATTTAAAAGTTAATTTTTCATTAAATAATCAAATATAACTTGTAATAGACCGTGCTCAACATACCACGTGTCATTACCTCAACAATTTAACAAAAAACAATCTCAAACCCACATGTATGTGTTTGCAAGCTACCACTGTGTCATCACCACGTCAACTTAACAAAAAACTATCCCACACTCAACGTTTCCCACACTCAACGTGTCTTTGAATGAATTTGATTTCAAAAGGTGTTTCTGGATTAACTCCAAATTAATATTGTTAGTAACCACAAATTAATTTTTTTTTAACCACAAATTAATTTCTTTCATCAAATTGATCAATTGATTTCAAATTAGTTTATAACGTACATCAGCTTTCAGAGGAGTTTTCCTATTACACTTTTTTATCACAATTCTTTTAATTCCCATTTATTTTCTTTTCTTCAGTAATCTCTATCATAATTCCCATTTATTTTCTTTTAATTTCTTTTAATATGTCTCCTCAGTTTCTCCCTTCTACTCCTTCATTCCCAAAATCATCGTGATCCTAATTCCCATAACTCTTTTTCCAAATACACCCACAAACACCAATTCCCATAACTCTTCCTCCTTCATCCTCAGATCATTTCTTCACCAAAATCATAACTCTCTCTTCCCCCCTCTCTCCAACACTCTCTCTGTTCTGATTCTTCACTTTCTATTTTCCCTCACTATTCCTTCCCAACGAACGAAGCCTGTGAAAAAAGTGGTAGAGAGAAGCTAAGGATCCATTGGTGAGCCTCTTTGATCTCTCCATTTTTCCTTATTCTTGGTTAGAATTGGGTTAAAGGTTGATTCTGATTTTGGGTTTTATTCTCAAAAAAGTGAACCTTAGATTCGATCTTGAAAAGCTTTTAAGTATTGGTTTGATGTTTGGTTTATCTCTATTAAAAACCACAAATTTATTCTCTCTTCCAGTGTGTTCTATGAGTGTTGAAAATTTTAATGGTGTTTGATTAAGTATGGATTTGAGTGGAATAGAGTTATGAAACTTTCAAAATCACTGATGATTGCCTCTGCTTTGTTCGGTTTTTCTGTCTTTGGGGATTTTTAGTGGATGAACTAAGCTTGATATGGGTAAAGTAAAATGATCATCTTTTTGGCTGAAAATGTCTACTAATAATGAAGTAATCTTCTTTCTGTGCTTGATTTGGCCCTATGATATATTTGGTCATGATGATGTAAATCATCTATCTCCGTCTGAATCTCAAAGTTCTTTTTTATTTTGCTTCTCTTTGTTTTTTTCATTGATTTATAATTACTCTCACTGATTTGGCAATGGTTGTCTCAAAGTTGTGTGTTTGTTTTGCTTTTTGGCTTTTCATAGAAAATCCTGTACCCGATCACCTCATTGGTCAGTTCTTTTTGGCTAATCTGCTTCTATTTCCTTCATTCATATTGGTTTATTTTTTCTATATGATTATACTGAATGCACTAAATAGTGCACCTACTCTCACTAACAATTAATGTGATTCTCTTAATTGTATCTGGACAGATTTTGGGGGCGCTTGGTGTTACTTTTTACATTTACATAATCAGAAGCATTGGCATGCATGGCTGCAACTTTGACGTTCTTTTTTGACCATCCTGAAGCTTCATGACAATCTGTTTCAGCATAAGTTGATTTTATATTATTAAGGTATTTTTCTTACTTGGAGATCCTGTGAATATTAAATATATATTGTTGTATTGGTACTTTATAATTCTTTTAAAAGGGTTATATAGTTTGTTGATTAATCCCATAATAAAGTGCTTAATAAAGGGTTATACGTATTTGTATTTATAAAGGGTTATATGTATTTGTATTTATAAAGGGTTATATGAGTATTGATATTTATAATAAAGTGCTTAATGAGTATGTCATCTATATTCCATAATGTTGTGTGGTTGAATTCTTCAACATTGTCATTTAGGAACTTCCAAAAAGTGGATGATCGAGAAGCACTTGGGAATGACCTTGACATTGTGAAAGCCAGTACTTGCTGCTTCCAACTAATGGAATAGTTGCTTTAGAATCAGTTTATTGTGGCACAAGTGATTTAAATATCATACATTAGTCCATCATGTATTTGGTATAGTTGCTTATATGAATGTTGTCAGTTGTGTTATATGTTAATTAAAATGGTACTCTTATACATTAGTTGGCACGATATATACAATTCTCATGAAGCACTTGGGAATGACCCTGACATTTACAACTTAAGGTGATTGATTATTACTGATTGTGTTTGCGTGAGTTAAATAGCTAGAATACTTTTAATGATATATATCACTCAACAATCTGTTTCTGCTTTTTCTGCTACAGGTGTACAAGTACAAGTTCTAATTTGAAGGAAGTAAACTACAACAAAGTAGTGCCAGCTTCTCCAGAGCAAAATGTTTCAGTGCCTACACATTCCTCAGAAAATGGGGCCACGAAGATTCTAAATTTTAACCAAAAAACACTGGATAGTCTATTGGCGGAATATAGAAAAGTTCTTCAGTTGAAAAATAAAGAGGATTAAATTGATTTGGTTCAGGCATGGGATTTAGTTATTGGTCGTGATGGTGCAACTAAAATAGTAGTATTACTATTCTTAACTATTAGTTTCTCAATTAGTACACAATATAATTGCTGATCTAAAAGCATTCAGTTGTGACAACAGGTAATTGCAATTGTATGAATTATTCTATGCACTCCAAATACAATAAATTTGTACCTCAGTCATTCGTTTCAAATACACATCTCTAGATTTATTCAGAAGCATCTTTTAATCAGAGATATGAGGATCTACTCAATTGTGAATGATTGTTTGACCATACAGATTAGTTTATTCTTCTGCAAGGAAACTTATGATAGTGTATGATTTTTTGTTTTGGTTTTGGTTGGGGGAGGGCATTATTTGCTTATGCTCTTCTCTATAGTTTTTTGAGTTATAATTACTTCTAAAGCATGTTTAGTAGTTATAATAAGTCAACTGTCACTAGAATGATTGTCTCCTATGATAACTGACTTTTGAATTCATGATTATGTGCTTTGGCATTAATCACTTTGGCAGTTTTAATACTAACAAGGTATGACTTACGGGCACAGCAAGTTATTAGACATACATGAGGTGCCAAATGAAACAAGTCTCTGGAAACTCATTGGTCTCTGCAAGTTATCCATATTCCATCATCAAATGGAATACGAAAAAGGGATAGTGAGAGAGGATATTTTGAAGATGATTTCCTTTATTTCATTCTTTTTTTTATCGAAATTTCCTTTCCTTTATTTCATTCTCAAATAATGTTCAACAGTGCTATTCTTTTTTTTTTGGTACATAGTGCTATTCTTTATTGTTAGAGAAATTTGTTTTGTTTTTTTTTGGTGAGGGGGGGGGGAGTTTGGATAGGGAGGTTGGGATAAAGTTTAACTCTTATTTTATTTTTATGGTAGTATAACTATCATACATAGTATAATTTCAAACTTTTATAACAACTTAATTTGCTAAGTAAATTATTTCTGCATCACATATAAGATTTATGTTAACTTAGAGCATATAAATATCTTCATATTAGGACAATGTGTGATATTTTATCAAAATAAAGATGTCCCCGAGCATCACATTGGATCAGACCCTAAAAGGCTAAAACGTTGGAAGAGTCAATTAAGAATAGCCAATTATTACATTTAAAATGAATAGAAGACAATTTTCAATCATCATATATTTTGCAGTGACTAATAACAAGAGTCAGGCTCAATCATTACAGAATGTTGGAATCTATTTGCCAAGTTCAGTGTTTATTCTTCAATTAATTTGAGGCAAAATAACTTTATCTTAACAAATACATCCCCGTGCATCGCACGGGTCATTTGCTAGTTTATTTCAAAAGTATTAGTCAGTTTGAAGATAAGAATTTTAAAAAAAATGCTCTCTAGCCCAGCGGGCTGATCTGACATAAAACCACACCACAAAAGTGCGGGCTACATAGGCCCACTGACGCAGCCCAGGGCTTACCCGTGTTACTGTCTCCATTTACAGGGAAAGAGTAAAGGGAAATTTAATTAGAGGTCCCTCACAAGGGAGTTAATACTGGAAAAATCCCAAAAGTTGAAAATATTAATGTAGGGTCCCAAGGGACCTCACATTAATATATTTGAAAAGTGAAAAGACAATTTTGCCCCTAGCCTTAAAAAAAATTTACCTCCTCCCCAACCCACCCCCCTCCCCCCTCCTCCTCCCTCACCCACCCCCCTCCCCCCTCCAGCCGCCCCTCCAACCGCCCCCCACCCTCCCCCTTCCCCTCCAGCCGCCCCCACCCTCCCCCCACCCTCCCCCCTCCCCTCAAGCCGCCCCCCCACCCTCCCCCCTCCCCCTCAAGCCCGCCCCCCCACCCCTAACCTCCTCCCTCCACGCCCCCCACCCCCACTCCAGCTCGCGAGGGGGGAGGGGGGAGGGTGGGGGGCGGGCTGGAGGGGAGAGGGGAGGGTGGGGGGCGGCTGGAGGGGAAGGGGGAGGGTGGAGGGGAGGGAGGAGGGTGGGATGGGGGGGGCGGAGGGTGGGGGAGAGGAGGGAGGAGGGTGGGGGGTTGGGTGAGGGAGGAGGGTGGGGTGGGGGGGGTAATTTTTTATTAAGGCTAGGGGCAAAACTGTCTTTTCACTTTTCAAATATATTAATGTGAGGTTCCTTGGGACCCTACATTAATATTTTCAACTTTTGGGACTTTTCCAGTATTAACTCCCTTGTGGGGGACCTCTAATTAATTACCCCAAGAGTAAAGTTCAAGGTATCACCCCCTTGATATTATTCCCTTGTGCTTTGGACCATATCGTTTGAACAAATGATCATGATCATTTCTCAAGAATATTGAAAGGAACAAAAGAAATTCAACTGAGAAAGTCTGAACCACCATCTAATTATGCCACTACCCAAAACTTACCTGATTTTTTTATTGCTAAATTTTAGAAAATGAGTTAAACTCATCTACAATTCAAGTCACCTACAATTCAAGAGAAGAACCCATGACTCATAATTCATTGGGGATTATCTTTATAGGTTTCAAAGCATCATAAACAAGTCAATTTTTTGTTCACACGAGTAGGATTCGTCCACTAACTTAGTTTAGCCGTGAATTTTCTCTAAATGCCGTGACAAGAACCACGACTAAATATTACTCCCTCCGGTCCCTAATGTAAGAGCCCAAAATTTGAATGGTTTTGGTCCCTAATGTAAGAGCTCACCCCATATTCTCTCCTCATTTAATGCATTTTTCCTACTTTACCCCTAACTCTCTTTCATATTTATTAATGCTTATGCATTTCTCTCTCTTAAAAGTACCATAATAAATATGGGCAATTTTGGAAAAGAAGCATTAACTCCAGACACCCAACTAACATTCACATGTTTTCTTTAAGAAGCGTTTTTTTGACGGCTAGCTCTTACATTAGGGACCGGAGGGAGTACTCCCTAAGATTCAAATATTAATTAAGATGGCCAAATGTTCAATCCTTTACCAAGTAGACTCATAAATGATCCAACTTACATATAAATTCAAATTGATGCTATTAATTACATGAACTGATATAATAAATGCAAATAAGGACGGCGGATTATGCATTTGTCCTTTAAAAAAACAAAGGGAAGATACACTACTACAGATGTTAATTAACAAGTAACAACTGATTTTACATATTGTTCTTTATATTTGGTGTTTTTTTTTGGGATTATTCCATTCAGATTATTTCAGATGTGCATGATCGTGTCCGTGCGTCATGGGGTTTACGTAAGCAAATTGAGAAAAATACAAAGAGAGATTAATATAAAGTCCTTCATCATTCATATGGTCAAAAAAGAAGTGCTTCAATTCATTCAGAGTTTTTCCATCTGTTCTGCCTAGCTAGATAAATTAATTCAACATCCTCGAGGATTAAAACGAATATATTCCATCACCGGCCAACCAAGTTCATATTATAGTCTAACTATATATAAATTATAGGAGCTGAGTTCGAGTATATATTTTTTTATTTTTTAAGAGTATTTGGTATCAAGTGAGGCTCGATTATACTTTAAATATTGTAACATTGCATTTGGAACAAGCAATGTTTACATAATAATATTGAAGAGAAAATAGGACTGAAAAGGTCAAATGTCGCGGTATAGAATCTAATTGATGCATTATGAGGAAGGAGGAAAGGAGAACAGAGAGAAACTCACATTAATTAGCACAATAGGTATTCAATCATTTAAAAGCTTATATTATACATTTAAATTGACATGTTATTTAAAGGTCTTGATCCAACCGTAAAAATTATCTAGTTTTGAAATCTTAAAATTAAATTTAAATTACAATATAATGAATGATAAAAGATGACAACAATATTAAAAATTAGAACTGAATGTTCTCGCTAATAAATACAGATATACGAAATATTTGAAAATCTTAATAAACCATTAATCATATATATCTCATAAGTAACGTTGCTTTATATATATATATATATATATATATATATATATATATATATATATATATATATTTCCTTAAAATTATTAGTAGATCTTGAGAAAATTTTTTCAACTGAAAAGGCTAAACATATTAATTGTGGTTAGAAATTGGAATATAATACTCCCTCCAGTCCTAAATATAGGACCTAGATGACTTTTTTGAAAAATCCTAGAAAAAAGCAAAATAAGTTAATTATAAATTGATTTACCTAATTTTTTCCCTTAAACTAGTTTATTTTACTTATAAACTAATAAATAATCTAAAAATATATTACATATGTCATGATTTAATAAACTATTTTGCAACCTTAACTTCTCCAAAAAAAAGTTATCTAGGTCCTATATTTAGGACCGGAGGTAGTATAAAGCATTGTTGTGTACCTACCATGAATGATTCCATATATGCCTAATAAAAAAAATATTCTTTTAATCCATAATTAATCCACAAAGTCCTGGCTACCTGGCCTCCGATCCTAAGGCTATGTTTGGTTCAAAGGAGGGGAGGGGAGGGGAGGTTCATTAAAGGGAGGTGAGGGGAGGGGAGGGGAGGTTCATTAAAGGGAGGTGAGGGGAGGGGAGGGGAGGTTCATTAAAGGGAGGGGATGTCAATTTCTTGTTTGATTTAGAAGGGGAGGGGATGTGGTAATTTATTAGTTGACAATTATACCCTCAATCTTTCATTATTATTTATTGTTAAAAATATTTCATTAACCAAATAATGAATATTTTTCTAGCAACAAAAGTTTCCATATTTTTAATAATAATTAATAAAAGTCTACAACATCAAATATACAGTCAAGTCCTAAGATTTACATGTTTTTGAAAACTTAAAATAAGGATTTTAACGTATTTGAAATGCAATTATACTCTTGATGACTCCCTAATTTTTCTAAGATTAAATACATATTTTAAGTATATCTTGAGAGTCTATAGTCTAAATTTAAAAGAAACAAAAAGAGAATTATTATTATTATTATTATGATGATGATGATGATGATGATGATGATGATGATGATGATGATGATGATGATGATGATGATGATGAAGAAGTCATGAAGGTGCTGCTGCGAAAGAAGAAATGAAGAAGGAATGATTATTAAAAGGAAAGAAGAAAAAGACGGAAAGAGAAGAAAGGAAGGAGGAGACGTGACTGAAGCAAGAACGGAATGAAGGTAAGGAACGAATTGAAGAAGGGAGAGTTGGGGGCAAAAGACGAGAAGTGAGGAAGTTACAGGGGTGGCGGCGGCTGAATGAGGTTTTGATTGATGGGGTATGTTTGGAATATTGGAAATATTATATGGACAAGTTGGTCCAGATATTCTCATCACCCCTCCAAAAAACCCCACTTTTGGGGGTGAGGAGAGAGAGAGCAAGGGGTCAGATAATGACAAATTTTTCCCCTCCCCTCCCCTCCACTTTTTCCAACCAAACAAGGTATTTTACTTTTCATCCCTCACCTCCCCTCACGTCCCTTCCAAAACCCCCCAACCAAACAGAGCCTAAAGAATCGCTCTATTCATCTATCAAGTGTCTATATAAGTGAACTCATTCTTGTTCTTTGGAAGTAAGAAACCAATTAAAAACACAGATCAACTATATATAGCTCTTGAATTACACTCTTGAAATATACATAATACATATGGCACCACCTACGAATTCGGATCAGAGGATGAACAAGATAGCTATGGATGGTTTTGGTCTGATAGAGGAGTTCTACGGAAGGGAAAATAATGGCAACAAGAAGGGTGATCCAGTGTTCATCCTCACTAGCAAAGATGGCACTCCTCACTGTGGAGGAGTTAGTGTTGTGAGTTATCCAAAGCCAAAACCACCAACGCGTTGGTTTAGATTTCACTTCTAACCAAACCACATTACACTCATGCATGTACCTTAATTCACCTTCAATTAGATGTACGTATTACGCACTTCTGTTTTATAATTTCATAAATAAACTAGGAAGCTGCCATAGCTAGGTCTACTTCGATAATCATGTGTACGCTGTTATTGTTGTACTATCATGTTTTCGATCTGTGTGTAGCTGTCATGCATGTAATATTAGTGCCAAATATATATGAAGCAGCTCAGAGACTTCCAAATTAAATGTGAATGTTTTCTATCTGTAGTTGCAATATGCGTGTAATATTAGTGCCTTCTTGTGGTTATATACCGAATATATAATTAAGTAACCACCACAACCGGTGAATAAAAATAATCCAAAAGCACACGCACACACCACGCATACATATATTGGATTAGAGAAGCATCTTAACTAAAAATTTTGGAATCAGTTTGGCTACTCATCATTTTAATAAGAATACCTATCTAAATTGTTTTTCAGATGTAGTTTAGAGATTATTTTTACTTTAAATTATATTGTATACCTTTTAAAATATTTTTTAAAGAAAAATGAAAGGCTTTTTAATTTCCTAAAATAATCAAATTAGACACTCCAAATACGATCTAAATATAATTAAGTCATCAAAATGATGAGTGCCCAATTCGGTCACAATAACTAAGGTAATAATCAATTTATGTGTTCTTCCAGGTATCTGTGTTGTTTTTCTTTAGCCCAACTCTAACGTGAAGTTTCTTCATTTCTTCCCATATCAAAGCAAGTCCGTTCCTAACCATCCCACAAATGTTTTTCCCTATTTGCTAGAACTAATTTCGGTGCTCGTCAGGAAAACAAGAAGGGAGCACACCTCCACTATCCACTGTTCAGATCTCATATCTCCACGACCTAAATTTAGTATTCTAAGGGTAATAGCCCTACTTTGTTTTTCAAGTAATCACCCTGGATCATTGTGCACTCTAAATTAACACTGAGTATAATTTCACCCTTGAAGTAACTAAAGTGGTACAATTTTCCCCTCACTGGATAGACCCACCAATGAGCATCGTCCACTTGTCAGAAGTACATTCGCCCAAGGTAAAATTGAACCACTTTAGTTACTTCAAGGGTGAAATTGTACCCGGTGTTAATTTAAGGTTCCTAGAGGTCCATAGTGGTTAATTAAAGGGCAAAATTGGATCATTGCCCATATTCTAAAGTTCATTGTTTTCAATTGACAATTACTTTATTTAATAGAAAATGTAAAATAAAACTCTCTTAACCATTATTTTGTAAAAAACTATAATTTTCATTTAAAAACCATAAATGTTAAATATTTGGATGGTGGATAGCGAAGAAGTGCCTCCTAATCGTCTTTCTGATGACAAGCACCGAAACCGTTATCTATTTTACAGACTTGCTTAGCCTAACTTAGTAACACAGAGACTTGCTTAGCCCAACTAAGTAGCCTCACCACTAGCCTAACTAAGTAGCCTCACCACGGAAGTTAGTTTGGGTGTTTGTTGCTTTTATCAACACCCCAATTAGAGATGTTTTGATATTTTTCAATTGATGGTTTTTAAATAAGAATATAAAGGAGTTGAATTTTATTTTAGATTGTACACTCATTAGTATAAGTATTCTAACAGATAAAAATAAGTGGAAATATTGGTTAAATTAAATCTGGTGAGTTTGAACACTCATCACTTGTGAGTAACATATAAATTGGTTAAAATTTTGTATCTTGCAAATAATTTCCTTATTAACATTTTATGTAGATGTGATAAATATCAAATTTGCTTGTGTGTGCATATGTGGTGTGTGCTTCCTTTTATATCACTGACCTAATTTGGTTTCCCCAAGCTGAATTTGGACTGAAGAATGTTGACTATATCTCAATGTATGAAATTTTTGGAATTATGGATGTCAATCTCTAATAGGTAAACATTTTGAGGAGAAAATTAAATTATATTTGTACTTGCAAAACAAAACTGTTAAATAAAGAAATTCAAATGTGAGGAGATTGATGATGCCGGGGAACAAAACCTCCAAACTTAATGATAATTCCATTTTCTTTTTCTTTTTTTTGCCAAATGATGATTCCATTTTCGATAGTTGGTTCATGCCAACTTATATATATATATATATATATATATATATATATATATATATATATATATATATATATATATATGTATGTATGTATGTATGTATGTATGTATGTATGTATGTATGTATGTATGTATGTATGTATGTATGTATGTATATGTATGTATGTATGTATGTATGTATGTATGTATGTATGTATGTATGTATGTATGTATGTATGTATGTATATGTATATTGCTTGGTAATCTTTTTCTCTCTTATCAATCCACTTTAAGACAATTTTCTTTTCTTTTCTTTTCTTTTTGTGGAAAACGTGGAAGGTACGTGATGTCTGACGGGGCATATATGATATATATCGATTATCTTCCTTCTACTATACTATTGCAATTACGATACGTCCTGTTACTTCAAGTTTCAAGTATACACATCCTACAGAAGAATCAGAATATATGGTCGATATTTGATAAATGATGGAGGGTTGGAATATATCTTCTTTTTTGCTGAGACAGTCATCAAGATAGCAGTACTAAACTGATTTTTTTAGATATATGCCACCATAAAATATTACATACATGGAACTGAACTTAAAGTGTATATTAACTTTATTGATAATATGTAGGAATAATAGTTTTCAAAATTATTATAAACAACAAATTTTCGTATTTATTATTCAAAATATGTGAATATTAGATATATTCTATTATGTTATGCATTAGTATATCCCATATCAAGATAAAATACCCAAAAAAAAACGTAAAGTAATATCGATCTGTATGTCTTCGGCCAAAAAAATATCGATATGTATTTAAAGGTTTCCTAGTACCACAATAATTGTATGTGGTATATGTTCCTGGCTAGTAGAAGAAGAAAAGTCGGTTCAGTGTTTGTATGGACAAGTGGAAAAATTATTCTTTTAACCATAATTAAGAAATATTCTTTATTATATGCTAAAGAAAAACCAATTTTGGTTTCTTTAGAAGGGGAACTTAATTTTGGAACGTACTCGATCGTGAGCCTAAAAACTTTAAAGCCGACTAGATAAGAAAGAAACTAAAAAGAGTCTTATTAATTTAGAACCTTTAAGTAGGCCTATTTATTTTCTGACCAAAAAAGTGGGCCTATTTCTTGTAAACTTGTGGATCACTACTTTGAATTGTGCATCTACGTGTACATTTATGGGAATAATAATTTAGAATCTAAGAGAGAGATTGGCAGGTTATATCATACGGAGTTTAATCTTATGCTGCTAGTTGTCATCTCAGTAGCATCTTTTATGGTCAAAAAAAAATCTCAGTAGCATCTTTGAGGGGGTATACACTGTTATGAACTTGTCCATACATACATACACATACACACACATATATACACACATATATGAAAGTAAAGGAAAATTAAATACTGTTAGGTTGTATTTGGTTAGGGGAATACTTTTAGGTTGGGGGAGAAAATTGGAGATGAGAAAATGGAAGGAAAAGAAAATAGAGATGCGAAGAATTATTTTATCCTTTTTGACAAGAAAATGGTTCACATGATTATTTACTCCCTCACTTTCTCTCTCCCCTATTTTTTTCTCCCAAATCTAAACAAATAAAAAATCGTTTCCCCCCCTAAATTTCCCATAATTTTCTCCTCTCCAAGTTTTCTCCCCAACCAAACACATTGGTGGCCTGTTCTTCACTCTGTTTTTACTGTATATGCATGGTATATTCATATCAAATTTCCAAAATTTTGAAGGCCATATAATTATAAGCGGAGATGAGGGTTTGTCTGATCTTATTGTTTAAAACGGTTTCTTTTATTTTGGAAAATAAAAAAATTGGAAACTTGTTTCCAGTTAATTGTTTCTAAAACAAGAACAAATTGTTTTCAAAAACAAGAAAACAAAAATAACTTTTAGGCGGATTCTAGTTTTTTGTTTATTGTTTCCAAATGTTAGAATTACTTTTGGGAAAATCCCAGATAAATGACTATTAGATTTCAAAATCTCAGAAAGAGAATTTTGAGTAGTAAATGTTACCAATCCACTAGTTAATCCTGCTATTTAACTAGTTAGAATGACTTTAAAATTCAATTGCTGGGAATTCCCCATTATTCTATAAATGAAGGTTACGTTTGAGTTTGTCTTTTATCCACCAACCATACTACATCCAGAAATTCATGTGTCACCGATAATGGTGGAAATTGCAACGCAATGTCGCGACATTGGAAGCATGGAGTGATTGGTGAATGGCTGCATTAGTTGCAGTGCACAAGAAATAATTATGTAGTCCTCTCTCAGACACACACATATATACAACATGAAGGACATAGATTCTTGGGTTCAAAGACTAAATGGATGTAATGCCGCTTTATGCTATCAATCAAGAAAATTCAGAACAAGGGATTAATGGAAGCTAACATGAGTTGTCGTACACTTGATTAAACTAATCTAAGAATTAATTGATTATGAAAGACTTTAATCCACAATTCGGGCATTGTACAATTGCTCTAAATTTCTTCTGAAGCTCTGATTCACCAATGACCACACAAATAATAAATCAAAGTTAACACAAGAGTTTATGTCCAGTGCCACAACATAATTAATAATTTGAGCTAACCCAACTTTTTTTTTAGGAGAAAAAATATAAAACTATGAGAAGTTAACAGTATTTTTTTTTTCTTACACTTTTTTCGCTTACATGTAAATAGTATCCTACATCATTCGATATACAACAAAATACAGCTGGCGAAAAAAAAGGCATGCATTGAAATACCCAAACAAAATGAGAAGTACTCCCTCCGGTCCTAAATATAAGACCTAATTGACTTTTTTGAAAAATCATAAAAAAAAGCAAAATAAGTTAATTATAGATTGATTTACCTAATTTTTTTCCCTTAAACTAGTTTATTTTACTTATAAACTAATGGATAATCTAAAAATATATCAAATATGTCATGATTTAATAGACTATTTTGCAACCTTAACCTCTCCAAAAAAAAGTTATCTAGGTCCTATATTTAGGACCGGAGGTAGTAACATTTAAATGTTTCCGTGGCAAACCACTCAATTTTATATGTTCCTAGCAATGTAAAGGAGAAGGTCGCATCAATTTTTAGATGGACAAGTGGAGAAAATGAATTTCTAGCCAATAATGTTAAGAAACATTCTTAGTATATATATTGGGAGAATCAAAATTACAACCCATAAAAAAGAATTAATTATGATTATTAGGTATTCTAAAATCATCAAATTATATTAAAACTCCTAAAAAACTTGAGTGATATTATATTAAATATGTTGAAAATCATCAATGCAGTTGTTATTATTGATAATTCTCTACCTTAGCTTGTTGTTAACTTGTTATCATTAACAACTCATACCTTATGAATTTATTCTCCGTTATACTCCCTCCGGTCCTAAATATAAGACCTAATTGATTTTTTTAGAAATCCTATAAAAAAGCGAAATAAGTTAATTATAAATTGATTTACCTAATTTTTTCCCTTAAACTATTTTATTTTATCTCTAAACTAATGGATAATCTAAAAATATATCAAATATGTCATCATTTAATAACCTATTTCGCAACCTTAATCTCTCCAAAAATAAGTCAATTAGGTCCTATATTTAGGATCGGAGGTAGTATCAGGTATGATTAGGTTTCTGTAGATGGTGCATTTACATAATTAATTATTAAGCTTCTTAATTATTAAGCTTCTTAAATGCTTTGGAGGCAAAGAAGTCAACTAGGTAAGAAACACAACTCAATATATATATATATATATATATATATATATATATATATATATATATAAACAATTCATTATAAAAAAAGAAAAAGAAGCACCAATGAATCAAAGATTTAGATATCCAGTTATTTTAAAATTAAGCAACTAAATTTCTTTAAATCAATTTTTTTTGTTACTATAATAAAATGTAAGTAATGTGAAATTTCTAATTTTTTAGTCTAATTCAATTGATCAGCTAGCATAGTCTGCTAAATACTCGGCTCACCCTAATTTGTTTTTCTTTCTTATCCAATCTAATACGACAAAATGGGCGCCGTGGGGTAATTCTGTCCACTTTTCCTTTCCCTTTTTTGTTATTCCTTCATTCCTTGTGATTTGGATGGTTTAAACCAGATATCTGAACAATTTAAACTCAAACTTTTATTAAAATGAATAAAAAATAACATGAATAAATAAAACTGGATCATTAAAGGGAAAATGACAAAAAAAATGACACTTAAATTGGATGCTAAATGATACAAGAATAGTTAAATGCGATAAATGAGTAGTTACCTCAGTAACTACTCATGTATTATCGATAACTACTTGATACTACTCTTTTATCAAAGTCACAAATTTCATTTAGCATATTGAGAACTATCCCTTATTTGTTCAAATTGGAATTGGAGACGTTATTTTTTCCAACTCAAATTCAAGTATAATTTTTATTTTCATTTTCCCATCATTTAAAATCTCATGTACTCAATTCAGTTAATTATAAAAAAAAATACATGAATGATAAAATTAAATAAGAGGCAAAATTCAGACTGATTGAAGTTGGACGTGCGGGCCCGAAAAGAATATTGTCAGTGTTATAAAAGGAAAAAGAAATAGAATGATCACTTTCTCAGGACTCAGGAGCATTGGATTCGATGGATGGATACATTTGTGGGACATTTATCTGTTTCTTCGAAATTTCCTTTTCCACTGAAACACGGAGTTGGCTTTGCTCTTCCCCTGCTGTTTTCCTCTGCATTAATCCCCACTCTTGATTAAAATTTCAACGATTTAAACTCAATGCTTTATAAAAATTAATAATAACATTCTGAATTCTTAAATTAATATGAAAAATTAAATTATTAAATTTTAGTTATGATAGTGGAAAATAATTTGATTTTCCTCCTCTACTCTTACCATTCAGTTTCCGCCATCTTCTCTATCTCATCATTTGATTAATATTTGATGGTTTAGATTTTATGTTGTAAAATTATAATAAATAAAATAAGTTGCTAAATTTTGGTGATGGTAATTTGAAACATAAAAAAAACACTTACAATGAGTATTGTATTGTATTTACAAGACATTGAATCGCCCATAATTCAATCAAATCAATGGTGAAAATAGGGGATAGGAGGCCTCCTCTTCCCCTAGGGGAAGTGGACATTAAATCTATTATGTTATTTTAAAAATAAATTAGTGATTTGATTTAATTGATTGATTTAGTCAATCATTTATGGATTGATTGGGTCAATTAATTAGATTGATTAGGTAATTAGGGTTTGAGTTTGTTATTATGTTTTGTTATTTTATTATTATGTTTTATTAGTGTCAAGACTATATAACTTGACTTAGGGTTTTATTTGTTCTTGTCTTGCATTTTGATGAACATGAGTTGAGTTGTGATGGTCGGTCTCCTTCTTTAACCTCCCCTTCTTGTCTTTGAACCCTCTATGTTTTTTCATCTTAAACCCTCTGATTTCTGTTCTAATTCCCTTTTACTCTAGTTCTTATTTATAGAATATTAATTCTATAACAAAATCCGTAAGAGCAAAGGGGCATGGAAAACACTAATAATTTAAAACATTGCTAAAAAAAATACTTTCAATTAAATTTTTACAAAACTTCAAATCTAAATTGTTCAAATTAAATTTCAATAAAATTGTAGGGATGAGAGCAAGGGGAAGAGTTAGGACTTAGGATGGTAAATCCATCCTAAGTCATACATTATTAGTTATTTTTATACATACATTATTAGTTATTTAGTTTATTACTATTCCCAAATAATAAAATATTTAAAGAATAAAGGGCGTTAACGAAATATTAATTATTTGTATTCATCGTCCTAAAAATCAGTTCACAAACAGAATCATACATACATACATGATACATATATCAGCAACAGAATCATATATATGTGTCTAAAGAAGATGTAATTTCAACACGTCATTGGGTAGACAAGTGCGTGCGTAACATGAAATGATTATCAAATTAATTAATTCATAAATAAATAAAGATTCTTAGTTGCCCATTATAAAAGGACGCTGGCACTCATTATATTTTGAAGCGAAGCAAATTAAGAGAAACACATATACATACATCTATCACAGAAACATACATCTATCACAGAAACATACATCAAGGTTTTTAGAGTTTGTGATCGATCAGATCAACCTATGGCGTCACAAGCAGAGCTGAGGAAGATTGGCGCTGAAGCGTTTGCTCTGATAGACAAGTACTATGGTCCTCAGAGACGCAATAACGTTCTCCGTTATGGTTTCGAAGAACCGGAAGCTCAGATTAAGCGTAATGATGTAGTTGGTGGCGTCGCGGTTGTCAACAACTACACCACCAAGGCAAAATTTCATCATCAACATCGTTGGGGTAATAGATTCCATAAATCTTAAAACCTCCAATGTATGTAGATTTAAACTTTTATCTCACCTTATAGTTAGCAGCTAGCTAAAGCTAAATTTCAAGTGCAATAATAATATGTATGATGTGATGTTTGTATATGCATGTATGAATCATAGGTGTGTAGTATGGTAAATAAAAAAGCCATGCGTGTGTAGCTAACTAAAACGGAGCTCCGAGGCCTGCAAACTAATGTGTGCCTTTGTGAAGGTCTTCGGAAGCTTAGGACTGAGTTTGATGTTTACTTTTATCTATATACTTTGAGTATGTGTGTACTATATATATGTAACTTGGGTGAAAGTTATATGTAAAATAGTTTTCATCTGTTGGCTTGCCTCTTGTTTCTTACCAATAATATCTATTGCTCCCTTTGGTCCTATTTATAAGTCGCTAACCGCTCAAATTGTACATACCAAGGAATGATGTTAATTGAAGTTGTATCATAAAATTGGTTTTATTTTTTTTTGTCTTTTCCATTTTTGCCCTCTCACATTTATTACTATAACCCACTACCTTTTTCATCTTTATGAGTATACATGTGCCTTTTCATTTTCTCTCTTTTCTCATCTTCCAATGTTCATTTTCCAATGCTAAGGGTATATTGGGAAAATTTTAATAAACGAGTTAGTTAATGTTAGTTGGTGACTTATATTAAGGACCAAAATTTTGAGACGGTTGGTGACTTATAATAAGAACCGGAGGGAGTATGTAATTAGTAATTGAATCAGTATATGTCCTCGTATTTATCAAAGGAAAGAGACAAGCGGACTATACCCCGCCCCAAGCACTTTCCTCGTCCATCAATCTTATGTTTCCACTTTACACAATCTTATTGTATACTCCTAAGCTCCTAATAACAATAACCCGAATCACATAATTGAAGAAATTTGTCTAAATAGGTTAAAACAATATATAAAATATGCGTCCTTATTATTAGTGAGTGAGGAAAGGGGATGCGATAAATTAAATGTGTAATTGATTGAAATAAAAATGGAAAAATTGCATTAAATTTTTAAATCAACACAAATTATTTCTTATATTTCGGACAAGCCTTTGCATGAGATAATGTTGATTGTAGATGGTACATAGGGAGTATAAAATACTTCAATTATTATCTCACTCAATGAAGAGCCGGCTTAGCTGAACGGTAAACTCACTTTCCGTGTGGGTATGAGGTCGTGTGTTCGAATCAGTCATTTTGTAAAAAGCATATCGACAGGCTTCTTAGTATATTCCCTTCCCCAGCACTCTCACCAAGTGGGGAATAGAACTGAGTTGACCATTTTATTATCTCTCTCGATCTCTATCTCTCGTTGAATGAAATTATATAAAAAGAGACCTCTTTTATAATCGTGGTTCTGATTTCAAGAAAACTTGACTGTTCCCATGATTTTCACTTTTTCCAATTTCACCCTTCGTTAAATGATATGTTTCACATTTTCAATTTTGAATCTTCATTAATGGCAGGGGTAAAGTGGGAAAAAATATTTAATGTGGCGGTTAGTGACTTATATTAAGGACAAAAAATTAGAGGTAGTTGGTGACTTATAATAAGAACCGGAGGGGGTAATTAGCTTAAACATGAATGTTCTTTAATTTACATATTCATTTAATTTACACTAACGTTCCCTAAAAAATCATTTAATTTACATATTCATTCAATTAAGAAGTCACACTAAGGTTCCCCTAAAAAATGATGCACGAAAATCCCTTGATATTTTGAAGTATAATGTCCCACTGCACAGGCAAATTAAAATCCCCTTAACATGTTGAAATAATCAGTGACAAGACAGTAGGATATAATTCACAAGTGAGTGTGCATGTCAATGAGTACATAAGGGTAATTAGTCAAATTTTTGTATCTCACACCGAAGTTCCATGGGACTTTATAATCATTTCAAAATATTATGGGATAATTCATACTCTATTTTTTAAAGGGGACTTAATGTGATTGTCCGATCCCATTCAATTAATTGTGTTTTACTACTTAAAATTGCTTGATCCCACATATATAAAGTTACTCCCACATCACATATTATAATTAACCCAAAACCTAAACCTTTTAAGTACTGGTGAATTATATGGACTCTTTCATTTTTATATATGTTATATTAAGCCCAACTCTAGGAGCTATATTCATATATATAATTAATTAGAAAACTGCCGGATTAAGCTGTGATGTTTAACCCAATTATATACATCCCCATCATCTTAGCGCACTTGGATCTCCCAGTTTATTATCTCGATCTTTTCGTGGTGGAGAGGCAATTTTAGCAGAGTCTGAAAAAAATTAGGAGCATTTCGTGACTTGCAAGGATAAAAGAAGTATATTCTCCAAGGGGAATCAGGTTCATCTTATGTGTTTTCGATCTCCATGAAGAACGGGATATAATTTGGGCCAAAAGGAATGTCACTAGCTAGATTATTTTCTGCTTTCACTTTTTGTTTCCTTATCTTATGATCTATACCGAAATCAAACCTGCAAAATAATATTGATAACCTCAAACTTATATGCTACTTTTTTATGATGATGATTTTAATTAGTTTGTAAGATTAATAATCTCTCTTTTTATATATGAACTGGTAATCGATCGACATCTAATCTATACCCTACTACTGGGCGAGTAACTTTTTATCTTATTTTCCAAGAACAATCATCTAATCTAGATAGATTTTAGTTTGTAAGATTAATAATCTCTTTTTATATATGAACTGGTAATCGATCGACATCTAATCTATACCCTACTATTGGGCGAGTAACTTTTTATCTTATTTTCCAAGAACAATCATCTAATCTAGATAGGATTGTGAACTCAAGATAATAAAAGAAAGTAACAGAACCTTACACCACTAGAACAACTATGTTGGTTATAACATATCTTCATATAGATCAGAGGGCTTCATGCATCTCTCTAATTATTCTTCTTCTTCAAATTTTGGAGGCTAAGAATATACATGTTACTCAAATATATAGTCTAATTAATGAAACAAATCAAATACCTCTCAATAAAGATCACTAGCAACTACAATCATATATTTATTGTTAATTAAATACTCAATTGATGCCAAATGAAGGGAAAAAGCACTATATATGATTATATTCCATAGATCATCCGGCGGCCAAGATATTCACAATAACTCCAATTAATAGATCATTTCCTGAGAAATATTCTTGGCTCATATGGCTTTATCGAACTAACACGTACGTTTATCACTTATGAGTGATAACCACTTTTTCATTTTTATTGATGGATAAACACTTTTTCGTTTTTAATATAAATTTATAGAGAGGAAGAATAATGTCAAATTAATGTTGATTATTGTTCTTTACTTTATTGATTTCCACCTTCTAGTAATTTTATGCTGTTGATAATGATTAATGAACACATTCCTTATGTCAATTAGCCATATTTATGCGAATAAGTGCCTAATAATTAGGCAAAACATTTCTTTATTGAATTTAATAAAATTAGTTAAAATCATTATATATATCTTAAAAATCAAGTGATTTACCATATTATCCCTATCACTTGTACTAAATTCTAATACTATATATTAATGATCAACTCTCTCACACAATTATTAAATATGAGCATATATGAAAAAATATAATTAATAGTCATTGGAAATTACCAAGAGCATTATAAAAATGAACACGAAAAATTGTTAATTGGTGTCTTATAATAAGGACTAGAAAGAGTAGTACATTCAAAAGCACAAGGTGCAACTTTATTGAATTCAAAACAGATAGAAGTCAATATATAATCGAATAAGGAGAACAGAGAGTGTAAACAATTGCTTTTGTTTGTGTATGGGATACAAGGTTATTCTTTTCACATTTTCTTACCCAACATTTTACAACGTCACAGGGCTTACGTTAACTAAATATTAGAGCAGAGGTAATTAATCTACAAGTCTCTACCTGATTCTTAATTAGGTGTAATTATTTTGGTTCTATTTTAAATTATGTTTCCATGGTTTTACTGTTATGTTCTTGTAGAGATAAAGTTATTAAGCTTAGGCTAGCTGGCATGAGTACAGTGTATATTTTTTTCCCTTTATCCAAAGTGTTTACCCGTAGAGTTAGGAAGACGGGTCGATCCCGTTTAGACTATCAAAGTGGAATGCTGAACTTATACTACCTCCGTTCCTAAATATAAGATCACTTTGATTAATTTAGGGAGATTAAGGAATACAATAAAATTACATGATCTTCCCAAAATCCCCTCAATTACTTAATTTAAAAGGAAGAGGAGTTTTCAATGAAAAGAGGGAGTATAATGGTAGTTTGGGCAAAACTTGAGATAAAATAGGAAGTGATCTTATATTTAGAAACTTATCCACTTCCCCAAAGTGATCTTATATTTAGGAACGGAGGGAGTAATTTGTAACATCTAAAAGGATTCAGGTCTAGCCGAAATAGTCACTGTACAAGGTCGCGGGCTTAAACAAGTTAGTCCTTTAGGGCCGCAAGTCTGACCTTTAAAAGCCCGCAAATGTGTTTAGTTTTGCTAATTTGTTACTTACATTTTTGTAGTTTGACAGCAATCCGTGCGCTTTTCAAGTAGAGCGCAGATAATAGGAATAACATTTCTATATGTATGGGTCAAAGATTTGGCATTGGAATTTAAGTAAAACCAACGTGAGAATAAGCAAGAACCATCTTCCAGACCTAGCCATTTGTATGGTTCGGTTTACTTCGCACACATTTATGGGCAGCATCTTATATTTATTTCTAAAACAAACCAGGTATCGTATGTCGGGGTGGCAACTGGCAACGTAAGGCCTCGGCCCAAAGTTATCCCAACCCAATCTTTTTAACAAAAAGAAAACTGATTTTTTATAGTTTAAAGGAAAGGAAAAATCCTAGAAAAAGAACTCTGAATATGCAAGAGGAGAAGGAAGCTCAAATTTATTAAGACACTAGTCAAGTTCTAGGAACCAAATTAGGATTATGAAATTATGCACAATAATGACTCAAATGACCCTTTCCTCAAAACCCAGTTCCAATTAATAAAACTTTCATCAATATTAACAAATATATCATATGCATTAACAACTTCATAGTCATTACTCATTAACAAACTCTGAATAACACTATACAACTTTCACATTTGTGGATTGATGTATTCCCATCGATTAACAACTCTGTCGTTATGATTAACAATATATTCATAGGGATTAACAACTTTAAGAAAAACATTAACAACATCAACATATATATCCATATAATAATATCTCTGATGAATAGCAATTTATAAGTTTCAAATATGTGGAATTCAAATTTAATGAATATAATGAAGTTGTTAATGTGTATCATGAATTTGTTTATCCATATGAAATTGTTGTTACTCGGAAGTGAGTTGAGGAGGACATTTGAGTCACTGTGCAACATTTCATAATCCCATTCAGGTCCTATATAGGACCAAACTTTCAGACTTGTCCTAATGCAAATTTGAGTTCTTTGTCATTTTGCAAATTCATAGTTCTTAGCTTTTTCTGAGATTCCCCTAAAAGCAAAGTATCGATTAGATACAATACATCAGTGCACAAAAATTGATTAAGTTTGTAAAGAGATTGATTTTTTTACCAGTGAGTAAAGAGATTGCTTTTATGATTTATAACCATGACATTGTGAGTTTCAAATCCCACTGATGTGAAGACCTCATTTGGTGAATAATATGTAAGTATCTTTGTAAGTGTTTTTTGAGCCTCTACGCAACCATGTTGAGCCCCTATGACCTAATTCACCTGAATTTTTTTGTTAGAAACAAAAAGCTTATAATACATTAGTTTTAGTAAACTTGACGGTTTAAACTTTAACATTTCATTTCATAACATTTTAGTTTGACTTTGTATTAATAAATAAAACGTTTTCAACCTGCAGGGATATCTAACAGCTTCACTCATCGGTTCAACAAACAGTTCCGTTTGTTTTTAATCAAATACGATAACTCATATTAACTGGAAATTAAAAAAGTATAAAAGCTCATATAACCTACACCTTCCTATTATTTTCAACTATCTTTTAACAGTAACGTGGTGAATGATTTAAGTTACGTTGAAGAAAAGTTCAACTTCTTTAAATGCAAAGTTTGTAAATAACATCTTACTCCCATTAATATGCGAAGCAAAGAAGGCGATTTTTTAAAACGTAACTGTTTTTTATTACTATACCCGAACTCAACTTTTAGGTCAAAAAACAAAATACTTGAATCACTAAAAATGTCTAAATCTTGTTTCTGGTTTCTTTGGCCTGTTTATTGTATTAAGAGTTATAAGTCACACTTACCCCTGAATTGTGTAAGGTATATCATATTTGCCCTTTATTGTTAAAAAATTCATATTGACTGTTATATAGTTGATGTTGACTATTAATATTTTAACAATAAGCCACAAATATAATGCACCTTACATACTTTCGAGGTAAAATTGAAATAAAAAATACATCTAAAACATACATAATACACCATCGCCCACTTTTTTGGATTGTTGACTGCTCTCTCTTTCTTTCCAAATTAAATAATATGAGATATAACTTTTTCTTGATCAAAGTAACACATAAAAATTATTGAGTTTTGATATATATGATGAGAGGAATCTTGAAAGGAACACTTGTAGATTTTAAAAGAATATTAATCGGATATGTAGTAATAAAGAAAAAGAAACATTTTTTTTGTAAGGAATTGGATCCATAAAGAAATGAGAATTTATTTATTTGTGTTCCTTCTTTATAGCTGGGCTTCGTTTGAATTATCAACTGCAAAACCCAAAATAAACCCCCCCCCCCCCGCCCCCCCTCCCGGCCCCAAAAAAAAAATGAAAGAACGAGAGTAAAACTACATATTATTTAGAATATGGATAGCGTTTGAAATCACTACCAAAAGTTATTCTGCTTTTTTACTGATTAAATGGAATGTACAATATTCTATACTTTTAAGATATTTAGAAGTACGTAGAGATATTTATCCAAAAAAAAAACAAGAAGAAGAAGAAGAAGTACGTGGAGATGTTTCGCAAAAATCTAAAAATATCTAGCTCCTTTCTCTAACTTACTTTCTTGCAGTTTTCCTCCAGTTATCTCTGAAATTCCAAAATCCTTAAAATTTCAGAATTGGAATCCTTAAGATAGTTTCTACTCGATTATTTTTTAATTAATTTTTGTTAAAATGGTTCCAAAGAGCTTTTTTCAAAGTAGAGTCAACGTAGTACAAGTACAAATGATTTTGCAACTAATCAATTGAGAGTAATATAATAGAGATAGATAGATATATATCTATATATATATATATATATATATATATATATATATATAGGGCCAAAAGGACAATATAGATCAATTTAATTTGTTTGATCCAATGAATCTTTTGGTCTGGTTAATTTATTAATTAACAGACATTTGATAATGCTAGGACTTGCATGAAAAAGATGAATGAATTTTACATCGATATTAATATATACCCAAATCATTAATTTATAATCACTTTTCACTTAATTTTCATAAATCTTTGTATCGTAGAAAAAATGTTACTAGATTAAAACTTAGATAGATATTTTAGTCTAAAACTGTTTCAATAAATCAGTGAAAATGGAATAAGGCAATTAATTTCAGAAAAAAAATTAAATAATAAGGCAATATTAATGCATACTTACATACCAAGAAATTAAAAAAATTATTTTATATCAAAAAATTTTGTATCAAAAAAATTATTTTACATACCAAGAAATTATTTTATATCAAAAAATTTTGTCAGTTTTTATTTTTCCCCCCTCAATAATTAAAATAGAATTCATTAAGAAATTAAAAAAATAGAATTCATTAATCAATGATAACTCGAGATTCCTGAGAATGTAATTAATTACTATAGTTGTTGATGATAAACATAACTTTATTTCATGAAATAGTTCAATATACATTTTTTTTGGTAAGGAATAGTTCAATATATATTTACATACAAGAATGTGAAATTTTAAAAACTAATTAAAACTGTATTTTAACTGCATACATCTCAAACGTTGCCAATGAGCACCATAATATGCATTATTGTAAAAAGCAAGAATTGATTCGTAGATTTACAATTTCTTCAACGACGTGGAAATTTATTTGTATAAAATAAAAATTCACGAGTATTTGCAAATTTTGATTTGCAGTTCTTGTATAGATCCAAGCTATAACTTACAGGGCAAGCAGAAAAAAACCCAATAACTTAAGAAGAGAGTAATTTTCAATTACAAAAGTTATAAGACCTTGGATCAGAGACCATAATGAAATAGTATTTTCAGGTCCAACATAGCATGGTTTATATATTTAAAAAATGGCTATAATTTGAATTAATAAAAAAATTAAAACAAAATGAAGTCATAAATAACTATGGATTCATCGAGCGAATAAACAATCATCTTTCTCCCTAAAAATGCTGCATTTTGTCTATATTGATATCAAATGTTTAATATTATTGAGTTTTTTGTTGAAAGAAATATCGTAAAATTTTTTTGGTAATGAATTTTGAGAAATAAATTAACTGATGATGTTGTAAACAAAGTTTTATGTGCAACCGCAACAAATATTTTTGTATACATGTAAATAGAAGGAATTAGTTTCGGTGCTCGTCATCAAGATGAGTAAATGAAATCCTCCACTCTAGATTGCACATATTTCATTTTCGACAGTCCAAAATTCATATTTTTAAATTTATAACTTTTATGTGTTCAAAAAAAAATTATAACTTTTAATTAATAATACGTTTTTTTATAAAATAATAGATAAGAGATTTTCTTCATTTTAGATTTTGTAACCATAAATGTAATTAGTTTCTTAAAATTAAAAACTTAAAACTGTTATATTTGAACTGTTCAAATCTAATATAGACAATCTATCCAAAAAAATATAATATAGATGGTTGACAGGGGAGTAGTTCCCTCAATCCCTCTACTCATCTTTACAATAAATACCGAGACTGGTTCCATGGAGGAAATCTTATACAAATTAAACAAGAAAACGTGGTAAGGAAGAATTTGCTCGAAATAATCACAAAATTATTATTTCAACGTGGTTACATTGTATCCATGCACCCCAAGAAAAGGCTTCGTTATATTGTATAAAAAAGAAATAAAAAAGATTCTTGCTCGATTTGATAAGCACAAGTGATTCAATAATAGTCACACACCTATGCACAATATTCGAAAATGCGTAATTAATTAATCATCGACAAACAAGCATCGAAAAATTTTCAATTTCGATTTTGTAAGGAAAACAATTAGTTCATAATCATATTCACTAGCTAGAAGGTGACGGAGGTGAGAAAAAAAGTGAAAATTCCAAAAGATATCCTATTTTTTATACCTTCATCAATATTCTACATTCTTATTGGTCCATTAAGGATTTTCACCCACGCCTATAAGCTAGATAATATATTTGTTGACTATTTTGCAAATTCTTGTTGACAATGGTATAGGAATTTCTTTAATTTTCAGGTCTTGATTTGTTGGTTTGTAATCCAAAAAGAAAATATTCTTGTTGATATTTGGAGGACAAATATAAGAATATCAAAATAATTTTTGATAATTATGACTTGATTTCTACAAATTTTTATGGTCTATTTTGAAATTAACACTAAATTTGTAAAGTAATTTAATTAATTACCTCCAGTAAAATTAATAACAATTAATTTCTATTAGCATTTGATAAGTTAAAATCATCAACTAGGCATTATAAAATGTTATTATATCGAAACAAGATTGAAAGTTTTTTGTACAATTAGTTACCGTTGCCTTAATTATTGTTCTTTTGATTCCACAAGGGTTAATGTGCATTTTCTCCAGTTAAGTATTGACTTAGGAGCGTCTGAGTCGGGCACAAATATATTTTGAATGATTTTCTGATATGCAAATAAAATTTTAAAATGGGCATTCTAGCCAACACCATTAAAAAGTACTTAACACCTCTCATTTGTGTTGATGATGCGGCGTGACATGAGCAATAACATGGAGAGACACATGTCATCTTACGGGATGACATGGCCTAACACGCGTTGCATGTTGTGTTGGCATGGTGTGACACGTGACGAGTGGTCTTGCCACGTGTTGCGTCTTACCATCATAAACCAAAATTCCTAAGTGGTTCGTGATGGCATTGACCAATATGCTATATTTTAAAATTTTGATGGTATACAAAAACGTTTCAAAACATATTTGTCCTACACCCTCATAGACCAATAATTGACTGACCAAAATGCACTTAACCCTCAAAATTATGTTGCGGTCATTTTTGTTCAATTTAAATGAAAGCCATAAAAGAAATTAAATTTGATTCCATGATTTAATCTTGGCTTGGTCTTAAGAGAGTTGAATAATTGACCATTTCGACATATCTGAATTAAAATTTACATATTCTGAGAATATATTTATGCCGTTCTCCTATGATTATTTTGGTAAAATAATCTAAGAGTTGTGATTTTGTCTCAACTCTCAAGCTTATCCATGTTCCTATCAGAATCTTGATTTTTTGGGTACGTAGCTTGCACAACACGCACAGTATTATTTTTAAAAAAGAAAATTGAAAACTACCATTTGATCTTAATAATTTGTTTTTTTTTTTAAAAAAAAACTTCCTTCATGCATGCTTTCTATTTCCTGTTGTAAATAAAGTAAAAAAAAAAACTAGTGAAAACATAGTGCGGATTACATTTGGGCGAATCCTTATAAAATATTCGAAGAAGCACTTGATAGTTAGGTCCACTTGCCCCTTTGGGTCCTAGTTATCTCTTATTCCTCAATTGTTACTATTTCAGAATATCTTTCAACCAAAGTGAAAATAATTAAGAAGATACAATGCAAAGCTATTAAAATTAATGCCACATCCCATCTAGAATTTCAATTTCAATTTTATCAGTAGCACGCATCCTCATCATTACTATTCCCTTGCTTGACCCATGATTTGACAACTCTTATCATTATTCTGTAATTACTGTTTCACAATATGCAAATCTGACTCATGAATGGAACTTATCCGTTATAGCCTTTAAAGTTCTGTAAAATGACTCATCATTCAATCGTTAGGTCAAAATGTTTCTTCCCAGCTTCAATATTTATCCTATTGTGGCCCAAATTATGAATCAACTACCATTTCCTGCTGAACTGAGTTGTTTTTTTTTACCTATTTTAAGTAATTTCGTACCAAATGAGCGAGATAAATATAAAGGAGAAGTTGTTTCATGAAGCCAAAACAACTAATTTACTTTTCACATACTCAAACATGTAAATACGGCTGAATTCCTTTTGCTTTGAATTAAGGCCCGTTTGCTTGGGAGGAATTGAGATGATGAAAATGGAAATGGAAACGAGTGTGAGCGGGTAAAGATGGAAAACAGAGTTTGTGGGCTCAGGACAAATGTGAGATGGATAGAGAAAGCTTGTGGGCCCGAGAAATATGTAAATCACCATTTTCAATTTAAATTCCATTTCCTATTTCTCAATTCCGTAGAAGCAAACAGCCCCTAACACCTATTGCTTTTTTATTTGGCCTGACACCTATTATTATAGCTTAAAAGAACAGTTTTAATAAACAAGCATATTAAATGATGCAGGTATAATTTTGGAGACATTGTAGATACCAAATTAAATGTCAGCACCTACTTTCTAATGATAATTCAAACTATGGTTCATCACTTATGAAATGCTAGCCCCTTTAAAGTGATTGGATAATTGTATACTAGTCTTAAACAAGAGAATTAATTTCATGAATGTTTTAAGGAGTTGTTGGTAACTGCTATTAACAACTGAAATAGCCTTAGTTGTACAGTGAAGATGTTTTTGAGAACCTATCTGATATTAAATTTCTTGCTTTGGAGTTTGATCTTAAAGGATAATCTTTTTTAATTGATTATAGTGTTTCCAAAAACTTAAAATCTGAAATTAGAATGAGTTTTAAAACGAATCTTTATCCACTCACATTTTATTCTCAACAATAATTCAGGAAATACAGCAGCACAGTAGTAGTGAATGGGTGTTACTGTATATTATATGTGCATGAGTTTGGGGACCCTCTATAAAATGCCCATGAGCCTGCAAATTTCAGTACTCAAAGCTAGAAGCTAAGCACCAGATCCTCTTTGTTATATAGTTTTCTCTACCTTGTTTCAGAAAACAACCACTTAACAAGCTAATCATCATCAATATGGTACCTCAGGTAGATCTTGCAAAGATATTTGGTCGCCAGAAGAGTTTTGGAAACAGCACTCAACAACCACCTCAAAATCTGTGCCAATACAAATTCTATCCAACCTACATGACTGCCACCACAGTTATTCAGTTGAAAGCAGATGATCATCTCACTAAATGCAACGAAGCTGCTTCTAGGTCCTTCAAGCCTGATGGCAGAACAGAAATTAACCATCAAACAGGTTTGGTGGGTTAGTACTTTGTTAGTCAAGTCTCACATCCTTGATCACCACCACCAAAGTTTAAACCTTTTTGTCTCAATGCCAGTTTTAGATGTACTAGGATTAATATCCTTAATAGACTAGATCTCTCTGTTTTGTACCACTCTTTAAGTCTTTTTGCTAATGACTTGCTTGGAGTACAATATGATCCTATTGTACGTACCACATAAGTATGTATGGTATGTAAGTATGTGTTAATGCATATGAATCAGCTCCAAGAACAAAGGGTCTACTGCATCTTCAACTTCTCTCATCTAGGCTGTCTTATATATACATATACTTCCCTCCAAGTTATGAACAGAGCGAAGTTTTTATTACTGATATCTATATGTATCTATACACACATACACATCAGCCAGTTTTGTTATAGTAATATGTACTGCTTCTCTGATGAGATTTACGTTGAACATTGAAGCAAACTTATCAATTGACACCTATTAATTAACTGCATATGATTTAAATTTGATTTCAAATTGTGCAAACCAGAGATCTTTATATCCTGCGACTGTTCATATTTCTACAATTGTTATGCCAGTAAACGAATAACTAAAGATAATTCTGTAACAAATTTCAATTTTTGAAAGCTTTAATAAGATCTTTTTAAAAAAAAAAAAAAAAACTAGACTATTCATGGACTCTGACAATGGGTGTAACTTTTCATGGACAAAATTAGAAGAGCTAAACTATAATTGTTTACTTCAATAAAAAGTTATTAGTCTTGTTATTCATGTAGCTTCTACACTCGGCAGAATAAAGATGGTTATCATCATAGTAGTAAACATGGTTAATTACCGCTGTAACAAATACTAAATTCAGTAATCACCAGACTATAAATCTAGCCTATGCATGACGCACAAAGTGCGACTAGTGAAAGGGTACAGGTACAGAATCAGAATTTTTACAGGGATCGGGTGTAAATGAGACAAGACATGTTAAAAATATGGGAAATTTGCATTCTAGTCCCTGGGAAGGGAAATTATTACTTGAAGGTCCCTACACATTCCAAAATAATTATCAAGTCCCTTGGGCCTTTCCTGCAATTATTTGCTTATGTGCAATGACCATTTTGCCCTTATGAAAGCATAAAAACCCAAAACATGCACAAGATAAAAGTCAGGGACTTGCTACCGCGGGTGTGCCTACTTGCTACCGCAGGCTTGGGGACTTGCTACTGAGACGTTAAGTGACCAACATTTCCTCCCAGTTACTGCAGGTTTGCTGATCTGTAAACACAGTAACAAGTCCCCATGCCTGCGGTAGCAAGTAGGCACACCCGCGGTAGCAAGTCCCTGACTAGTCCCTCCCATCCCATGTGAATAAAATGGTTTTTGAAAAATATGGTGTGGCACATATCGGGGGAATAACAAAAAGTGGTCACTGGTTTTATTAAAGGGCCCTCAGATATGAATGACACTTGGGAGGGAATGTTGGTCACTTAACGTCTCAGTAGCAAGTCCCCAAGCTTGCGGTAGCAAGTAGGCACACACGCGGTAGCAAGTCCCTGAATTTTATCTTGTGCATGTTTGGGTTTTCATGCTTTCATAAGGGCAAAATGGTCATTGCACATAAGCAAATAATTGCAGGAAAGGCCCAAGGGACTTGATAATTATTTTGGAATGTGTAGGGACCTTCAAGTAATAATTTCCCTTCCCAGGGACTAGAATGCAAATTTCCCTAAAAATATTGAGTTGGTATTTTTCATCTGGGAATAAGGTTGGCCCCTGGAAGCATATTTCATGACTCGTGGTGACAGCATATTTTCCTCATCAATTGAGGTGACAGAAAGTACCTTTTTCTTAGTGTATAATTAGGCAATAAGTTGAATTCCTCACTCACCAATGGCAACGTAAACTTTAACATAAATTTGATGATTTCGTGTCTATTTTGTATGGGAATTAAAATGAAGCCACGGCAAAGTAAAGGTAGATTTTAGTTAGTTGGATCATTTTTTTTAAAAAAAACTATAGAGGTGAAGTTTAAAACTTTTTAATTAAATTTTTACTCATTATATTTTTTGTTCCATATTATAAATTTAGTTGGTCAAGAACTTTAGGTCCTAAATATAAGTTCCTCATAAAGTTATCAATCACAATTTCCCTAAAGGAACAATGGATTTGCAACAAGTGTGTGTGTATATAAAGTTAAAAAATTAATGATAGCTTTTTCTACAAGGTATTACTTATCTCATCTTTTTTATATAAAAAATGTTTAGGTGAGTTAGATACGGGAGCTCACTAAGGTTGCCTTCACGCTTAAAGAACATTTATAGAAATATTTACATTCACTCACCAACAAAAGTCTCACATCATTAAGATTAAAACCCCAAGCACATAGTTATAAACCGAACCACATGACTTATTACATCATGAAGCAAAACCTCATGCATTGCCTGACTAATACACTTAGGTCGCATACTAAAAAACTAACAAAATCGACATAATGCAAATCCTAGGCTCCTTTAGCTAAAATATCAACGACAACGTTCTCCTCTCTCGAACACTCAGTCAACTCAACCTTCCACGATCTTCCAATCATTTGTTGAATTTCTTCTAACAAATCAAAACCAGGATGGCATGATGGTATTTCTAACTGTATCTATTTTACAGCCTTAATGCTATCACATTCCACAATAATCAAATATTGATTTGTAATTTCCAACTTCCAAGCTCTCTTAGGAGCCAATACAATTCCCCAAGCTACTGCTGAAACCATCGAGCCTCTGCCAATTCTTTTTTTTTTTATTCAAATGAGCAAGCACTAATGACTTGAGGTTACAAGCGGGATCGAACCCGCAACCTCTCACCTAAAGGGTAGATATCTGCCAATTCTGAATTGTAAAGCATGTAAGAAAATTCCAGCATGATTCCTGTGCATCCCTCCACAGCTACAAAGGCCGGACCCTACATTACGTGATCCATCCTCATTAAGTTTAACTGCATTCACATTAAAGCCTCCTGTATGATTTCTTTGGTTAGGAATAGCATTATCAAGAACAACATCATCATCATCATCAGACAACCAATCTTCCACCCTCTGAATATACCTTAACTTTGTCCTAAGCTACTCCATACCAAAACATGAGTCTCTCCTTATTAGTCGAGACCACATCATTAGCGGATCTCAAAGAGATTGGATGTTTTAACAGAGAGAATTTTGTTACTAAGTTCTGCCCTTGATTAATCTAGTTTTAAAGTGTTTTCTAATTTTACTCGTATTGAATGAAAAATAAATATGTAATAGAAAATTGAAAAATGTATATAATCTTGTTTTCAATACTTATCAAATAAGAATTTATCTGTAAAGTTCAACCAATTTTTAATGAAAAAAATCATCAATGTAAGAAAAATTAAATGTCTTAATTTTTAAATATGAATTATATGTAATTTTTTTATCAACAAATGAATTATATGTAAAATTAAATAATTTTTTTTGTGAAAAATTCATCAATTTAAGAAAAATAAAATTCCTCAAAACAAATTGGCGGTTATTTAACTATGTTGTAATATATAGATTTGTGTTAAATGTTAAAAACACACCTAAATTTTAAGAAGGACCTGGAGGACAAAAACGTGGTCATGATGACCCACATTATTAAATTTTAAAAAATAAGTAACTCCCACATTATTCCTTTTAATTAAGACCTAGTTTTTTTTTTCTTTTTTGTGTAATCTTGTTATCTAGTTTTAGTTATTTTCTATATCTCAATGTATAAATAAAAAACATTGAAATTGATTTATATACTTGTATACTTATTGCACTGAAAACCTCTCTTATTTTGTTGTGGAAATCATATTTAAACCCTTTGTTTGCACTAACATCAACCCGGCCACCAATACCATAGTAATACTTATTATAATGATTAATTGTATTTTAAAAATTTGAAATATGGGTTGTTGACTTGCTTATTAATAATTATCTTCTTTTTTTTTCATTACCTATATTTTCAGAATAAATTTAAATAACATTATTTTAAAGTTGGTTAAAATTTAATAGAGATACAATTATATGTGGGCATATATCTTAATGACTTTATAATTTATAATATATTTGAACAAGCTATTTTTAAATTTAATCTTACTTTTTACATTTGTCTTTGTTGTTTGTTTAATTAAATTGTTCATCTAGGAGTATATTGGAGAAAAATGGCGGAAGTTATCCCTTCGACAACGAATGTACACCGTAATTAATTTAAGATATTTAACAATTTTCAAAACAAGTTACAGTACGTCAAAAGCCAAAATTAGCATATATAAAGATGTGGTCAGTGACTACCTAAAAAGTCAGTTCAACAAAAAAACAGACAGCCTATAAAAAAACTAAGTATAAAATCAGGGAGATCTTTTAATTTCCTTTCCATTTTTCATGAAAAGGTCTCTGGACGATACGTAAAATTAAAAAAAAGAAGAATATTTTCCCAAATCAAGTCCAAGCTTCCAGCCTCGACTTGCCTTAATAGCCTTTATAATACACGAGAAGAAGAAGACGACTTGCCTCACTAATGCATAAAGAGAAGAAGATCCTATATGATCAAAAGAAGAGAACAAGATCCGTTTCATACCAACTAATCAACATCAAAGAAGAGGCTTTGAGGCTTAGTGCAATAATTAATAACAATAAAATGGGCATTGGAGGAAGAGTAATCGTTCTTTTGGCATTGGCATTGTGCATCACTCTGGTGCGTTGTGGTGATGATGATGATAGTGGACAAAATGAGAGGAGTATGCGAGGTCCTGTTCCTGATATCTACAAGGGTGTAAATTTAGCCATCGACCGTCTTGCTCCTGGCGAGAAAATCTTCAACGTCTTGAGTTTTGGAGCCAAACCTAATGGAAGAAGTGACAGCACTCAGGTACACACACACATTAAATTATTGTCCTTTGTTGGCATTTTCAAATATTTTCTCTTTAAAAAAGAAAGCACAATTTTAAAGTATCCTAACGAATATTTGAAAAAGGGTTAAAAATCATATTTACACCTGTTTTCACCTAGAGGTCACCCAGTACCATGGGTTCTTTTAGAGTCCAGAGTGCAAATGAAATTTTTATTTAAGGTCTAAAGTCACATGAGCTCAATACAAAAGTTTTAGCTTCTAAGGTCATAAAGTAAAATATATAGATGCTGATGCCCAATATGCAATATCATGATTATATATGATGCATGCAGGCTTTCATGCAAGCATGGCAAGCAGCATGCAAGTCGAGGACAGCGGCGAGGATGTACGTGCCGTTGGGGACATTTTTGGTGGATTCAATATTCTTTCAAGGGCCATGTTCTCCTCCAGGAGGAATAACTGTCCAGGTAGAAGGAACTGTGTTGGCTTCCGTAGATCCTTCTGTGTACGAGAATGGTGAATGGCTCATGTTTGAGGACATCAACGGCCTCAAACTCATCGGCGGTGGTACCTTCGACGGTCAGGGTAAGTCTTTCTGGGCCTTCAACGAAGACTGCGACAGACACCCTGGCTCCGCTTGCGTCAGACTCCCCAGTGTAAGTTCATACAAATTCTGGTCTCTTAGATTTATACTGCCCTCCCATTTTTAACATATGTATAATATATATTAGATTGAGATATATTAGAGTGTGTGTGTGTGTATATATATATATATATATATATATATATATATATATAGACACACACACATATATTTCAATCTAATATACTCTATCTCTTAGATTTATAATTCTGGTCTCTTAAATTTATACTGCCCTCCCATTTTTAACATATGTATAATATATATTAGATTGAGATATATTAGAGTGTGTGTGTGTATATATATACATATATATATATATATAGACACACACACACATATATTTCAATCTAATATACTCTATCTCTTAGATTTATACTGCCCTCCCATATTTAACATAAGATCTCATCCATCCATCGAGATGTTAATGAGGAAACAAAATAAACTAATTAATTATATCATATGTAACATAATATTATTCATTCGTTTGTAAGTCATCACATAAATTAGTCTAAGAGAAAATGATACATATAAAAATAAGTTATTTAATTTCCTTAATTTTCCTAAATGACTCAATAAAATTTTACATAAATAGGGAAAATAACGAAAAAATATACCTTCTAAATCTCAAAATCTCAATAACTATTTCTATATATGTATTAATAACAACTCAAATGATCTGTTTGAGATTCTAAATTTGCGAGGTATTTTTTTGTCATTTTTCATATATACTAAATATATAAGGTTGTTATTTTCTTATAAAACATCTATTTTGATGGTTTCCATCAAGAGTAGATATATACAATGTCTAGGAAATTTAAAATAAAAAAGGCATTCCAAGTAAAGTAACACATATTTGTTTTTTTTTTAAAAAAAACTTATTTAACTTCCTTAATTAATATCATCAAGTTAATAATTTGGCCCTTCTATTCTATAGAGCAGGGGGAGAATATATAGTAGAATCACCTGACATCGATTTGTTATTTGATGTTGCACATGCAGAGCTTATTCTTCAACAACGTGACCAATGGACTGATACAAAACATAAAGTCATTGAACTCCAAAGGCTTTCATATCTTCATCACAAACTGTGTAAACATCAGAGTAAGAAGAGTCAAGATATCTGCACCTGCCAATAGCCCCAA
This sequence comes from Mimosa pudica, assembly GCA_029929735.1. NCBI lineage: Eukaryota > Viridiplantae > Streptophyta > Magnoliopsida > Fabales > Fabaceae > Mimosa > Mimosa pudica. Next base: position 6,726,560 of record JAKELP010000016.1, on the reverse strand, counting down.
CACAGATGGCATTCACATAAGCCACTCCTATAATGTCATGCTCGCCAGAAATCACGTTGCAACAGGAGATGACTGTGTTTCTATCATTCAAGGAGTCAAAAAGGTTTCCATCAATAGACTCGTATGTGGCCCTGGACATGGCATCAGGTAATCAATTAGCTATTTCAACAACATCAATAAATCTTATCTTACTACGTGGCGTCGCTATATATAATGTTATTACGCTACGTTAACAACAAAATCTGTAGATGTTGTTAATCAATGGGGGCCACTCCTACTCTCTCACAAGAGCATTTACAGATTAATGGTTTTTGTTTGCTTTTACAGTATTGGCAGTCTTGGAAAGTATCTAAACGAGCTGGAGGTGAGCGACGTTATAGTACAACGCAGTACTTTAATTGGCACAGACAATGGTCTGAGAATAAAAGCATGGCCAAATAAGTTTCCAGGATCAGCCTCGAATATAATCTTCGCAGGGATTACCATGGACAATGTTAGAAACCCCATCATCATTGATGAAGAGTACCAATGTAATCCTAGAAACTGCAAAGCCAAGGTAATATAATGTAGTGACATCACTTTTAATTTCCTAATTACCAAATCGTGAATATATAGCTTTAGCCTTCTAATGTTAAAAATCTGGTGTGTTTATGTTTTGTTTTGGTTGTACAGCCATCATTGGTGAAGCTGAACAACATACGTTTTGTAAATATAAGGGGAACTTCAAGGACACCACTTGGAGTGGACTTAAGGTGCAGCACAAAGTTCCCATGCCAAAATGTTGTACTTCACAACGTTGACCTGCACATGGGAGGCACACCTGTTACTAGTAGATGCATGGGTGTGAAACCCATCTATCTGGGGCTAAATACCCCATTGCGTTGTTAATTAATTTGGGGAGTCAAAGTGGGAGATTAATTCATTATTGATGTAGCAGCACCAGTTTAGATAAACATACATCAATGATTCTATATATTTTGAATTGGGGAAACTGTACTATTTTTTATGGGATATCAAAAACTGAAGAAGGTCCGACAAAGCAAATGTCCAATACCCTCCCATCCTTGAGAGAAAAGATAGATACTTGATTTTCTGATATGTAAGAAATTGGTTGAAATGTTGATTATTTGTAACCAATACTCATAGAGCATGGTGTCTTGCAATTTATATAGCCGACCCCATATGATTGGATAAGTATTGGTTGTTGTTGTTGTTGGTTGCTTGTAACAAATATGTCTTAGTTTTCCAAAAATTGCCTCTTTGATCTTGTACTTTGGAACCTCCCATTAATTAAACCCCTTATTGTTTTTGAATATGGCGGCCCGGGGGTTTTCCCTATAACTCTCTTGAAAGTTTATTTTACTTCTATTGCAGTTTCGTGTTTTTTATCTTTTTTGATCAAATAGAGCGGTAATGTGATATGAAGTCAAATTGTTGTTATTTAAATGCGTTTTGAGAAATTGCAGTCGGTTTCATATTGGAAGCAAATTAAATGTTTCATTTGATTGAATAGCCACCTTCAAGTGACGACCAGCATCAATGCATGCATGTAACAGTAGTATTTCTAATTTTCTGTGTCTTAATTAGTAAAATGTGGCATGAAAAGGCTGCAAGTTTTTACAAGTGATAACTAAGTAAAATGAATTGGATATATATAATCAATCAACTACATTTGCATCATGCTAAAAAGTTTAAGAGCTTGAAATATTTTAAAATAAACAGAAATCTGTGTAGTCTTAAATATAAGATTTAACTTTTTTTTTTTAAAGGAAGTAAATTAAACCACTAAATTATAACATGTATATACCACATGTAAAAAAATTATAGATTATTTTTATAAGTAGAATAAATTAGTTTTGAGGGGGAATAATTATAGACGTTCTAAAATGATTAATTTTGTATTTTTAGTTTCTCTAAAAAGGTTAAAGTTGTCTTATAATTACGATTAGAGAGAATAATATTAAAATTGCTTAGTAACGAGGGAGTAATGGAATCATATCGCACAAACGGTTATACAGGTGATATTTAACAGATCAATGGATAGTAAATGAACTTTATGATATTTGAAAAGAAACTCATAAATGCCAGTGAATTAAAATGTTACAATTGGAAAGAAACTCCACCAAGAACTAAATATAAGAATCACAAAATTAACTGCCATAGACCAAGAAACTCAACATTAAATGTCACAAGAGAAGGTTTTGTAATCTTGAACTCGGAGTGCTAAACTCAAACAATATCGGACAAATCATAGTTTAAGGGAATCTGTTAAAAATGCAGAAAATGGCATTAAGCATAATTATAGCAGTAGTAGTAGCATATATGGCCACTTTTCAAATTGATGCAGCCATGACTCCGGTTGCCAAACCTGCTCAAGGATCGGTTGCCTCGTATCCAAGAATAGTGACAAGTTATGATGTCACAAAATACGGAGCAGATTCTAGTGGGAAGACACCAAGTGAATCTGTAAGTTATCACCTTGCATATGTAAGGTTTGGCAAAAGAAAATGTCAATAGAAATTTGAAGAAAACTAGTCCACAAAAAGATCTCATAAGAAGTCACATTTATACAAGAAAAATATTAGATTAATTAAGACAGTCATATTTATAAATTAGACTATTTGAAACAAATTTATACTAGCAAAATTGTCTTTATAAGTTGCATGGCAAATTGGCAGTCACCTCTTAGTAAAGCCACAGTTGCACCATCACTATTTTAGGCTTGTTTAGGCTTCTATGCCTCTTGAGTTGTCAAATTGCAATGGTCATTTCATCTAAGTAAAAAAGTAAATCTCTGTTACACAAAAGGCACACCAGTAAGGATCCACAAGCAAATTTAGTCTTTTATATTTTATATTGACACTGGTTGATGATATTTTTGTGTATAATAGGCGTTCTTATCAGCTTGGAAGGATGCATGCTCTGATGCAGGGAACTCAGTGCTGTTAATTCCAGAAGGAACATTCTTGGTTGGTCCAGTCTTATTTTCAGGGCCCTGCAAAAATAATCAGTCTCCAAAGATAGAGATTTCAGGGACTTTAAAGGCACCAAGCAGCACCAAAGCCTTCCAATCTTCTGAATGGATTGTGTTCAGAAGCTTGAATGGCATCAACATTACTGGAATTAATAGTATGGCAATATTAGATGGTCAAGGTTCCGAATCATGGTCAAATAATCCTTGCCAAAAGGAAAAGAATTGCCCAGTTCGCCCTACTGTCAGCTCCAAACTTCGTTCTTTCATCAAATTATTAACTCTAACTTATGTGTTTCATGCTCTCAGCAAATGTTTATGATGCATATTTTCATACTATATAAATAATTTTTGCAGAGTCTGAGATTCTTGGGTGTTTCACATGGGACAGTGAGCAACATAAATTTGTTGAATAGCAAGTCCTTCCATCTTGAACTCTCCAAGTGTGACAACATGAACTTGTCAAACATAAACATCAATGCACCTGCTGATAGCCCAAACACTGATGGAATTCACATTAGTCTCTCCTCTAACATTACAATCACCTCATCAACAATAGGAGTTGGAGATGACTGTGTTTCTATCGTTCAAGGGGTCAATAATGTTACCATCAACAATCTCACTTGTGGCCCTGGACATGGCATAAGGTAATTAATATGCCTATTTCACTAACACGTGAGCCTTGGATTAACAGTAAAGGTCACACGGTAGTCCAAATCTTGGAAACAACATTTCAATTTGCAGGGTGAACTTCTTTAGATCTTACCAAATGGGAGCCTTGAGCACTGAGTCATTCATTAAATTCAATACTTGTTATTAAATTATTTTAAGAGGACGAGTGACATAAATTGTGTTTGTTTTTTATTTTACAGTATTGGTAGCCTTGGACATTTCAAAGGGGAGAATGAGGTGAGAAACATTCATGTGCAGGACAGCACCTTGGTGGGATCTGACAATGGTCTGAGAATCAAAGCATGGCCAGAAAAGTATCCTGGAGCAGCTTCATTTATATTCTTCTCTGGCATTACTATGAACAACGTTAGAAACCCCATTATCATTGATGAACAATACCAATGTGATCCTAAACATTGCAAAGCCGAGGTAAATATCATCACTTTGCCAACTGAAATCCAACATATTTAGAATATACTCCCTCCGGTCCTAAATAATATAAGACCTAGTTGATTTTTTTAGAAAATCCTAAAAAAACAAAATAAGTCAATTATAAATTGATTTACCTAATTTTTCCCTTAAACTAGCTTATTTAACCTATAAACTAATGACTAATATAAAAACATATCAAATATGTCATAATTTTATAACATATTTTGTAACCTTAACATCTCTAAAAAAAGTCAACTAGGTCTTATATTTAGGACCGGAGGGAGTATTAATGTATAGTAAATGAACTCTCACTAATTTTATGATGAACTAAAGTGCAAAACTACCATTTAATTGTGGTCAAGTTACAAAAATACTTATGTAATTTTTTTAAAGTAAAAGTAACCATAATATTTCAAAACAGAGGCAAAAGCACCTATAAAATTTCGAAAGAGGGACAAAAGTATTATATTGATGGATACTTTTGCCATGTTTTGAAATGTTATGGTTACTTTTATCAAAAAAAAATCACATTGGTATTTTTGCACCTTAGCCATAATCACATGAGCATTTTTGCATTTTAGCACTTTATGATTAGATATGAAAGTGAAGCATGAAGCATGCTAAAATTTGGTGTTTTATGTTTGATTGTTGTACAGCCATCGTTGGTAAAGCTGAGCGACATACATTTTTCGAATATAACGGGAACTTCATCGTCAAAAATTGGAGTGGACTTAAGGTGCAGCCAACAGTACCCATGCCAAAACGTTGTGCTTGAAAACATTGACCTGAAGTTTAGAGGAAAACCTGTTACCAGTAGATGTGTCAGTGTCAAACCCAACTATGTTGGCATCAACAGGATAGAAACTTGCCCTGAATCTTATTAAGGCCCATCTTCTTTTTAATCATGTAGAGAGGATCAGAATGAGGAGAAGATTGGGGGGTCAATTTGGGAGCTTAATTGTTCTTGTAGTTGTACTAGTTTAGATAATGAACTCACCTAAAACCCAGTAAGAAAAACTAACTTCACTAGTTATAAGTTCAGTTACACTATGCACATGACACAATTTGAAATAATCATATTAAAAGCATCTTTTGGAAGGAAACTTCTGTTAAGGCTTTAGAGGATGAGGTTTGGCAGCGTTCCATATAGTTTGTGCACAAATCTAACTATGCGAATCAGATGAGAGGACTTTAATATCAAAATTTGAAGAAGGCTTGACAAGGTATTTATTGAAAATTTCATTTGTTGCTGTTAATCAATTTCAGTATTGTATAACAAGTCTCCTTCCATAAGGTAGCTTAGGATGACAAATTTTTGGTCCAAAATATAACATAATATGCAAAAGTCAAACTAATTAATGAATAGTACTAATATTTAATGCATGAAGGGGAGACAAATTATTTAATATAATAAATGAGTAAGAGTAAAAGTGAAAAAACTTTTTGAAACTAATAACCATAACAAAGATTTCAACATGTTTTTAATGGTATCATGGTATGTATAAACAGCCAATTACTACTCCCTCCACTACGTATTGTAAGAGTTCAAAATTTGAATGATTTTGAACTCTTATACTCACATTCTCTCCCCATTTAATGCATTTTTTTACCTACTTTTCCCCTAATTCTCTTATATATATATATATATATTAATACTTTACCTCTAACTTTAGACACTCAAATAATGTTTGCATGTTTTCTTAAAAAACTTGTTTTGGCGACTAGGGCGACTATACTCTTATTTTACATATGGAGTGAATAATTTGTAAAAATATTAATAAATATGGATAATATTAAAAAAAATTACTATGACACGGCTAACTAAGGGCCTGTTTGGATGACCCCCATAATCATTTTTCAACAACCAAACCTAAGTTTTGAACAATTCCTCCCAAACACTCCAAAAAATTGGCGAAATTATTTTTTATGCAAAACCTCATTTTTAACCCAAAATCTGAAATGCTATTTTTTTTTTACTTTTCACACTCAAAACCCTTCTCACCCAAAATTACCCTTCTCTTTCCTCTTCTTTCTTCAAGCTAGCTGGTGCCAACTTCACACCCAAAAATTGTCATTTTTAGTAATTTGACATTCAGAAAGCTATTATACTGACACTTTATCCAAACACTCTCATTTTAACAAAATCTATTTTCCAGAAAAACTATTATACTAAAAAACTGTTCTCAAAAAGCTATTTGCACAAAAGCTATTCTTTAGAAACTAAGTGCCTGTTTGGATACATTTTTAAAAGCTATTCTGGCTCTCAAACCTAGGTTTCACCCAAAGACATCCAAGCACTCAATTTTTTTGGATAAGCTATTTTGAGAAGAAAAACTAGGTTTGAGGTTCCAAAAGCTATTTTGAGAAAAACTACATTTTTCTCATTTTCTATCTGAAAGTTTCGATCTCTCATTTAGGAAAAATACTTATTTCAAATAAAAGAAACATGGAAAGCTATTCATCGTAACTATTTTTCAGAAAAAACTATATTCAACTCAAAATTTATTCTTAAAAGCTATTGTCAAAAAACTTAATCCAACCACTCTCATCTCATCAAAAGCTATTTTTCAGAAAAGCTATTGTATTCAAAAGCTATTCTCAAAAATCTATTTTTCCAAAAGCTATTCTCTAAAAGCTGAATCCAAACAGGTCTTACATCTAAACAGCTCTAATTTTTGTAATAAAAGTGTTTTAGCGGGTATGGAGTAAATTGTTGGCCAAATAAGTTCATATATCCGAAACGACGCCGTTTCATTGTACCAAAAGGCCTGCTACAAATTTCATACCTCAACTGTGACAGCCTTCACTGGTGGGCGAGGGCGAAATGGCGGCGCACTTTAGCCGGCGCATTTTAGCATCGTCTCTCACACGAGCTCTCTCATCATCTTCAATCGTCTCTCGTTCGCCTTCTCGTTTTGCACTGTCCGTACTTTCAACCAAGCAAGCCCTTTTTCTCCCAAGTCGGGGCAAAACTTCCGGGTCGGGTTATTCTCCGCTCAACGACCCGGCTCCGAATTGGAGCAATCGTCCCCCCAAAGAGACCATTCTTCTTGATGGCTGTGATTACGAGCATTGGCTGATTGTCATGGAGTTTACTGAGAACCCTAAACCCTCTGAACACGAAATGATTGATTCTTATGTTAAAACCCTAGCCCAGGTTGTTGGAAGGTAAAATAAAAGAATTTATTTTTTTTTAAAAAAATATTTTTTTATTTTATTTTAATGGGGTCTTTGTCTTGTTTGGTGTAGTGAAGAGGAGGCGAAGAAGAAGATATACTCTGTGTCTACTGCTACTTATACTGGTTTTGGTGCACTCATTTCTGAAGAGCTTTCTTATAAGGTTAAAGGTAAAAATATATCTTTTCTATTTTACTTATGAAAACTGAGGCTTTTTTCTTTTGTGTAGCTGAGATATTCAAGTATTAGAGGGTATACTGTTTTGATGCTTCAATGGAAGTTATAATTTTGATAATTTTATGATCCAACATTGAGGTGGTTTTTTCTTGTTTGATGTTTTGGCGCCATTGTTTGTATAGAACCATTTCATATGATCGTATCAGAGGCTGTCTCCTTTCAAAAGATCAAAATGTGGTGATTTTTGGCCTGTTGACAGCTTGTTTATTTATGCATGTGATATTGGGTAGTTTGGTTAAAGAAGAAGAATGTGAGGTTCATTTCTCTAGGTTATTGAATCAGGGAGTGTTTTATCAAACGCCAAAGGAATCACACCTAATTTTTTTTGCTTAAATATTGTCCTGTAATCCGGTACATATTGCCAGCCAACCAACTAATTCGTACTCGAGAGGTAAGAGTGTTGCTCACATAGTTAAGATTGTCTCCTCTCCCATTGAGAGAGCTTTCCAGGATTCGAATATGCGTTCGCATCCTTATGTGGGTTGTAGCCCACTTACTAGCTCAATGAACTTCCCATTTGATTGCACCTAATTCTTGATAGTAATGCTTGATTGTTATTTTATTTTGGCTGCCTTGATAGGATTACCTGGTGTTCTTTGGGTGTTACCGGATTCATATCTTGATGTTCCCAACAAAGATTATGGAGGTGAGTACTTGAGACTGAAAGTATGGCAGGGATAAGTTTTTTGCATGGCCCTTCCATTTTCTTCAATGAAAAAATGAGGGTCATAATCGATGGCTTTGTGGTGGTTCAGGTGATTTATTTATTGATGGGAAGGTAATCCCTCGGCCAGAGTATAGGTATAGCGAAAGGCAAACGACGAGGAACAGGCCTCGACCAAGATATGATCGGCGTAGGGAAACCATGCAGGTGGATAGGAGAGAGCCTACTCATTTACAGAACTTGAGCCAAGGTCAGGGAAGGCCTATGCAGCGATCAAGTCCAATGAATAGCCAAAACTCTGCTTCAGGTGGTGGAACTGGAAACCAAGCAAATGTTGACAACAATAGCTGAGTAGGCAATGCTTGAGAAATTTCTATCAATGTGAAACAATTTGCTTGTGACTATTTGGCAGCATGATGAAGATCAAACTATATGTGCTTGGCAGAATGAAGGTCAAGTACAAAACGTGAAAGTTAAGGCTTATCAGTTTTTCTTTCAACAATAGATTGAAAGAAAAACAGTAATGTTCATATCATAGCGTATAAATCATAAGAACAACCACATTGAACCATGGTTATTGGAACAATTGCACTTAGGTTCTAAATAAGAGACTTAATTTCAATGAGGTCCCAAGGAGTTGTTACCACTTGTTAATGAAGACTATTGTAGTTGTTAATAGTAGTCATTAACAATTCATTGAGATCTCTTTGAAATTAAGTTTCTTATTTAGGACCTAACTGTAATTGTCCCTTCTATTTATTTCTAGAAGTCAGCAGGTTTTAGCATTTGGAGCATTGATTTTCACTAGACTTGATATTTCCTTGATCTCGAGTGAGATAGTAGACACTGAATTCTTAGTCACCGGATTTGGGATTATACAGCCAATTGTGCTTTGAGGTTTTTTAATCTAACAATTACGTTTATAGATAAGTCTTACCAAATAAGTAAATATGTAATGTGTGACATGAAAATTGTAATCTCACCTAAAGACACAAAAATGAGATGACGGAGTAAAAAATCCGTATCCCTCTTTTCTATGTTTCCTTAATTATTTAAGGTGAGAAAGTTAAATTTATTTAATAAATTATTTTGGATGCCTACATTAAAATTTCTTTGTCAAATATAACATATTTGTAATTTATAAGATCACAAACAAAGTGATGAATCGAATCATCTAAAAATTTCACATTAACAATTGAATATAACTACAATTATCCTATCTATTGGGAGGAAAATGATCGTGTATTCTTTTTTTTTCATCTTAGATCATGTTCATGTGTATTTCATTGCATAGAAATTAAAATAGCCTTATTTTCACACTAAGAGGGACTAAGCTCAAAATGAACATTAGAAATTAATCAGTGAGAAAGCTAAACTCAAACAAATTTATTACACATAAATCTCACACACATTTATGTTTGGTGAGAATCTCACACTCATTTTTAATCAGGAGAAATCACGTCATAACATTCTGTGAGGAGCCCTGTCCTCTGGGAAAAAAAATTTAAGATTCAGTTCACAAAAAAAAAAAACAACAATCTAGATTCATTCAATCACTGTTTACCCCTAAAAAGTAAAAACTCCAAAATTGAAATCCCATCTTCGCCTTCCCTCTCCATACCCAATAATATATAGACATATCAAGCTGATCTAGAATCTAGATCTCCTTCCCCGCAAGAGCCTGAGAAATTTGCACAGCACCTTCCCATCAAATCTTTCTTTCCCAGGTACACATTTATTCTCTATTCTCCCGATCTCACACAAAGTTTCAATTTTTTCCAATACCCATTTCCAAAGATTGAATTTTTCCCAATACCCAATTCCAAAGATTGAATTTTTCCCCTTACCCATTTCCTAAAATGAATTCAAACTACGGAAAATCGAACCAGCAGAAAGGTTCTCTGAACAATTTCAATTTCGACTTTGATCTTGGCATCGGATCCAATCAACCCAAATCTCTCAACGCTCAAAAGAACCCAACTTCATCATCCAATTCATATTTCACTTCATCTTCTCAACCAAAACCCTCTTGGCAACCAGGAAAACCATCATGGACCCACCAACCATCTCCCAATCTAGCTGCCCAGCCTGGCTTGCCAGGTGGCCCAGTCTCAATGGTTGGTGACATCTTTGGCAAAACATGGGGATCTTCTCAACCCTCTGCTCCTATCTCAACCATTAATAAAGATCCCAATCTCTTTGGAGATTTGGTTGGCTCAGCTTTAGGCCAAGGTCCTAAGGGTAGTACAAATACCAATGTTCCCTTGAAAAATGCCACCCCTACTTCAAATAAGGCTTCTTTTTCCATGGGGAATATGGCTGATTCATTTCCTAAGACTAATAATAATGGAAGTTGGGGGTATTCTGGTAATAGTGCTGTGAATTCTAGTAATAAAAGCACCAATCTTGGAGGTCCTTAAATGAGTGGTATGAATGTTGGAATGAGTTCTAGTAAAGATCCATTTAGTTCTTTGTCTGGTTTTGGATCTAAGCAGTCTGGTAGTCTTAATTCAGCTAGCAAAGTGAAAGTGAATGATAGAGGGGATGATGGTTTTGGAAGTTTTCAAGGTGTTTCTAATAAGAGTTCTAGTACATTTCCATCAAGTGGTTCAACAGCAAGTGGTGTTAATTTTAGTGGGTCTGTGCCTTTGAGTCAGAAACCTGTGCAGACTTCGGGTAGTGATCCGTTGGATATGTTGTTTTCGAGTTCTTCGGCTACATTTGGAGTTGCTGGTGTGGCCTCTGAAGGATTTGGAGGGCAGGCTTCTTCGGAGGTTGATGATTGGGGAATGGATTCTGGATTTGGTGGGGGAGATCAAGATGTTGGTGGAACAACTACTGAGCTTGAAGGACTTCCTCCTCCTCCTGCTGGTGTATCTGGTTCTGCAGCAAAGAGCAAGGGGTTGGACAATTACAAGCAGGGACAATATGCTGATGCTATAAAGTGGCTTTCATGGGCTACCATCCTTCTTGAGAAATCAGGTGATGAAGCAGGCAATACGGAAGTTCTGTCGTGCAGGGCTTCGTGTTACAAAGAGGTTGGGGAGTATAAAAAAGCAGTTGCAGATTGTACAAAGGTATGATTTGGAGTTTCGATGACTTGTACTTTATATGTAGGAGATAAACTTAGACTTCTGAGACAATTGTTAGGGTTTTTGATCTATTAGATAATGTTTGTTTTGTTTATCTGTTTGTTGGATTAATCAATCTGCCTTTGTCTGGGAATACAAATACGCTACCATATTTGCTTTTAGTAGATGAAGTAGATAATAACCAAATAGTGGACAGAAAGGATTTGGTGAAATTTCTAGCTGATGACTGAATCCATTTAAACCAAATGTCACCTTTTCTACCTCATCTTATGATAGTAGGATGGATGTTGATAGGGAAACAATACTCTAGATAGTGTGTATGTTCAGAGATTGAAGTTTGAAAAGGCTCGTAAGAGATAAATAGGGCATTAAATGCAACTTCTCTTTGTTGTTTCTCCCCATAAATCTTCTTGAAGTTATTTTGATCTGCATCATGCTGTGTAGGTGCAGATTGTACAATGGTATAATTTGGAATATCAATGACTTTTATGTTATATGTAGGGGATAAACTTAGAGTTCTGAGACAATTGTTTGAATTGTTGATCTGCTGAACAATGGTTATTCTATTCATATGTGTTTGTTGGATTGATTAAACTGCCTTTATCTGGGAATATGAATAAACTAGCATATGCATTCAGTAGATTATGTTGATAATAACCGAGTAGTGGACAAAAGGGGTTTGGTGAAATCTCTAGCTGATGACGGAATCTATTGATACTAAATGTCCTCTTTTCTGCCAAATCCTAGGATGAATGTTGATAGGGAAAGAATACTTTAGATAGTAAGAAATGTTTAGGAATTGAATTTCAAAAAGGCTCAAGAGATAACTAGGGCATTATATACAACTGATCTTTGTCATTTACTGCCATATATCCATGTATTCATGAAGCATATTTTGATATGCATTATGCTGTGCAGGTCCTTGAGAACGATGACACAAATGTGACTGTTCTTGTACAACGTGCTCTCTTGTATGAGAGTATGGAAAAGTACAGACTTGGTGCTGACGATCTGAGAACTGTCCTAAAGATTGATCCCAGCAATAGGGTTGCAAGAAGTACCATTCACCGATTGAATAAGATGGCTGACTAGTGATCTTTTATTTTGGCCAATCTAAAAATCCTTCTTGTCACAAAATGGCTTCATTGCCTTAACCCCTCATTCCTAATAGGTAGGGGTTGATAGCATATTTAGTTTCAATTTATACATTCTTATACACAGTTCTCATTATTGTCTCCCTTAATATGATGTTGTGTGTAAGTTGTCTTGTTTCTGACACATATCATGCAATTGCTATGGTTACTGCATATCCTCGAGCTAAGATTTGTACTTGAATTTGGAATACAAATTTCTTTTCCTCTTCGTTCTCTGTCTTTCATGTTTGCAGATTGTCTACATACACTGATGTCATGTGAGTCATTTATCTCATGAACTATTAGAGTTATGATGCTGTTTTGTGGATACTAATAAAAGTAACTTTTGGATTTTGTTATCCTCTAGGAGCTTTTTAGAGCAGTCTACTATGCTGGATCTACTCTTGGGTGTCATATTTTTCATATGCATAGTCCTTAGATATGTTAAACCTCAGAACGATGAAATTTGTTGCTTTTTTTTCCAACGCGTAAATCATGAATTTCCAACCATCTCAATGCCCAGTTTTTTTCATTTATTGATAAATTAAAGAAACAAAAAAAAAACAATTACACCTCTATTAGATATTCCTCCCCAAGAACTTCACACACAAATTCTGGGGGTGTTGAAAATCTAATGAAATCCATATGGTGATACAGGGAAGTTTTACTTTAGTAAGATCCTACGTGAATGTTGCATGTGTTGAAAATCTAATGCTCAGTTTAGTTTCCACGTTATGTCATTATCTTTGTAAAATAAATTAACTATTTCAGTTTAATTAATCATTGATGTTGCTTATTCATAACCTATTTATCTATTCGATATACTCAGCTTTAATAACGTCCTCCACAGACCAAGAAAGAAAGAGTCTTTTCTATATATTAACTTTTATATTTTATATATTAATAAAATAATTTGTTCTATTAATGTTAATATATGATTTAATTTTAAAATGCTTTTCTTGAAAAAAAATACTCCTTCCGGTCCTAAATATAAGACCTAATTGACTTTTTTAGAAAATTCCATAAAAAGCAAAATAAGTTAATTATAAATTGATTTACCTAATTTTTTCCTTAAACTAATTTATTTTACTTATAAACTAATGTATAATCTAAAAATATAACAAATATGTCATGATTTAATAGTCTATTTCGCAACCTTAACCTCTCCAAAAAAAGTCAATTAGGTCTTATATTTAGGACCGGAGGTAGTATCTTTTAACCATGACATCTAAATTTTAGATATAATTCTTTTAGCATATTTCTCCTCTTATTTTCTTTTCTCCATATTTTTCCTCCCATCCAAACAGACCCTTATAGATTTCATGGTTAACTTAAGCCATGTAAAATCAAGACTTGCACAGTTGCACTTTCTATTATTGTTTGGTATGTTTGGGGTAGCATTGGCAGTAGTATAAAGTAATGGTTGTGAAATTAACGAGCCATTGGTTGATGGGGTAAGCAAGTACTCCTGCCCCTCGTCGAATCATGATAATCACATTTGTTGGAAGTGACAAACTTTTGCATTCTAGATTTTCAAAGGGATTGGTTTTGTCTAAAATGGTTTAGGACTTTAGGTATATTTTACATTCTACCCAGCAAGGTAAAGATTGTCCAAATTTTGGAGTTATTTTATACGATTTATGAGCATGTCAATGTGAAGTTCGAGCTATTTAAGTGTCACGAGTGGCACTAATTATCAGGGTATCTTGTGGTTGACTAGAATGGCAATCTGTTTACTACAATGATGTGTATCAATCATGTTAACAAATGAAATGAGCTCAAAACAATTCCTGTGAATGAATGAGCCTTGGGACTTTCAAACTAGTAGTTGTGTGTGAATGAGTCTCAACAGGAAATTGTTCATGCGCAACAAAGGTTTTTAACTTTTTATTTTATCAAGTAGTGTTGATATAACTTTTGATCTTTGAATTTCAATCAGTATTGATTTTATTCCTTGGACTTTAAATCGATGCATGGTTTTGATCATTGAACTTTTGGTTAATTTCGGTCTTAATCCATGAACTTTAAATTTGATGGATTTTGTTCTTAAAATTTATTTCAAATTAGGTTTTGGTCCATGTACATTTAAAAAACTTGAAAATTAGGGATCATTGATATAAATATAAAGCAATGGACCAAAAAATCATCAATCTAAAGCTCATAAACTAAGACTAAAACTGATTGAATGTTTAAGGATTAAAACCATTGATTTAAAATTCATGGATTGAAACCAAAATTAAGTGGTAGTGTAAGGATTAAAAATCATATTAACTTTTTCATTTTTATTTTCTAGATGCTTTAAGGTTTGGTTCCATCTATTGAATATTGAGTTATAAAGAACGAACAAATACATATAATTCAACCCAATAGGTGTTGCTCGGAATCTTAGATGGTTTGAAGTGGGTTCATAAGATGTCTTCCCTGTCATTTGTCAAAGGTGTAAGAATTTGATCCTTGGGAAGTCCCCTTAATCCCCGGGGTGATTATATGGACTAATCGGTTCTCAAAGAGACCTGATACCGAGAGCTTTTACCCAAAAAAAATACATATAATTCAATTGGTATGCTAAAGTAAAATTTAAAAAATGTGAAGAATAAATTTTTAAACTATTATGGTTTGTGAGTGAATAGTTACTTCAAATTTTTTAAATTGTTATATGTACCTGTGTGTGTTAAAATATGTCCAAATTCCAAAATTTTCATATTTCGGGAAGTGGTACTGGTTCATTACAAATATTATTATCATATTTTAGAACACTCAGGCCAAAAAAGGAAATTTTATATTTTAGAACATTGATTATTAGAGTGGAATAATATCTTTTTCTAAAAAAGGAGTGGATGTTGGAATTGAGTTTGATGATAATGATGGGATGTAATATCCCAAAGCAAATAGAGCAGAAGTGGCAGAAACAGGGACCATATAACAGATTCTTCTTAGCTGATTCCAGCGACAAGCGTCCATATATTCAGCCAAACCCCTTCTCTAGGGAAATTGTGTCATCTTCTCCTTCTATTCCTACATAACACCTAATTAAATCATTTTCCTTGTAGTTACCCTTGGTATATAACTCCCTTACTGATTATATATATATATATATATATATATATATATATATATATAACGACACATATTTAAATCATAAGTCATTCTACCTCATCATAAAGCGTATGTTTGGCTTATTAATAAATTTTAGAGATGTTCTCATGATTTTTAATAGGAGATATAAGAGGTTTTAGTCTTATTAGAATTAAAAACTTATTAAAATGTATCCCTCCCCGTTCTCTCTGAAACCCTCAGGTTAAATTGATGGCTAATTATCTAAGAGTTAATAAAGAAAATCTGACAACACATCTTATAGTGTCTGATGGCATAAAAACTAAGTTTCTTCATAAACAAGAGGCCCCATGAATATTTTATGTCCCTCAACTTCAAATTTTGAGTTAGTTTATACACTTTTAATTAAAAAGGGGTTTATCCAACAAATAGGACGGTTTTTGGAATACTAGAAAATTAAATATCATAATTACTGCGGGAGAATTTCGTTCCATAATTTTAATCATTTAGGTTTAGCTATTCCATATTCGGTTAGGGAACCAAAATATGACCAAGTTTATAAATGAAGCTCCTGGATGGAGACCTCGAGTACCATTCAAGGGAAATAAAGTTGCATAAGTGAAATGGCACTATGTCTTATTTTCTTTTTTGCCAACAGTAACATTGATTAAAAGGATAAGAATAAATAGTCCCTTTTATCTCTACGAAATGGATAAGAATAAATGCTCTATGCAGAAAATATTAAAAGGAGAGAACGATAAAAGGAAACTAATAGCAAAGCAAGGTAGGGGACCTCATTTTAATTTGATCACCGACTTCTAAGTTCTGATGCATTTCTTTGAAGGATTTAGAAGTTAACAAATTTAATTTGGGTGGATCGGAAAAGAAATTGATTTCACTTAAATAAACTTATTAAAAGCTTCAAACTAACAAAGCCTAGCATGTCCAGCAATGAGCTGACTCGTTGAATTTGAGACGATCATGAGTTTTAATCTCGTTACTAGTCAAAAAAATTATTAAGGGCTATTTGTAATAAGGGCATCTATAGTCGCCCTCCGAACTTTGAGATAATGCACTTTACACTAGTGAGTTACATGGACTGAGACCCAATTCAATATGACAAACAAAATATCCAAACCAAACTAAAAAAAAAAAATTAGACGAATCAAATAATTGTCCGGAAATGTTTTGAGAATATACGTGTGTGTGTGTTCTGAGCCATTAGAAAATTAAACATTTAACATTATCAATTTTGAAATAATATTAAATATCAAGATCAAGTCAACGCTATCGCTTTTGAATGAACCGATGCTATCTTTCTAATAGAAGTTGAATGGCCAAATATGTATCTGTTTTCTGATTAAAAAAAATTTAGCTGTTTGTTTTGTAGCCACTTTTGCTTCAAGCGTCATCCTTGTGCTGTAATGAACTCACAAGTTGCATTCTGATGCTATCAATGAGCTTCGCAAGTTGTTTATTTAGTTTTGCAATTTCTTCCTTGACTAAAAATAAAATTCTGAAATTTTATTATTTCCGAAATCAGATAACATTGTTAATATAGGACTATAGGAGTACTTTCATAATTATATATAGACTATTAAATTGACTCAAAATAAACTGTCAAAATATTGGCAGACTTAATTAAGAGTAATCATTCTAAACACGCATAGCGGTCCTAAAGAAAGTCTTGTTCCTCCTATATAGAATTATAGGGAGAATATGGCCGGATCTAAAATCTATATTATAGATATTCAGTTAATAGTAAATTAGTGTCAAAATATAGTATGTGGATAATTTAATTCAGAAAGTTTAGCAGTTCAGCCCCCTGAAGAAATTAAGCACAAATTTGACACTTTCTCTTTTATTGGTCTTTATTATTTATATATATTTTCATCAGCTTGTAGAGTCTTTTTTTTTTTACCAAAACTTGTAGAGTCTTATTGAAATAATGTTCTTTTTGAACGTTATCCTAAATTTTCCTAATAATGTTGAAGCCGAATGGATATGCTTGTTGTATATGGTACGGTTGCATTGGTTACAAAGGTACGTACGTACGTGTCGTGTATCATGTGTATACGTTCAACTTATTAGCCCATACAGAATTATCGTCTCCAACAAACTAAAGACGAGAGACGCAATGCAACACCATAATTTTCTAAAAAAAAATAATATCTCTGAAAATACAATTGATAATTAACTTTCAATGCATAAAACACTGTTAAAATAATCTCGACTTACATATAAATGTAAGAACTGATACAAAACGAAAATCGACAGCAAATAATAAAATAAAAGTACGGGCTTTCTATATTCAATTGGATCTAATCCTCTTTCCCCCTTTCCATAAAAAAATCCCCTTTCTCCCTTTTCTTTTCATTATCCTTTTTTCATCTTTGGGTTATAAATTAAGGGGTTGATATTCTTTTTATTGAGCAAGCGGTTGATATTCACTAATTATAAAATTATATCATAATACTCCCTCCGGTCCCTACTACTGTAAGAGCCCAAAATTTGAATGGTTTTGGTTCCTAATGTAAGAGCTCACCCCATATTCTCTCCTCATTTAATGCATTTTTTCCTACTTTACCCCTAACTCTCTTTCATATTTATTAATGTTTATGTATTTCTCTCTCTTAAAAGTACCATAATAAATATGGACAATTTTGGAAAAGAAGCATTAACTCCAAACACCCAACTAACATTCACATGTTTTCTTAAGAAGCATTTTTTTGACGGCTAGCTCTTACATTAGGGACGGAAGGGAGTATTAGATGAAAAATAATAAATAGTACATTATTAAAAATTGATGTGACAATTCACAATTGTAAGTACGTAAAAAAACAATACTTTATTTTGCTATATACACTTTGAAATTGGTTATTCCTATTTTTTATTAGTCAAAATATCTTCCCAATGTGACGCACACATTATTGTTATTATTATTTTTTGTCAAAATTATTGGTATTATTATTGCAAGAAACATCATATTAATGTATCCTTTAAATCTGGGACGTGCAAGTTTGTAAATCTCCTTCTCCGTTAACGGAGAAGGAGATTTAGATGGCTAACATCATATTATTGCAAGTATGTAAATAGAACGTTATATTTTAGAAACAACACCGATCAATTATCCAGTTCATTCGGATAAACAAGGCAGCGTGTCTAATGATAGAATGTATTTCTCCTATGGTAGATATAAAATCCATTTATTTTTTTTTCAAAATCCTCGAGAATTTAGATGAGTAACTTATAAGTTACTCCCTCCGTTCCTAAATATAAGATCACTTTAGTTAATTTGGGGAGATTAAGGAAGACAATAAAATTACATGATCTTCCCAAATTCCCCTCAATTACTTAACTTTAAAAGGAAGAGGAGTTTTCAATGAAAAAGGGAGTATAAGGGTAGTTTGGACAAAACTTGAGATAAAATAGGAAGTGATCTTATATTTAGGAACTTATCTACTTCCCCAAAGTGATCTTATATTTAGGAACGGAGGGAGTAATACATAATTTAACAATATATCAAAAATGTTATAAATAACTAATTAACATATTTTGCTTTCCTTATGTCTCCATAAAATTCACATAGATGGTCTTATATTTAAGACTGAAAAGATTACATAAACTTAAATCTCCAAAAACATAGTGTATATACTTCCTCCTCCCTTTTTAAACATAAAATTATTTGCCTAATCTAATTATATCAAATATGTTAGTTAAAATAGTAAAAATTAAATAATATCACCCAAAGATATGAATCACCTGACTTTATCCCCACACATTCCTTATCTTGTATATTTATTATTGAGGAGTATCAATAAGGAAACTGGAAAAAAATAAATGTTGAGAGAAATTTAAAAGTTGTATCATATTGAAGAACGTAACAAACACACTGCCTCTTAAAATAAGTCCTATATTTAGGAACATAAGAAGGAATATGAATTCTATGCCTTGTGTCTAGAAAGAGATAATCACTTCAAATAAAAAAAAATATTAATAAAAATCACATTATTGGAGTCATTTGTCACCCTAATTGTAATGGAAAGAGTTTATAAGATTTTATAATGTAAAAACTGATTACCATATAAAAACCTAATTAAACATACCTTGTGTAATATATATTTTTTTACATCAGCTGATCTAAAATTCACTCATACAATGATACAATGAACGGAGGATAAAGTCTGTCTCATTTGATTTTTATGTTCACGGAATCTCAAGCTTTCATTTTCAGTCTTTGTTTTAAGCACTTTACTTTTCAAAATGGTTTAATTTTCGTTTGAGGTAATGTAATTGTCCATAAATATCTTGTTTTGGTTATTTGTTTTTATATGTATTACTATCATATATATATAATACTTTTATCAAAATCTTACATGGATGCCAAAACTTTATTCATTGAACTATACTTCTCCACATTTGAAACAGATAATAAATTAGATCTACCTTTAACTAACTAAAGACAACTCATATATTCATTTTTCTTTTTGTCAAGTGTCGGCATTTTAGCTTATTCAGGATTTTATACCATGAACAAATTCCTGGCAAGAGATATGTATATTAAGCTCATTATTATATATTGATGATCCCCACCTAACAAGTGGAAGAGTAATCCTATCATATTTATAGGCACTTCAAGCTGACTTAAAACATTTAATATTTCTCTATACCCAACATTAAGGATAGACCCCAAACAATTGGTTAAGTGGATCAGAATGAATTCTTGTCACTCAACTGCATAGCCCAAGTTTCAAGCTCATCATTACTACATGTAAGTTCAATGAATTGAAAAAAAAAGATAAAATTGAAGATCCTAAATTATAGAATTTTCATAATCTCATTTCAATTATATAATCAAAAATCAGAATGAGATTTACTGTTACAAGTCCCACATTGGGGAGGTTTCCACACAAATGAGGCCTTATAAGTCCTTGACTCCCTAACCTCAACAACTAGCTTTTGGGGTGTGGTTCTCCCAAGGACTTGTGCTCGTTACAATGGTGCTTTCATTGAGAGTCGGCCAAACGGAAAGGGCTACCTGCGGAGGGTTCTGACCGGAGGGGCTAACCAACAAAGGGTTGAGTGAAGCGCCGAGTGAAGTGCCGTAGAGTGGAGCCGTCGGGACGCCGTCTCGGCCGAAAGACCGGAGAGGGCTACCTCCGGAGGGTCTGACCGGCAAAGAAGCCGAGTGAAGCGCTGAGTGAAGTGTCGTAGAGTAGAGACGTCGGGGCGTCGGCTCTCGAGGGGGGTGCATTGTCACAAGTCCCACATTGGGGAGGTTTCCTCACAAATGAGGCCTTATAAGTCCTTGGCTCCCCAACCTCAACAGCTAGCTTTTGGGGTGTGGTTCTCCCAAGAACTTGTGCTTGTTACAATGGTAGCCCTTTCCGGTCTTTCGGCCGAGTCGGTGTCCCGGCGGCTCCACTCTACGGCACTTCACTCGGCGCTTCACTCAACCTTAGTTGGTCAGCCCCTCCTGTCAGAACCCTCCGCAGGTAGCCCTTTCTGTTTGGCCAACTCTCAATGAAAGCACCATTGTAACGAGCACAAGTCCTTGGGAGAACCACACTCAAAAGCTAGCTATTGAGGTTGGAAAGCCAAGGACTTATAAGGTCTCCCTTGTGAGGAAACCTCCCCAATGTGGGACTTGTGACATTTACATTCAAATTAATAAAACTTTTTCATTGTTGTTACTTGTACTCATTTGTGTTTTAATATTTTTTTGAGTTTTTAATCTGATATCCTAAGCTAGCCTCAATGTCATGGGAAGTCAACGGACTCATACTAATCCAATTTCATATGGCCTCCACTTAAGGGTAAAGAGCTGACCAACGGACAAATTACATTCCCAGAGCTTGAACTCGAGATCTCTTGTTAAGCGGTGAAGTAAATTAACCACTATACCAACCACACTTTGCGGTTTGATTTTGATATTTATAGTTTTAACTTTTAAGTAAGATGTTTTGATTTCTCAAATTACCTTTGATCTAATACATTAGTCATTAAAGAAATTAATGGCCTTATATATCCTGGTGAGTTTGGTCCTAAATACAAGAGTACTTTTTTTCTTATCTTTTCCTAAATTACCTCTACTAAATAGAAGGAAATATGAAAAATCCCTTTTTATTAGAAATTATTGGCACCTAAAATTAAATATAGATATTTATCCCCTTTGTATCCTCCAAAACATGAAAGGCATGCCTTTCATTCCCGGAGGAAAATATGTGAATAACATTACTTTTTGACTGCTTTTTCAGTTAATCAAAACAGAAAGCATCTCCAATTTACGTTAATAAATAATATAGTCATCAACAAATAAAAACTAAGACACAATTTAAATTTAAAATTTAAAAAAAAAATAGAGGAAACGGGTTAAAATCGTGATTATGAAGCCATACAGGGGCAAAATTGAAGTGTATAACACCAAAATGGAAGTGTGACAGTACAATACTCACATAAATCCCTCAAAGAGCCTCAATTTGAGGCCAAACTGAAGTCCGTTATCTCTATCAAAATCTTCCACTCTCATCCCCACCCTGTCACTTACACCTCCCAATCAGATCCCTCCACGTGTATCACCCCACACGTGGGCCCACCCTACTTCAAGAAATCCAACGGCCACCAGTAAAATACGAGAATGTCACTCAATCAGGACCGTCCAAACAAAAAAGTAGACAAATCATGATTGTTAGCCTGAGAGAAGGGTCTATAAATTCTAGACTCCTCTACAAGTATCACCTCTGTCTTCTCACTTAGGAGTCTTAGGATTCTTGTTGTGTGAGAGAAACAAGGTTACGTTGTTGCTTAGATTTGTTTGTCAGAATCATAACAACCATGTGTGGTGGGGCTATCATTTCCGACTTCATTGCCGTGAAGAGAGGCCGGAAGTTGACTGCCGGTGACCTGTGGTCGGAGCTGGACCCATTTTCCGACCTCCTTGGCTTTGATTCCTCCGCCGCTTCTTCCAAAACTCAGCCTCCTCAGAAGGTTCCTCAGGTCACCGTCAGTAAAGGTAAAAAATGATTTTTTTTTTAAATTTTCTCTATCAAGCCATCTTTTTCCTTGAGTCATCCTAGTTTTTTTCATGTGGTGTTTGATGGTTACCTTTTCGTTTTTTTGTGATGAGAAAATCAGGTGTTTATGCTTTTACATTAGTATATTATTTTTTCTTTTTGTGAGGTTGATCAGGTGTTATTTAAGCATTTTTATGATAAATATTAAATACTCCCTCTACATCTTAAGAAATTGAAACAAGTAAATCATAAAATGATTTGTCCGATTTTTTTCTCTAACATATATATGTGTTCTAATAATAAACAAACCATGATATAATTAACTTGGTAATTTTAGGAAAATGGAGGAAGTATCTTCGATCTTTAGAGGGGTATATTCATCATATGGTTTATCAATTATTTTTGTTCATTGTATGTGATCAACTTCTTTTTCGTTTGGTGAGTAATTAGGTGGGTGGTGTGTCATGTGTGACTGTGTGCATCCAACTTGTTAGATGAGAAATGCAGTATTAGGCCAAACAAAAATGAAACTGAGTAAAGTTTAAGCCAAACGCATTATTACTTATTAGACACCACAAAAAGTAGTTTTGTCCCCATTCTCACTGTTCATCAATGAATTGAGCACAAAGCTTCCCCTTTGTTACACAAAAAAGGGATAAAAGCAAAAATAAAATAAAATAAAAATAAGGCCAAGAAAGGTTGTTGTAAGAGCAATAACAAATCATTATATTAATCTCTCTTCACACATGTACCTATGCATGTTACTAATGATAATAACAATGATGAATATGAATATGATGATGATGTGCATGCAGGAGGGGGAAGTGAGAAGAAGGAGAAGAAGATTGTGAAGAAGGTGGGAGGGAATAACAATAGAGGAAGGAAGAATGTGTACAGAGGAATAAGGCAAAGGCCATGGGGAAAATGGGCTGCTGAGATAAGGGACCCACACAAGGGGGTCAGAGTTTGGCTAGGCACCTACAACACCGCCGAGGAAGCCGCCAGGGCCTATGATGAGGCCGCCAAGCGCATCCGTGGCGACAAGGCCAAGCTCAACTTTCCGGCGGAGGGGCCACCGCCGGCCAAGAGGCGGTGTCTGAGCCCGGAGGTGAGTGAGGGGAGCAGTTTTGTTAGCTGCCAGAGTGGGCCCCCTAGCTATGTGGCGGACCTGGAGCTGAAGCAGCATATATCTGACCTGGAGTCCCTTCTTGGGCTGGAGCCGGAGGAGGAGGTGCCGGCGGTGAGTGGCGGCGCTGGGAGCAGTGACGGTGGCGATTGGGCGGAGACGGTGGACATGTGGATGCTGGATGATGTCATGATGAATCAGCTGCCAAACAGTGGTGACCTGTTGTACTAAGTTGTGGGGGTGGGAAGTAATTGGGTGTGGTATAATATAATTATTATTAGACCTATTATTTACTGTGTTGTATAAAATATTTATATAAGTAAACAAAGACATATTAACCCTACTTTAGACTTGCATGGTAGTGGTGGTTGAGTATATTCTGGTTAATTATGATGTGTGTGTTTGTTGTGGTTTTTTTTTTTTTTTTTTGGGGTTGGGGGTAAGTAGGTGAAAGCCAAGTTACTGTGTGGGGGAATCGTAAATAGTGGAAAATAAAGGTGGTGTTGTTTAATGGTAGTAATATGATTGATGTTTTGAAGTTATTATTACTTGCGTCGTGTGGTGGTATGGATGGATGCATGTTGGATGGATGGATGAACTGTGAAGGGTGATGGTGAAATGGGGATGATAGTTAATTATGCGTCGATATTGGCGGTGAGGTTGTCGTTTTGTGAGGTCAGTTTCATGACATCCAATTGTATCGTCTGACTCTCATACGTCGGTTCATGCATCCCAATGATGTACCCTCGAAAATATCAATCCTATTTGGATTCGTTTAGGATGAATCATGAACATCATGATGTTCTTTTTTTTTTTTTACCGTAATGAATAATATTCAAAAAATCGTTTTCCAGTAGTAAATATAGGATTTGAATCTGTTTCATGGATATTAGATATTCAATTTAGTCCAAATTATTATGTCATTTTTCTTTATGTCATATTTATCTATTTTCTCTCAAACATATCTTGTTGTAAACTTTTTTACAAATAAAGTTTTTGAGGTGAGTATAAAATCACTTAATGATCATGCTTAATTTCTCTAAATCAGGTATAATTGCCTTACAATTAAGATAGGAGCACTACTACAGAATAACCCTATACCAGCGCACCTTTACATGCGCTTCATGAAAAGCGCTGGTAATTGACATCTATACATGCGCTTTCAAGAAGAACAGCATAAAGCGCATGTATATAATATGTTAATACATGCGCTTTATAAGAAAGAGCGCATGTATATCATTCAAAGCTATACATGCGCTTAAAGCGCATGTATATAGGGAATCTTTACATGCGCTTCTTGAGGAACTGCGCATGTACATGTTTGTGCCATATACATGCGCTTTAAGCGCATGTATATATCCATCTTTACATGCGCTTTAACCCAGAAAGCGCATGTATAGCGTTTAATTAAAATTATATTGTTTGAACAATATATCCATGCATAGGATGAATTTATATGTTAAAACATGTCTCATACTCATATACATTAAGTTAAACCACCATAAATATATATAATATGTTTATTCTCTTTAGAAATTCTTGGAATAATTAGGGTTAGTGTAACATCCCAATTTTCTAATTAAAAAATAATAAGAAATTATTGAGAAGCCATCTAGAAAATTTAAAGATTTAGGGAGGAATTTTATGATAATGGGGATAATTTATTAATGTTAAACCTTATTATCTTATATTTTAAAGAAAAATATAGTTAAAGGAGTCATTTAGAATTAGAAATCTTCTTAAAGAGTATTATAAATTTTAGACAAGAGTATTATGGAGAGTGAGGGGTATAGTATTATATACAAACTTCTGGGGTTAGAAACGCAATTAAAAATAAATAAGTGGGTATGTGGTGGCAATTTTCCCCAATCAATATATATAAATACATACTTTGAAAACCCTAACCCACCCAACACAAATCTGATCGTCACTTTCTTCCTCCCCCTCCATCTTCGATTTCTCACTCCCACCTCTGTCTCCCTTCGATCTTTGCGTTCTCCGGCCACTTGCAGCAGCGCCGACGGCCAGAAGCAAGAGATGGCGTGGTCCTTAGGCGACCTCCCTCCTTCCATCTTCGGTTCCATCCCTCCCTGCTCCAAGATTCTTCATTGTTCTCATTTCCTTCAACGTTTCCTCCATCTCCGGTGAACCCAGCAGCGACGCGACGGCGGGAGGAGTTAAGTTTCGGCCAGAAAATTTGGGTGAGAGTGTCCTTTTCAATTCCCACTCATTTTTGCTTTAATTTTTGGACGAGTTTAGGAGAGGCCGATTGATTTCTAGGCTGTTGGGATGAAATAACGAACCAAAATGAAATTAATCTTTGATTTTAAGCATTTGGAAATGATTTTTTGATGTGTTCTTGGATTTCTTTTGGGTTTACACGAAAATTTCAGATTTTTGTATACTTAGGGTTTAATGGAATTAAAAGTTAAATATAAATTCACTTTGCATTTTAAATTATGAGTTGGAAGGGAATTAATGCAATGCTAAAGAATGTGTCTGTTTGGTTTTTGGTTTGCTTATTATTTCTTTTGTTTAAATTTTTGTAGTGATTCATGAGGAATAATTAATGTTGTGTGTATGCTTGTATGCTGCTTGAATCTTGCTGAATTTGTTGATCTTTGAGGTTTCACATGTGGATGCCTTACTCTGCAATTTGATTTTAACATGGCTGAATATAGAAGAAAAGATTGATAATGACATTAACATATGGATAGGAAAGTGGTATTCTGTTTAGTTCATGACTAGTAAGGGTAATTATATATGTATGGTATGTTTTTCTGGCATTTGGATTTAAAGAAGTGCTTAGCAGGATATAAGTGTTCATTGAGAATTATTTGTTTGTTAAGCATGTGGTATGTTGAAGTTGTGGTTCAGGTTTTGTTCATTTTCAGGTTTTTACATTTTATTTAGATGTTTTCAACTTTGATTAAAGGTTTATAAAAACAAGATAATAATTATTTGGTCATACATAGTACATTCAGTTTAATTCAGATTGAAATACTAATTAATTGTGTTGTTTTGCCTGCAAGAATCTAATGGTTCTAAAGGTTGTTGATGTTCTTTTCTTTCTTCTCTGTTTGATCCTTGATTGGGTGAAATAAAAGGAGGTTTACAATTTGAAATATGCTGAATTATTGAAGTATGTTGATGACTGATGAGTTTTGGTGTGTATATGGGAAGTGAAGAAGAATTTTAATTTTAAGGAAGTTGACTAATCTGTGGTGTCTCAAATTAGGTATTACTTTCAGCAAATATAAGTTTATGTTCAGTTGTTTTGAATGTGAAGGGTCAAATATATCAATCCAAGTTCTTATATGATTTCATGGAGTGTTATGTTAAAGTGATTAGAATTCCTTATTTTTAGTAAGTTGGAAAGTTTGGCTATATCTGTAACCTTGTTTTCTCACATGATTCTAATGTTTTGTATGTCATGAAAAATAAGCTTCAAAATATTAAAATGAAGTAGAATCTGTAGAGTATAGCTGAAAATTGAGTTGTAATGCTAATGTTTTATTAGATTTGATTAGTAACAGGTTGAGAAATATTCTAATGGTGGTAAAAGAATATAAAGCTGATTCTATTATTGATTGTCAATGTGCAATGACCTCTTCTTAGTCTATTATGACTTGGCAGCTTGGAACAGACAAGGAAGATAACCGACTGTTAATTATTTGAATTGTTTGATGGGAAACTTTTGGTTGTTGCTTGATTTTAGTACTTGGTGATTTAAAAATGTCTCTCTCTTCCTTTCGTTCTTCATTTCTTAATATGCTTTCTTTTGGTTTCATTAATTAAATTGTGAATTTGATGATATGTGATGTGTCCAAACTAAATATTTGATTTGAATCCTGAAAAGGTCTATAGATGTTAGCTATGTATGTATGATAAGTGTGTGGTAATTAACATTAACATTTTTCTTTTGTATTATTATCTCTGTTATGTGTTCAGTGTGTATTAACATTAACAATTGGTTGTTGGGTTTGATGATTCAGAATTTTAAATGATTGTTTTACTTAAAGGAACAATTCACTGATGCTCAATTTTGGTTTATTTGATCCTCTAGCCATATTTTTTTTACGTTAGTTTCCATTATGCAGAGTCTAATGTCATTATGGAAAAGGAGGTTTGGTGAAGAAGTCAATGAAGATTTGCTTTACATTGTTGCTGTAGAGAAAATCCTACATATGGAAGACTTCCAGGAGGTGTGACAGCTTTTATATTTACTCTTGTTTTGAGAAGGCTGTTTTCTTAGACTCAAGTATTCTACTTTCTATTGCTGTACTTTTCATTATATTAGAGTTATCATCCAACACAAAATGTTATGTTTATGTTTCTAGGATGGTGAATGGGTGACATCTTCAGATTATAAAAATGCTCAACCTGATGATCCTCTTCGAGATTGTGCAGAGAAGTTAGTGGATGAAGTTAACACCAACAACATGGAAGATATTACTTGATTTTGCAATGGTTATGTTGATTTGGATTTTCAGGTTAGCTCTGAAGCTTTTATGTGTGTACTGTTCACTTGCTTATTATAATTCACCTTCAAACATACCAAGTTTAGCAATGGCCCTCATATCACTATTCTAAACTGTTTATTGACATTCTTAGAGTTCCATACATGTAAGGAGGAAGTGGGAGTATGTCACTTTTGATAGATGAACATTTTGGCTAGTTGGTTATTTAATCTAAATGTCTTTTGCTGGTACAACTTTGATGTGTATTTTGGCCGGTACAACTTAGATGACTTTTGGTGGTACAAATTAGATGTAAATTCTGATTGGGATATGTGGATGACTTTTATATTATTTAAAGTAGTTCTTGGTATATATAGGATTTTGGTTATTCTGGCAGGTAGTAATTTAACTGCCAAAAAGCAGAGAAAACGAATTATGACAAATGAAAAAAAAAGTCACGTGATATCTTTACACGCGCTTTCTTGTAGGGAAAACGCATGTATAGGATTCACCTTTACATGCGCTTTATAAAAGGCACATGTAAAGATGTCACATTTACATGCGCTGTTATTTAAAAAGCGCATGTATAAAGGTATATATACATGCGTTTTCTTGTAGAGAAAACGCATGTATAGGTATATCTATACATGCGCTTTTTAAAGCGCATGTAAAGCCTTTCCCGGCGAGGGCATTGCCAGTGCTTTTTAAGCGCATGTAAAGACCAAAATGAGCGCATGTAAAGGGGTTATTCTGTAGTAGTGGAGTGAGTAGTTTTAAATTGTGGGTAAAAGAAAAAAAGTAGTTTTGACTAAGCACTTGTAAATTTACAGATTATTTGCATCTACATCTTTTACATTGCTTGAGATTTTCATCCACATATCATAAAATATTTTATGATTTCACCAAAATTAGGATTATCTGCTAGACCATTAACCCCTTAAAACTCTATTATCTGGTATATAGACTAATCTAGAGTTTGGCAAGGAAGAGGATGGAATTTAAGGCCAGGAAATGGAATATGCCTCACTCTCACCATATTTAATTTAACCATCATTAGTTACTGCTTACTAGTGGGGAGATGCCCTACTCTCATTCCCTTCGGCCAAAAAAAGATGCCTTACTCTCATTTCTAACTAACTAGTTGCTAATCGTTCGACTGTCACCTTTTGTTTGGTTGCATGAAGAAAAGGAAAGTGGAATGAAAATAATTGAAAAGTTAAGGGGTAATATGGTCATTTACATATATCTCGGGCCCACAAGTTTTCTCTCTCTATCTCACACTTATCCTGGGGCCCACAAACTTTACTCTCTCATCATTACCCCTACTTTCCATCTCTTACCCTTTCCATTTTTAATTCTTAACTTTCTTTCATACAACCAAACGAACTCTTAATTGAACTCTTAATTAACTGTATTGTGGGTCCTTAGAATAATTTCTCTGAAGTTGAATAGTACTCCTAGTCTGCCTGTTTTTCCCCAAAAATGTTACTTTCAGTCAAATGAAAAATTTTAATAGAAGCCACGTAAAATTCTATTGGCAAAAAATGCGCAAGTAATTTGTTTATAAAACACGTGATACATTTAATATTCTGACCATCTAATATACTGATACTTTTATTTTTATTATTCTCACAATAAATTTTTTAATGTGAGCCTTTTCTTCAATTATTTCATACATATGGTGTAATAAAATAATACAACTTACTGTATAAAAAAATAATACGACTTGTGCTTACCAAATTTAAAGTTGGGATTTCAGATTAACCTGATTCGGGTAAACCCGCTTTTAACCCGTAGTAACTCGGGTTTAATTTTCTTCAATCCAACCCGCTTTTTACTATATTTTTTCAGAATCAACCAAACTCAATTGCAAGCTTTACTTGTAAAGTTAAGATTTTAGGTCAGTCTAACTCAACTACTTTAAAAGCAGACTAACACGTTTTTAACCCGTTTTAATTTAGGTTAAACTTTTTACAACCCAACCTACTTTTTCTTTTTATATTCGGCTCAACCCAGCTAGTCGGGTCAAAACTCTCAAGTCTAACCGAAACAAAGTACTTTAAGTTTTAGTGTCTTTTCTCTCATTTTAGTAATCATCAACTAATAATCGATGTCAGAGTCAAATCGATGTCGGAGTCAAAGTTTGCCCGTCAGTCAACTTGATTAATTCAGTTGAATTGAATAATGGAGTTGGATATTCACCGCGGTTTACACAGAGAGAGAGAGTCGACACTTTCAAAATTAGTACTTACTCCGGTCCTTATTATAAGTCGCCAACCACCTCTAAATTTTGGTCCTTAATATAAGTCACCAACTAACATTAACTAACTCATTTATTGAAGTTTTCCCAATATACCCTTCATTGGAAAATGAACATTGGAAGATGAGAAGAGAGAAGATGAAAAAGTAACATGTAAACTCATAAAGATGAAAGAGGTAGTGGGTCATAATAATAAATGTAGGAGGGGTAAAAATGGAAAAGACAAAAAAACAAGATCAATTTAATGATGCAACTTCCATATAACCTCCATTCCTTGGTATGTACAATTTGGGCGGTTGGCGACTTATAAATAGGACCGGAGGGAGTATCTTATTTGAATTTAATCAAAATAATTAATCTGTCAAATGGATGATGGTTGATAATCAACTCTGTCCATTTTAATCTGACGTACTTTGAAGCTATCATATAATGTGATTATTTGCAAATTATTTATAAACAAATAATACAAAGTAATTAACATAATGTAAATATGGGACAATCACCTGTGATCACTGTCGGAAATGTTCTCAAGGTTTCCACCGTCTCAGTACGAAGTTTCAAATCCCCAGATATTAATTTACTCATAGCACGCATGTGCCATAATTTTTTTATGTTAAAAAAATGTTAGGTGGACGTGGAAATGGAACGATTTGCCGCTTTGAGAATAAGATGAAAAAAATAGAGCAGATTCCAATTCATGCATATGCAATCCAAAAGTATCTTTTTACCATATTGTAGAATATATAATAATCAAAAGTGCCCATCCAAATGTCATACACGAATACGATGCTTCCGAGGCTATTGCAAATTACTCCATGTTATAAGAAATTATCACCTTCCGCTTACCAAAAAAAAAAAAATTATGACCTTCCAAAACAAAAAAAACAATGCAATAGCTACAAAACTTCTAATGAGAAATTGTCTTTATTTCCGATGTAATAAAAAATTATCAACATAATACGTCGTAATTTATCGCATTGAAATTTGTTATTTTATCTTATCATTTGTTGTGAAATACTCTATTACGTTGTTGTGCCTTCACTAGACTTTTTTTTATTCAATTAATTAACTAACAAATTAGTAACTTCACAAAAATTGGTCACTTTCCATATCACAAAAAAAACGTCACCACAATTTGTGTTTTGTTTCTTGAATTTCATCATATAAAGAAAGCAATGGGATATGTTTGGCCAAGGGAAAAATTAGCAACAATGATACTTTGCTTGTGTTTTTTTTTCAATCACGTCATAATCCATATCCATCTAAAAATTTTAAAAATGATTATAGTTTAATTTTGAAACTACTCTACCGTAAGGGTGTTCACAAAACAGGATGCGTACGAGAACGATACACCTTTGTCCCGTGTCACGTCCTGAAAAAAGCTCGGGATGAGGAATTCATCCCGTGTCTCGTCACATCCCGTCTCAAAATTTATTCCGTTTTGATTGGGATTAGGATGGGATGGAAAGTCCTGAATTTTT
Source organism: Mimosa pudica (assembly GCA_029929735.1). Classification (NCBI taxonomy): domain Eukaryota; kingdom Viridiplantae; phylum Streptophyta; class Magnoliopsida; order Fabales; family Fabaceae; genus Mimosa; species Mimosa pudica. The sequence continues at coordinate 6,694,788 of JAKELP010000016.1, read as the reverse complement.
TTAAAATAATTTTTATTGAAAATAATCCAGATTTAAAAAACATAAAACTTTGGGTTTGTAGCAGCAAACAGAAAAATTAGTCAATATTGCTTCTATAATGCATCTTATACAATATAATAAGTTTAAAATATATTAGGATTGTATTTTTCATAAAAAAATGACATATATACTCATACGTGATAAAACGTGTGTATTTTTTTTTAAAAAAATTATAAATAGACACACATATTTTCGAGACAGGAAGGGATTGGGATGACCTCATCCCGTTCCTGAAGATGAATATTGTCCCCTCCTAATTTGTCTTATCCCAAAAAGTTTTGTAATGGGATGGCCAAGAAAGGAAAATTTTACACACCCCTACTCTACTGGAATTTGGTCACATTGAAATTTAAGTATTAAGGAATTAAAGTCAGACGAAAAATTGTATTTGCATTCTGCATTCCTTTTATTTCCACCATGAGAGAAGAAATTAAACTAACGAAAAATAATTAATTCAAACCATTTTCAGGGTTCAAAGTATATACGTTCTGAACTTCAAAGCAATGAACTAATAAATAGATAAATGCATAGTTGACAAAAAAGGACCTTTGTCCAAAAAGAAGAAGAAGAAACTAAGAGGACCTTACATAGAATAATATGTCTAGATCAATCAAAGATATTTATTTTCCAAAAGAAATTATAGATTCTTCGAGAATACAATGAACTTTGACGCAAAAGTAGACATTATTGATGGATCAATGCTTTTGAAACTATAGAAAACAATTTAAGACCGAGAGACGCGTGTAAGAAATAACATAATAAAGGGTACTGAGATTGCGGTTTGAAAAAATTTTCAAAACAATTGAAATAAAGAGTGGGTTGGGTGAAATTGCTTGAACATGGTGAATAGTGTTAATAAAGTTATATTAGTTTTATATGGTTGGCTCTACATGATAAGTTGTTGACTAATAACAGGCAACAGAAGCTTGTGGTGATTATATAGATAGAAGCATTGTTACATATTCTCAGAGATTGTCATCAAGCCCCAAGAAATCTGTGGCAAAATGTTATTGTTTCAAATTCTCACACGAAATTTTTTTCTCTTTAGTTGATGGACTGACTTCGTTTCAATATTAGCAATACAAGAGATTTTTCTGGAGAGGGGCGAGGTGAGTTATTTACTACCCTTTGTTGGCTCCTATGGTGAAGACATAATAGTAGAATATTTGAAGTAAAAACTGATTCTAATCATATTCTAATTATGAAAGCCAGATTGGTGATTTTACAATTGAGACAAATAGGGAAGAATCTTCATGGAGTCAACCTTAATGGTTTTTGTGTCACAGACAAGTTGTTAAGATGCTCTCCTCCCCCAGAAGGATTCATTTTTAAATCCTCAAATTGAGGGTGATAGTATTGTTGCAGAGTTGTGTGCTCTAGTTCTCTGTTTGAGGATGAATTGGGAGAAAGGGCTCTAAGAGTTATAGAATCTGATGTCTTGGAAGTGGTTCAACTAATGTACTGCCAATATTCTTCTATTCATCATGAATTGAATTTAATTTAACAAGGAAAAACTAGTTGAGTAAATCTTGGATACGAAAATCTCTCATATTCCAAGAACCATGAACATAGTGACATATATGTTGGTGAAACACTATCATCTAATTATGCAGACTCCTGATTTATTACTTGTTGTTAATAGGCACTGTGATATCAAATCACGAATTAGCTAATTAGTGACTATATTTCCTATTTTCATAAAAAAAGTTATATTAGTTTGTCTATGAACTTTGACTGTCTCTTGAAACTGAATTTATTTAGGGCAAAAGCACTGATCTAACAACTAACTATTTTATTTTGGGCAAAAATAACAAATGACTGTTTCGAGGTGCAAAAATAATAAATAACTTTGTGACCAGGTGCAAATGTAACAAAACCGGTAACGGTGGGTTTAACGCCGTTTAAATTGGCCTCACAAAAATCTAACGGAAGATAGCCCACTGTCACGGGTTTTGCTACATTTGCACCGGGTCATAAAGTTAATTATTATTTTTGCACCGCGAAACAGTCATTTATTATTTTTGCCCAAAGTAAAATAGTTAGTTGCAGCGCTTTTGCCCATTTATTTATTATCGTTGATATAGGATTTATTCAACGATCCACTTAATCAAGATTCATAATTAAATTAAACAATCATATACATTACCTATTTACAAAAAAACAAGTTATGGTTGGCAAGAATAAAAGTTAGGAAGATGATCAAGATCTTTTTCGTCCTTAATATCTTGTATGTAGCAAATATAACTAAAAATGGTTGATGATATATATAGATAATCTATCCTTAAGAGAAAATAGTGTAGAAGGAATAAATATAATGAAAATACTGATATCCTATGATGTTTTTACTTTGATTTATAGAACACACTCTCAATATCACACCTCTTTTTTTTTTAAAGGTAAATTAATGGCATAAATGTGGTCTAGTGGTTTCTCAACTGATCCCTTAATTAAGTGGTTTAGAGTTTGAATCTCACCCTTAGGTATAGAAAACTTTCCGTGGCTAATTCACGGGATTAGTCATTGTTATTGATGGTAGATATGTTGAGTTCACTTAAAAGGGTAAAGTGTTGCCACCTACCTGTTTTTAAAATAAAAACATAATACAGACATGAAAATCTACAAGGATATATGGGGTCCCGTGAGGAATAAGTGCTTGGAAAGTGACGAGCGTGGGTAAAAACAGTAAATGTGGTAATTCATCGTAACAACTTTTATTAGCAAATTAAAAAATAATATTTTAGGACGGCATTTTGGAATGAAGGTTGTATTATAACAAAAAAAAATAGTGAAGGTCGACGGAGGTAAAACATAAGAATTTTAGTTGACTGAAATAAACATATGGTGAGGGTAGGTGTATTATGTTGTTTTAGTTCACATTCCTAGTATTTGACCTTGGATGTTATTGTGTCCGCCAAACCCTAGCTAGCCAATCCTCTTTTCATATACTTGTACGTGTTTTTCTTGTGGACAACCTACAAGATTTTACATATAGTGAATTTGTGATTATTACATAAATAGTTTTTTAATAAAACTTTGAGAAATATAGTTATATATTTGGGTCATTTGCAAAAACTATGGTTGCTTTGCTGAATAAGTCTATTCCCGATTTTGAACGCATATTTCCACTTAATGTTCAGAATCCTCCAATTCTCAATTTGTTGTCTGATGCTGGTAAAAAAAAAATTGTTGCATGAAGTATTAGTGATTCACATTCTAGATACAAACTAGAAGGACCATAAAGAAGGACCATCGATACTTAAATGTGCACTCTTCAACTTTCTTATTACGGTTAAAGTATAAATCTAGCACTCAACACTTAACTAAAGTGCACCGAAATAAATTCCAATTTCAAGAGATAAATCTAGTACGCATTAATTACGAAGTGATCATATCTCAATGTAAGTGATTGATTTGTACCTTAACCCTTCTTACAAATAACTGTAAGAATAAAATATGGTTTTAAACTTTAGTGGCCCAATTTCAGAACACATTTTTTCCCAAACCCTATGATATAAAGCTGCGAAGGAATATTCTCTTTTTAATGGGCTGACACAATCTCAATTACAAGACCAAGTTACCTATTTGATGGATCTTAAAAAAGTCATTAGATTGTGACAAAGAAAGAAAGTAAATCAGATATGATACATGAAATTAGTTTATAGGTTATTTTATAAGCAAAATAAATCGGCAAGCAAAATAAATCGGTTTTGAGGGAAAAATATAAATATAAACAATTTAAAAGGATTTATTTTGCATCTTTAATTTCTTAAAAGAAAAGTTCATTTAATCTTTATAAACAAGATCAAAATATTAAAGAACAAGAAAGAAACAAACTCTCTGCACCACACCAATTTCACCCAACAAGGAAGACAAGGAAAAAAACGAAAGACATATCACCAAAAAAGATGCAAACTAAAGTTCAGTTTAATACGAGACAAATGGGACGGTGGGAAACTTTTAATGAGATCAATCGAAAAGAAATAGGAGAGTGATGTTACGCACTTTTGATAAAGAGAGGATGTAAGATTAAACATTAAAGAAAACTTAATACGCCGCATTTAATTTATTTCGCCAATTTTTCAAATTGAACTTGTTTAAATACCCCCCAATGTCACACAGACATTAAACAAACTCAAAATCTTAACATGCAATAGGAGAAAAAAGGATGATCAAAAATCGCATTTTGAAGTCCGCCTCAATTTCATGGTAAAAAAAAAAAGTCGGCCTCAATTTTCAGTCCATAAAAAAGGTCCGCCTCAACCAAGTTTTATTGACAAAAACACTGATACAAAATTCATGACAAGCTAGTATTGCGTGGAGTCTCAAGCTATTTTCTCTGCTTATCCTTTGCGCAGATAGAGTCCACATTTATGGCTACTTAATTGTGAAGCACGCCAGTGAATTCTGAACTTTTGATCAATCTAAAATCGTGTGGAACTCGGCCATAACGTTAGGGCCACTATATGCCTCTCAACATCATAATCAGATAACCTACTGAAACCCATATGACACATGGGTGGCAAGAAATGACATATAAACTGAACAGAAATTTACTAGCACAGACATTAACAATACACATTTGAATTGACAACTTTTGATAACAGTAAGCCATATTCAGCAGAAAGCAAAGACAGAGGCACGGTAACATCAGAATATACTTAAATAGAATAACAAGTTACTAGCACTGGTGCAAGAACAATTGCCTGCATTGAGCCATTGGCTACTATGATAACAGTAAACCATTAAATTAAAGGTGGAGTAAAAAGGGACGCTGATAAACGATAACTACTCCAAAAGTAGCATTAGATAAGACCACTATAACTTAGCGTGGTACGAGTATTGAGCACCACCCAACAACAAAGCTTTATGACTTCAATAGGTGAAATTGGCTGCATAAATATTAAATAGCATGAAAACACATTGTGCTCTACCAGTGATTAACCAAAATATCTCACTTTTATAACCTCACCGACTATATGTTTCGTTTCCGTACCTCTTTTAACAAGGCTGCAAAAGCACATAGAGTAAGTACCATCCAAACCTGAAAAACAATTCGTATAGCACTTTGTAGCAATAAATGAAGCATTGATGACAATAACAACATTGAGGAGTATCAAAATGCAATACTGAAAAGTGGCACCCATTAGATCCTAGTGATTTTGAGCTGTACTAAGCACCATTTACCAACAAAGCCTTATCACTTGTTGGCTGTATGAATGAATAATTGCGCTCTTTTAGTAGTAGTCAAATCAGTTTAACCAAAACATCTCATTCTATAAGCTCTGCTTCTGGTTATCCCACCTCTTTCACAATGCTCTATAAACCACATTGTACTAACTACATAGCACAATTCAAATCAGGGTAACAATCAGCATATCCCATTATAACAAAACATGTAGCATTGATGACAATAACAACATCAGTAGAGCAAAAAGCAATAGTTAAAACCTACAAAATGGCATCAATTAGATAACACCCGAAAGATTTTGAGCAGTACTAATAAACAACATACAAGTAAAAGCAGAACATAATAGATTAATAAAACAAAGAATGTACAATCATATACTAGATTAAATAAAGATTTATTATATACAATATTCACAGAAACTAAAAATGAAGATTTAATATAACTAATCCCAATTATTATAAAAAGGCGCCAAAATCAACAAATAGGCGCCAATCTCCTAGGAACTTTTTCCCTATCAGCATCCACAATACCATCTGTAATAAAATCCCGAACTATCTTCTTAAACGCGAAGTGAAGACAATTAGAGAGCATAATCCACGAAAGAACTTGATAAACAAAATCAAACGCAGGGTCCGAATACGAATTAAACGAAGAATCATCCCAATTTTGCCCTTCTCCTCCAAATCGACCAAAATTCCACCTCCCACCACCGCCACCGCCAAAACCGCCTCCGCCGCCGTAGTGAAAATCTACGCCGTCATCACCGCAAAGGAAAAGGCCTAAATCTCCGGCGCCGTCGGAATCTCCGCCGGAGAGTTTACGCTTGGCGCGGCGTTTTCTGCGGAGGAGAGTGCCACGGCGAGGGATGGTGTAGGTGTTGGATTTGACGGGAGGAGGGGCAAAAGCGTAAATTGGTGAAATTACGGCGGAGATCGGAGAGGGAGAGGGTTGATCGGAGTGGGGATCGGAGAGGGAGAGGTGGTTGGAGGTTCGGAGGAGGAGGATCTTGCCGACGCCGCCTTTTGCGGCGGCGAGGGTGAGAGGATCGGCGGCGAGAAGGTCCATGGTAGTACGGTGGAGATATTTTTTTGGCGGGGGCTACGAGGTTGAAAGGGAAGGAATGAATAATAGAAGTTGTGGAGTAAGGGAAATAGGAAACGTAGTGTTCATGAATGACAACTTGGACACGTGTCTTGGCAATCAAAATCATCATATGAACCAGTGACCTGATGATTAGAAATGTGAAATAAGACATCTCCCCGCCTTTAGGTCCTGAGTTCAATATTTGGCAAACTCCGGAGTCGTCACTCAAAGAGTGTCGGATTCCATAGGCTCTGAGCAAAAAAAATCATCATATTCTTGAGTTTACTTCACAAGAAAGGAAGCTCGTCAAGTTCAAGATTTTTTACCCATTTAAGGTAAATGTTACTAGTATACTATTTCTATTATACACTTATAATGTACGCCAAGATGATTAAAAAGGAACCAATCGCAAGTTAGTTGAGATGGTAATTGAGTTATAATCTGTAAGGATGAGAACACGTGTTGGAAGGAAGCGCTCTCATTGGGAGATAAGAGAATCTTGTCTATGTGGACAACGCTCCTACCCCTCGAATACAGATTAGTCGGTTGCCAATAGGTGATGGATTACTAAGCGGTGATGAACAAAAAAAATGTGATTGAAAAAGGAGGCTTATATGATATTTGAAATCATTTAACATTATTACTTTGAAGGGTGGAAAATGAAAAACATGAAAATTCAGTATGTAAAATCATAAGTTTAATAGAGTTTTATAATTAGTGTGAGTTTGAATGATTAGTGACGCTATTTTATCAAATAGTCACATAAAAATGGTAAAATTGATGAGTTAAATCGTGTGTTTCTTTTAACTGGATAGTTAAATAGTGTGTTTGACAACAATGTTGTAAACTATTTATCTCAAGGAAGAAATTGAAGTGCGGATAAAAAAAACGGAAGAGATTGAAGAGGAATTTTTGTGCAACAGTTAAATTATTGTAATATGACCAATTGCAACTAATAAGTTGGTTACATTTTTAATGTGGGAAATTGTACTAGCCGAATCATGGCTGTTACTGATAATTGGGTGAATTTGAACTATGGCTATTTTGTTTGGAAATCAAAAGATGCTGCAATATGAACTGTCAGCATAATAGTAATATTTAAGGGCTTTGCCGCTTTGGTAAGAAAAAATAGCTTCAAGTTCTATATTCATGCGAGGTACTTTACTATATATACACTAAAAAGGCATTTCTGATTATAGAAGATATTCGGGTTAATGAGAATATGATATAATTGTGCAAGTGGATAACAATGAGCTGGTTGATTATTTAAACTTTCTCTGTTTCTTATTTGGAAATGAGCTTATTCCTAAATATAAAACTTTATTTTTTTATTTTTCTCTTTCTTTTTTTCAAATTGTCATTATAGAATAAGATATGAGGCGAACAATGGTAGATAGAATTATATGTTAATATAATGTGATTTTAAGTTATTAAACTGATTTATTTAAGCTAATAAAATTAATTAATTAGGCCTCATTTAGTAACAAATGGACTATAATAAACAAATTTTTTTGCGGAGAATGAGCATGTCCCTCAATGATTTAATATTTGCATGATTATCTGACATCTATTGCTGACTGTTTGATTACCTTATCTAGAGAAGGAAATTTAGCCATGAATTACATAGAGTTGTAAGGACTAGAAATGGGTGCTGTAACCAACTGAATCCCTTCTTGCCACTATCATTGCGAATGATGTAGAAGGATGCTGCAAAACGTAGATGTGGTCTCTAGAAGGATGCTGCAAAACGTAGATTGGTGCATATCTAAAGGAAATGAATCGAGTGACTAAAAGTCCTTTATTGGTGTATGGTGCAATATAGTGTTGTTTGTCTGTGCATGTGTTTTTCTGGTTTCGATTTTTCTAGTTAAGAATCTTAATTATGTTGGTTCAGGACTAAACTAATATGATGTATTCATTTCGTTCGTAATAAATATAATCATTTTTTGTGAAAAAGTCATATATCTTCCTTGGCATAAATGCTTAACATTTTTTAAAAATGATTTTTGAGGTCCTTTTGCCCTTTAATCCGAAAATGCTGATACTTTTTATTTGCCAAAAAAATTCTATTCTCCCAATCTTAAATATAAAATTATTCTTTAACTTTTAAGAGAAATTAAGAACGCAAAATTAGTCACTTACAATTATTTATAGTTATCTTTTTTCTTTAAAAATAAGTTATTATACTTATAAGTAAATTTATCATCTAATTGCAAGTGAGATAGTAAATTATAATTTAATGATTTAATTCTTTCTTTTACCTTAAATTTAGTGATTTAATTCAACTCTTTAGTTTCCAGAAAAGTGCTAATGATTATTTTTGGGAATCTACTACACATTCACGTCTCTTTTTTCATGGGCACTACCATGGAAAAGATATTACAATACTCTACTTTTTTTTTTGTATAAATGAAGAAGATACTCCTCAAGGTTCAAAATATAAAACATATTTACCAAATTTGATTGATTCAAAAATGTTTGCTATGTTAATCAAAATAACTTATTATTACCAATTACCATGACTATTTACGTTTACTCTGCCCTCTCTAGTCTCTAATCTTATTTGTTTATTATTGGGGAGTATATATAAGTTTTACATTTAGAACCAAATTCATCTCTCCAAATAAGTCTTATATTTAGGACATATAAGTAAGTAGTATTACTAAAAGATAAGATAAGATTAAGTATTCATCTCTCGAAATGTTGAGATGGATGAGTGGGTATTACTAAAAGATAAGATTCGTAATGATCACATTCGTGAAAGAGTTGGGGTATCACCAATTTCAGAGAAAATGGGAGAATATCGTTTAAGGTGGTATGAACATGTTCAAAGAAGAGAATTAGATGAGCCAGTAAGAATAGTGGAGCAGATGGAAAGGGAGCCGTATATAAGTAGAGGGAGACCAAAAAGAACTCTTGATGAAGTTATTTAAAGAGATATGTCAGTGAAAAGTTTATCTTTAGGAATGACTAGGGACCGAGCAAAATGGCGTCGTATGATCCATGTAGCCGACCCCATTTAAATGAGATAAGGTTTACGTTGTTATTATTATAAGTAAGTAGTATTACTGTCACCAATCACCATGACCATTTGATAAAAAGAGAAAATCATGCCTTTGTCCCCAAGGCAAAAGAATTTATGCCTTTGTCCCCAAGGCAAGAGAATTCAATCTATATCTATATGTTAGATAAAAATAATAGGAGTATAATTTAAAAAGGAAAGATTAATTGTGGCAAGAGCTCATTCAAAACCCTAACTGCCGACCCTGCTTATCATCTTCTCCATATAAAACCCACCGCCTCACAACTTTCGACTCTCCTCACAATCAAAATCGCAGAAACCAAACAATGGTTTCGCTCAAGCTTCAGAAGCGGCTAGCTGCCAGTGAACTCAAGTGCGGCAAAGGAAAAGTGTGGCTTGACCCCAATGAAGTCAGCGAGATTTCCATGGCCAATTCCAGTAATACCCTTCTCCCTTACATACATTTACGATTGCTAGCTTTTATTTTTTACTTATCAAGCTCCCTTTTTGATTTATGGGTTAAAGTTAGAAGCTTTTGTCTCTTAGCATAACATGAAGTGATGTCATGATGATATGTCTTGAAATTGGTTTATGTTTGAAAGTATTAATCAATATATTAATCTATCTTTGTGTTGGTTTAGTTGGTCAGATTTGGATAACTTGTTTTTTAGCTATGAATATTAATGTATGTTGCTTATAGAGTAATGGAAACCTGGAATATAATTATAAGATTGAGCTTATTTGTTTCTTACTTTGGTTCCATCCATTTCCTGAGGTGGAAATTGGTGGTATTTGTATTGACATGCGCTTGATAGATGTAGAAGTGGGCAAGATTGTTTTCTTGTTCCCCTTTCTAATGTGGAGTTACAAGAGGACAATTTGGTTTCTAGTTCTTCTTCCATCTGATTTTTGATCTATAACTCTTCCATATTGTTAGGGGGTATTGATAATTAAGCTGATTATAGTAGTTAATATGTTAGAATAGATGTAGTTAGTTAGGTTAGTTAGTTTGTGAGCATGCTGCCGCCATACATGTAGAGAATGTGTGTTCTGTTATATGTGAGGCAATGCTGGCTGAACCTTTCTCTTGTATGTACAAACCGCATTGTCAAGTCTCATGTATGAATAATATTGCTATGAAATTGTTTCTGCTTTTTTGGTAAAGATAGGTTTGTTGTTTCTGCTTTTGAGTGTGAGAAAGGGGGGGGGGTGAACATTGCCTAAATTTGTAGTAGTTCATTCTCAAGGAAGGAAGTAGGGAAGTATGAATTAAGGCTTATGTTGCTGGTAAATTTTGTTTCTTGTCGGTATTGTGAGCTGCCAGATCTGAGTCTGCTTGTGCTGCCTAGGTTTTGATGATATGTGTTGTAATATTGGTGTTTTGGTTGATGGCAGGGCAAAACATCAGGAAACTGGTGAAGGATGGCTTTATAATCAGGAAGCCCACAAAGATTCACTCTAGATCCCGTGCTCGAAGAATGAAGGAGGCCAAGAGAAAGGGTCGACATTCTGGATATGGTATAGTTTATTGTTAGCATTTGTGTCCTGTTTTGTTGCACAATTCTGTCATGTGAAGTCATTAATGGAGGTTCCTTTGATTTTGGTAACATAAAGGTAAGCGTAAGGGTACTAGGGAGGCCCGACTGCCAACAAAAATTCTGTGGATGAGGAGAATGCGCGTGCTGAGACGCCTGCTTCGTAAGTATCGGGAAGCTAAAAAAATTGACAAGCACATGTACCATGACATGTACATGAAGGTAAAAGGTAATGTCTTTAAGAACAAGCGTGTTTTAATGGAGAGCATCCACAAAACCAAGGCAGAAAAGGCCAGAGAGAAAACTCTGTCCGATCAATTCGAGGCCAAGCGTGCTAAGAGCAAGGCAAGCAGGGAGAGAAAGCTGGCTAGGAAAGAGGAGCGGTTGGCACAGGTATGCTATGATTCCATCTCTACTTCTCTTTGACCCTTTGGAATTGGAAGTGATACAATTTTATGCTATTGAATTGCAGCTAGTTTGTTTAAAAGATTGTTTTTGTACCCTATAGTTTGCTTGCCATCGTTAGACTTTATCCTCACTGCTTTTATGTGGTAAATTGACTAAATTCATATACTGATTGATGTTTTAATGTTGTATGTAATTTATTTAGGGACCTGGAGATAGAGCACCTCAAGCAGCATCACAACCACAGGCTGAGTAAGTATTTATCTATTGAATGTAAAAACTTTTTGAACTACCTATTTTTACATCGTGTCACAAACTTGGATGATTTTTTTTCTCTAGGGTTGCTAAGAAATCAAAGAAGTGATAGCTGAGCTGAAACACCTCCGGTTTATAGATGATGAAGAACGAAGGTTAATTGTTGGATGTAGGATATAAGTGTCTATCTTGGAGCTATTTTGTTTTCTATCAGAATTGAACATTCGAACTTAAGCTGTAGTATTTATTTTCTCAACGTGGTATGTGCTCGATTCTCTATTTCTATTAAGTATAGAGAATAGTACAAATTGATGAAGGTACAGTAATGTGTGTCTGTGTTTTGGGTTCAACATTGTCTGTTTTGTAACATTTTTGAGCTTTCGAGTATAGAAGAATTTTGTGGGAATCGAGCCTCTTTCATAACGGTGCTCCTCTTCATCTTCACCCGCTGTTTCTTATCATAGTTTTGTGTGTTTATAATCCTCAACACCATCTAATTCTCCCCTGTTCCACATGTATAAATGAAGTAAAATGAGCTGATCCTTTCTTTTAGTAATAGAAATAGAAATGGCCGAAAGAACACAAAATTTGGACCATTTCTTGATTTGTGTATCATCTTGTGTGGGGGCTACGCTAGTATTATTTGTAAATTGTATCTGTCCAATTGAGGGCCGGTTGAACCAAACAATAGTGTGCTTAATAGTGTCTGAAAAATGATGCCATTAAATTGTAATGCCCTAAAAGATCTTCTTAAAGCAATACTAATTAAACAAAGAACAACTCGATCACAATCAAAAGATAATCTGGAAATTACTTCTTAATATTAATTAAATGAGAGAGTTTACAAGATATACTTCTTGAACAGAAAAAATATATATATCCTGATCTGAATACAAGATCTCCTATTTAAACTAGATTACATCCAGGATAACTGTCATGCCATGTCTTGGGATTATGCCTTCTGGTACATGGTTGTGGTCGCCCACGTGTTACCATGACCACTCCCCACGTTCAACAGCTTTACTTCCAACTGCTCAGCAATAACTTCTCCACTAAGTTAGTTGTTGCCTTCAGGCATTCAAGGATGGCTCTGGACTTCCCTCCTTGGGTTACAATAGGTTGGGCTTGATTTCGACATGGGCCTCACTTGTAGCCCAAACGGGATGCTGTTCAAGTTGTTGAAATGCGATCTGGTTATTGTTCAGGCCTGCCACGTGTTAATCATCATTCAAAATTTGAATCAACAAGAGAGAGAGAGATGGGGTAACGGGTCACCACATTAACTCCCCCACAGCGACACGTGTCTGGCCTTGGTTGACGCGGGTAGATGTGACTACTCCCATCCGTTGAGATCTTTCGCAAATAGCCGTTGGATCGAGGAGTTTCCTTCTCAGGCATCTTTCAAATCTTATAAATTTGACCTTTTTACAACTTCCTGTACTTTCGCTTTCCATACACAATTTCTGGCATTCTGGTTTACTTAGGAGATCTGGTCCGTATTCCTGCATTGTCAACAACATACGATACTTTCTGGTAAGCATGAACTAATTCAGGATGTTTGTCTGGTTGTGTTAGTTTTGTTTATTCTCTGGTTATCTCTGCGTTTTTGAAAAGATCTTTACAAGTTTTATTGCTTCTCATAAGGAGAGATTAGTCTATGTGTTCTTATGAGTTTTCTGATAGAGACTAACGCGCCAACATTTTGCCGACTAGAGTAGTGAAATATGGCTAAGGCTAGTGACGTTTCATCTTCGGGTACTAAGAAAATCATGACCAAGGGTTTCAACCCCATTCCTGCTGATCTGGTGGAGGAACTACGTGATGGGAAATTACTGGAGAAGAAGAACAACGATGAGGCTCCAGTCATTTCGGATAGAGATGTGGCTGCACTCCAAGAAGAGTTGGGTCTTGACAAGTCCTTGCTGATTCGGGCACCCAGACCAGAGGAACGCTTAGACTGGGGCAGCGAGAACTGGACTACCTTAGGTGTGGACTATTTGAAGTTGTTTCCCTGTATCCCCCTCCCACCGTTGATACTTGAAATTTGCCGTTTCTATGACTTGGCGCCATCGCAATTGATGCCGATGGTCTGGTCGGTGGTACTTAGTCTGGAAGCGATTACCAAAGACTGGGATAAGAAGGTCTCGTTGGCGGAATTGCTCACAAGTTACAGTTTTGGTAGGAAATCTAGTGGACTCTTTACTTTGACTCGGCTGGAGGGAGACACTTTGATTATTACCCCTTGGGATTCTGTTAGACGGTGGAAGCGCAGATTTGTAGTTGTGCATAAGAGGTGCCTGGTTCCGGACGGTGGCCCTCTCCGGACTGAATGGAATAACTTGTGTAAGTACATGTTTTCGTGTTCTGGTTTTTGTTCTGGTCTCTAGTATCTGGTAATGTGTCAAGAATTCTGTGTTTATTTGACTTGTATTTGGGTTGGTTTTCCTTTCGCTTAGTTAAAGCTGAGGAGAGGAAGGTGCCTTTGCGTCCGGAATCTGATGAAGTGATAGCGAGGATCATGGCTCTGCCTGTTGATAAGCGTACTTATGTCAAGATTTTCAAGATAGGTATGCTCTTGGTCCTTCTGATTTGTCTTCTTTTTCTGGAGTATTTTGTGATTGCGCTGAGTCTCCTGTTTCCGGTGTTAGGTGAGTCTGAAGTTCCTAAACTGAAGTTGAATGTTGTGGATGTTGGGAAGAAAAAGAGAGGTAGTACGGAGAGCGGATCTAGTAGTGATGTGGTCTCCGAGACAATAGCATCTCGGATGAAGAGGACCAGACGTGCTGCTGCTACTACTTCAAAGGTGTCTGTTGATCTTGACCCTATTGAGGAGGAAGTGGAAAAGTCACAGGGAACCAGAGCCATTACAACGGTTCCAGAACCTATGGTCATGGATTTGGACACTGTTCTTGAAGGTGGCCAAGAGGGAAAGGGTGAAGCATCTCAGGTTTTGAGCAACACTGATGGGCAGGATTTACTGGTTTCCTTGACCACCAGTTCCCTTAAGGTTTGTGGTGTGAGTTTTAGTCACAAAATATGATTCTGTGCATCTCGTTCTTGTAGGTTTGTTACTAAGGGTTCTGATTTTGACAGGTCAACCAGGTGGCTGAGGCTGTGCGTAAACGCTTCTGGGATTTGGAGAAGTCAGCCGAGGTGTTTCGTCTGGAACGTGATACTCTGGTGAAGCGTGTAAAGAATCTGGAATGGTTCGATCAGGAAATGAGGAAAAAGCAAGGGGAATTGGAAGCTGCACACAAGTTATACCGGAGCACAGCGGAAGCGAAGTTTCGCCAGCTTGAGCGAGAGATTGAAAATGCTAAAGGCGAAGCTGTGGATGCTCGGGAGGAGGTGAAGCTTTCAGACATCACAATCGATGGCTTGAGGAAGCAGCTTGCCGATTTAGAGGAAGAGAAGGATAAGAGCGAGAAGAAGGTTGCAGCTTTGATCGAGAGGGAGAAACGGGAAGTTTCTAAGTTCATGTTGTTTGAACGTATTCGAATGGTGAAGGAGTTTCGAGCGGGAGGAGGTGCGAATTGGGATTTGGAGGAGTTGGAGCAAATGTTTCAGGATGAGGGTTATTCTATGCCTTC
Source organism: Mimosa pudica (assembly GCA_029929735.1). Classification (NCBI taxonomy): domain Eukaryota; kingdom Viridiplantae; phylum Streptophyta; class Magnoliopsida; order Fabales; family Fabaceae; genus Mimosa; species Mimosa pudica. The sequence goes on along the minus strand of JAKELP010000016.1, from coordinate 6,679,671 downwards.
GTCAGGTAGTAGTGGTGAAGGATCAGGGGATGAAGAAGAGGTCAACTCTCATCGTGAAGTCCTTGGCTTAGACAAGAAGCAGGCTCCTGATCATGAGGAAGGAACTGGAGATTCCCATGAAGTAGATGGAGAGAAGGCCGGCGGGAAGGATGTTTAGTATAAGTTCTTTTTATGTGTAATAACTTATTGTGTTTTATGTTGTGGACATGTTCTTCTGGTAGATGTTGTTTTGGTATAACTAGTGTTAACTAGTTATGTTCTGGTGTTCTTAGAAGTTTTTGTCTGACTAGTGTTAGCTAGTCATGTTCTTAGATGTTGTAATTGTTCAGAAGACTAATATTGAATATTTATAAAGTACAGGTTGCGTATACTTACTTGTGTATTCTTCTGGTATTTTGATTTGATATCTGGTGAGCGATTTGTAGATGCATCTTTCTGGTTGAGCAATCTGGTTAGACAAACACGATCAGGTTATGTTAGAAGAATTAGGATTAAAATAGGTATTAATTAGAGTCTGGGATTCGTGCAAGTCTAATTAGAGTTTGGTATACCTTAGATATTGGAATCAGGTTACTCGGGGATGTGGTGGATCGTCATCCATACATCTTTCTGGGTTCGGGATGGTCTATAAGTTATGTACCGGGTTAGTAGCTACTATGTATTTAGAATTAACAAGAGATTTAAAGCAACAAATGTCTAAACATATGAAGTAATTTAGGAAGAGTAAATGTAAGACATAAGTATTATGTACCTTTGGCTCCGGGAAGTTGTACCAAGTGAGATGCATTCAGTTGGTGGAACTTGTGTTAGAAGTTAGTTTTCTGACTCTGGGATTTCATTTGAGAAGAGTGGAGTTGTTTATTGTCTGAGCGTTGGCTCCGGGAAGTTATATCATCAGAAGTTTAGTTTTGGTGATAGAACTTATATCGGGGCATTGCTAGGATATTGGCTCCGGGAAGTTACGTCGACAGAACCTAGTTCTGGGCATTGCCTGATGTTCTGGATATTGCCTATTGGTTGGCTCCGGGAAGTTATATCATCAGGAAAATTTCCTGTTGATAGAACTTAGTTCTGGATAGTGCCTGATGATCGGCTCCGGGAAGTTATAGTGCTATAGTATTAGAAGAAAAGAAATTTAGATGCTATGGGAAATACCTTTTCAGATGTATTGCATTCCAACTTCTGGGGAGCAATTTTCCTTTAGAGTCTCGCAATTGGTAAGATCCTGAACCTGTGATGCTTTCAATCTGGTAAGGGCCTTCCCAGTTGGGGCTGAGCTTTCCGTCTCTGGATTCTGGTGTATTTGGGAAGACTTTTCGCAAAACCAACTCCCCTGCTTGGAAGCGTCGTTCTTTGACATGTTTGTTGTATTGACGGGCTATCTGTTGTTGATATGATGCCATCCGGATTAGAGCCTGTTCCCGTTTAAGATCTAGTAGATCTAGTTCATAGTTCAGGTTAATGTTGTTAATCTCTTCGTTTGTCCACTTATACCTTAGACTTGGTAGCCCGAACTCAACGGGGATCATTGCTTCTGATCCATATGTCAAGGAGAAGGGTGTCTCTCCCGTTGGAGTTCTTGCTGTAGTCCTGTAAGCCCATAGTACTGCTGGGAGTTCATCTGCCCATTTTCCTTTGGCTTTTTCTAGTCGTTTCTTCAGGGAGGACACAATTGTCTTGTTACTGGCTTCTGCTTGGCCGTTAGACTGGGGATTCCGGGGAGTGGAGAATTTCAACTTGATGTTCCATTTGGTACAGAACTTTCTGAATTTCGATCCAATGAACTGGGACCCATTATCGCATACTATTTCATATGGTAGTCCAAACCTGCAAACAACATTCTTCCAGATAAAGTCAATGACTTCTGGTTCTTTAACTTGTTGAAATGCTCCTGCCTCTATCCACTTGGTGAAGTAATCAGTCACCATCAACAAGAACACGCGTTTCCCTGGTGCTGGTGGTAACTTCCCGACTATGTCCATCCCCCATCTCATGAAAGGCCATACTGGAGTCAGGGAGTGTAGGAATTCTGGGTGTTGCTGGAGTGCGGGTGCAAATCTTTGGCACTTGTCACATTTGGAAACAAGTTTCTGGGCATCTTGTTGCATTTTAGGCCAAAAGTATCCTGCTCTCAGGAGATTCCTGACCAAACTTCTGGAACCAGAATGATTACCACACTCTCCTTCATGTGTTTCTCTTAATGCATATTCAGAATCGTCTGGGCCAAGACATTTCTGGTAGATGCCTGCAAAAGACCATCTGTAGAGTTCGCTCCTGAATATCCGGTATCTGGATGCTCTTTGTTTGATTCTTCTGGCCTCATTTTGATCATCCGGGAGTACCCCTGTGTCTAGGTATCTGTAGATTGGAAATCTCCAATCGTCTGGTCTACAATTTGCCTGCACATGGTGAACAGGTGTGGTGGTTAGTACTGAGTCTGATAATCGTATGATTGGGATGGCTCGGGTTCTGGAACTTGGAATGGTGGATCCCAAGTTTGCTAATGCGTCAGCATGCTTGTTGTTATCTCTGGGTATTTGCGTCAATTTGAATTCCCTGAATGATTTTGATATTGAAGTGGCCATAGTATAATATTTTTGCATTCGGGAATCCTTTACCTGGTATTCTCCTTGGACTTGTTTTGATACAAGTTGAGAATCGCATCGCACTTCAACGTCTTGCGCTCCAAGTTCTACTAGTAGGCGCATTCCGATGATTAATGCCTCGTATTCAGCTTCATTGTTGGTTGCTCTGAAAGTACACTGGAAGGACTGTTCCATGGTATCTCCGGTTGGTGATTGGATGACTACTCCGAGTCCAGTACCTTTCGAGTGTGTTGAGCCATCGACATACAAGATCCAGGTATCTGGGATCACTTTATTGCTCATGCAAATCAAACTTCTAGCCACACCTATCTGGATTTCAGGTGCAAATTCAGCCGTGAAATCCGCTAGCACTTGAAACTTTATGGCAGTTCTTGGGACGTATGATATATCATATTGACCGAGTTCGATCGCCCACTTGACTAGTCTGCCAGATAAGTCCGGTTTCTGGAATATTGCTCTGAGTGGGTGAGATGTCACAACCTGGATGGGGTGACTCTGGAAATATGGTCTCAATTTTCGGGACGCCACGACTAGGGCTAATGCTAGCTTTTCGATAGGTGAGTATCTGGTCTCAGCGTCTAGGAGTGTTTTGCTTACATAGTACACCGGATATTGTATTCCCGGATCCTCGCGTATGAGTACAGCACTCACAGCATGCCCAGATACAGACAAGTACAACTGAAGTAATTCACTGGGTTTTGGTTTGGAGAGGAGTGGCGGCTTGGATAGGTATTCCTTGAGGCCTTGTAAAGCTGTTTCGCATTCCGGACTCCACTCAAACATTTTGTTCTTTCTGAGTGTTTTGAAGAAAGGATGGCACTTGTCTGAAGAACGGGAGATGAACCTGTTCAGAGCTGCAATCATCCCTGTTAGCTTTTGCACATCTTTTGCCCGTCTGGGAGAGCAGATGTTCTGGATGGCTGTTATCTGGGTAGGATGAGCTTCAATGCCTCTACTCGAGACCAAATATCCAAGGAACTTCCCGGACTTGACCCCGAAGGAGCATTTTTCTGGATTAAGCTTCATATTGTATTGCTTCAGGATTCTGAATGCCTCTTGTAAGTTTGAGATGTGTTCTTCCTTGGACTGGGATTTAACAAGCATGTCATCCACGTAGACTTCCATGGATTTTCCAATCTGGTTCTCAAACATTTTGTTGACCAACCTTTGATAGGTAGCTCCTGCATTCTTTAGGCCGAAAGGCATTACTTGGTAGCAGTATGTCCCTTTGTCCGTGATGAAAGAGGTCTTTTCTTGATCTGGGGGATACATCCGGATTTGGTTGTATCCGGAGAAAGCATCCATGAAGCTTAGCATCTGGTGCCCAGAAGTGGCATCCACCATCATGTCAATGTGTGGTAATGGGAAGAAATCCTTGGGGCAGGCCTTATTTAAGTCTGTGAAATCTACACAAACACGATGTTTTCCGTTCTTCTTGGCCACTACTACAACATTGGCCAGCCACTCTGGGTAAGTCACCTCCCTTATTGACTTGACTGCCAATAATTTCTGGACTTCTTCCTGGATAATTTGGTTTCTGTCTGTACCAAACTTCCGGCGCTTTTGTCGGACAGGCTTGTGTTTAGGATCCACATTCAATCTATGGAGACTGATCTGGGGATCGATTCCGGTCATGTCAGAATAGGACCAAGCGAAACAATCTTGGTTTTGGGTCAAGAATGCTATCAGTTGGTTCTTCAAATCTGGAGTGAGATCATTTCCGATGAAGAGTTTCTTGTCTGGTTGGCTTGGGTCGACCTGGATGGTTTCGAGTTCGGTGGATGATTCATCCCTGATTTGAGGTCTCAGGGATGATCCCTGTAATTGCTATGCTGGTAGTTTTTCGGACTTCTTCAGGGAAGTCTGGTAGCACTCCCGAGATGTTTTCTGGTCTCCCCTGATCTGGCGTACTCCCCAAGGAGTATAGAATTTAACTCGTTGGTGCAAGGTGGATGGTACAGCCTTCATCTGGTGGAGCCATGGTCGTCCCAGTATGGCGTTGTATGGAGAAGGGCAATCCATGACATGGTAAGTAAATGTTTGATTAATTCCAGCAGCATATGTTGCTAGATTAATCACGGCCATTGACTTGTCAGCAGCGCCATTGCCGAATACTAGGGTGGTTGGATAGTATGACATGGCAGATTCCATGTTCATTTCCTTAACCGTATTCAAGTAAATAATATTGACAGAGCTACCTGGATCTATGAGAACTCTTTTGACTTCGCAGTTGGCTAGGTAGATCGAGATGACGAGAGCATCATCATGGTTCTGGTCATTAATCTCATGGTCAAAGAATGCTAATGGCCCTTCTTGTGCCTCTAAGTCTTCACCGCCTATAGTCAGGGATTCTATCTGGTCAGTCAGGGTCCTGATGTGTCTCTTAGCAGCAGAGTAACTGGTTCCCATGATACAAGATCCTCCGTTAACAAAGTTTATCATCTTGGTTGGAATTGGGGGATTTGCAGGAGTGGGTTGCTTATTGTTTGTCGCCTTGTCTATCTGGTTTTGCTTCTTTGATCCCTCGAGCAAATGCTCTAGGTAGCCCCTCTTCAAGAGTTCCGAGACTTGGAAGCGGAGGGATATGCAATCATCAGTCTTGTGCCCGTGGTCTTGGTGGAAGTCACACCATTTAGATTTGTCGCGTTGCTCCGGGGGTACTTTTATTCTCCCTGGCCATCGCACTTGATCTCCCATTTTTCCCAACTCTTTAACTAGTTCCTTCGCGGATAATTGCAAGCCCTGCTCTTCTATTCGGGGAGCCGGTGGTCTGCTTGGTCTGGTTGACTTCGCGGATCGTTCTGGTGCCTTTTTAGCATTAGAGTAGGATTCTGCTCTGGGAGGTTTGTCTGTTCGCTCCTTTCGTTTCTTGCCTTTGCCTGCGTGACTAGACTCGGATTCAGGTGAGTCATAGTCTCGGTTCATCCGGTCTTCTTCAAGTCTGACTTCAGCCAACACCCTCCTCATGACCTCTGTCCATGTCTTAGGTTGGCATTTGGTCAGTTCTTCGTACAAGGGCATCCAGGTCCATAATCCCTTCCTGAAGGCGTTTATACATGTCATCTCATCCGGGTGATCTATCTCCAACCTTTCTTTGTTGAATCTGGTAACAAAGCTGCGGAGGGTCTCCCCTCGTTTGATGTGAAGCCTGTACAAGTCATCGGCGGTTTTCTCTAACCGCTTGCTACTCGCGAATTGGCTGACAAAGGAATCATGTAGTTCAGCAAATGTGGCAATGGATCCTACCTCAAGGTGCATATACCATTTAAGAGCGGGTCCTGTGAGGGTCATCTCGAATCCCCTGCACATACATGCTTCACGTACTTTCTCTGGAACTGTGATGGCGAACATACGTTGTTTGTAGTGTGCCATATGATGATCCGGGTCTGTCGAACCATCATAAGGAGTAATAACGGGATATACCAACCGGGAAGGCAGTTTTGCTCTGGATATTGCCTCAACGAATGGTGAATCCGCGTAACTGGAAGGATCATTTTTCTCGAAGGGGATCGGCGCTCCTGGAAGTTGGAACATGGTTGCTTTTAGTTCATCTAACTCCCGTTGCATTCGCTTAATTTCCGGGTAGGTTCTCCGCATTTTTCGCATTCTGGGAGTTGAGTTTCTGGGAACGGTTATCTTGGATGCCAAGTGCCGTCGTGGTTTCTTGGGAGGGTCAGGTTTGTCAAGTGTATCGTTGGAGCTTCCAACTCCTTCTTCGTCTTCATCAGAAAGTTCGACTCTGGGGTTATAATCCGGGTCGTCATATTCAGTGTTCTGGTACCTATCATCCATTCTGGTATCCTGTGGTTTAGTTTCTGGGTTCGGATGTTTGTTTCTTCTTCTGGTTTGATGGTGCTTGTGCTCTGGATCTCTATGCCTTTCCTCAGGCGCTGCATGTTCAGGAATCCGGTGATCATCTCGTGCTCCTGTATGTCGAGATCGATGCTCATGTAGGTGTTCGTCAGGTTGATGTTGTTCTGGGTTCTGGTATCCGGGGTCCGCGTTCCAGTGATACATACTTTCAGAAATCACTCTTGGAATTGGTTGTTCCTCTTCCATATTGTCTTCTGGTATATGGAGTCGGGTCATCCGTAATTCGGCGATTTCAAGTTTCAAGTTCCTATTTTCACTTGACAGTGTTTTCAACATCGCATAGTGTTCTCGCTGTTGCTCTTGTAGCCGTTGCACGGTGAGTAACAGTGGATCGTTTTCTGGAACGTTATGGGGGGCTTCCTGAGTGTTCTCTCCAGGGTACCCAGTGGAGGAAATCTCTCGGATATTCGACTGTGCAGGCGCGTCTGGGTTAAGAGGCGACATCGCGTCATCTTCCATGGTCTGGGGTTGCAAGGTAACGAGAAGAAATATGAATTTCTCCCCACGGTCGGCGCCAAATGTAATGCCCTAAAAGATCTTCTTAAAGCAATACTAATTAAACAAAGAACAACTCGATCACAATCAAAAGATAATCTGGAAATTACTTCTTAAGATTAATTAAATGAGAGAGTTTACAAGATATACTTCTTGAACAGAAAAAATATATATATCCTGATCTGAATACAAGATCTCCTATTTAAACTAGATTACATCCAGGATAACTGTCATGCCATGTCTTGGGATTATGCCTTCTGGTACATGGTTGTGGTCGCCCACGTGTTACCATGACCACTCCCCACGTTCAACAGCTTTACTTCCAACTGCTCAGCAATAACTTCTCCACTAAGTTAGTTGTTGCCTTCAGGCATTCAAGGATGGCTCTGGACTTCCCTCCTTGGGTTACAATAGGTTGGGCTTGATTTCGACATGGGCCTCACTTGTAGCCCAAACGGGATGCTGTTCAAGTTGTTGAAATGCGATCTGGTTATTGTTCAGGCCTGCCACGTGTTAATCATCATTCAAAATTTGAATCAACAAGAGAGAGAGAGAGATGGGGTAACGGGTCACCACATAAATAATGACTGAAAAAGATCTGTAACATTACTACGTTACATTACATACGCTATATAATATAATACTTCTGAATCTATCACGCCAATTGCCAACAGTGTGGGTCAAGGAGATGCATAATCAGCGAGGGTTGAGAATTAGCAAGAAATAGTATGGAATAATATGAATTAAAGAGCATGGTTATACAGGGGCATGGACTACAATTGTCAAGCTTAGAAGTAAAAATGTGGCCTAAAAGAGTAAGCCAAGTAATAGAGATGTCTCGAAGTGTTAATGATGGCAAGTTGACTATAGCGATCAGATAGTAGCCATGAAATCTGGTTTGATAATGCAGCTTACTGAATTGGAGTTGTATCGCAAGTAACCTTGTCCATATTTAAAGGCTTGACCTCTTTGCTTGGCCATCTCATTCTCATTTGCTTCCTCTTCACTATCTATAGCCATTGATAGATTAAAATTTGATTGGTCAAGATGTGATGTTTTATAAAATTACTAGTACTCGCGATTCATAATTATAGGAGTAAATTAGAGGGTTGGTGTTGATCTTAAATATAAGATATTATTCATTGTATATAAGTAATATAACTAATTCAAAAACTCATATTATCTAATGTTGTGTAAAGATATTTTAAGGAGATAAAACCACTTATGTATTGGTATAATACTTCTATATTCAATCTGTTTTAATTATGTTGTCGATTTTGAGGTCTTGATTAGAGACTTAGTGCATGTGTTTGGAAAGTGATTTTCCAATGTAATTTGTGGAATATTAGTCAAAATTTGGGAGGAATGTTTTTTCGACTTGCTTAAGCATACTTTTCAAGGAGATCCCAACACTTCCAAATACGCACTTAATGGGAAACAATTCGTGGTAACTTTGGAAATAAATTACTTTTAGGAAAGATGACAAGAAAAAGCCATTTGAATTTCAAATTATCATATAAGATATTTTAACCAATTGAGTAATGAAAATAACTAAATTGGGAAGTCTAAAAAATGAAAAAGCTAATGCCGTTTCTCTTCTCTCATGCACAATTTCTTTTCTCCTAGGTTTTATTTTTATTCCAGCCGCGAGGTTTTATTTTCCACAATTTTAGTTACATGCCTACATGTCAACAAAGAGTGACCATATGTAAATGAGTAGTTGGTTGAGCTGATAAGTGTGCTACAACCCGATGAGAACACATGTTTGAATATCGGGGAGTGGAGAAGAGACAATCCTGTCTATGTGGTCAACACTCATACCCCTCGATTACTGATGAAACCAGACGGTGATTAACAAAAAAAAAGAGTAACCATGTATCAATAAGTACAGTTTACCCATTTGTCAAAAGAGAAAAATAACAACGACTTGCCCTCGCCCCCCCACCCCCAATAAAAAAAATAGTAGAAGAAAAAAACTTTACGGCTTGTCATAAGACATGTCGTAGATTAATATTAATATACTCCAACTAAATTTAAAAATGGAGCTCTATGATGCTTGATGACAACGAAAAGTCCATGTTCAGTTGTTTATTACTAGTACTCCCTATCTTCCCTCATATTTTTTATTATAAGTCACCAACTACCTATAATTTTTCGTCCTTAATATAAGACACCAACCACCGCTTTTTCCCACTTCACCCAAATTATTAATGGAGATTCAAAATTGAAAATGTGAAATACATCATTTAATGAAGGGTGAAGTTGAAAAAAATATCAAATTTAACATGAACTTTACAATCTAACTATCATTCCTTAGTATGTGAATGAGTAGTTGGTGACTTATAATAAGGACCTGAAGAACTATGTAAGAGTTAATTGACCTATAAGAGAATTTAGGAAAGCTAAAGAAAGTAATTAAAAAGTTATTTTCTTTAATTTTTTCTAAACTAGTTTATTTAGCTTATAATCTAACTTATAATTAATAATATACAGAATATCTGGTAAAAAAATAATATACAAAATAAGGTATAATTAAGTGGTTCATTTCGTTTTTTTTATGAATTTTCAAAAAATTCAACTAGCTGTTGTACTTAGAGTTTTCGTTTTTTTATGATTTTTCAAAAAATTCAACTAGATATAATGAAGTTACTTAAATTAACTATTTAAGTATGATTACCAATTTATCCCAAGCATAATAGGGTTAATTTAGGAAAAAAATAGAAAAAGTCAGAAAGTGATATTATAATTAAGAATAAATTGAATTTTAAAAGTATCTTATACTCCTACTATTTAAGGAGGAGTGAGTATTTAGCAGTAGCGAGGAGAAATCAGTCAATCACCCGCGTGATCATGAAAGCGAAACCCGCCAAAAAAAAAACGAAACACGCACCACAGAAATAGAATTAAAATTCAAATATGCCCCTCCAAAATTCGAAAAAATAAAATAAAATATAAAAGTCCCCCATCTTTCTCACGCTAAAGCTAAACATAGCAAATCCTCAGAAAATTGACACCTCCTGACCACGATGACTCTCCTTCTCCTTCTCCTTCTCCAATCCGCCCTTGCATCACTCGTGAACAATTCACCATTCTCTCACTTCCACTCTCTCTCTCAAACCTACATTTCCGATTCCAAACGAAACCGGCGTTGTTTTCTTGATTTTCAATTTCAATGGCGTCGGACTCTGAGGGATCGGAATCCGACGGCGATTCGCGCTACTTTCAGCTTCCGACGGAGCCTCCGTCGAGTATAATGTCTCCGGTCGCTTCTTTCCGCCACGATTCTGCGAGGATTTTCGATGAGCTGCCTTCTGCTACCATCGTCTCCGTCTCTCGCCCTGACGCCGCTGATATTAGCCCTATGCTCCTCTCTTACACCATTCAGCTCCAATACAAACAAGTACCAACACTTTCCATATCAATATATATACTCATTTATATATTCCTTGTCTTTATTGCTACTGCTTTTGTGTTGGAGTTCTTTGAGATTCTTCCATTTTGTAAAATCAACGAGTATTTTCCTTATTTATTACTCCCTCCTATTCTAAATATAAGACCTAGTTTACTTTTTTGAAAAATCCTAAAAAAGCAAAATATAAGTCAATTATAAATTGATTCACCCAATTTTTCCCCTAAAACTAGTATATTTAACCTATAAAAGAATGACTAGTCTAAAAATATATCAAATATGTCATAATTTAATAACATATTTTGTAACCTTAACATCTCCAAAAAAAAAGTCAATTAGGTCGCATATTTAGGACCAGAGGGAGTATAAGGCACCAGCTAACACATTTTTTTTGTCACATACATAACGCTATAAGAAGCCACATTAATTGTTTGTTCTCCAAGTTACTCTTGTAGGAGTTTAAAGTTAAAAGTGCAAAGTCATATCATTTGACGAGGGTGAAGTTGGAAAAGTAGAATTGAAACTAGTTTGATAAATCAACTACTACCTCCCTTGCTTGTTATTATAGATAAGTCTTATTAGGGGTAATTTGGGAAAAAGATGGGAAAAATTAGAAAATGATCTTATATTTAGGAAAAAATTGAAATTCGATGTTTAGGAACGGAGGGAGTATCATTCCTTGATTTGTTAGAACTGGTAGTTGGTTCGTTATGATAAGGATAAGAAGGAGTATTGTTTAACTATTGTATCGGTGTGAATGACATAGGTGAATTTGCCATGGTTTTACTAGGTGAAAAGATGGGGCAAAAGAATTAAAAGTGGAGAGGAAAGTAATATTCTATGCTGAACTGAGGAATCAGTATTAAATGCCGTTATTTTTAGTATGGTCTCCAGTGGATATTGGCTTATTCTTTAACTACTTGGTTTGATGACTTGTTCATTTTATTTTAGGCTGTGATTTATAAATCAAGTTGATATGCTTACAGTTTGGTATTCAACCTTTTAGCTGTTGTAGAATTTCCTGTCACTGGACTATTCTTAATATATATATATATATATATCTTTTGTTTTAGTTCAAGTGGCGGTTGGTGAAGAAAGCTTCTCAGGTGTTTTATTTACATTTTGCGTTGAAGAGACGTGCATTTATTGAGGATTTTAATGAAAAGCAAGGGCAGGTATGTGTTGCTTGATAATCTTTATATTGATTTTCTGGTTACTTCCTCATTTTAAAATGTTAACTTGAATTCATATATCCCTGGTATTGTCCTCATACTTAAGCACATTTTCATGCCATTTGATGGCATATTGATTGCCTAGCAAAGTTTGGGATTATGATGTTCACTGAAATTATATCAAGGTTAAAGAGTGGCTTCAAAATCTAGGAATAGGAGAACACACTGCTGTAGAGCATGGCGTTGGAGAAGTAAATGATGAAACTATCCTGCATCATGATGAAAGTGCTAAAGACAGGTGATTGTTGCCACTTATTTATTACTATTTAGAATATTTAGAATTTTGGTGAATTATTTGGTCATAAATCATAATTACTTAATACGTGGCTTTTGGTCCAGGCATGTTCCATCAATTGCTGCCTTACCAGTAATACGGCCTGCCATAGGTAGGCAGCAATCTATCTCAGACAGAGCAAGGGTCGCTATGCAAGGATATCTCAGTCACTTTTTTGGAAATATTACTATTGTTAATTCTCCAGAGGTTTGTTGATTATGATAGTACATGTCCTTGTTATTGAAACCACTTCAACTGACGTTTCCTTTTTCAATTATAAATCGGTAGCATTTTAAATCCAAATAACTTCAAAAAAGCATGCATTTTGTTTTAATTATCATTGTTTCTCTTAGGTGAAATCAATAAATGGTAAGATTGTATGTCCTTGCACATGGAGGGCAATAATAGATGTCACATAGCCATAGGAAATAAAACCTAACACAAACAGATTGAGAGAAAAGTAGAGGCAATGTTTACCTTAAAATAGTTGAATTTCAAAATCTCAATTTTAATTACATGAGAAGGATGATTAGAGATACGAAGATGTAAGTACTTACTATTATGACTAAGTTCTTGCATTTACAACTATGACAAGACACCTGCATTTACAATAAGCAGTTCTATTACGTATTGTAGGTTTGCAAGTTTTTGGAGGTCTCAAAGTTGTCATTTTCACCTGAATATGGCTCCAAGTTGAAAGAAGATTATGTGATGGTAAAGCATCTGCCAAACATTTCAAGTGATGATGATTCTAGACGGTGTTGTCTTGTTCAATGTTTCAGTTGTTGCAATGACAACTGGCAAAAGGTAGTGACATTATGCTTTTGACATGGGTTGACTTGTGTCAAATTGTTGTGATGCCTGTAAATGCAATAAGTTGGTGTGAAATTTAAGCATTATGGGGGAATTTGTTCATTCAATTCAAACATAGGTATATATAATTGAAGTCATTCACATGTAATATATACTGGCATCAATTGAAACTATTTGATACTCATTCTAGTTGATAGATAACTTTAATTTTACATGATTTGAACAAGTCTGATGGTTCAATCATAAGCAATAGTTTTGTTGTTAATAATGATTGATTTTTAGTTCATTATTTCAAAAGTTCTTATCGAACGATCGATTTGCTTCAACGGTAAACTTACTTGCTGTGGGGTTTGAGGTTGTGGGTTCAAGTTAGCCTCTTTGCATAAAGCAGAGGTAAGACTACCAAGTATAATCCCTTTACCAGCACCCTTACCAAGTGGGGAATAGAATTGGGTTGATCATTTATTTCAAATGTCCTTATCATTTCAAATTTAATTTTTTATTTCGATTTTTAAAAAATACCAATAAAGAACAGTGTTTACTAATAATTATTGTTAATTTCGATCAAAAAACTAATAATTATTGTTAAAAGTGTACAAAAAATGATGATCATTAATTAAATGATTGGAACTTTTAATTCAAAGAAAATCCAGTTTTAACTACGTCAAAAATGAGTATACAATAGTGGTAATCCAGAATACTTGGTTATAAAAGCACTAGTACCATGTCAAATATTTGTCATATTGTGCTATATTCAGATTAAGCCCGTGGTTGGAACCAGGTTATGTGTTTCTTTTCACATAAATTCCATGTAGAGTTTTTACCTGACTTTTAACTGTCTTTGAATGGGGTTGTTAGTTTTAGATTAGAATATTATGTAAATTACGTTTTAAATCTACCACATTTTATCCCATATTGACTGGCATATCACTGTATGACTGGAAATATCTTTTATATTTTGACAATATCTGGAAATGATAGGAGGTTACATAATAATTTTATTAGAAGACAAAGTGCTAGAATCTGTACACATTCTTCTCCAATAAACCATAGGAGAATTGACTGATACAAGAAGGGTCAAACATGATTTGTCTACTTTCCGGTTGCAATCGAAAATACATTGGAGATAACTGAAACAAGTAATTATGATAGCTGGAGCAAATAGCTGAAACAGATAACTACAATGACAAAGCTAAACAACTTCTGTAAACTCTCAAAAAATCATTTATCTCAACTTTCCCTTAAGTCTCCCTCATCCTTGTCAAGCTTGCACACTTATGCCTTCTGACATTGGTATGAATAATGGGAGTCTTATCATTTTATTCCCAAGAGCAATCATGATGTTTTTGAGATTACATCTGTTTTTTTACTGCCGTTGCCGTATCTCTATATATTTGCTTTCGAGTTTGTTTTAGTTTACAACTCTGTGTTGCATCATACAATAGTTTGAAAATCTTCAAATCTATAAATGGAGTGTCGGTTTTCATCTGATCACACTTGATTTACAAATTTCTCTAGATTTTGGTTTTATGTTATCATGTTTGACCGTCTGTTTTGTTACATGCAGGTTTGGGCTGTACTAAAACCTGGATTCTTGGTATTTGTAAAAGATCCATTTGATACCCAACCTTTGGACATTATTGTTTTTGATGTACTTTGTGCGTCAGAAGGGAATAAAGAAGGATGTCCATCTTTAGCAAAAGAAGTGGATGAACCAAACCCTTTACGCCATGCATTCAAGGTTGCATGTTCTATCTCTGTTCTTATGTGTCTAATGGATTTTAGAGGGGCGGTTAACATTCCCCCTTGGATGCTTTGTTGATTTTTTGTAAACTTTACAAGGCCTTGCTAATCATGTAAAGAAAAACATTAATATTAATGAAGATCCTCTATAATTGATAACCATTAACGTTTAGGTGACTTCTGGGAGTCGGAGCATCAGGGTAAGAGCAAAGAGTAGAGATAAAGTGAGAGAATGGGTCGCTGCTATAAACGATGCTGGAGTAAAGCCTCCTGAAGGCTGGTGTCATCCTCATCGCTATGGTTCTTTTGCTCCTCCAAGAGGCCTGATTGAGGATGATAGCCAGGCTCAATGGTTTATAGATGGTCAAGCAGCATTTGAAGCCATTTCTTCTTCAATTGAGGAAGCAAAATCAGAGGTTTTATTCTATACTAGAACGTCAACACTATGCTGTATGTTAAGTTCACAATAATATTATTGTTCTTAAGTTTCTGTTCAGTGATTAATAGCTTCATGCAGATATTTATTTGTGGATGGTGGCTGTGCCCAGAACTATATATGCGGCGTCCTTTTCACTCTCATGCTTCATCAAGGCTTGATAATTTGCTGGAAGCAAAAGCTAAGCAAGGGGTTCAGGTATTTTATTTTTATAAAAAAATTATGAATTGTTGACCGTTAACTTTACAAGGCCTTGCTAATCATGCAAAGAAAAACACAATTATAAAAAGAAAACAATGTTTTGAATTACTTTTGGTAATGAGAAGTTTAAACTGTGAAAGTTGTCAGATTTTTCTTCAGCACGATGTTGAATTAATAATTTATTGTTTGTTGCAATTTATAGCTTCTATTACTATAGCTACTTATCCCCTGTAGTACTTGTTTCGGTATCCCCTGTTGTTGTTCAGTTATATGACTTATTCCAAGTCATGATGGACCTAAGGGTGTGATTGTACACTTATTGGCAGCATTGAGTTGCATATGTAGTGCGGCTTTCTCTTTAGTAATTTCAATTGATTCTGCCATATGATTTTCTTTCTAGGTAAAAACAAATGACTTTAAAATGCTTTTGGCTGTTGGATGAGTGGTCTTAATGGAAGAAGTTATCACCTTTGTAGCCTATAAGTCCAGAATGAAAAAGAAGCTACTAGATAGTTTCAGTTAAACTTTTCATTACATATTAGTTTGCCAATCTATGAGACAACAATACCGTTAGAAAGGATTTCTGATCAGTTGCCCGCAGTTTAACTGATTGTTGGAGAGAGTTGTCATTAAGTTAGAAGTTTCATTTTAGGTCTTGAGGCTTTTTTTTAAAGTAAGACTTAGGGTCTTAACTCTTAAGTAAGATTGGGTTATATCTTATTGCTTTGTTTTCTTTAGGAGTTAGTTTTGTTGTGAAACTATAATTTTCCATAATATGAAGCAGGTATAAGAGCTGAAGTGTCTATTTTCAGCTCCTAAGTTTTGCATAATGTGTTTTTATTGGATTGCTTTATGGGGCTGTGACAAATTTTTGTTTTTACATGCTAACAGAGTTATATACCAAAGCTTCAATAACACCTATAATAAATGGAGATTTGATTTTCCTATTTTACCAGTTAGAGTTGAGAAGGATTGGAATAGATATGAATGCTGGCTTTTCTAATGCAGATTTTTATTCTTCTCTACAAAGAAGTGGCTCTTGCCTTGAAAATAAACAGCATTTACAGCAAGAAAAAGCTTCTCAGCATTCATGAGAATGTGAGGGTATTACGCTATCCTGATCACTTTTCTAGTGGTGTCTACCTGTGGTATGCAAATTTCCTTATTCTTAATTACGCACATATTTACTGATACATATAATTATGCATAGAATATTTAGTATCTAGATTTTCCCAGCAATATCAATTGTAGTTTATATTTGTGATTCATATTATGTATTCATGATTATGCACAGGTCCCACCATGAAAAGATAGTTATTGTTGATCACCAGATTTGTTTTATCGGAGGACTGGATTTATGCTTTGGTCGTTATGACACACCTAAGCACAGAGTGGGAGATTCCCCTCCTTTGATTTGGCCTGGGAAGGACTATTATAACCCCAGGTAAATTGTGTGCATCAACTACAGGGGTAATGGAAAACCAAAAAAACAAAAATGTATTTGTTAATTCTTTTCTGTTTCTCATAATAGAATTGGGATTTGAGAAGTATGAGAATTATAAAGCAATCCACTAGTTGATTGCTCATTATGGCTGATGAATATTTTTGTTTCTGCGTAGATCATCATAATTAGTTATCTTCTGTGGTACTTACTGGTGTAGTTACTCTTTCAAATTCATGTAGATGCTTTAATAGTTTAATATGCTTTCATTTCATTTTTATGGCAGCTACTCTGAGTTACTCTGCCTTGCTGGGTTGGATATATTATAATATCACATAATTTATCAATTTATTTAATTGTTTCCAGGGAATCTGAACCAAACTCATGGGAGGATACAATGAAAGATGAATTAGATCGAGGAAAATATCCTCGTATGCCATGGCATGATGTTCACTGTGCCCTCTGGGGGCCACCTTGTCGTGACATTGCTAGGCACTTTGTTCAGCGATGGAATTATGCAAAAGTTAGATTTCATCCATAATTGGATTTAAATGTCTTGATGCTCAACTCATTGCGATCTGAAATTCCTAATTTATAATGTCTTGTGCCTGTAGAGGAACAAAGCTCCATATGAGCAAGCAATACCATTACTTATGCCTCAGCAGCATATGGTCATTCCACACTACTTGGGAAAAGACAAAGAATTGAAGATTGAAAATGAGAAGGTTGTCAACCATATAAGGAGAAGGGATGATTCCTTTTCCTCATCGCCATCCCAAAATATTCCTCTGCTTTTGCCTCAGGAATCTCATGGGCTATATGTTTCAAAAGGACGCCTGGAATCAAATGGATTAGGCACATCGTCAAATCTCAATCATCCAATCAAGATGGGTGCCGGCCTTCCTCCCCGTCATCAGAAGGCCAAAATTCAACCAGTTGTTTCAGAAAGACCAATGAAAGGCTTTCTAGATGAGATTGATTGTAATAATGAAAGTGGGAAAATGTCTCAAGACAGGGTTGCTTGCGTCAGCACAAAAGGCTCAGTTTCTGAATGGTTGGAGGCACAAGAATGGGGTGATCAGGGAGGTTTTGTTGATGGATCTGGAGAAGTTGGTCCTCGTTCTTCTTGCCGCTGTCAGGTATGTTACTGATGACTGCCTATTGCCCAAACGCAGTGCTCAGCTCAAAGATAATCACAGCAATAGTTCCTTTACCCCTATATTGTGTATCACCCAATTAATCTTTGTAGTTTGAATTGCTTCAAAAGGCGTGAAAATAAATTGCTGATGCTTTCATAACTGAATTGATACTCCCTCCGTTTCAAAATATAGGATCTAACTGATCTTTCCGAAAATCCTAAAAAAGCAAATAAGTTGTTTATAAATTGATTTGTGTGAATTTTTCTATTATTTGATTCATAGTCTAACATATAATGGAATAATACAAAAAATACGTTGCGATTAGTTTTGGCTTTCTATTCCTTAAAAAGAAGTCAACTAAATTTATATTTAGAAACTGAGAAAGTATTATTTATTCATAGAGACATATTGTAACTTAATTAATGTAACAGTTGACTAATTGCATGAAAAATTTAGTACTTTGATCTATCTATCGATTTATTTTCATTAGGGCACATCATTTAGTCTGACTGTTTTCTTAAATGGCTCTCTCAAATTTTCCCATACTAGATAATTTAATTTATGCAATCACTCAATTTGTCAGGTTATTAGGAGTGTTAGTCAATGGTCTGCTGGGACAAGCCAAACTGAACAGAGCATCCACAATGCTTATTGCTCTCTAATTGAGAAAGCCGAATACTTCATCTACATAGAGGTCTTTTCCTGTTTTACCCTACATTAGACGATCTTGTTTATGGTGATGATTGTGTTTTATGCTTAGTCTTCAAAGAAGTTATTAAAATAATCTTTCTTTGTGTCTGTTTTTGAAACTGATATTGTATTATTGTCAGTCTCCAGCATGGAACCACTGTGTTTTGATTGTTCCTAATCATGGATACTAATGCATTAGCATTGATGAACTAAAGCTACGAAATATACGCCCCCCCCTGCTCCCCCCCCCCCTATCCTTTCTATTTCTGCATTATCTTTTATGCCTGTTTTCTGGCTTCCTCTGATCGTTCTGTTTTATCTTTGGTACTTTGTTCCAGAATCAGTTTTTCATCTCAGGTCTTTCAGGAGATGAAACAATACAGAATCGTGTGTTAGAAGCCTTATATCAACGGATTATGCGAGCTTACAATGATAAAAAATCTTTTAGGGTTATAATTGTTATCCCACTCCTTCCTGGCTTCCAGGTTGTTATTATTTTTCTTTTTGTCTCTGCTGTTTTATTTTGTTGATAAATATTTTCTTCATAGCTGTTGGACTTATTTCATAATAATCCAGGGAGGCCTTGATGATAGTGGTGCAGCATCTGTAAGAGCCATAATGCATTGGCAGTATCGAACCATTTGCAGAGGACAAAAATCAATATTGCAAAATCTCTGCGATCTTTTGGGTGAAAAAGCTCATGACTACATATCTTTCTTTGGCCTCAGGGGTTATGGAAGACTCTTCGATGGTGGTCCTTTGGCTACCAGCCAGGTATTTTTGTTATTTGTGTATCACTTATATTTAAGTGCAGAGTACCAGAAATCTTACTAACGTGTATGCCACAGGTGTATGTTCACAGTAAAATCATGATAGTTGATGACTGTAAAGCTTTGATAGGATCTGCTAATATTAACGATAGAAGTTTACTTGGCTCCAGAGACTCTGAGGTATAGATCCTAATTTTTTCACGTGCATTATGGATTTCTATTTTCCTTTTTTTCTTTACCAACTCTATGAAGTCTTGGTGTGTCCCTGAACTTTCCAACTAATTTATCCAGTGATCTCTCACTCTTTTCCTACTATTGCACGATCCCTCATTTTAGTAATTTCCACCAGACGATTGACAATCCATGCATCCATCCACCCCCCCCCCCCCCCCCAAAAAAAATATATCTTGATATTTTGTATCCTTTCGCTTCATATATTTTACTGGAAACTCTGGCGGAGACTACAAGTATTATATAATATTATATACTCATGGATAGCTTGGAATTTCTCTTCAGATTATTCGCTTCACGCTTATGTCATTTTCCTACCACCTTGGAAGTTCTAGGTGTCCAATCTAGATCTAAACTAAAGAAATTGTCATTCATTTATGTAATGTAACTACTGCTCTGAGGTGTAAATGCAGAAATTAAACAATGGGTTTGCTTTAAGACCTCAATTCACTTTATCTCTTAAATTTATAATTGTTTCCCCAAATTATCTCTATTAATTGCATACATTAGGGGAGTTTCCATCAAAGGTAGTTCCAATGCACATAATTGAAGAGGGGATTCAGGGAAACCAAAACACGGTTGATACAAAAAAACTAAACGAAATTCTTAATATTTACTATTAAGTTATCTATCTTTTATATCAAAGACTAGAGGTAATATTCTGTAGTTGTTATAGTATTCAGTCTTGCTAATTGTCCTAATGGAATTTCAGATTGGTGTTGTAATAGAAGACAAAGAGTTTACCAGATCATCTATGGGTGGAAAACCATGGAAAGCAGGGAAGTTTTCGCTGACTCTTCGATTGTCATTATGGTCTGAACACTTGGGTCTCCAAGCAGGAGAGGTTTGAAAAATTCATTCTTATCTGAAGGAGACAATATGCTTCGTATTGTTGATTCCTACTGATTATGTTCATATTTTTGTCCCTCAGATTGATCAAATAGTGGACCCTGTTGTTGAGTCTACTTATAAAGACATATGGATGGAAAGAGCAAAGGTAATTGACAGAAAAAAATAGTCTTGTTTATTGAAAATATGATCTGTTGAATATTTTAGGACTTACTACTGGTAGTTATTACACATTTGGTGTTAGATCAATTATGAAATAAAATCTAACGAACTAATAATATATTTGGATGTCTTTCAGAAAAATACTGCAATTTACCAAGATATCTTTTCATGCGTGCCAAATGATACGATACACACCAGGTATGTTTGGCAAATGGCAATCACCATTCATTTTTGGTGTATTTTATCCATTCTCTCTTGTCCTGACATGCAATCGAAACGTATAATTGTGCAGAGTTGCTTTCAGACAAAGCATAGCTGGCTGGAAAGAAAAAATTGGCCACACAACTATTGATATAGGAATTGCTCCAAAAGTATTAGAATCAGAATCTCATCAAAATGGACCTATCAAGACTACAGATCCCTTGGAGAGATTAGCTTTAGTGAAGGGCCATCTTGTTTCTTTCCCGTTGCAGTTCATGTGTCAAGAAAATTTAAAACCTGCCTTCAATGAAAGTGAATACTACGCTACGCAAGTTTTCTATTGAGTGTGATGTCTGAGAGTAAGTAACGAAACACTGAGGATTTTCCCCATATTCCCCGGGATGTACCTCTTATGACTTGCACTAATTTACTAAGCAGTGTAAGGCTTGTCTCAACGGTAAGCTTACCTGACGTGGAGTCTGAGGTTGTGGGCTCGAATCAAACTCTCTGTATAAAATAGTATATAAAGTAGGTACTCTTCTCCAGCATCAATCCAATTGGTTGGCCCTTTTTTTAACTATAGTATGCCTGCTACTGCATGGGAGGGGTAGAAAAATACGGTTTTGTTCTTGTAAACATTATATCTGCATCCGTTTATTCTTGTATATGTACTGTATAAAATCTCAGGTTCATATTTTATGGAAAATGATCTCAGTTTAATTGTCTCTTGGGTGAAGTTGCATTTATTACCCTAAAATATTTTCTCTAGTAGCACTCAGCACGGTATACTAATAATAATAAATTTTGGTGCATTTAATATTCCAAAATGTTATTTTCATTTGCACTTAACATGTTAAATTATTTTTTGTTACATTTAGCATTCTTGTATGGTTTTTCAGTAGTATGAATACCTTAATCTAGGGTGTTCATTGCTACTGAGAAAACAATTTAAAGACAATTGTACTAAAAATTATTTTATGATACTGAATGCTGCTAAAAAATACGTTAGTTTATTGTAATAAATCCATCAAAAATTATTTTAGGATACTTAATCTTTGTTTTGTTTGTCTTCAGTTCATGCTCTCGGGTTTATCTTCTTTTTGGTGCGAATCTCGGCATAACTCCTTACACATTGATAAGTTTACAAGTAAACATAGTTTATAAGATAAAGCTGGAATGATTCTATCTGTGACTATAAAACTGTCTATTATACATCTTTCAATTTTCACTCAAAGCTTCTGTAGCTTTCAGTTTTACTAAAGGTACATATCAATGTCTCCCCTGCAAAGCACTCATTCCTATTTATGATTTGGACTGACTCGTGTTTCTCATAAAAGCACTTCCTCATCCTTAGGCTCAACTCAACTTAAGTGGTGGATCATGTTCAGGAAACTAAACAACCATTATTTTATATCTGGGTGTGTGTGTATTTTCCTCCACCACATTTGATTCATTGCTAAATGCAGCCCCACCAATATCCGATATAAAACTCTCTGGAACAATCTAGTCTTTGTCAAAATTTATATGAACCATATTGACTCAGAATCTTCAATATTCTAAATCATACATCTCGCATGAAATCTAGCACTTCGAAAAAAATTAAAAAGAAAGCCTTATCGTTATGTACTTACTTTTTTTTGGGAGGGGGGGATTGGGTTAGGTGTGTTGCATCAACTGTATTTTTAAATAAGCATGCTTAATGATAAAAATTATCACTTCATTAGATCATCAGTTCTTTTTAAACTTTTTTCTTGCAAACTTTTTCTTGTTTATTAACCCTTAAGTAAATAAATGACTTCAAAATATATATGAGATTGTCTCTCAATCATGTGTTAACGAAGTGGGAAATGAGTCAATGGCAATTAAAAAAATTAGTTATAAAATAATGGGTTTAAGGTCTCTAATCCAGAAATGAAGGATCAAAGTCCTTTTAAGAAAAACATTTCGGAACCAAATGCCTCCCATAAATAGCAATTGTAAAGACTTGAAAGTTTAAGTGTATATAGCCAAAGTTCAATTTTATACATAATTTTCAAGTTTTAAGATTTCAAGTCTGAAATGTCAAAAGATTGTAGGAATTTGAAAGTGGAGTTTCGTATATTTAATTATCAGAGTTTTTCATGTTTACAACTGAACAAACAATAATTTTTGTAAGTTTCCATGTCTGGCCAAGTAAAAATATTTTAGTTCATAATGTTCTATCAAAAGAAATCACAGATGACCTTAATCATGTATATATGATCATTTTATCAATTTATGAATCGGGTGTCCTTGAGTATCAATATTTTTCGAAGTCCTTCCGTGCAAAATTCACAAAAATACCTCGTTTACACCCACCCACACGGCCACACATACTCCACCAAGGGTTAGTATACAGCAATCATGCATATGTGGGACCCTTCTCTTAAGATCAATCTAGGCCATGGAAGCATGTTTGTCAGATCAATAAACATAATTAAGTGCCTTTGTTTCATTGTTGGTGGCGGTGGGTCATAAACTAATTTCACAAAGTGTCCTTTTTATTTTTATTTTGACCATTGACATCCTGGGACCCACCAAAACAACTGGCCAAGCCACAGCCTTGTGTTTGGTACATTCATTGGTTTACCTGGCTAGAAGTTGCCCAGTAGATTGATTTTTTTCAATTATTTCAACTTTGTTAGGACATTTATTACTCTCTCTCCTATGCGATTGACATTGAACATTTTGTTTAGTTAATTTAAACCAAATCACTAAAAGCAATCTATTCTCCTCCACAAAAAGAAAATTCCTTATTCTTTAAGTCCTTGTCAAGGCTTTTTTAATTTCATTCTTAATTACCGACCATTAATGATATTTTATTTAATTCATAAGATTTAGTTCGGTGCTAACAATACATTTCTCAAATGCTCTAGTTGATATTTTTTGTTTTAAATTCCTTAGAAAAAACTAATCTATTGAATTCAACCACTTATTTTGCAATTTATTACTAATAGGAACTCACAAGTAGGAAGGTATGATGTAACTGATAATATAAAATTTTCCCCTATTTTTGGACTGAACTGTTAATATAAGTTTACACGTGAATAAAACAACTCGTTAGTGTTCAAATTGTTCATTTCTTCTGAGTCTTGAGGAGGTCGTCATTACAAGGGTGATAAGGTAATATCATTAATCAGCCACCACCTTAGATTACAAGTTGCAATAATTAACAATAATTAAAAACGTCACGTCGTTAACACAGTTGTGATTTCATTTTTGCTTAATAAGTGCAAGTAAATACACATGCACATACATATATGCATATGCATATGCAAATGCATATATATCATGCATATGCATATATATAACTTGAGCTGAATAACCTTTGAGTTCCTCAGATTTTGAAGTCAATGCAAGCAACACCTTTCTCCTATATTAGTATTACTAAGATTCAAAGGTATTGAATATTTTATCCTTGTTCATGTTCCTTCAAGAGGATACTCTCTCTGCTTCTGGATAGAAATCTTGCGTTTTCGTTTTGTTTGTGGGATAGAAAAAGCAGGCTTAGCCTCAAAATCATAATATGACATGATTTGTTGAATTTCTTAATTCTACAAAATTCTTCTTCAATATCAATATCTGATTTTGAGCATATCAAAAGGGTTTAAATTAGATTTTATGTTGCAGTAGAGTGTGATTGGATTGATGTGGTGTGGTGGCTGGCCACAATGGTTCTGTTTCCATCTCTTGTTAATGGGTTGGTGAGAACTGTGTCATTCAAAAGAGAAAAGAATTGTCCAAAGGATGAAGAAGAAGATGGTAGGAAAGCTGTGGAAGCATTGGCCAAAGAAGCAAAGAAGAATGAATTGTTATTGAGTTCTTCTGGAACTGTCAAGTCTCATAAGGCTAACACTTTTGCCTCTGTCTTCTCCAAGAGAGGCACAAAAGGGATCAATCAGGATCGTCTAGCTGTTTGGGAGGTATATATTTGCCAAAACTATATCCTTTTTGTTTATCTTCCATTAATGCTTCAAAGTCATGTATGGACAAGTCTGAAGAAGTTTCAGCAGCACATGAATATATTGTTAATGTCAAATATATTTGCTTTAGTTGATTAATAAATATCAGGACTCAGAAGTCTTTAGGTTCATGGGATAATAAGGATAGCTTTATTAGAGATAAGTAGATCAAATAAGTAGATCAAATCAATCACTTGTTAACAAGAGACTTTAGAAAGAACAAGGAACAAGGGAGTTGAATAAGGCGTTTGAAACTACAAGGAAATAAGCCAAGTTCGAGTAAAAGCAAGTTGGGTATACATTAAAAGGGTGGCTTGATAATCAAGGCTTCTATCTGATAGAGTCTCTGAATAGTCAGACGACGACAAAAGGGTTGTTTTCAAGATTTGAACCCTTAACCTTTATTTATATGGAAGGAACCTTTATTATATCAATCTAAGACGTTGAGTAAAAATTGACTTTCCTAAAAATTTCTGTTAAAAATGAAATGGTTACTATGTTTTAATTTCTTTTGGTGTGATAGGGATTTGGTTGCCAAGATGACATGATTTTCTGTGGAATATTTGATGGTCATGGTCCTTGGGGACACTTTGTAGCAAAAAGGGTGAGGGAATTAATACCTATTTCTTTACTCTGCAACTGGCAAGAAGCCTTGGCTGCAACATCACTTGATCTGGATTTTAAACTGGAAGAAGACAGAAACCTTCATTGGTTTGAATTATGGAAGCAATCCTACTTGAAGAGTTGTGCTGCTGTGGATCAGGATTTGAAGAACCATACCCGTTTTGATTCCTTTGGAAGTGGTGCTACTGCTTTGACAATTATTAAACAGGTTATTGAAATTCATATGTGATTTTCTCTCTATCTTCAAGTAGTGATTTATTACTTTGTTCAAGTAGTGAATCTAATGGTTGTGAAATTCTACTCGATGGATCCTTAAAAAATCTAAAATAAATTGTCCCCGTTCTACAAGAAAGTGTTGAGTTGTTTTGAAAATTTTCTCTATGATTATCTCTATTCCAAAATATTATATGGTTATAAGGGAAAATTAAAGCTTATGCTAAAACTTCTCTTACATACCAATATGATATAGGTATTAATTGTGAGCTTCTTCCGAATATTCATTCTCCTTCTCAATGAATGTCATGAATGGTAGAAAGAAAAATCAAAGTTTAAGGTCGATGAATTATAATATTTTGGACAATGTTCAGGTCAAATTTCTTGTATCTATATAATCGATTAGGTTAGGTTCATAGGTGAATCTACAGGTGCATATAACTAATACAATTGGAGAACTTGACCTAAGTTTTATCCTAATATCTCATATCATCATGAAGTATATTAAACGTATTCTCTCGTGCCTAAATATAAAACATATTTACCAAATTTTATGAGAGTGAAGATGTTAGTTAAGTTAGTAAAAAACTACATGTTATCATCAAATTACCAAATTAAACTAACAACTTGCCTTTTTTCTCACCATCCCTAACTCTCTTGTTTTTTATTGAGGAACATTAGTAGGGATAATTTGGAGAAAAATTGAGAAAATTATAATGGAGTCTTATATTTAGGAACAAGTTCATTTCTCTAAAAATGTCTTATATTTAGGAACGGAGGGAGTAGTATATAGAGCTATGTAACACCTTGATATGATGTATTATGATGCAGACTAAAATTTATGCCACTTTTGTATTTTAGGGTAAACTTCTCACCGTAGCAAATTTAGGCGATTCAAGGG
Organism: Mimosa pudica; assembly: GCA_029929735.1. Classification (NCBI taxonomy): domain Eukaryota; kingdom Viridiplantae; phylum Streptophyta; class Magnoliopsida; order Fabales; family Fabaceae; genus Mimosa; species Mimosa pudica. The sequence continues at coordinate 6,653,388 of JAKELP010000016.1, read as the reverse complement.
CTGTGTTGGCAACTGTTTCAGAGGATGATGATAGCACATTGATTCCTCTTCAACTTACCACTGATTTTAAGCCAAACTTACCAGGTAAAGTACACTTTATATCAAGACATACTTGTGACATATTAATATATTTTGGTTACTATGAACCCAGCCTAACCTAAGATTTTGTGGGTGAGTTAAAATTTGACAGTTACTTTTGTATACCTCAGAGGAAGCAGAGCGCATAAAGCAGTGTAGAGGGAAGGTGTTTTGCATGGAAGATGAACCAGGGGTGTACAGAGTTTGGTTGCCAAATGGTAAAACTCCAGGTCTTGCCATATCAAGAGCATTTGGTGATTATTGTGTCAAGGACTTTGGACTCATCTCTGTGCCTCAAGTCACTCAAAGAACACTCACCCCCAAGGATCAATTCATAATCTTGGCCTCAGATGGGGTATGTTTTAGAATTTTAGATATAGACATATATATTATGGTAGGCTTTAAGTCAAAATAACTTCAACTTTTCCATAATCTTGAAAACACATGCGGTTCATGCTAGAATTTTAGATATAGACATATGTTAAGGATGTATTTCTATCAAAATGGTTTAAATTTCGTTCTTATACTAATTATAAGAACATTTTGAATTTTTTTAGAAAATTCAGGATGCAAAATGAATTATTTAAAATTGTCTATGGTTATTTTTTTCTTCAAAACTAAGTTATTCAATTTATAAACTATTATATAATCTAATTACATGTGTTATATTTATAGGTATGGGATGTTATTTCCAACAATGAAGCGGTGAAGATCGTGTCCTCAGTGGCTCAAAAGGAAAAAGCAGCTCAAAGATTGGTTCAATGCGCTGCATATGAATGGAAACGCAAGAGAAGAAACATTGCCATGGATGACATGTCGGCTATTTGTCTCTTCTTTCACTCTTCTTCACCTTCATCTTATTCACTTAAAACTTCTAAACTCGTCAAATAACGTTACACTGTTGTGATCACTGTATAAGACTTCTATACATGCATGGTGAACTGTATGATATGATAAATAATTTGAAGCCTGTATATTACCCATACGGGCATGACTCTTAGCTTCTGTGATTTGTATGCTTAAATTTTAATACGAGCATCCAAATCATGGATTGATTATATTCATGTCCGACAGACATGCTAGCTTGCAAAATCTGGAGTTATCCTTAGCGTATAGCTGTATTCTAATATAAAATGCAAGAGAATCAAAATGATAAGGTTCTAGACATTTTATTTCTTTAATAGACTTTCTATTTAAACAAGTTATTTTGGCCATTTAATTAAGCTCAAGGTTTTCAGTTTGAGCCGTAACAATGAAATGTACTCTATTTAGAAAAGCTACACTTGATTATAGGTGGATGACATTGCTCAAGTTTGACTTGTGAGAAAATCGATCATATATAAAATACACTTTTTATTAAAGAAAATGGCATATTCAATGGGATAAAATGCAATGATAGGTCATAAATTCGTAATGTTATAATAATTAACATGTGACCTGGATTAAGCAAAACATTTCTTTAATACTTTGAAGACAAGCTGGCTTTTCAGAGCAACTATGTCATATTTTCATGCACGGAATAAGTGAGAATAGAAAATGAATCAAAACAGCAGACATCAAATAATTTTTTATTTATTAAAAAAAATTGCAAACATATGACTGACATAATGTTTAGTTCATATGTTTTATATTTTTGTTTTGCTTTGGTCTTTCAAGTTTCTTTGCTTAGAGAACTAATTCATATATTTCAATTAAAAAATGTATCATTTGGCTCTGAAAGGATCAAAGTTTGATCCGAAACTACATTGATCAAAACCAAAATCAAGATAAATTAATTATAAGGAACAATACAAAAACTCCACATGTATAAAGGGAAAGGGAGGGGTTTTATGTTCAATTATTAGAACATTTATTTTCTTGATCATTGTGTAATAAAGTTCAAACTAATGGAATTGAACTAAAGAAATCATTTGAAAATAAATTTATAATCTGGAGTATATAATTAAGAAAGTAATTTATTTTAGTTCATTAACGAGATAGCTATAATTAAATAGTGCTTGCTCTCTTCCTACATATATAAGACATGTTTGCCTAATTTAATTTGATTATATTAATAATATCAATTAGGTAAGTTAAAATCACATGATATTACATACGAAAGAACCTAACAATTTACCTTTATCCGCACCTTCTCTCTCATTTATTTGTTAGGAAAAAGTGGAAAAAATAAGGAAAAAGTCTTATATTTAGGACCAAACTCATTTATTTTAAAAGGTATAATATTACTAATACTAGCCATAAATTGAATCTTTAATTAAATTTGATGACACAATATATATTTATCATTAGGTGTATGTGTCATAAACTAATCATAACTTCACTTCATAAACAATAATTTTCCAATCCTATTTATATCATCCTAAGTTTCCACCAATAAGTAATTCTTATTGGTTGAGTTTGTAAGTGAACTTCAATCCTGTAAAGATGAGAACAATCCCACCAATATAACTCGAGTCCAGTCCAGATTAATCGGTTTTTAATAGGCAGTCAAATGATGGATTTTTGGTTGGTGTTTAACAAAAAAACATCTTGGCTGAAATGAGTAAAAAGTGCCCTATATGGAGGAAAATGACAAATATACCCCTGTATCACTGAATTCATCTCCGGTCTCCGGCGTTTCCTATAATGTCACTCTCTCTATCTCTCCCCCTCTCACACTCTCCCGCCATCTCTTCTCGCGCGTGCCATCAACGCGCCTCGCTCTCCGCCTCACGCTCCTTTCCAATCTCGTCAAATCCTTTCACTTCCCTCTTCCTTTCCTCTCTCCGGCGACGTTCTCCCATTTCCATGTCCTCCGGTGGCCTCCGATCAGCTTCTCCGGCGCAAAACATCCGTCTCCGAGAACTGAACGACGAGTCCGATTTTGAAACTATTCTTTCTCCCGATGGCTACCTCTCCATCTGCGGCTTCGGTTCTCTCCTTTCCGGTCTGTGCAAATTGCAATCCACTAACACTTTCTATTCTTCATGTCATCTTATTAACCTAATTAAGTGCTACGTTGAAACATTGAAACATGAATTATTGTATATAATGTTCACGCGATTCCATGAAATATGCTCAAACTTTGTTAGAGATATGTAGTGTTGATCATTGTGACTTGTGAGTGATGGTTAGTGACTTTAAACTATACTTCCTCCTGTACTAAATATAAGACTTAAGTTGACTTTTATGGAAAATTCTAAGAAAGCTAAATAAGTCACTTATATTGAATTACCTAATTTTTTCTACAAACTAGTTTATTTGACTTATAAACTACTCCCTCCGATACTAAATATAAGAACTAGTTGACTTTTTTTGGAGAATTTAAGGAAGCAAAATAGGTTAGTTAACTATGACATATTTGATATTTTTTTAGATTACCTATTAGTTTATAGGTTAAATAAACTAGTTTAAGGGAAAAAATTAGGTGAATCATTTTACAAGTGATTTATTTTACTTTTTTAGGATTCTCCAAAAAAGTCAACTAGGTCTTATATTTAGGACCGGAGGTAGTAATACATAAATCTAATAATCTATTAAATGAGGTATGATTAACTTACTACTAACATATTTTGCTTCCTTAATCATCCCCAAAAAAAGTCAACTAGGTCTTATATTTAGGACTGGAGGGAGTATAAAAAGTCCTATCCTAAAGAGGTTGTCATGGTTGTATGATCTATCCGTTTTATCTGAATATTCTTCGAACTTAACAAGCTTATATCATGGAAAGAGTAAGCCTAACATATTTATATATACAATTAATTACATATTTCTACATGGTAAAAAAATTAAATCTCCATGTACAATACAGGTTGCTTTAGCTGTATGTTGTTAAAGAAAAATGATGTTGATGTGGTCAGGCGGGTCAATCAATTGACTTGAGTTTTTGTGATAGAAAATCAAATATAACCTGTGGATATAATTAGTTCATATTTTAATTTAATTTGGAAATGAAGATGGAAGAGATTGAATAAGTTAGTAGGAAGAATATCAAGATCTTTATGGTAATTTTTTTTATGGGACAGAGAGAAGTGCTAGAAGTACTTTCCCAGATTTGGTGAACTTCAGAGTTGCTAGATTGAATGGGTTTCGGCGGGTGTTTGCTCATGTAGCACCACTTTTCTTTGAGCGTGGCATTGCCAAGCCAGAAACTAAGGTTTGTTCTTGTTCAATGAGCACCTGTGAATTATGTGTTTGATTTTCTTGCTTTTTGTGAAAATAGAGAGGAATTAGGATTGCAATGCATGTGTTGCTGGTAATTCGATTGTTTACAAGACAGAATGCGTGTGTCAAGGCCATATTATTTTGTTCATGAAAATGAATCAAGACAAAGGGACTTTGATATATGGTGTTTATACTGAGTGCTGACTAAAATTTCTTAGGAAATTTCCAGTTTGAGTGTGGAGCCATGTGTGGGAGAAAGTCTTATTGTAACAGTCTTTGAGATCACGAAATCAGAGGTACGCAGTTACATTTTTGTCTCTTTTTGTGTGAAGATGTGGTTAAACAAAGAACTAGAGCTAACATATATGGATCTTATGTTCAGATTCCAGCTTATATGAGGAGGGAGCTTGAGTTTCGGTTTCTTGCTGTAAGCTTTTAGAGTGTACACCTTGATGCCTTCTTAATTCAATTGTTGTCAGTTATGTACTTCTGGTTTGACATGTTGAAATTTCAATCATTCACATCCCAGGTTCTTCCTGAAACGCTTGATGGAGTTCCTTTTGACTATCCAGCGGTATGTGGCAAATGAGTTACTATTTTTGTGATGTGAACACATCTGTTTCTGCAAATACAAATATGTAATATTAACAAACTAGTCGTCTGATGCGTCGAATTTTTTGTAGGTCCTTTGTGCCCGTTATAGTGATGAAGAGTTCTTCAACATTAGATGTAAAGGTAATCCTTTCATCGCTTTGTTTATCAACTTGAGGGCTTGACATGTACTCCCTCGGGTCAAAATTGTAAGACCACTTTTACTTTTTTGGAGAAATTAAGGAATTTGGTTAAATTAGTTAATATTGCCTCTATTCCAAAAATGCGCTTAAAATAAATTAAGGAAGTTAGTCAAGTTGTTTGTAAAAAAGGTGTTTTGGGAAAAGATGGACAAATATATGAGACAAAGTGGATAAAGATCTTATGAGCAGGACCAAATTGAATCTTGAAAGTGGTATTATAATTGGGAACGGAGAGAGTATATATGATTTCCATTTAGTCCAAACTGCTAATATTACCTATTCTTCTTCATGTCCCTATGCATTTTTATGCTTGTGTGCATTTGTGGCATAATTGGCACCTTTCATCCAAAATGTTACAAAAATCAATCGAGGAGACTAGTAAACTTTTTTTTGTTGAAGCTGAATGAGTTGAAAAGGTGGAAGTTTTGTAGTCCCTAATTATCATATGATAAATAATCAGTTCTTAAGAAACAGATGTAATACATAGATTTCATAAATTATTCGTTAGGATGAAAATGAATCAGATTAGAGGAATATCCTCTGATCGGAATATTGTTGGTTGATACTAGGATTCATTTCTAATATCAGTGATCTCTTTACCATTGCCCTTGGTCTGGACCAGATTGTTTCATTTGTTGTTGGTGGATACTTTTTGCTACAGGAAGCAAGGAAATCTACTTTCAGGAATATGGACGGTGGAATATTGATAGGATTTGGAGGGATGATGTCTTTCCTTGTCGTGTTTATCTTCGGCACTGGTAAGAAAATTTTTGAAGTCCATTTGTTTGTACCTCTTCAATATCTGGAAGGATGAAAGGCATAAAATGGTATTCCTTCAGGTCCTAGGACCTATTTGGGGAGATAGTTTAGGTCCTAAAAATAGAAATTAGTTTTGTTTTGTTTTTTCCATTTTCCCCGAAATTACCCACATGCCCCTCAACAATATCAAGTAAGAGAAGAGAATATGGTTGAGGTATTCTGGTAAAAACATGTCATATATTATAACTTAATTAACATTCTTAATATAATCAAATTAGGTAAATGGGTTGTATACTTAGAACCAAAGGGGAGTTACTCGTTTACATTTTCTGAGTCAAATGTTTCTTGTTAGATACAAAATCATTAGACCTTGGTTGGCTTTTACCTTTGTCAGTTTTCTTTCTAACTAACAAACCAGAAAGAATAGCAGTTTCATGGAGACTAAAACACCTTAGGAAGCTGTATAATACACCAAGCAGTTGATATTTGGAAGGGCAAAGATGCAAAAATGTACATGGTAAAAAGGGCATCCAGCATCATGGTAATTTTGAGGGTGCAAAAATATACATAGTAAACCAAAATGGGGCATCCAACACTTGATATTTATAATCAGTTTTACAAAACTATTATTTGTGAAATTGATTATAAATATCCAATTTTTTTAAATTTGAAAGAGTAAGGAACAGAAGGTATAGTAGTTAACTAAGCTTTTTCTTACTCCAATGCTATTGTGAAGGATTGGAAACCAACAGGCTGAAAAATTTTAATAATACTCTCCGTTCCCTCTAATCCTTGTAAAAACACCACTGGACATGGAGAAAGCTGTATGAAAACTTCCATTCCTAAGCTTTCTGTTTTAAGATTTGGTATGCCTTTGAAATCCCATTGTAAATTAATTGAGAATGCATGCAATATTATGTAGTGTCTTGGCAGCAAAGAATCTTGGTGATGAAGCTTACAACAATTTTTTGGATCACACCTATCTAGCAGACCGTAAAACAACTATTCGTGAGTATTTGGCAACAACAGGTTCTGGGATCATGGAAGAGGAACCTCCTGAATCCCTCAAGCAACGTTATGGTGGCTGATAATCTAATCCAAATTGCAATCTATTTTCCATTTGCTACACAAATATGGTCTTTATGATGTGTTAGGTTGGTGACAGAAATAAAGACGTGTTCACCAACATGGTGTTTCCTTCTTCCTCTTTTGTAAAAGTGGGGCAATCGCGCCCAAAAACAATCATCAATACCATAATCCATCACCAGGCTGTCATGATGTTTGGTTATGAAACATTCTTGGCCTACATATACTGATGATCCTTCTTCATGCATGAGTTTGTCCTTGTGTTTTTAAAAGGCATGATTCATGTTGACTAGGCTCTTCGAAAATTTTGATTATTTTTTGGTTATTTTTGTTAGGGATCCGTTTGGTTGTAAGAAGGAAAGTGGAGAAATGGAAAGTGAAAGGGGTAAAGATGGAAAGTAGGGGTAAATTAAGTAATGATGAAAAACAAAGTGTGTGGAACCCAGAAAAAGTGAGAGAAAGAGAGAGAAAACTTGTGGTCTGTGGACCCCGGGATATATGTATATTAGAAAAATACCCTCTACTTTCTACACTTTCCAATTCTTTGTTACTTTTTCATTCAACCAAACAAGCTCTAAGAGGAACTTCTTGAAGGGTATTTTAGGAGATATGATAACACATCAAATAATTAGTAATCTAATCCAACCTCAGCAAGGTTTAAGGAGAAAATTGACATTTTCAAAGTTGGAAGGCGAAATGAAAAGAAATAAAATAGATAAAATGTTTTCTTGGGTGATGGTATCAACATACCCATTAAACCAAGGATAAAAAAAGAGAGGCAAGAGAATACACTAAATGGGAAGATTATGGAGTACTATATGATTTGGGCGTCCGTACGAAACATGATTAATTGAGCAATCCAAAATCCTACAATGTTTGTTACGGATATAACCATTGAAGGATTCATCTAATTCATTTTTGGACCCTGTAAGAATTTGGGACAATTAGATCTAAATCTCCTATGCAATTTAATATCAAATAAGTTCATTAACAACTTCACTTGTTAACCAAAGTTAATAGTCATTAACAACTCTTTACAATCTATTTGAAATTAAATCTTTTGCTTGGGACCAATATGCAATTGTCCCTGAGAATTTTCTGTACAGTACATTAAGATGACTATAGGAAGTGTTAGAGTCAATTCTGATTGTGATCACACCTTAATCGACTACAATTGAGGAATGAAGCCCAAGACAACTGATATTTATGTTCAATTATATGGATTCCCCCCTCATCTGCTATACACTTTACATATCAATGTTACAATCAGTCTCCTTTTCAAGTTCTCGGATAAGTAGTTCCATCATCTTCCTATACATAGGCATATAATGATCATTTATCATAGTCTTAGAGAGCCTGAGCTTGCTGTACAGCTCTCTAGGTGTTTCATATAAGCACACATGTTCCTCGACCGGATCATCAGAAGTCGAACTCGATTCATCCGAGGGATGGGGTACACAGACAATGTGCATAATTCTGCCAGGGGGGTAAAAATGGTGGTTGTCCAAACTGTCAGATGTTGTAATGGAGCTACTCCCTTCAGCAGCATCAGCAAGTTGAATCTCTTCTTCAGTGATCTCTTTTGCTGCAGCTGCCTCTTCTTCTTGAGCATGAATACTTAGGGTATTATCCTGTTTTTGAAGCTCCTTTTCCAGTTCAAACCACAGTTCACCTTCGGTACTATCGTCTATGGTGGAAGTGGTGATATCTTGATTTGTGTGAATGAGTGGTTCCTCTTCATCTATATAGTCGGAGTCCAATCCACCGTTTGATGAATTATGTTCGCTTGAGATGGGATCTCTTGTTACCTCTTCAGTCAGAAGAGATTCAGTTGTTGCCTTGGATATTACAGTGGTTTCGCCTAAACTATCTATTTGAGAGTCAGGAGATGGGACAACACTTCGGCGGCGTGCACTCATGCAAGACCATGATGACAACGATGAGCGAGTTCTCACAACAGCTTCAGCAACACTTTGAGCACTCTTCATCACGACCTGCAAATAAAAAAAAACAGAATCTAAGGCTCAGGTAGATTTAGGAGGAAAAAACCAATGCAGGATGAATAGTAGCATCACAATGAATCGTCAATATAATTCTGCTCTCATATCAGATGCATGATGCCATTAGCTAACAGAAAATCTTGCCAATGCAAGAAGAAACCCTATTTTGATCATATATTTGGGTCTTGAACAGAAAAATGGCAGTGCACAATGGCAATGTGATGTCAAACCAAATTAAAAGAGCTGAAATTAAAATGGGAATAACCAAGGGCTATTTACAAGAATCCCAAAACAAAAATAAGACTTGAAGAAAATCTATTAAAGACGGAAAATCAATAACTAAATAAATATTTCCAAATTTACAAATTGAAAAAAATAAAATATTCCAAAATTTCTATCACAATGCCAAATACAGAATACAGAGATCACAGCTACCTGAGTGCCACTGGTTACCGGCCTTAGAATAGCACCTGCTCCAGCTACCTTGGCTTTTGCACTAGATATTGATGGGAGACGTGATCCAAGTGCAGTTGCAGAGCGATAGACAACATTCAGAACCTTTGTATGCTCCACTTGATCCCGCAAATCATTCAACCACGAAGATGCAGTCACCTAATAGCGACAAACTTTGAGTGAGGATTAAGTGCATGTTCTATTAGATATCCAAACTAATGCAGAAAACAATAATTATCTAGGGCTGAAAGAAGTAATCAGAAGCTAGAGCACCTCAGAACGTAGATTATCAATGGAAGAAGTTGAAAATGTTGGCACCAAGTCAGAACCGTTGATAATAGTAGTGATGAAATGCTTCCCCGACTCTGCTAACTCCCATGTCATGCAGGCAGCTGAAATGGTTGCAATTATGATACAATGGATTAAATATTTTGGTAGTGCTTACTGTTTAGCACAAGACATGCACGATTCTTAGATTTAGAGAAAATTCAACAGCATAAAGTGAATGCCGCAAACAGAAATGTCTAATCCATCTAGTTTGAAAATTAAGGTATTATATATTAGAGTATACAATTTAGTTTTATGATCAACTTCTGTTTGTGGACTAAAAAGGTAACTCAATTTTAACTTTGCAGTTTACCATCAACATGGGCAAGCTTGCTGATAGTCTATCACAGACAACACTCAATTTCTCAGATACGTCATCAAGCAAATGAGACAAGATTTCAAGCTACATGGATGCAGTGCACCTAACTCTTGTAAATCACAATATTTTTGTCATCTTATGCTGGTAACTAACGACAATAACATTTGTTGTAGTCATTTGAAAACTTAAAAACTACCCAAATTGATCAAAACAATAACTTCGGATAATGACACCGACAAATTAAATTACATGGGTTCTTCTGCAATTAATCAAATCTGAAATGAGAAGATAGCATGATGATGTTATAATGTACAAAAACTTCAGAATATATTCACGGGCTTACTTAAGCAATATTTCTAGATATGAACAAAAAGGTAGCTTAGCTACATGCCTGGAGCAAATGTGACACAAGAAGTTGAGGAGAACTCCTTTTGTTCTCTAAGAATGTAGGTTAACAATGCTGCAGTACCACCGCCCATTGAGTGCCCAACAATCTAAAGAAGATAAAAGGGCAATTGTTTAGTGAACTCAGTCACACAGGCAAGCATAAAATGGATTCAAAGAACAAAAAAATAAAAGCAAGAGCGTATGGCATCTGGACCAAATACAGAAATAAGGAAACAAGAAAACAGGAAATAGAATGAAAGAATCTTTGCTAGACTTGTATTGTTTATTTAGTTTTCATATAGTAATGAAAGACTAATACCTTTAATTTAAAGTCGGGCTCTTCGCCAAGTGCCTTAAGTAGAGAAGGAGTTGAAAGCTTTGCAATCCAACGTGCAGCCGCAACCATGCCACAATGTGCATATCCCAAAACTAAGTTGCTTATGCCACCATCACTCAAAACTGAATGATGGAAAGGGACAACAGCGCCAGTTGCAGCTGTCAATGTGTCTTTAATGCTATGAGTACCTCGAATCAATAGAAGGAAGCATTTTGATCTGGTATCACGTATGATTGTGAAAGCAGGCTTCAAAAGCTGCAACAAGCATACAGGACATTACCAAGTCAGTTTTGATTTACAGTGAACATAAGAATGATGAAAATCTAAAACAAATTTGTACTCTCATGGATTATAGAACATGCATTATACTCCATCCATCTCACAATATAAGCTTAAAATAAATAACTTGCGTATATCAAGAAAACTATTACAACTGGTTAAAAGCAATAATTATTTTTGCAATAAGATTTTTTTCCAATTATTCCCTTCTTATTAAGTACGAAAAGAATGTATGGGGAAAAGAAAATGAGAGAGAATGTGAGAAATAATGCTTAGACAAACCTAAAATGAAGCTTACATTTTGGGACATACACTTTCCCCAAAGTAAAAGGAATAAGACTTATTGACTAGCAAAATGGATATAAACTTGCCGTGAAAATTTATCCATAATAGTTCTAGAGTCAAATTAAAAGACATGTCAGCTATCAGCGCATTCAAAGCAAAACTATGGATAATGCAAATAGCAACAACCATCTATCAAACATTCACAAGTCTTGCCTGCATAATCATCATACAATGATAAGAAAATATGAATTACCCGTTTTTTCATCACAGATTATTGAAAATAGAAATATATAAGATCAGTCTAACAGACAAAATTATGTCTGAGGAAGTTAAAACATCAAATTCTTTAAAAAATGGAGAAAATGACACTGAAGGATTCATATTTGAAGATCAAGATCTGAATAGTCCAAATGCCAAAGCCTATTATTCTCCAAATACACCACCACACATAAACATAAAAAACACATAATTCAGAATGAACACAAACTTACCCCAGCTTTGGGCTTCTGCAAAAGGACATCATCAAAAGTAAATCCAGAACACTCCAAAAACACAGGAAAAGGTTTCTTGGAGAAATACATACAAAGCGTCAACAGCCTCAACAGACCATACAACTCAGCTATAATTTCAGGCCCTTTCAGCTGCAAACAATCATCACCAGCATATACACTAGCAACAGCTAAATTCCCCTGCAACAAACAAAATCAAAATACAAACTCACCCACATAACACCAAAAAAAAAAAAAAAAACAATCCAAACAACAAAATTTCACTTCAAGCTGCAAACTTTATCTTCAAACTCAATACCAATCTCAAAATCAGTAAAACCCCATAACAAAATTTCACTTCAAGCTACAAACTTTAATCTCAAACTCAATACCAATCTCAAAATCAGCCAAACCCCATAAAAAAATTTCACTTCAAGCTAAAAACTTAATCTTCAAACTCAACACCAATCTCAAAATCAGCAAAAACCCATTAAAAAAAATCATTTTTTACCTGTTTACGCATGAAATAATTAATGCCAAAGGCCAAGTCACCGATAGGCCACTTGCCTAAAGTCTCAGAATAAGTGAATCTCAAAGTTTCCGTTAAAGTTCCAATGGATTCAAAAAGATTGGCCGGAGCTTGAGCTGGCCTACGAGAAAGTCTCCTTCTTCTGATTGATCTACTTGATTTGGATAAATCCCCATCTGGGTCTTCTTCTTCCATGTCTTTCCTTGAAAGCCTTCTGCTTAGCACGTAATATAGCATCACGGCGGCGCCGGCGGCCGTGGCCATTGTGCCGGCGGCCATGGGATGATGGAATCTTGTGTGGATTGGATAGGATTGATTATATGAAGATGAAGATCAAGAAATGAATAAGGATGTGCTAGATGGTGAGAAAAGGAAAGAAGAAAAAGAAAAGAATGAGAGAATGAGAATTACTTCTCCTGAGAAGGAAGAAAGAATTGTTACTGTTTGGGGTTTTGAGGATTTGGAGTGTGAAGCGTAGAGAGAGAGAGAGAGAGTAACACCAGAGATGGAGGAAGCTCATCTACTGTTTACTCTTTATGACTAAAACGCCCTTTTCTAGTTTCTTTCATTTTTATTTTATTTTATTTTTGGGAGAATTAATTATAAATCCGTGTAAGAAACATAATTAAGACGAGGTCCCACGAGTTGTTATCATCTGTTCGAAAGTTGTTATTGTAAACACAAGAAATTGTAATTTACAGCTAGTGGATCTCATTTTTTCAATGGAACCGGTCTAATTAATTCTCCCTTCATTTTTTAACCCTCTTTGTTTTCTTTTTTATGGGAAGAAGACAATTGGCAAAGGTGGGAAATGCCCATCCACATTAACTAGAAGTTCATTTGACATTATCTTAAAACATGAGTATAAAAGTGCCTATAGATTACTTTAAAATGGGGTTTAAAAGTGCATATACATTGCAAAAGAGTTTTTAAATGCCAATTGTTTAAGTGTGGTTCATTTAAATTTCTTAAGTTAGGTGGTTGGATCATAGTCACCCAAATTCCATGATTGCTCTAATAGGGTACTAGTGGGATTTTAAGTATCTTTAGTTGTACCTGTTGAGTCTTTGTCACCTCTTTGATTATATGAATTGTTTCTTATGTGGTTGTATTGTTGGCTATGTGTTTGTCTTCTTTTGTGGGTCAATATGGTTTGTATTAGAAGTTGGTCGGTGTTATTCATGATCTTTTTTCCTTGGTGTTTGTTTTTAGAACTCCATTGGTTGTTCACCTTTCTAGCAAAGGTGAGATTGAAGATGTTTTTGCACCATTGACATCAAAGGGGTGGGCCCGGCAGAGCATGTCTTTAGACAATCACCCTATACTGACCCCTCACTACCAACCTATATAAGAACGACTATCATTTATCTTGCTAATGTTATGTTTTATAGTTTTCAGTGTCAGAGTCTATATTATTATTATTATTTTATTTTCAATTGCAAGAGTCTATGTTAGTATCTTTGAATTATGTTACTTGGTGTTTGTATTTCATTTCAAAGATATAATGGAAAATCTATTTTGGTAAAAAAAAATTAATAGTTAAATCTACTCTCTGATACTCCTAATCTTCTACTACTACCAGTAAGAAATAAGCAAATGAAAATCATTTTTTAGAGCTAAACGAAATTCAATAAGCATGCTAAAAGAAATTCAATAAGCATCTCAAAACTCAACGCACATTTAACAAGCATCTGAATTTCAAGGTAAACCTCTCTACTTATGTGTTGAGGATTAACCAACTACTATTCTCTTCGTTATGCTTCGCAGAAGTTCACGCCCAGTCATTGTTGATTTGTGTACACTTGTTATCTTTTTTAGCAATCGGGATAATCACTTGTTATCTTTTTTAGCAATTGGGTTAAGCACTTGTTATCTTTTTTAGCAATTGGGTTAAGGCATTAAATACTCCGAGATAGACAGAAGTAGGAGGGAAAAATTTCTTCATTGAACCACTCAACGCTTCTCAACTTGTAAGGGTTGATTGATTTAACTTAGATTTCGGAATGGAGCAGCTCATACGGTAGTAGTAGTGCCACCAAAAAAAGTTATCACGACAAGTTTGCTGGAATATGTCTTGGTGGGATTCGTCAATACAAATTGTTGACCCAATACATTTCTCCTTTCATTATTATTTCATTTTTCTCTTTTACATATATATCCCTTATAATTAATGACATCTTTGGGGGAAAATTAATTATTATATTATTTTCACTTTTTAATAAATTTTAACTGATTTCCTAAAAAAAATTGGGAGAGGTAGTTAATAATTGTTTAATTAATTAATTAATTAATTAATACTTACTATGAGGATTCTTTTTCAATAAATGTTCTATATAGTGGCGTAAAAAATCCTGTTAAAGTGCGAATTTGGGAGGTCCCTGTATATTTATATGTGTGTAGCTTTAGATTGAAGTAGTGTTGGCTTTGGCCTCCAATCTATTAAAAATATAAATGTGCAACCGCCTGCCCATTCCAAATACACTGCAACCCGTCGGCTCGTCCATTAATTAAACGGCTACAGACACTAATCACTGTTCATAGAGCCATTTTCGCTTTCATCGGCTACGGGTATTTGAAATTGAAATTTGAAAATTTTCAATTCAAATTCAAAATTGCCGCTCACGTTCTACCTCTACATATTTCATGTTCAGATTCATTTTCACACTTTAAAAACACATGTGCTTTCAAAGAGCTCTCCTGTTCTTTTCTTAAAGAGCATCTAAGAAATAGCTCACAAACAAAGTTGAGATGGGGAACTGAATCTCCAATGTCTTCCATTGTCAAAAGTTAATCCTCTCTGCTATAATTTCAAAGTCATGGTCAAGTTCGACGGCCTTTCAAGAGCATCCAACAAATAGCTCACAAACAAAAGTTCAGATGGAGGGACTCGATCTCCAATGTATCCCATTGTCAAAAGTTCATCCTCTCAGCGATGGCTTTAAAGTTATGGTCAAGTTCAGGTTGGATGATTTTCCTCAGTTTCTTCTATTCTTTTTTGTTTCATTTTTCTCATACACACCCATTTATTCTCATAAAATGCAGAGGCTTTGCGCGAGAGGCTTTGAGAAACCTGTGATAGTGAAGACGAAGAGCATTCGCAGCCCCACGTGTCCCACGCCCACTTCCTTGGCCCGCCGGAGATACGCGGTGGCGGTGATAACTGGGCCGTCCAACACTACCTCCGTCCAGGTGAGAGGTGATGCCGTCATCCTCCTCCACGTCAGCCCCAACAACGTCCTCTTCGGCGCCGATTGGGTCACATCATCATCGGGCGGTTGAGGCTGAGGTTGTAATTGTGGCGGTGGTGGGTGTTGGTGTTTATGTTGTCAAAGGATAGAAAAGTAAAATTACATTATACTGACAAGCCCATGTGATTGTGCAGAGTGTCATGCATCCAATACACTACGGTTATTACAGCCAATTGTATAAGAAAAATGTAATTTGTTATTTGTGTACAGCTCACCACTAATACGTGTAGGGCCTAGATTGTTTGTATTGTGTAGTATCTCATCATCTTGTATTCTTATCACAGTATATAATAAAAACGTCTGAGCCTATGCAATTTACTAAGGCCTCTTTCATTTTGCAGTATAGTGTCCTTTTCTTCATAAAGTTCTGTTGATGAATGTTAAAGGGGTTCGTGTGAATCCATGGAAGCAGATCGATGAGGGAATCCCAAAGGATATGTGTAAAACAAGGAAAGGTGAGATTTTGAGGAATGTAAGTGGCGTACAAAAGAGTAAAGATAAATGTATGCCACATTAGATTTTTCCCCCCTTACATTTTTTTAACTGATTGCCCAGGAGAGCTTTACATTTGGCGCCTTAGTTGAAAAATAGAAAGAAAGCTTTTCTGATGAAACTAATTCATTCATGTGTTTTCTGCTTTTATGTTCGTAGGATGATGAAAGTTTGTTAAAATGGAAGGAGCAACTTCATGGCACTTTTGATTACTTGCCATCGGAGGATGATGTTACATAGTGATGCCTGGCATTCTTATGCATCTTAAGTCACAATCTATATGTTGTATATACTGCTGCTTAGATATATTGTTGTCTTTCTCCAGCAAGGCTTCATGATGCTACATTAAATTTATTATTCTCTATTTTTTTTGGCCAACTATTTATTATTCTCTATTTGTCACTTTATATTATGAAGGGTTTTGATGCTTTTGACTTAGCTTGGGCATGCATTTTGAAGATGATGAAGGTTTCTAATGCCATTGAGTATTAGAAAAAACTCAAAAAAGTGACCTTTTATTTTTCTTCATCTTATACATGTTGATTTACAATGGAGCTATGAAGTTCAATAAATATTGAGAGCAATGTGGTACATTTGATATAAATTGGAATATATAATATGATCATTTCAATGAAGACGATGCACATTGATTTGTATCATTCATCCTCACTTAAGAGATGAGTAATATTGGTTTAAGGGAATTTTTATATTAGATTGAATTAGCTCAAGGGAAATTTTTATTAGAATTAGCTCTACATACAATGCACACGAAACTCATTTAAATAAATATTGGTTTTTGGTGTGTATTCAAAATGTTCTATAGTTTAATACTATTTATATAGTCTATTAAATGTCACACTCAATCAAAGTTCATATTTAATTTAGTCTAACAAATGTCATTACTCTGCATTAATGAAACAGTCATTCATTTATTTAATGACACCGTTAACATATTCCATAGCTTTTTTTAAATAATGGTATATAAAATTTTGATGTAAAAGCATTCGTGCAACGCACGGGATAAAAAGCTTGTTAAAACAACAATGAGGATCGTTTGGACGCGTAAAATAGGAAAAGGGGTGAGATGAGAATGAGTGGGTGAGTGGGCACGCCACGCCAAATAATATAAATAATAATTTGGAGGGAGAGATGACAAAAAAAAAATTTGGAGGGAGAGAAGGGAAGATTATGATATGGATAGATACTATGAGGAGAATAAGGACAAAATGGAAGGAGGGACCTACACCCATGGTTGGGGGCCCAGGCTTGTTTAATTCTTCAGAGTCCTGACTTCTGACTGCCTGGATCCAATCTAACCCCAAAATCTGCATTGTCATTTTGAATACCCATAAGGGTAGGATGGGAATTAGGAACCAACTTGTGCTCCTCAAAATGATTGACTCATACTTATTTAGAGTTAATTGATTTTTTTCATTGAAATTAAGGATGTAAAATTATTTATTATTAAAGTGTCTAAAGTTAGATTTTTTTTCCTTCAAAACGAATTGATTGTACTCTTAAGCTAACATATATTTTAATTATATGTTGCAAATGTTATAATTTAGTTTTCTAATTTAATTTCTTAACTTTCACAAAAAAATCAAAAGGGTCTTGTATATAGATTTGAGAAAGTTCTATGCTATTACTTCCTCTTGTTTTGATTATGAGATACCTTTGTTTTTAAAAAAAATTAATTAATGGTACAAAATTAATTACTTTAAATTGTTTATTGTTATGTTTTTCCTCAAAACTAATCTATTCTACTTATAAATTAACTTATATTCTGATTACATGTGACAAATGTTATAATTTAATGGTCTAATTTTCTTCCTTAAATTTCATAAAAAAATTAAGAGGTCTTATAAAGGACTAGAGTGAGTATTCTCTAGTCTTGTTCAATGATATCACTAATATATGTAAATTATGAGGAACACTCACAATTTTTTTGAAAACAATTAAAAGACAAACAGTAATGGTTCTAAGTGAAAAATGAGATTCAACAAGTACTTTTATTAAAAGTATCATATGGGATATGATAAATTACAAATATTGATGAATTATAAGTGTTGGTAAGTGTAGTTTCAACAAGGTAAACATTTATTTAGGACCTTGTAACTCAACAGTATGACATCTTCTCTTTTAGTTGGGATATTGTGTGGTAAATCTCATCTTTAATTTAAATTTTTTATTAGTATTTGGCCCTTTAATTTAAAAATACAAAGTAAATGTTTTCATATGACAACCCTTTATTTTGAGAGTTACCTCCATGCTTAATAGAGTTGTGTTAAAAACATCTTATTTTCTACTATTTTACAATATATTATAGCTTGCCTCCTTCCCAACAAAAATAAATTGTTTGAACTTCAAATTTATGTATATCGTGTTATAAAAAAAAATCATTCATATCATACATTAAGGTTATCCTTTTAACTATTTATTTTTACCCTTAACTTTCAGGTAGTATATGCTGAGTTTACCTTTTTATTATAATTATAAGTTACTATAAGTTTGCTAAAAATGCGTCCACTACTTTTTTATCGCCTACTCATAATAAGCCACTCTAGTTTTGGAAGAGATGATGAAACTCCGCATAGACTTTCGCTTTAAATTTTAATGAAATGAAATGTGGCCATTAAGGCATTAAGGAGGTGATTACTTTGTTTCTTTGAGATATACCATTACTATATTAAAAAATGAGGGCAAAAGCGTTGATCCAATAATTAAGGCTAAAGTATGTTTTTAGTCCCTTAATTTTAGAGAAAGTCATATTTTGGTCCCTTAACTTTGAAAAGTGTGTTTTTGGTCCCTTTAAATTTGGAGAATGTGTGTTTTTGGTCCTTAACTTTGAAAAGTGTGATTTTTGTCCTTTTAAACTCCGTTAAAGTATGTTTTTGGTCCTGTAACTTTGCACAAAATCATGTTTTAGTGCCTTAATTTTGAAAAGTAATGGACGAAAAAATATTTTATCCTGTTCTAGAAGGACTAATAACATCACTTTATCCAAAGTTGAGGGACAAAAAACACACTTTTCAAAGTTAAGGGACCAAAAACACACCTTCTCCAAAATTAAAGGGACCAAAAACTTAAGGGGCCAAAAACATACTTTAGCCAATAATTAACTATTTCAATTTGGACAAAAATAATAAATGACTATTTCGCGGTGCATAAATAATAACCAACTTTGTGACCCGGTGCAAAAATAATAAAACCGGTACTAAATGTTAATTTGTAGTTTTGTGTTTCTAAAGTAAAAATACATTTTTACCCTATCGAAATTGAAACCCAACCTTTATTCCTTCCGCCCCTTTATCTTCCCATGCTAACTAGTATTAGCAAGGTTTTAATTGGGAGTGATAAAAATGTATTTTTCACTTCGAAAATAATATCAGAAAGGTTCCACATAACTACAAATTAACATCCAGCACCGATTTTATCATTTTTGCACCGGGTGACAAAATTAAATATTATTTATGCACCGCGAAATAGTCATTTATTAGTTTTGCTCAAACTGAAATAGTTAATTATTAGATCAGCGTTTTTACCCTAAAAAACAATATACCATTACTTTATTTTCATCAAATTACAGCCTGAAAACACATGCACGGGAAAAAAAAATAAAAGTATAAGAAATCAGCTAGTATAATTTTTCACTGAGTATCCTATTGGTCCTTCTAAAAAATTTTTGGCGCACATAACACTTTCTGGTGAAAAGAACATCATAAAATAGTGATATGATAACTACATGTGTATAAATATAGTAACCAGAACCAGACAAAAGAGGGACTTTAGAAAAGAAGCAGCACCACAAATTTCGATTTTTGAAAAGGAATATACGGCATTTTTTTCGTACTGTGAAAAAAGGAATATGTGGCAATGGTCGTTTGGTATTGTGGTATTTTCATGTGGTCGATGATTAAAGGATAGTGAAAATGACATTTTAAGGCCATTAATTAAATTCGTGTACAAAAAGGATTTGATTTCTTAAATATCCACTCATAACCTAAGATTTTTCCACTTCGGGCTGAGCCCATGAAATTAATTCGGTTAATAGAATTTAATTGTTGGTGGTGGACACTGAAACTTAAAACGATGTTTTGTAGTTGAAAATAAAAAAAATAATAATCACGTTTTTCATTGACACTGGTAAATAACCTAATATTAACAATATGTGTGCACTAGTAAGAGTAATATGAAGACTTTTTAAAAGGTGAAATATCGTGTTTACAGATTCAAACTGTTAGAAGTCTATTTTTTTTAAAAAAAAAAATCAATAAAAACTTCCATTTTAATCTTAGTTCTAAACATAGAAAGCAAATGATAAATTCATCCCTTTCAATTGAATTTGTAATATAAAAATTAAAAAGATAAATTAATACCCAACTATTTACTTATCATGTAAGATTAAAGTATTTATTGTTTACCTCAACCTGAATAAAAAAATAAATGTAATTAGTTACTTTTAATTGTTACCAATACTTGATTATCGCCTATAGTACTATAATTGTGGGTTTAAGCACCTCTGACTTTAATTATTAAGAACATTGAGCAGTCAAATAAAATAAATAACAATAACCTACCTCAAAATTGAGGTAGGGATTTCTATTTTTAATTTAAAACCAACTTCTCGAGATTGATTGAAAAATGTTTTATGAAAACTTGGTCATTTTTGAACATTTAGTAGTTTCAAAGAGGGAAACAAAAAAGCAGGCTAAAAAGATCCAACTTTTTGTGAATTGTAATCATATAGGCTCCAATTGCTAGACCAATTATTTTTATTCATAGCAATGGCTTCAACTCACCCATCCTTGTTTTTTTTTTATCAGAATCCATCCTTGTTTTAAAACTAGCCCACAATTAATTTAATCCTTCAGCCCACTTAACCCTAGCCCACAAAATAATTTCCCAAAGTCTCAATCATATATTCATATTTCAAAATTCAAAATAAAAGGCAATGAACTTTACTTTCCTCTCCCTCCATATTTTTTTATAATTTTTATTCTGTTCTCTTTTCCAGAGGCGTATGATATATTTTCACAGAACTCAATTCTTCTATGTTCTACTTCTATCCATGTTTCTGTCCCCAAAATTAATTTTCAAATTCGCAGAAAGAATAAATTTAAATATAAAAGAATCAGTCTGGGGTGACTCATTTTTATCTGTAATAAGTAATTTTAAATTTATCTTCAATTCTTTAAATTCTCCAAGCTGCATCCAGCAAGATCAAAATGTTGACTTTGCGCTGGGAGGTGAATATTTACATTAGGGGTGTCAGAAATTTATACTCCTATTGATATTATAAATACTTATAATTATAAATAAAGGTTTTTGCATTGGATATTGATTTGCTTTGACCTATTTATTGGGCCATGAGAGGTGTCCATTAATTAAATTTGCATAATTGTATATCCTATAGTCTACACATAGTACATTCCAACTGGAATTTCACCCTTTCAAAAAACAAAAGCTACCTTCTATGCACTTGCTGCTAAATTCTAACAAAACTTCATTTCCCAACGCATTAAATAATTTCATTATCTTTTTTACTTGTCCAGATAATGGAAATATGTGCAATCCTATAACTTGTAGGTTTCGATCCACCACAAATCAAACTGGCATATAGGCTGTCTTTTGAATCAATTTTTTTAGAAGGGGATGTTCTGACCTTTAATATCCAACTCCAACTGTATCTGAGTAGAAAATACTACTACTATATCTAATTAGTGTATATATATAAAAATTAAGAAAATTAAGATGGTTATTATTTATTATCAGAGTGTGTTAAGAAATTTAGAAAGCTGTAATAAAAAAAAGAAATATAGAAAGTTTATAAATTTTTTCTATAATAATATCTCCAAGGAAAGGAGAGCATTAAATAGGTGAGATAAAAGATAAAGAGAATGATAATTTTTTTATAGAGGGGGAGAGAGTGAGAGAATTTATGTAATTAATGAGGATAATTTAGAGTAACAATAAGAAATTAGAGCAAGTCATGAAAAACATTGAATGAGAAAGGAAAAATTGAGGGAATATATTTGAAATAAAATCATGGCTTGAATGAATATTCATGTGAATCCAGAAGATCGCTAAAATGGTAGAAAGCAGAGAATTAATTGAATGAGGCTCCAACAAAAAGAAAACAGTGATTGTGAAAACAAATCAATCAAAAGCTACCTAAAAAAAGAAAAATAATCCATAACAGGGAAACTGAAAGAGGCATAAATCAAGTTGACAACTAACTTTCCCGTAAAAACAATGAATTTCAACTAAGATCCAACTAACACAAGATAATGAATTCCAAGAAAAAGAGGGGGAAATAAACAAGATTTTGAACAAGAGATCAACATTTTTTCACACCTACCATGAGTTACCTTTTTTCATTGCCTATTTTCATGTTTCAGCTTTCAAGCACGCATTATATGCGTGGGCCACCGAGCCCTACACTCCCAACTTCACGTGTAAATTAAAGGATATGGTACCAAATATTAATATTGGCATCTGCCAACCTCAATTTGGCTTCTTCCTATAAATGCTTTGTTGGTTTCCCTGTTTCCATGATCAACTAAACCCTGCTTATAGATAGCTTACACCCCAAAACAAATTTCCCTTCAAAACCACTCTTCACCCCAATATTTTTCACACTCCTCATAATTCTGTTCTAAACCATAAACCCAATAAACCTCATTTTTTTCCAATGACAGCTGAATCGGTATCTAACCCGCAAGGCTGCAACCTCAGAAACACCAATTTACTACAAAACCCTCAATATAATGCAATATTTTTTTATTTTAGAGTATAGAAAACTAGAAATGAGATTTCATTTGGGAAATTTAATTACAGGTCCCGTGTAAAAAAACATAATAATGTGAGGTCCCACGAGTTGTAATTACAACTTCTAGAGCTAACAATAACAACTTATTGGTCTTACATAACAACTCGTGGGACCTCACATTAATCATGTTTTTTACACCGAATGTGTAATTAATTTTCCCATTTCATTTTTTCAAATTTGAAGTGAGAAATTAATAAATAATTGAGGGAAGGAGGAAAAAAAAAACGTAGGGGCTAAAGTTGGCCTAGTAATTCTCTAACAATGCCATGTGGAGAAGGTAACGTTAATGTCTCTCTCTCTTCAACTTAATACTCACCAACTGATTCTACTTTCAAAAATCCTACTCCGCATACTTTGCTCTTTATTCTTAACCGCTCCACATCTCTCTCTCTCTCTCTCTCTCTCTCTCTCTCATTTACATCTTCACAATTCACTACTCTTTATTATTTCTCATCCCCATTTCCAAAGTTTTGATCTTTTTCTCAAAAATCATTTCTTTTTCCCTCACCACTCTCATAATATCATCATCAATGGGCAGAATGGGACATCAAGAAGAATCAGATTTCAAAACCCAGTTAGTTTTAAACGTTTGCTCCATTTCTACTCGCCATGTTGTGTGCATTCACAGGCCTATCTCAAACCCACCTTCATTTATTGATTGGTATCACATTCTTGGAGTAAGTTCATGTCTCTTTCTTCTTGTTTATGCAAAAAAAATTGAACTTTTTTCCTGGGTTGTTTCTATTTGATGTGAATTTTAATATAATTAATGGGTTCTTGTTTTTTTTATAGGTGGAAGAAAATGCAGGGTCTAATACCATTCGCAAAAGATACCATAAGCTAGGTGTGTTGTGTTGTGTTGAATTTTAGTTTTGTTTTTTTTTTGTCGTTTTGTTGTTCCATTAGTATCTCCAATTTGCATAATGTTAAAGAATTGATGTGAATTAATAATGTTGCTGTCACAGCTTTGCAATTACACCCAGATAAGAATAAACACGCCAAGGCTGAGATTGCCTTCAAGCTTGTCTCTGAGGTTAGTTTTGTCAAATCCTTTTGGTGTTTCATACTTTGAGGTGTAACTAAGAAATGTCATTAAGTGAACAAAGCATGAAACTGAGCCAGAATTTGTGAGAAACAAAATGTGGTTATGAATATTGGCTTGATTTGATTTGAAGTGAGTGAATGTGATTTCAATCCCAGAACGTTACATTCTTTCATTTTTTATGCAGGCGTATGCTTGTTTGTCTGATGCTGAAAAGAGAAAAGCCTTTGAATTAGAGAGATGGAAGAACTTTTGCTTTGAGTGCAAAAAGATTCCATACTCATCATCTGCTAGTGTGCCTCGCAATATTCCCAATGGTGGGTCAGGTTTTAGGGTGTGGAATATTATCAGCAGGTCAAGGTCTTATAAGATTTGGAAAAACTTTAAGGAAATGAGAGAGAGATTCAAGGAGGAGGCTAGGGTGATAGAGAATTGTTTGAGGGTAAATTCAATGAATAGGAAGGAATCTCCAGTTTTCAATCCTGGAGATTATTTAGATAGAAGCAAGTCTCAACGTAGAACTGATAGAGAAACCCCTGTGTTCAACCCATCAAACTATTTGTACCAAGGCTATCCTCATTTTAGAAGCCAGGTTTTTCAGAATCCTGAGAAGCTTTGGTACTTGCAGAGTGGAAATAGTATAGTTAATGATAGAGGAGGAGCCACTTATGATTCCCCAGTTTTTGAAGTCAGACCAGAAATGAGAATGTTTGCCAACAAATTTGCCTATGTCCCTTCATGAGGCCAAGGCAACAGAAAACATTTTTACTTTCTCTATGTAATTTTTTAAGATTTGATTAATGCAATGTGATCTCGATTGCAGTATTCTGAATTCATCATTCTGCATAGTGAAAGAGCATTGCAGATAGTGTGCATAGAAGTTTTTTTTTTTTGGATTAGAGTACATAGAACTCGGCTATACAGAAATAATCAGTTCTGATTGATGCATATAGAACGACGCATATAAACTGTGTGATAATTGAAAGATAACTGTAATTTGCAATAATGAGAGGAGTATTGATAGCATTTAAAGTTGGCCAGAAAAGAAGATATAAACGTTAGTCAACGTCTCATTTATGACAGCATCTTCATTGATATAGAAAATGCCATTGGAGATTATGTCTCTTAATTATGGAAGAAAGTGGCCAAGATATGTAAGCGGCGTGACTGGTTCTTTCCTTCTTTTAAAAGTTATCTCCCAACAGGTTGAACCAAAAATGGGGCAACCAAAAACCAGTTTGCTGATGGTTTAATAGAAACGAGAAGTTTTCTGGCAAAAAAAAGAAATAGAAACGAAAAGTTTAAAGGATGTTTTCCTTTTGTGAACATATTGACGACCCCATTGCTCAAGGGATGAGACGAGAGTATTTACCACTCACGTCAACTCGTAAAATTGGTAACAGGTAAAGTTTGAATATACTCCCACCGGTCCCTAATATAAGAGTCAGCCGCCAAAATAACGTTTCTTAAGAAAACATGTGAATGTTAGTTGGGTGTCTGGAGTTAATGCTACTTTTCCAATATTGCCCATATTTATTGTGATACTTTAAGAGAAAGATATATAAGCATTAATAAATATGAGAGAGAGTAAGGGGTAAAGTTGGAAAAAACGCATTGAATGAGGAGAGAATGTGGGGTGAGCTCTTATATTAGGGACCAAAACCATTCAAATTTTGGGCTCTTACATTAGGGACCGGAGGGAGTATATAAATACACATTTGAGAGATTTTTTTATGATTTGAACCTTGACATGTAAGTCACGCGAGAGCGCGAATTTCACTAAAAATATTTAAGGGTATTCTCCTCCTAACATGAGACTCACATATTATTGCTGCAAGAGTTGTTATTGCTTGATGAAGGATAATACTTCTGCCAATTCATATATCATTGAGATTTTTGATGCATGGTAATTCACAGAAGTCACACTATCTCACAGTTTTACAGTTCATCCGTATTCAAATTTCAAACTGGTCTCAGGTTTGCAGCAACCCCAATCCCAGTATAGTTTCAAACAGGGAGGTCAGGAATCACATAGGAGTAAAATGTAACTGAACGAATGCTTATAAAGCTATATATTCATAATGCCTCTTAAATGAAAGTTATAGTTGACCACCTTTTCCATTTAATTCTCCATAATAAAAAGTGAAGAGTGATGATAAGAAATTACTATAAATTTATCAGAGTAAGTGAACATTTCTGGTAATTGAACTTGGAAATGATATAGAATGAAATATGGATCTATAAGACAAGTAATTATGAGCAGAGCGAAACAAACGTAATATTTTTAATGTCATACTCATACAGCTGTTAAGGTACGCCCAATAATATTAATCATTTAAGAGATCCAGAGACATTAAAATAGGTTGAAGAGCAATATTGCCGGCAAAGTTGCTCATTCATACTTTGTACATTACCATCTTCATAAAGCCAGATAACTTAACATTAACACATCAGAATCAAGTAATAGATTACCCACAATGCAAAATCTATGGGTTTAGATAAATAAACCTAATCAATATTCCATATAGTTCTTGTTTCCTTGTACTTTTTTTTTTTGACCATATTGTTTCCTTGTACTTAACATTTAAAGTTTAATGAAGAAACTATAAAAGAACATAAAATCCATGGTATAATGGTTTATTCATAGAAATACTCGTCTATATGTAAAGCATTTGAATTACTGATATACTGATATACTGTTAATTATAGAAGAAGTCAATAACCACAGGTTTCTTGAGCTGCAACTGTAAGTGTCCTTGCTATTTTTTCCCCTCCCTGACAAGTCTTATTAAAGGGGATGAAGAAATGTGACATTTTTATTCACGGAAAGATCCACTTCATTGAGGACATAATTGCATCAAGAATCTTTCTTCAGCCTTGATGACTCATTAGCCTTTAGTAAAGAGAGAAGAATAGTGAGAGAGAGAGCGCGTTGGAGAAAGACTGGTTTGCACTATTATATAAGTTGGACTGTTGGAGTATAACATATGAATAAAAAATCTTATAATATAATAATATTAAAATATATTCTTTAATCATCACCCACTATTTCCTTTTACTTATTATAATCAGATTGTTCTGATAAAAAAAGTTATAATCAGATTGTGATAGGGAACTACTGACCACTGAAAGGCTGTAAGTTGGATTGGAGCCTCTACCCAAATGGATCCATGTGTGAGTCAGCCTTATCATACATTACACATTAAAAAAACGGGTCTGATATGTTCTATGGTTATTGATTGATTTGATAATAAAGACCAAATTTTTTTTTGTTTCAATATTACTCCCTCCGGTCCTAATTATAAGTCGCCTTTGACTTTTTTTTGGAGATGTTAAGGTTACAAAATATGTTATTAAATTATGACATATTTGATAAATTTTTATATTAATCATTAGTTTATAGGTTAAACAAACTAGTTTAAGGGAAAAAATTAGTTAAATGAATTTATGATTGACTTATTTTGCTTTTTTAGTATTTTCCAAAAAAGTCAAAGGCGACTTATAATTAGGACCGGAGGGAGTATATATTAATTAGAGCAACATATTTGTTAAAGCTAAAAAGTTTAATTTAACAAATAAGACTAAATATGGACCGATTGGACTGGGCTTTACATGGTTGTTGTGTGCATGCTTTTCAGGGTCTATTAGGCTGTAATGAGAGTAAAATTGGGCCTAAAACAGTGAGATGAGAAAGAAAAGCATATGCTCTCACATAGGATATCGGGGGATTTGCAGTTTAGTCCCTGGTAAGGGAAATTAATACTGGAAGGTCTCAATACATTCCGAAATAATTATAACGTCCCAGGAGCCCTTTCCTGCAATTGTTTGCTTATCTTCAATGACCATTTTGCCCTCATAAGATGAAAGCATAGTCCCCCTGTAGGGACTAGTGAGATGGTAACCATCTTTAATGAGGGCAAAATGGTCATTGAAGTTAAGCAAACAATTGCAGGAAAGGACCCCTGGGACTTTGTAATTATTTTGGAATGTATTGGGACCTTCCAGTATTAATTTCCCTTACCAGGGACTAAACTGCAAATACCCCTAGGATATTCTCATATGAATGAGATGAGAAAGAAAAGCATATGCTCACATAGGATATTCTCATATGAATGAGATGATATTCCGTCACCAACCTTGAGATTTTCGGAAGTTCGAACTAAGATGCGAGAAATGGAAGAGATTCAAATACAGCTTGATGGATCAAAAGAAGCATCAGATTGTAGTAACTTTGTATTCCCCGTAGGAACATTATTGATTCGCCATAATTTAATATTTTGATTCCCAAAATCTTATTAATGTTTGTCTATAATAAACATGCAAGAGATGAAGAATAAGAATAAAGATATATGGTTATGGTGGATTAGTAATATCATGTGCTAATAACTATCCTAACTAATATAATTAATCTAATCAAATTAGAAAAGTGATATTATATTTAGGAGGAATATTGAATTTCAAGTTATACTCCCTATGTTTATAAATATAAAATCACTTTCAAATTTCAATTTGTTTTAAAATATAAGTAATTTTCTAATTTTTCTCAATTTTTATCAAATTAATCCTAATAATGTTTATCTATAATAAATAAGTGAGAGAGAGAGAGTAAGAATAAAGATATATTGTTAGAGTAGATTAATAATATCATGTGTTAATAACCACCTTAATTAACATCATTAATCTAATCAAATTAAGAAATTGATTTAAAATCTAAGAATGAGGGAGTAATTAACAAGGTTTTAAAACTTTTCGTTAATCTATAATTCTATATCAAATGTGGGTGATTCTTCATAATAGATTGATTACTAATGCAGCTTTGTATGATAGTCATATGCATCCAGATGGGTTATGTGGGACTTGTTCGGACCAGCGAGAATCATGTATTCATGTGTTACGAGATTGTACGAGATCTCGTCAAATATGGCTTAAACTGGGGGTTAGTGAATCTGATATTGATTTCTGGTCAAGTGATGAAAGGCAATGGCTAGTTGGCAACATTGAGTTATCTAACAGAAATGAGATAGAGAATTGGAAGTCTTTGTTTTGTGTGGCTTGTTGGTTGATTTGGAGGCGGAGAAATGAAGTCATTCACAATAATTTTTGTCCTTGTTTTGATGAAGGCGTGACTGAGATAAGAGGCATAGTTCGTTGCATGTTAAGGGTCAGAGAGTTGTTAGAGGGTCCGATAAGTTTTATATAGTAAAATAAAGCTTTGTTTTGTATCTTTACTTCCTTATACATAAAAAAAAACTTTTCTTTAATCTATAATTCTATATCAAATATGATACAGGATAAATGCATATGCAGTAACTAATCGTGACATATGGGTGGAGAAAAACTAATCCCAAACATGTAAATGTAAAAAATGAATTTAAATCAAGAATTCAGTAAGCACATAAATAACATGACAAAAAGGCCAGTTTGGTTGGACAAAATGTAACATCCCAAAAATTTAATTAAAGATAATACGAAATTATTGGGGTATTATTGAGGAAATTTAAAGTCTTAGGGAGGATTTTTATGATATTTTGGGCAATTTATAAATATTAAATCTTAGTTAGCTTGGAATTTAAATAAGTATAGTAAAAAGAATTAATTGGAGCTATAAACTTTCATGAACAAATATTTTTGAAACCTATAAAATAGTATGATAGAAAGAGAGAGTAAAAATAATATATGCAAACTTTTGGGCTAGAAATATAATTAAGAATAAACAATAGGGCAGTTAATTATAGTTTTCCCTAAACTATATATATATATTCACCTCCCCCTTCTTCCTCTCCATACCCTTGCCCTAGCCGCCGCTAAACCCCCCCACCTGCGATTTCTCTCCTCTCCTCCCTCAGCCTCTTCGTGTCTCTTCCTTCCGGCAACCACACGGCGGTGTCGACCGCCACTGGCTCCCCAAGATTCTTCCTTTCTCCTCCCTTCTCACTGATTCCTCTCTTCCTCTTCCCTGTCTACTTTCGTCGGCCGCCTTGGAGGCCGCGGTTAACGGCGACAGCGGAGAAGGAAGCCGTCGTGGGTTCCTTCTCCCTTCCCCGTGATTCTCCTTCCCTAAACATCACTCCCATTTTCGTTCTCTTCCAAACCCACACACACGCCTCCTCCGTTTTCTCCTTCTCTCTCCCCGGCGACGAGCGGCGGCAGCGGCGGACGGCAACTATGAAGGTGAGCTTCACTTCTTGTTGTTCTTTAAGCCATTATTCTTCTCCACTCCGTTTCCTTATTTCCCTTCTCTTTTGGGTTTCTATCCGGCCTACTCATTGGAGGACAATTTCCGGCGAGCCTAGCGGATTCCGGTGACGGCGAGTTCAATTCTGAGGTGGAACACCGGATGCAAGCTCCGGTGAGTCTTTGCTATTTGTTCTCACTTCTTTTTCTTCGATTTTGTTCTGTTTCCTATGAGAGGCCGAGTTTGGGTTAGGGATTTGGATCAATAATCCACTTAAAATGATGTGTAGGCTTCGGTTTTGGAGTCATGGGTTCATTTCTTGGTGTAGTTTGGGGATTAAAGCTGTTAATTGAAGATTATGATGTTTGTGTGAAACCCTAGCTTTTGGGGATGTTAAATCCGATGGGTTTTAATGGGATCTGAATTCAAAAATTTCTAATTTGCTCAAGTAGAAGTGTAATGGAATTAAGATGGTGCTGTACATTGGTCTTTTTGAAGTTTTTGCGATTTACCAAAAATTTCTAATCTTTCCCTTTTTGCTGTTCATGTGAATTACTGTTTGGCAGGGGCTTAAAGCTTTAAGTTTGATGATGTGTGCATAGGCTTTTTGTTTGTGGTGTTTTGATGATGTTGAATACAATCCATTGTGCTTCTCTGTTAAATTTCTATGCTTGGGTGGCTGAAAGTGGTTATGACATGATGTTTTTATTGGGCTGTTGAATCTATTATTTTAGGCATTGTTTTTAATAAGTAGTTACAATTATGTAGGGTCAAATCTCTAAGTTAATCTATGCAAAAATATAATAAAAGTGGTTAGGAAACCTTGTGTTGAAGTATGATTGGAATTTGGGTGATATCAAGACGGTGTTAATGCTTTCTTAAATACTAACAATAGGATAGTTAAAGTTGTCCATGTGTAAGATCATAATGATTTACAATATCTAAGAAGAAAATGAAGAATTCGGTTTATATTGAGGAGTGATTCTAACTGGTTATGACTTGCGTAAGTTGAATTAAAGTACTTTTACTACTGTTTTGGTAATGGCTGAACTAATAGGGTAAAAGAAAGACTTTAAATTATAAATTAAATAGTTGCATATTAAGATTCAAATGAGATATGTCAATTCTATATACTTTTTACATTTCTTTTGCTTGGTTTGATGGTTCAAAGTGTTTTGGACGCGAGTTTAATTGATGAATTATGATTAATTATAATATAAGTACTGTATGTAAAATGGAAGTTAGATTAATTGAGTTGCCATGGGTTATTAGTGGTGAATGTGTGATGCATTATGAATGTTTTCTTGGGCTGATATTTGATTATGTTCATGTGTGCTATGATGAGCTTAAATTTTGTTAGGAACTTTCTAACCTCTCTGTCTGTGACCATCGATAGCCTTTATAAAGAAATGAAATGATTGTGATGGATGTTAGATTGGAGCATGGATGAGGCCGTATTGTTTTGGGGCTGAATGCATTTTCGGAATCTAATTACAGGTTTCATGGTTATTGGTTGTATGTTCGGTTCACACTTGGTCAATAGATATTTTAATTGACAATGTTTTGTGTATTCTTTGGTCAAGGTCAGCAATTAAATTAAATGGAAGAATTATCTATTGGAATTTTGAGCTATTGATAATAGAATGGTACATGTATGAAATCGCTAATATGACATGATTTAAAGTTCCGCTACGTGTGATTAATAATTAATTTGATGCCATGAATTGAGTTGGTGTTATTTTGTTTGGTGTTTCGTGATATGCAATGATTATTGACATTGATTGTTACAACATGAGAATCATAAAAGACTAAGTTAAAGAGTTTAACCAGAGAATTAAGAAACTGTGATATGGATGGGGAATGGTTAGTATCACTAGAATTGAGAGAGAGGCGCGTTATTCGTTATACATATTTATGCATAGTTGTTTACCTTTATTATACTTTTATGTAATAATAGGTGAATCGAGTAAGGAAGGGTAAGGAAAAGACAATAAAGCGCTAAAAGGCGGCAGGTAATCACACTTAACCTCGCTATAACATTGAGGGTGATGTTAGTTGAGGTTTTCAAAATCTTTTCTCACCCTCTATATATATATTATCTTTGAAAACTTATTTTTATACAAAATAGGCTATCGGGTGCCTTTCAAACGCGATTACTTTCATATAAAGAAATTTGAAACACTATATATATTATCCTGTCTGGTGGTGATTATCATGGAATGATGTAACATGTATGCAGTGTAGTGATTTGATAGTGGTATGGAGAGGTTACGAGGATAGGAATTGATTATGAGATGAGTTGCAGAGAGTTATGTTGAGAGATATTGATAGTTAGGTGGAAGAAAGGAGTTGAATGAAATTTGTGATTGAGATATGAATATGGTGAATGAGATATTGACAAGGATTCGGTGAGGATTGCATGACACTGAAATTGATGTACCATCTCGCGATGATAACTGTCGATTGGCCAATCGACAGTTATTTGTACTGATGATCCTTTTCAGATTGATTGGATCGGGGATCATAGGTTAACTTATTGAGAGAAGTGACCTACGGTTGTTAAGACATTTTAGAGCCCAACCGCCCCTACAGTTGTTAAGGCATTTGAGAGCCCAACTGTTCCCATTCTGCAATGGAAAACGGAATTGGGGTTCCCTCTCTGGGGAATGCTAGAGAGGGAAATTTGCCTCCTCCTTGTAGAGAGAGGCACAGTGTCAAATCATATAGTGAAGATTAGATGCATGAATGCACCGTGATGGCACAATGCATCTATAGGCGAGTGTGAGAGCTGTTATGGTAGTATTATTTGATTGGTGTATGGGAAGATGAAATTTAGTTAATGTGGAATTGACTGAGGGATGTTGAGTGATACATGGGGAGTAGAGATGATGAATTTGAGTTGATTGAGACGTGACAGAAGGATTTAAGTGATGGATGAAAGAAAATGTAAAATATATATATGTATTATTGATTTTAAAACCGTGGTACCCTTTAGACGCCCTCGCTACCGCACATCTCACTGTTATAGTGAGTTAAGCGGTGATTACTGGGACAAATTGTCTCATCCCACTATTACTCACATTTTTACAGGTATTCATGCACAGACGCGAGCATCAGGAAAGGGAATTAGGTAGTAGAAGTTTTATAGTTTATTTGGAATTGTATATTGCCAATTTGTATAGGCCTGCATTCGTTTCCGCATATATATATATATATTTAGGTATTGTTAAATTACATTTGGTTTTGTTTATTAACCATGTTAGGCAAATTCTTTTCTAACATGGTTAACCATTAATTATCTATGATAGTTTTCAGGTTGTATTAGGAAATTCTTTTCTATCATGGATAATACTTAACAATTAGTAAATTCTTTTTCTAACTATGATAGGACGTTGTTATTATGGAAAATCTTTTTTCTATCATAGTTAGTAAAGAAATAATTGAATTAAAAGGGATATCTTAGGTTAATTAGGGAATTAGTAACAGTATGTAACACAAAAAGTGAATGACGAAATGGAGATGGAAAGAGTGTAAGGGGTAAAAATGGAAAATAGAGGTAAATTAGGTAATGATGATAAAGTCAAGTTTGTAGGGCCAAGAAAAATGTGAGATTGAGAGAGAAAGCTTGTGGCCCATGGAATATATGAAAGTCACCATTTCCATTTCCCATATTCATTTCCATTTGTCAATTCTATCACACCAAATGGGCCCTAACAATAATAATAAAATAAAAAAGGCTTTTTATCTAACTAACTAACTAATTATACTTGGACCAACGACCAGTGTTATTTTTCTCGCGCTTGCTTTCTCACCAAGAAATAAGCACACTCACTTATCACACTGTCTCTCCCCTATAAGCACGTTCACCTGTCACTTTTCTTGAAAAACAAAGAAAGCAACAACAAGTACAAGTCATTACATTTCTTTCTCTTTCTGCCTTCTTCTTCTTCTTCTTCTTCTTCTTTTTCTTTTCACTCTTTTCATTCAACCACATGCATTGCTTCTACAAACCTTATAATCTCGTTTTCTACCTCACCTAATAATCTCCCTACTGAAATACATATCAAAGCTTGAATCTTTACAAGCTTTGTGAGCTGTGTTTTTGTTTCTAAGCCTTCAATTTGAAACCCTTTTATTGAATCCATTATGGCGCCGAATATGTGGATTATTCACCGGGAAATGCAGTTTCTGATTCTTCAATATCTTGAGGACAAGGGACTTAAGGAGACTGCTCATAAGTAAGGCTGTTCTTTATGTTATTTTTTTGAAAGATGTTTTCTTTAATTGGAAGTGTGTGTGCTTTGGAGTTTAGGTTGGAACAAGAGAGTGGTATTTTCTTCAATATGAAATATTTTGAGGAGAAAGCACTTGCTGGGGAGTGGGATGACGTGGAGAAGTATCTCTTGGGGTTTACCAAGATGGATGATAATAGCTTTTCCATGAAAATATTTTTTCAAATCAGAAAGCAGAAGTATCTTGAGGCTCTGGACAGGTATTTTTTATTATTGTTACTGTGTATGGGCTTTCAATTGTGGTCTTTTGGATTGGTCTTTTCATGCTTGTCTGAATGTAGTCTCTTTCTTAGCTTTCCCTTCAATTCTTGAAAGATTTTTTTTTTTCCTTCTAAGGGGTGACAAATCCAGGGCTTTGGAAATTTTGTTGAAGGAACTAAAAGTTTTTTCAACATATAACGAAGAGTTGTTCAACGAAATGACTCAACTTTTAACCCTTGATAACTTTAGGTAATTCATTTTTATTTATTTTGTTGTCTGTGAGTGCATAAGGTATTGAATGTGCACAAGAGGCATTTATGTTATTGCTTTGAAATATTGGATTTGATTTGCTGCAGGGAAAATGAACAGTTATCAAAATATGGTGATACTAAATCAGCAAGAAGCAAATTGCTATTAGAACTTAAGAAAATGATAGAAGCCAACCCCCTCCTCCAAAATAAGCTTATTTTTCCCATCTTAAATAAATCGAAGTTACTGGATCTGATTAAACAAAGGTAACAAATGTAGTATAACTATCTTTCATTTGTTATGGGTTTTATAAATTTGTTCATTCTTCTCACAAACTGCTTTAACTCTATTTGCTAAAGCATTATATCTTTTTTATCTTTTATTGACTTCTCTAATAATTGTAAGTTAATCCAGTTTCTTCATAGTTAAGTTTTATTGATGTTTGCTATTCAGCTTGAATTGGCAGCACTCTCAATGCGTAAACCCAAGGCCAAATCCAGATATAAAAACTTTGTTCACAGATCATACCTGTTCACCCCCAAATGTAGCTACAACACTCCCTCTCCCTTCTTTTGCTGATCTTCCAGACCCTTCTTCTTTTGCTGCACTTGGACTTCATAACTTTATATGATATTGGCCTTTCTAGTGTTTGAGAATTTATAGCTAACACTGTCTGTCATGATAAATTTTGATTTTCATCTGTTACTTGTGTGCAGCCATTTCCTCCACCACCACCAGCCTTTGCCAATGCTTTACCACAACCAGGACGAATAATGAATGCAAATCCTTTCTCGTCTGTTCAATCATCTGTGGTTGCTGCTTCATCATTGCCCGGTCTCCCCAATCAAGGTATTTTAGTTAGTTTTAGGGTATAAAATCTGGTGTATTTCTGGGGTGAAAAATCTGGAGTAGAGATTGTTAGCGGCCTGGATGCAGTTCTTACATTTTCCCTTCATTATGTAGTGTTTGATTATCTGAATAACTAGTACAATTTTTCTTTTGCCAATTCTCACTTTACACTTTGAATAGATTCTTATCATGCTCATGATTTGTTCACTTTCTTGCAGTCTCTTTCTTGGGGCATTCAAGATTACCTAGTGATAACAGTTAATCACAAACAATTCCACATTGGAGCAGCTCCAAAGATTATGGGTTGATTGCTAATTCTTTATTTGTTCATGTATAATAGTAACGCTGTTAGGTTGACTGTTACATAGTTGTTATATCAATGTTTTGGGTGAGCATAAAGAGGTTTAGGTAAAAGGATAACTTGTACATACAAGCTTTAAAAATACATGTAATATCTTCTCAAGCAAACATCACATTTAATCATTGTTTATAGCTTCTTTCCCACTTCAAGTTGCTAATGGTGTAACTCAATGTGTTTTTTTTATGTATCTATATAACAGCCAACATCACATTTTCCTGTTATTCATAAGAGGTCTTTTAGAAAGATA
Organism: Mimosa pudica; assembly: GCA_029929735.1. Classification (NCBI taxonomy): domain Eukaryota; kingdom Viridiplantae; phylum Streptophyta; class Magnoliopsida; order Fabales; family Fabaceae; genus Mimosa; species Mimosa pudica. The sequence continues at coordinate 6,617,139 of JAKELP010000016.1, read as the reverse complement.
AAGAGAGTTGGATCAATATAAGAGGTTCACAGTATAATCATGCTTAATTACCGTTTTTAAAATGAAAAGTAGAGAGTTTTATCCAAGGAGGGAGGAGGGAGAGGATATATAGTGTATAATAAGTGAAATAAGAATAAAATATGAAGATTCTATGAGTTTTACTCACATTAAATGATTTACTCACATTAATATGTACGGGAGAGGAAGAATTTTATTATAAGGTGGAGTTGGCACCCCCAAACTATTTTTGAAAGTGTTATGAGCAATTTAGAGTATTTCATTGTTCATTTCTAAGTACAATTTTCACCATTAATTTAAAAAATTCGAAGGCCTAAAGTACAAAAATGCCCATGTAATTGTCACAAAGGTGCAAAAATACCCATGTAAAATTTTTTAGAGCAAAAATGTCCATCAAATTTCAAAACTGAGGCAAAAATGCCCATCACTTAATTTTTTGACTTTTTAACGCATCATTTTCTGTCACATCATCGTCATACAAGGGCAAATAAATACATAAGTCTGCCACATGTTTTAGTGAGAGATGAACTGGCAAAAAATGATGCGTCAAAAAGTCAAAAAATTAACTGTAATGGACATTTTTGCCACAGTTTTGAAATTCGATGGGCAGTTTTGCTCCAAAAAATTTTACATGGGTATTTTTGCACCTTTGTGATAATTACATGGGCATTTTTGCCCTTTAACCCAAATTCGAATAATGCAATTTTGTCGTTAGTGCACTTCAATTGTTGCTGTTTCGCCATTGGTGTATTTAAATTAGTGCACCTTTGCATGAATGAAATATAAATGGATTTTTTTTTCCATGAAAATATAAAGGGACTTGAAACCATTAAAAATTCCACTTAATTATTAAACAATGCACGTGTTCAATTGTGTATTTTCTGCACCAGAAGCAGGAGAGGGAGTACGTTAATGTGCCACCAATTTCTAGTCAACTTCTTCCACATATTGTCAGTGTGTGGAATATGTAATAGAAAATGGGTTTACATGGGGTGATGAAAAGAGAAATGATGGATGAACTCTGTACAAGTAACTCCGTCCAATTTCTTGAGTTATTAGTCCTTTATCGAATTTAACTAAAATATGAGCACCATTTTTCTATAATATTTCTTTTAGTTAATTATTATTACTTCCTATACTTTTTATATAAAAAAACGAGACTAAATAAAAACTAATAATCAACTACATCTTTAAGAAGATGCATCACATTAGTTTTATACATGACGTGAATGCCTAAATTTTAGTTGAAACTGCTCTTTACTAACAAATCTACAACTATGTCATTACCTCCTATAATAAATATGAGATTTTTTTTTATCTTTTCAGGAAGTGTATAGTGGTGAGGTGGTAGATAATTTTGAGAGAGAAAAAATAAATGGGTGTTATGATCATTGCTTCTTCAAATATAATTAAAGTTAAGTCCTTAGAGACCCTACTTTAATATGAAGAGTTTGTTGGACCTTTCATCAATTATGTCTCTTCCATGGGATTCTAGTTAATTACCCCTAGTTAATAAAACATATCAAAGCACTAAATTATAATATATGTTATATGTAATTAGACATATGTTAGTTTATAGGTAGAATAAATTAATTTTAAAGAAGAAAATAACTTAGGATGTTTTAAATTAACTACTTTTGCATCATTAATTTCTTCAAAAAAGTTTGGTCTTATAATTAGCACAAGAACGGTATCATTTGTTGGATCGAACAACGCGAATGTTCAAATTATTAAGACCTCTTGTGAGAAATTTTTACGTGACTCCGCATCACGACATTTATGGTCTGATCAATAACAACTAACCATGGGTGTGTTTGTAATGGTTTATGGAAAAGGGACTTATTTTCAATTTGACTTATTATTATATACGAATTTTGTTTTCATTCATTTGATGTAATGATGTTAAATAGTTGTAAAGCTGAAAAGTTACTACTCTCTCCATTCATAAACATAATATCACTTTCAAATTTCAATTTGTTTCTAAATATAAACATATATTTTTTCCCGAAATCCTAATGTTCATTTATAACAAGAAAGCAAGAGATGGAGAGTAAGGATAAAGATATATGGGGGTAGATTAGTAATATCATGTGCTAATAACTACCTTAATTAACATCCTTAATCTAATCAAATTAGTAAAGTAATCTTATATTTAAGAATTGAGGGAGCATTAAATGTCAAGATATACTTGCTTTAATGCTCTTTCTCGGTTCCTAAATATAAGATCACTTTCAAATTTAATGTTTTTTTTAAATATAAGGAACTTTCAAATTTCTCTAAGCTTTTTCTCAAATAAAGCTTAATAATGTTTATCTATAATAAATAAACAAGAGAGAGTAAGAATAAAGGTATATGATTATGTTATATTAATAATATCATATGTTAATAACTATTTTAACTAGTATTATTAATCCAATCAAATTAACAAAGTTATTGACAGAGTAATGAACAAGGTTTTAAACTTTTCTTTAACCTATATCAAGTATGATATAGGATCAATTTATATGTAGTAACTAATCTAGAACATATCAGTGCAAAAAGAAAAAAATCCAAACATGTTGGTGCAACAAATAATTGGACTAAACCAATTTTTGGTCCTACAATTTCCCCTAATTTGGGTTTTGATCCCAATAGTATCAAAACTGAGGTTTTGGTCCCTATACTCTACTCCATTTAACAAAGTTAAACCCTATAGTTTTGAAATGACCAGAATAGTACATTAACGGTATTAATTAAATACAATTATATGGCGCTAACTTTGTTAGTTTTACCTATGTAGCCAAAAAAAAAAACCTATGTGGCCAACCACTGAATTAAATTACATGGAATAATGATCCAATGTGGATTACTAAGGTGGAAAAATACGTATTTTAAAAAAATTTAAAAATAAAGGAAAGTAAGGAAACACCCATACATATACAAGATCATTGATAGCCAAGACAAAGAGCGCACAATGTTCAAGGAGGACCCACCTTATTCTAACGCAAAATCGGAGGATGAATGATGGCAATCCCTAATTCCTCTTCGTGGTGATTTGTGACAAAGACGATTTTTTTATAAAATATATTCATAAATAAAATCATTTATCCACCTCATATTATTACTTCCACTTCATAATCTTCTTTCATCAAACCAATCTTCTTTCATCAAATCAGGTAGGCAAAACTAACAGAATTAGTGTCACATAATCATATTTAAAATTATGGGCGAAGGGACAAAACTAGCCACTGTAATTTTCTAAATGGACAACTTTGGCACCCGTAAATTGGATGGTGCAAAACCGTACATTATAAAGTAAAATGGGACAAATTTAGCCACGCCGTTAAGTTGAAGCTAACAGACGTGAGTGTTGGCGTGGGGCCCACCTTCATTAACCTCTAGCTTCAACTTTAACTTTAAAACTTCAACTTTAAAACTATAGGACCAAAGCCCAACCCAAATTAGTGGAAATTATAGGGACCAAGTTCAACACAAACGAAGAATTAAATCAAGAATCCGACAAGCACAAAACTAACAATAACAATAATAAAATACTTGGACCAACGACCACGTGTCCATCTATCTATCGTTTCTTGCACTTGCCTTTTCACGAAGCAATAAGCACACTTGTGGTAAAAAAAGGCAATAAGCACACTCACTTATCACACTGTCTCCCATATAAGTACGTTGACTGTCACTCATCTCCAAAATAAAGAAAGCGACAAGCAAGTCAACAAGTCATCACATTTCTTTCTCTTTCTGGCTTCTTCTTCTTCTTCTTCTTCTTCTTCTTCTTTATCTTTCTTTATTTTTCCCGCTTTCCCCTTCTTCACTCTTTTGTTTCAACCACAAGCAATGCTTCTTCAAAGCCATTCCTGAAATATACGTCAAAGCTTGAATCTTTACAAGCTTTGTGAGTTGAGTTTTTGTTTCTTTGCCTTCAATTTGAAACCCTTTTGTTGAATCCGTTAATTCGGTTGATTTGGCGGCGGAAATGTTGTCATGGAACCTGGAAATGCAGTTTCTGATTCTTCAATATCTTCGTGAGGAGGGATTTAAGGAGACTTTTCATAAGTAAGTAAGGCTGTTTTTTATGTTATTTTTTATGATAGATGTTTTCTTTAATTGAAAATTTGTGTGCTTTGGAGTTTAGGTTCGAACAAGAGTCTGGTATTTTCTTCAATATGAAATATTTTGAGGAGAAAGTACTTGCTGGGAAGTTGGATGACGCAGAGAAGTATCTCTTGGGGTTTACCATGATGGATGATAATAGCTTTTCCTTCAAACTATTTTTTGAAATCAGAAAGCAGAAGTATTTTGAGGCTCTTGACAGGTATTTTTTATTATTGTTACTGTGCATGGGCTTTCAATTGTGGTCTTTTGGATTGGTCTCTTTATGCTGATTACTTGTTTCTGATATTTCGGATGTTTGTCTGAATATAGTCTCTTTCTTAGCTCTCCCTTTAATTGTTGAAAGTTTTATTTTTTCTGCTTAGGGGTGACAAATCCAGGGCCTTTGAAATTTTGTTGAAGGATCTAAAAATTTTTCAACCATTTCACCAAAAGTTGTTCAAGGAAATTACTCAAATTTTGACTCTTGATAACTTCAGGTAATTCAGTTTTGTTTATTTTGTTGCCTGAGAGTGCATAAGGTATTGAATGAGCACAAGATGCGTTTAAGTTATTGCTTTGAAATATGGGATTTGATTTGCGGCAGGGAAAATAAAAAGCTATCAAAATATGGTGATACTAAATCAGAAAGAAGCAGATTGCTGTCAGAACTTAAGGAAGGTATACAACAGAACCCCGTCTTCCAAAATAAGCTTATTTTTCCCACCTTAGAGACATCGAGGTTACAAAAGTTGATTAAACACAGGTAACAAATGTAGTATAGCTACTTTCATTTTTAATGAGTTTTATAAATTTTTTCATTCTTGTCACAAACTGCTTTAACTCTATTTGCTAAAGCATTATATATTTTTATCTTTTAATGACTTCTCTAATCATTGTAAGTTAATCCAGTTTCTTCATAGTTAAGTTTTATTGACGTTTGCTATTCAGCTTTAATTGGCAGCACCATCTATGCGAAAACCCAAGCCCAAATCCAAACTTGAAAACACTGTTCACAGATCACACCTGTTCACCCCCAAGTGTAACTTTTCCTCCTGCTGTTGTTGCAAATCCTTCTACATTTGCTCCACTTGGAGCACATGGCGTGGTATGATATTGGTCTTTCTAGTGTTTGAGAATTTATAGCTAACACTGTCTATTATCATAAATTTTGATTTTCATCTGTTACTTGTGAGCAGCCATTTCCTCCAGCACCACCATTTGCCAATGGCAATGCTTTACCAAGATGGATGGTGAATGCAAATCCTTCCCCGAGTGTCCAATCATCCAATCAAGCTATTGAAGCTCAGACTTATGACTCATCTAAATTACCACTGGAGACTAAGGTTTTTATTTTCTATGAGCCTGTTCATTCACTCCGTCAGTTAGTAATTTTTGTAAATGTCCAGAACATGATTATTTCAATTTTACCGCATTAGGTATTTGGTTCTTCCTTGGCTGCTAATATCAATCCGATCATCTGTAAAGTAGAATCTTCAGATCGAAGCTTACCTGCTTGGCCTGCAGCATTCCATGTATGATAAGCAAAATACCAAATAGACATTGACATTCAGTAGTTTACAATCTACATTGACTGAAACCTGAAATGAAAATTGTGCATCCTATCTTTTTCGCAGAAAATTAAGTTAACGCATTTCGCCCTAGAGCTGTTCTAATCTAATTCCGTTATGTGTAGATTGAACTCATTTTTTAATTTATTTTAGAAGGTTGGAGATTCTTCAGTTAGAAGCTTAGAGAAACAAAGAAGTCCTTTTGATGTGTCCGATAAGTCCAAGCCTTGGCAATTGACTGAGATTGTTGATCCTTCACAGTGTCGAAGCATTACCTTGCCAGACAGTGTTGATCCCAGCAACAAAGTATTCCCTGGAAACTATCCTTGATTGCACTGGATGTTTTAAGTAGTTCATATATATTTTTGTTGAAGAATTTTATGATCCCTGAACACTACTCATTTATTTCAAGGTTTCTCGTCTTCTTTACACACACTCTGGTGCTGGCCTTCTAGCTCTGGGTTCTAAAGGGATTCAGAAACTGTGGAAATGGAGTCATAGTGAACAGAATCCTGGTGGAAAGGTGCTGTATTCTGAAAGATTTAGAATGATAAAAATGCATTTCTTCTGTTTCATGTGTTGATAGCATAAGCATGCATGTATATCAATTCAGGTGTTACACTTATGCATCTATATTTTTGCTATAGCTGCCACAGAAAATTGTACAGGTATAATTTTCTGAGTCTGTTTTAGTTGTTTTGAAAAGGCCACAACAAGTGTTCCTCCACACCATTGGCAACCAGACAATGGTCTTCTGATGACCAATGATGTCCCAGACGGTTCTGAAGAAGCAGTTCCATGCATAGCACTTTCAAAGAATGATGCTTATGTTATGTCTGCATGTGGAGGAAAAATTTCTTTGTTCGACAAGCTGACTTTTAAGGTAATTTGACAGTTTGTATCATTTCAATGTATGCAGTACTGTTTTGTGGCTTGTTGTATTTCAAGCTTAACAATATTTTTGAGTTGCAGGTTTTGACAACTTTTATGCGACCTCCTCCTCCTTCAACTTTCCTTGTATTTCACCCCCTAGATAATAACATCTTTGCAATTGGAATGGAAGATTCAATTATTCATATGTACAATGTCAATATTGATAAGGTAATTAGTTTTCCCTGTTCTGATTTTCATTTCTTTGTCAAACAATTAGTAATGCCACTTGCTTTGCTTGTAGGTCATATATAAATTGAAGGGTCACATGAAGCGTATTACTGGTATAACGTTTTCAACTAAGTTAAATATCTTGGTTTCATCCGGTGCCGATGCTCAGGTATGTTTGACCATAATTTTCATCATCATTTCACTCAACCTTTTGTTTATCGGAATTCTTCTTAGCTTGTGACTGCATCGTGCTTTTGTTTATTTGACTTGTAATTTGCAAGATATAATTTGATTAAAGAAAATTGAACCTTTTGTTATGTCTTGATGAATTTTTCTGTCCTTTTGTTTTTATTCCAATTTGTTAGATTTGCTTTTGGAGCATTGATTCATTGAATAAGAAGAATTCGTTCTCAATCCCAATGCCTTTTGGTATGGCGCCAGCTGGTGATACGCGGGTGCAATTCCACTCTGATCAAGTACACTTGCTAGTATGCCATGAGACACAGCTAGCAATATATGACGCTTCTACAGCTGAATTGATTCGACATGTAAATAACGACCCGAAGCTCGTTTTTTCAAGTCAGCATGAATATGTTAACAACTTCTATTTGCTTTCATTTCAGTGGGTACCTCAAGATTCATTGTCTGGTTCCATAGCATCTGCAACATATTCCTGCAATAGTCAACAAATTTATGCTTCTTTCACTGATGGAAATATTGGAGTTTTTGATGCTGACACCTTGAGACTAAAATGCCGTATAGCAGCTTCTTCTTATTTACCTCAGTCATCAAACATGTATACTGTCTATTGGCTGTTTCTATGTGTGGTATTATTCCATTGGACAATTCTGTCTATGATATATAAGTAGTGCTAATGCTTACTTATAACTATTCAAATTTGTACACATGCATAATATTTTTCTTGGTCAAAAATGTTCTCTAGTTTTGAGAATTACTTGGTACATTGTCACTTTGATTTTGACATCTTATTAGTTAAGATTTGAAAATGCATTGAAAGAAGTAAAAAATACAATGTGAGAAGAAAAAAACAGTCTCTTATTCCTTTCCTTGATTTTTTTGTTTCACTTAACAAATTCTCAACTTGTCCTTTTTTGCCCCCTGTGCAGCCAAAATGTTTACCCTCTTGTTGTTGCAGCACACCCTCAATATCCAAATCAATTGGCTGTTGGGCTGACAGATGGATCCATAAAGGTATTAGAGCCATTAGAGTCTGAGGGTAGGTGGGGAGTTAGAGCACCTATTGATAACAGTTGGTCAGTCAGCAACAATTCCACATCGGAGCGGCTCCAAAGATGATGGGTTTGATTGCTAATTCTTTTTTTGTTCTTGTATAATAGTAAAATTGTTGGGTTGACTGTTACTTAGTTGTTATATTGGGTGAGCATTAAGAGGTTTAGGTAAAAGGATAACTTGTACATACAAGGTAAAAGGATAACTTGTACATACAAGCTTTAGAAATACATGTTATATCTTCTCCAGCAAACATCAAATTTAATCATTGTTTCTAGCTTCTTTCTTAGTCCAAGTTGCTAATGGCGTAACTCAATGTGTTTCTTTTATGTTTGTTATCTATATTTTCTTTTGCCCGTTAGTTATAAAAGGTCTTTTAGAAAGATTAAGAGAGTTGGATCAATATAAGAGGTTCAGAGTATAACCTTGCTTAATTACCATTTTTAAAATGAAAAATAGAGAGTTTTATCCAAGGAGGGAGGAGGGAGAGGATATAGTGTATAATAAGTGAAATAAAGAATAAAATAAGAAGATTCTATCAATTTTACTTACATTAAATGATTTAACTACTATTTATTTATTGGTTTGTGTGAATCACTTAGAAACCCCGTATAATATGTACGGGAGAGGAAGCATTTTTTTGTAAGGTGGAGTTGGCACCCCAAACGATTTTTGAAAGTGCTATGAGCAGTTTTAAGTATTTCATGGTGCATTTCTGAGGTACAATTTCCACCATTAATTTAAAAAATTCGAACAATGCAATTCTGTCGTTAGTGCACTTCAATTGTTGCAATTTCGCCATTGGTGTATTTAAATTAGTGCACCTTTGCATGAATGAAATATAAATGGACTTTTTTTCCCATGAAAATATAAAGGGACTTGAAACCATTAAAAATTCCATTATTAACCAATGCATGTGTTTAATTGTGTATTTTCTGCACCAGAAGCAGGAGAGGGAGTACGTTAATGTTCCACCAATTCATTCAGCTAAATTTTGGTATGCAGGAGTCAACTTCTTCCACATGTTGTCAGTGTGTGGAATATGTAATAGAAAATGGGTTTACATGGGGTGATGCAAAGAGAAATGATGGATGAACTCTGTGAAAGTAACTCCGTCCAATTTCTTGAGTTATGAGTCCTTCATCGAATTTAGCTAACATACGGGCACGATTTTTTTTATAATATTTCTTTTATTTAATTATTATTGGGCAAATGTCCAAAAATAGCCACCGTAAATTTAAAAATGGGCAACTATAACTCTCGTAAATTTAAGGGGGCAAAACCGTATAATGTAAACCAAAATGGGGCAAATCCATACATTATAAACCAAAATGGGGTCAAAGTAACCTCTCTGTTAGGCCGAGTTAAACAGGACTTTTCCAGACGTGGCTCCACCATAAGTAAATGATATGTCAATTCCAAAATCCATCGTGAAAACTAAAATGCATCCACTTGAACCCTAAATAATTTGAAACGAACTCTAAACCCCAAAATCATAAGCCAAATAGAACTCCAAATCATGTTAAATTCACCTTACTTCTTCGTAATCATTTGAAAAAATAAAAACCATTTGAAAAAATAAATTCCCATCAACATATTGCACCCTTAAATGTATGACACATCATTTAAAGATGATGAGCCACATCTGGAAAACTTACGTTTAACTCTGCCTAACAGAGATGTTACTTTTGCGCCATTTTGGTTTACGGTGTACAGTTTTGCCCCCTTAAATTTAATAGAGCTATAGTTGCCCATTTTTAAATTTACGGTGGCTATTTTTGCACATTTGCCCATTATTATTACATCCAATACTTTTTTATATAAAAAGAAGGGTTAAACCAATTTTTAGTCCCTATAGATTCCTATGATTTGGGTTTTGGTCCCTATAGTTTGAAAGCTGTGGTTTTAGTCCCTATAGTTTGCACCGTTTAATAAAGTTAGTCCCTATAGTTTCAAAAGACCTAACAGTGTTAGTTTGTACTAATGTGTCACTAACACCGTTAGTTTTGCTTACTTAGTCGATGAGTACACATGGTGAGTTGGAAATGCACTATTAAAAAATATAATAAAACATATAATTTTAAATTTTCTAAATATAAAAAAAAAATACTAAAATGACAATTATACCCCCATAACTTCATCAAATTTTCATCCTCGTGCCATTGTTCCTTCTCTCTTCCTTGTGTTTGTTCCAACAAAATCAACCAAAAAAATCATAACTAAGAGGAAGACAACAATTATGCTACTATGAAACAATTTCTTGTTCTATTCTCCTAACAAGCCTATGTCTCTAGCGAGAAATTGCAAATCTCCAGACCTGCACCTTCTTTCTACCTCCTGAGCACTGATTCACCGCTCGCTTCACCTCTGACCCCGCCGCCTCCGATGATTACTCCGATCTGACATCAGATTTCTCCGATTTGCCTCGGTTTATTCGCCGTCGTCGTCGTCGGAGGAGGAAGGGTGAGATCTCCTTGGAGATCGAGACGGTGTGGATCTGGAGTTTTTTTAGTCGCCGAAGAACTTTGGTGCGACGGAGGAGACGGCGTCGAAGAAGTCCTTCAATATAGCTCTCAACTCAGCTGCCAAGATATTGTTTTCTGCTAGTATCATTGAGAACTCTTGAATCCTTTCCCCCTCTGATCCCCTTCTCCTTCACTACTTCTCATGGCATCCACGTTAAGTTTTCACCAACTTTGTGGAGGTGCCTCCCATGAAAGCATCACTATTTGCTCTGATGTAGGCTGAAGATCCTCTCCACATACACAATCTCACATGTAAATGATGGCTGGAATTTTAGTAATAATGCAACAATTGTTAACTTTTAATTTTTTAGAAAAGTTAAAATTGTATGCTTTATTTTTTTTTAATAGTCCATTTCCAACTCATCATGTCTACCCAACGGCCAAGTCAGTAAAACTAACGGTGTTAGTGACATATCAGCACAAACTAACACCGTTAGGTCCTTTTGAAACTATAGGGACTAACTTTATTAAACGGTGCAAACTATAGGGACTAAAACCACAGCTTTCAAACTATAGGGACCAAAACCCAAATCATAGGAAACTATAGGGACTAAAAATTGGTTTAACCCTAAAAAGAAACAAAATAAGATTAAATAAAAACTAATAACCAACTGCATCCTTAAGAAGATGCCCCTCATCAACTTTAGACACGACGTGAATGCCTAACCTATAATTGAAATTATTCCTTACTAAAAAAAATCTGCAACTGTATTATTACCTCCTATACTAAATATGAGATTTTTTTTACCTTTTCAGCTGTGTATAGTGGTGAGGTGGTAGATAATTTTGAGAGAGAGAAAAAGTAAATGGGTGTTATGGTCATTGCTCCTTCAAATATAATTAAAGTTAAGTCCCTAGATACCCTACTTTATAATATGAAGAGTTTCTAAAACCTTTCATCAATCATGTCCCTTCCATGAGACTTCTAATTAATTACTTCAAGTTAATAAAACATATCAAATCACTAAATTATAAGGATCAAAACTTGGTTTAACTCAAATAAAGAATTAAATCAAGAATCCCACAAGCACAAAATAACATAACAATAAGAGTAATAAAATAATAAAAAAGGCAGTCTATCTAACTAACTAACGTATCTGAGCATAAATACTTGGACCAACGACCAACGTGTCCATCTGAAGGACACTGAATTAGCTGTCGATGTGGTGATGTCTTGGGTCTAGTCCTTCAAGAAATTTTGGAACCAAGTGATTAGTGGAAGCTAACCCCCGGGTGTCGTTCTCTTGAAGAGCCTAACGCAAAAGAGATCCTAGTAACTAATGCTAAAGTTGTAAGGCATGGGAAAATGTATTTAATTGGAATTTTTCAATAAGATAATTAATGTGAAAAGTATGTTTCTAAAGGTGATTAAAGATTAAGAAAAAGAAAGAGAAGATTTAATCAAATAAAATGGACTTACTCTTGGGGAATGATTGAGAATAACTATCCTAGATCAATTAATATATTTGGGAAGTCAATTTTGGTGCTAATTCACTAAATTATCAAACCTCATGAACCCATGAGTCTAATTACCTAATTAGTGGAACCCCAACTAACTAGAAATTATTAAATCCCTTAGCATCTTTGAGTTTTCTCTAGGTTTCCTAAAATACCCAACCTCGCCAACCGGCAAGTCTAATATCTAGTCTCATGAGCCCATTCAATTAGGTATTATTAATTACCCTAAAGTGTGATTAGTGATTACAATGCATTAGGTTCAATTACAATTCAATTCAACAAACTATCTACCACTACCATGAGTGAATAGAGGGGTTTAGTTACGGCTAGTCATAGGTATGAAAGCAATATTTGTTCCGGAAAAGATAGAATATTTTTGGAAGAAGGAATATATGAAATGGAAGGTAGTTGTTATGCATGCGTGAGATAGCCAAGTAGTTTTTGTGAGAGAATATATATAGGAGTATGTGAATTAACGGTCAAATCCTCTTTATGCGTGTGCTAGTCAATAAATGAATTCCAATTTTATGCGTGTGCTAGTCAATAAATGAATTCCAATTTTATGCGTGAGTCACCCCTTTTTGCGTGTACTGCTCATGAATGGTAGAAGAAGTCTTCTCCTTTTTTTTTTTTTTTTTTGAAATTTGAACTACCAAGGGCCTTGTAGCCTAGTGGTATGATATCTCCCATTTAGGTGGAAGGTTGCGGGTTCGATCCCGCTTGTAACCTCAAGCCGTTAGTGCTTGCTCCTTTGAATAAAAAAAAAAAAATTTGAACTGAACGTGCGCCTAAGTGCATGAGATGATATAGTTGTTGTTCAGCTCCTATATTTTCTCCTTAGCTGAATTTCCTTCATATTTTAAATCAGCACCAATGTTTCAAATTAATCAATCAGTTGGTGTATGCTTCTGCTTCTTTCTTTGCTACAATTCCAATTAATTCTCCTTTGCTCCACGTGACTTATTCCAATCATCAAGGGTTATCTTTGTTTCCTTTTTTTTATAACAATCTTTGTTTCCTTTTTTTTTTGGTAAATCTGTTTCCTTTTTCTCTCAACTACAAAAGGAAAAAAAGAGAAATAATATATATATAGGCTAAAGTATACTTTTAGTCCCTTATGTTTGCATCAAGTTTCAATTTAGTCCTTTATGTTTGGAAAGTACACTTTTAGTCCTTTTTTGCTAACACCGTTAGTTTAACTTAACGGAATATGCTAACTTAACAATTTTAAATGATTATTTTATAATGAAATTAGACCAAAAATAATAAATTTTGAAAATATAAGATTATTTACACTCAAATATTTTATTTTGAACATTTTTTCAGTATTTAATAACCATTTAAAATTGTTAAGTTAGCATATTCCGTTAAGTTAAACTAACGGTGTTAGTAAAAAAGGACTAAAAGTGTACTTTCTAAACATAAAGGACTAAATTGAAACTTGATGGAAACATAAGGGACTAAAAGTATACTTTAACCTATATATATATATATATATAATATTTTAAGTGCTCCATTCTTTCTTCTCTTCTTAATATCCAATATTTATTATTTCCATAAAATATATTTTAAATATCCCATCTTTTTCTAACCATTAATATAGTTTAATTAATTCAAATAATGCCTAAATATTTCATCTCAATATATTAAAAAACACAAATTAACCTATAAAATTATATAACTATTAAGATCTGTCAAAGAGATATGAGGGTTATGGGAAATTAAGGTTGTACAAGACTAGGTTATGAGAGGTTAGGGTTTTATAAGGTTCATGAGCGAATATATAGTTTTTTGCTCCTCCTCCTTTTAAGATCAAGTTGTTACTTTTCTCCTTTAATTTCTTCTCATTTGAATTCAAATTAATCGTATCATGAGTTGTCTTCCTTTCCTCACGTGCATGTGGTATTTGAAATCTCATTCATTGACTTCTTCCAAGCTTTTCATTTTTATTCCCTTTTTTCTCCTCGTTCTTCTTTCTGCTACGTGCTTGATATGGTCAAATTAATTCAGAAAGTTGTTTCTACATCCAAAAATGTTGCTGCTTTGACTTTCTCCATTCTCTTTCTACATTCAAATAATATAAAATCAAATAATAATAATATCAAAATTCAGTTTCTTCCACGAATGTATATCTCAACTAAATTCCCACAATTTTAGCTCATTTTACTCCAAATATATTAAAATATTGTTGAAAACATCAATTTACCATAATAAACTCATATAATTATTAGGGTTTGTCACCATCTTTTCTCGTCCTTGCCATCTCATGAGGCGATAAGCACACTCACTTATCATGTAACATCCCATATTTTTACATCACCAAAAAAAAAACATCCCATATTTTTAATATTAGAAATAAATTATTTTGCTACATTTTAAAATTTTATATTTAAGAATATGATATATTATGGGTCAAAAAGAAATATTAAATTTCTTTCAAAATGAAATATGTAGATTAATTTTATTTTAGGAGAAAACAAAATTAATTAAACTAACATTAGATATATGGGACTAAAATGTTTGAATTTCAAAGAAAAAGACTCAACTTTAAAAGAAAGCCCAAGTAAGAAAACCCTAGTGCTCTCTCCATATAACTCTTGCTTATCTCTCATTATCACCATTTTTGGCCGTACACTCAAGTGCTTTTATACAGGTGCTAATTTCTTCTCCATTTTTTTCCTTCTATGTACACACATATTGAATCAATCATGGTTTGTCTGGTTTAGCAATCATATCCCCATCTTTTCTTTTCCACGCGTTTCTTTTCTTTTGTCTATAAGGGTGGGAGTATTCCATGCGTTTCTTTTCTTTCTTTCTAAGGGTGGGAGTATTTGATTTAAAGATTATATTATATTAAACTTATTATTCTTTCTTCACGGTGCTATACGGGTTCTCAATGATACATTTTTGAGTCTTTCTTTTATATATGATCAACCGATTTGGCTTGTGTTCTGTTTCCCCACACACATATTCTTTATTTTTGGAAAGTTCTAAATTAAGAGAAATATATTAATTTCTAAAATTTTTAAACACTACCCTACTGTGTAGCCTCACAAATAAGCTAATGATCTGTTTTAAGTATTTATTTATTTTTCTAACTACCTCTGATTAATCATTATTTGAGTCTATATATATATAAATAAAAACAATACCTTTATTCCCCTTACCCATGACCGAACCAGTTTTTATATATGTGATATGACCTCTTTAAATTTCTTGAAAACACATTCTGTCTACTACATGGCTCCAAACTTTAAAATAAATATGATCTACATAGTTTCTAACTATAATTTTGCTAAACCATGTCATGATATTTAATGTTTTATAGGAATTTAAAGGTACCTTATAAGTAATTTAATAATAGCCTTAAGGGAATTAAGAGTAGATTTAATTCATCTATTAATAGATTTTGTGTTATGACATTGTAGACTATCATTAGGAATTTGGGAGTAACTTTTGGTATTTCTATAAGCTTGGAAATAAAAGGTAACTCCGGAAAATTTTTCCGTATACTTGTGATTTGTGTATAATTGTATTATAAATAATTATGACTTGATTGGAATATATAAGATAAAATTTAGTGTTATATATTGAGGAATTTGTTAAATTAGTTGTATGAATATTACTTTAGTCTTTTTAAGCATGCTTGTCTTCTATCTATGTGGATTGTGTTATAGTTTGTTTCTTTTCAAGCATTCTTATATGTATTGTTATAATTGAATAGTAGTTAAGTCTTTTTAAGCATGTTTGCTTTCCATTTATATTATGTGAAATGTGTTCTAGTTTGTTCCTTTTCAAGCATGCTTATGTGCCTTGTTATAATTAAATTGGTAGTTGGACCCTGATCAGACATATAGTTACATAGACTAGCATGTGCATTTGTGCTTAATTTGTGGGATTTAATTGGTATTTTTATTCATTATTGAGGTTTAATGTGCATGCTAGCTTGAAAAGAATTGGAAAATATTATTATGTTTGAACATATAAAATTTAATTGAAATAGGAAATTTTTTTTTTTGCCAAAAATTGAAATAGGAAATTGAAAAGAGGAAATGACATATTATTAAAGGAATTTTTATTTTAATGGGAATCTATAATTATTTATTGTAATTATTTCCTATTACTATTTTTTCTATTTTATGATATAATGATGCAGATTACAAACTATAAATTAAATAAAAGGGAGAAAGAAATAAAGGAGGAGCTTTTCCAATTTTGAATTTTAAATAAACACAAGCTGCAACGGGCAAGAGAGATAAAACTCAGTCAAGGAGAAGAAGCAAGAAATTTGGTAACGGTTTTGAGGAAAATAATATATATATATATATATATATATATATATATACACGCAGTTGCTTGGAGAGAGGAGCACAACACACGAGCTGATTCACGAGTAAAGGAAGAAAGAAAAAGAAAACGGAAGCACGCACGCAAAACAAAAAGGAGCAACCACGCACACAAGGATTCATTCAATTCTTTCACAATTTCACATACGCATGCGACTTGGAAGGAAAGAAAAGAATTAAAGCCATTCCTTGAATCTCATATTCACAGCACGCAAAAGGAGAAGGAAGGGAGATCACACTGCTAAATCTCTTTCTTGGTACATTCAGTTAAGAAGTTGTTATCATTTGCTACTAATAATCATTTATCTCATTAAAACTTTATTTGTCACTATGTTTCAGATTCAGTTTTAATAATTTATGGGACGAATTTGAACCCTATGTCTGTCTAATTTTCTTATTCAACTTAGAGTACTATGAAGTTATTTGATTCTTAGATATTTTATTTCCCACTATTAGTTATGTTTAATTTAATTAGTTTATCTAATCTTGTTATTATTGTTTATTGATTAGTGATTGGCCAACATTAGACATGTTTAGGAAATTTAGAAATGAACTTGAAATAGGGAATTTTAGATAGACTATGAGATTAGATAGTGTAGGATTAGATTTTTAATCTAATTTGCGACTAGGATAGACATATACATAGAAGCCCTACATAGTCACATTAGAGCAGTACCGGTTTAAATTAGACCTAGTAAATTAGTGCAAGACATTGCATAATTAATCTAGGTAATTAAGGATATAAATGAAAACCGAAAGGCATTTATAGACACTAGTACTCTAGATTAACTATTTTGATTAATTCATAATTAACTCAGTGTGGAATAAATTCTAAGAAACAAATAAGGGATTAGTTACTCTAAGTTGATCTATTGATTCGTGAATTTCTCTCGTGTTAGTGTAGTTTTTCTTAAATTATAATTAATATTTTGCACCTTTGGAAGAATTGTTATTTATTTTGTGAGGATGTTATGGTATAATAAGTTGGAATTATTATACACACACACACACATACACACATACTGATTTCTGAGATTGATATTATTGTCATAGCATTTGCATTCATGGTGATGAGTTTAGGATTAGAGAAGATTTGTATGGAGAATCATTGTATTATCACGTGGTAAGCTATCACTCGGTGCACAGTGAGTGACACTTTGTCAGGGCCCTCTCTTCTATGTTTTTCTTTGCCAAGGATTTTAAGAAGTTATGGGACATGTGACATCTCTTTACATTCGTTCTCTAAGGAGGGGAGTCATAGTCCATGCTTGAGCTGTGTACCTTTGGCAAGGTACATCTCAAGTAATGGTGAGCTTGGAACAATCTAGTTAATTGGATGTGTTTCTGTTTGGACTATGTGTTAGCCTATGGCTCCTATCAGAGGAATAAGGGTGGAGGCGGTATAAGGGAGGCATGCATGATACATTCTTTAATTTCATGAGTAAATTATCTTTGTTTATGTTTGAGTAATGTAATATGTGTGTAATTGAAGACCATAAACTATTTTGTTGAGTATAATTATTTGTAATATAATTGTATATCAGTTGCTGGTGTATGTTAGGAGATTTCAGTAGTTACTGAGATGTCGATCTCACCCAATTATTAACATTTTTAGGTGAAGATCTAATAATAAGTAAGGGAAGACACTTGAGAAGTAAGCATGTTTATTTTATATTTATTTTGCCATTGACCTCAACCTGTTTTACTTTGTTTTATTTTAAAAAGATCTATTTTGGGGTGTAAACATATATTTTTATAACTTGTATATAATTTTTGTTGAGGTGTTACATATGACACTGTCTCCCATATAAGTACGTTGACTGTCACTCATCTCCATAATAAAGAAAACGACAAGAACAAGAAGTCATCACATTACTTTATCTTTCTGCATTCTTCTTCTTCTACTTCTTTATCTTTCTTTATTTTTCCCGCCTTCCCCTTCTTCACTCTTTTGTTTCAACCACAAGCAGTAAGCCATTCGTGAAATATACGTCAAAGCTTGAATCTTTACAAGCTTTGTGAGTTGGGTTTTTGTTTCTTTGCCTTCAATTTGAAACCCTTTTATTGAGTCCATTAATTCGATTGATTTGGCAGCGGAAATGTCGTCTCGGAACCCGGAAATGCAGTTTCTGATTCTTCAATATCTTCTTGAGGAGGGATTTAAGGAGGCTGTTCATAAGTAAGGCTGATTTTTATGTTATTTTTTTTTTAAAGATGTTTTCTTTAATTGAAAAATGTGTGTGCTTTGGTGTTTAGGTTGGAACAAGAGAGTGGTATTTTCTTCAATATGAAATATTTTGAGGAGAAAGTACTTGCTGGGGAGTGGGATGACGTGGAGAAGTATCTCTTGGGGTTTACCAATGTGGATGATAATAGATTTTCCAAGAAAATATTTTTTGAAATCAGAAAGCAGAAGTATTTTGAGACTCTTGACAGGTATTTTTTATTATTGTTAGTTACTGTGTATGGGTTTTCAATTGTGGTCTTTTTTTTGTTACAAAATTTTAGGAAGGGTTTGGGCTCAACCTAATCCAAGGGTAGGGCACCTAACTCATGATCCTAGGGCCTGTCCATGTGTGCTTTGGGGCATAACCAGCAAGCCCATTCTGACTGTCTGCACAGGTAGGTTACTCTCAGCTTCACTAAGCTACGGAGATGCCTACCTAAGCACTGCGATGGAGACACATCAAAGTGTCACTCCCCAGGAATCGAACTTACGACTAGGTGGACAACCCGACGCTCATTGTTCAATCTTTTCGCCACTGAACCCACGAACGATGGGTTTCAATTGTGGTCGTTTGGATTGGTCTCTTTATGCTGATTAACTGTTCCTGATTTTTTGGATGATTGTCTGAAATGTAGTCTCTTTCTTAGCTTTCCCTTCAATTCTTGAAAGTGTGTTTTTGCTCCTCAGGGGTGACAAATCATGGGCTTTTGAAATTTTGTTGAAGGAACTAAAAGTTTTTTCAATATCTAACGAAGAGTTGTTCGACGAAATGACTCAACTTTTAACTCTAAATAACTTCAGGTAATTCATTTTTATTTATTTTGTTGTTTGTGAGTGCATAAGGTATTGAATGAGCACAAGAGGCGTTTAAGTTATTGCTTTGAAATATTGGATTTGATTTGCTGCAGGGAAAATGAACAGTTATCAAGTTATGGTGATACTAAATCAGCAAGAAGCACAATGCTATTAGAAGTTAAGAAATTGATAGAAGCCAACCCCCTCCTCCAAAATAAGCTTATTTTTCCCATCTTAAATAAATCAAGATTACTGACTCTGATTGATCAAAGGTAACAAATGTAGTATAGCTATCTTTCATTTGTTATGGGTTTTATAAATTTGTTCATTCTTGTCACAAACTGATTCAACTCTATTTGCTAAAGCATTATATATTTTTATCTTTTGATGACTTCTCTAATCATTGTAACTTGATCCAGTTTCTTCATAGTTAAGTTTTATTGACTTTTGCTATTCAGCTTGAAATGGCAGCACTCTCAATGCGTAAACCCAAGGCCAAATCCAGATATGAAAACTTTGTTCACAGATCACACTTGTTCACCCCCAAATGTAGCTCAAGCACTCCCTCTCCCGTCTTTTGCTGCTCTTCCAGACCCTTCTTCTTTTGCTCCACTTGGACTACCTGGCTTTGTATGATATTGGCCTTTCTAGTGTTTGAGAATTCATAGCTAACACTGTTTGTTACCATAAATTTTGATTTTCATATGTTACTTGTGTGCAGCCATTTTCTCTACCACCACCACCACCAGCCTTTGCCAATGATTTACCACTACCAGGATGGATGGTGAATGCAAATCCTTTCTCGTCTGTTCAATCATCTGTGGTTGCTGCTTCATCATTGCCCGGTCCCCACAATCAAGGTATTTTTAGTTAGTTTTAGGGTATAAAATCTGGTCTCTTTCTGGGGCCAAAACTGTGGAATAGAGATTGTCAGCGGCCTGGATGCAGTTCTTACATTTTCCCTTCATTATGTAGTGTTTGATTATCTATGTTGAAAACAAAAGGATTCACAAAATAGTCTTCACTTTATTTCATTGATATGATTACATATTTATAATATAAAAGTTTCCTAAAAGATAATAAACTTCTTCTACAAGTTTACCTAATAATTCCTAATAACAACAAATATTCTTCTACTCTAAATATTTCCTAATACTATAATTATTTCCTATTAATCTTCTAACAATCTGAATAACTAGTACAATTTTTCTTTTGCCAATTCTCACTATACACTTTGAATAGATTCTTATCATGCTCATGATTTGTTCACTTTCTTGCAGTCTCTTTCTTGGGGCATTCAAGATTACCTTCTAATGCCCTTGGAATTATGGGCTATCAAAATAGTGATCATGAGCAAATAATGAAACGGTTGCGATCAGCACAATCTCTTGATGAGGTATTCATGTTATAGATGTGGCTGTCATACCTGTTTCTTTTCTATGCTGTTAAATGCTTTTCAATTTTACTGGATTAGGTATTTGGTTCTTCCTTGGCTGCTAATATCAACCCGGTCATCTGTAAAGTAGAACCTTCAGATGGAAGCTCACCTGCTATACCTGCAGCATTCCTTGTATGATAAGCAAAATACCATATAGACATTGACATTCAGTAGTTTACAATCTACATTGACTGAACCCTTAAATGAAAACTGTGTGCATCCTATCTTTTTCGCAGAAAATTAACGCATTTCACCCAAGTGTTGTTCTAGTCTAATTTCATTATGTGTAAATTGAACTCATTTTGTAATTTATTTTAGAATGTTGGAGATTCTTCAATTAGAAGCTTAGATGAGCAAAAAAGTCTTGTTGATGTGTCTGATAAGTCCAAGCCTTGGAAATTGACTGAGATTGTTGATCCTTCACAGTGTCATACCGTTACCTTGCCAGACAGTGCTGATCCCAGCAACAAAGTATTCCCTGGAAACTATCCTTGATTGCATAGGATGTTTTAAGTAGTTCATATACATTTTTGTTAACAATTTTATGATCGCTGAACACTGCTCATATGTTTCAAGGTTGCTCGTCTTCTTTACACAAATTCTGGTGTTGGCCTTCTGGCTCTGGGTTCTAAAGGAATGCAGAAACTGTGGAAAT
The DNA here is from genome assembly GCA_029929735.1 of Mimosa pudica. Taxonomy (NCBI): domain Eukaryota; kingdom Viridiplantae; phylum Streptophyta; class Magnoliopsida; order Fabales; family Fabaceae; genus Mimosa; species Mimosa pudica. The sequence continues at coordinate 6,595,665 of JAKELP010000016.1, read as the reverse complement.
GGAGTCGTAGTGAACAGAATCCTAGTGGAAAGGTGCTGTATTCTGAAAGATTTAGATTGATAAAAATGCATTTATTCTGCTTTATGTGTTGTTAGCATAAGCGTGCATGAATATCAATTCATGTGTTACACTTGTGCATCTATATTTTTGCTATAGCTGCCACAAATAATTTTACACGTAGAATTTTCTGAGTCTGTTTTGGTTGTTTCAAAAAGGCCACAGCAAGTGTTCCTCCACAGCATTGGCAGCCAGACAGTGGTCTTCTGATGACCAATGATGTCCCAGACGGTTCTGAAGAAGCAGTTCCATGCATAGCACTTTCAAAGAATGATTGTTATGCTATGTCTGCATGTGGAGGAAAAATTTCTTTGTTCAACATGAATAATTTTAAGGTAATTTGACAGTTAGTATCATTTTTAATGGCTGCAGCACTGTGTTATGGCTTGCTGTATCTGAAGCTTGACAATATTTTTGAGTTGTAGGTTATGACAACTTTTATGCCACCTCCTTCTGTTTCGACTTTCCTTGTATTTCACCCCCTAGATAATAACATCTTTGCAATTGGAATGGAAGATTCAACTATTCATATATACAATGGCAAGTTTGATGAGGTATTTAATTTGACTTAATCTAATTTTTATTTCTGTCAAACAATTAGTAATGTCACTTGCTTTGCTTGTAGGCCAAATCTAAATTGAAGGGTCACCAGAAGCGTATTACTGGTTTAACTTTTTCAACTAACTTGAATATCTTGGTTTCGTCCAGTGCTGATGCTCAGGCATGTTTGACCATAATTTTCATCATCATTTCACTCTACCATTAGCCTGTAACTGCATCGTGCTTTTGTTTATTTGACTTGTAATTTGCAAGAAAAGTGAACGTTCTGTTATGTCTTGAACTCTTGATTTATATTTCTGTCCTTTATTTTTATTTTAATTTGTTAGATTTGCTTTTGGAGCATTGGTTCATGGGCTAAGAAGAATACGTTCTCAATCCCAATGCCTTTCGGTAAGGCGCCAGCTGGTGATACGCGGGTGCAATTCCACTCTGATCAAGTACACTTGCTAGTGTGCCATGAGACACAGCTAGCAATATATGACGCTTCTAAAGCTGAATTGATTCGACAGGTTAGTAGCGACCCGGAGCTCGTTTTTTCAAGTTATCATGAATATGTTAACAGCTTCTGTTTGCTTCAATTTCAGTGGGTACCTCAAGATTCATTGTCTAGTTCCATAGCCTCTGCAACATATTCCTGCAATTGTCAACAAATTTATGCTGCTTTCACTGATGGAAATATTGGAGTTTTTGATGCTGACACCTTGGGACTAAAATGCCGTATAGCAGCCTCTTCTTATTTATCTCAGTCATCAAACTGGTATACTACACTATCTATTGGACATTTCTGTCTAAGATATATAAGTGGTGCTAATTCTTAATGCTTACTTATAACTATTCAAATTTGTACACATGCTTAATAATTTTCTGGGTTAAAAATGTTCTCAAGTTTTGAGAATCATCTGGTAAATTGTCACCTTGATTTTTACATCTTACTATTAGTTAAGCTTTGAAAATGCATTGAAGAAAGTAAAAAATACAATGTGAGAATAAAAAAACAGTCACTTGTTCCTTGCCTTGATTTTTTTGTTTCAATTAACAAATTCTCAACTTCTCTTTTTTTGCCCTCTGTGCAGCCAAAATGTGTACCCTCTTGTTGTTGCAGCACACCCTAAATATCCAAACCAATTGGCTGTTGGGCTGACAGATGGATTCATTATGGTATTAGAGCCATTAGACTCTGAGGGCAGGTGGGGAGTTAGAGCACCTAGTGATAACATTAATCACCACCAATTCCACATTGGAGTAGCTCCAAAGATGATGGTTTGATTGCTAATTCTTTATTTGTTCTTGTACAATAATAAAACTGTTAGGGTAACTATTACTTAGTTGTTATATTAGTGTTGGGTGAGCATAAAGAGTAGTCTCGTTCCCGTCTCATCCCTATATATTTATATAATAAAAACTCTCTCATCATCAAAACATTTAAGTAATCAGCCACCAAAGGATGATTGAAGATTTGAAGGCATGAGTAGCCGAATGATTTTGAAGAACCATCCTGAAATTCTCGTGGCTACAGAGGAAGGTATCCAAAAGCTTTGAAACCCTCCCAACCAATCCTCTATCTCTCATTTTTCTTCAATTCAAGTGATTTTTCTCTACTTTATCCTTTCTCTGTATGTCTCATTCTCGGTATTGTTGGGTAAGATGAAGTTAATAGAATGATTGTGCTTTAGTGATTTTAGAAATTTTAGATTTTTTCTTGTTTGATTCTGGTTTCTGGACTATTTTAAATGGTTATTGGATGATAAAGCTAGGATAAAAAATAGGGAATTTCCCGTTACAGGACAAAGTGCGCATTAGGACGAGACACGAGATAGAAACCCTTTCCTGAGCTTATTTTGTGACGGGACACGGGACAAGGGTGACCTATTTGTCACAAAAGTGCAAAAATGACCATGTAAAATTTTTTCAAGCAAAAGTGGCCAACGAATTTCAAAACTGGAGCAAAATGACCATCACAATTGTTTTTTTTTTTTTTTACTTTTTTCATGCATCATCCTTTGTCTCATCATTATCACACAAAAGCAAATAAATATATATATCTATCACATATTTTAGTGAGAGATGAATCGATAGAAAATAATGCATAAAAAAGTTAAAAATGTAATTGTTGGCCATTTTACCCTGGTTGTGAAATTCGATGGGCAGTTTTGCTCCAAAAAATTTTATATGGTCATTTTTTCACCTTCGTGACGATTACATGGTCATTTTCGCACTTTAGCCATTTTCCTAAACATAAACAAATTTCTAATTTTTCTCAAATAAAGTCTAATAATGTTTATCTATAATAAATTAATAAGAGAGAGAGTAAGAATAAAGTAGTATGTTTAGGGTAAATTAATAATATCATGTGCTAATAACTACCTTAGTTAGTATCATTAATCTAATCAAATTAAAAAAGTGATTGATGGAGTAATCAACAAGGTTTTAATTTGTTCTTTAATCTATATCAAGTATGATACAGGATCAATGTATATGTAGTAACAAATCCAGAACATATCAGTGAAAAAAACTAATCCCAAACATTTTAGTGTAATAAATGAATTGGGTTATAACAAAAAAGAAAGGATTGGGTTAAACCAACTTTTGATCTTTATAGTTATAATAATTTGGGTTTTGATCCCTATAGTTTCAAAGATGAGGTTTTGGTCCCTATACTTTCCTCCCTTAAACACATTTAGTCTCTATAGTTTTAAAAGCACTAAAATATGACAATAACGGTATTAAATATGATTATGTGACGCTAACTTTGTTAGTTTTGCCTAAATGGCAAATGACTGAATTAGATTATATGAAATAATGATTTGATGTGTGGATTACTAAGGTGGAAAAATGATTATTCAAAAAATTTAAAACTAACGGAAAGTAAAGAAACACCCACACAAATAGGCACAGGATCGATGAAAGCCAATACAAAGAGCGTACAATGTTTAAGGAGGACCAACCTTATTTGAACACAAAATCGAAGGATGAATGATGGCAATCTCTATTTCCTCTTCTCCGTCTATCTGATTTGTGACAGAGATGATTTTTATTATTTTTTAAATAAATTCATAAATAAAATCATTTTTATCCACATGACATTATCATTTCCAGCTCATAATCTTCTGTCATCAAACCAGGTAAGCAAAACTAACGAAGTTAATGGCACGTAATTATTCTGATAAAAAAAATAATGCCACGTAATTATATTAAGCACCATTACCAATGGTAGTTGATTGAACTGGTAAATGGGCTACAAACCTGTAAGGATGAGAATGCGTGCATGTTCGAATCCCAAGAAGCGCCCTCATTGGGAGAAAGGACAACCTTGACTATGTGGGCAACACTCCTGCCCCTCGAGTCCGAACTGAGTTGTGATTAACAAAAAAACACCAGGCAGAGAAGAGGGGGCAATCTGATCTTTTTGTATTTGAAATATATTAAAGTAAGGTCCCAAGGACCCTACTGTTTATGAGGCAAAAGTAACCTCTCTGTTAGGAAAAGTTAAACAGGCATTTTCCAGACGTGGGCTCCACCATCAGTAAATGACATGCAAATTCCAAAATCTAACGTAAAAGTTAAAATGCATCAAGTTGAACCCTAACTCACTAAAAACGAACTCGAAACCCCCAAATCATTTCGATAAGAAACCAAATAAAACCCCAAATCATGTGAAATTCACCTTACTTCTACGTAATCATCTGAAAAAAATAAAGTCTGCTCAAAAAATTAAAGTCTCATCAACATATTGCACCCTTAAATGTATGACACATCATTTACTGATTGTGGGTCACGTCTGGAAAACGTACGTTTAAATTTACGATGGTTATTTTTGCACATATGCCCAATTTCGCCCCATTTTGATTTACAGTGTACAGTTTTGCCCCCTTCAATTTACCAGAGTTATAGTTGCATATTTTTAAATTTACGACGGCTATTTTTGCACCTTTGCCCTTATTTTGCCAAAACATACCAACTATATTTTTGCTTCATACTCTCCATATTTTTGCTTCATACGTGAATTTTTTTTTTCAAAAAAGAGATATGATAATGGATTAATGGGATGGAGGGAGGTTATATTTCTACCTTTTCTTAAATGTAAAATGTAGATAATTATTTATCTGGAAATAATTTTTTAATTATGTTATGAATATTCAATAACTAGCTAGCCCTATTGTTTATTTTTATTGTCCAAATAAATTGGTGTCTATATTGTGATATGTGATTCAAAATTCAAATATTATTTGCAAAAAAATCTAACTTTCAATTCAACCAAAATTATACGAACAAAGAAAGAGGATGCACTTAGGGGAGGAACAATTTTTGTTCATTTTCTATATTTAATTAGTAATCATATTCTTTAAAATTGTTTATGATCAAAGAAAATTAATTATGAATTTGTGGGTGCTATCGAGGGAGTGGACTTTTGAATGGGGAGGTGTCCAGGGAAATATTTTTTTTGAAGAGGGAGGTTGGATGTCAAAAAATGAGATTGGAGTTTGACTCTTCGTTTGTTTTTATATATGAGTGAGTTTCATTCTTACCCAATTCAAAAATATTACATGTAATCTAAAATGAAACTATTTGGAAAGTTATACTACGTAAAATTTTAGTCTAAGTGAACTTTCATATGGGAGAGGTCTCCAAGGGAAACTTGGTTTCTTTACGAGGGGGTTGGATGGGGAGGTTGGAAATGGAATTTGACTCTTCTTTTATTTTTGAAAGAAGTTACCGATACAATACCCTTTCAAAGTTTCAAAACCATTTAACCATAAGCATTGATTTATCTCTCCATTTTTTCAGTGATTTCAGTCTTATTATCTTCAATTACATATGATCATTTTTAACATAAATTCATTTTCATTTAGAAAATTAATTAGTTGATGAATTAGAAAAAAGAAGTGAAAGTATGAACAAATTGATAAAAAAGATAAAAAAAAAAGATCAAGCAAGTCGTGGCTTGAACGGAGGAGGTCTCCAAGGTAAATTTGGTATTTTAGGGAAATGGGGTTGAACAGGGGAAGTTTGGGATGAAGTTTAACTTCTTTTGTTTTATTCAGAGTGAGTTTAATTCTCGGCTAAGTTGTAAATATTACATATAGTTTGAATTTATATTTTCAAAAACAATTCATTGGCAGTAACATAAATATGACATTAGGGTTTTGCATAACAAAAGAAGTTAGGATAAGTTGGCAATATCATGTTATTTTAACTAATTTAACTAATAGTATATGAGATCTAAATTTATATTTTTTTAAAAAAAAGCAACTCATTCATACTAATAATAATTATCTGATAATATTTCAAGTATTACTTATATACTCATTGATTTTGAACCTCCAAAAGTCTTCATATTACCACAGTATATGATATTTAATTAAAAATATGCACGGGTAAAATACTAGATTCTCTTTTTGTTTTTATACACAAATGAGTCTAACTCTTTACCAAGTTAAAAACAACTCATGTAACGTAAAATGAAATTATTTTGAAAGATTGACTGCCCAAAAAAATTATAGTACCAAGTGAACTTTGGATGTGGGAATTGCTCCGGGGGAAATTTTTAGGGGGGTGTTGGATGGAGAACATTGGGATGAAATTAGATTCTTCTATTGTTTTTATAAATGGTGATTTAAGTTGATTCTTTTTTTTATACATAAGGAAGTAAAGATACAAAATTAAAAGAAAAAAAACAGTTTATTTTACTATATAAAGCTTCTCGGACCCTCTAACAACTCTCTGGCCCTTAACATGCAACGAACTATACCTCTTATCTCAGCCACACCTTCATCAAAATAAGGACAAGAATTATTGTGAATGACTTCATTCCTCTGCCTCTAAATCAACCAACAAGCCACACAAAACAAAGACTTCCAATTCTTTATCCCATTTCTGTTAGATAGCTCAATGTTGCCAACTAGTCATTGTCTTTCATCACTTGACCAGAAAAATCAATATCAGATTCATTAACCCCCAGCTTAAGCCATATTTGACGAGATCTCGTACAATCTCGTAACACATGAATACATGATTCTCGTTGATCTGAACAAGTCCCACATAACCCATCTGGATGCATATGACGATCATACAAAGCTACATTTGTAATCAATCTATATAGTGTGTTTGGCTCGACTTATTTTGAGAAATAAGCCAGCTTATTTTGGGTTTTTGGCCTTGAAAATCCAAAATAAGCTGGTTTATTTCTTAAAATAAGTCGAGCCAAACACGCTATATGAAGAATCACTCACATCTGTAACTTACACCTCTGAGGTATCTTAATTTTCCAAATATCTTTTCAACACCTACTATCGTGAGGAGCAATATCCACAAGAGAATTATAAGTTGACTTCACTGAAAATTGCTCAGTTCTATCTAACTTCCATTTCCCTTTACTTTCTCCATTTATTTGAACAATTTCAATCTCATTCTGCACATTCTCCCATACATTCTTAATACCATTCCAAACTCTAGATCAAATTTTCCCCAATCTAATATTCGGCATTAAATCCTCGCCACCATTATACTTACTACGAATAACACGAGCACAATTATGATTTAAGTTGATTCTCATGTAAATTAAAAAATATTACATGTAATCTGATTTTTTAAAACAATTTATTAGTAGTAGTAATCATAAACATCGTCTACCATTTTATAAAAACAATTTAGATTGTTTAATTATTCCATTTTTTAAGATAAGATGTAATATTTTATTAAAAACAAACGTCCCCGTGTAGGTCACTTGGTATAATTTTCTTTCTAATATTTGTTGAGGCTTTTCATCGTCTAGCAAATCATCTAATGTAACTATTTAAGTGAATAATTAAACAATGCAAAGCAAATTTCTCAAAACTTATAAAACGATTAACATTAACAACTATATAATAATAATTCAAGTACAACAATATTCTTGGAGTATAATAATACATCAACTATATGATTTTCAATAAGTATATTATTTGTCATTAAAATCAAAACAATATCCCAAAAAATAGGAGATGATATGAGAATTCATTTGAATAATTTGAAATTTCCAAAAACAACTTTATCTCACATTAGTCATTAACTTGCAAACTTCATTAATTATAACAACATATCCTCATAAGGTTTCAATATTTAATAATCACTTCAATACATCTGTAATATTTATATTTATATTCACATAATAAATAGGGTTAATAGGGAAATCCAGCCCGGAAGTATACCAAAAGGTGCAAATCCACCTCTGACATATTTTCATATGCAATTTTAACCTGGAAGTAACAATTCAGTGCAATTTTACCCTTCTGTCAATTAAAACTGTTTATTTTGGTGCAAAATGACTCAAATGTCCTCCCATTATATTCTCTCTTCTCTTCCACCCTCCCACCCCAAACCCCAACCACCACCCCACCACCACCACCACCTCTGCCCCACCACCCAACCACCACCACCCCAACCTACCCCCCGCCACAACCACCACCGCGCGCCCCAACCGCCCCTCCGCAACCACCGCCACCAAACATCATCATCAACGTGAGCTTTTGGATTAACGTGCTTCCTTTCTGGAGAAAATATGAAGCTTGACTATGGCATAACATTGATAACTTCTCAAAGCTTCCCATCACTTTCACCATGTTATCAAATGACACCTTTTCCCTTTTACAATTTCCCTTTGGTTTTGATCGCTGCTTCAATCGCGTAAACCCAGTTTAGATTCAAAGTTTCGATCTTTTTTAAAACTGAGCATAAAGAAGTTGTTCAAAGTTATGATTTTGATGGTGTGGGGTTTTGAGAAGAGGGTCGGAGTCTTTGAGGCGGTGGTTGGGGCGCGCGGTGGTGGTTGTGGCGGGGGGTGGGTTGGGGTGGTGGTGGTGGTTGGGTGGTGGGGCAGAGGTGGTAGTGGTGGTGGGGTGGTGGTTGGGGTTTGGGGTGGGAGGGTGGAAGAGAAGAGAGAATATAATGGGAGGGCATTTGAGTCATTTTACACCAAAATAAACAGCTTTAAGTGACCTAAGGGTAAAATTGCACTGAATTGTTACTTCCAGGTTAAAATTGCATATGAAAATATGTCAGGGGTGGATTTGCACCTTTTGGTATACTTCCGGGGTGGATTTGCATATTAACCCTAATAAATAAATATTAACCCTGTATCAAAAAAAAAAATATTAACCTCCCTCCGGTGCAACAGACGAGGTAAAATGCTTGTTACATCAGTTAAACTTTGTAAATCAAATAAACCCTGCTGATGTAAATGTAAACCTTTTTACATTTTCAGTTAAAAAAAAAAAAAACCTTTTTACATTTATGTTTCCAACACTAATAATAAGCCATGACTCCTAAAACCCTAACTCACTTCATCTCGGCGAAGGAGAGCTCCGATGACACTTGCAAGCCTCAGGTGAGCCGTCTTTTCTCATTCCCACCCTTCATTTCTTTGATTATGGCTGTTTAGGTGAGGATCTGATTTGGGGATTCAAGGTTTTTTCCTGCCGTTTTCCTTGCATTTATGGAAACTCTGATCTATGGAAAACCACATGCTTGCTTATTTTAAATTTGTTATCTTTCTCATCTTGTTTTCCTTCAATCTGTGGAAACCCACATGCTAGAGTTCTAATTTCGTGTGTGTAATTTATATTTGCATGTGTAGGTTGAAAAGCCAAGCCTTTGAAGGAACCGAGTCTAATAAGAAAGAATATGACGAGGTATCCCATATCCATATTCTTTGTTGAATTTTTTGGCATTTAATATCTGATTTCTATTTATAAGTAGCATTAAAGATTTCAAAATTATGTGTCTGAATTGCCTTTTCCATCTCTTCTGCTTATAAATTTATATGTGCCTTAATAAGTCAGGTGTCTGGTTTTAACTATCAAATGCAGTTTAATTGTGTCGTGCATTTTAAATTTTGATGTTTAGATAGAATCTTGCTTTATTAGTTGTCTACTAGCTTTTTAAGTTGATTTTAAATTAAAAAGTTCTATCATAATTTAAGTTGTAGTTGGGCTGATCTGAGTGCTAATTTTGATAATCATCCTTGAAGTCTTTTTTTTTCAATCAGCCTCCTTGAAGTCTTTAAGCAGCTGATCAAAGTAACAGCTATTGGAATGCATTTCCGTGTTTGGTTTGTCTTTTTGTCCTTTTTTTTTCTGGAAACTTGATATTAAGGATGAATCTTAATGAAGAATAATTGTGAGGAAAATTTCATACTGCAATCTTTGATTCTTGAATATGTAGCTCATAATATCTATATTAGTATAAACTATTTGGTAAAAAATGGTTAAAAGAAGAGTCATTACAATTCCAAGTGATAATGAGCAACATCTTAGGACAAAATCCAATGAAACAGAAATTTAAAGCAACATTAAGTTTTAATAGGAAGGAAAAAATATGAGAGGAATGGACTACATGTGCATGGAAATATGTTAACCTGGGACTGAGCAAGATTCAGTCCCTTATGTTGGTGATTGTTCTTGCATTCATGACCTTTAAGTAGCCTATCAAAATAAACATCAACATAACCAACATAAGGAAGGTATTTTTACTGAGATGTTGATAAGGTCACCAATATAGGACAAAATCCATGATTCGTATGTTCTTGCATTCATCTCAACTTAGAATCAAACTCCAAGTTAAGAATTTGGTTTGATTCTTGCACTCTTATGAGCTCAAAGACCATTAAATAGCCTATCAAAATAACCAAAACATATACATCATGAGGTCAATTTGTATAATTCAAATCAAGAAGTAGCCCATAAATCAATCAATGTCAAGTAAGGGGTGTATGCGTGTATGCATGCACGCCAAGACAATATGTGTATGATTATATATTAGTTTCTTTTATGAAAACAGAGAATTTTAATTATCTTCTTTGTAAAAGAAACCTGTCTTTCTTGACATGTTACAATCAACATGTGTTAAACTGTCTTTCTTAACATGAAAACTAGGGAATTTTGTTATTTGTTGTTATTCCACCTGCTGATGATTGGTTTCGAATTCTTTAATCTGCAGGCTTTGGTATCCAGTTACACCTGCAATGGGCAAGTCATCTTTTGATGGACCTGAGTGCGTAAAAGAGGTGCAGCCTGTTGACTTTTAAGAGTATTTGATATGATGATTAGTTAGTGAAAATTCTGATAGTTGGACGTCTCAGACGTGGTTAATGTATTGTATTCAAGCATATAGTTTGGTAACCAAGACACCTAGAATTGAATCAAAGCCTGCTTTTGGCAATAGATTGCTTACATTTTCATGTATAGTGCTTTTGTTGCTTTGTTTTTTTATTTGTCCTATTTTAAAACTAAGATTGGGCCGTAAACCTAAATTTTATAAGGTATCCAAACAAACTCAAATCTAATTTTCAAAACAACTCATTGCCTAATAGTGATTTGATAAAAAAAATTAGAGAAAATAAATGTTAAGAATTTGTGCTTAATTGTCGTAAAATAAATTCTAATTCCAAATTTTAGTAAAAGAATAAGTTAACATTGTTGGAGATGCTGAAAAAACTAAAACAAATCATTCTACAAATCTTATGTTTATTTGTTTACAAACTAGTTTGACTTATGAATTGGTATAATATAACATAATAAAATGTTATATAATAATTAAGTCATTTGTTTTCTTTAATTTTCCCACATATATTAAGAGTGTGAATATTTCTTTCAATGTACGACACAAACTAATGTATTTATAATTTGAGATGTATAACAACTGCATGATGAATAACCCGCGCAACGCGCGGGGTCCATTCTAGTTATGTTCTGCATCTCTCTCCTATTTGCCAAGTCAACCCTCACTCCACTTCACTTCACTGGTTAGCATTGTTTTCCTCTTCTTAGTACAACATATTACAAAGCATGTCAAACTTAACTTCTTTCTCATCGTTTTCCTCTTCACTTCACTCTTGATTTTTGTCCTGTCAGTATTGTTGTGATGTAGGCATATATAACACATTCCTTCATCAGTGTTCTGTTGAGAAAGCATGCGAATATTGGGAACCATCATACAAGCTAAGCTTATTCAAGCAATTCATCAAACCCCTTTTGTTATTTCTCTGAATCTCAAGTTCAAATTTTTATGCACCCACACAGCACAAGTTTGTGCTGAAGGCAACCCCAGAAGCTTGGATAAGCCTAAGTGCTTGTCCTACAGAATTGAGAGACTCTCTAAAGGAGAATCTGTTGGGTCTGCTTTCAAGAGTTGGATGGGAGATGGGTTTCCTATTCATAGAGGGGATGTTTTTCATGCCATTAATCGTCTTAGGAAGCACAATATGAACAAACGTGCACTTGAGGTGACATCACTTCCCTTATTTCTTTGTGTTTTTGCTGTATGTAGCTAGTAGATTTGTATTTGGGCATTTATTTGAAAAGTTCAAGTTTTAAATTTAATCAAGTAATGGTCTCTCTATGATCAGTTTCTTCATATTAGTTAACTAATTTGATTATGTCAAGGATGTTAGTTAAATTAGTTATAGTCCACTTGTCTTTTGTTATTGCGGAGCATTACTAGGGATAATTTGGGGAAAATTGTGACCAATTAGAAATAGATCTCGTATATAGGATCGGATCGGAGGGAGGGAGTAGTTTATTGGATATTGGACCTATCATTTAGATTGCAGTGTGAAGGATACTTAAACTTTCAGGAGCTTGCATATATTGTTTTTGTATGAAGTGTTGTAGAATATGACATAGCCAGTGAAGAATATTTAAATAGTGGAAAGACTTAGTTGTCTAGAGAAATGAAGAATTTACATGTTTGTACTTACACTATTGTTTGATGCTTTTAGCTCTAGCTAATTTGAGATGCTGATAGAGATAATTGATCTGTTTTGTGTCAATGAATGGCTATTGATAGGTGATGGAATGGGTGATTAGAGAAAGACCTTATAGGCCTAGGGAACTAGACTACTCTTATCTCTTGGAATTTACAACAAAGCTTCATGGAATATCACATGGTGAGAAGCTCTTCTCTCATATTCCTTCTGAATATCATAATGAGTTGCTCTACAACAATCTAGTGATTGCATGCTTGGACAAGGGTGTGATTAGGCTTTCACTTGAGTATATGAAAAAAATGAGGGAACTATGTTATCCCATCTCACCCTTGGTTTTCAACCGCCTTATTATTTTACACTCCTCACCGAGTCGCAGGAAAATGATACCAAAAATACTTGCTCAAATGAGATCTGATAAGGTTACCCCACATGTTTCTACCTACAATATCCTGATGAAAATTGAAGCTAATGAACATAATATTGAAGGTTTGGTGAAGGCCTTCAGTCAAATGAACCAAGCAAAGGTCGAACCAAATGAAATATCTTATTGCATTCTGGCCACTGCACATGTGGTGGCTAGATTATATACTGCAGCTGAAGAATATGTCGAAGAAGTTGAGAAGTCGGCTACCGGGAAGAACTGGTCAACATTAGATGTGTTGCTTATGTTGTATGGGTATTTGGGGAAGCAGAAGGGAGTAGAGAGGACCTGGGGCATCATTCAAGAACAACCACTGGTTAGATCTAAAAGTTTTATGTTGGCCATCGAAGCATTTGGTAGAATTGGAAATCTAAGTCGAGCTGAAGAAGTGTGGTTAGAAATGGAGTCAAGAAAAGGATTTAATTCTACAGAAAAATTCAATTGCATGATATCTGTATTTTGCAGACATGGATTCGTTGACAAAGCTACTAAACTTTACAAGCGTATGGAAGTGAATGGATGCAAACCAAATGCCATAACATATCGTCAGCTTGCGTTGGGCTGCTTGAAAGCTGGTATGATGGAGCAAGCCTTGAAGACGTTAGAGTTGGGGACACGCTTCACTTTAACCAAGAGAGTTAGAAGTTCAACTCCATGGTTAGAAACTACTCTTTCAATTATTGATATTTTTGCTGAGAAAGGTGATGTTAGCAATTCTGAGAAATTGTTTGAAGAACTTCATATGGCTAGGTACTGTAGATACACATTTGTTTATAATACCTTGATTAAGGCTTATGTAAAAGCTAGAATTTATGAGCCAAACCTTTTGAGAAGGATGATTCTTGGAGGGAGCTAGGCCAGATTCTGAAACTTACAGTCTTTTGAAACTTGCTGAGCAGTTCCGACCCTGATTTCTATGTATCTTGTAGCGAAATTTGTGTATTTATTTGTTGTCTGTCTTCTACAAAATTACTGAGCTCATCATTGATTATGATAGGTTAGAAGCAGTATTATCAAACAGATACCACTGCTAATGTCTCATTTCTTTCTCCTAACATTAGCTAGTTGCAATCTACCTTGTTTGTTTGGTTGTAAGAATTGATGTTTGAATCTGTAATATTTGACTATTACTTTGCAATGAAGTTAATTTAATATTTTGTCCTTAAATTTGCTTCATTTTGGTTTTAGTCGTTAAGAATTATCATAAAGTTACAAAATACCATTCAAAGCTTATACTCTTCCAATAATTTATGTTTCTTAATCTCTTATTCAGTCAAAGTTAAGTCCATATTCTTTTCTCATCAATCTTCCATCTTCAAAAAGCTTCATATTTATAGGAGAACAGAGATATAGCCAAGCTAGGTTAGGGTGTATAACTCATAACACATAGCAAAAGCATTTCATAACCAGATAGGAGAACAGAGATATTAGAGATTCATGATCATTCTTTCCCAAGTTTGCTAATTCTTCAAATCCAGTTGACGTATGCTATGATCTCCATCAATCCACTTGTCCTCTCATTTTTGGCATTTTGATTGTCTTCTAAAGTTCATGTGTTGATCCAAAATAATTGTCATACCTGAACTTTCATTTCTTGTCTTTTACACATCAATAATCAATGTATCCCTCCTCAAACTCACGAGCAACAAATGGAATTTGTAACAACTCATCTTCGCTTTCATCTTTGGTAAAGTTTTACAACCATCTTTAGCTATAGAAATGAAGATGGAAATTGGGAAAGAGAGATCACATAAATGTTTGTTCAGTTGCTAAGAATGTTAACGCCAACACTAACATTTTCACAAAGTATCAAATATAAAACGCACAATTGCTTTTACTTATAGTTCTTTTTTAACGTGATCTGAGACCCATTTTTCAATTGGTTGAAAACACTCGTAGGACGAAAAAGTTCTGGGAACATCAGTAAGTTTTGTTACAGTATACTACTATTATTTATGCTTATATAATGTGTGTTTGGGTAGACAAATGTGCCAAAAGTTTCCTTGTTTGATTGTTCTACCTCTATATATTTTGCAATTTGCAGTAATCAAACAAGGAAACTTTTTACATACTTAAATTTTTTTAAAAAAATTAAATAAGGGCCCGTTTGGTTCAATTACATTGCATGTCTGCAATGGTAATCAAGATTACATTACCATAAATGTAGTTTTGGTTGCTCTTTAGTGTAGTAATATGGATTACAATTGCAATGATGATTACCAAAAAATTGGTAATCAACATTCATAGCTCCCCCTATGAATGTGCATTACCATCCATTGTAATTCTTTAAAAGTCTTTTTTTTCCCTCATTAACTAAAATGAAAAGACATTAAATACCCTCAATTTAAATCAATATCATCTCTCTTCTTTCAATCTACCTCCTCCCTCTCTCTCTCTCTCCCCCTTATTTTGACCTACTTCAACTTCTCTCCCTCCTCTCTCCATTTCTATCCCACGCAACTTCTCTCCCTTCACCATTCTTCAATTCCATCCAAAGCCGTCTCTTCTCGACTTCAAATCTGATTTAAACCCCACATGACTGACAGTGTATTAGTCTCGTCTCCCCAATACTTCTCCCATTTTAATCAAAATTGTGAAATTATAATTTCATGCATCAATAACAGCCCAAAATTGTGAAATTGAAGGATTGTATCTTATTATTTTTTTTTGTACGAGAAGTATTTGGTGAGTCTGGTAAAAAAAGGATAGAAATTTCAAATGAATTATTTGGTTTTGCACCTAATGCTAAGGAGAAAAAGGTGAGAAGAGGCAAATAATTTGAAGGAAGATACATCAAGCCAAAAGAAAATAGAAGAGAACACATGAATTTTTTTAGGAAAGGGGCAAAATAGCAATTGCATAATTTTTTATATTTAAAATAATGATTGCAATCCCATCACTTTTCAAACTTACCAAACATACACATGGTAATAAATATTGCATTATCATCCATTGCATTACATTGCATTGCACTTCAAAACTGTCATGCAATTGAACAAAACGGGCCCTAAGATTGTAAAACAAAAACACTTTAACTAGCTAATCCTAAAATTGTTTTGAGAAATTCTGATATATATAAAATAAATTAGGGGTAATTAATCATCCAACACACATAATACAGAAAAATTCCCACAAAATGGTGAAATCAAAGTAGTAAAAAGTTGTGACTAGTGCCAAATAACTCGTTACACGTAGTCAAAACATTGTTATTCACATCTCAAACACTTGATATTCATTAGTGAAACAACTGTTAGCTTGTGAATAATAAAGGGATAAAGGCCAAAAATACCCCGGAAGTTTCCACCCAGGAGCACTGAGTATATGGAAGTTTTCTAAGGGGCAAATATACCCTGGAAGCAATAAAAGTGGAGAAAATTTGCCCTTCCATCAAAAACACTAACAGTCAACCGTTTAGTTGACCAAACGACACTAGCATAATTTTTGGTCAATTAAACGGTTGACTGTTAATGTTTTTGACGGAAGGGCAAATTTGCCCCAATTTTATTGCTTTCAGGGTATATTTGCCCCTTAGAAAACTTCCATATACTCAGTGCTCCTGGGTGGTAATTTCCGGGGTATTTTTGGCCTTTATCCCAATAATAAACTGAGAGCAAAAATATCTTATTCACTTGGAATGTAATTAAAGTATGACCTTTTTGAAACACTACTTTAATTTCATAATTTTGAGGGATATTTTTTATAGTGTGATCTCAAATTAATTACCCCAATAAAAATAAAATATAAACGAAATAGACTAATTAGTAATTACAAATGGTGCTTTTATTTTGTTTGGCCTCAGACAGAAGCTCTCCTGCACATCTGAACCTTTCACTATTCACTTCTTCATCCATTTCTTCGTACTTATTATACTGTGAGTTACTATTTTGTTTGCCCCCTCTGCTTCTGCTTCAAAAACCTACTAATAAACGTAATATACTGTTGATTATCTATAATGGGGTTGATTAAAAATTCGATCTTTATCCTGATGGACTTTATAGTATGCAATATACATACAATACATGATGACGCTATCAGGATTCTCCTCTACTTCTTATTCATTAAATTTATTTATTTTGATCATGTCTGTAGTTGATGTATAATTCTGAATGATCAGATGAAGCTTTTACTTCCACTCTTGAGAAAATTAGGCTTGCACTCTACATGCTCGGCAAAATTCTGCTATGACAAATCTCTTGAATTGTGTTTTTTAAAGAAGGAAAATTTAGTGGAAGATGACCTGCCTGATTTTGATTTGATGTACATTTTGTGATTGTTTTTTTCCATTTTGTGGCATTTCCTTTTGAAGGTGTTAGTCTTCAGAGAAGTATGAAGGAATAAGCAGGTGGTCAGAATTAAGAAGTTTCTACTTTGTGAAAGACTATGATATTTCGGCCTACATCCCTTATATACATAGAATCTTTCATAAAAACTAATACTTCCAGATGGCCTTTTGCACTTCATTGTTATTGCTCGGATGCTCCTTCCAAGAAATCCAAACTTGCTCCTCTGCAGGTTCATCATTTCCTCTTTTAGCATCACTTGATGACAATACAATATAATGCATAAAAAGTTTGGACATTTGATGTTTCTTTACGTTTCTAAGAAATTTGGTTGGTTCTTCATTGGCAGGAGAGAAGAATGATAGATAGGTTTAAGATATTTGCCAAAGGAGGTGATGGTGGTAATGGTTGCTCTAGCTCTCGGCGTAGTCGCCATGATCACCAAGGAAGACCTGATGGTTCTCTTTTCCTTTTTCATTTCTTATGATTCTTGTTCATGAAGTATTGTAGTGAAGAAATTCCAGTGAAGCGAATGGAGCTCATGACATTGTTGCGTATATGTTTGTGTTTCATAATAGGAGGAAATGGTGGCAAAGGAGGTGATGTGATTTTGGAATGCTCCCCCAAAGTTTGGGACTTCAGCGGCTTGCGGCATCACCTGGTATGCACAGATATCATTTGCCTAGCCTCTATGAAGTGATCAAATTTCTAATGTTCAAAAATACTGGTGATAGTTATTTTTATGAGCAGATAGCCGAGAGAGGTGGACATGGAGCATCAAAGAATATGATAGGAACCAGAGGCGCTGATAAAGTATAATTGATTTCACTTGATTCTTTCTGCCTTTTGTTTCAAGATCATTGTTTTTATGCTCTTATGGTTTTACCTATTCTGCTAATTCACATTAATTTTTGTAGGTTGTCCACGTACCTGTTGGCACTGTACTTCATCTTGTCGAAGGTGATATCCCTTCCACAGTGAAAATTCAGTCTTCAGCAGCTGCTGATCCTTGGGATATTCCTGGTGCACTTGTTGATGATCTTTCTGACCTTGGTGATTGTTTGACCCATGATGCTAAAAGTGGCAAAGAGGAAGTCAAAGAAGTTCATACTACAGGCAGCTCTTTATCAACCGATGCATCATCGCGCAGAACCTCCAAATTAGGAACAGAGACTGAAGGAGAGCAGGAGATTCAATACAATGTAGCTGAATTAACGGAAGAGGGTCAACAAGTTATTATTGCCCGTGGAGGAGAGGGTGGTCTGGGTAACGTTTCTGCTTCCAAAGACTCAAGGAAGTCCATGACGTTTAAGGCAACCAGTAAAGACAACGCGTCCAGTCCCCAGAATTCTAGTGATGATAGCTCATCCCTTAGTGCTGGTTTGCCTGGTTCTGAGACTGTTCTCATATTAGAACTCAAGAGCATTGCTGATGTGAGCTTTGTGGGAATGCCTAATGCTGGTAAAAGCACTCTACTTGGAGCCATATCAAGGGCTAAACCTACTGTTGGTCATTACGCCTTCACAACCCTGAGGCCTAACTTAGGGAATCTGAACTTTGATGACTTATCAATAACAGTGGCTGACATACCAGGACTTATCAAGGGTGCTCACGAAAATCGCGGTCTCGGACATGCATTTTTGCGCCACATAGAACGTACGAAGGTTCTGGCTTATGTAGTAGACTTGGCTGCTGCTTTAGATGGAAGAAAAGGAATTCCACCATGGGAACAATTGAAAGATTTGGTTTTAGAGCTGGAGTACCATCAGGAGGGTCTATCCGATAGGCCTTCATTGGTTGTGGCAAACAAGATTGATGAGGAAGGTGCCGATGAAGTTTATGAAGAGTTGCAGAGAAGAGTGCAAGGTGTCCCTATATTTCCTGTTTGTGCTGTCTTGGAGGAAGGAATACCCCAGCTTAAAGATGGCCTTAGGATGCTTGTCAATGGTGAAAAATCATGCAGGCTTTGCTTAGATCAAATTTTGCTCCATTAGATTATTATAGTTTATGAAAAAAAAAATCTCTTCATATCCTCTCTTCTCAACTAAACGCGGTGTGTTAGATGTTGTCATTTGCATTTATACATGCGTGTATATTTTTTTCCCAAACAAAATTTTGTTATTTGAGATCTTATTTCTTAACTTATCATTTTGGTTTGCTTATTAGCTCGTTACAAAATCACTTTTTGAACGCAAAAGCAAAATCTTATGGTGTTATATGCCAGTAGAGATGTATAATTTGTAGAGGTGCAAGATGCAAATAAGCATAACATGTGCCTTTCCAAATAAAGACAAAAGAAGAGAAAGAAGCATAACTGATAATTATTTTGAATCCTTTGTGTTTGGCTTAAGCCGTAACAGGTAGATAGAATATAAACAAAAAAAAATCAATCAGGTAAGATAATTTATGAATTCTGCAGCTGTAGCAATAGCTGCCCCAGTAATGGCATCTATCACAATCCTATCTTTCTTATTGTCACCCACTGCTGATAGCACTGCCCCTGTCACTGCACCTCCAATCATCGCATTCTTCTGTTTTACACCCAAAATTCCAATGAGAACAAAACTAATTTTAAGATCAGAATCTCAATTGCTGCTCAAAAATCAAAATAGAAAGTTATATTGATGCTCCTAAAGACATCAAGGCTCCAATAATTGATGTATGAGTTGTGAAAGGTACGGTGGTGCCAAAACTTGCCTGATAGCATATCAGAAACTTAATAATAGAGATACGGATGCTTCATAAGAATATCAGATATCATAGCAGAAGAAAATATATGATATTCTCAAGTGTTGTACTATCATGTTTTTTAAATTATGAATGCTCCATAACACATAATGGATCTCTATAATTTTATACTAGAGGTGTATCAGAGATAACTGGATATGGAGAAAACTTACCCAGTCCCTGGTGCCACGAATCCTCTCAACCCCATACTCGGTTCCAACATATAAACCAGCTATTGTTCCTGTTAGAGTAAAAAAGAAAAAGAAAAAAGAATATAAGTGACCTGAATGGTTTTGACAGATTTAACATAAAGCCATGCTTGCAACACAAGTCTTACCCCAGTATGCACCTTCCTTACACATCTTCTTCAGCTGCAATAATATTTTTCAATGAGCATAACATGTTCAATGAAATGTGAATGTATTTTACTGATGAGCTCTGGCTCAATGTTAATTTTTTAATGAAAAGGGCAAGCACTAAACTGCTTGAGGTTACTGGGAAGATTGAACTTGTAACCTCTCACTTAAAGAGGAGATGTCATACCACTAGGTTATAAATTCTTTACACGGGCACAATGTAAATAAAAGGCTCTTCAGGACTGATGGATTTGAATTTCAATACAAAATTAAAGTAGACCAAAGAAAGGTCTATGTTCCTTAGTCCCTTGTCTATACAAGACAAATCTCTAATAAAACTTTTGCTTTTAGCTCTAGCAGTCTTTTACTTTTTTGTTGCTCACCCAGACAATCCTTTTTCAATGGGACTATAAATGAAAGCATCATGTATAGGTAAGATTGACGTCAGCATTCTTATATAATTCACAATTACAGTACTTTGAACTTGAGCCTAAAAGCACTATAACCATTTTTTTTTTTGGTGATGACTATAAATTATAATGCATTTCTAAAAAGGCAAACCCTCGCAAAGGAAAGTAACAATCACAACTCACTCCACATTGCTAAAAAAAGAACTCACCATGTCCTCAAAATTATGACGTGAAACATTTCCTGAAACAAAAATGATTTCAGTCTCAAAAATGACCCCAAACAGAACATGAACTTACTGAGAACACAATCAATTATCAATGAAACTAATCAAAGGCTACACAACATAAAACAATCAGTAAAGTAATCGCATTATGTAATTCAAAAAACAAACAAGGCATTTCAAATGGCAGTATTAATGAGACAAGACAAATAAAGAAGATACAAAAAAATTAAAAAAGTACAGGAATGGAGAGAGATTAAGAGATAAATGACCCCTATTGAGCATATGATAGGTATCTTCAGCAGCAGACCTGGTAGCAGCAACCTGAAACAGTAACAAAAAAACAAAAACACTGAATATATCATTGAAATATAAAAAGGGGTAAGATTTAAGAGAGAAAAAAAGATTATTACAGTTCCAATCTTGAGGAAACCATCAAGGGTGACATTCAAAAATGGACTGCCCATATCAATAGCAACATCCACCTTTGGTGATGATACTGAACCTGAAAGTCTGCTCCAAGGCATTTTATTTTCACTCTTTTCTTCTCAGATCAATCTTCTTAATCACTCTTACTTTCTGAGCTATAAAGATTGAATCTTTTGGATCCCCTCGATAAAATTCAAAACAAAGCTTTCACTTTAAGTTGCTTAAACGAGATTGACGGAGTAGTTTAATTGGTTATTTTATGACTTTGTTTTTTTGTACTTTCATTTTCTACTTAGGAATTATTGTGAAGATTGTTTTGGCTGAGAGATGGAAACTGATCTATCAGGATAAGATGTCACGAGACCAATGGCCAAGAGTACACACAAAATCCAAAAGATAAAAAGGCAACATTCTATATTCTAGTTAAAATTAATTTGGGTCTCACCAAACACAGATAATATATAAAAAGTCATGTTAATTGGTCAAATGAAAATAGCGTCTTAGATATATTACTTCTATTATCTTTCATAATTAATTTAGCTATATAGCCTTGTAAGTTGTAACATATGTTTAAAATACAATATCATTGTGAAATTCAACATCTATTGTTACTTGTTTCAGTCATAAATATGAGATATAGTTGATTTTTTTTGAAAAATCCTAAAAAACAAAATAAATTAATTATAATTTTTCCCTTAACTAGTTTATTTGACCTATGAACTAATGAATAATCTAAAAATATATATATCAAATATGTCATAATTCAATAACTTATTTTGCAACTTTAATCTCTAAAAAAGTCAACTAAATTTTATATTTAGAATTAGAGGAAGTGCTAAACACGTCTAAAAAAAATAAATATACCGTCTTTGTCTGAAAAAAATATTGTCACTCTGAACAAATGTTCAAACAATCAGTACCATCAAGGAAATTAAAGGCTAGAGATATACATTAAAAATACTTCAAATCCATGATATTTTCAAGATACAATATCTTTACAGATTGTTTTTCATTTTTTGGGATCTCCGAGTTGAGTCTTCCAAATTCATCGGCATCTTGGCTAGTCACAAGATCTCATGGTTGTAAACTTTCTTTATCAAATGCACCTAACTACCTTGATTTGTGCTAGGGAATCAGATGTAAAAAAGTGTTAGCCTTGGCTTATAAATGACGGATCACGGGCAAGCCTATAATAAGCAACTGACATGCATGCTCCAATTGATCACGAGCAAACTTTCTATATTATGTATAATAAGCAACTGACATGCATGCTACTTGTCATCAACTTGATGTTGATGACCTCTTCTATAAGCAACATTGTATTACAAGAATTTTCCATTAGATATACTACTTGTTCATGCTTTTGCATTGGAATGATCAGTTTGAGTTTGTGTTTGTGTTTCAATGTTTATGTTCTCAAATGTATTGTTAGTGTCTTTATGTAATTGTGACTTAAACTAATATAATTGTCATTTTATTCAAAAAAAAAACTGACATGCATGCTCCAATTGATCACGAGCAAACTTTCTATATTATGTGTGTTGGGCGGGACTACAAATTTTGTTTAATTTACAAGAAAGTTTTGTGGTCTTGATCTTATCTATCAGTGATCCATGTTCTTTAAAACAAGATTATTTTAAGTCGCATTAATTTTTCGGTAAGAAAATGTATAATGGAAATAATTAAGTTATATAAATAAGTTATGTGTGTAAATACAAGAATAGAGTATTTGCGAAGAATGTTAACCACAACCGTAGACAAGAGCTGAGTGGATCCCTAGAATTTCAAACTGCTGCAGACTTGGGGAAATATTTAGGAGTTGTGCTCCATCACAATAAAGTCAAAACTGAGAGTTTCCACACTGTGATAGATAAAGTCAAGTCTAAACTCCAAGGGTGGAAGATGAACTCTCTTTCTTTGGCTGGTAGAACTACTCTGATATCTGCTGTAACTTCTGCTATACCGGAGTATACAATGCAGACCTCCTACCTTCCGCAAGAAGCATGTAACATGATGGAGAAATGCAATCGTGATTTTCTTTAGGGCTCCTCACAAGATAAGAGGAAATCCCATCTAGTGGCCTGGGATTCGGTTTGTAAACCCAAATCAGAGGGAGGTCTCGGCCTGAGAAAGATGAAAGTGCAGAATAAAGCCTACATGATGAAACTTGGTTGGAAACTAATGAATAGAAGAGATGATCTTTGGGTGAAGGTGATCAGGTCAAAATACAAATGCGGGAATGACTTGGTCTCGATCATTGATCACAAAAGACCAGGGTCTAATCATTCGTAATAACTGGAATGAGGTTATGAATGACACATCTATTGATTATGTTAATCAAACAGTTTCTTGGAATCATGAAAATTCTAGAGAGCTTACAGTTAAATCAGCATATGGGATTTTAACGAAGAATCAGACCAGAAATGACCCTATTTGGCGAAGAATATGGAAGCTGAATATAATGCAAAGGTGCAAAACATTTGTTTGGCTTGCTATTCAGGAGAAGTTATTAACAAATGCTGAGAGGAAGCGCAGAAACTTATGCCTTGAAGATCACTGCCACTGCTGTTTAGATACTACTGAGGACTTACTTCATGTTCTTAGGGATTGCAAGGACTCTAAACTGCTGTGGAAAAGTCTTATCGATAGGAATGGACAAAATAATTTTTTCTGTATGAACCTGCCCCAATGGTTAAGAACTAATATTTTTAATTCGGGTACTTGGAAAAGAGATGGATGGAGTGAACTATTCATAACCATATGTTGGTTACTTTGGAAGAGAAGGAACCTCAAGATATTTGAACAAAAGGAAGAAACTAATGAGAGTCTCCTCATTAGAGCTAGAGCAATCTTGAACAATATAGATAGAGTGAATATTATGATTAAAGGAACTTGTATGAATACAGTGTGCGTCCAGTCACAGAATGAGGCTTGGAAGAACCCACCGCAAGGATACCTTAAACTTAATGTGGATAAAGCTTTTAGCTTAAAATTTGGGTGGTGACTGTGGTGGAGTTCTTAGGGATGAGAATGATTGTAATATGCCTACTGTTGTAGGCTAGTAGCTGTTTAAGGGTTTCCCTTCTTTTATTATAAAAAAAAAATAGAGTATTTGCGAATGTGCACATAATATGTTAAAGTTTTTTTCCCTTATTTCTTCTAATGAAATACAAAGCTGTTTTTTGTCCAAAAACATAAGCTAAGTTTTTTTGTTGAAAAAATGCACTTGGGGATCGTAAAATAACACAAAAAATAGTAAGTCATTCATATGCATATAAAATATAATTTCTTTATTAATCATATTATAAATTTAGTGTACGACTCATCCATTATAATGTGTTCCTTGTAATTTAATCCCTCACTAAATACAGTACGATATTCTATGAATTTATCTCTATCAATATTAAATTAAATATATATAACTAATGAGTAGTTAGGTAAACTGGTAAGTGAACTTCAACCCCGAAAGGATGTGGGCTTGTGCGTGTTTAAGTCCCAAAAATCGCTCTTATAGGGAGAGTGGACAACCCTGCCATGTGAAAGCACTCCTAACTGGATCAATTAATTGCTAATAGGTGTAACTTGTCAGATTACCGAGAAGTTTTTAAACAAAATTAAATGCATATAATTTACTATACCATCTTAATTTTTTGTCAACCATTTTAAAATATATTTACTTGGAAGTAGCTTGAAATCTTGGTTGTTAAATATTGTAGCGCTCAATTTTCCATACTTATAATCTTGAATATGGATGAAACAAAAGGAAAAGAAGAAAATATGGCGAGCGAACTGTGGGGTGAATGGGATATTACATAGGGTGAGCGAAGATAAACATAATTTTCAACAACTATTAAACGAGTAAATGACAGATGTATTCTTATATATTTAGCAAGCAAGTGTAATAATAACATTAACATTGACACGTACTTAACTAGCTTCCATATGTTCTATTACATTCACCAATAAAATGGTGCAGCAAAATATTTTAAAAGGCTCATGAAAATTTTCAGTTTTTTATTTTATCATTTTATGACACATAAAAATATTTTAATTAGACTTTGTCGTACATCCATACAACTCAATTTATTATTTCTTATTGATAAACTAGCTAGCCCGATTGGTGTTTGTTGTAAGATTCACTTTAATGAAAATATGAACTATATATAAAGTAGTAGTTCTTATGTTAAGGACATGAAAGAGTGGTCATTTTCCAACAACTTGTTGAAAGGGATCAGGGCTTCATTTACCTTGATATGATGCTTTCCAAATTAGTTGTATTGGGTATTTTTTGTACGCCACTAACGTCTCTTTTGGAATGAAGTCATTGTCTGTTTGTATTTGTAGCTAGCTAATTATATGACATATATATGCATTCATCCATACATATTCCAAGCTAAGAATATATATTAAATCTATTTTTGCATGCATCTACTATTCACTTTGACCGTTCTTGGTTCATTTATTTGGCTTCTAGGACGCTGCTTCTTATTATATATTCCTCTTTATTTTGGAAGAGTGGTATGGTGGTAGGTAAGTGGTTTAAATGTCGATGTTTTGGCCTTTCATGAGGTCAAGCAATTTATCATCAATAATACACACACTGAGTTTCTCCAAATGAGTGAGTGAAGTGAATGCAAGCATGTGACGGGACTGTGCATATTTTTAGCTTTAGGGCGTGGTATAGAAGGAGGAGGCTACTCTTGATCTTGATTTATTTGATGTGTACCTACAATTAAGGGCATGTGATTTTGGTCAACCAAATCCCATGAGTTTCCCTAGACTCTCTTCCGGTCGTCCCATTGCACATGTCTCAACTGTTGTGAGTTGTGACCGAAAGTTACCTTATTTTTTCATCCCCTTTTCTAATTTCTCCATTATTTAGACCAATCATCATCTCTATGAAAATGATTCCTCACAAACACCAATTAGTTGCTTGAACTATATAATGAGGCATGTGGAGGGGCCATAGAGGCACAAAAAACATGCATATATAGTTCTTCTATCGGTCCTTAATATGTACAACATCCAGTTTTAGTTTTAGAGAATTTACTAAAGTTAAATAAACTAGTTTAAAAAAAATATATCTGTCATTTTTTAATTAATTTATATGTTTTGTAAACTTATATATGATCTAATTATATGTAATGTGTAATTAAATTATTTATCTAACTTTTTAATTCCTAGAAAACAAATTCAACCGGCATCTTATATTAAGATTGATCATTGATTTGAGGTATGTGAATATGTTTATATAAGTTTGTACGTATATATAATCTATTATCTATCCCTAAATATTAAGATTTAATTGTTATTTTTGGAAATCTTGATGAAGTTAAAAAATTAATTATAAATTGTTTTGTCCGAATTTTCTCTCTAATTTAACTAGTTTATTTGACTTATAAATTAGCATAATTTAATAATACACAAAATATCTTATGATTATGTGCTAATTCAACTTCATTTATCTCTAAAAAAAAACCATTAAGTCGTAGGTGCACTGTAGCCAACATGTGACAACTACAGCGCTTGTGCTGGTTGACTATAGGACTGAGTGGTTTTGGGTATTGAAGGCAGTTGGTGAATTGTTCATAATGCACATGAATTATATATTATGGCAATCAAATTGAAACGTCGCTCTCCCTCTCTGCAAATGCACTTTCCAGCAACCTGGAGCTTAAAAGGAGCCAAGTTATTTGAATTTCTGATCCCTCTCGGGTGCAACCTAAGTACTCCATTTAGTCTGTAATATAAGAGTTCAAAATTTAAATGATTTTATTATAAAAAAAATTTAAATGATTTTGATCTAAAATATAAGAGTCTACCTTAAATTCTCTTTTCATTAAATGTGTTTTTCTTACTTAACCCCTAAATATCTTTCATATTTATTAATACTTATGTAGTTTTCTCTCTCAGTATCATAATAAATATGAACAATATTGAAAGAAAACATTAACTTCAGACACTCAGCTAACTTTTATATATTTTCTTAAAAAAATTATTTTGACGATTGAGCTCTTATATAAGAGGAGAAATATCTAACCAATTACGTACATAAATGTGTGTGTGTTAGAGGGGATTCTCATGAAGTTTGCACGTGAAAACTGTGACCCTTTATTGGGCTACATGTCGTTTGGTCATTGGTGCACTATAAATGTGGCTGAAATATAGAGAAAAAAGGTCTTTTTTTTGCAACGAAAGAAAGGAATTTAATTTATAAATTCTGAATGAAATATTATATTGGTTTTTAATTTTGGTGGGGCGCTTAAATCTTCAAAACCGTAGTAAATCTTACTTTATTTTTAAATATAAGATATTTTTATCTAATTTAATTATATTAACGATGTTAGTTAAATTAATTAGTTAAAATTATGTTCCTTTCAGTTAGTCTTGCTTGTAAGAACACTTTGACATTTTTTAGTAAAATTATGATTGCAAAAGTTAATTACTTTTACTGTAATTATCTTTTTTACTCAGAACTAATTTATCCTACTTATACTAATTACACTTGAAATTTTTTTTAATTTGGTGATATAATTTGTTTCATTATTAACTTCCACAAAAAAGTCAAAGCTATGTATATTATATTTCGGATCGGAATGAGTAGCACATTGCCTTAATACTTAGCCACATTTTTCCTTTATTTCTACCTTTCTTTTGTTTATTCATTAATGAGAAGTATTGATTGAAATAATTTAGCAAAAAATGTGAGAAAAAATAAAAATATGTTGTATCTGATATTTACGTACTAACAAGCTAAGTTAGTCTCTCCAAATATATGCACTATATGTAGAAACGGAGGGAATAATAAACGCATATATAATAGTACTAGTAGTGCTGTGAACATATGGTTCATTGGCACGTAGCTGGAGCCTGGAGGCATGAACTCTATTTCTAAACACAGGTCACAGCAGCCAGCACATATAATGGTTATCCCATGCACTTCAAATTATCTTGTGTTATAATGTACACACTTAGTTGGAGATTTGTGGGTTAGCTTTAATTTTAAATACAAAGCTTTAGTTGATCAATTTTATCTCTTAAATTTGTAATTTTATTTTAAATTGTTACTCTTGATTGAATGAATAAAAAATATTTTTCAACAATGGAAACTGCTTTTTAATGTAGAAAAATGACTATTGAGAATATTTAAAATTTCAACACATTTTTAATAAATATTGAATCTCTAAATAAATTATCTAGCTACTACATTTAGAATGCTGGGAAGGAGAGGATATTGGAGAAGATTTTGAGATAAGTGTATGATATGTAATAAGGAGGAATTCCTTATCTGCAAGACCGATAGGATATTGAAAACAAAAGAAGCATAGACAGGTTGTAAACACCCCCCCCCCCCACACACACACACACACACACAAAAATGACCATCCATAGTAATTTAATCTCAAGACACCAATTTAAAAATTACTCCCTCCAATTCTAAGTATTTTAGGAAAAAGATATAATTATAAGTATTTTAAAACACCAATTTAAAATTACTCCCTCCAATTCTAAGTATTTTAGGAAAAAAATATAATTATAAGTATTTTAAAATGATCAATTTGTATCTTAATTTTTCTAAAAAAAGTCAAATGACTCTTATATTTAAAATGAGAGGAGAACTGCCTCAAGTTCTAAATGTTTAATTCATAGTAAGAAGTACATACCAAAATAATTATTCACAGCTTTTTAACTAAACCATGGGATATATTGATGTGTAATTTGATATCATTTTGAAATATAACTGTAGCAGATTAGTTTTTTTATTACCAAATTGTATACAAACATCTCATGTCAATAGTAAAAAATTTGTACTGTCACGAACGACTACTACAGAGTAAGGATCAAGGGATTATCTTCTTCACTTATATGTATGATGAGCACAAGGCTGATCGATAATCATAATGTGAGGGTACAAATTCTGAATTGAGTTAGAAATGAAATTAAGAAAGTTATATTATGAATTAGAAAATAACTGTGATTGAGGCAGAGGAATATAAGCTCATATGTAGCAGATATATGTTAGTGAAAAAAATATGTACAAGAATATATTCAATGAAGGAGATGGTCAAAACTCAAAGTGAAACGGTGACGTGGTGGAAGGATAGGTATGATGGAAGCCAGGCTGGCAAGTAGCAGATGATTGGGGGTGGGTCCCACCCTCCTCCTTCCTTTTCTGTTCACGCACATGCCTATTGCCTTCATCCTTCCTTCCACATGCCTTTTGCTTGGATACATGAGGAAATTTACACGTATATGTGTTTTTAAACCCCAATCTAATGTCACATATAATTCAACAAACTCAAACTAATCTGATCTTGGGTCTGCACTTGAGCGTAAAGCACTAGCCAAGATGTTTGCTAGATTCTTAGATTTTGAGCTCAATACTCGTGCTTAATTGGCGAAGTGAGTTAGTTACTACGTCAACTGCGATTTGATTACGTGTATTATGTGTTTTGAACTAATTTAATAGATACTCAATATATCACCTATTTATAGTAACTATAAGATCTCTTTGTATTTTAATTAAATTTTCTTTAAATCATCTCTGTATATGATGATAAGAATAAAAAGGTAAGAGAGATGGTGATAATAAAAAAACGATTAACATGTTTTGAGAATATTATTTGATTTTAATTAACTTAAATATTATATTTAATTGAAATAAATTAGGTTACTATATTTTATAATTAGGAATTGAGGGAGTGGTTTATTTTGTGGTCTTAATGTCCCAATAAAAGTCAAGTTGATTTTACATTAAAGTCTCATGCTTTATTACTCCTATTTTCTACCCCTTCAATTCTTTTTGAAAAACTTAATTATATCTTTATTCACCACTGTTTACCAACAAGCACTTCTTTGTGGCCATTATGTGATTCTGTCCATGCTACCAACTAAGTATCCTGATTTATGTTGCTGCTAATTAATTACAACATTTGAGTAGTCTCAGTATTTTTTTTTAACTGAAATGTATGTAGTCTCAATTTGATTCACACGGGTTTGCACTTAAGCTACATCCAACACACATTTATGACGATAAATTTATGTTTTTCTTTAAAAAAATAACTTGCAGTGTATAATTTTAGGGCGAGTGGAAGAATTAATAATTTTAGGTAGGTATGGTTGGCACTTTTGCTCCAGGTTGGAAAATTCTTTTTGCCCCATAAATCTGTATATATTTATATAGTGTTAAATACAAATGGGGAACTAGGTTTGCAACTTAAACCTACACTCTTATGAATCTTACAGTAAAAAATCATTATTTGAAAGGAAAATTTCTTGAAACAGTAATATTTAGATAACAAGTTATGAATTTTTAACATATAAAGTTGGGTCAAGTGCTTAAAAATTTTATCAACTTTTTACCTTAGAGATCCCATTTATAAATAATTTCCAGCATTGTCCCCCCTAAAACTTGAAAAATCTTAAATATCATTAAATATATAGTAAAATTTAACAACTTCCCAACTTCACCTCTTGCCTTTATTTAATCTACAATATACCCATAAAAACAAAATAAACTCAATAATAAATCAAGTTTATTATTGTATATTCATATAAAAAAATTTATTAACTTGACTTAGCCAAATTAAATCACTTCTGTCTTCATTTTCTATAAGTAGGATCAGAAATTATTAGAAACCCAGTTGGATATGATATTTTTAATTGGATATTGGCAAACACTTCAAACCTATTCTAATCAAAATCCCTTTAAAATTGATATGATTAAATAAAAAATTAGGTAATGAACTGAATTAATTGGTATTCTTAAAATGATTGAAAATAATTGTGGGGGCATTTCAAACAAGGCTGTCGGCTAGAGACGTTACGATCCCATAATCACAGTTTTTTTTTGTTGCTAGAGAAATAATCACACTGGTTTCACACACTGCCATTGCTAATTAGTGTCATCTCATAATATTGTACCCTTCCCTTCTCCCTTACCATTACTCTCCTTCTTGCCCCCACCTTCCTTCGTTCCTCTCCCCAACGCTTCATTCTTCTTTTTTATTTCTTAAGAAATATTCACACGCATGTCAAGTGAGACTAATCCTCCACTAAGTCAAAGTCTCATATAGAGGTATACAACTGACATAAGTTGACTCCATTCAAAATAAATGAAGATTAAACCTCTAACCACTTGCTGAATAGATGGAAATATTTATGTATCACTCACTCCAACCTACCAAGTTATTTCATATAGGGGTATTCTTTTTTTTATTTCTTAAGAAATATTCACATGCATGTCAAGTGAGACTAATCCCTCGCCAAGTCAAAGTCTCATATAGGGGTATACAACTGACATAAGTTGACTCCATTCACAAGAAATGAATATTAAACCTCTAACCACTTGCTGGAGAGATGAAAGTATTTATTACTCACGCTAACCTACCAAGTTATTTCATTCTTTATTTTATATACATAGAAAGCCTAATTTATATACATAGAAAAAGCCTGTCAATTAATTTTGTTTCCTTTTTAATGCCTTCATACACTTCATATTTCTTACACACACTCATTACTCATGTTTTTTGTATTGTCTTGTTTCTTATTAATAATGTTTTTACTATAACTCCATCACTCACTTTTCTTAAAACAGTTTCCTCTTCCTTTGTGACTGCTTCTTCTTTTCTCTCTGCCTCTGCTGGCCTTAGCTTGGCTCTTATTCTTGTTTTGTACTCCTTAGTAGCCACCATTGTCAGAAAGACTTTGACCACCAACATGATAGTAAGTACGTTTCACTTGGTTCATCTCATGTATCTTCTTTCTCTTCTGCTCATTTGACCATGACATGAAAAGTCTCTCTTTCTTCAAGTTTTGTCCTTGATTCAATGTTAACTTTTGAAGTCATTTTTCATAGCTGTATTCCATTGCTCTGGCTTCTCTTTTATGTTTCCCAGATAATGAAACTTCAATTCTAATCCTTTTTACTTGCTCTTTTATATTCTACATGATCTGTACACTCTCTTTGACCGCATATAATTCATATTCATTTCTCTTTTCCTCTTTCTCCTCAATCTTTATATTCATCAGATAAGCCATATGGTATTGATACTTAACAGAATTGCCTTGAAGTGATTTAAAACATGGTCTTTTCTGATATATATTATTCCTATGGTTATTTTTTATTGTGTTCATGGGATATCTTCTAAGAATAAGTGGATTTGCCATTTTAACTTCTGTATGTACCCTTTGTTTCAGGTGGTGTTGCTCTTGCTTCTGGCATTGAGCAATGCCATAGGAATCAATGGTGGTGATGGACAATGTGATGGGAAGCCAAAACTAGAGCCAAGACCACACAGTGTTTCCATTTTAGAGTTTGGTGCTGTTGGAGATGGAAAAACACTTAACACAATTGCCTTTCAGAATGCCATTTTCTATCTCAAGTCATTCGCTGACAAAGGTGGTGCTCAGTTATATGTTCCACCTGGAAAATGGCTCACTGGAAGCTTCAATCTTACAAGCCATCTTACTCTCTTTCTGGAGAAAGGTTCTGTCATTATTGCATCTCAGGTATCACTTGCTGCCTCATTTGTCTTTTGTTTTTGAGAGCCATGGAATTTGTTTTTGGCTCTCTATTGAAAAGATTAATGTGTATGCGATCAATACGTGGCAAATACAATATTTTAAATTTTGTCGTGTCTCAAATCAATGTAGTATCTTTTTTCTGTGTCAGGAATGGTTTTTCACCTTTTCTATTATAATCTCACTTGGGATCAGTGACACAAATAATGAAAAAGTAATTTTGAGTGTTGCTTTTTGCTTGGTACCTTTGGTTGCTATACATGGAGCATGGTACAATGCTGTTTTCAAGGGAATGCGATTAGATTTATTAGAACATATGGAAAATTTTGTGTTAAGGTCAGTGATGTAGTGCTAAAGAGTAAAATGAATGGCCAGCAAACATTTCAAAAACATGTTACTTTAGAATGTAGTATTTAGTTTTCACCAGGCAATCTTCTTACTTTGTGTAGGATCCTCATCACTGGGAAGTTGTTGAACCCTTACCTTCTTATGGGCGAGGGATTGAAGTTCCTGGAGGAAGGTATCAGAGCTTGATCAATGGGCATGAGTTACATGATGTGGTCATAACAGGTTTTATTCTCCTTCAAACTTTAAAATCTGTTTTGACTGTTAGATAGATAAGAAAAAGGAAGGCAAGTAATCCAAAGAAAATGATGTGGGAAAAAAAAGAAAGGATAAGAGATGGTTTAAAAATAGTTTCTCTTCCAAAATCCTCTAAATTGGGGATCATAACAATATGGAGTTGGATAGACTTATAAGGGATTTGGAAGATTGGTTAACTCTCCTTCATAAATTCTGGAACTTTCTGATTTGCCATTTGTCTGATTCTGGCATTAACTTTGTATTTCAACAGGTAATAATGGAACCATTGATGGCATGGGATTGGTTTGGTGGGAGTGGTTCAACTCACATTCCTTAAACTACAGTCGTCCTCATCTGGTTGAACTTATAGCATCTCAATCTGTGGTAGTTTCAAATATTACATTCTTGAATCCCCCTGCATATGCCATCCATCCTGTTTATTGCAGGTATGTTTTGTGCTTTTTTGAACATTTAGGTAAGTAATTTATTTTGGCAGAGATAAAAGTGCGGCTGATTTTGATTGGTGGATTTAATGCAGTGATGTAAATATACAAAACATCTCAATCTCTGCTCCTCCAGAATCCCCTTATACTGTTGGTATAGTACCAGGTTTGTAATAACTCATTTCCTTTATTTTTTGTCCAGTATAAAGAGATGTCATGTTTTAAAATTGACCGTTTCCCTCTACATAGCATAGATAGAGTGAAACTGAAACTAAATATGTATCCACACTATGTTAACAATTGGCCACTTGATGTTTGTAGATTCTTCAGATAATGTTTGCATAGAGGATTGTACCATTAGTGTGGGTTATGATGCAATAGCGCTCAAAAGTGGGTGGGATGAGTATGGCATTGCTTATGGAAGGCCTACAAAAAATGTGCACATCAGAAGGGTGCATCTTTCAGCATCTTCTGGCTCCACTCTTGCATTTGGCAGTGACATGTCTGGTGGCCTATCAAATGTTCTTGTGGAACATATTCATGTTCACAACTCCAATTGTGGAATTGGGTTCAGAACGATCCGAGGCCGAGGTGGTTACATCACGGAAATTGTCATTTCGGACGTAGAAAT
Source organism: Mimosa pudica (assembly GCA_029929735.1). Taxonomy (NCBI): domain Eukaryota; kingdom Viridiplantae; phylum Streptophyta; class Magnoliopsida; order Fabales; family Fabaceae; genus Mimosa; species Mimosa pudica. The sequence continues at coordinate 6,561,284 of JAKELP010000016.1, read as the reverse complement.
GGAGAATGTCCATACAGCTTTTGCTGCCACTGGCTATTGGGGGTCTCATCCAGATGACAAGTTTGATCCTAATGCTCTTCCATTTTTAAATCACATCACCTTACAGAATGTGATTGGTAGAAACATAACCATTGCTGGAAGATTCTATGGGATTCTAGAATCACCTTTCAGTAACATATGTCTTTCCAACATAACTTTGTCCATAAATCCTGTTTCTTCTGATTCATGGAATTGCTCTAATGTCTCTGGCTTTTCTCACTTTGTGCTCCCAAAGCCCTGCCCTGATCTTCTGAAGCCATTAAATTCTTCCTCTTCACATTGTTTTTCCCTGTTGAGGACCAATGGACAAACAGCAATTCTTTGATTTTGTCTTTTCAGCCAAGCTTATGATTTATTTTTGGCTCCTTAACTTCTCTAAGAGGTTTTACTTCTATCCCTTGATTTTTGTGACATCCAATATTATTTTGAAGACACCTAACCATGGGAGGACACTAATGGAATTATCTATCACCAAATCCTCTCAAAATAAGGTATGATAAAAAGTTTGGAACCATTAAAATCAAGGGATAAAATGAAATTTCTGGTCAAGTTTATGGACTGAAAAGCCTGCTGAAGCCTGATTTTTCTCATAAAAAAGATTCATATACTTGAGCATTCTTCCTTGAGCTTGCTGTGGAAAAAGGAAAAGAAAAGGAAGAATCAACCATTTGCCATCTCAGATAAGGCCATATTCTTCCCTCCAATAAGACAGCCGTCAGGACTATTCTTTTTGTCTTCCTCTTGCTTTCATCCTTTAGAATTGCATTCTTCCATGTTGCAAACCAGCATATTATTTGTACAGCTTCATATCTTCATTCATGGAGTAATGAAATTTTGGTAGTTCATTCAGTATTCCATAACTTTTTGCATTAGTTCATTGTGATTTTATTGTAAAGCATTTAATGGACTTGGGTGACATACTTAAATCAAAAGAGGTTCATTGAAGCTTAGTTTTATTCACTTTAGTTTTTAGTAGCTTGTGAAGCGTGTATGAGCTGACCAAACGTCAATGCTCCTTTACCATCTTAAATTTTTTGTCCTATGAGATTTCATTCTCTTGCAATATCATAACTTAGAATATATAACCTGATAAATTACAAAATTACTCTTCACTATAACAATGAAAATAATTGGAGGATCTTTGAAACCTTGCTTATCTACTACACGTGACAGAAAAACCATGCACATGTCATTGGTAGAATATCTTGTGTTATATGAAATACCATTTGTGCTGTGTACACTGAAGGAAGGAATCTGGAAATCATTTTCTCTGGTACCCACAAGCAAAGAATTTTATTCTTGTGATATTGTCCCCTGAATCTCATATGCATACCCAAATAATTCTATTTTCCACCACACCCCCTAAGGTATACAATTTTACTAATTATTGCCATCTCCTCATACATCAATCTATCTGGCAGAAACAGTAGTCTTATTGACTTCTGATAACTAATCTTTTGGTGATCTAGACTATCGTACATGAGTTGGGATTTTCATCACTGAACATGGATGTGAAACGTCCACTATCATTATAGTATTCTCCACTGTGATGTTCCGTACGATTGTAATGCATGTGCTGATATGATCTGACATATTCATATTCTGTAACATAAGGTGGTGCCTGATATGTGTTATAGCTGTGTGTTACAAATATTGGTGTGATTGGCTCTTGTACAAAAACTACTTCCCTATGATATCTGTCTTGTGGCTCTACACATTCATGACAAGAGGCATCTCTAGATCCATACTTTGGTGGATGCTGATATATCTCATGAAGTTCTCCCTCATCTTCTGATTCTGGGGGACTTTGTGATGGCTGACTTGAACTTTCCTCTTTAAGTTTGAGCAATGTTGTTGCTTCCTTAGGTGGCGGCTTTTCAGCCTCCGGTTGTGGTGGTGGTAGTGGTGGTTGTGGTTCTTTTTGTGGTTCGGCTTGAGATTTCTTAGGTGGTCCATCTTCTTCTTGCTTTTGTTTTGCATTATCTGAAGCTTGTTCTGGTGGTTGAGATGGAGATTGTGTTGGTTCATTGTTATTATGTGCGCAAATGGTGGCATTCCTCTTGGTTCTTCTGATGGCTTTGATGATATATTCTGGATCTGCCCAACCAATGATTGTGATTTTTTGTTGAGTGAGGTCAAAGTAAATATCATTTATTCCTGCGAGGAAAAAAAAGGATGAGAATTTTTCAAAGGGGTAATAGGCAGATTCATGGAAGAGTAGTCATATTATATGCTTCTTAATTACCATCAATATTATTTAGAGTTTTCTTTATCCTCTGCACACAACCATTACAGTCCATCCTGACCTGTATCTCTATGACTCGAGGTCCCTGCATTTCACAGAATAGTTGTCAGAATACATATTTCAAAATGATGAAATGATATGTGCATGCATGGATTTGAAGTGACATACCTGCAACTCAAGAGCCATGAGGGAATGGTATGGAATTAGACAAAGCAGGAGGTAATATTTTGTTTGAAGGCGCGGTGGATAATGGTTATGGAATCTAAGGGACATGTATATATGAAATATTGAAGGGAATATTTAAAAGAAAGAAGATGTAAGACATGCAAGGAATCTGGTTTTTCTTGGGGGATGAGCTTGAGAAATGGGATTACTTCAATAGGGTATATGGAAGTCATTTAAGCCTAGATTATAGGTGGTAAGCTGACTAATAATTATGTGGCATATTATAACGTTTATGCACATGTACGCTAAGTAAAAGCTTGTTAAAAATATGTCTAGTTAATTGTAAACTTGAGAGCTGAAAATTTCTAAAAGATGCGTGCTTTTTTAACTTATGGAGATCACATCACGGCTTCATCTCAAAGCTAGAATATTTTTTTAGCTTTATCTGGTTTACAGTTAAAGCAAGTTCCATGGATGAAGCGAGGAATTATTTGTTGACGAAAAACAAGTTTCAGCTTAAAACTAAATATTTTATGATGCTATGGGGTTGATCATTATCATGAAGCCTTCCCAACTTTCAGAACATTTTTAAATTTATTGGTGAGTTTTTCCAAGTTGCTTTGTCAAAGAGTGGAAAATTTCGTTATGTCTTTTTCGTTCGGAAACCACTTGTACTTTTTCATGTTGTCTAGCAAGTCACAAAGAACAAAACTCTCTAGTCATAAAGAGATGTCTATATTTACGGTTCAACTATCCACTATTTGAATATAAAATTTACAAGTATCCTCCTGTCCTCTAGTTATAAATAACCGAATTATGCAGGTCAAATTGTTGGTTAAAATTGAACTAATTCACTTTCTTATTTACACAAAGTCCCCATGTTAGAACTAGCACATATTGGTAAAGCGACTTATTTATACTTTATACTTGTTTAAAGCTTTAAACAGGTAGAAAGTATAACCAATAAAACAGAACCAGTTCTGTTCCAAAAATTATATTACTAACTTGTATGTAGGATGGGAGGGTTTAAGACATTAAAAATATTAATTAATAGAACAATAATATGCTTCCGCGTACATGTTAGTATGGGCCACATACATGGTAGAGATTAGAGAAGAGCAATGAGTCTTCAATAATTACAAACATCTCACACACTTTATTAGCACACCTGGATTTAAAAATATTGAATGGGTTTGAGTTTTTTATAACGAAACACCAGATACAACAAAAAGTATTATTAAATATGAGAGAAATAAAATAATAATCAAGAATTAAATATATCTAAGCATAGGCTTGTGGGTTGTCGTGGAGGTAAGATTCCACAACTTTGTAGATTCCAATGGTGCTTTCTCTTCCTTCTTTAACATCTTCCTCTTTCACTTGTTCATCTCCAACAGTGTAGTATTTGGTTGTCATTTTAGATACACAACCACCTTCACTGCTTCCTTCAAACTTAACTTCATAACCTATTGACTCAAGCTTCTCCCCCAAAGGACCTCCTTCTATCATTGTATATTTGCAGACCAAATTTTCCAAATCAACCTCATCGATTCTGTGCTTCAGATATTTGAAAGGTCCTTCTGCAATGACCGCCACATGACAAAACCATTATCATTAATTACTTACTAGCAAAGACTTAGGTTGGTCTAATGGAAGTGGCAAATTCCTTATAATCTAGCATGCATAACCAAGGTTTGGATTTTCCCATTAGGAGAGATACACACATTTAGTGTTTGATAATGTTTCAAACATAATTGTCTCTAATAGGAGGCTACCCATGCCCAATAAAAATAATCACTATCTCGAGTAGTCATTAATATTAAGACGCATTTGACTAATTTGAAGAAATTAATGAAGCTAAATAAAATATTGAATTATAAATATGTTTCATAATTTCTCTTATATGTACATTATATTTTAGTTTATAAGCATAGAAAATTAGTTGAGAGATAAAATGAAAAAAGTTAATAAAAGTCATTTCCAACTTAGCTATTGAATTAGTTTGATGATTAGGAACAAACCTTGAGCGAAGTTAACTTGTTCAATGGTGGCAGGACCTCCGTCACCTTCAAGAACAGTGACGTCTTTGACGAACTGAGGCAAGAGCTTTGGGAGGAGATTGCTGGAATCTATGATCAGTGCTTTGAACATTCGTGGTGCTGAGATTGGGCTTGTATATTCCTGTGTGAATACTGTCACTCCCATTATTCTGAATAATATATTGATCAATTCTCTTATTGAGTTCTAATATTTTTGCATATTCCCATACTCTAGCTTATCCATATTTATATAGATGGAGGGGTCTCTCTCTCTGTTGTTTTTTAATTGAGGTGAGTTTCGTGGAAATGATGGTCGTTGGAAAATTTTGGGGAAGATGACTTTTGTTAGGTTTAAATAGTAGACGGGAATTTTGTTCAAATTAAAAGACTTATGGATTTGAATATGTGTATATATATTGATGATGATTATTACTATTATTATTAGTATTTGGATTTAGCTAGATTATGCATTTTGGTTTCACATTTAGTTTGAATGTTTTGAGGTACTTAAAGTTGAAACCACACATGACCAGCGCAGCCTGTAGACCTACTCAATCTTACCAACCCCTTATACAGTTCAAGAAAGCCGTAAATATATGTATTCTAATTTTTTTTGAATGGGAATATGTATTCTAATTTATATTCAAATTAAACCTCAATGGTCTAATGCACTACTTTTGCAATCCAACATAAGTATTTCAACTTTCATTAACGAACTACTTTCTCTTATACTTTCTCTTATTAGTATAAGAGTTCTTTAATTAAATTGAGTGGATTAAAGAAAGGAGAAAAACTAATTAATTATAACTAGTGTGCTAAGATATTTTTTAAAGATAACCTTATGTAACATTTGATTGTATATTAGTTTATAAGTTTGATAAATTAGTTTTTTTTTTAAAAAAATAACACATGTATGAAGCCAAATGGATTGATTTCTCATACGTAAGTTCAAAATCAATTCTCTGACTAATTCTTATATTAAGAATTAGAAGGAGCATAAGAAAAATATATTCATATAATCAAACATGCATCATCTTTAAAGCGTCACAACATAATATCAAAAGCTGTTGGGATCCCAAATTTAAATTGATTATGTTATTAAAAAAGGAAATCTATCCCCAAAAAATACTATTGAATATATAAAAGGACGAAAATCCCGTAAGGAGTGGACAACCCTATCTAAGTGGGCAACACTCCCACCCCTCGAGTTCAGATTAGTCGATTACCAATAAGCGCTAAATTATGGCGTTTAACAAAAAACGCCTAATTAGTATGGTGCAAAGTAATTAAAGAGCTTAGACTAGGCAATTAATTAATTATACTTTTTCCCCAATCATATATTGCCAAATTTCTCGTGGACCTTGTAAATTTGACGAGAAACATATTATATATTGAAGGGAATTTTAAGACACTTGACATTTTTTTGACCATATTTTTATTTTACCATAAGAAACTTGACATATTGAAACTAAAGCTAATAATTTAAAATGTATATTAAATTAAACACTATAGACTATTATGACACATTTTATTATGATGAAAAGCTTGTGACTGGGGAAGAGAATGAAATCAAGCATAAACTAGAGGGTTCTGAAGGAGATAGCCTTCAACAACTTTGTAAATGCCCAAAGCCATTTCCTTGCCTTTCTTGATCTCCTCTTCACCCATCTCATAATCTCCTTTTGTATTATAATTTATGTTAATCTTGTTGTTACTTCCCCCATCTGGTTTTGCCTCAAACTTGATTTCATAAGCAATGCTCTCAAACTTGTCCTCTAGTATGTCTCCTTCAATCGTTGTGTAGCTGAATGTCATAGTCTCCTCGTTCAACTCATCAATCCTGTTCTTCACGCTTTTCTCTTTCTCACCTGCCAAATATATGTTTCTCACCATTTTCCATTTAAAAAGAAAACTGAGATATAGTAATAGGATGGAAGATTTGGACAAGTTGGGGGATGCAATACTCCTTGACTTAGCTTCATCATGTACGTGACACTACAAATTTATGATAAGTCGCACTGTTTATAGCTATCTAAATTGAGATGTCTTCCACCGATTCAATAATGTTAAATTTTATAAGTTCAAGTGATACAAAGCACTTATATATTGATAGGCACTCCCTCCGCCCTTATTATAAATTTATAATAATTATTTTGTATTTATATATTTCGATGCACGGGCTTTTATTTTTGATAAATTAAAATATCACATATGAAATTGATTGGATCTTCCAAGTGAATGTGTGTCTTATAATTTGATTAATTATATTAAGGTGTTACTTAAATTAATTTAAATTACGTGATATTACCAATACACATGCATTGTCTACTTTTATCTATACATTCCCTACTTGTTTATTATTGAAAAATATTCATATGGATAATTTGAGAAAAATTTGAAAACAATTTGACATAGATCTTATATTCACAACTAACCTGACCTCCCTAAATATGTCAATATTTAAGATCGGAGAGAGTAGTAAAGATGGAACAAAATGTATATGGAAATGATAAACAGATGGTGAAATTGGAAAAATACAATAAATTAAATATTCAGACAAAATTGAAATAAATCTTATATCATTTATGGGGTAAAGGTAAACACATACATCATAGATTTACAAGAAGTTTGATCCTTATTTGAAGACACCAACTAACAAATCATTTGGTCATTTTTATAAGGCACTTGTCAGTTTCCAAGAAGCTAAGTATTAATTATGCCAATACTTATTAAGGGTGATGAAAGAAAGTAATATTTAATATGATATTTGAGTTCAGTGTAATTAGCAAGGAGAAAAATGAAAATCACTTGACTTTTAAGACAAAATTAATACTTTTAGACAATTTTTTTGGTATTTGAAATTTGTTATAGTTGATATTTTATAATTATAAGGACCAGAAGGAGTATTTAAATATCTCATTAAGCGCTATTTAAATTTTGAGGTATGTGTTGATCTTGGTGGCCTGGAGTCCCAAGACTCAACTCAAGTACGTGTACAAAAAAGTTTAACTAATGGGAATTAAACTTGAGTTTCATTAAAAAATCAAGGAAGCATAGTGTAAGTAATGTTAGGAAAAGCGTGCCTTCAGTGAAGATAATGTGCCTGATGCTGCCAGAGCCACCATCTCCGTGGATGACTTGAATGCTTTTCACAAATTGAGGAAGAAGCTTTGGAATGAAGTTTGGAGCATCCGACGCTAAAGCTTTGAACAACCTCGGAGCTGAGACTTCAGATGGATACTCGGCTTCGTCCTTGTAAACACTCATGCCTCTCAATAAACACCTCACCAAGCTTATTAATTGGTAATAGATTACTTTTAATTTGAGAGTGCGAAGCTTGCGTTTATTTATAAGCTCCGACACACTATGGAGGAAGCCTTCTAGTGTGTCACTTTGTTCCAAAGGTTTGTTGCATAAGGTCAAGGATAAAACAACGGACGACCATGATGGCGTTGTTTTCGAGAATCATTTCAATTTAATTATCTATTTTTCTTAACATTATCGGCAGGAAGAAATTGCGTGGATGATGGTCTTTTTTTTGGCCAACAATGATGATCTTCGTTGTCTTTGTCACAATATTTTCAGTTTTAATTTGATCCAAACGTAACATTTTTTTATTTATCCACTGTTATGAAGCTCAACTAACAATGGATTATTTTCTAATAGGAATGTATGCCTTAAAAAAAATCTTACTACTTTCAAATAATTATGAGGACAACATACCCTAACTAATATGGATGAATATGAAACCCTTCGATATAAAGTATAACAATCAACAACCACTCGATCCAAATGATGGCTAACCATGATACTTCAGTAAATTAAAAATTAAAGTAAAAAAATGATGTGTTTCAATAACTTTCGTAGTTGTTATATTAAGAGAGTTTGAGGATACAATCCCAGGTTTATCAAAGATTCAAAATTTGTGTTACATATCACATGTTACAATTAGAAGTGGTACTGCTATAGTCCTTTTTTTTGGGCCAAATACTGCTATAGTTCTCAAACACGCATGAAAAAGCGTATCGTGTCAATGATTATTACACCACAGTTGTATTTTTATCAATCCCCACCTAACTAATTTGGCCTAGATGGGACGATGTGTGACTTAGACTTTTCCTTGCTTATCGTTTTGCATAGTAGCTTTTGTAACTAACATTTGAGTTAACAGATCGAATACATTGTTTTACTAAAAAAAACACTGAAACCCACACAAGCATTGCATATTCTTTATATTCTCGACATATTCCCTTGTACTCACTCCAATCTAATTATTAGAGGTAATTAATAATTTTATATAAACTTACGGAACATAGAGTCCTTCATTATTTGTAAAATAAATATTGTTTTTTAATTTTATCCTTATTTAATTTATTATACATACTCTCTCCTCTATTTGCATTTAACATGTAAGGGTCGTAAATGGAAGTCAAACATTATTATCTTATCTTGAGTTTTACGCATTATCTCTAATGATGATATATATGGGAAAATATTCTAATATTAACTCATAGTCGTATGATATGATGAGGGAGTAATAAAGATGAAATTATAATTACTGTTTCAGCTAAAAGTTATGACGTGTAAAAAATATTAATAATCAATAATTAATTAATTATTCAAATTCATTAGTTGCCGGCTTTCTTCAGTTTGGGATATAGGAGTATAACATTCTTTAACGGAAAATTCAACTTAATTTCCAAGCTGACATTACTGACGTATAATTAACATAAGGCATGCATGTCATTGATTCTCTCTTACTGCTGGCTCGTAAGTGAACACTCCCATGATTTTAAAGTTTTACCAAAAGATGTTCATTGAGTTTTGACTCCGAATGAATTGATTTATTATTTAATCGGGGAATAGGTTTTCCTTTTCAAATTTCATTGCAATCAGAAAATAATTTTTTTTCATCTATCAACAAAGGAAAATTTTATCTATCAACAAAGGAAAATTTCATCAAAGCTGTGTTTTCCTTTTGAAAAATCCAAAGTGTGAAGGCAGACTACAAATTTCTTTTCCACGATCAAAAGATAGACCATGGATTAGTCAAGGAATTACGGTTTGAATTCAATGAGTTTATGGTGACTTCTAATGAACAGTACCGATCACAAACTTAAAAAGTAGTTAGAATCATTCTTTTTTTTTCTTTACTCGTAAAAAGTATTATTCAAAACTAAAATTGTTTAATTTGTAGTCCAAGATTCTAAATTTTCCCAAAAAAAAAAATGTATGCTCACAAATCTATTACTACTAAAGGAAAAACTATATCTAAAATATTTAGCCTATTCGATCACTTTTAATTCTGATTTTTAAAGTTTTGCTTCAATATTTCAAACTCAAGTAAAAATTAAAAGGGTGAAGATGCAAAAATGATCCTAAACTTTACCTTAAATTGCGTTTCTAATACTAAATTTTCACGAGGTGAAAAAATATTACCCAACTTGGATCCATGTGCAAATATAATATTTTCACTTGAGAGAAATAAAATTTATATATGAAAAGATCAGACTCTTATGCTTTAATGAGGGAGTAATGGGGGTATAAGAGTCTTTTCATATCTAAATTTTATTTCCTTCAAGTGAAAATATTATATTTGCACCTGCACCCCAAGTTGGGTACTCTTTTTACACCTCACAAAATTTTAGTATTAGAAACACAATTTTTGGTAAAATTTAGTATCATTTTTGCACCTTCCCCCAAATTAAAAACAATTGTTTGACGTGAATAGATTAATACACACACACACGCGCACTACCTCCGGTCCTAAATATAAGACCTAATTGACTTTTTTTGGAGAGATTAAGGTTGCAAAATAGGTTATTAAATCAAAACATATTTGATATCTTTTTAGATTATTCATTAGCTTATAGGTAAAATAAACTAGTGTAAGAAAAAAAATTAGGTAAATCAATTTATAATTAACTTATTTTGCCTTTTTTTAGGATTTTTCAAAAAAGTCAATTAGGTCCTATATTTAGGACCGGAGGGAGTATTAATTAAAAAGTCTCCGTCCACATGGAACTTAATAATACTCCCTCCGGTCCTAAATATAAGACCTGATTGACTTTTTCTAGAAAATCCTTAAAAAAGTAAAATAAGTTAATTATAAATTGATTTACCTAATTTTTCCCTTAAGCTAGTTTATTTTACCTATAAACTAATGGATAATCTAAAAATATATCAAATATGTCATCATTTAATAACCTATTTCGCAACCTTGATCTCTTCAATAAAAAAGTCAATTAGGTCCTAAATTTAGGATCGGAGGTAGTATTATATCAATGAATATAATTATATTATTATAGCGTTCCATTATTTACAGCAAGCAAGTCTATACTATTCTGTTATATAAGCTAGTCGATCGCGCTCAAGTTGAAGAAAAAATGTATAAACCCGCAGAAAACATATGCTCTATGCACACACAACTGAATAAATTAAAATATAAGACCACCAACAGAAGTAGAGTTATTTGGAACATAAGATCTGAAATTTAAATCCGTATGGATGCATGCATGTAAAAAATGCCTTTAAAAATGCTCCCTTCAATTGAGTCAAATAGTAATGCTCAAATTTTACTCAATCATATATCAATAAATTTAACAAAAAGGATTAAAAAGCTGAATCCAAAACCTTAAATAAGCATCCAAGCAAAACTTAGATAATTAATGTTACTACAAAGTATATCGAACTTCAGAACAACGAGAGATCGATTAGTTTCACTTGACACGCAGGTGTGAATATACTTGGAAAACAAATAAAACTATAGAGAAATAGATACACTAAAAATTATTTCTGAATAATTAGTAGTGTGTAGTTTTGAAAAAAAAAATATGTGGATGCACTAGTTCAAGTTATCACATTGGTTAATATATACTTTTCTCTGATGTTATTTATAGGATGGATAGAAGGTTTTATTTGGTTATATTTATAGAGCGTGTCATTAAATTTTTCATTTGAATATAATATTTCAGCATTCATTTTTTATGTTTTGACTGTACTCTTATGCAATAGGAGTGTGTGTATTATACACACACACACATACATACATGATGGATATTAAACATGGGTAAATTTGGAAAATTAAAAATTTTAAGATATAACTAATAATATAGTTTAAGGTTTTCCTTAGTTTATATATGAAATATATAAATGCCTTATGAATATAACTATATGAGTAAATATTTTTTTTTAAAAAAAAGTGAGGGAATATTGAATTGTTTTCATTCATATAAAAATAGGAAATTTTTCATTACTTTGGATTTTTAATACAAGAAAAATTACAAAGCATAGGGAACTCTTGACCAGACAAACAAACACTCATAACAAAAATACAAGTAGTACAAATTAAAGCCCAAACAAAACACCGATCACTCACAATTACTAAGCCCCAAAGGCCCCATAATGATAACGATAAGGGCAGGCCGAAACAAAACACAAACAAGGTTGGTTTCCATTTCTCAACCCCATCTTATTATAAATTTATTTTTCTTCAACAAAGACTCTAGCAGAGATCAGGATTGGCGGCAATGTAACCTTCAAGTGACTTGAAGAGATGTGATCCCTTCTCTTTTCCGTGCTTGAGCACCTCCTCTGGTGGTGACGCATCCCCCTTAGTGTGGTACTTAATCACAATCTTCACCACTGATCCCCCGGTGGCATCCTCCACCTTGGTCTCAAAAGAGATCTTCTCAAGTGACTCATCCAATATGCTGCCTCCCACTATGCTGTAGTTGTACACATAGCTTGCCTCTTCAACTACTTCCACTTTGTGCAATCCATATTTGGCATTGCCACCTGCATATCACATGTATGCGTTAATAAGTATCAATAGCTCAATTGAGTTAACTAACAATTCAACCGTGATTTTAGCTACATAGGTATAAGATTTAGCGTGTAGTGCCATTTGTATTACAGACTAGATTTTGTATTATTAAAGAGTGAACGTGGTGTAGTATTTGATTTGACTATGTTGTATGTATGTGTACCTTCATCGACGGAGGAAACTTTGATGACACTTCCGGGTCCACCAGTTCCTTCAACAAGCTCTACACTTTTAATGTCGGGGATAACCTTAGGAAGGATGGTGTGTGAGTGTTTGTACAAAGAGTTGAAGAGCCTGGCGGCTGGTACGGTGGAGGCGTGTTGGTCCTCGAAAGTGAGAACTCCCATGATTATTTAGAAAGTAGAGAGATAAGCAAGTTTGGCTTTGAGATGAAGGAGAAGGTGATGATAAGATTGGAAGTGTCTGCTTTTATGAGAAGTGGGAGGTGCTATTTATAGCCACCTCACCACTTCATGGTACTCTTAAGTTCATTGAGTCTGAACTCTTTGAAGCTAAGGAAAATAAATGTCTTATTTGGTTTGTGGGAAAATCCAAGGGATGCAGGAAAGAGTGGGACTCAGTCAAGGAAGGCGGATTTAGATATCCACGCAACTCTAGCTACCAATCTTGATTCTAGAATTGCTGGCTTGCAATCGACGCCTTTAAATTCTAATTTTTTCTATTGCTTTTTTTTTTTGAAAAATAGAGATTAAATATTCTTATTCAAAAATCAATAGAAAAAATATAATAGAAATTAGATACGTACAATATCTAATTAATTTGAATTTTTTATACTTCTTTACTTTTCCTTTAGAAATAATTTTCCACTCATATAGAAAGAAAAATATGGATTATTATTCATCCATTGAATCAATGACTATTCATAATTTTAGAATTGAGTCCATAACATGCAGTCTCAAAATTAGAGAAATATTATGGTAAAACTTCGTTTGAAAAGACGCGATAAAAAGTAACGTGCGACTTATATTAAAAGACGTGATTACATTAGCCGTGAATTTTTACATCCACCATGATATAGAATGAAGATATGCTCGTTCTCAACATATTAGTTGTTCTATTGAACTTTTCCCAATAGCTTCTTTTAGATCAAATTTGGACAATTTAGACATATTTAACTTCTCCTATTCAGCAAAAAGTTGAATGAGAAAACTAATTCCTAATAAACTAGGTGGAAGATGGCAAGTTCCATTTCTCTTGTAATTTCATCATCACATTTGTGTATGCTTTTTTGTTTGGAAAAAAAAGTAATATCTTATTCATAAGCGAACAAATTAACCCACAACTAATGGTGTTTTTCTTGTTGTAGTTAATTATGATAAGATGATTAAGATCGAATTAAAAAGCTTACTAAAGCAATTAGAGATGAAGAAAAACGATTACCGTTTAATTTTTCTGTGTGAATGTATGTGTGATTTGTGGCTTTACGAGGGAGGAGTGTTTGCATTTAACAAGAATTCCTGTTTTGTACATATGTCCACTATTATGTACATTTCAGCTCTATATTGAAAATAAATGGAAAGTTGTTCAATTTAAAAATAAATCTAATTTTTGAAAAGTTACTCGTATCAACTTTTGACAAATGTGATTTTAAAAACATTCTAAATGGACCTTATAATAAATATAAAAAAACTCATGGTTTAATAAAAGTTTTACAGAAGAGGAGCTGATTTTTATATACACTACACTTATATGAACTACCCCGCCTTAACTTCGCATTGTTTGACCAAAGGTGTTCTCTGCCTTTATGATCCTTTTGAAATTTCATCCACAAACGAAAACAATTTTCTTATTTTTTTTTCTTTTATAAAATCCGAAGTTTGAACTTATGAAGGTAGGCAACGTTTGTTTTTCCTTTAATCAGAAAATACTCATATATACACTATGGAATATGCATTAGTCAAGGAATACGGTTTGAATAGAATAATAAGCTGATTATGACCTCTGATCTGATAATTATCTAGAGAAAATTTCAAATAAATACATCTTAAAATCAAAAGGACATAAATCTACATCAATCAAATATACAAAAGGACACAAGAGCAATATTCCTATTAAAAAGAACCAAAACAGAGCATAAAGGTGCAGATTCAAATCACTGACCCAAAACCCCAATTTAAACATATAAACATAGAAAATTACTATAGTTTATTAATTAGATACCAATCTTAAGCTTAATCACTGAGTAATCACACTTAATAAACTTTACATCGGTGAAAATTATTAAACAGGACCTTATTCAAAACAGAGTGAAGCTTTTCAAAAATCCACAAATTCTTCTTTATCACCAAACACTAACTAAAACAAGGCAGGGAAGAAGACAATAAAATTTTCCATTCAAATCCCAAATTAAACACTTAACATAAAAAAAGCTCTATTATATCTTTCATATAATTTCATATTAAAACATTTTTTTATTAAGAAAAACAAAAATTTCAGATTCATACATTGAGCATAAATTGGAACATTCAATCCATTTATAGCGCTTATTTCGGGCCTTAAAGCGCCGGCATAACTAACTTAAGTATTGGTCAAAAGGCTTATAGCGTCGTTTGTAGCGATTGATGGTTAAGCCTATACCGGCGCTTTCTGATCGCTAGAGTAGTTAGTCTATACCGGCACTTATACATTACAAGATTCAGGGACAATTTTTGCTACAATATAATTACAGAATTTCATAAACATCTTAGTAATCAGAATATTATAGTCATTGAATATGTAGATTGCTGACGCTGAAATCAAGGGTCCTACCTCTGCTGAATGATTTGACAAGGGTTAATGATGGAGGTGGCTTGAGAATTTTCAAATATAGGAGAATCTAGAAAGGTGGAACCTGCACTTTCTTTTGTATTGGCAATGAGGCATGTCCCTGTGACCTTGATGTAGAGCTCATTTGCACTACCACTCTGATCCAATACTTATTATAAGTCTAACTTCTTGTGAATCTTGCATTAATTGATTAATGAGAATTTTTTTGCCAGAGTTGATTAATGAGTATAAACATTTAAATTTTGAGTTAAGGGATAAATAAGCTCATAAAGCATTCAATTTTAGGTGTATAAAAAGTTATACTGAATTTTTTTATCCATAAGGACAATTTAATAATTGTCATTCTAACCTTACGTTTTTTTAGCCAATGTCATTCGAATCTGTCCTTATTTGCACCCGCCAACTTTGTAGTAACCATCAGAGCAGAGCTATCTATCTATTAAGTGAGACTGGTGAGATTTCAGTGGTGCGTTTATAAACCTCTTTATAATTTTTCCTTCTCTTCAACTAACTCTGGTACTACACTTGTTTAATTAGTACTTAAGAGTTAGTGGACCTAATTTAGATGGACTAAAGAATATATGTATATTAATTAGTTTGAAAAATATGTACTTTTTATGCATTAATCAAATTAGCTTTGAAAAGATGATTTTTTTGAACTGAATTGAAAAGATGATAAATATAAATATTATTAATATATTTATTAGTTTATTTATTATTTCCAAATAAAGTCAACTAATTCTTATAATGAGTAACATTTTTTCCATTAAGTGTTTCAGGCGCTGCATCACTAAACAAACAATTGTGCTTGGCAGTGAATTGCATATGTATGTATGTGTATGTATGTATGAACTTATGAATGTATTAAATGTCCCTTCGAGGACATATGATAAAATTAGAATGATGCAGTGAAGATTAACTTGGCCCATGCACAAGAAGATGACTAATAATGAAGATATTAAATAATTTGTTAAAGTGAATTATTGCATTATATTTATAATACATGGCGTGCAGACTTGGTCATTTTCAACAAAAGACAATTACTTTTCAGTGTTATGCTGACCATGATCCACGCAAGCAATGGAAAACCGAGAACAGCTACCAGATATGGTGCACTGTATACAGCTGAATTCAAATACAACCATCTTATTCCACACTAAAAAAAAATACTCGTTTGTGAAATATAAGATCTAGCTAACTTTTTTAGAATCATAACAAAGCAAAAAGATCCATTTAATCACAATATATTTTTTATATTATTATATCATATGTTTGCTTATAAGTCAAAAAACTACCTTAGAGAAAATATTTAGGAAAATCATTTTTCGGTTATCTTATTTAGTTTTCTTAGTATTTTTGAAAAAAAGTTAACTAACTCTTATATTTAGAAATAGAGGAAGTACTTTTCTTGTTATTTTACGTAGTTCCATACCAAAAGATTTTATTAATTTGGATATATCAGAATATTAACTAAATTAAAATTTGATGTAGTCTTCTTAAAATTCACGTCTATAATATAACATATTGATTTATAATTAACTTGAATAGATTAGTAAAATAAAAAATTATAAATTTAACAATGAAATCGGATTACTATATTTAATTTCATTTTAGACCAAATTCAATTTTCAATTAATTCTTATACTAAGGACAAGACTAAATTTAACTTATATTTAATGCTTCTTGGCACTTGATGATAAGTAGAGGTACTTCTGAAAATTAAGCATATAACGAGAAGAGTGTGACTAGTTAGTTGGTCGGTGACAATAGAACAATATAACCATATATAGTTTGTTTTATTATCGTTAATCATCAGCTAGTCTTAGTGAATGACTTTAGGAAATTTCCCTCGTGGGGGCGAAAGCCCAAGTAAGCAATTTAACGCGTATGAAGGTAAAAGGTGTAAGGGTTGGTAAATTGTTTTAAGGAAAAAAAAAATACTTTGATTTAAGACGGCGGATGCCAGTTAGTTAGTAGTATCATTTTTGCACTCCATGTAGCATCTCAAGCAAGAGGAATTTTTACGCAAACATGCATGATGCACTAAATCATTTGTTATCTGACCATTTTAAAGTAAATATACAAGTGTTGACACAGAATTTTCAATCTGACTTGATACCTTAAAATTTTACTAACATATAAAAATTTGAATATCATGTTTTCCATGGTTTTTATATTTTACAAGTTACATGTAAATATTTTTATTAGTTAGTTGATATATTTAGGGTGACAAGTTAGCTTGAAAATCTCGCATTAAGCTTTATGTATTTACTTGAAATTGGTTAGACCACAAATGACGTGGTGTACTGGGTTCACGCAATATTTTCTCAGCATGGAGGAGAAAACGCTGGTTTTTTTGTCAAAATATAAGACAGTGATAGTATAATTGACACTCTTTTCTTGTTCAACTTTAAAAATTATAAAGGGCAAGTATTAATCTCATTTCAACAATAATCCGTTTTTTAAATGTTAGCTAACTAAAATCACATCACATTAATTTAATTTTTTGATGTCCAATAAAAAATTATTCTTTTCATTCTTATGTTATCCCTAACATATGGCTGTTATATGTTGACAGTTGACTTTGACATCATACGTTATAGTCAAAAAATAGATATGAAAGTAGAATTTTAATTTCATTTTACTAAAATTACATCTCTCACATGCATATATGAAGTAAATATTTAAAATTTGGTCAATATATAGGAAATAAACCATTATCAATAATATTATTTTATACCAACTTATCCTATTTGAACTTAATAATGCATTGATAAAATTAAAAATTGCAAATTCATAGCTTATCATGTAAACGGGAAAAACAGGAATCGCATTTCCTAATGAAAGTGAAATAAAAGCTTTCAGTACTTTGAATTTATACTGCCGAATTCAAAATACAATTAAAAAAGAAAAATATATATATAGCTTGAATGCATACATAGTGATCAACTCTTGATGACAACGAATGACAACAAACTATGAGTACCAAGCAGTACTCTCACTCACAACACAAGCAAGGTTGGTTTTCCAACTCTCTATCATCTTCTTATGAGATGAATTTATTTCAAACCGAAATCCAACATAATATAAATATATATAGATATATTTATATAAAGACTCTTAACAGAGATCGGGATTGGCGGCAATGTAGCTTTCAAGGGACTTAAAGAGGTGAGAACCCTTCTCTTTCCCATTCTTGAGCACAGCCTCTGGAAGCGATGCATCACCCTTGGTGTGGTACTTGATCACCACCTTGATGACCGATCCTCCTGCGGTGCCATCCACCACCTTGGTCTCAAATGAGATCTTCTCAATTGGGTCAATCAATATATTCCCTTCCACTACGCTATAGTTGTACACATAGGTTGCCTCATCAACTACTTCCACTTTGTGCAATCCGTATCTAGATTTCCCACCTGCATATCATATATTTATATTATATATATGATCTTATGTATTGTAGTGCAATATGCATCACATACAATTCAACCTTGATTCTTAGCTGTTATCATTATTTAGTATAAAATCTAGTATGTAGTATAACTTGCATTAAAAACTACTTGAAATTATATCAAGTAACAAACGTAGTATTTAGTTAAACTATGTTGTGTGCACCTTCATCGACTGAGGAAACTTTGATGACACTTCCGGGGCCTCCGGTTCCTTCAATGAGGTCGACGCTTTTAATGTCAGGTATAACCTTGGGAAGGATAGTGTGAGAGTGTTTGAACAAAGCGTTGAATAGCTTAGCCGTTGGGACGGTAGAGACGTGCTCGTCCTCAAAAGTGAACACACCCATTATCGCAAAGAGAAGTGATAGGCTTGAGGCGAAGAAGAAGATTATGAGGTTTGGCGAGTGTGTGTGGTTTTGTTAGAAAGGAAGTATGGTATTTATAGGCATGCATGGTACTCCTCATTTAACCGGAGAAGTTCACTGACTTTGGCAATAATATGTTTTTCCTTTATTTGTTTGAGGTATAGGAAAATGCTTGTATTTTTTCATTATTTCATTTTATGAAAAAATCCAAAAGATGCAGAAAGACTAGAACTGGTCAAGGAAGGCGGGTTATTTAGATATACGTTTGCATCTCCACAACGCCACCATTCTTCTAGAATTGGGCTGCAATATTGGCAAGCTAAGTTGATTAGTATTTTATTGAGTGCAGAAGTTAAGATGGCGCTAATGCATTGTACGAAGTTTATTAGAAAAATATTTCTCTTTTCATCGAAACAAGAAAAATACTGCTAACATTTCACGGGCAAAAAATTAATATTATCTTTTACAAATCTTTTTTAATAAGACAAAATGGTATAAAAAATACAAAATGTTCAAAGATTAGAATAAGTATCAGAGCATAGTCTTTAGAAAAAATAATATAATCTTCTATTCTAAATATAATATTTCTTCGTTGAACGTTGAATTTTAGTCTTACATATAATGTCTTTTTCCCTTGATCTCTTCTATGTATATATCATTTTTATTTATACAAATTTATTTACCTTTTTTTAATCTCTCCAAATTAGTTAATCGGATATAACATACTATTTTTTAACAACATAACTCGATGATACTTGTCAAAACAAATATTTTGTCTTTTAAATGTGTGTGTATAATGAAGAAATCCATTAAATAGCACAATTTTATTTCATTATTTGTTTTTTCTTTTGGCCTGTCTTTATTTCATTCCAATTTGTATCATGAAATTTCGTGGAAGTTAATTCGGATGGATAGGGACTTGATGATTAGGAACCTCTGGATTTTATATGTTCGGATTTGGTTTCACTAATTTTAAATATTTTTTCATTGTACAAAGTAAATAGAGACACTACAAAAGACGGGCTCTTATCGGTGTTTTATTTGGCCTCGTATCGGCAAAATTTTCCAGCGGAATGATGCTACGGCGTTTTGGCAACACGCCGAAAAATTTACCGTGGGAAAGCGGCAAATCGGCGTTTTGCAAAACGCCACCCTGAGGCCCAAAATGCCGGAAACAAAACCCAAGAAAATAATATTATGTTAGCATATCGGCGTTTTACCAAAACGCCGGTGTGCATATTATTTAAATATTATTGAAACCGGCGTTTTGCAAAACGCCGGTCCGTGTTTTTTCAAAAAAAAAAAAAACCATTTTTCGTCCTGGTTGTTTAAAACCAAGACGAAAAATGGTCAAAAATGAACAAAAGATAAGCACCAAAGTGACAATAACAATAATAGATATAAACATAAGGAATAAAAAACATAATTCAGAAAACATGATATATACATAAATATATATAATCAAACAACAACAACAATATGTAAAAAAAAAATCATAAGATCAAACAGATATCAACATTACAAAAGAAATGTCACCAAGAACTATTAAATCAAAAACAACAACAACATTGAAGGAGAGAGACGAATGAGAAGAAAAACAGGAGAAAATGAGCGACATTGCTGAAGGAGGGAGAAGCTATTTATAGGGAAAGGAGGTGCGGACCGGCGTTTTAGGAAAACGCAGGTACAAAAAACATTAAAATAACGCATATAGGCGTTTGGCAAAACGCCCATATGTATTTTAACATTAAATAATGCACATAGGCGTTTTGGAAAAACGCCTATATGCGAATTAAATAAACTAAATCGCCTATGGGCGTTTTGCAAAACGTCTGTATGCGATTCGATTTAATTATTATTAAATCGCAAACCGGCGTTTTGATCAAAACGCCTATATGCTTTTTTCCTGTAAAAAAAATAAAAAATGTCAGCGCCTCGTTTTTTAAATAAAATATACAATGCGGCGTTTTGAGGTTACCAAAACGCCGATTGGTAAACGCGGGAAAAAAGGCGGGAAGTGCGCGCCAAATTTAACGACGTTTTATTTAGGCGTTTTACTCAAAACGCCGAAATGTCCATGCGTATAGGCGTTTTTCATCAAAATGCCGGCATGCATGCGCCGGAATGGGCCGTTTTTTTGTAGTGAGAGTTCTTATAAAAAAAAGTAAATAGAGAGTGGGGGTTTGTCTCATGAAATATAGAAGTAATATATATTAAGTTAAATAATCACACATGGGCATAGTTATAAGACTGACATTGCATTTATCTCATGTAATTATGGGTCAAGTTTATCACGGTTTTTGGGTCCGTGATATAAACAGACGAAATGAAGCTAATACCTATCGAGGGTAAACGTGACATCGGCAAAATAATCACGACATGTGAATTCTTTTAAAAGTTCAGTTCAAAAAAAGCCTTTTAAAAGAAGGATAGAAAACATGTCGCACCTCCAAACTGCGACATATATATGCTTGTTAGAGAAAAAAAGGCCCTAGCTTATGGAAGATGAGAGAATGCTATTAATCTAAAAAAATAGCAAAACTATTACTACTAGTGACGAGTTGAATATATGAAAGATGAAAGAATTATTGAATATAATGGAGAAAGAGTAGAGAATTATTGAATATATGAAAAATAGATATTTTATAATTAAATATTGTTTCATTATATATATATATATATATATATATATATATATATATATATATATATATATATTAAACGAATTGCTCTTCACTTCATTTGCTTGATTTTTATATGAACCTTTAGTAATATCCACATGATGCAGTATTAATTAAGTGTGTACATGCTTATGCAACCAACTCAACTGATTATGACTTGTTGACATTTTTTATATGAAAATTATGACTTGTTGACTTAATCAACACATGTTGACACCTATAATTTCATTTGATTCAATTTTTTATTAAAAATATATTTTCATTATACGAAGAAATCAAATACAAACACATATTTGAAACTCAACAACACTGATAACATACCAACATAAACACTTAAGCAACACATAAAATTAGACAAAAGAAAGAATAAAACGGTAAAATGATTATTATTTTTATCTGTAGTAAAATGATGGTTTAGAACATTCAGGGGCTTTTTACTTATTGCATGGGATACATACTACATACTCAATGATGTCCATTTAAATAAAAATCATTCATAACTTTTTTATTCAGGTATTTTCCCCTAAACATATAAAAATGGTAAAATAAAGGAAAAAGTATATATAGAGTTATAAACCATAAACATGGCTTTAAAAAACCAGAAATAAGTATCACAAGAATCAACTATTGAAAAGGAATTACATTATCTTGGAATCACACTTGTTACAAAATACAAGCAAAATATAGCGAAGTGTCTATATATACACACCTGACAGATCACAAGTATATGGTAAACACTTGACAAATTAAATCAAACACGCAGAGCAAAATACAAAAGCCAAAGAGAACACCCACTCACATAATTATCATCCTCCAAATCAAAAGCCCTCGTACATATATGTAAGGACAAGAGAAATGCAGGACGATGACCAAAAACACAAACATTGGTTTTCATTATTGAACATCATCATATTCATATGGATACAATTCCACCTTAATTACTATAAATTTAGTTTCCTCCATACAAATATTCTACAGATCAGGATTGGCGGCAATGTAGGCATCAAGGGCCTTGAAGAGATGTGAACCCTTCTCTTTACCATTCTTGAGCACCTCCTCCGGCGGTGGGGCATCCCCCTTAGTGTGGTACTTAATCACAATCTTCATCACTGATCCCCCGGTGGCATCCTCCACCTTGGTCTCAAAAGAGATCTTCTCAAGTGACTCATCCAATACATCGCCTCCCACTATGCTGTAGTTGTACACATAGGTTGCCTCTTCAACTACTTCCACCTTGTGCAATCCATATTTTGGATTCCCAGCTGCATATATATATATATATCATATTTGTGAGTATTATGTATGTATAGCAGCTCGATTGAGTTGACTAACAAATTCAACTTTTATTTTATAGCTACTATCTCTTATCTTTAATATATATATATACATATCTATTTTGAAATCTGTAGTATGATTTGTATTGCAAACTAAATCTCATAGGAGTGGATGTGGTGGTATAATTGATTAATTAATTAAAAGGATAAAATGTCATATTTATCTGGAAGTGTGTAAGGTATATCATATCTACTTTGAAAGTAGTTTTGACTCTAATTTTGCCTCAAAAGTGTGTAAAGTGTATCATATTTTCCCTTTACCATTATAATATTAATGGTCAACGTCAACTATTTTATAGTCAACCGAAATTGTTATCGATAAAGGGCGAATATGATACTCCTTACACATTTCTGGGACAAAATAGAACAAAATATAAATCCGGGAAAGATGTGATACACCTCACATAGATCTGAGGGCCGAGTAAATATGACTTTTAGCCCTTGATTAAATTATGTTGTATGTGTACCTTCATCAACGGAGGAAATTTTGATGACACTTCCGGGTCCACCAGTTCCTTCGACAAGCTCTACACTTTTAATGTCGGGGATAACCTTAGGAAGGATGGTGTGTGAGTGTTTGTACAAAGCGTTGAAGAGCCTGGCAGCTGGCACGGTGGAGACGTGCTGGTCCTCGAAAGTGAACACTCCCATGATTATTTAGAAAGCAGAGAGATAAGCAAGTTTTGACTTTGAGATGAAGGAGAAGTTGATAATGAGATTGGGAAAGTGTGTGCTTTTGTGAGAAGTGGGAGGTGTTATTTATAGCCACCTCACCACTTAATGGTAACTCATTAACCAAAGCTAAAATAATGTTTGATTAAGGAGAATATATAATTGCATTTTGGTTTAGCTTGTGGGAAAATCCAAAGGTTGCATTGCAAGAAGAGTAGGAATCAGTCAAGGAAGGCGGATATAGATATGTACACAACTCTAGCTACCACTCCTTCTAGAATTATTGGCTAGAAGTAATGGATGCACCAACCATGTGGAAACATGTGAGGCTAGGCCAGATAATGCTTTACCTTTAATTACTAGGCTAAGTCGTTTCTTTGGTAATAAGTTATAATTAGCCTAAAATTGACCTGGGAATCCGTTGCCTACTCATCAAAATATGAGTATGTAGGCAAGCCAAACACATTTAACCTGCCTATATCTCATATAGGTATTTAACTTGCCTATATCTCTCTGGTCCTTATTATTATAAGACATCAATTACTAATTCTTACACTCCAAATAGTGGTAGTTAGTCCGTGAATCTAAGTTAATTAACAATTTTTTCCAACTTCACACACCATCAAATGGCATGACTTGCCTTTTTAAATTTTGAACATCCATTAATTAATGACAAGCGTAAAGTGAAAAAAAGAAATTAATGTGGTGACTGATACCTTATTATGCCAAATTTTTTCTTAGTTAATGCCTTATAAGGACTAGAGCTAGTACTTACTTTGTTGTCATATAAATAAAATTAATTTTTTTTCAAAATCATCTATAGGAGTTGGAGGTGATATTGATTGGCGTCGACCGGCAAACTGAAATGGTTTTAGAGCTTGACGGTACAGTAATGAAATGTGTACATGATAAAAATGGCAACTGTATGTGTATCAAAAGTGTAGTGTGTTCTTCAAGATTGAATCCATTTCATTAGTATCTCATCATCTTTTTAATTTATGGGTAAGTTTTGGCGCTTTCTACCCATCCATTATACAAGTGTCGTTCAAATATTCAAGTTAGAGAATGGAATCATCTATCCGGAAACAAACAAAAAGAAACAGCTTACTTCAAAATTTTCAGGCATTGTACTAATGGAAGAGAGAATCTTCATTAATTAAATCTAGCAAAGAATAGTCAAAATTGAAATCAAACTACTGTGGGCAGTGTCCTACCCTCCAGTCAGGATTAATTGGTTGTCAATAAGAGCCGGATTACCGGTCAATATTTAACAAAATTTTTTTTTTAAGGTTTAGGTCTACATTTTAATCTTTGCTACTTCATCAGGATTTAATCAGACTTTTCCCTATAATTATTATGATTTATAATATTAAATCTAATATCATGCATTGCTTTACAATTATAAATGACCAATTAAATTTTGGAGTTCTGAAAAAAATTATTACAAATGGTACTAAAGGACTCCATATATAATAATAATAATAATCTCCTCCTCCTCCCCTAGGAATAAGTACCCATGATTTTTGAAATGTCATAATTACTTTTGCCCTAGTTTTGAAATATTATTATTACTTTTACCTCAATTTTGAAATGTCATGGTTACTTGTACTCTAAAAAAATTACGTAGTGTTTTTTTTTTGGCCATGAGCACGTAGTGTTGTTGCACCTTGATTCCAATTACATTAAAATTTTTGCACTCTACCCTTATTTTTAGTGTAGTGTTTAATTATGTTTTAAATTCCCAAAAACTTATGCAATTTGTGTAAGATTCTTCAACGTTTGCCTATACACAGATACCATTGTGGTTATCTCTCTCTGTACAAGATAAGGACAAGGATACTCTATTCATTTAATTAGTAATGATACTTAATAGGCACAAAATTAAACATATTTTTCTGTAAGTGACATGGGCTGTCAAATAATAAAGAGTAAATAGTATATCGTTCTCATGCACTACCAAAAATCGCACCTTATGGCCACGAGGATGCTCCATTCATTTAATTAATTAGCATGTGGACTTGGTACCAAAAATCAGCTGACAATTGTATATTAAGTTAAGTAAAATATAAACTATATATGACTGTTGATCTATTTTTTGTGTTGGTTGCTGCCATATGGGTGTTGAAGAATATGCCGAGAAGAGGAAGAAGTCGATCATATGGTGTCAAGGGTGTTGACCACAATGAGAGTGAGAAGAAAGATGAAGCGTGTGAGTGAAAAGCAATGGAGAAGAGAATTTTTTTTCTCCCATCTACAACTGTTACTGTGTGTGGAAGATGGAGCACACCCAAATTTTTCCTCCCTTTGTTTCTGCTATTCTGATGACGAAGAAAATGGAAACTATGATTCTCATCTATCGCTCTTTTTTGTTTACGTTTTTATATATTTTTAATTTTGATTGTGAAATCATATTGGTGTATGATTTGGGTAACGGTTTATTAAACATTTCGCTGAAATTCTGCCCTTGATTGATAAAAATATTTGTAAAGTATGGGTATACATGATACTCCCTCCGTTTCTAAATATAAGATCAGTTTAGCTAATTTGGAGAGATTAAGGAATACATTAAAATGACATGATCTACCTAAAATACCCTCACTTAAAATTTAAAAAGACAAAAGTCTCAACAACAACGCTCCGCTTCCCTCCCTGCGTCCTCCCTGCTGACGTCATCACCACCAGCAAAAAGCAACAATACTCGTTGAATAAATTAACGGAATTACTCTGACGGAGAGGATGGGATCGTAAATTAATGGAGCTTGTTTGCTGTGTGGATTTTTGCGTACAGAAATGCTAAGAATAATTTGCTCTTCCATGTGTAGTTGCATAGGTTGAGTCATTGTTCTTATTCAGGATTTTGGCGAGAGGTAGAGGAAGGCGGGGTCCATGAGAAGAAAAAGCATGACAGTAATTTACTCTTTGAATCCAGGACGAGGCTTAATTAGGAAAAGGGGAGGGTATTCACAGGAAAAAAACAAAAGAAAAAGAGGAAGGGATTAATTTGCTTTTAAAGAGACTATAGGGGTAATAATTTGGGCAAAACTTGACACAAAATAGGAAGTGATCTTATATTTAGGAACTTATCCACTTCCTCAAAGTGATCTTATATTTAGGAACGGAGGGAGTGGTATAATAGAGAATTTAAACATAATAAAGAGGTTCGCAAATGCTCTAATCCTCAAATTAGTTCATAGGTCCATGCCATAGGCAACACAGATTAGCTAGACATGTTTCAAAACAATTCCATTGCCAAAAAAAATCCAAACTCAAAAACCACAATGAGAGAGGAATAATAAATTAGAAAATGTCATTTTTTAAAAAAAAAATATACAATCAAAGTAATAATATAATCATGACCGTGATAAAATATTGTTTGATTAATTTTGTCAAAATTATACACAGACCCCTCTTACAAAGGTGCCAAGCCATGTTGTGTATCATAAGCATAGGGTGAATTGCCAAATTTTAAATAGATTTCTCGCAAGGGCTTTTTGTTGCATATGAACCCACTACTTTTAGGCCATATCTCAACTTAACTGTACTACCCCATAAGGGGGAATTGCCAAATTTTAACTAGATTTCCCACAAGGGCCCTTTGTTGAATATGACACTACTTCTAACCCATGTTATTAGCCCCATAAAGTGTCTTAACATATATAGGCTAGCACTCCCACAAATATAAACAATATGAGACTCTTTTTCTTTTGACACCCAAAAACACACTTTTCACAACAATATTCTCAAGAATTCAGCGTCATCATCAATTTTAAAAAAGTTTGTTCCTATTTTCATTCACATTCCTTAAAAATCCAATTTTAAACGCAACATATTCTCAAGAATTCAACGTCGTCGTCATCAATTGTCACTTATCACGAAATAGCATGAAAAACATTAAGTTATATATGTATGTAAAATCATAATACTATATTGTTCAGAGACTGGTAAGCTTTCCTCAATACAATTCATATCTTATTAAACTCAAATGATCAGATATCATACGTTGTTAATTACAAGAAGCAAATTCAATGTGCACAAAGAACAGCTAAACACACATTATAAACTAAGGAGAATCAATATCAAATCCTTAAAAAGGAATGTAGTGACCAAAAAGTCTCAAGAACAAGATAGTAGCATAGTCATGCTTACATGTAGTGAAACTTTATAGTGAACATATTCCTTCCTTGAGACCTAACAGTAATTTAAGATCCATACAAATTATCGAGCTGAGCCACCCCAGATGTCACAAAACAACACAAAAAAACAAGAGCAAATAGAAATGAACATATAAATAGAAATGACAAATAACAAGCTGTAACAAAGTTGCTGTAGGGTCTAGTTGTAGAGCTGAGGATTTTCCAGCAAGTAAACTTCCACAGCCTGAAGAAGCCCATGAGCCTGTTTTCTGTTAGCCTTCACATCTTCTTCATCCACTTTATGGTCACCTTTGGTCACGTACTTGCTCCATCCCCTAATCAAAGTTCCTCCACCCTTAGTTGCCTCTAGCCTTGTCTCGTACGTTATCTTCTCGTACTTGTCTGACAAAACATCTCCCTCTATCACACTGTAATTGTACTCCAACTTTTCCTTGTCCAATACCTCCACCTTGTGTGTCACATTCTTGAATGGGCTTCCTGTAATAATATAATTTCCAAACACATCCGCATTATTATATGGTTTCTTTCATTAAAATGTGCTAACTGGGATCAACGTAATTAAATAAAATTTCTCAATTATACTTCGTCCTCTTGTTGAATACTAATTATTACATGCATCACTACATTCTATCATACATCAATTTGTAACAAGTCAGACAAATTAATTTGAAATAAAGGATTAATATTAGAAATAATAAAAGGGAAAAAATGTCATATATTTTAAAAAAGAAATTACTTCTAAACACGATGTTATAAAAAAACATACCTGGGGGAAAGATGATCTTCTTGATGGTACCAGCACCACCATCACCTTGAAGGATTTCAGTTCTCTCAATGGCATTAGGCACAACCTTGGGGATGAGATTGTCAGCGTCAAGAACGAGTGCCTGGAATAGCTTAGCCGGGGCAATGCTTGAACTTGATTCGTACTCGAAACTGAAAACTCCCATAATTATATATTGTTCAACAATGAATTCCAATGTAAGCTAAATTGCGAGTTTGTTTTCGTATGTTAATTCATAAACAGGCTTGGTATTTATACTATATATCTGTGTATAGTGGCATATCAGTAATTCAATATGATCGTAGTATCAGTATGATCGTAGTATCAGTTTGTGATTTGTTTAGGTACCGCATTTTCCACACGCTTGTTATTTAATTCATCTGTTTTGTCTGAATGAAATAAAATCAAAATCATGTACGAGATGCTAACTATTTTTTTATTATCAAAGTGGATTTTACAAGGAACTAAGTGCGGTGCAATGTTTTACTCAAAATATATACATATATCACATACTTTAGAGAATATATATAATCCTACAAATACTGGCCAAAAAAAATATATAATCCAACAAATAACGGAGGGATTTTTTTTTTGAACTGATTTTTTTTGTTTGAACTGAAAACGGAGGGAATTATAACCACAAATCGAAACGTAAGTTTCTTTTATGTTTTTTCCCCTTTTTTTCCCCTTATTCATTTCAATAACTCGTAAGTTTCTTTCTTTCTTCTTTCTTTTTTTTTATCAAAAGCTCATCAGCTAAAACATAAAAGAAGATAACGTTTGCGCTTCATTCCATAACCCGTAAGTTTCTTTCTTTCTCTCTTTTATCAAAAACTCATCGGTTTCTTCTTTTTTTTTCAGAAAACGCATCAGTTTCTTTTGGTGCAACTGAAATGGAGAAGCGTATTCTCGACCAAAAAAAATGGATAACCGTATTAGGAACCCACATCCCTAACTCTCATAAATCATAATAAACTTTTTCCCTCTAGGCTTTAATAATTTTCATACATATATTGTAGGGAAATACCAGGTGCACACTTGGTGGATTAGGCCCAATGAGAATTGAGTTCATTATGTAAATATAGAAAAAGATGAGTTACAAGAAGTTATTTTCCCATGAATTTAATATCCAAAACAATTTATGTCTTTTCACAAAGTATGCAACTTTTCTGTATGTAAGTTATAAATTGGGTTCTTGTGTGAATGGTTTTGACTGGATGAAAAAACACATAAAAATAAAAGTTACTCATTTCATCTCTTCTCTCATCGATTGTGCATATGTTGTATACAATGTATTCAAAGTCCTATGGTACTCTAAATTCGTGTGAGTACTCGGTCAAGTTCATTGACAATTCAGGTATCCATAACTCTTCATATATAATTTGAAATTAAAAAAAGTATTCCATATGGTACTAAACATGAATCTAATTATCTAATTTTATTAGATTATGGAGATTGTTAAGTTAGTTAATATATGGATAGTTGTTTTTATAAAACATGCCAACTACCTTCCTTAATTTTTCTCCTCGTCTCTTATTTGATTATGGTTAAAGGAGTAATAATTAAGAGAATTTCAACAAAATTAACCAAAATAGAAAGATTTTCTATATTCAAAACAATGTCAACTCCATTTAAGGCTGGAAGGGGCGAGTATTTTAATCTTGTGACAGTACATTATATATAACTTGTTCAGTTTGATTTTTTATATTTAATTTGGTGTAGGTCACGAGATATTACTCATTAGTTATTAGTAGGAGTAATACTTCTGATAAGATTTTATATTATCCATTGAGTCATACAAATAACCAAAGTCACATGTGAACAGCTTCTGATGACTTCTAGTACTATTCGTTTGATTTTAATTTAACAATTAAAAATCAACGTTTGCTAGCTACTGCCGTCCTCATAATTATATTACATTTGCAATCAACAAAATTTAAGTATTCAATTATCTTTTCCAACAAAATATTTTATAGTGCACGATGCATGCTTCTAATAATCAACAGTTCAAGGTTGACTAACTCAGGTCATAGGACATCTCTATATCTCCGATCCGGTCTGCTTTCTTCTTCATTAAATATATTAACCTTTAACAAATCAATGTTTTTTCTACAAATTAATCTAATTAATAACTATAGTATTACTTGATTTAATTTAATAGTAGTTGCATAACCAATATGATATGTATTTACCTAATTTGATTAGATAAAAAATATATTAGTTAAATTGGTTAAAATCAATTGATTTCACGATGATGATCGTAACCATCTACATTTATGATTTATCTAACTCACGTTTCCCCTCCCTTTCTTGTTAATTATTGAAGAGTATTATTATAGATGATTTGTGAAAAAACTGATAACAACCAGTAAGATGTCTTATATTTAAGAACATATTTATCTCTCAAAATAATTCTTATATTTATTCGTATATATAACTTTTTTATTTAAATTCTTTTATATATTGAGTAATAAAAAAATTATCCACAAGAAGTTTTTAATATTATATATATATATATATATATATATATATATAAGTAGATGTATTTATTTAAATTTTTATCTCTTTATTAACATAAAGTGAAGTTTTAATTATACAGGATCCAAATAAAAAACTGGAGAGAGGGGAGAAAACTAAATCCAAATTAATTTGACCATCCATTATTAATTAAGGTATAATTTCAAACTAGAGTAGACATAATTATGGTAAAAACGAAGTAGTCGAAAAAATTATATATATATATATATATATATATATATATATATATATATATATATATATATATATATATATATATATATTGATGACTCCCCATATTTAGTGGTTTTAGGAAATATTTTGTTATATTTGGGGAGTCATTAATTAAGTAATTAAGTGATTTTGTTGTGAATTGGAAAGAAAGTAATTTGATGATTATTATATGAATGATTCTTTTGGAAATTTGAAATTTAACTGAAATAGGAAACTTAATATATTAAAAGAAATATTTTGATGGGAAGTTTCCTATTAATGAGATTATGTGATTGAGTTATTGTGATTATTTCCTATTTCATTCTCTTCATGAATGCAGATTTAATGAAAAAGGAAATAAAGAGAAGGAGATTATTTGATTATGTGCAAGAAAAGGAAAGAAAAGAAACTTAACATGCAAGACAAAGACAATATGGTGTTGGACTATTTTATTATAAATATACACATGCAATTGAGGAGAAGAGGAGGCTGATTTGAATACTTCCAATTTTCCTAGAGCCTAGAGGAATTCACACGAGTTGAAGAAAAGGAAGCAAGTGGCACACTGTTGAAGGGAACTTTGGAGTCTTGGTTTTAACACACCATACACGCAGAGAGACTAAAGGTTGGAGGCTGTAGCTTTTTGTCTTTTCCTAATTGAACCATACACACGCAGAGGCAATAGCATTTGGGGGAGTGGAGCAGTACATGAACGCTTGAAAGCAACAAGGCACTTCTATTTTGAACTTCCTTGTTTTATTTATCACTATAAATTCAGTTTCAATATTTATTGGGATTGATTTGAACCTCATGTGTAGCTAGTTTCCTTTTACAACCTAGGGTACTATGAACTTGTTTATAACTTAGTATTTTATTTCCCACTATTTAGTCATGGTTAATTTAATTTAGTTTATTTAATCTTGTTGTTATTGATTAACTTGTTTAGTGCTTGATCACCATTAGACATGTTTAGGGAATTTAGAATTGGACTCGAAAGAGGGAATTTTAAATAGACCATGAGATTAAATAGTGTAGGATTGGATTGTTAATCTGATTTGCGACTAGGATAGACATATACCTAGAAGCCCTACATAGTCACATTAGAGCGGTACCGGTATTAATTGGCTTAGTAAATTAGTGCAAGACATTGTGTAATTAAGTTAGGCAAGGATATAGGTGGAAACCGAAAGGCATTTATAGACACTAGTACTCTAGATTAGCTAGTTGAATTAATTCATAATTAATTTAGTGGGGAATAAAATCTAAGAAGCAGATTAGGGATTAGTGGCTCTAGGTTGTTCTTTTGACTCGTGAATTTCTTTTGTGTGAATATTTGTTTTATTTTATTTTCTTAGATATTAGGTAATTGAAATCAATTTTCTTTTGTTTACTCAACTTGAATGAAAATAGGAGATCTAATGCCTAGTTATTAATTGTCTGAGTCTCTGTGGGATCGACCTCGATTTACCACTTTACTAAAATACGATCCGTACACTTGCGGAATTTTTATCAAAATTTTGGTAGCATCAAGTTTTTGGCGCCGTTGCCGGGGACTCAAGACAATTAGTAATTAGAATTAGAAATTCTTTAGTAGTTTTAGCTTGAGTTTTTTTTTCTTTTGGAAAAATAGAAATATGGACTTTTCGGAGCTTAATTATTATAAATGGTATCGATGTTATCACTGTGGAAATAATCATGTACCAGGAAATTGTCCATTTTTACCTACCATAAATTGTATAGGAGATGATTTCATTAGGCAACAAACTTATGTTGATAATTTTTCTAGGCCTAGTTGGAATTTTGAGCAAGATGAGTCTTGGAACCCACATTTAGATCCTTATTCACATGCAATAGACCCACCCTTCATATCTTATTCACATGTTCAAGGAAACAGTTTTGAAGATGGTGAAATCTCTCGTAGAGAAGAAAGACTTGACAGATTAGAAAGATTAGCCAATAATTATTTCAAAATGCAAGAGGATTATATTACTAAGTTTGAATCAAGCGTACAAAATATTGTAGTACAGGTGAGTCAAATGCGCAAAGACCTTGAAGAAGTAAAACAAAAATACTCCTTTAATCATAGTTCCCCTGTGTTATCTAATGAAATTGAATATGAGGAAGTTGGGGATATGGATGACCATGAAGTTAAAGAGGATTTAGAGGTTGTCTTAGAGCCTAAAACTGCTTTAGGAGAAACTGATGGGTGTCTAATTGATCTTCAAAGTGTGAATATAAATGCTTGTGATTCTGATATATATGTTGATGTGGGTGTTCCTATAACTACTTTGGATTATTCTCCTATTACTGTTGTGACTCTTACTGATGAGAGTCAAATTGA
The DNA here is from genome assembly GCA_029929735.1 of Mimosa pudica. Taxonomy (NCBI): domain Eukaryota; kingdom Viridiplantae; phylum Streptophyta; class Magnoliopsida; order Fabales; family Fabaceae; genus Mimosa; species Mimosa pudica. The sequence goes on along the minus strand of JAKELP010000016.1, from coordinate 6,527,671 downwards.
TTTTATTAGATGCTCATTATTCTTAGAAAGACATATATCTAACTCTTTGTATGAGCATATTCTAGTTCCTTTGAAATCATTGATTGCTTGTTCTTTGAAATTGTCTATGATTGAAAAGGCACAAGTAATTGGTTTGATTGATTACTTATACTGTTTGAAAAGGAATGAAAATGAGTTGATTATGGTTTTTGATACTTATGACTAAGATTTCTTTGGAAAGTCTGGCTGAAGACTTTAAACTTAGCGCTTCTTGGGAGGCAACCCAAGGTTTTGGTATTTGATGCTTTGTTTTTGAGTTTGTAGGATTTTTTTTCTTCTTTTGACCCCAAAGGATGCTTCAACTTGATCTGGATGGACTAGCAGTTATGAGTGGAAATCGAGAAAGGAAGGGGAGTATTCTTCTAACTTTTTCTTGATTTAATTTGACTGAGAATTATTTTGGTAATGAGTGATGATACTTGTTAATATGTGTGTGTTGATTAGTCTTGACTGTGTTGTTTTGTGATTGAATTGCATGACTGATATGGAACTTGAAATAACTTTATCATTCATACACTTGCTATGGATATTTTTGTAATTCCACTACTTGTGTTACATGTTCACATTGGGGACAATGTGACATTTAAGTGTGGGGGTATGAGGGTATCATTGTTCTCTAAAGATTGTCTTCAAGCTTTCATTTTGTAAAATTTTCTTGAAAAAAAAAATCTTTTTGCCAATTTTGGGATTGATTTGAATTTGAAGCAATTGAGTTTAATTAGACTTTGATTTCATCTTTTTTGAATGTAAGTGAAAAGGCAAACTATTTGATTTAGATAAATTACTCAAATATGTCAAAAAGCCTTGTGAGGATTTTGAGCCTTAATTTTATTCTTTCATGAGTGAGTACATCTATTGTAATTTCCCCTCTAGAACTTGTCTTGAATCTCTTTTGACGCTCGAATCTCTTGCATGCACAAAAATGATTAAGGCCTTCGTTTCATAGCCAGTTTAGCCAAATAGCCATCCCTTTTACATTATTTCCATTGCTTAACCCCTTTGAGCCTGCTTCTCTTTTAAAAAGAAAGATTGCATATTTTAGCCTTTGAATTCTTTTGATGCAATTTTTCATCTCTTATCTATTTCTTCCATTTACGCTTTGAAAAGTGTTATACTATATTCATATGGAAAGGGGTGAAGGAATTAAAAAAGAAAAAGGGGAAATATAAGTGTTGAATAAAGGAGAAAAGAAAAAAAAAGTGAAGGTGAAAAAGGAAAAGAAAAAAAAATCACACAAAGTGTGAAAAAAAAGAAAGAAAAGAAAAAAAAAGAAAGAAGAAGATGAAAATCGAAAGAATTGAAGAATTGTGGAGTTCAAAAGAATCAACCCCTATGTGCTTGTTAAGTTATGAGATTCCTTCATTCCTTACTATAATTGAAATGGTCTATCACTTTTCAAATATACCTCCATCTCATTTTCATTTCATTATCCTATCTTTTTCATTACAACCCTTAAAAGTCCTTTTGATTTGTGTGTGCATTGAGATATAAGAGTGGATATCGAGATGATAAACAAGCTTATGGTAGCTGGATTACATAGACGGAATTGAGTGAAACACAACCCCTATATACTTTGAGAGTAGAGCGTAAACACTTTACCGGTGAGGGACATGCTTTTGTGATTTATCTCTATCAAATTGATTGCCTGATTACTTGCATTTGGGGATGGTGAGAGAGATTTCTAAGAGGATTTAATTGTTGAGAGTTTGAATTGATTCTAACTTTGTGATGATAAAAACTTGATTTCATTTTTGTGCTAATGCGTTAACAATTTGAAATCTTGAGGACAAGATTTAATGCAAGTGTGGGGGTGTGATGACTCCCCATATTTGGTGGTTTTAGGAAATATTTTGTTATATTTGGGGAGTCATTAATTAAGTAATTAAGTGATTTTGTTGTGAATTGGAAAGAAAGTAATTTGATGATTATTATATGAATGATTCTTTTGGAAATTTGAAATTTAACTGAAATAGGAAACTTAATATATTAAAAGAAATATTTTGATGGGAAGTTTCCTATTAATGAGATTATGTGATTGAGTTATTGTGATTATTTCCTATTTCATTCTCTTCATGAATGCAGATTTAATGAAAAAGGAAATAAAGAGAAGGAGATTATTTGATTATGTGCAAGAAAAGGAAAGAAAAGAAACTTAACATGCAAGACAAAGACAATATGGTGTTGGACTATTTTATTATAAATATACACATGCAATTGAGGAGAAGAGGAGGCTGGTTTGAATACTTCCAATTTTCCTAGAGCCTAGAAGAATTCACACGAGTTGAAGAAAAGGAAGCAAGTGGCACACTGTTGAAGGGAACTTTGGAGTCTTGGTTTTAACACACCATACACGCAGAGAGACTAAAGGTTGGAGGCTGTAGCTTTTTGTCTTTTCCTAATTGAACCATACACACGCAGAGGCAATAGCATTTGGGGGAGTGGAGCAGTACATGAACGCTTGAAAGCAACAAGGCACTTCTATTTTGAACTTCCTTGTTTTATTTATCACTATAAATTCAGTTTCAATATTTATTGGGATTGATTTGAACCTCATGTGTAGCTAGTTTCCTTTTACAACCTAGGGTACTATGAACTTGTTTATAACTTAGTATTTTATTTCCCACTATTTAGTCATGGTTAATTTAATTTAGTTTATTTAATCTTGTTGTTATTGATTAACTTGTTTAGTGCTTGATCACCATTAGACATGTTTAGGGAATTTAGAATTGGACTCGAAAGAGGGAATTTTAAATAGACCATGAGATTAAATAGTGTAGGATTGGATTGTTAATCTGATTTGCGACTAGGATAGACATATACCTAGAAGCCCTACATAGTCACATTAGAGCGGTACCGGTATTAATTGGCTTAGTAAATTAGTGCAAGACATTGTGTAATTAAGTTAGGCAAGGATATAGGTGGAAACCGAAAGACATTTATAGACACTAGTACTCTAGATTAGCTAGTTGAATTAATTCATAATTAATTTAGTGGGGAATAAAATCTAAGAAGCAGATTAGGGATTAGTGGCTCTAGGTTGTTCTTTTGACTCGTGAATTTCTTTTGTGTGAATATTTGTTTTATTTTATTTTCTTAGATATTAGGTAATTGAAATCAATTTTCTTTTGTTTACTCAACTTGAATGAAAATAGGAGATCTAATGCCTAGTTATTAATTGTCTGAGTCTCTGTGAGATCGACCTTAATTTACCACTTTACTAAAATACGATCCGTACACTTGCGGAATTTTTATCAAAATTTTGGTAGCATCATATATATATATATATATATATATATATATATATATATATATATATATATATATATATATATATATATATATATATATATATATATATATATATATATATATATATATATATACTCGGTGAAATTCTTACACGAACCCAATAGTGCATCTTGTCATTTTTAGTATGATTAATCACAACTAAACATATAAGGTGTGACATAAAATATCTAATTTGACTTAGCACTATAAAAATCAAATAAGACATGAAAAAATTTAAATAAAATGCTTTCAATATTTTGTAATTTTAGAAGTTGAGAAAAATATTTTTATCAGTTAGTTTCTTCTTTTAAGTGTCACGTCAAATTGAAAATCAACATAACACCTTATGTTTTTTATTGTAATTAATTAAATCATAAATAAAGTTATGCACCAGTTCACGCAACGATTTCTCTAGAGCTAATCATCAATTGATATCAATCTCAATGAAGAAGCAAAGGGAAAATAGTTGTTGTATATATTATAGTTTTGACTAAACACTAAATTAAATTATCAATATACACAATTTCATTAATTTGTTTTACAAGCCCACACCAATTTAAAGGTACCAGAAGCTTTAGAGTTATAATTCTAATTAACCAACATATTTAGACTGTAATAAATAATGTAACATATATAATATATTGATACATATCATCATAATCCAAAATAAAAATTCCAGAAGACACAATTGTTTCGCACATATGTCCAATTTGATCAATGTGCATGAAGAGTAATACACAGTTGAGAACAGATTTATTCATCAAATTCACGATTAAATTATATTCTCCAAATTCACTCTCAACAATCATATATACTATTCCATGATGACATTAAATTTGAGCAATCCCAAGCCAAGCAGATATAGGGGAGAGAGAAGAGGGAACCAATCAAACGCTTCCCTCATTATTACAAATACAAATATGGATACTTTGAAACACTTAAGTGGAATACTTATGAAGAGACCACGCAGTTATGATAGTAAAATATCTCACTCAATATATATAATAAGCTTTAATAGATATAGGGGTAGTATCAATTAAGAGGATTGCCCAAAACGTAAGCTTCAATAGCTTTGAAGAGGCCTTGTCTTTTGGCTTCTCCTATGTTGATCTCCTCATCACTGGGAGGAGTATCAGTTTTGGTGAAGTAAGTGATAGTGACCTTCCCTATGGATCCTCCATCAGCTCCTTCCTCTAATTTCGTCTCAACTGCTATCTTCTCCACAGTTTCTGGTATCGCATCACCTCCAATTATGCTGTAGTTAAATGCATAGCTTGCTTCATCAATTACTTCCACTTTCTGCAACGCATACTTTGTTTCCCCACCTGTACACGTGTGTATAATATCCATGTCGATCTTAATATCTAGCTAGTCCTCTTGTTGCAATTGAGAAAGACTTTAAAATTCATTAACCATTGAAATTTAACAATACTTCATTTTTAATCCCAATTATATATATATATATATATATATATATATATATATATATATATATAAAACAAAAGAAAGGGAAGCCTAATAATGAATGTTACATGAGGAGGGATGAATGTAAGCCTCACAAGTAGAGAGGATTTCCAGATTTGAATGTCACCTATAACTATAAGTCATATGACAATAATGGCCTTACTATCGTGCCGAGGATACCGCCACCCTATAAGACTAGTTAAAGTTAAACCTACTCATAATAAATAATGTAAGTATTACGCATTTATGTAAAAATTTTATGATGTGATTTATTTAAAAGGGACTAAAAATTACTTTTTTTTATCTGCCTTATTATAAAAGAATCGGAGGGTAACTTTATTACACACACACATATTTAATTGATGTAACGCATCAAAAAATGATGATGATGATGATGATGATGATGATGATGTTGATGATGGGGTGTGTGTGTGTGTGTGTGTAGCTAAAAGGGACCTTCAACGACAGTAAGCTTCTTAACAGTGCCTGGCCCTCCATTGCCTTCGACGATCTCAATGGACTGAACTGCCTCCGAAATTTTTGGGATGATAACATCGGAATCTAAGACCAAAGCTTTGTAAAGAGTAGCAGGGGCCACACTTGAGGTGTGATCATTGTGGTAAGTGAAAACTCCCATGATGATGATAATAAGGTTGGTTTCGATTCTGTACGAGGAAGGGGTTTTCAATGAATATTATGGTTACTATATGGTTTCTGATGATCTGATGAGGTCTAGAATGAACTTGTATTTATAGGCAATAGGTATGGTTTGATTGGGTGTAGTTAACTCTTATTTAACTCTGGTTGAGCTTATAATTTTAAAATTATTCGTTTTCATTTTATTTATGATTATATAATATGCGCATTATTTATTCAATCTTCCTTCCTAGAATAATTATTTTCTAGCTTTCGTCAAGGAAGGCGATATGGAAACGTTCAAAATGACGAAGCAACTATATATAATGTTAATGGTTGATTAGAAATATAATTGATGGCGTTCTCTTACAGATAATCTTATAAACTATTGGAGGAAACACAGTAATATGCACGATGGAATTATTTAATGAAGAATAAAATATAGTATATACGTCGTTGGAGAACATACAAGACCAGAATATTATGTTACGGTTTTACATGAATGCGTTTGATTTCTCTCAACACAAGATGCGATGTCCGTAAGGGGATCTTTTGGATATAGCTCTCTAAATTTTTAATGATATGAAGGTTTATCGGATTCATCATTCCAGTTAGCTTCCCCTCTATTTCTTTACTGATGATAATTTGATTATATAAAAATAGAATAACAAATCTAAGCTGTTAAAATCTGATATACATATATTAGAACTTTACTGGCTGAAATGAAGTGGGAAAAATATGTTAATATTTTATTTGACATATTCAAAGTCAATTGAACAATGCAAATAGTGGAGACTGGTCTATGGTGAGTGAAAAAAAGGAGTAGTGAAAAGAAACCAAAATCCTAAAGTCTTTGATAGCAACTTGCTGTAATTGGTCACATCATCACACATATTTACTTTGTAATTTATGTATATGTGCATATTTTATTATGACGTCAAGAAATGGGTGATAAAATTAGAATAAATTTAATCATGGTCAAATTGAATTAGTTGAAAACAAATTAATATGTGCAATCATATACTTTAATTTGACCGAATATATATTATATACTTACCAAGTGATATCAGTACTTATCTTATGCAAGAAGAAAAAGAGAGAGAAAAAAAAGGCATTTTTTTATTTTTAAATTAATTATTGAACATCTTCATAATGAAAAAATTGAAACAACAATGCACTGTGACCTTGCTTACAGAAACATATCTTAAACAAGAGAACTATGAGTGATATGTTTTTTGGAGATAATATAATATGGTAGAAATTCAAAGTTGAATAACGTGATTCCATGATATTATTATCGTTGACTTTAAGATATTTGAGAGCGGGGCGTAGTAGATAATCAAATACTTTAGCAAACATTTCCTTCTGGTGGTAGTGCAATTGAAGGCACCATCACGATTCTTGCTAGCGTAGTATATTGGTTGAACAATCTCCTCTTGTCTGAGGACGCTCCTACTGCATAGTCCCTTAAATCACACATTGAAATGAAAAATAGACCCTAATACTGAGCCATAATGATTGGAGCAGTTATCAACTTTTTGAGCTCCTCAAATGCCTTAATGCATTCACTGAAGTCAAATGGCACATTCTTCTCAAGCAAGCCACAGAGAGGTTTAGGAATCTTGACTCGCATAATTTTATGTTCTTTCGATGTTAAATAAAATTATTATAAATTAATAAATCGGATAGAATTGTATATATACACTAAAACGTCATTTTGAATGGTGTGTGTGTGTGTGTGTATAATGTCATGTGTGTGTATTTCTCAATATTCTGCTGAACGCCATAACTCTCAGTGGTACTATATACATATCAACTCAACACCCAGCTAGCAACCAGATTCGATAACTTGGCCATCTAACCACACAAAAACTTAATGAGGTTGTGCAACTCTTTCCGGTGATGTCCCATGTATACGGGACGGGAAATTCCAATATAAATTTTTTTGAGACGGGAGAAAATTCATCTTCGAGACGGGACGTGGCACTGGACGGGATCGTCCCGATCCCATCTAGTCCTGAAAATATATGTTTGTGTTTTTATATAAGTTTTTTTTAAAAAGTACATGTGTGTCATTTCTATCATATGAGTATATGTGACATTTTTATGAAAAATATTGTCCTAATAATTTTTTAGCTTACATATCATGTTGTATAAGATGGATTGTAGAAGCAATATTGAACTAACTTCTTTGTTTTATACAAACAAAAGTGTTATATTTTTTTACAAGTAGTTTTTTTTAATATAAGTAGATGATTTTAAACTTTAAAATCAGTGATTTTGGTCAATTAACTTTCACTATGATCCATGCATTTTAAAATCGTTTGTTTTGATTCCTCAATTTTTTGGGCTATTTATAACCAATAGTTCTTGAATTTTAAAAATATAAATATTTAGGAACCAATGTTTATAAATGTGGGCCCATACCTTGCCGAAAAAGCGGGTGTATCATACATTCATACTCACGCATAATGCTTTGAAATAAATTATTGAAGGAACTTAAAAATTATAAATAAAGCTAATTAGACACTCTTCCAGAAAGGGGATTTCATTTTTTTACCTCGTTGGTGGCAAGATTACAAAGTTGGTGGCTTTAGCTTGCTATGTAGTCGAAAGGTTAATCTTTTCACAACAATAAAAAACAAGCAAAAGTTTGTCTAGGATGTTATATGGGAATGACTTGTTTTTCAAAATCGAACATCATGATTTGCAATTTATACATGGAATGAAGTAGTGCCAAAAACCCATGTTAATTTTTCCTGGAAGACAAAATGATATGTATGAGGAATGAAAGTTACAAGGCAGCCTGAACCATAGAGCTAAAACCACATCTAATGAATCTATAAAGGAAGAAGAAAACGACACTAGAAAAGGTGGGGGTAAGAAGTTACTAATATTTAGCTCAAATTTTTTTTAGTGAAGTACTACCTTAGATAAAGTAGTCTTAATGAAGACAAAAAAAAGATAAAACAGTATTATATTATGGTTCGTCTGTACTCCTGTGTTACCTGTAGGTGGATAAAACTCTGAGCTGCATTCACAATACAACTTCGGACTCGAGAAATCGTCACCGTCTAAAATCATACTACCTCTGGTCCTAAATATAGAACCTAATTGACTTTTTTTTGGAGAGATTAAGGTTGCGAAATAGGTTATTAAATGATGACATATTTGATACTCCCTCCGTTCCTAAATATAAGACTTAGATAACTTTTTTTTGGAAAGATTAAGGTTGCGAAATAGGTTATTAAATGATGACATATTTGATATCTTTTTAGATTATCTATTAGCTTATAGGTAAAATAAACTAGTTTAAGAGAAAAAATTAGGTAAATCAATTTATAATTAACTTATTTTTTGCTTTTTTTAGGATTTTTCAAAAAAGTCATCTAGGTCCTATATTTAGGAATGGAGGGAGTATATTTTTAGATTATCCATTAGTTTATGGATAAAATAAACTAGTTTAAGGGGGAAAATTAGGTAAATCAATTTATAATTAACCTATTTTGCTTTTTTAAGGATTTTCCAGAGAAAGTGAATTAGGTCTTATATTTAGGACCGGAGGGAGTATGTTTTTATTAAATTTGTGATCATATATATGCACATTATTTATTCAAATTTCCTTCTATTCAATTTTCCTTTCGGGAATAATCATTTTCTAGCTTTAGTCAACGAAGGCAATTTTGAAGGGTTCAGAACGAAGCAGCAATATGTCAAGATTTTAATTAGAAATTGAGATTGAGCATATTATAAACGACGAGGTTAGGGAACAAGAAATCTTGTTACGGTTCTACACATACAAGCGAGATGATTAAGAAACACCATAAAATATCAAATTACTCCCTACGGTTGATCAAGACATATTCAAGGTCCGTCTCAAAAACAAACACTATTATTTATCTACTGAGGTATCTGACGATATTCTGAAAAACAACTCAGAAAGTTCAACAGCTAACAGAAAAGGGTGAGGTGGAACCATATTTCCGCAAAGGCCCTATTAATTTCAAGAGCCCACGGTAGTTGCTCCACACAACACAAATTTTATTCTGATAAGCTAAGAGCACCTAGCATAGCCGTAGAACACCAGCAGAATTATAAAGGAAAGGTTTCTTACATCTCTTGTATATAACATTAACTAGATATATAGATAGATAGTAGATACATACACTTCCTTGGAATCTAGTTACGACCACTCCATAACAATCTAACTGAACTCCTTCCTCGTCATATTTATATAGGTCCTGCTCCTGCTCCAACTCCATATCCATTGGCTTTACCGGCTGCAATTCCAATCATAAGTCATCGTCAAAAATAGTGGACATCACCAACCCTTGCACGAACTCAAACCTCCTAGTTTTCTCTTGTTTATCCTTGTCTGACAGCGGTAACTGCTGGGGTTTTCTGTAACCATACACAATTTATCAGACTAAACACCAATTGAATATCTCTCCAGGCAATTCGGCAAAAATAATTTATCATAGATAAAGAAAAGGTAAAAGAAAAGATATATCATCACAGCATAACGTATTTTCCGTTTTTAAAACCCCCCTTCCTCTTTTGCTCAAACCCCACCGCACACCCACACAGCCAAATGCCTAAACAAGAACCTAGCATCACTCCTACAATACATAATTAGCTCTCATCATTTACTTTAGCAACATAAAATTGCAACAAATTTAAACCCCATAAACCCTGTAACATCTGCAGATGCAACATTTTAACATGCAAAAAAATTATGTAACTGCAAGAACAAATTTCTTTTTCTTTTCTCAAGAAAAGCAAAATCATAATTAAACTACGTTCCAAACCTTTCCAAGAAATCTTCTTTTGGGCTTTCTTTCACTACGGTAGTTTCAACCGATGGACAAGGAGGTGGACTAACAGATTCATCAGCAGCAGCAGGGTTATACATGAATGATGAAAGCAAAGGATCAGGCTCTGAATTGGAAGAACCTACATATGAAGAACCTCCAAAGAGAGATTGCAATGTTCCTTCTCGCAATTCTCTTCTCAATAATGAAAGTGTTGAACTAGAGCCTCCTTTCTTATGTCTTCTCTTGCGCTGCACGTAATTTCTGGTTAAGGAACAACAGTGAAGTCTGACACAGTAATAGAAACTAAGGCAGAAAACCAATACAAATGGTATGTAGTTAGAGAAAGAGTGATGAAAACTATAGAAGAAAGAGAGGAAGAGAGGAAAAGAGGAGAGGAAGAGAGGAATAGAGAAGAGAAGAAGAGAGTAAACAGAGAATTCTGCTATTATTCACAACACAACCACACGTACAAAATGAGACCAAAGGGAGTTTTTATAGGTACTGTTCCCCTTTAGCCTTATTCAGTTATAACAGAAAATGTAACAGAATTCTACCAGCTTGTAACCGAAAATAAAACAGAGTATACAACAGAAATAACAACAGGAACTGCCTAACTAACTATCTCTACTTAGGTACTTTACATGGTCAAGAGAGAGAATACACTACTAGGCCCACAATCAAACACTAGAGGGTCAAGATGTGCACCAGAATAACAGGTTCCATTGTTCTTCAACAATTTCAAATACCTACTAAAACCTTTCTCCAAATTAGATCTTTTCATTTCCTTCATATAAATGGCCAAAGCCATAGGAATATACCACTGCATGCATGATGAGCATGGATTGTATCATGAAAGGAAAAAGATAACAAAAACAAAAAAGAAACAATGCCAGCAAAAAGGATATCTTTAGGAAATTCCCATGTTGCATGGTAATATGGCCAACAAGATCCATTCCAACCCTTTTCCCACAAACCGGGCAAACCTGAAGATGCACAAAGTCAAATAATAGATCACGGTAAGGCGATAAACTACAAGATGAAAGCCAGAACACTTAAATTGATAAATAGTAAAAAGAAAAGAATGAAAAAACATCAATCAAACAAGTCCCATATTCTCCACCAATTTGAGTCTACCCACTCTCCTCTAAATCCCTTACTACTCACTAAATAAATGCACATGAACCACTTAAAACTCATCAAGATTCTGTTAAAAATAAGAACACCAAACCAAAAGTCCACTTTTTTGTAAAAGATTAACAAATCACTATGCAAATTTTTTGTGTCAACATATTTTTCTTCTCCTAACACTGACATAACTTCAAAAGCATATTTATTCAACAACAGCATACACAACCGCAATAAACCATACATAAACAACTAAAAGATCAAGAATATAACTAAAGATTGCCGCAAACACTTCTAATATTCATGTTGCAAATTAAACCTTTTTTAAATAAAAAAACAAAAGAAATGAAAAGAAACATATACCCCATTCTTTGCTTCAACAGGATGGTCCTCATCAATGTGACAACAAAGGCCAACAACATCGTAATCCTCAGCACAGAAAGGGCAAATAAACTCGGTTCTCAAATCATCATCACCCTCCATATCTTCATACCCACCAAGGTACAGATCTGTAAAACCACCAATCAAAAAAATTCAACAAACCCAGAAACATAATCCCCTAAAGATTGAAAATTTCGAAGAAAGAAACGAAAAAAAGGACAAACCAGATCGAGATTGATGGCGGCGCGAGGAAGAGGAAGAAGAGAGACGGGAAGAAATCCAAGAATCGGAGTCCATGATGATGGAATTGGAAGGGGAAAGAGAAAAGATTGATGCTTTTGATGGAAAAGAGCGTCAACGATAAAACCCTAAAATGAAATGGAAGTGAAGGAAAGAGCAGGACAAGGAATTTGCGAGGAAGGAAGGGAAGAGAGAGAGAGATGAGTACTCTCTACCGACTTTCTTTCTTTCTTTCTTTCTTCTTGAGGGCATTAATGTCTTTTTGAGTTTTTTCTTATATGAATTGAACATTGAACATGGGGCTTACAATGGATTTTGAATTAAATACCTATGCTTTCTTTTCAAATTAGTGTTAATGTGTCCTTAACCACAACTACCTTTTTAGTTGTTAATACAGTTCTCTTCTTTCAGGAAATTCTTAGGGTGTTGTTTGGTCATGTAATTTGTTGGTCTTACTTTGTGTATTCTTGTATTACTTTTGTTGTAGTGTAATTTACTGGTATATAAACAAGAAAAAGGTTGGCTAAGAAGAAAAAGAAAAATAAAACATTGGGTTATGATGTTATAAGCAATGTTGTAAGATTTGGACTGATCCAATCATTGATAGCTACACATGTCGCTATTTTGAACATTAATTTGAGAGATCTGGCCTTATTAAATTGTGACTCGAAGCACTTTCTAGCTCGTCATCTGTTTTGGCTTTATAAGGTCGCTAATTTAGACCACTAAATCATAACATATGTACATGTAATTAGATTATATGTTATTTCATAAATAGAATAAATTAGTATTTTTTTGTTATAAAAAAATAGTTTTTTAAAAAAGTAGAATTATAGACAATTTTTATACAAAAAAATTATAAACAACTTAAATTAAATAATTTTATATTTTTTTTATACAATTCGAAGTAACCTTCTAATTAAGACAAAAGAGTGAGAAATCTAATTAAAAAAGCCCATTTTTCCTTTCACAACATGGGTCTTAAAATTTGAAACAGAAAAAGTCATCATCTAGCTCTCGTAGCTCAGTTGGTTAGAGCACCCGTTTAGTAAGCGGGAGGTCTTGAGTTCGACTCTCAACGAGAGCAATTTGTACATTTTTTATTTTTTATATGAATTAATCGTTTTCCAACTTTCAGGGTTCAATGACTCTCTGCTTCTAATAGGTTCCATTTAATTTTTTGACAAACCCTTGGTTCCTAAGCAAAGCATGAGTAATTTTTTGAAAGGGGGAATGTTAATTGTAGGGGAAGATTTAATGCAGAATATGATTTAATGCAGCATATTCCTTAGGTTGTCCTGATTTCCCAGCTTTTCATGAACATCAGAACATGCTATGCTCATGAATTTGCATGTTGAACAAGTGTTACTGATTAACTTGCTAGTTGAATACAGTTATTATTGGTTTGCATCATTACTTGGTTTCTTGTATCTAATAACAGTAACTCCTTTGGTTCCATAGTCACTACCAACTGCCGTGTATGTGTGTGTAATAAAGCATATATCACTTTTAACGATATCTTTTAGTCAATGATTTATTGCAAATACATGACTAATATTGATAAAGCACAATGATATCATGTGATCCATGTGCAGCCGATCTCATCTAATGAGATGAAACTTTAATTGTTGTTGTTGTATATTGTAAAGTATGTGTTGCAAATACATAAACTGTAAGACAGAGAAATGAGATGAACATAACAAAATAGTTTCAAACCAAACAATCTATCTCTGTTTATTTATTAATCAAACAGCAAAAGTACAGAGAATCCTTGATTGAATTGATACAAGCAACAAGAACAAAGGAAATACACTGACTATGCAGTGTTTACAGCAAGGGAATTTGGGAAATGAATCTGAGAAGAAATGACAGAAAAGAAATCCATGAGAGAGAGAGAATTTCAGAGGAGGAGAATCTTCATAAAATTTTTCTTAACTTACTCCTCTAGTGCTCATTCCTTTTATGCAATGCTCTCCCTTGCCTTCCATGTGAGTGTCATCACACTAGTGCTCTTACGTGTCTTAACAAAATCCTCAGCCTTGGACTCATTTTTCTCTTCTTGGGCTTCACTTGGTGTCTCATGGCCCAGCCCATTCATAACAGACTCCTTAACATTGGATCCAAGGTATCTGAGTTTACAGGTGTTCGAATTGAACTGTCTTGGACTGTGGATCCAGTGGAATGCTAAATACCCATTCTGCTATTAGCTTATTCAAACCTGGTACAGCAAGCATAACAGTTTTATTTTCTTGGGAACTAGAGTTACATATTGGCTCTTTGCTCTAGATTATTATCATCTATCCATCATCTAATATACTACTTTGGTCCTAAATATAAGACCTAATTGACTTTTTTTTGAGAGATTAAGGTTGCGAAATAGGTTATTAAATGATGACATATTTGATATATTTTTAGATTATCCATTAGTTTATAGGTAAAATAAACTAGTTTAAGGGAAAAAATTAGGTAAATCAATTTATAATTAACTTATTTTGCCTTTTTAAGAATTTTCCAGAAGAAGTCAATTAGGTCTTATATTTAGAACCGGATGGAGTAATATTCAATTTTAAGTCATATACAAAACAATGGTTTTCTAATATGATAAAGGCAATAAATAAGAAACCCAATGCACTTGAAATTAACAAGGAGGAAAACTGTATTCTTTTTTTTTTTTGAATTGCTTCCCCCGGTGTCCCACACCTTTGGGTGCAGACTAATCCGGAGTCGCCAGCCGGGATTCCCGTAAACGGGGTGACTGACTTCCCGGGGGTTCGAACTTGGCACCTTTGGGCTAAAATGGCGGGATCCACACCTTGGGGATCCTCTTCAAACCATCAAGCTACGCCCCTCCGGGCGGAGGAAAACTGTATTCTGTGAGTGAGTATTCAGGCCTAATAAACAAAAAAACAGAGAATGTGTTCTAGCAAGGCACATTTTTGGGTGAGCGCATGCCATTGAAACCTAATGTTTTGTTTGAAACAAAAAAGGGCCAAGGTTGAGATAAAGAAAATGAATTGGACTTCACAAAGAAGAGATCAGTCCATTGTATTTGGGACATCGAGTTTCATGCGTCCGTTTATAATTTCTTGGGTCTCAAAACTTGGGCTCTCTCTCTTTTTCTAATTTATTTTTCTACGGGCCATCCTTTGGATAATTTCAATCATCCTTTCTGACAGGATTGAGATCTTGATTGATCGTTACAGCCATAATGTGATTTACATTTTGGACAAAAACAAAATTTATTTCTTGCGCCCCTCATGAACAATAATAATGTGGGTTCACATATGATAACACAAACAAGAAGGTTGATCTTTATAGAAAAAGATGAATATAATATCATTTTTATAATAGACACAATAATATCAATTCTGAATTTTGTTTATTGTATTCAGCAATTTTTCTTGTTAAGGTGGAATTGGTGATTTCATTTAAAGTCACTAGGACAACCTTCAAACAATATTGAAGTTCCTAAATATATGACATATTTATATAATTTGATTAAATTTTATTAAGTTAATTAAAATCACATGATATTATTTAAGTATTCTTACCATTCCTTAATTATTATGAAAGAGTATTAATAGGGATCATTTAGGTAAATGTGAGAAAAAAATCAAAATATATCATATGTAGTAGGAGTACTTAGTATAACAAACACATACATACACACATGACACATCTATCCTCAAATAAGTGCTATATTTAATAAGAGCTGGGAGAGTAACTAAATGGACCATGATTACTATTTATGTGTGTGTGTGTGTGGTATGTGTTTTAGTGGAGTATATAACAGTTTTCTTTTTTCTTTGTTATGAAGAATATATAGTCCCTTAGCTCTCGCTTTAATTTTGAAGTTAAAAGCACGGAGTATTTTCGTCTTTTTCTTTTTGAGCATAAGGAGTGTTTAACCATCTTCCGTATGGATACATCCAAAAAAAAACATCTTCAATCAAGAATCTATGTTACTCATTAAAGCATATCCCTCTCTTTCACAAACTAAGAATCTATGTTACTCACATACACACACATATTGCAGCTCTTGTGTAATTGTTCAGCTAAGATATGCTAAATTTCATGCGACATCAATTGCGAGAATAAACCTGAAAGCCTTTATTTTATCCTTTCTTTGAAGTAATACATTGGATTGTAATAAAAAAAAGTAATACATTGGATCGAAAAGCAAGAAGAGAGGATAAGTTGAAGTGATGACGATTACTATTGATAAGTAAGGCAATTAACTAACTTCAATATATATAATACAAATCATATAACATATTAGACGAAGACACAAATTATATCAATTCTCGCAAACCAAAGAATAATTGTTGAATTGTATGTCAAATTTAAATTAAATTGACAATTTTTTCTGACTTTACCTCTCATAAAATGCTATAATCACACATTTACAAGTTTTAATATTTATCTACTAATTAATGATAAGGGTAGTGTGAGAAAAACCATTAAAGTAGCACTTTGTGCCTTATATTTGGATCAAAATTTTTGTTTGTCAATGCTTATAATAAGAACCAGATTGGGTGGTTTAATTAATTTAATATCTCTCGAAATTAATCAACTAACTCTTAATAAAAATAAGATAGACGATGTAATGTTATTTCTGTGTGCAAAAAACTATTCCTTTATAATTTAAACAAAAGGCAAGGGAACGTGCTGAAAAAAGAGAGTAAGAGACGGGTGCGCAGGACGAGTAGACGACATTAATAACTCCATGCAGAATAGTAGTGATAAAAACTTAGAAGCAGTGAATAATGAGTGCTAAAAGGTTTTGACTTTTTGGACAATCATTGTGTAGCCAGACCCCATCCATGATTGACTATGGCAACTCACAAATCACAATCCAAGTCGCTCGATCGACACGTTATTTAGTTCTAATCAGTTGCACATATATACACATTCAGTGCAAAAAACTGAATTAAGACCCAGAAGTACCAATAAAAAACAGTAAAGTAACAGAAAGATGAGACTCATTGAATTCCCAAACACGAATTTATATCTTATACTAAAATTAAGTCTGGTTGATACTGCGTGTTCTTATTATAAGTCACCAAATGCTCATTTCTTACATATCAAAGAATGTTTGTTGAGTCTTAAAATTCATGTTAAATTTCCCACGTTTTCCAACTTCAACCTCCATTAGTGATTTATATTAAAGACAAAAAAGTTAGGTAGTTGGTGACTTATAATAAAGACCGGAGGGAGTATAGTACTACCTCCGGTCCTAAATATAGGACCTAGATGACTTTTTTTGGAGAGGTTAAGGTCGCAAAATAATCTATTAAATCATGACATATTTGATATATTTTTATATTATCCATTAGTTTATAAGTAAAATAAACTAGTTTAAGGGAAAAAATTAGATAAATCAATTTATAATTAACTTATTTTGCTTTTTTTTAGGATTTTCAAAAAAGTCAATTAGGTCTTATATTTAGGACCGGAGGGAGTATATTCTTAGAAGAGTTGTGAAGCTTGCAGTACTGAGTCACCTATTTTTTCTAATTAAAAGAAAATGGGTAGAAATTTAAAAACAAGAAGAAGAAGACAGGTGTTGCAATGTGAGGAGCATGTGCAATTAATGGGGGATGTATCAGAAAAGCCATACAAAAATTGCTGCTCCTTCAATTCACGTAGCCCTGCTGCTCCCAACCCTCTACCTTCCTTAACTTCCCCTCCACCACATTCATTAATTATTTTTGTCAAAGCCAACAAGTTTCCATTTGACACAATGATATTCAAGGTTTTCCGATCATGATTCAGCAGTTCAACTCTTTTACGATGACATATTTTTATTTTTACTCGTTGTTAATTACTTGTAGCCTACAACTACTTTTATTTTTTTTTTATTATAGGGTTATTATTAATGGCTTAAGTAACACGCGGATGAAATCGTAACCTCCTGTTTACAAAGGAGTTTTTACGTCACTATTAACTACTACTCCCTCCGGTCCTATTTATAAGTCGTCAACCGTCACTAAATTTTGGTCCTTAATATAAATCGCCAACTACCACTAACTAACTCATTAATTAAAGTTTTCCAAATATGCTCATGTCATTGGAAAAAGAGATCCCTACATTTACTTTTGCTTGCCTCATTATGACTCATTTAATAGTTGTGGGAAGAGGCAAAGATGGAAATGAAAAATAAAACAAGACCAATTTAATGATGTAACCACCACTAACCGTCATTCCTTGGTTTGTACAATATGGGCGGTTGACGACTTATAAATAGGACCAGAGGGAGTATCACTAGTGAATTTGGATTATGCCGGTAAGATAAAGGAGTTGCTTTTTCATTCTAATTTTAGGAAATTCAAGATTGTGTTATATTCCTCCTGTCATAAATATGAGGCCTTGTCAACTCTTTTATGAAAATACTAGTAAAACTAAATAAGCGTCTTAGAATTGTTTTAATGGATTGAATTTTTTCTCTAACCATCAAGTTTTTTCACTTACAAATAAACAAGTATAAAATATAATAATATATCATATATGTTATATATGATTAACTAAGCAATTTTATAGATTTATTAATTTTTTTAAAAAAAATAACTAGGTCTTATATTATGAACCGAAGAAAAGATAATTTTATGTTTGAATTAAGAATGACAGAAGTGATTTTTTTATGTAGCTTTAAAATATTTGAATAATTATTTTGAAAAGCGTACTTATTATATGATAAATGCCAATAAAATGACAAATCATATATATATATATATATATATATATATATATATATATATATATATATAAATAAATAATGTTTCAAAATAATGTTTCATCAAAACAATAAAAACTCCTCTTTTTTACTTTCTTTTTTTATGACTTCAAATTACTCCTTTGATCGATTTTTGTTATAAGTCGCTTCCTATTAATTTTTTTATTGATAATATTATCAAATCCTTCTCGCCAACCAAACTTTTAGTACGATTTTCCCCTAAGTTGGGATCCCCTTCATAACTCTTCTGTTTATCCGTGATAATTTAAAATTCTTTCTCGACTTAACAAGTAGCATATGCTTCATCAGATGACCTGCATGCGTATCCCTGCAAATTACTTCGTGTTTTTAATTTTTTATATAACGTATAACTTCGTCAACCGTACCTTAGCTGGGAATTTTTTTTTAGTTTACTAGCTCACAGTCCTACTTTTAGACTATAAGGGTCCGTTTGGTTGTAGGAAGGAAAGTGAAGAAATGGAAAGTGAAAGGGGTAAAATAGAAAGTAGGGGTAAATTAAGTAATGATGAAAAATAAAGTGTGTGGGACCCAGAAAAAGTGTGAGATGGAGAGAGAAAACTTGTGGGTCCGGGATATATATAAATTACACAAAAACCTTTACTTTCTATACTTTCTAATTCTTTGGAATTTTTCTTGCAACCAAACAAGCCATAATCTTGTAGTTGCTGTTTGAAATCTTCATCAATGTATAAAAAAGTAAAAAAAAAAAAACAAGTGAAATTTATTATTGAGAAAATGACAAATAAATACCTCCGAATGTCCAAAAAGACAAGTAAAGAACTCCGAATTTCAAAAGTACAATTAAGTTACCGGTCAATAGTTAATTGTTATGTTCCAAATGTTAATAGTTATGTTCTAATTGTTAATTTTTATTTAAGTTTTTTACTTGTTCTTTTGGAAGTTTGAGTTCCTTATTTATTCTTTTGGACATTCGGAGGTATTTATTTGTCATTTTCTCTTTATTATTTTCTTCATCGGCCTATGCTTATATAAATAGCGTTTGCCCTTAAAGTCAAATTTACCATGAGCTAGTACAAATAGTAGTGACCGTATGTTTTTACGAATTGACCCTCCTCAAGGGTCAAGTTTTGGGTCCATACACGCTACGTCCCCCACATTTACCGACTTTTGTTTCAGACATATAAATGATAAATCAAACTGCCTCGCGATCCTAAACAATTTATTGGGAATTAAATGTGGTATATTCTTCTTATTCATGTCGCAGATATAACTTTGATTTATTTTCTTATAGTAATATAAAAATATTTTAAATACATACATTGAATAGGATAATTTTTATCTTACAATTCAGACAAAAGAATCTCTTAAAGTATACGTATGTAAAAAAATTGAGGGGCTATTTTTAGCTCCGCGGAACAAGAATCACAACTCTAAATACCCATGAAAGATGTGGAGGGTATGCATTTCTAGTGAAGGCTTCAACGTAACAGTGCTTATTTGTTCCATTTAGCCCCACAACTTTGTCGGTCATTTCCCCTTCATCACCAACAATCCTACTTTCTCATCTCATCGATAAACAAACACTACAAAAAACGGGCTCATATCGGCGTTTTATAGGGCCTCGAATCGGCGGAATTTTCCGGCGGAATAGCGCTGCGGCGTTTTGGCAAAACGCCTAAATATTTGCCGTGGGAATGCGGCATTTAGGCGTTTTGAAAAACGCCTAGACGAGGGGCAAAACGCCGGTATGCGGAAATAATATTTTTTTATTTATGCACATAGGCGTTTTATAAAACGCCTATGTGCGGTATTATAAAACGCCGGTATGTGTTTTCCAAAAAAAAATAAAAAACATTTTTCTTCCTGATTGTTTAGAACCAGGGAGAAAAATGTTCAAAAACATAAGGAATAATATGTTAATCCCAAAGTTACATACACATAAAGAATAATATATATAAACATAAGCAATAACAAGAGTAATTCATAAAACATGATACCCAAATATATAAAATCAAAACAACAAGCAATATGTAAAAGAAAAGCAATAAGATCATATCAACATTATAAAATCAAATATCACCAAAAAACACGAAATAAAAAAACATCAGCAAAACTAGCCAAAAAAACAAAGCAACAGCAACATTAAATGAGAGACGAAGAGAAGAAAAATAGAAGAAAACGAGAAAATGAGCAACTTTGCGGAAGGAGAGAGGTGCTATTTATAGGGAACGGAGGTGCGTACCGGCGTTTGGAAAACGCCCATATGCATTTTAATATTAAATAATGCATATAGGTGTTTCAGGGAAACGCCTATATGCTTTCTAATGCATATAGGCGTTTCCCTGAAACGCCTATATGCATTATTTAATATTAAAATGCATATGGGCGTTTCCTCAAAAAAATGCCTGTATGCGATTAAATATTATTTTAATCGCACATAGGCGTTTTGAGAAACGCCTATGTGCATAACGTGCATTTAATATGCACTTTATTAAATGCACGTTATGCACATAGGCGTTTCTCAAAACGCCTATGTGCGATTACAATAATATTTAATCGCAGATAGGCGTTTTGAAGAAACGCCTATATGCGGTTTTCTGAATAAAAAAATAAAAAAAAAACTGTCAGCCCCTCTTTTTTAAATTTAAAAACCATACCGGCGTTTGTTATACCCAAAACGCCGATATGGAAACGCGGGAAAAAAGGCGGGAAGCGCGCGCCAAATTTATTGGCGTTTTCATATAGGCGTTTTGGGTAAAAACGCCGGTATGCGTCTCATAGAGGCGTTTTGGACCAAAACGCCGGTAAGGTTGCGCCGGAATGACCCGTTTTTTTTTAGTGAAATTCAACCAATCACCACAACCACTTGTGCACTTCCATTATGTCACGTTCACAAAACCCACATATATATTCCCTTTCGGACATGTTTAACTAATTTGATATATAGTTAAGGGTATATAATTTATGTTAGCTAGTTAGTATGATCTATTTTCTGTATTAATCACCTTAACCATCTTCCCTTATATATATATATTCTCCTCCATGCACATCTTACCTTATTATCGTTGGAAAACACCAATAGGAGCAATAATTTAGAAAAAATATGACAAAAATTAGAATTAGATACAGTACTATATTAAAAACAATGACAACACTCTCTAAAAAGATCTTATACTCAAAACCAATTAAAGAGAGTGTATATATTTCTTCACTTTGATATTCACTATTATATGATGCATAGGAAGGTGTTAAATTAGCACCTTGAAATATCTGTCTAGTGTTTATATTCAGCATTCTAAAAAACTGGGGAAATAATATATATATATAGAGAAGGACCAAGGAAAAAAATAATTACTCTTAATTATTTATAAGGACCAAAAATTAAAATAAATATTTTGAATTATCAAATTTAAACTAAAATTTTAATTAGTAAATTTAAAAATGATATCATTTCATTGTATCTTTTATTCATAGGTATTAATTTTTGTTTAAATCAATCAATTAGGAGGGTCACGACATTATTAGTATTTTTAATAAGAACTATTATATTGATTAAAACTTTTAATTTACAGCTATATACTCATATGTGAAACATTTTTATTCTTTTTAAATATTTGTTTATAAAATGATTTGTTTTCATAGTTGCATTCATATATATTCAATTGGTTAGAAAAGAGTAGTTAACAACTTGAGAATATTGTCATTCATATTTTGCTTCTAATATTTACATGATGGGGGTGGGGGAGAAACTATGAGAAGAGAATTAATTGGTTCAAAAATAGATATGAATGGAAAATATAGGGAAGGCTAATTTGGTAATATAAAAGGTCCTCGGGACTTGAGGGTAATTAATTTATTTCCCTAGTCCTTCTCCCTAAATTTGCCTCTAAAATATCTTATGGTACAATTTTATCTTTAGTATAATTAACACCATCTGTTTGCAATCATACATCCCCTTTCTCATACTCCATCAACTAACCCTTGCCAGTTGCCTCTATCCCACCAGCATATTCCACAATATATATGTTCAAATTACCCTCTTAAAGATTATAACTAACTCCATCTTCAATGTAAGAACTAAATAATTAATGTTGATATATAATTTGGAGAAGTTAAGACAATTAAATAATTAAATACTGAATTATAGCATTTATTACATATATGATTTAATGTTGAATATAAATAATTTATTGTAATTTGTTTAGATCTCCTCCTTCTCCTCAAACAAATCAAATGGGACTTATTAAAGATGACGTATAGAGTATTATTCCCTCTGGCCCACAATATAAGCTAATATTTTAAAAAGAGTCAATATGTTCCATAATACTCCCTCCGTTCCTAAATATAAGAGCACTTTGACTTTTTTGGAGAATCCTAAGAAAACAAAATATGGTAATTAAAAATTGATTTTCCCAAATTTTTTCACTAAACTAGTTTATTTGACTTATGAACTTACAAATGATCTAATAATATTTAAAATATGTTATGATTAAATTGTTCATTTTGCTTTCTTAGGATTCTCCAAAATAGTCAAAGTGCTCTTATATTTAGGAACGGAGGGAGTATAAGCTAACGTTGCTTTTTGTCTGATAACTTATTATATTTTTTCCACTTTTACCCTTTGTTGATAACACTCTCTTATTTTTTATACCCATATTCACTCTGTCTCATTTTCAAATTTTCTCATCCAAACACTATCATCTTCATAAAATAGTGGCAAAGTTGGGAAACAAAATATGTTTCAAGCATATTAATGCTCGCTTTCAATAACTTTTAACAATTTTCTCAAATATAGCAATTTTGTAAAAAATTAGCTTATATTGTGAGATGAAAGGGGTATTGAATAGAAGAAAGAGGAAAATTACTGGATGGAATTGTAAGAACATGATTAATTATCAAAAAGGAAAAGTAAATTAGAGAAACACAACACATGGGCACGCACTAAAGAAACATTAGTAATGCCAACACTTATATTCACATGGATTGTTTTGTACCTAGAAATTGAATGAATAGCCGGTACCGTATTTATATTTGTACTAACAAATAAAGGAACCGTGGCCCTATATACAAGACCTGTGAGCACTCTTTAATTATTTTGAGCAAGTGTACTTGTGTTGGAGTCTGGGAAGGCCGAAGAACAGAAACACAGAACGTAGACATTAGTGAATTATATTTATGATGCTTCTGATGATTAAATAACTGATTAAATAATGTGTTGACATGTGTGGAAATTAGGAGAATAAATTATCTGTAACGCATATGCTCGTACGTGCCACATGCACATGATGAGAGGGAAGACTTAATTAAAACTCTGAGGGAAGATTTAATTAAAACTCTTAGCTTCATATTAATGTGTTGTTAATATATGTCTCCTATTCGGCTTCCAAGTTGTCAACTTGAAGAATTATGTGCTTTATGCGCCATTTTCTTCGGAGGCACACATGTGCTTCCAACCGTACCGACTTTTAATGACTTGTTTCTCTCATTCCATTTCTTGCTGCTTCGGTGTTATTCCCTCTCGATCGTAATTTACATTAATGAATATATCGTATACTTCCTCAGTCTCAAAATATAAGTTCAATTAAAGAAAATAAGTTCAATGTTTGTGAATATTTAGTTATATAAGCATTTATTGTATATTTTCAATTTCACTCATCCTTTACCTTTTCTTCATACATACACTGTCTTTCATATATTTATTATCTCTTATATGTAATCATATTTCATTTTTAATAATACTCCATCTGGTCCGTAATATAAGAGTTCAACCGTCAAAACACGCTTCTTAATAAAACATTTTAAAGATAGTTTGGTGTCTAAAATTAATTCTTTTTTCTAGTTTTGTCACTATTTATTATGATATTTTAAGAGAAAGAAATATGTAGACATTAATAAATATGAAAGATAGTTATAGTGGTATAGAGCAGGAAAATACATTAAATGACGAGAGGATGTTTGGGTGGAATCTTATATTATTTCGGACCAAAACAATTCAGATTTTGGCTTCTTATATTACAAACTAGAGGGAGTAAGGGTCAAGTTGAAAATAATATAAATTCCTCACATTATTTTAAGACAAAAGGGGCAACTTACCAAACTAAGTTCCAAAACAAAACAAAAAATATTCAAAGAATCTCTTTAACTTATTGATGACTGTACAAGTAGCTCTATGCTATATATACTCCTCCTAAAGACTCTTTGATTTTTTTTTTTGCGAAATTTAAGGAAGGAAATGATACCACTCAACTACACACATGCACACACAACATATATCACATGTAATTCGATTATGAATTAATTTATAAGTATAATAAATTAGTTTAAAAAAATAATTATAAACAACTTAAAATGATATTTGCATCCTTAGTTTTTCCCAAAAAATCATGGAGGTCTTATATATAAGACTGAAGAGGGTATATAATAAGTTAAAGTGACATATTATATTAATAAGTTATGAGACTTTAGATAATATATTTTCCTGACTAAATGCAGGATTTAATGATTGAAGAGTTGATATTGGTTAGAACACATATATAATCTGTCTTCTGCCCTCCAAAATAGCTATATTAATGAACCATCAACAATAGTATATATAACATAATACTCCCTATGTTCCTAAATATAAGATCACTTTGAGGAAGTGGATAAATTCCTAATTATAAGATCACTTCCTATTTTATCTCAAGTTTTGCCCAAACTACCCTTATACTCCCTCTTTTCATTGAAAACCCCTTCTCCTTTTAAAGTTAAGTAATTGAGGAGATTTTGGGAAGATCATGTAATTTTATTGTCTTCCTTAATCTCCCCAAATTAACCAAAGTGATCTTATATTTAGGAACGAAGGGAGTAAATAATTTAGTCGACATTTTTAATCTTGTCAAATTAGGTAATAATATTTCCTTCCTTAATTATATACATGCTTACAATAATATAAGACCTATTGAGGGGGTGAACTTGTTTAGATGTAAGATCTCTTACCTTTTCTCAATTTTTTCATAAATTATCCACTTTGATACTCCGTACTATTAAACAAGCAGTAATAGAGAGTGTGAGAATAAAGGTAGCTATTAAGGTGTTTTAGTAATATTATGTGACTTTAGCTAACTTTATTAATAACTTTAGTCTATTAAAATTATATGAGTAAGTCTTATATTTTGAAATGGAGGAAGCATGTCCGCAACTAATATTAGTTGTGGAATTTGGTGAAGGAATTTCAATAATAATTACCGAATTCCATCAATAAATTAATTGAGAAATGCATTCACAAATTACAAATATTTACTAACAGTATATTTTATGACAAGTCATGTCACTTAACCTCTGTCATTTTATTGTTGTGAATTATTTGTTCAAGTCAACAAGAGCTGGGGTCGAATTAAGTTGAGGAATAATACCCTTAAGACGTTGATGATAATATATATTGTGATGATAACACGTGCATATCTCAGCCACTCTGTTCATGCAGTGATAATTCAAATAATCGTTCTCATCAGTAGCTGAAGATAATTATTATTTATTTCGTACGTCTCATGATGATAACACACTGGTAGATACAGCCAAAAAATATACGGGAAAGGAAATAGCGTGAAAACAAGGAAATAAAAAATGTTAGGCCATTACTGGCTTAAGAGAGAAAAATCTGGGATGGTAGGTTTTTGAGTGTGTCTGCAAAATAGCACTCTCAAACAAGTTGGCGTGATTTAGGTGCATTGCACAAGATCGAGGAGGTGTATCTCATCTGAATTATTGTCACTTTTTTTTGGCCAATTATTGTCACTAACTATGTATGCCTATATGTATAACCTTGTGTGTCGGTGTGTGTTGTGCAGTTTCTTTGTTTGGCTACAATTTTCTTTGTTTGGCTGTGTGGGGAGTTTCTAACCGCTCAGTAGTAAAAGTAAAATGGAAGTTAAGATCATCTATCTACACAAGAGTTTTCATGTAAATATAGAATTTTTCTGGACAAACATGCAAATAGAATATGGATATATAATTGTTTTCTTGATCAAAAGAGTTTAATTAACCACATTGGCAACATACACACATATGGTATAATTTCAACTGACCATAAACCAAATGGAAGAGACTAAATCAAATAAACTCTTTTTAAGTAAAGCTTAAAGTTTGATCTTGTGGGTGGAAAATAGTTGCCTTTCACCTAAACCTTGATGATCTTTAAATTTAACATGATAATACATAATGAGGTAATTAAATGTAAAAATACATAGTTAATGAAAAAAGATATTCCACACATCAAATTCACGTTCTATTCAATCTCTCAAATTACAATTGTATGTGTTGATAAATTTGCGCATGATAATTGTATTTTATGCGTAAAAAATTGTGAAGGTTAAAAATTTAACAAGAAATAATGATGTTTTGGTTGAAATTATAAATTTGGATTAGAAAAACAATTATTTATAAAAACAATTTATATAAGTAATCAGATGAACTGATTTTTTCTAGCTTGGATTTTGGTTCTTCGACTTTTTGTTTGTTATATATTAACTCGAATCTTAATATAAGAGTTATGTAATTAATTTTAGGAGATTAAAGAATAGTCAAATTACTTGTTTTGTAATAAATATTCAGATACAGGTTGATTTTAAAAATAATATTTTTAAGTATGTCTATCAGTAGATAAAAAGTTCTAGTATGTGTAATTAATGGAAACATTTTGAAACAAAAAAAAAAATACAAATTTGTAAAATAAAGCGATTTTTCCAAAAAAATAAAGTAAATTAAAACCGTATACTATCATAATTAACACATACGAGTAGTCCTACATGTCTTTGTAAACCTCGTGAAATTCATGAAATTTTAACATATTTTCCTATAATTCTTACACTTTTTACGTTAATTCATACTTACTTTGATGTACACAACTATACATGATAAGAAAATGTGTCTAGTGGATATTTTGGTTAAAGTCATTGAATTATTGATTTAAATATGAATATTTTATTTACTCTTTAATAAACTCTGGCATTTGTAGATTTCATTGCTTGTTAGGTTGTTAAAAAACCGATCAATTAAATCTCTTAGACCAGCTGTCCCACCCTTTAAGGTGCCTACAAATCAGCGGGGATTAGTCTCTCACTTGTCGAGTGAGGGGATACCTTGATCATGGATAAAAAAAAGCCGATCAATTAAGCCACATTTGAAATGCATTTAAAGCTATGAAATCAAGAGCAAGAATTGAAGTAGAAAAGAACATGTAACAGAACCAAGAAAGCTTAAAAAAGAAGCAGCAAGGAATCGGCTGGATTCAAACAAAATAATTGACCATAACCAATTTTTTTGGATAGATCAACTTGTTTTTAGGGTTTTTAAATACCCCTGACTCACACTTAAACATGTCTATTAGATTTGAGATTTCTTTGGGTTACAATTGGGAGCACTTTTGAGCTAAGGATTTTCTTGGATAATAATGGAAATTAAAAATTTGAAGTTATTCAACCTAATTTCTCTAATTATCCTAAAGAAGTATACTTCTTTCTTTCCTTTATGAAATGTCGTCTACTATGACTGTATTTTCCCTTGAATCTGTGGCTTTTTCTCTAGAAGTTGATTCCACTCTAGGATTATTTTCTTTTATAATTCTCTCTTGGTAGTAAATAATGTGTGGGGAGGGGGGATTTTATCCTTCTCTTCATGTTTTTAACAGTTTGGCTATCATTTAAATTGATTTGTACATATGTGTTTAATTTGGTCTTAAATATAAGACTTATTTTTAATTCTTACTAATTTTTCCCCAAATTATCTTTATCAATGCTTACAGTAATAGACAAATAAGAGAGGAATAGTGGGGTAAAAGTAGATTATGGTAAGAATAATAGAATATATTGATAATAGCACGGTATTTTAACTAACTTAATTAACATCTTTAATTTAATTAAATTAAGTAAATATGTTTTATATTAGGATTAGAGTGGGTATTTCATAATCATTTATCTATTTTGACTGATTTTTACGAAGAATTTTAGTGATATTGATTTTGGTGTCATTGGATAACTGATTGGTCATGTAATGGCAATATTTTTAAATTTCCCACCGCAGAATTACTCCAAACTGATCATTGTCCAAGTGTCTATTGATTCTTTGTCCAAGTGTCTATTGATTCTTGACCCACACCACCTCCATTTGGGTTTGATTAACTTGCAATTTTTACATTTAAAGTTACAATTTTTATACCATAGGAGGGAGGATGAACGTATAACGTATTTCGGTGGCTTTGCGGAAATAGAGCAGCTGACAGAACTCAACATACAACAGTCCAACAGTATAGGCCTCCTTGCCTTTGTGGTTCAGTGTTACAGAAATTCTGAATCTACAGTCTCATAGCTTCCACAGCTATGTTCCGTTTTCAGAGCAGGCTAATACTTCTCCCACAAACTACTCAACAAGTTTTTTTTTTTTTTAAAATATAATTTATATAAATGCAACTCAATAATTAAGAGATGTTTAAAATCTATAAGATTATTAAATGTTAATAT
This sequence comes from Mimosa pudica, assembly GCA_029929735.1. Classification (NCBI taxonomy): domain Eukaryota; kingdom Viridiplantae; phylum Streptophyta; class Magnoliopsida; order Fabales; family Fabaceae; genus Mimosa; species Mimosa pudica. The sequence continues at coordinate 6,498,473 of JAKELP010000016.1, read as the reverse complement.
TTAATTTAAATTTAAAAAGCAATAATTCCAACGAAACAGTATTCCTTTAAAAAGTAATTTTTCTCGTTAAGAAAATTAAAATAAAGTAATTTTATCTGTATCATTATTCTTTTTACATAGGAAAAATTAATTAGAAGGTGCTTATAATTGTCTTTTAATTTGAATTACGTCCCTAATATTTGTTCTATACTTTTTGTCGGATCATAATTTTGTGAACATTTCTCCCAACCAACCATACTTCATAGGTTGTCTTACTTAGTTTTGATATTTTCATGACCATTTTTTTATTGGTCAAAATGAAACCGTTTATTATTTGTAGACTAAATTGATACTTTGAAAATAGTTTAGTAGTCAGAATGATCTTCCACTCTTTTTTGTGCAAGAAAATACTCATGAACATTTAAAAACAGGGCTAAAATTGCCGCTTCTCCATTAATATAGTCTCTCGTGTCCTAAATATAAGTTCTCTTTGAATTTTCGGTGAATTTTTTTTTATCAAAAAACTTTTTTGTGAAAATTAAGGATGAAAATTATACCACTAAATTATAACATTTGGTACGTGTAATTAGAATATAAGTTAGTTTGTACGCATAATACATTATTTTTGAGGAAAAATATAACTAATGACGATTAGTTTTGCATTCTTAATTTTTGAAAAATTAAAATAATCTTATTTTTCTTATAATTAAGACCGGGAGTACATTGTATGGAGTAGATCACAATATGTATCTTATGCATGTGACTGTATATATTATATGTTTTTCACGTGTTAGATTGATGAAAAAGAGAAAAAAGTTTGTCCAGTTTTAATAGAAAGAGACTTTCTCTTATTTTTTTATTTTGTTGGCCAACTATTCTTATTTTTATTGAACAATATAGAATCATCTGACCATCATTTAATATTTGAACTCAGAGCACCCTTTTGTTTATATTTAATGAAAACTTGTTATAAAGAAAATGTCCACGTACAAAATTTTTAATAAGTTGGATTATTCACAGTCATATTTATTTTTGTTGTCATATTATACATGCCAAACATGTCTCACATCTAGTTATATGTATTTGATTATATAGTTATGTCTAAGAGAGAAATTTTACATTTTGTGCTTGGGGTTTTCTTGACCTTGTGTGACACATATATACTTGTTCTAAATAAAAAATCTATTTAACATTTTCTTAAGTTTAAAAATTGAATTAAACTACTAAATTATAACACATGTTATATGCAATCAAATTAAAAGTTAGTTTATAAAGAGAATGAATTAGTTTCGCTGATAAAATTTAGTCTTACACATTTTAAAGTAATTAATTTAATATTCATGATTTCTCTCCAACAAAAGTTAAAGTAATCTTGTAATTAATATCAAATGAAGTAATACTATACACACCATCATTGAATTGGTTCTTTGTCCATTTGGTTAGAATGGAAGATTAAATTAAATTGTATCAAAAAATGAATGGAAGGACAAAAAAGATAATTTTAAGTCATTAAAGCCTTACACGTGACAAATGGGCCTTTCAATCGTAGTTTTTTTTTTTCATACGTTCAATTGTAGTTTTGTTTTACCAACTTTTTTTTGAACTGAAGTTTTACCAACTTCAATACTACTATTGAAGTAGCGTATTTTTCATACGCTACTTCAATAGTACTACCTCCGGTCCTAAATATAAGACCTAGATAACTTTTTTTTGGAAAGATTAAGGTTGCGAAATAGGTTATTAAATCATGACATATTTGATATCTTTTTAGATTATCCATTAGCTTATAGTTAAAATAAACTAGTCTAAGAGAAAAAATTAGGTAAATCAATTTATAATTAACTTATTTTTTGTTTTTTTTAGGATTTTTCAAAAAAGTCATCTAGGTCCTATATTTAGGACCGGAGGGAGTATTATTTTGTAGACGGAAGGATGCATGTTTTAAAATAAAATAAATGCTCCGTCAAATTTCTATTTTTGCTCCATTCCTTTTTTTGCCCAATGACATCAAAGCATACGAAAACTTTATTGGTGAAATCCGTAAGCAATGACTTTATTTCTCTAGATAGTAGCACGTTAATTACTCGTCTTGTTTATCCGAAGTTCAGATGTCAAAGAAGTCTAAACTTGGCTAATAAAAAATATGAAAACTCAACTAATTTTGAGATATTTTTATTAAAACAATCTGATCGATAAAAGCCCTATACGAAATTGAGTAGCGTGTATAAATTATAATGACAATATATCCCAAATAGGACATGAAAGCATATATGTGACATAATAACAGATCAAAATATTTTTTTTTGTTAATCACCGCCCGGTTTAATCCTGACTCGAGGGGTAGGAGTGTTGCCCACATATACAAGGTTGTCCCCTCTCCCAATGAGAGCGCTTCCCGGGATTCGAACACGCGTTCTCATCCTTACGGGGTTGTAGCCCACTTACCAGCTCAACCAACTACCCATTGGTGATCAAAAGATTTTTTTTTATGATTATTTGTGGTAGTATATATATAGCAATCCCCCTTTTAACTTTTCGCTAAATTTATGTAAATTAAAATTTAGCTGAATATTCCAATAAAATAATTGCTTAATCTAATTCTGTGATTTGACATTTTTACTTATATATATAACATTTCTGTAGATCTACAATTCATGCATAATTGACTATAAGATACTGAAAATCAGAAATTCTTATAAGTTATAACCTCAAACTAGAGAGAAACCTGTTCAAAAAAAAACTAGAGAGAAACGAAATGGCCAGAATGTGGAAGTATGCAATAACGTTAATTATCAGGGAATAAATGCTTATAACCTTAAAGTGGACATTAATAATAACAGTAATGATAACGTAAAAATAGTAGGGTAAACTAATAAATTTATTGGCAGAGATAATATGTGGAACAAAATCAACAAGTGATGAAACTATGGAGGAGAAGTGGTCAAATCGAATGATATCATAAGGTTTTTGCAACGTTGTAGGTGTAATGAAGTAGGTGTGCATGCCAAACAAATACTTAAGGGGTTATTATTAAGTCTAATCATGAACTGGCTGATGGCTGTCACCATTTTCTCTCCTGCCTTTACATCTATCTATAGTTCCCACATTCACCCCAAACATCGTCGAACCCAATAGTCTCCTTACTTTACTTACTTTCAATCCATCATTATTTTAACTTTGAAGATAAATTAAAGGTGTGTACTGAGATCAAATTCATGACCAATAACCTTTAAAAATTTATACATAGACTACCGAAGGCAAATTCTCATGGTCAAATAAAAATATATATTCTCATGGTTTAGTTTATTAGACCTTTAATTTATTATTATGTTGACTTTATTTTTATAAAATATATTGTAATAACTAGTGTAAAGTTGGAAACAAGTTACATTTTAAAGAAGCTTCAGTGAAGTCTAATTTTTTTATTTTATAAGTGTTAAACAAATTAAAATAAATTAAAGTGACTTGTGAACGATAAAATTGTAAAAGTATATCTTAACTGAACAACTTAGTGTCATTTGGTAAGCAAAATGTTGATGTTTCTGCAAAATCACATGCATGTTTTATTCTTACATGTAGCATAATGTTAAAAGAGTTGCGGAGAATGAAGACTCCCACGTTCTAAAATAGCATTCAGTTGAGAGTTTAATCTAGTTTGTTAGATACCTTTTTTACCAATTATATATAATGAATCTATATAAAATTTATAGAAATTGACTTGATTCGAGTGACTTCAAAAAATTTCATTAGTTCCAAAAATAATATGTTAGTTTAATAAAATGTAGGAGGTTTACTTAAGAACAACAGTATTTCTGAATTTAGAAATTTGTGCTTCTAAATAATTATAAGTTATTTTTAAAATCCTACCGAATATTCAATATGATTTATAAGTAATATGTGATACGAATCAGGCGATATATAAAACATAATTAAATAGACAGATAATTACCTATGTTAATGAATACGATAATAAAGTGACAACATGATATGATTTTCCTGTTGTAATACTAGGGGAATATTAAAATTTATATTGGTTTGAACATGGGAAGTCAGAGAGATTGGGGGAGAAGAGATCAAGAGAGTGTAAGAAATAACTAACTCTCTCAAAGAAGAGATATTAAAAAATTTAATTAATTTTCTTATTATTTTTATCTCGCATATCTTTATTAAAATCTCATAACCCTGTTTCTATATATTTTTAAAGTGAACTAACGAAAATTTTTCTCCCCAATCCGTCTCATCTATCTCTGTTAGCAAACAAACCCAGAAAGAAGTATAATATTTTAGTACAAATAATATTTTAAAATATAAATATAAAAAAGGACAGGACACGGTAGAGGGTGAGAATTATATAATACATGTCTCATTATTTTGTCTTCGTTTCTTTTAATTTTAAATCGATGCCTGCATAAGTCGACAAGACTAGATCTAATTACTCGATGAGAAAAAAATGATGAGCTAATCAATATAAGGGCTCTTGTTCAATTCACATGAAATTTCTGTTTTATAACTATATTGATATATTTAATTCTGTCATGCTTGCAACAAATTTTACAAAATTCCAATATGCTTATTAATTATGAATTATTATGCAAACTTTTTTGACCAATTATTGTGCAAGTTGAGTAATATATTGTTTTAATTAACAACTCCAATTATCATCTCTCATCAATATCACCACGACCATACAAATATCCAATGAAAGTGATGAAACTACTTATTACTCACGGTTTTAACTTCAGCTCATATATATACACACATGCGGGCAATTCCTAAATACAAGAGTTAGTTGACTTTGTTAGAGAATAATAAGAAAACCTAATAAGATCATTAAAATTTGATTTTCGTAATTTTTTTTCATAAACTAGTTTATTTGACTTAAAAACTAACATCTAACATATAAGTAATTCATTTTGCTTTCTTGAGATTCTCGAAAAAAAGTCAAGTAACTCTTATATTTAGGAACATAAGGAGTATATATACACACACATACACAAATAGCATTTTTACCTTGAGAGGGAAAGAAGTGTGTAAAATTAAAACGTGAATCACTAGATTGTACTATTGATTTATAATAAAATGATTGTACTATTGCTGCAAAAAGGAGAGAATGTATATAATATATGTAATTATTATGTATATATACAACAGTGATGGCAGAAACTGAATTAACGTTGGAGTAGATTTAGAAGTTGGTTTATATATAAATCTTAATCCAATCAAATGAGCTGGAGGAAGAGAAAGAGTGAGCCAGCTTTGAGTATTATATATATTTTGCAGTGACAGCACTCAAACCATTAAAAAAATAATATTAATCCACTAATTTATTTCATCCAATATTAATATTATTATTATTATTATTATTATTATTAATATATTAAAATAAAATCCTCTCCTTCCTACTACTTCCTCCCAGAAAATGCAGCCTCCAACATGTACATGCCAAGTTTCTAAGCACTTCAAAGTTCAAAGCTTTTTCACTTCCTGATTCCTCATCATTTCTTTAGTTTTCTTTTCTCCACTCCAATAATTCCCTCTTTTTTTATTTTTATTATTATTTTTTTAATTTGTACTTCCTCCTTCTTCTTCCTTTTCATTCTTCTCCGATTCCTACGGTATTCACTAAGCTTTGCTTAGAAAGATAGAATTTTGAGGCCTTGTGTATAAAAATAAGCAATACCCAATTCACTATTCACCTCAAAATTCAACTTTGTGGGCAAAGACATCAACTTTCTTCTTCATGTTGTGCTGTTATCTGTGATTTGTTGAGGTGGGTTTTCCTTTGGATCTCTGAAAATGAATAAGGGATCCATGTCAACGGCGAGTTCTAGCTCTGCTCTCAAGTCCGCCGGCGACGGCGACCAGTTTCCGGCGGGGTTGAGAGTTCTGGTGGTTGATGATGATCCCACTTGCCTTATGATCCTTGAGAAGATGCTTCGTACTTGCCTCTATGAAGGTACATAAATTAGTCTTTTTTATTTTTATTTTTATTTTTCTGGTCAATTGGGATTTAGTTCAACTCTCTATTTATGCTTATAGAAGAAGCTTAACTTCAGCTTACTTTAGTAGAAAACTATTAGTATTGGATTATGCTTAAATTTGAAATCTTTATATGAAAGGGTATTGCTTATGGCTCTGGCTGTAGTGAAAGTGAATTGATTTTCAATTTCTTATGTTTGTATTCAGCTTGAGCTGTCAGATTTGTTTGTGTTTTTTGGGTCTGATTTTGATTGAGGATTGTGGGTTGGATTTGTGTGTTGGTTTTGAAATTTTTGGGAGATGATTTTGTAACTGCTTGGTGATTGATTTGTGCAGTGACAAAATGCAATAGAGCTGAAGTTGCATTGTCTCTTCTGAGAGAGAACAAGAATGGGTTTGACATAGTTATAAGCGATGTGCATATGCCGGATATGGATGGCTTTAAGCTTTTGGAGTGCATAGGGTTGGAGATGGATCTTCCAGTTATTAGTAAGTGTATCTTGGTTTTTTACAGTTTTGGTTAAACTAGATAGATCCGTTGATTAATTTATGTTTTGGTGGAGACTGATGTTTTTGGCTGTTTACTTGCAGTGATGTCAGCAGATGATGGGAAAAATGTTGTTATGAAAGGTGTAACGCATGGTGCTTGTGATTACCTAATAAAACCTGTGCGTATTGAGGCTTTGAAGAACATATGGCAGCATGTTGTTCGGAAAAGAAAGAATGAGTGGAAGGATTTGGAGCAGTCGTGTAGTGCTGAAGAAGGAGATCGACAGCAAAAGGCGTCAGATGAGGCTGATTACTCGTCTTCGGCGAATGAAGGGAATTGGAGAAATGCCAAGAAGAAGAGAGATGAGGAGGAAGATGCAGAGGACAAGGAGGATTCTTCGTCGTTAAAGAAGCCGCGCGTTGTTTGGTCTGTTGAGCTCCACCAACAGTTTGTGGCTGCCGTGAATCAACTTGGAATCGACAGTATGTATTCTTCACTCATTTGTTCTAAGGACTACATTTTTTGTTGAATTGTTATGCTAATTAAGGCCAATGAAGTCGCAAAACAAGCTAATAATCGTTGGCCTTAAATGAAAATCAGTCAAATGATATTTGCTAATAAATGAAAATCAGTCTTTTGACTTTATTAGTCAGTGACGTAACGGCATAGTTTTAGATCCTGACTTGGGTTTAGGCACTATGAAGTGATTTTGTCTGTCAATTAGTCATGAGAAAATTATTTGGGAGGCCTACATTTCTTATGCTTTCAAATTTGGCATTTTTATACAGAGGCTGTTCCCAAAAAGATTCTGGAATTGATGAATGTTCCTGGGCTCACCAGAGAAAATGTTGCTAGCCATCTACAGGTTCCATAGCTAACGCTGTCCTTGGTTTTTACGTTATTGTCCTTGTGTATTCTCTTGAGTAATTACTCGAAAGAAACAGCTTTTTATTGTCTGGTTTTTTGGAAACAGAAATACCGTCTGTACCTAAGAAGACTCAGTGGCGTTTCTCAGCACCAGGGTAACATGAACAACTCTTTCATCAGTCCACAAGACACAGCCTTTGGGACAATGTCAGCATTTAATGGAATTGATCTTCAAGCTCTTGCGGCTGCAGGCCAGCTTCCGGCGCAAAGTCTGGCAGCACTTCAAGCAGCCGGATTTGGCAGATCAACTGGTAAAGTTGGAGTATCTGTGCCCCTTGTCGATGAAAGGAATCTTTTCAGTTTTGAAAACCCCAGATTAAGATATGTAGATGGCCAACAGCAGAACTTGAGAAGTACTAAACCAACAAACTTGCTTCATGGAATCCCTACCAACATGGAGCCAAGACAGCTCGCCAATTTGCACCAATCAACGCAATCCCTCAGTGGCATGAATGCGCGAGTCAACGTTTCTTCTGCTCAAAGCAACTCTTTATTGATGCCAATGGCTCAATCTCAACCAAGAGGAAGTCAAATGCTCAATGAAAATACCACTTCACATGTTCAGAGACTTCCATTATCTGTTGGGCAGCCTACTGTACAAAATGGAATCTCTAACGCAGCTATGGCGAGAAATGCGATTGCTGGACATAACAGAGGAGCTTCTACTTATAATTCAATTCCACAAAATTCTTCGATGCCAAGTTTTCCTGCAAACCAAACTACAGAAATGTCTTCCAGCAGTTTCCCACTTGGAAGCACACCAGGCATATCTAGCATCCCACCAAAAGGCGCATTTCAAGAGGAAGATACTTCAGGAATCAAAGCGTCTGGGGGATTTGTGCCAAGTTATGATATTTTCGATGAACTGCACCAGCAAAAGTCTCATGATTGGGGGCATAATGTGGGTCTCACATCATATGATAGCACGCAACGCGTAAATAATTTACATGGTAACATCGATGTCTTGCCATCAGTTATAGTGCATCAGAGCTTTTCTTCCCCCACCCAACAACAGACTGGACAGCATAGAGATTCTTCTCTGATGGGAAAGCCCATGTACTCCCAAGGGAAAGGCTTGGACCAAGGAAATCTCCAAAATATTGATCAAAACATCCATCCACTTGTTGAGAATTCTGCCAGGGTTAAGACTGAAGTAATATCAGATGCAAACTCTCATTCTAACTTCTTTCCTGAGCTTTATGGGCAGGATGATCTCATGAGTGCACTTCTGAAGCAGGTTGGTTCTCCTTAATTACCACTCTCTCTATATATTCAATTTCCAATCTATTTATTTACATAATATTTTTATGTGCATTGGTAGCAGCAAGAAGGCATTGGAGCAGCTGAGAATGAATTTGACTTTGATGGATATTCATTGGACAACATTCCTGTCTAGAACTGGCCCTGCAAAGTGCAAAGGTTGTCTTGTCTAATTGCTGTTGCCAATGTAAATAGCTGCTGTTGTTGATTAATGACTTTTAATCATTGTACAATTAGCTAGTTTGAAATTGAGTTTATATTGTTGCTTCATGTCATAAAGCCAGTCTGCTTATTGAGATGGCCTAGGATTGTCAAGAAGAATCTACAATTCAATGTCAGTGCATGCATGCAAAATTGCATATGTGCAAATTTTTGACAGCTTTTGGGAAGCCAAAGATTTCCTAGTAAGCGTCGAAATTTTAGATGTTCACGAAGTTGAATTAGGGGAGTATTCAGAAAGCAAGTTTCACCACATAAAACTGTAGACATGCATGGGTGTTTCTTAATTCTTAAATACTTCAAATATGGATTTTTTTTTATAATGTTTCACTTCGATTTATGAAAATAACTGCTACTAAGCATGTAAATATATTTCATTATTTAGTTTATCAATTGTTTGATGGTCGGCTGGTCCCATCTATACCTTTTCTTATAATAGTCTTTTCTATACTTTTAAATGTTACCTGTGCATTTGTTTTTTCTTTTACAAAAATATTAATCTAATCATTAAAGAATATTGTCATCACTCCATAATTTTTTTCATGTCGATATAGTACACAAGAGAATAATTTTGTTTTTGTCCCACATAAAATGTTTAATTTCTTCAAGGGTAACTTGGTGCTTTAAAGAGACAAAGTAAAATGAAAATCTTTCTTCCAATTCAGAAGTGATACAGAATATTGAGTATCATATAGATAATTACATAATTTTTTTGAAGAACTAGAACAACCATTGTCTTGGAATTAGAGAGGGTTTCATGTATTTATATATAATTTGAGATAAGTTGTAAATAAAAAGTTGTGGGTTTGATGGAGCTTGTAACTTCATATTAGCAGTGCATGTCCCTTCAAAGTTAAAAAAAACAAATGATTTCTTGTACATTTTTTTTTATGATGAAGCCCTTTCAAATTTGTTCCAATAGGCTCTTATAGAACACTGCAAAATTTCAGTGAACTAATGTCACACTTTCATTGGTAAAAAAATGTCACTTTCCAAGTAAATGGATTAAAACTCAAGATGAACAAGTTCATTGGTTATTAGCTATAGCAGATTAGGAGTTGGGGTGAGAATAGACTAAGTCAGCCTAGACCTTAACCTTAACGGGTTAGACTTGTGTAGTTAAAATGAGGCATAAACTTGACTTGAGACTTACCACAAGCCATTTTTCAGGTTTAACCTCAATTGTCAAGAGGTCTGGCATGTTAAGTGGCATGTAAATAAATGGAGTATAATTATAATAGGGATAAAGGCCAAAAATACCCCGGAAGTTTCCACCCAGGAGCACTGAGTATATGGAAGTTTTCTAAGGGGCAAATATACTCTGTAAGTAATAAAAATGGGGCAAATTTGCCCTTCCGTCAAAAACACTAACAGTCAACCGTTTAGTTGACCAAACGACATTAGCATAATTTTTGGTCAACTAAACGGTTGACTGTTAGTGTTTTTGACGGAAGGGCAAATTTGCCCCATTTTTATTGCTTCCAGAGTATATTTGCCCCTTTAGAAAACTTTCATATACTCAGTGCTCCTGGGTGGAAACTTCCGGGGTATTTTTGGCCTTTATCCCATCATAATATTGTTTGGGAACCATCAAATTGTATTTTGTTGTATGTTTTTCATTGAGAAAAGTAGTAATTCAGTTTTAAAAACAATTAGTAGTCAAACCAATGTCAAGTCTACTAAAGATTTACTCTCTCATTCCTAAATAAAAGATCACTTTTGAAATTCAACTTGTTCCTAATTATAAGATCACTTTCTAACTCCTCCCAACTTTTTCCCAAATTAACTCTACAATGCTTATCTACAATAACAAGCAAAAGAGGGAGATTGGAGATAGAGGTATATAGTTGGGATAAATTAGTAATATCATGTGTAAATAACTAATTTAACTAACTTCCTTAATCTACTCAAATTAGGGAAAATGATCTTATATTTAGGAATGAAGGGAGTATTTTTTAATTTAACCACGATTTTTTCTAAGATTTTTTCGTATAAACTTAAATACTAATGTTTCAATTTACGACAATTAACAACACTTGATTACCCAAAAACTCAGTACTAAAACGGATTATCCGTTATCTACACATATTGAGCTTGGAATGGCAATGATGCTTTATCGAATAGTACATACATTTACATGTTAATCATAGATAAGAAGGAAAAGAGAGAGCAAGGATTCAAAGAACTCTCAGCAACGAAAACGAATACATGCCTCAACTAGCAACGGATAGAAGAGATATACTATGGATGTTGGTGAAGAATAATTCCAATTTTAGATAGTAAACTTTCATAGTGAAAAACTGAAAACACTGCTCAATAATGCCATTTGATACTTCCCATCTACCAAGACAAAACAAGTGATGATTCCAGAAAAAAACTACTATAGTACTATTTCATACAAAGAAAAAAAGAATATATATTTCTATCATCTAACACAATCTACATTCATCTGTATCACAGTCACTCAGAAAAGAATTATATAAATTGGAACATGAAGGATCACCATAAGACCAAAATCAGACATTAAAAATACCCTTATTGCCACAAAAATACCAGCAGAAGCAATGTTAATATCATGGAAGTAGCCAGAGAAGATTTCTTATTAAATCCATTGGTTGGAAACACAGAGGGAAGAGAGCACTCCTCCCCATTGAAGTAAACCTTAGTAGGGAACCCATCTCCACCAGCCACATCGATTCCAGCGGTAGTTCTCTTCGTGAAAGAGATAACTGACTGTTGTTTACCTGGAACCCTCGGATCCCTTGCAGGATTTGCCCCGTCGGCTTCAGCCACAAGGTAGTCCAATCCTGGAAGACCTTGCATGAATATAGTATTGTTAACACTTTCATCAGCTAAGGTACTTCCATTGAATGAATATGCTTTCTCAAAGCCTGCAGCTGCTTTATCCATTTGCACAGCAGCAAACCAATCAGCGAAATTCGTGTCTCCCCAATTGAAAAGCGTGACCCTTGCGCTCCATCCACGGCTATAGTCTGTAAGAAGGTGCCAGTTAAGTGTCACGCCGCAGTTATCACCACATGGCAACGGGCTTGGCACGGATAGATGTTTCAGACTAGCCCAAGCGAGAGCCTTAGCAGTACGATTCACAAAAGGAACAAGAAGTGCCTCTGGTGGAAGAAGCAAGGCTGAAGCAGTAGTACTGCAAGTCTTTCCTGTGGTACTAGGGCAACCACATGCACATGTCTTGCAAGGAATGACAGATTCATTATAATATGCAGAAAATGAGACACAGCATTTACGTGGCGTGCTTTTTGCCTGTGTTATATTACACACAATCTGCCAACTTGCCATTGCAGATTTGTTTGATGGTATGCCTGAAGGATCCGGCGTTTCAGTAGGACTTACCCTGATGGGTGCACCACATTTGTAGGTCGGGTTGAGGGTACCGCTTATCTTCCAGTTCTGTGGAGGCGAAAGCTGCGAGCGATTCAGGTCAGGTGGCATTTTAAAGACCTGCATTTGGAATCTTGAAGAAGACTTGCTTGGGTCCATCAATGGTGGCAAGATTGTACCATTCCTGCAGCAAAAAGGGATCTTTCCGAGGTCTGTGTCATTGAACTTTGTGGGAGGGAGATCAATGATTGTCGGCCTTCTTTCACAATTCAGAACATTGGAAAAGTCAAGATCTTTATAGTAAGTGCCTTGTCGGCCAAATATACACTCAGATGAATCCACATTAATTGGATAAGCCCCCTTCATTGAGTAAATGAACTCATCCTGCATCCAGTCCCAGTTTAATTGCCAGTTATCAAGACGACCAAGAGGATTATGATTCGAGATCGTAACCTCCGCCCAATAATTGGAATCATAAGTTCTGATCACATCATACATAATTGTAAGATCACCATTCTGCCTGGGTAGGAATTTATCATCTGTGGTAGTGTTTGGCTTGAACTTAGGATCTTTAGTACAACAGACTCGAGTCTCATTCTTACCTGTAAACCAAACATATATTTATCAATAACTGTTCAAAGACCAAAAGAGGATCAAACCATCATTCTCAGCATGCTCTAATCAACCACAGGAATCAGCTTATGGCAGCATCTCACAAAAGAACCAACTCACAATTCCACCTAGTAAAATCATATTCAAATGCATAAAATTCGTTTCCACATCAATCAGCACCTTCTCTATATCCTATTACTAAATATTGACACTACTCTAGTTTTGAAGTTCTTGACAAGCATATCCTCCAAGACTCGAACTTGACACCTCACAAGATCTACTAGGGACATAGAAAGCTAGACCAACTATATATCAGTAAGGCAATGTAAATATAGCAGAAAATCCCATATAGCAACCATCTATTACGTTAAAAAAAGCTGGTATGACACTTCTTCATGAGAATGAACCAATGAATCACCACTAAAGCTCAAACAAAAGCATCAAAACAACACAAATCTCAGGTGCAAAACCAAATCAAACCAAACAACAACAACAACAACAACAACAAACAAACAAAGCTTAATCCCAACTGGGTGGTTTCGACTACATGGATTACACGAGGTCATTACGTTCAATAAATAGTGTCATGCTTGGAGATAAATCATTGATCAAAAGATTAAAAACCAAACAAAGCAAAAAAATGAAAATCACCTAAACCAGTGGGCTTCCTGCAGACAAATCCATCATTAGCAAGACTAATGTTAGCAGGCAAAGGAACACTAGGAGGGGCCACACCAAACACAGTACCAACCAAATCAACCTCAACCTGCATCTGAGTCACATCACCAGCAGTCTCAACAGCAGTCTTGAGATCAGTCATAGGATACCCAGAAAACACAGTCCCATTTCCAACACTAGCAGGCAAGCTAGTGCCATCACCAAGAACAGCATTAGAAGTTGACACTAAAAGCTCATCATGCTGAAACCCCACAAAGACTTTCCAAGACTTGAGCTCATCTAGGCCATTGTTTAGCACAGTTATGGTGGATTCAAATCGAAAAGGTTGCTGCTTTGGATCAGAGACATTAGGGGGTAGGCTTTTTCCACCTGTGTAGGCGTATGAGACGAGGATTCCATTGCAGGAAGAGGTGGTTTGAGCATTGGAGGTTGGTGGGTGTGTGAGGAAGGTGATAAAGATGAGAAGTTTGAAGGAGAAAAGGTGGTGAGGGAGAGTGGAGAGCATGGTTGGGATTGAAGTTTGAAATGGTGAAGAGAGAGAGATGGAGAGAGAAAGGGGTTAAAGAGGAAAGTGAGTAAAGTTTGGTTCTTTTAAGGAGACGCGTAGTGTGTGGAGTTTGAACTATGTATGTGAACAGGTTGGAGGAAGCTGTACACGAGAATGGGGAGAACATGATATGTGAAATTGGGAAATTTATTTATTTATTTATTTGAATGATTGCATGTGTTTCAAAATTATACAAAAGCATTGGTTGGTGATTTGGTATAGGTAAGGTAGCATAGCATTCCTTCTTGTTTTGGGTACTTTTTTCTCTGTTTTTTTTATATGCAACTTTAGTTTTAATTTTTTTTAAAACGCGGGGTGCGTTTTAATATTATCGGGCACTTTTATGGGTCCCACGTCTTTTTAACTAGACTTAATTGTTTGACCCGAGCAATCGACATGTTGTAGGTTAAGATAACATTGAGCACATAATATAACATTTTGCGCTAAGGTTAATACAGTCATTTACCTATGAGTAGACTTATAAGGATTAAACTTGTGTTCTTCTATAGAAACGTCGCGTTATCTATGTGCCCAACACTTTGAATTTTAATTTTAACAAGAGAACGTGTTATTTTACTTTGGTGGCAGGAAAAAAGGACCATAGAAAAGGATGGCGTATGGATGTTGAGATTCCATGTTATGGGGTCAAACAATATCAACATTGGTATATATTTATATTTATACAAGAGTTATGACTAGTAATGACATGTGTGTAATGCATAGAACTGAACTTTAGCTGCCTAAATCATCATCAGAGCAGTAAAAATTTTACTATTTAATTTATGGGACGAAAAAGTGTACACGAACGTTGGTGGTCATTTGTGTTTTTTTTTTGGGACCTTCATTGGTGGTCATTTGTTGGAACTTTTCTAGGTCTGATAGTTGTCTCAAGAATTTGACCAAAAGAGAGAGAGCATTAGGATTAGGAAGGGAAAGCGTGTAAGATTGCGAATCCGCGGCTTATGTTGCGGCGGCCACGTCTTTTCTTCTCATCTCATCCCTTTCTCCTTTTTATTTCCCCCCTTTAAAATAATAAATCTTATATGAAAATACAATCTGTCACTTATTATATTTATGACTATAATAATAGTTATTAGATGCCCACACCCCGCATATTTAGCAACTCAATATTTATCTCCTCTTTTTTTTATCCATGATTAAGGTATCCTCTCACTCGACAAGTGAGAGACTAATCCCCCGCTGATTTGTAGGCACCTCAAAGGTTTGAAGTGAATTGTAGATAGATATAAAACACAAACTCATAAAATTTAAATCCATCATTAAGACACCTCATCAAACTCCTACCGTGTCACCCCTGCATTGTTATCCTTTCTAATAATCTTCAGCAATTCCGGTGAAGCATATAGAAATCTTTGCCTGCAGTTTTGCCAATGAATTGTTGGATTAAATGCTTAAATAATCATCCCTCTCAACAAAGCTCTAGAATTCAAACTGGAGGCTACAGTATAGCCTCAGGCAAAACTCGTTGACTTCAAACTGAAGGCTGTTCTTCAGCACACTTCTCTAGAAATTGTGGAACAATAGTACTTTTACTAATGGTCGCATGTCTTCAGATAACATTACCTCTTCAAGTCTGTACTATTGCTCACCACATCTCCACCACGGAGGCTGTGCTTAGAAGTTAGAACTTTTGGTGCCACGCTCAGAGATTGTACACACTTTAGTTAATGAAAAAAGAAAAACAAATTTTACTTCTACATAATGAGCAATTTTTGAGCCTAGCCCAAATTCTCAATTTGGAGTGATCTCAATTTTCATTATATCTTGGGCTCAACCCAAGCCTTACCTTAGTTTCCTTCTATTAGAAAGTCTCAAAGGAATATAGATAGAGATTACCCTTTTTCATTTTGGGTCATTGGAGATATAAATGGCAAATGACTGCATGTCTGCATCACATGTAAATTGCTTGTCAATGTAGCAATTATTTACTTCTAACATAACCAACAAAGTTCTGGCCCATAAAGGCAAAATAAGTTTTAACAAGAGAAGTGTAATTTTAAATTAATGCCCGAAAGGTCTATACATCACATTAAAATATATTTAGAAAGTAAAGGTTCTTAGATATAGAGACTAGACTTTTTCAGAAAATTCTAAAAAAAATTTAAATAATGTTATTTATAAATCGTTTTTCTTGAACCTTTTCTTTTAATTCTTGACTTATATGGTTATATACAAAATATATTAACATTAAGTGGCTCATTTTGTTTCTTTAATCACTACCGAAAAAATTAATTAAGTTTTATATTGATTGCCCTTATTTTAATGAGACAAGCTCAATCTTTTTTAAAGGGAATATTTCACTTAGTGTATTTTATATTGAACAAGACAGGTGTAAATAAGCATAGATGTTGTAACAATTAACTATAGGGAAAAAACAAATTTAAAATAAAAAAGGCCAACGAAAGTGGGAGGGGTGAAGAAAGAGTGGGAGAGAAAAAGAGCCGGCGGCTATATGTATTATTCATTACATTCTTTTGATTTGCTTAGGCTATCTTTGGTTTGAGAGGGAAGACAGGGGTAGGGGTATTTTTGTAAAGTGGTAGGTAGGGGCCACTAAATTTTCCCTCCACTCCCCATGAAAATTTAAATTTCATTTTCTTTATCTCAATTTTATTCTCATCAATATTTTAATATTCCAAAAATCTCCCCTCCCCTCCCCTCAAACTAAAGGGACACCAAATCTATCACCTATCCCTTTATCTTGACCACACTTAGCTTTCACACAAAAAATGTCCTTGAAATGAAATCCTGAAGTTCACAAATATCAACCCATATATCTAATTTAAGTAAATTAAAAATGTTAGTCTTTGCTGATATGAATATAAAAACAGGGGTGTGTGGCTTCAATTCGAAGGCGGGAAGAGTAATATAAAGAACCTTCCTTTCCATTCAATTCCACGCTGCAAATTCTCTCAAAGCAAAAATAGGGTCGGTGCCATATTCCAAACACTTTTCTCCTTTTGCTAACATGTCCCTCCTCCTTTTCTCTTTTTTCTTTCTCTCTCAAACATTGCAGCATTCACTGTATTTAACAAGCTACATAAACATCTCTACCATTTCCCTACACTTCATTTCTATGTGATCTTCAATTGCTTTTGCACATACATTGCATAGAAATGTCCAAACTATACATCATGTCCATTATCATGTTTCATCTTTTTGTAACAACAATGACATATGACCAAATGAAGTGCACATCATGCGATTCATGTCAAAACACATGCCACCAACTTCCCTCTCCGCCACCACCTTCTCCGCCAGATGATTGCCAACCCTTTCTTTCTCCTCCACCCACTTCCATCTATGTCTTCACGTCGCCTCCGCGAGGAGGCGGTGGCATTGTGGTGGTTAACCCTCCACCATATCGGGGCAACTATCCGGCGCCTCCACCGCCTAACCCCATTGTGCCTTACTTTCCTTTTTACTTCTATAGCCCGCCGCCACCTCCGCCTTCAACGGCAGCCTTGGCTAGTTTATCATACTTCAATGTGTTTGGTTTATGTACATTTTTGGTCATGCTCTTGATTTGAGATAAAGTTGTATGTATATCTCAATGATCTTTATTGGTTTATGTTGAATGATATATATGCAACTTGTTCACTCTTTTTTGTTTTAATGAGATTATGAAGAGTACTTACTTTACTTTGTTGATTGAAATAATTTTCAGCTGGCAAATACTATGTAGAGAAGTTTCTTACGGGACAATGTTATGTAGTTAAACATAAAAAATGAGAAGTAAAAATAAACATATGTGATTAGGTTTAGCATAGATCTCTCTCCTATCACGCAAGAAAGCACAATCTTTTTTCTTCCCCTCCCATTTTGCTGATTTTCTTATTTCCCTTTTCAGTTCAATTTTAAAATCGAGTTATTATAAGTAAATTATCACACACAATTTAATCTAATTAATCTTTATAATTTAACTGCACAACTAAATTGTATTATAAGGAATTGTTGTTTTCAGAATAGGGGCAGTAGTACCCTATTCTGAATTTCTGGAAACATTGACCATGCTCATAATTGGATCATCTACACACAACTTGCTAATGAATTTCTATCCTGATCAATGTTATGTCATTTAATATCTACTCGCCTATAAACATTTATCATTCATTTTTATGTCCAAAAAAAAAAAATTTATCATTCATTTTTAACGCTAATTGTCTTTTAATAAAAAAATATTGGCAGTACTCTTTTATACCCATTTGTTGGGCCGTAATTGGGCCTTATCGTGAAAATGGGTATAAACAAAAGTGGCTACCTAGCTTTTATAAACAAAGGAAAATGATCCAGAAATCCATAGTGAATTCCATACTCTTAACAATCCTATAACTGATGTGATTATGATGGGCCCATGGCATCATGAGCCTATTTTAAAAAAAGGCCCAAAGTGAATGACAATGATGTAATGAATGTAAGTAGATAAAGACAACAACAAAGTAGTTAGTTTGTTATTGTTTGTTAAGAGGTTGAGGAATGTATAAATAGAAGAGTTGTAGATAGAAGAGGTTATGCTTGTATTGAGAGTTGGAGAGTGTGTGCCTCTAGAATTGCACATTAGGAGAGTGTGTGCCTCTAGAATTGCACATTAGGCCCTGTAATTATCTCTGTAATCCTCTTTTGAGGTGATACTTTGATTCTTGAATAATACTACATTGGTATAATTCCATCAAAGGTATCAGAGCAGTTCGATTGGGAATGGTTAACAATCGAAAAAAAGAATCAAGAATGGAAGGTGTTGATATGAGATTTGTTCAGACGGAACTGAATGTAGAACGATTGGGGATAGAATTTGATTCGATGAAGGATGAAATGGCGAGTATGAAATTGCTGTTGCAGGAAATCGCTTCGGGAATGCGGGATAAACCGAATCGAAATGATCCAAAGTCGAAAGAGATTCAAGAACCTGGTCGCAAATCTCAAGAAACTCATCAGGAGGACAAGGGTGAGACGAGTAAGACGATGAGTGGTGTAGGAAACAGTGAATTCTCACAGCTGAGGAAGTTAGAGATGCCAATCTTTTCGGGAGGTGATCCATTAGGATGGGTATTCAGGATGGAGAGGTATTTCAAGGTGAATAAAATTGAAGAAGTAGAAAGACTTGATGCTGCGATATGAGGGTTAGAAAATAGAGCCCTAAATTGGTTCCAATGGAGGGAAGTAAGAGCACCCATTCATTCTTGGGAAGAATTGAAGCAAGAACTGTTAGCAAGATTTCATCCTTCTCAACATGGGAATTCTTATGAAATGCTTATGGCATTGAGGCAAACGCTTGGTGTGGCGGAATATATTGAAAGATTCGAACTATTGTCGGCATCAATAAGTTCGTGTGAAGAAGAAATGTTGAAGGCAACATTCTTGAATGGGTTGAAGTTGGAAATAAAGGCCAATTTGAGATTGATGAAGTTGACCACTTTGGCTGAATTGATGGATATGTCATTGAAGTTGGAGGAAAGGGATTTGATTAAAACTCAAATGTGGGGAAGTAGGAGGAATGGATCAAGTAAAGATTGGGTTGAAAGTTACGACTCTAGTTATAAGACTCATTATTTTTCAAATCCTACCCGAGTTTATAACAATTCAGAGTATGCTAAAAGTGCAAATCCGTCAACGTTGAATTCTTCGACAGTGATTTCGACGTCGGAAGCAAAGAAGAGTGAGGATGATACAAAGACAGCAGCGTCTTCGTCTTTTACAAATCGTTCGGTTTCCAGGAAGTTTACAGATGCGGAGATTGAACGTAGAAGGGAGATGGGTCTTTGTTTCATGTGTGATGAAAGATATTATTCGGGCCATCGCTGTAAGAAGAAACAGTTACAAGTGTTAATTCTTTCTGAAGAGTTAGATGAAAAAGGGGCAGTGGACGTCGAACCAGAAGAGGAGGTGGTGGACAGGCCTCAAGCCGAGAAGGAGAGCGGAAGCTCTCAAGCAACATTTCCACCTTGAGGACAAGGTGAAACTTTGTGGGGCGGGTATTGATGGGCCCATGGCATCATGAGCCTATTTTAAAAGAAGGCCCAAAGTGAATGACAATGATGTAATGAATGTAAGTAGAAAGACAACAACAAAGTAGTTAGTTTGTTATAATTTGTTAGAAGGTTGAGGAATGTATAAATAGGAGAGTTGTAGATAGAAGAGATTATGCTTGTATTGAGAGTTGGAGAGTGTGTGCCTCTAGAATTGCACATTAGGAGAGTGTGTGCCTCTATAATTGCACATTAGGCCCTGTAATTGTCTCTGTATTCCTCTTTTGAGGTGATACTTTGATTCTTGAATAATACTATATTGGTATGATTCCATCAGATTATTGAGATAAAAGAGTTTTTCCGATAACATTGAATTGTTTCAACCGAGCAATTCTTCAATGAGGCTGAGCAAATTGATTTGCTCATCATCATTCAATTTCAGTGATGTTGAATTCAAGATAATTGATCTCCCTCCTTTTGGTTGTGAAACTCTGTTGAGGTTTGATGTAAATTTTGACATAAGATATATAATTTCATGAGTTGATGGTGTGGTCTCTTAGTGTATGTGTGCGTGTGTAGAAGCTTATTAGCATCCTTTAATTGTAAAGAAAAGTTGGGAAGCTAATTTTGACCTTTATGTACACTGGCTATTATTATTATACACGATTTATTTATAATTTTAATTCATGGGGCCGGGTAGATAAATTTTACATCCATACATGGTTTTTGTAGAATTGCAAATATTTTAAAATTCAATTGGCGTTTTAAATGAATGATGTGGTCTTTATGTTTATCTTGCTTCTTTACGCAATAGATCGACTTGGTGCTGGTCTTAATGCAATTCGATCAAAGCAATGAGAAACTAATTATTGATAGATCCATGAATTTGACTTAAAAAGGCTTCTATGGCTATCACTTTTTATTAGTTGCCAAATGTCCTTTTACAAAGATCTTCATCCATTATAAACTATAATCTCCCTACTAAAATCTCCATCTGGTCCTAATTATAAAGTCACTTTGACTTTTTTATAGAAGCTAAGAAAGTAAATTAGACTACTAAATTATGACATTTGTAATTAGATTATAAATTAGTTTTTTGACAAAAAAAAATTATGAACAATTTAAAGTGATTAATTTTACATTCTTAATTTTTATAAAAAAGTCTAAATAGTCATATTTTTCAAGGAAAATCAGAGCAATAATAGATAGAATGTTCTATAAGTTTATTTAATATAGTAGGAGGACATAATAAAACGTTAGTTTAAGTGATTGAAAGACTAATTAATGACATTATCGAGATAAAAGAGCTTTTCTGATGACAATGAATTGTAGATAAAGAATGGCATTCGGGATAAAAGATTAATTAAAATGTTAGTTTAAGTGATTGAAAGACGAATTAATTGATATATGAGCAAATTGATTAGCTCAGATTGTGAAGAATACTTATATTTTTTGAACTGAAGTGAAGAATACTTATATGAGGAGGAGTTTGTTCAAGTTTTTTTATAATATGAAGCTTTAAATCAACAACTCATCTAATATGTTCTTGTACAATCTTTTAAAGCGCTTTTAGTAAACAATGCAAATTCAAGCAATCTATTAGTAATTAATTCACTTGATATTACATTGGTACCTAATTTTTCCTTTTATTTGACATTTGGTCTTCTTTTTATTAGCACGTGCTGCCTACCAACTTACTTTTCGAGTGCTAACACATGAAACTACTTCTCTGTGCTGCGGAATTTATCAGAGCAAGCACTTTACTTTGCATTCAAAACACAAACACAAAAGGAAATTAAAAGGTTAAAAAACAAAAGGAAAGGAAAAGGAGCAAAGCGAGTACCACAACAAGTCAATAATGGATTTTATCAAGCAGCTGATGGAACTGTTGCACAACAAAGACTTAACCACACAGAATTTACTTCTCTCTCAGATTCAATAACATTTCAGAGTAAAGGCACATTCATATATCAACCACAAAGAGTAAAGACACCCACATATACAGTAATATTGAAGCTAAATGTTTAAGCAAAATAGGCAAGAGAGTTAGATAGAGTGAGATCCTCCATGTGCTTCCTGAAAGCTTTTTACCAAACTAGACTTCTACCTCAGATTCTAGTGACTTTGCTGTTTCAAACTAGTGTACGTGTACATGAACACCACCTCTTGATTGACACTCAGATTAGATTAGGATCTCCCATTTTAGCCTCAATTATTATTATTTTTTGTTTTTTAAAGAAGAACATAAGTGAGTTAGATTAGTGAGTGTCTAAAGATTTATATAACACTTACAAAAATATGTACAGATCGCTTATCATTAAGACATTCACAGAAGTAACTAGATTTGAATTCACAATTTTATGGATTATAAGTTGATTCCTTATTATTGCTTTCTGCTGTACCCTGAGAAATCAAGGAGTGATAAAAGAAATTATACATGAATAGTTAGCTTTTATAGTGGTCCACTACTCTTTGTACTGGAATTATGAATTTGATCATTATTATGAGTTTATACTTGATATAATTGAATTTCGGTTCCTTATTTAGGTGTTTATTTTGGCATTTAATGGAATACAGAAAGGACAGTGGCCGACGAAATCAGAAAGCGAAATATGAATGGTCTCTACAAAAGAGACCAACACAGCTAATTTGAACTGATGTGAGCAAAGCAAGGATTATAATGAAGCTGCCTATTCTCCCAATCATTTATGCGCCATTAATTCATGCATCCTTTTTTTTCATACACCCTTATTTTTCATGCATGCTTCTTCTTTCTGAATTCAAATGTCACTACAAAAAACGGGCAAATTCCCGACGGACATTTTTCTCGCGTTCCGGCGTATCGAACCGCCCCTAAGACACTACGACGTAAAATTTATCCGCCGACAAATTTCCCGAGGAAACGCTGCGTGGGGGCGGAAAACTATACGCTATAGCTCCCGTTAACCGCCCCAAAGCAATCTTTTTTAATATTAAATATTACAAGTGTGCCGGCGGACGTTATCCGCCTCCCTGCAATTTTTTTTTTTTAAAATAACACTCTGCCGGCGTACAGAATCGCCGGCACGCTGGCAAAGATTATAAAAAAAATCCCCAACTTCAGTCAGTATGATCGAAGTTGGGATTCAAACAATAATAAAAAAGAGATTGAAAAATATATAAATAGAATAAACATATAATAGAAATTGAAAAACTATGAAATAACACAAAAACATTAAAATTAGTAAACACAAAAACATAAAAATTAGAAAAAACAAAACATGCAATATAAATTTTAAAAAAGAAATTCAATGCAAATTAAATTCAAAATCTAAATAAACACAAGCCAAAGTTTGACATATAAAGAGAAATTGACAGATATCTCTATATTATACCCAACTAAAACAGATGATAAGAGAAAAAGATCCAGACAGGACTCTATTGTGCTGCAATAAATAACACCAACTAGAGAGAAGGGGAGAAGAGAAGAGAGAAGGGAAGAGAGAAATAAATGAACGAATAGAATAGGGGGAAGGAGGGTATTTATAGGGAGATATCCCAACGTGACAGCGAATATCATCCGCCCCGACATGTTTTTAATTAATTAAAAACACGTTGGGGCGGATAATTATCACCCCAATGAGTATTTAATAATTTTTTTATGTTTTGTTAAAATAAAAAAGCGTGACGTGTATGTAATAATTTTTTTATTTTTTTTAAAACGTAAAAAACGAGTCGGGGCAGATAATTAACCGCCCCGACGTGTATTTAATATGTTTTTTTTATTTTTTTAAAAAATAAAATCGCGTGGGGGTGGAGCACTATCCGCCCTCACGCGTATTTAATAATTTTTTTTATTTTTTTTAAAATGAAAAGGGTGGGGGCGGATGATTATCCGCCCTCACGGGTATTTAATAAATTTTTTAATTTTTAAAAAAATAAAAAACACGTCGGGTGGCTAATTAACCGCCCATACGCGTAGTTAATAATTTTTTTTTAAAAAAAATGAAAAACCGTGGGGGTGGATAATGAGCCGCCCCAACGTGGTAGCATCTGCCGGGACGCGAACAAAAACAAAAATAAACTTTTTCCTCGCATCGTGGCTTCAGATACGCGTAACCGTCGGCACGCGTTTTTATCGGGGCAGTTTTCCCGTATCCGCCGGCACATATGCGCGGCAAATCGCCGCTTCTTTTGTAGTGTGCAAATCCCAAGCACATAATTGGTTTAGTTATGTAGGCGCCGTGAAATCTCTCGGGGTCACAAGTTTAAGTCATAGAGGCGACACATGTATCAAGAGGGAAAGCAACAAACCCCGAAATTAAAGTAATTTATTGCTTGGATGCTTAATAATATGATCCAGATTATTTTTTGGTTACCCAAGGGTATCCCCACCCGCGTGTCAAGTGAGACTAATCCCTCGCTGTTCTGAAGTCCCATATAGGGGTAGACAGCTGGCCTGTGAATTTGCTCCATTCGCAAGAGCTGGGGATCGAACCCCCAACCACTTGTTTAAGGGACGAGAGTACTTACCACTCACGCCAACCTGCCAGGTTTATATGATCCAGATTATACGCTAATTGTAAGTTATGAATAAAGAAGCACAAATGTAAAATTTTACTAGTAAACATTTATGTGCCTTATTACCGACCTTCCACATGTGTTGAATGGTTTTAAATATTTGTTGATGAGAGATATTGTAAAGTCAATGAGTATTGTAAAAAAAGAGAAAATAGAATAAGAATGCTATAGCTAAAATGACATCTCGATTAAGATAAATATCATTCTCAAAGAATGGAAAAATTAAATGACACACTTAAAATAAGACTTAACGGGGTACTCAATAAATCGGTAAAAATCCCTTTTTAACAAATTTTACTGGCTAGGAAGATCTTATATGCATTTATATTACACGCTAGTTATTGGTACATTGTAAGATTTTAAGTTTCATGGTATTTTATAAGATTTATGTACAGGAAGGTATCAGTAATTCAGATTCTTCTGGCCAGTCAAAAATTTTAAATACCAAACTTTTCACCGATTTTTTTAGTATATTTGGGGAATTTGAAAGTATTCAAGCAGTGGGGAAATTTACGCAGAGAGTAAAAACTGTAAAAAGTCAAGTAAAATTTCTGTAATATAGATGGATGCTTTTGAGTTGAAGAAAAAAATTGAAAATTCGTATTTTTTATCATTAATGATCATCCAAGGTTAATAGAAAAGATACTCACACAACTGCATAGGAATTAAGAGTATAATATTTTAGATTAGAACCTAATTAATAAGCAATATAACATTTTAATTAGATTATAACCTAACACGCTATTTTGTAACATTTCGGTTCCAGTCACACTCGATCACACTTAGTTGGAACTTGGAACTAATGATATGACTAAATCATTGAATTAGTTTTAAAATAAAAATTTTCTAAATTTACTCTCGAACTATCAATTGCTTGTGTGTTATTCTAACTTAAGTGATGATCTCGTGTTCGAATTCTAAACATGCAACAATAGTAATTATTTTGAGATAGTGAAATTCATCCCAATGTAGACTTACAGTTATGTAAATTGAATTATCTTGTTATTAGACACTGTTGTGGATTAATATTAAAACCAATAAACTATACTTTGAGAAGAAACAAGTAAAATCACACAAAATTTTAAAATAAGAGTCCATCTTAAAAAATTTTACTTATTACCCCCACATAGTGATTTATAACAAAGGTCAAACACTCCTCTATAGAGTGACTTGCAACGCACTCAGAGATTAATATGGGAGAATACTTTTTTCTTTTTTATATTGAGATCATATGATAAAAACAAATGGCACTCACCTGTCAATCTTTTATAAGTTATTTCTAAGATGTTTCCTGTAGACCAAGAAAAAGATTGAACATAGGTAATTTTAGTTGAACATTTGACAACTTTACAATTTTGCCCGTATTGAATATTTTTACATTAGAACAAAATCAACACATAATAAATGAAGGGTAAAGTTGTGCTCATTCATTTATTTAGCACTTCCTATATTTCTAATTATAGAACCTATTTCGGGATGAGTTTATTCCTAAATATAAAACCTCTTTCTGTTTTTCCTCACATTTTTTCTAAATCATTCCTATTAATACTCCTCAATGATATATAAGAGAAAAATAGTGGAAATAAAGGAATGTAGTTTAGGTATTTTCATAATATCATATGATTGTAATTTAATTAACTAACATTATTTCTGTAATTAAAGTAGGTAAATAGATGTTATATTTAAATATGGAGGGAATATCTAACAAACTAACCCGTACCACAAATACAATTACCTCAAATAAAAGATTGAACATTTGATCATGTCTAATCAAAAACAAAAACTACAACATCTCCTAAGAATAAGTTTTTTTACCTTGAGAACAACCACAAGGACCAATAGCTTGTTCTCCTTTATCAATCTCCCCATATGGCTTGAAAAGTTTGATCACTGAGTCATATTATTGGTATCCAATCTCAGTAAAAACTTAGCTAATTTATCTGTCAAATTAATGTTGACTCTATGAATGTGACAGAAGTAATCATTTTGTCGTCGTTGTTTGTGTAATTTTGCTTATGTGGTCCTGTAATTTTGTGGATACTGAAAGCACGTTGGATCATCTGTTGAACGTTCTATAACATTAACACTTGCATGTCCTTTTTTAAATTGATTGCAAGAAGTATATCTGACACCAATTTTTCCTCAATGAAAATTATAATTTCACCCATCAAAGGCCAATTAATAATTATAATTTCACCCACGGCAGTGAAATCAAAAAATTGGGGAACTAACTAGTAACTTCTCCTAATTATCTATTGATTACCCAGCTATCTTTTTTTTTTTTATTTCACTCTTTCCACTATCTCTCTCCACTACCAGAGAATACACAAAAGGAGGAGATGAGGCGTCAAAAAAAGAGAATGGTCTCAGCCAAGATCAATCACTCTACTCCTACCCTCTATAAAAAATACAGAAACACAAACAGAGAGAATTATAAGATCTCTCATCTCTTCATCTAGCCTAGAACGAACTCCTCTAAAACACCTCTTGATGACACACTTTCTTTTATCTCCTGTCATTCTAGCATCCCAACTTGTATTACCACCATCGAAAATTCCAATCACAACACCACCACACTCCTGATCTCGGCTCCTGATTCATTGATCACGTCTCATCACTCACTTTTGTCGCCTAGATTTCTTTGCTTTTTATATTTCCCTCTATTTTCAATTATTTCCCTATAATTTCCATCCTCCTGAAAACGTATTTAATTTATTGTAATTTTAATGATTATTAGTGATCCTGTCTAGTAATCTCCCATAAACTTAAAAAAACGCGAAAAACATTTTATTTCTATCTTTATTTTTTTTGTACATTTTGGTGCGGTACTGCGGTAGATGAGTGAATGCTGAACAACATAAATACTAAAGGAATTTATGATAAGTCATAAAAGCAATGTTGCTTACAATAATAGTGATGCCTGATATTTTTTGTGAGGTCATGCCCTCGTACAGTTAATTTGAGGCCACTCCTCGACAATGATACTATGCATCTTCTTGGAGATTTGTTCCCTTCTTTCACAATTTTATATACAAATAGACATCATGTTCAAATCATTGTTCTGTGATTCTCAATCAAATCAATCAAAATTAATAAAAAAAAAGACAAAGTAAAGATGTTTTGAAAGAGCCGCAAAACAGAGTCAAAGAATATCTATCATAACTAATCAGATAGGATCGATTTCATTGATTCATAAGCCAAAAAGGGTCAGAGCAGAATTTTACAGTCACTTTGCTTTCTTTGTTCATTATTTCATTGCCTGTCTTCCCAACATATTCAATTTTTGAAAATGACTGCTCCCCCCGTCCCTTGTTTACTCATCCTTACAGCTGACACACATACACACAAAAACAAATATATATGTACGTATATTCTGTACACAACAAATTTTTGATAATACCTTTCGATCACCACGCTAATAGTTCTCTTATGTTCTTAAATTCACAATTACAACGTCATAAATCCAATGGCAAAAATAAAAACGTCATGAAATTTTGAATGAACTTGGATACTTTTATTACTTCAAAGTATAAAAGGATTTTACAAATTTTTTTAATGCTATCAAATATTCACAAATTAAAGATAGGGCAAAGGTGCAAAAATATGACTAAACTTTACCCTAAGTTGCATTTCTATGACTAAAGTTTCGCAAGGAGCAAAAATACCACCAAACTTGGGATCGAGATGCAAAACTATGATTTCCGTCAAATATGATGGTGTTGACCGTTAGTCTTCAACATGTAGGATGCTGAGTGTGCAATAATGACCATGTGGCATACTGAATAGATTTATGTGGGGCCCACATATAATAAAAAACAATTTCCTCCCTCCCTCTTCATCCCTTCCAAACACACCCTTACCCCCCATCAGATCAGGAATTGATTTCAATAACAGAAGGAACCCCATCGTGGGCCCCACATAAATCTATTCAGCATGCCACATGGTCATTATTGCACACTCAGCATTCTATATGTCGAAGACTAACGGTCAACACCGTCATATTTGACGGAAATCATAGTTTTGCACTTCAATCCCAAGTTTGGTGGTATTTTTGCTCCTTGCGAAACTTTAGTCATAGAAATGCAACTTAGGGTAAAGTTTAGTCATATTTTTGCACCTTTACCCTTAAAGATATTATCAACCTTCCTGCAGACAAACAGTGTTGATGACAATCGTTGCAAACTTGGAATACAAATGGAGGTCTAACCACACTTATCTCTGGTTTGAATTAGCCATCAGTAATTTATATTACTTCTATATTATAAGAAAAATATGTGGAGGAAAATATAATTTATTCTCTACATTTCTTTGGGGAAAATAGGAAAGTTAATCAACTAGGAATTGTCGTGAACTTATTATATGTGCATCATTGACCTAAACCTAATTCGGCTAGCATAGTAGCATGAGACTAGAAAGTCCACCATGAACTTTTAGCGCAGAAAAGTTGTCGAAGTCAAACCAGCGGGAAATATGAAATTTCATGTTCCCTCCTCCGTCTTTTCGGACCTGCCAGTTGCCACCTCCTCTCCCCCCAAATTTCACATGCACATCAGATTCAAACATCCAATCTCAAATTCCTATTTCACCTAACTCAACACATCAATCTGCCACACATCACATGCAATCCTTTTGGCTAATGTTAAATCATGAATGTTACTAATAGTAATACCTTCCCAAACAAATCGAGAAAATAAAATTTGAAAGTAACTTTGAACATAGAATCTGGAACAAATGTGAGAAAGGGCCAATGCTATATTACCAAAATTGGATTTGAATCATTTCTTACAATTCATAGGTAGGACCAAACACATAGTCAGTGAACTAAAAATAGGGAGCCATCACAAACTAAGACAGACATCGAAGACTAATAATACATTACACTTAGAATGTTAAGGTGAGTGCATCCATCCTAGAAGAGAGAAAAATCAAAAGGTAAAATTAAACCAATGTGACACAATAATGTTCCATGGTCCATATTCCTAAGCATAAACAGATCCATAAGAGAGAGCCATCAATAAAACAGCAGCTTGTTCTTCCTCTCCCAACTTCTTCCTTTGCCTCTCAGCCGTCGATCTCTGCATCAAAACCTCCCTCCCCAAAGCCATCAATCTCTGCTTCAAACTTTCCCCAATCTTGCCACTTCCATTATTATTATTACCACTATTACTTCTCTTTCCCTTCAAACCCAAAATCGCTCTTTTCTTCTTCCTACTCTTAATACCACAAGCATTGCACAGTGACTGCAAAAAAAAAAACATTAGCAAACAGATCAGATATGAATAATAGTGATGGATCTATAATATAAGAACCCTAATATGTGAGATAAAGAACAAACCTTTGGGCCAGCTGGACCACCACGCCAAAGAGGGGTCTTACTAGTACCACAATCAACGCAAGTTTTCTTGTGCTCAATCATTGTTGGATTTCTTGCATTGGATTCCACTGATTGCGATCCCTGCATTGAACAACAAAGTGAGATGCTTTTGCTATGAAATGGAATGTGAGAGATCGAATGAGGTAGGGGAAGGTAGTGGATCACTCACTTTGATGCTCAGATCCAGCATTTTGGTGATTTGAGAGAGGCCCAGATGATAAAGTTGTGGTTTTGAGAAGTGGGGTGAGGTATTTGGATGAGAATGGTGGGGAAGAGAGTGAGATCAGTGAAGTGATGAGGAAAAATGGAAGAAGGAGTGATGGGTCTATGAAAGAGAATACAAAGAGGACATGCAGAGAGAGAGAGAGAGAGAGAGAGAGACCGACAAACGTGCATCAGCCGCAGGCAGATCTAAAGGAGCAGAGACTTTATACAAGAGGGAGGACTGGAGAAACCCCAAAACCAGATGCTGTGGAATGACGATTATGCCCCCTCTTAAGCATCGCCCACCAAACACATCATAGCTATTTTTGAGATTGTGTGTGTTTTTTTGGTTTCTTGGAACATCATTTATCATAGGTTTTCCTCCTTTTAATTTGGAGATTTATAAGAGGTCCAAATCAATGCTGTAAAAGTTGAAATGGAAGGCGAGTCAAATAGACTTTTTAAGTAATGGTTTAACGAGATCTTATCGCCCAAACTGGTGGTCAGGCTAATAACCTTTGAATCGAAATATGAAGTGTTGACGGTAGACCGGTTCGACCATCCTTTCCGGTTTTTACAACACTGATCCAAATAAATTTAGGTTGAGTTGGATATGACCACAAAAGTAACAAAGCTTTAGCGCAAAGTAGCATTCATGAAGGAGCTTGAACATGAGCTTGAGGTTTAATTTCTAATTATCCTTATTAGTTTGAGTGTTGAAACAAGTGATTGATGATGGAAAGAGAATGTGTTGTGTGTGTAGGTTGATTGTTTTACATAAAGAATAAGAACATAGAGGTTTAAGTAAAAAAAAAAAGAACATAGACTTGTTTTGTTTTAGGAGGCTTACTTTATTGCAAAATTTGGTGATTGTAAGTGAAGATGTTGTTTCAAGTTGGAGAGCAGATTGCCAACTGTGTCTGTATTTGTGTCTTTGAGACTTTGACTGCCTCTCTCTCTTTCTGTATCTTTTCTTTGGTCAACCAAAGATCCCTTTTGGTTTTTTTTATTACAATCCCTTTTTGGTTTTCTTTCCTTAGAACACTTATTTGATTTTTTCCCCATTTTTACTTGTCTTTTTCAGTCTTTTATTAGTAATGCTACTAATAATAATGGGATTATTTTGTTTTTGGCCCTTCCACTCTCTGTGTTACCACTTTTCTTGTCCAAATGCCGCAGAATAGTGAGTTCGGTTTGCCACTTCTATTTATGAAAATGGGAGCAAACTAAACATAAATACACCAAGTTGGTATTTTGTTGTCAGTTTCTAACTTTTATTTTCTCTTTTCCAGAGAATAGGAGACTAGAAGTCATTCGCTCCAAATATTTGCTTAGTTGGAAGCAATGTCTTACATTCGTACTTCATATGTCTCTATTGTAAGGTATAAAAATAACTACTTTATTCTATTTGAGAAAAACCATTAAAAGTAATTAAAACAATTAATATGTCTAAAATATATTTCATTTTTTCAACTTTTCCCTATTAATAAAGAAGATGAAAGAGAGTGTATATGGGAAAACTGAAAATAATGTGAAAAAGAGACACGGAGAGAGAACAAATGGCCAAAATGGAAAACAACACAACAAAAGCATAGACAAAACAAAAGTGAAATTAATATTTTTAGCACACACCTAATAAAAAAGGTTTTTAAATAAAGACAGAGGGAGTACATTTTAAGGTAAAACAATATGAATAGCTTTTTCAAAATATTTTGGGCGCAACAAAAATGCTTATGAAAATGGAAAACAAAAAATTGGCACATTGAATTTTAAAAAATATCAAATCAAATATAGGGGAGGAACATATGATTTCTATATCTCATGAAAATACAAAAAGACTTTCAATGATTGCCAAATACATAATATGTATTCACAAGTTAATAAATGAAAAACTTCACAAGTTAATATAAAAAGTTTATGTAATTATAGCAATTTCAAGTTGATGTTATTAATTTATATTACTCCAACCTTTTCTATTAAGAATAGACTAGTTATAGTATAAAGTTGATGTTAAATGATCCACTGAATCCATCGTCCGTGGGTTCAGTGGCGAAATGATTGAACAATGAGCGTTGCGTTGACCACCACGTCGCGAGTTCGATCCTGAGGAGTGACACTTTGTTGTGTCTCCATCGCGGCGCTTGGGGAGGCATCTCCGTAGCTAAGTGAAGTTGTGAGTAACCTACCTGTGTGGACAGATATAAAAGGCATGCTGGTCATACTCCACAGCCCACAGGGACAGGCCCCAGTAGATCATGAGTTAGGTGCTCTGCCCTTGGATTGGGTTGAGCCCAAACCCCTTCCTAAAATTTTTGTATAAAAAAAAAAGAATAGACTAGTCATAGTATATAGTAACTATAACATAGGAATTTGCAACCTCATTATTGCGACTTTCCATTACTTGTTAACAACTCAAAACTCAAACTTCTTCGTTATCCACAAGGCATGTGTTGGGAAATTCTTCACAAGTTCAACATTAAAACTTTGAACATTATTATAGTGATTTCAAGTTAATGTTAAGAATTCACAATTTCAATTGTTGAGGACACTTGTGTTTTTTTTAAATAGTAATACTTATGAAAATCTCATACTCCTCTACGTGTCATATCTCAAATTTAATGCAATGACTTGTCATTTCCATTTTCAAAACGCTTCTATACGGTTTTCCCCCATTTTAAGTAATGTGGAATGCACATCACCATGAAAAACTTTTAAATCAAATTCTCATGTTTTATATTTTTGGCTGAAAACACACTATTGTTAGATACTATAAAATTTAACCTTCCGGCAAAAAAGACTATATATTAAATTTAACCAAGACTTATGCCACCTCGTTATTTTTGTTAATAATAATTTCCCATATCAATATAACAAATTTCACAAGGAATTTGTAATACTCATACGTAATGCCTATGGCTCCTTATGCTATTTCTCTTCTTTAAAAACCTTGCTGTTCTTCCCTACCAAATCCATTCCCAACCCTTGATTCTTTCTTAAAAATGTATTAATCGCGATTATTCGCTTGGCATGCTCACACACGTATATTTAGTCAAAGTATGACATAAGAAGGTCCTTATGTTGAAATTCTTAAAATGAGGTTGGTTGTTGGGTTTATAAGAGGTGCTCATATTAAATATTGATTTATGACAATTCTATCCTTGACTTTTCATGCTGTATATCCTCCGTAGCTGTGAGAGCCTAATTATGTTATAGAGTACTTGATGGAGGTTGAGATTGGTTGGAACTTCATGGACCACTAATCAGCATGTACTTTGAAAAGGCTGTCACTTACTAAAGTTACACTACATAGGTTATAATAAATGTAGAACTCATTATTTATTTGATTACATTCAAGATTTTAGTTGTACTAAGTATTTTTCACGTGGTTTTTCTAGAACACTAAATATTTCCCTAAATTATATCCATCTTTCTCTTCATTATTGTTAAGGGAGCATCCATATGCTTAATTAAAATTATATCATACGTTTAAGATCAGGATTGACTAATTAACTAATACATGACCTTTTCACAAGCTATGGTTTCATATACACTATCACTTTAATTTATTAATCTACATAGAAGTGTTGGGATTAAGGAGTAATTCCAGAATCGTGTGTATGTGTGTGTTGAGGTTTGAAGAATGTCAATCAAGAATGAGTGAATAAGAAGGGGAAGGGGCCATGAAGAAGGAGGGCAGAAGAGCTCCAAAAGAGTCATGTGATGCACAGCACAAGGAGGAAGAAAAGAAAGGGACATTTGCAGAGAGAAAGAGACTTAGAGATGGTACTACCATTTTGCCACACCCGATGTGGACCATCCCCTTACCTCCATAATATCAACCTTGTCCACCAAATTGCTCTTCCCATCATTTTTTGTTTTGCTAGGCCATATTTGAAACCTTTCCGTTATTACTTACTACTATATTTTCAGCGGTCATATAATTTCAACTCAAAATCTTGATATTCTCCTGTGATGTACTCCCTCCGTTCCTAAATATAAGAACACTTTAGTTAATTTGGGGAGATTAAGGAAGACAGTAAAATTACATGATCTTCCCAAAACCCCCTCAATTACTTAACTTTAAAAGGAGGAGGAGTTTTCAATGAAAAGAGGAAGTATAAGGGTAGTTTGGATAAAACTTGAGATAAAATAGGAAGTGATCTTATATTTAGGAACTTATCCACTTCCCCAAAGTGATCTTATATTTAGGAACGGAGGGAGTATTACAGTATTAGCAAAACGTAGACTCAGTAGTCAATACTGTATACCCTTCTACTTCTAATTACAAGATCCATTTGACCATTTTTTTTAGAAAATCAAGTATGTGAGATATGTTGTAATTCATTTGTCTAATTAGAATTGAAGGAGGATTTTATATTCATATGGAGAGAGTGTTTAACAATCACAGACCAGAATAGAAATATAGTACTCTCCCTGTTCCTAAATATAAGATCACTTTAGAGGGGAGAGCTTGTTCTTAAATATAAGATCACTTTCTAATTTTACTCAAGTGTTCCCAAATTACCCCTATACTTCCTTCACACAAAAAAAATAGTGATTTAAAGAATGTGATATTTTTAAAACTTAGGTGGGGATTTTGGAAAATTCATGTAATCCTAACTCATTGAAATGTCTTCCTTAATCTCTCCAAATTTCCTTAAGTGATCTTATATTTAGGAACGGAGGGAGTAATTCATAAGAAAAAGAATAATTGAGCTCAGTTATCATCATATTTAAAGCAAGGAGATAGTTGAATCAATATTGTTAAACCAACTGGTCTAGTTCGTTACAACCTACAGAACCACGTAACGCAACTCATTGTTAATGACGCAAACCATGTACCATGTAATCAAGCTAGTTTCACGGACCCGCAAGTTAACATCCTCTAGGTGGGTCGTTAAAAACAAACCCAACATTCTCACTCGCTTGATTCGCACTCTTGTTTAGTTGAAGGGCGTTTTCACGGAAAATCCTAATTCACCTTGCGAACTAACGAACATCTTGTATCTGTAGTTTAAGACTCAAGTTATTGCAAAGTGCAACCTCGTAGTTCAAATAGCCTTTTATTTAAAGAGTGACAATTCACTAATAATCACAAACCAACTTTATAATTCCAGGTCAGAAGCAAGAGTTTGCAGTAATCTTCAAAATATTACCCACAAAATAGCAGTGATTCTTTGGAATACACTATAAGCAGTTTTTTTAAATACTATAGGCACCCAAATTTTTAAATACCGACTCAGCAGAAATTACCATTACCAATACAAAATAACTAAGACTCTTAAAAAAAAAGACTCAAGAGCCGCACTCAAGAAAACCCTCCCATTGCCACAATAAATCCGGGTCCCTGCTAATGCAACATATAACCTCCTGGACACTTTCTCCCAGGCATATATAAAATAAATACAACAAACACCTATGCTGCCTCCGACCACCGACCGCCGCCCCCTTTCTTCCTTATTTGGACATGGCAGTGTAGACTGAGTGACTGACCCACCCAAACCCCCTGCACCTCATAAGACCACGGACACAAGACCTGACTGAAACCTCACACCATGAGGTGAGATGACCTGACCCCGACCCCGACTCGACCCCAACAGCCACCCCGACTCAACCCCTTCTCCTGACTAATTCCCTGCAATTGTTGCCATCAGATTCAGATTATACTGCCGTTAACTTAAACCATATGAACAACAACGCACAAGTGTCGTGCAGAGCATTTACCCTCTCCTGAACAGGTCTTCAACTGAAGTTGAATCCACCAGATGGGACTGGATTGTCATTGCCTCCAAAATTGAAAGTAGGTTGGGCACCATCACCTGAAGGCAAAGTCTCATCCTCTTCTTCCAACCAGTATGTCTCAAGAATTTTTACAGCCTTCTCGTATATTTCATTGTTGTCATGGCTCTGCAGGTTTTCAATCTTCTCCAATCCCTCAGCATCATCTATCATCTGCGCATACAAGTTGACATCTCCAGTATTACCAAGGGTCTTCTCAGATTCCCCAACCTTCAGAATATTCTCTAGACCTTCTAAACAGACAGTGACAATTCTTGGATCCGGGCAAACAAGCAGATCACAAAGTGGCTTTATGCAACCTTGACTCACCAAGTACCTTGTAATAAAAGAAAGCGAGTCAGAACTACAAAATCAAAATTCAAATGCTCAGTCAATATAAGCATAACAAGCAACACATACTTTATCTGCTCATGAGTACCACCAGATGTAGCATTTGAGATAGCCCATGCAGCTTCCTTCTTGATATCAAACTCAGCATTTTGAAGGAGATTGACAAGTGGAGCAATCAGGCCAGCTTCAATAACAGCCTACAGTTTATACAAATCAATATTCCAATGAGCTTTTACAATATACAATAGCATGAAAGTATGAGGTAGCGGCGTAGTGCTGCTAAACACAATAATTTCGAAGAATGCTCACTATACATTCTAACCACTCGAGATACTTCTCATTAGTCTATGAGAAAATAATCATGTTAGGCTAGGAGATGACAAAAAAGATCATCGTCTTCCTTAAAGTTGAAATTCTTGAAGACAAAAGTTCATTTACAGTATAACCTTCTCCAACAAATCTCCAAGCGTTATTTCTGCCCCACATTTGTTGGTACAAAATCAAAACTATCCATTCATCATAAAAGTTCAATTTTTCTACTAAAATCCCCAGAAAAACAGACACTACCTTTTAATAAAAAAAGAAAACAGCAAAATCACTAAGGATATTAACAAAAGAAACTTCACAGCATGAACTTCAAATAGTCAGCAATAACATGCTCACCTGTATCTGTTCTTTGTTTCCAGCAGTAATGTTTGATATGGTCCAGCAGGCTTCTTTCTTAATGCTTTTCTTATGATTATGCGTCAACAGACTCAAAAGGCATGGCAGTGCACCATGATTGATAATACTCTATCAAAAAACAAAAAGGTTAAATTAAACTAAGGAAATTCCAGATATAGAAAGAGAAGATCACATAAATCAGTATAGTCATTGAAGCGGAAGACAACTGGGCATCTTAAAGGCACAAGAGTGGATATGAGATGTTTTAGTAATGGATGCAAACACTAATTTCAAAAAAATTATGATTCAGCCTGCATTTAGTCCCTCACTTCTCCGCAAGCTTTTGGACTTTTCTAAAAAAGACAAGTTATGCAATCAGCCCAGAAGTTGATCAAGTCTAGCATGGCCTGGATAATGGCTTTGAAATCATATTAAGCTGGTTTACTTAATTTGCTAAAATTTTGGTTGTGAAATGTCTGAAACTTTATCATTGGTTGTGTCAAAAATTAGAAGGGGGCAAAGTATTTGGGGCCCACCCCTTTTCTATACAAGACAGTTCAATGCCTGCCAACACCTAAACCCAACTCTATTCTCATAGAACCTTATATACCCTCAGATTCATTATCAAACTAAGTTTAACAGCCAGAGTTCCCCCACATGTTTATGTTGATCAATATTGATGCACATCTACTGGGAAAGTTGCAGCATAAATTCATATAATAGAATACAATTATCAAGTAATCACGCAGACTTGACAAGCTATTACCTGAGTCTGAACATCGTCTCCAGTCACAATATTTCCCACTGTGCGAAGAGCAGGAATGAGAACCGAAGGAGATGGATGCCTGAAAAAGAATATTTTCAATTTTATTGCTAAGACAAGAAACCATTAAAGCAATAAAGTCTTGGTTAATAAAGTACAATTAATACTCACAAAAGGAGCTGCACCAAACGGCCGCAAACACCAGCCTCAATAACCGCTTGGATTTTGTCGTTTGTTCCATCAGATAGATATGAAAGTGCCCAGCAAGCATCTGTTAGGACTTCTTCATCATTGGAAAAAACCAAACGCTCTAAAGCTGGAAGTGCTGGCCTCACCTGCCAACCAAATTTAAATTTTAAAAGATTGCTATATAAAACTTGAACAAGATTTTGTTTTATGTGATAACGACAATTACCGGCTTGTATGGGTAACATTATACCAACACATAAAATAGGAAACGACAATTACCTGCTCGAATGGGGGTTGTGGCTTGCCTCTACAAAAGTTGGATAGTGTCCAGGTGGCATTTCTCAACATTGAAAGCTTTGCATGCTCATTCAGCTGGGACAACAAGGGGAGTAGAGCACCATGACTGAGAACAAGATCACGGCACCTAGGGGAGTCACCAGCAACATTTCCCAGTGCCCACACGGCCTGCAAGTTCAGAAAATATGTCCTCAAAAGGGTTCTATAAACATAAAATCGACAGTGGTTGTACTGCCAAATTCAAATATCAACATACCTGCTCCCGAACATCATCACTTGGAGAACTGAGTAGCTTAACAAATATAGGGACTGCCCCATGATCAATTACCACCTTGGTGTTCTCAGATGTTCCAGATGCTATATTAGTAAGAGCCCAAGCAGCCTCAAACTAAACACACACATGACACATATATCATCAGCATACACAACACACTTCACACAAATCAAAGATTCAAAAGGACACCACAGGGCAAATCAAATCCAAACCTGAAGCTGAGGGAAATCCTCCCTAACTAGAAACTCCACAAAACGCGGCACAACACCAGATTGGATAACTTCCTCAATCGGAGGGCTCCTCTCTATAATAAAAACACAACCTTTAATCACTCCAACAGCTCTACCACATAAAAAACACCACGAAAAACCTTATGCAGAGGAAATCAATCCTCAGTTACCAATAGAAAGCAGCTTCCGAAACTGTGTAGTGGATTCCAACTGCAGATTGCTATCATCTGACCACACACCAGTAACCATCGAAGGAAGACTCTCCAACTACAAATAGTAACAAACATAAAACAAAAATCAACCAATACTCGTCAATATCATCCTCTTAAACTTCCAAATCATCAAACCCTAACAGCACGCGCGATTCAAATACCACCTACTAAACATCGTTAACCACATCAAAATCTACGATCCTAAAATCAAACATCGACAGATCCGATCAAGCCCTAATTTCCACAACACGAATAAAAATCCAAAAATCACTGAATCAAAAATCGAAACAACGATGCGAAGACAAAATTAAACCTTTTTCTCGACGGTGGAAGCCTGAAGAGGAGCGGCGAATTGCTGTTGAGCTTGGAGGCCTTCACGGCGCTTCTTTTGGAGGCTTTCTTCGCGCTTAC
Source organism: Mimosa pudica (assembly GCA_029929735.1). NCBI lineage: Eukaryota > Viridiplantae > Streptophyta > Magnoliopsida > Fabales > Fabaceae > Mimosa > Mimosa pudica. The sequence goes on along the minus strand of JAKELP010000016.1, from coordinate 6,459,135 downwards.
TTTTTCGGATCTCCACCATGTTATCCTCTCGTCGCCGGCGGCCTTCGTCGGCGTCCACCGCCACCTTGTAGCGGTTGCGGCGGACCTCGGTTCTCGCATTAGGCCTCAGAGACATCCTTCAATAACGCCGAAAAACAGAGGAAAAAAACTCGATTGAGAACCCTAGGAGCAACACGCGCGTACGAATTACACGCAATAGGGACTAGGAATTGGAAGATCGAGAAATGGAAGGCGACGATGAAACCCTAGATTTTGGATTTGGGAATAGGAAGTGTGAGAGAAAGAGAGACACTGATTTTTGATTTTGAGGAGGAAAGAGGGTTTGGTTATTTTTGAGGGAAATGAAAATTAAATAGTGCTGTGGGTTGATTCGGGTCGGGTTGGACCGGAACTGATGGGCCGGGTTGGGGAGTAATCATTAAGTATGGTGATGATTGGATTTTTTTATTATTATTATTATTGCTACCTGGACAATGGATGGTACGGGTTGTGATGATCTGATTTGTTGTTTTGGAGATCATTTGCTGGATCCGACTTCACATGATATACTATTGTATTGTATGATCTTTTTTTTTTTAGATTTTAATTACATTGAACTGGATTATATGTGGAGCTGAATTACATAGCTATCCTTGTATCATTTTTTTCACGACAACACAACAGAAGAGTCTTTTGTGTCCAAGTGGCCTTGTTCAAATGGTTTGAAGTAGGTTGGTAAGGTGTCTTTTCTGTCATCTGTCAGAGGTGTCCGAGTTTGATCCCGACTAATCAGTTTTTGAAAAGACCAAATATTGGGGGCTTTTACGCAAAAAGAGTTTGTGTCGCTATGTGAGATTGGCTAAGTGAATTTGTTGATCCATTTTGAGAGAATTGACATGGTTTTTATTTTGGTTGACAGGACATAACACAATTCTCATCTTTTACACGAGTTTGAGACTCACTATAAAAATAGGCGGAATTCTTGTATCATTTATTGTGAAGAACGAATTGAGCTATTAGGTTTGTCCTGGGATCCATCGCAATCAGGGTTTACTTGTAAAAGAAGTTTGCACAATCGTTAGGAAAATGTTGACCAATAAGATTTCCATATATTAATGGAATCTGAACCTATAATGTTATACTTGTAAGTTTACTGATTTTCAAGTGATCAACTTTTATGGAACGTATGATTTTTGTTTTAGGCTATAATTCCATCTTCGTGTTATTTTATGTTTGGTAAAAAATGTCATTATTTTGTCATTTGTTTGAGCCTTGAGGTATAGCTGAATAATAACTTACTTTGAGCCAAAAACTTTGTGGAGGCAAAATAGTCCGAAAAGTTAGAGCCAGATATACTTTGTCGTCTTGTATTTGAATTGGCACTGAACTTTTCTGCAGAACATGGCTAGACGAAGGACATGGTATAATCACTATCTTTTTTTTTTTTGAGTATATAATCACTATCTTTACAGACTTTACTACTTGGCTTCACTAATGTATATTTTTTCACATATTTTTGTATTCTTTTTCTTATTCTTTTTCCTTCTTGAGAAGTTGGAACCACAAAGAAAAAAATAAACCCCCATCCTGAAAGGTTAATGACTCGACTCTCTATTGTGCATAGGGAAATAGGATAAGTGGTTCAAACCACTCCGTCAGTCCGGATGATAGTTATAAAACTATTTGATTTTATTAAAAAAATTAGGGTTAAGGTGCATTTCTAGTACTCCACAATATGGCAAAGTGCACTTACAGTAATACACAATTTCGGGGTGCATTTGTGGTAAGCAAGAATAAATATCGTTGCCCCTATAATAACTCCGTTAAATAAGTCATCTTTGACCGTTAAGAGTAACATTTGACTGTTAAAAGGTGACATGGGGAGGAATTATTAATGACGTGGCAATGACTGGACGGACATGTGGCAATGCATGCTGACTAGATTAAGTTGTCAGGCCAAATTAAATTGAAAAAAAAGGGAAAATTAATTAGAGGTCCCCCACAAGGGAGTTAATACTGGAAAAGTCCCAAAAGTTGAAAATATTAATGTAGGGTCCCTCCTCCCCCCACCCCCACCCTTCTCCCCCACCCTCCTCCCTCACCTGCCCCCCCTCCAGCGCCACCCTCCCCCTCCAGCCCCACCCTCCCCCTCCCCCTCCACCCTCCAGCGCCCCCCACCCCCACCCTCCCCCTCCAGCGCCCCTCCCCTCACCCTCCAGCGCCCCCCACCCCCACCCTCCCCCTCCAGCGCCCCTCCCCTCCACCCTCCCCCTCCCCCGCCACCCTCCCCCTCCAGCGCCCCTCCCCTCCACCCTCCCCCTCCCCCGCCACCCTCCCCCTCCAGCGCCCCCCACCCCCACCCTCCCCGCCACCCTCCCCCTCCAGCGCCCCCCACCCCCTCGCGAGTTCATCGGATCTCTCTCTCTCTCTCTCATCAGATCGCGAGGAGGAGTGGGGTGGGGGGCGTGGAGGGGGAGGGTGGCGGGGGAGGGGGAGGGTGGAGGGGAGGGGCGCTGGAGGGGGAGGGTGGGGGGTGGGGGGCGCTGGAGGGGGAGGGTGGCGCTGGAGGGGGGGCAGGTGAGGGAGGAGGGTGGGGGAGAAGGGTGGGGGTGGGGGGAGGAGGGACCCTACATTAATATTTTCAACTTTTGGGACTTTTCCAGTATTAACTCCCTTGTGGGGGACCTCTAATTAATTTTCCCTTTTTTTTCAATTTAATTTGGCCTGACAACTTAATCCAGTTAGCATGCATTGCCACATGTCCGTCCAGTCATTGCCACGTCATTAATAATTCCTCCCCATGTCACCTTTTAACAGTCAAATGTTACTCTTAACGGTCAAAGATGACTTATTTAACGGAGTTATTATAGGGGCAACGATATTTATTCTTGCTTACCACAAATGCACCCCGAAATTGTGTATTACTGTAAGTGCACTTTGCCATATTGTGGAGTACTAGAAATGCACCTTAACCCAAAAAATTAGGATACAAATTTAATCACTTTAAATATGATTATCTATTTTTATGAATTAATCTATAATCTAATTACATATGATTATCACTTTAATTTGTTTCTTTAATTTGCATAAAAAAATGAAAGAGGTGTTATATTTCGAACTAGGAAGAGTATTATTTATTTCCCAGCCATTGCCGAATTATTGGAAACCATTCTTGGTACACTTTTGTTTGGAATTACAACATAGTCGCAGTGTTATTTGATTGTTCAAAAGCCATATAGACTTATTACGTATTAGAGTCTGTGATATAAACTATCCATTTTGGGACATCACAGAGGATGTGAGGATGAGTTGGCTTAGAGATTGACGAGATATAGACGTTTCTTCAAACAAGACTTAGCAATAATGACCATCTTGGAAGGGCATTTTTGTTTTCAACTTCAAACTCTGGCCGACCCTTGTTGTGTGGGGTTTGAAGAGGCGTTCTATGTCTACTTTTGTAATTTCTCTCAAAATATAAATTTTAAATAACAATTTGTTTTATTCAAAAATAATAATTTAAAAACATTAAAAAGAATATAATTCGTTTTTCAGCTTTATCTTTATTATTAAAAATGAAAGAGAATGGTAAATAAGAAATATTAAAGATGAAAAAAAAGTGTACGTGGAAATGATATAATGGGTAAAATTGGAATCAAATGTAATAAGTGTTTATCTAGACAGCCATAAAACGAAGCTTATATTTAAAGAGATACTCCTTTATAAATATAAAACAAATATTTTGAGATGAAATGAAAATGCATTGTGGTGATAAACAGTTATCACATTTTCAATACCACAAATACACACGAATACATAATCATATGGTGGCCCCAAACTCACTCCTATTGGGGTTCACCATGTGCTTATGTATTTGTGATAATGAGCAGGTGATGTGTAATATGGGTGATGAACACCGAATTAAAACTACCTACGTGTTACGTAAAATGTGGTAATAAAGTACACTTGTACCAATGATAAAAATAACTTGTTTATAATATAAAACCATTCTCAGGAAAAAAAATAATGTAAAATCACTCAAAATAGGTTTGGATTATTTGCATCAAATTTGATGGCTTTTTCATTTTCAAGTTGACTTGCTTTTGAAAGTATAGTCCTCAGAAAGTGGGGAAAGACAGGGTGTAAGAAACCTGTTAAATTTGGTGGTTGAGAAACGTGATGATTAAGTTTCAAGAATATTGAATGAAAGGTTTGGGCCATGGGCCTTTCCTTATTGCTCACGGGCTACTGGGCCTTTGTGAGGTTTTTTACTCTCATAATCCAAAAAAAAAAGAAACATTTTTTAAAGCGTGAAAAACATTAATATAAGAGAAAAAGTAAAAAAAAAATTTCCCCCAAAAACAAGGCAAAGAATATCCCTTACATAACATTTCAATATATATAAAGGTTCCCTCTCATCATTTCTTTACTTCGCTGAGAAGCTCTCATCATTTCAATAATCAAGTACAAATATATATACACATCACAAAGAGAAAGCTGAAAGTATTTACAATATTCTGTAAGTTTTGTTAAAAGGGGTGGGAAACACAGACAAAAGATGGTCATTAGTATTACTAGTACTGTGATTATCTATGGGATTTTCCCTTGGCATAGTTGAAATGGGCATTATTCTAGGAGATGTTATAGGAGAAGAATAAAGTGCAGATGTCTCAAGAACTTGTCTTCTAACATTTTCTTGCTCTTCAGAAATTTTTAGTGCACGAACAGCAGTTAAATATAAAGCAGCTTCTAATAATACAGTGGTTAAGGCAAAAACTCCAGCTGCTGCAAATAAACCCTGTCTAATCACAAGACATGTGGTTCTTGGATAACTCCAGTTTCTTAAATGTCCTGATTCTACACTCACTCCTGCTAGTAATAAAATCTCCCCAACTGCAAAACATATCCTATAGGGAAAAAGTGATTAGTTTCTGAGTTGTTTTGAAAGTCATATGCAAATTGATTGTGTGTTTATGTTTGATATTTACTTACCAAGTTGAGATGAAGAGGAAACCAGCTTGCCATGTTAGAAAACTTGATGAATCATCAGGCTCCCATGAAATTAAAGCTGGTGATTTACTAACCGCAATCATTAAGTAAGCATGCTCCACAACTATGGCTATTGCTAGACCAACAAATGCACATGAAGCACTTAGTAATGGCACTTTTCCACTATCACTGTATACACACTCTGAGTTCTTCCCTTCTCTTCTATATGTTGCCTGCCATACCACATGATAAATATGTAAATGACACAAGATAATCTCAAGTGTCACACATTGTGTACAATACTTATATCAGAAAATTAAAGCTCATATTTAGCAATGTTTTCAATGTGTCCAACTCATGAACTAGACATATGAAATCAAATTTCAATCTTCATGTACATGAATTCCCCAAATTCTTGACCATGTCACTGTTCCAATGACCATTAAAGTCACGCTATCTAAATGCTAGTGTTCCCTTAGGTTTCCTATGGTATGTCACTTGTGAAATTTGTTAGTACCTTTAAATATAAAATGTACTACATGCAATCCTTAATATATATCATATCTAGTTAGTAATGTAATTTTCATTTCAAAATATATCTTATATATAGGATTGCACAAGAGGTAGTATAGATTTATTATGAATAACATGCATCAAGAACATGGAAAGTAAAGAAAACAAAGAAGAAATTGGACCTCTGAACGTGTGGCTTCTGCTACAAGACAGAGAGTGAAACAGATGAAGCCCAAAAGGATGGTGAAAACCACTAAGAAGGCACCAGTTTTGCTTCTCAAATCGACCTTGCCATGACTAGGTTCAAGATCAGCATGTGTGACTGCCATTTTGCGAGGCATGCTGGAGTCAAAATAGAGGTGAAGAGCATTGGAATATGAAGAAGAGGAAGAAGAGGGAATAAAGAGCATTAAATTAAGTTATGTGCACAGAAGAATATGAAGAAAGAAGGAATTGGAGTTTCAGAATTGCTTGAGATAAAGGTTGCTTAGGATCAAAGATTCTTTAGGTTCTTGGGAATTCATGCTAAGCATTCACACAAGGAAAAATGTTGCTTCACACTGAAAAGTTCAACTTTGAAGATATATTTAACTATAATGATCAAAAGTTGTGTGCTTCTCCACACAGCAACACGTGTACGTGTGTGCTTTGCATGTCAGTTCATTTAGTTATATGTAAACCTTAATGAGATTGCTTTCAAACCCACCTTCAAAATATGACAACAATCTTAGGCGATGCCATTATATATTAATAATATGATTTATATGATCATTCAAAGCATTTTTGGTGGCATGATCAAATCTTTCTAGAGAAAGAAGGAAGGAAATGGAATATATGTATGAGAAGGCGAATGAATTCTCTACTTGGGATTTGGGGCAGAGCAAATAAAAAAGATGGACGGTTTATAATTATTCTTTGGGGCTTAATAGTTAATAATATTCTCTGTTCAAGCGTTTAAGAAGATAAGTGATGTGTTGAGCATAACTACAAAGTTCCAAAAAGTTCTTTCCTAATAGCCACCTAATGATTGATACTGACATGTGTGGAAGTATATAGCAGGTTAGTGCTCTTGGAATAACGAGTATGGTTTATCTGCTGTTTAGCATATAAGATATGAAAAATAATCACAACAAAACAAATTATACACACACACACGTGTATATATATAAGATACTCACACACACACAAACACACACACATATTATTTAATCACTTGGGGTATTGAGCTAATTGCAATAATTCTTTTTAGAGAAAGAGATTGTAGGTTGAGTTTGACTTGTCTGATATAATTTTCTTTCAACTCAAAGAAGATATTAAATTTTGGAGGATGATTTAAAAACCAGGAAGCACACAACAAAATTATTGAGCGACACTTCATGGTGTCTATGATCCATGTCACGGACTCCATTTAAATACAAGGCTTGTTGTTGTTGTTGTTGCTGCTTTCTTTAGAAAAATAAAGGCACTAATTTGATTATGAGATCATCTCCCATTGAAAAGCAAAAACTTTTCACTGCCTAGGATGGCTAATTCAACACCATGGCTAATTCAACACAGCTTATCAAAAAAATACTATTTACTACTATTCAAGTTTTTCATGATGATAAAAGGAACTTTGTCTCTAGGTGAATTAACGCGTTTATTTTTGAACCACTCCTTTTACAACTTATCAGAGTTTCAGATTTTTAGTGGGAATCTATAAATCATCCCATCTGTAAAAGGGCCATAGAGAGATCAGAGATGTCATTTGTAGGTCTTATGTGTAAAATAGAAAATGCTACAAGTGCATATAATTTTCTTAATAAGTAAGGCAGACAAAAAACTTATTCCCTGAGTTATGAATGAATTGAAATTTATTAACAAGTGATTCCTTGTGTATCCCACATAAAGCTGGCTCTTCCAGTGAACCCACTTGTTACCTTCATATATTCCCTTTTTAATGCTATGGTCTGTAATCAATGATTTGAAAAATATCTTCAGAAGCCACCTTAAAAGCTGACAAGTCCCTACCTTTCTCTTCTAATACCTCTGATTCATCAGAGTTCATCTCACTGTCTTAGTTTCTTGATCATCCTGCTGGTTCTGTATCTTCAAAAGAGGAAAAGAATGGCTTCTGAGAAGGACAGCTCAAGAGGGTTTGATAGTAATAGTGGTAACAGTAAGATGAAGCAAGGAATCTCTATGGAAGAAGCATCTCACACAAATGGCACAGCCAAATCAAATATGGTCAAGGAATTGGCACGACGAGCTCTTTTGAAGTCTCATCAACGTCGTAATGGAAGAAGGAAAATTGCAAATAACAGTATCAAGTCATTGCCAAGCAGGTTAAGCAAGGTTTCTCTGGCAGATGACCCAGGAGAGTGAAGTCATGTAGGTATGGCACAACTCATAATGTATAATTTTCATTTACTACTAGATAACACAAGGCAAATAAATTGCCAGTTATGGCCATTATTGAAGTTTAAAGTAAGATTTCTATTTTCAATTGACTTGGTAAATTTTACATTCTTGGAAAGTTGTAAGAGGTTGTGATAGAGATGATAGACAACCAAACAGCTTTCTGCATGTTTTGGAGCACTTTCTGCAATTCTAAAAATAAAAGGCCTCTCGTAAACCAACTCGTGCTTCACAGAATCCAGCAAGATCAACTGAACATCTTTGGTATAAACTATAGTTCTACAGATTAATGTGAACAGTTGCAAAAATTATAAGAACCAGTTATATATCAATTTCCAAATAAATTGAAAATGTATATATAATAAAACCAAACAAATTAGTGTTTCAGATATGGTGAGACAATATATTCTCGTTTACTTAATCTATTTCCAGTTGAAAGTCCAAGGAATACATTGTATACAACAGGTGATCAATACCCACTTAGCATATTTATGTTACCTTCAACTTCATTTCCAGACCTGGATTCACAAGACACAATATAGTTATTATCTATCACTCCAAAGTTTAATGAGGACCTGAAATTCTTATTCTTGATTAAGTAAATGCAATGGAATAACACAACTATCTATTCCAGTAAATAAGTGATCATTAATGATCATGAAGGTAACTAGAATCGTGCTAGTATTTTACTCACAATAATGACTCGCGTTACTATAAAATCCGCAGGAGCTATAACGCACAGAAAAAGAATAATGGAAATAGATATTAAATAATGCACTTTGTACATGTGTACCAGTTCCCCCCCCCCCCCCCACCCAACTCTAAGAGTACCCTAGTCCATCTCCGTTTAAATTATCACCAGCCATCGTTGAGCAATCAGATACATCATGTCCATATTGCCCACACAACGGCACAGAAATATGCCTTCTCTTCCTACTTACGTCAATTCCATCTCTTGCCCTTCTCTCCTTTAATTTTCCTAAAGCCATAGGATCATGGGGATTTGCAATTGTAAAACCATGAATTATACCATCAGCATCATCAACCTCCGGAAGAATCAATGAATCTGATTGATAATTATACGCCATGTCATTCATTCCATGTGTTGATCTAGGAAGGGTTTTAACGCGTGATAGAACCATGGACATTTGCTCACAAGCAGCACCAAGGCGTTCCTCTGTTTCAATGGATTCCATGACCAGCGACGAAGCCATGGATTCCAAAAATTGTATTCTCTCAGAATGATCCCTGGAAGTTGTAGCTCGAAAAGGGTTACAAGAAGATGAACAGGTACTACGCCAGCGGGCAGGTACATATTGGTCAGGAATGTGAAAACAATTGTTATTTGACATGACACGTAGTATATGTCTGCATAAAATGCCAGAAAACTCAAACAGACGGCAGCTGCAGCTCATGTGTTCTTGGCAGGGAACCCAAAATACTTTGCACCCTCCATCCATCTGAGTATGGTGTCTGACCTGAAAGCAACCTTCATCAACCAGAAAGGATGCATATTGTGGTGCCAAAACTAGCTCATCCTGCAGCTTATTGAAGGCATAAGGAGTAAGCATTGTGGCAGCATGGGATTCAATAGGTGAACCGGTCTTAAGGCACACTTTCTGCAACTTTCGTTGCATCTTTTGCTTTGATCCAACGCGGTCATTAAATTCAACAATATCAGCAACCTATAAATGTTGACATTTGAATTTGAATACAACATTGCAAATAGATAATCACTAATTAATGTACAAATATAAATTGCCCAAAGTAATAAAGGAAATGAATTGTGCATCACATACATGTTCTACAAAACTATCTAGTTGAGATTGGGCACCCAAGAACCGTTGGATGAAAGCGTTAATGGACTCTGATTGACTTGTGCTGGTCAATCCTGCAAAGAAGTAGCACCTCAAGAATGGTAAAGCCCAAAATGTCCTTAATGAGTATAGGCTAACAATGTGCCTATTTGCATGAAGTCCATATTTATCAACCATTTGCCCCCAGCCTTCCTCAAAATCTTCCACCAGTTCCAAATTGTAGAGCCGGTGGAACTCAGCCCTCCACTCATCATAATGTGGTCCAAGAAGTACAGAGAACCAGTCAGAGAACTTCGCGATAATATGCCATATGCAAAATGCATGTTTGGTTTCAGGCATTTCAACAGCTATGGCTTCTTTCAGCCACATATTATGATCAGTTAACATGGTTAGTGGAGCCTTTCCTTCCATGAAGCTTAAGAATGCCTGTGCATTTTGTCAAAAAGAAAAAAAGAGGTCAAATGGTGAGTACATATGAAGCAGTTTTGGTGACATGAAACATCTGCATAAGTATACCTGCATCTGAGAAGTAAGGTGCCACTTGAATGGAAAAGAAAAGTTCAACAGATATTATACTGCTTTTCGTTTTAGTAAATTTTTTCTATTGTGGAAGAAGTGGACACTGGAGGGAAAGACAGTAATTATATTCTCTTCCACAAACGTTTTCCAAAAACTAGGATCAAATTAGGCCAAGCAAATAACTTAAGCTTGCAATAAATGAAGTGAAATATATGGTCTTGCCTGTTAATAGGATAACTCCACAAAGTTCTTAATTACCTTTAGAGCCCATGAAAAAGACTGAATATTTTCATCACGCAGAAGTGTGCACCCAAAGAAGCAAGTCATTCCATGATTGTCCACTCCAAGCCAAATTCCCAACAATATATCATAGGCATCCAGACGATGTGTTGTATCAAAAACCACAGCATCTCCAAATGACTCGTACATTTGAATCGCTGAGGCATAAGACCAGGCAATATGCTCTAGCCTGTTATTACTATCAATCTTAAACTCATACTTGAAGTTATGATTTTCATCTTTCAATCTCTTGCACATGGCAATAAGATCAATAGCATCACTATCCCTATCAACATTTCTAAATGACTGCAACAAGTTTCTCACATCAATCTCTGTGAAAGGCAAACAGCCAAGTTTGATGCCTTTCTCAAGCTCCATCAATCTTAACATTTGTCTCACTGACATTCCAGCTTTAGCAAACATACATATACGGCTCTTATCATCCGGAGATATTGTACAGTATGCAGGAAGAAGACGCACCTCATTGGATTTTAATAACTCATGATTATGAATGTTGCTAAAGCCTGTCACTCGCCATTCAGGGACATCAAAATCTGCCCTTTTGACAATGCGCATGTATGCCTGACAGCCACAACGAGAAGATTTGCGATTCCTTTGCATCTTTCCATCATCAGATGGCTTCATCTGGGGAAAACCACCACGATGACAAGTAAAATCTCTTCTAGTAACTCCCCGACCAACCCCATCCTTTCCTCGAGTGCGGTGTCGTCTAATTGAAAAGCCACATTGTTTTGCAAAGCTGCAATAAAATTCATATGCAGCTTCTTGAGAAACAAATCTTTGACCAATAAAAGGAACAAGGTTCACAGAAGTTTGTCGTGACAAAATTGACTCTTCCGGAGTTTCCTCAATGGTGCCAATATCATCCTGAGATAAATCTGTGCCATTTTCAGATGAATCCAGCACCACACTAGTTCCTTTTGACATTCTGTCCTCTGGACAACTTGAATGATTGGAAGATTTTTTACCTGACAAGTGTCAACCATGGAAATGAGAAAGGCAACCACTTTTATAAGATCACCAGAGTACAAAATGACTTGACAAGTGCATGCCACCATGTTGCTCAAGTCTCTTCTACAGCAAAATAAAAGCAACAAAAACTGATGGAGGTTTTTATTTCAATCTATCACCTCTTGCATTTTTAAGCAAATGGTCACATTTCACTTGAAGACAACATGATGCAAATCCTAAATCAAGCAGACAAGCTCAGTACAAGAGCTCTAACCTTTTCAGCTTGTAGAAACAAAGATTGACATAAAAATCAAAACTCATTCATAAAAAAAGGGTCAACCCAGTTCTAATCCCCACTTGGTGAGGGTGTGGGGGAGGGAATATACTAGGCAGTCCTACCTATGCTTTATGCATAAAGGACCTCAGAAGCAAGCTTATAGCTTATTGTTGAGCCAACTTGGCCCTTCACTCATAACAATGAACAAAAGATTATATGGAAAATCTTATCAGTCAATGTTATCACAGCTTAATAGAACAATCTTAACAGAAAAGACTTATTTGCATCATACATTAAGGCCAGGAAGTTGTTAAAGTCAAAACATGTTAAAAATGGAACAAAACTAGGCCAGCATATTGTGACACTTAACAAGCTTAGCTCACATAATAAAAGAGCTTAATTTGGATCAAATTCAGTGTGAACATGTACTAAGCAAGCAAATCCAGATCACTTACAGTCTACAAATTGTTCACTGCCCATCCATTTACAACGCAATTGGATCTCTAAAAACAATGCATAACCCAAAAATTACAACCTATGAACTTGTCAGTAGCTTTCACAGATCCACAAAACTATACAACAGTTCATGGTGCCACGTGGCACGAAAAGACGGAAGCTTTCAGATTTCCGAGATTAAAGAGAGTGAAAAGGAAAGGAATTGAAATATGGGTGAGAATTGAAGGGGAAAATAGAAGCATGGAAGTTTGTGAACCCTAATTGCAGGAAGAAGAAGACGATGATAAGACGAAGCGAGAGGCACTGAAAATTATACAAAACTCATACTCATAATCTTTTTTTTTTACCCATACAACATGTGACATGATATATGAATGATTAGGTATCTAAATTGAATTAGTAAAGTGAGACTTATGTTAATGATGTGCAGTAAACTGGTCATAGATTGTTCCCATTTGTTCATAAATATATGAACATAAGGTTTAATTAACTGTTCTTCTTGTAAAATCATGAAGAAAGTAAAAAAGCTGCTTATTAATTGATTTGTCTAGGTCTTTTTTATATAAAATGACTTATTTGATTTATGAGTTAACATATAATATAACAGTAATACACGGAACATGTTGTACTTAAGTGTCTAGTTTCACTCTGTTTGACTAGGGCATATAATTAGAAACCGAAGAAGTAATTTATAAATCTGACAATTTAGAGAAAATGACGAATATAAATAATTTTTAAGGGAAAAAAATCAGACACTCATATTTCACTTTGTACAATTTGTGGCATCAAATTACACAATGGATCAATAAGGATATTGTCCCAAATTGTTCTAAACAAAAATTAAAAGTGAATGACTAAAATACTCGTGGGTCAAATTCTTTTAAATATTTTATAAATGCAATGTTGAGATTCTCTAATGATGGCAGGGGCAAAAATGCTCTATTTTTACAACTTACATGACATTTTTGTCCCTTTTAAAACTTCCATATACTCAGCCCCCCTTGGTGGAAACTTCCGGGGTATTTTTGCCCTTTATCCAAAAAAATAAAATTGGATATTAAATCAGTAAAATAAGCATATAAAATTTGTGACAACATCATTTTCCAACAAATTAAATGAATAATTTATTTGTCTAAATTTCAAAACTATAGTGTAAACAAATTCAAAAGAGTTTATGGCGTTCAAAGATCCTTAACATTAGTCATCTAATTTTCTAATGAGTAAACTATATACTCTTTCATCTCATTTAAAAAAAAAAAACTATATACTCTTTAATATCTAACTTTGTCTTTTTTGTTGTTACCTAACAACAAAGCTAAAATATATATAACATATTATAATGTGAAAAGACTTTTTTGCACATTTTTTTCATTCCAAAAACCTCATATGTAAAAACAGATATCTATGACCTCGGTTAGAGCCGGAAAACGGGCTAACCCGCTTTAAACGGGTTAGCCCGACCTGACCCGCTATAGAAGCATGCTAGCCCAACCCGATCTGTTTCTATGCGCGTTGAAAATATCACAACCCGACCCAACCCGCATTAGAAGCGGGCCAGCTCGATCCAACCCGAATTTCAAGCTATGTTATTTAAAAAAGGGATAAAGGGCAAAGATACATCGGAAGTTTCACCAAGGGGCACTGAGTATATGGAAGTTTTCAAAGGGGCAAAAATGTCATGGAAGTTGTAAAAATAGAGCATTTTTGCCCCTGCCGTTATATATACTAATAGCAGGGGCAAAAATGCTCTATTTTTACAACTTCCATGACATTTTTGCCCCTTTGAAAACTTCCATATACTCAGTGCCCCTTAGTGAAAACTTCCGGGGTAATTTTGCCCTTTATCCCCTTAAAAAAATAAAATATGACATTAATAGATGGAGAGATGTTCTGATAAAAAAAAAGATAGAGATGACATTGAGGTCACGTGGACATGTCACCTCTGTGTTCTTTAGTCAAACTATATAAACTAATGATCAAATTCGTTATCATTAACGAAAAATTACTATATATGCACAACTTCACAATAAATTGATACTACATTTGCACCACTCACAATATTACAATTGTCCCTCAAAATTTTTAATTATTTTCGTTAAGTTGATACTACATTTTCGTCATGTGTCTTTTCTTTTTTTAAAAAAAAAATAGTATCATTTAACTATATTAACAAATCAAATAACTAAGATATGGATGGATAAAAGAAATTTGTGTTTTTTTTTTCATTTTCTATTTCAAAGAGCCTAGAGATTTTTATATGTGTAGGCATGGCTTAAAATCTGTAAACTTGCCCATTTTAGATAACTTGAGGATAGGTCATCATATATGTCTGCGCCTAAGTATGGGCTATAAATAAATATAAACCATATATATTGCATTTTATGGAAAATTAGGAAAATAGGACAAAATTTAAAGGGAAAATTAAATACAAGTCCCTGGTAAGGGACATAATACTGGAAAAGTCTCAAAAATTGAAAAATTAAAGTAGAGTTCCTTGGGACCTCACTTTAATTATTTATGAATGTGTGGGCCCCACATTTAATAATAAAAAAAATCCACACATTATTAAAGGAGAGAAGAAGAGAGGAGAGAGAAAAGGTGGGTGAATTTTTTTATTATTAAATGTGGGGCCCACATATTCATAAATAATTAAAGTGAGGTCCCAAGGGACTCTACTTTAATTTTTTCAATTTTTGGGACTTTTCCAGTATTATATCCTTTACCAGGGACTTGTATTTAATTTTCCCAAATTTAAAAACGTGACAATTCTCTATAACTATATAACTAATTGTAGTATTTACGTGGAGTTTTCCTTAAAATGTCGATTGCCTGAGTGGCTTATGTTCAACCCAAATATTATCTTATTTTAAACTGACCAATAAATATTATCCAATAATAACTAATTATGTTAAATTATAATTAAAATGGGAAAAAACTAACAACATATAATTAATTGTTGATAAAAAGCCGACTTATATTATGACTAAATGAGTGATTGGACGGTACTAGGACATGCTATATTATAATTTGAAAAACTAAAAACAAAAGCGAAACTGGAAAACAGAGTCATAGATTATATATTTATTGCCAGGAAAAAAAAACAAAACCATAGATTTGACCTGACGAGAGATGTCTAAAACAGAAAAAAGAAAAAAAGTAACAACTCATCATTCTAAATTTCGCCAATGCCTCACCTAAATAGATCAAATCAAAATGTTGCATGCAACACCATTTAAGATTTTGGCTGTATCCTTGCCGTTGTGACAAGATCTTTAGCACACATTCTTGGCCATTTCCAGCATCACCATCATCATCACCATCACCATTATCATCACCATTATCATCATCATACCATAAGAACAAAAATGCAAACATAAGGCCTACAGGACCTATAACCCAAAATTTCCTCCTCCGCTTCTTCCTCGGCCGCCAGAAAGAAGTAAGAGGCGGAGATGGAGAGTTATCATGGCGGTTCAACATATGGGACAAGTGTGCGGCGGCGCACGGGGAAGGTGCCATCATCATATAGGGTGGCAGGTAGAGGGTATGTGGAGAGCAGGGCGGAGGCCAAGAGGAGGAAAAGGGTGGCAAAGTATAAGTCATATGAAAGGGAAAGAAAAATTAAGGCTGTGATTAAGAAAGGGTATCATTGGTTAAAGAGAAAGATTGAGATGATTGCTCACTCCTTCTAGGCCTAGCTGGTTTGTGTGTATCTTAATTAATCCCTTCAATTGTTGATTCTCAATATGTTTTCTGAGTTACATTTTTGTGCCTGCATTTTTGTCCAGATTCAATTTTCCATGCAGTTGTGTTGTTGTGACTTTCGTAGTTTATATATGAAACACGTTCATACGTTCATGGGTAATATAATCTTTTGTCAGAGTCCTTGTTTGGCCTTGGATTTTGGCTGTGAACTTTTAAACCAAAAGTATTGTTGTTCAAAATATTTATCATGATAAACAACAGCAACAAAGTCTTATCCTACGACATGAGTTGACTACATGGATGATACAACGTCATTACATTGTCCTCTATCATTAACCAACTATTTGAGTTCACTAATAGATCTCGCTTTATAAGTTCGATCATTTAGAGTTTGTCTTGGTCTCTCTCTTTCTCTTTTAATTGGACTCCAAGTTGTTTGGTCTACCCTCATCACTGGCGCAACTATTGGTTTTCTTTGAACATGTTCGAACCACCTCAAATGATTTTTCACCACTTTCTCATTAATGAGAGCTACTCTAACTCGTTTTTGTATATGGTCATTCCGAATTTTATCTTGCATTGTATAACTACACATCAATCTCAATATCCTCATTACATCGACCCTCATTTTATGTTCGTTTTGTCCCTTAGTAACTTAACATTCACTACCATATAATACTACTGGTATTATAGCTTTGCGTTAAAACACTCCTTTTACTTTATGAGATAGTCTCCTATCACAAAGAACTCCAGTAACTTTCCTCCACTTACACCACTGCTCCCATCTTGGATTTTATGATTGACATTGTCATCAATTTCACCATCTTGTCGTACAATTGAGCCCAAGTATTTAAATTTCGTCAATTGGAAAATTATTTGATCTCTCAATTTAACATAAATCACTCATAAGTTATCTGTTTGCGAAATTGCAATGCATATATTCTATTTTACTTCTCTTGATTCTGCTAAAAGGACTATATAATCAACGTGCACAAAACATATATATAGGTACCTCTTCTTTGATAATCTCAGTTAAAACATCTACCACCAAGGAAAATCAGAACTTCTTGTTTGAAATTTTAGGGGCTACATATGAAACCAATCAAGGAAACAAATACTATAAAAGCGTCGCATTATTCTAAGATATTTGTAAGGGATGTTAAGAAATTATTGATAGAAAAGGTTTAATTTTTTTTTAAAAAAAACTATTCTATTGTGTGCACCTTCAGTCTTATTGTTTTGTCATGGAGAATCTTGCAATAACCTCTGCGAAACATTATCTTATCAATCAAAGTCATAAGATGCCAATGATTTGTTGTATGCATATATACAGGTCATCTGAACTGGCCAATAAAATATAGGTCATTTGAAAATTAATGATTTGGTATATATAGCTTTGTGTATGTTGAACGTAACCCAGTTTGGCGTTTGTTTTGTGTTAGAGAATTTGCTTTTGAATTATGCACAAACAATAACAAAGATAATAAGCATTCCACTCAACTGAAAGAAATGCTACGAAAGTGCAGACTAAAAAGTACTCTATGATATGAGATACAAACTTTTAACTCGAGCACAAACCAACATTGTTGATGTTAAAACCTTATTAAATGTAATATAAAAAGAAATAAAGCATTTTATTTTTGAGATGACAGAGTCACCAGCAATATTAGGTGGTTATAAGAATTGACTTGTCAAAATACAATCACATGAAAGTACTGATTCTCTTTTTTTTAAGAGTGATCTACCACTAGAAGAAAAAAGTTTCCTAATCACAGAAAAATGTGAAAGATAGATGTCACACACCATGACACAATAAGAGGCATGTGTTGTGATTTTCCATTATGCCATATAAGCATTCGAGACGAAACAATATGTCGCGGCTTTGGACAACATGACATTTTAATTTAATAAAAAATTAAATAATGTCGCGCCATAGTGACACAATATTGTTGATCCATTTTGATAAATTTACTACTGTGGCGCCGCAGTGGCGCAACAAATTTGCTATGGAATGTAAACTTCCAGAACAAATTTACTAATTAGCCCTATTATATTTGATAAATAATATTTAGGATCGAAATTCGTTTATTAACTGAACCGAACCAAAATAGTTTCGTGAATATATTTTAGTTTAGTGTTTGAAATTTTCGCTATTTGATTTCAGTTATTTCAATTTTTATTTAATAACCAAAAGCTTACTCCAGGATAAAGAATGAGGTAGAAACTAGAAAATACTTTCATTAAAAGAAAAGAAACTAGAAAGTAGGGATCGAAAATCCCAAATAAACCCCTCCCAATATCCAAAAGGACAAGTGAGGAATCTAAACTTCCAAAAGGACCATGAAGGAACCAGCACATACCTGTCATTTTAAAATTTTGCAAAAAGATAAAATTGCCCCCATCCTAAAACACAAATTGTGAGAAGAGAGTGGGTGTTAAGGTGAGTTAGGATGGGGTAGTAATTTGTGTTTTAGGGGCAATTTTATCTTTTCGCAAAAATTTTAAAATGTCAGGTATATGCTGGTTCCTTCATGGTCCTTTTGGAAGTTTAGATTCTTCACTTGTCCTTTTGTATATTGAGAGGAATTTACGTAGAAAGTATTGTTGATTTGCTCAAAAAAAAAAAGAACTATTGCTGATTTCAGCACACGTGTCATCCAGGGACAGGTGCGTTATGATCCAAATGCACCGTCAAGGAACTTTATCAAGCTCCCTTTCCCGTTTAGGATTTGAATTTTATTTTTAATTTATTTTGTGGACACAACGGATTTCAAATTTGAATTCCGATCCCTCTCCCAAAGAGCCGTTAACGTTAGCTCTTCTCTCCCCATTTCGAAAATACAAAACATATATATTTCAAAAATAAAATTGTCCCTTCTCAAAAATAATAAATAAACTTCTGACACTCTCAATGCTCGATTCTCATTCTCAGTTATCAATAGTCAATACCCTCTTCCCCATTTTTCTTCTTCTGCCTCAAAATTCATTCTTTTCTAAATGTTAACTCTTCAGTTTTAACGTCAATTAATGGATTCCATTTTCCCCTGTAAGTCAATTCATGGTTTTATTTATTTATTGGCTTCTGGGTTTTTCTTCTCTTCTCAACCCTTGATTGATCTCTATCTGGGGTTGAAGTTTTCAATTGTAAAATCGATTCTTTCATACAATGAGGAGTATATTTCTTTAGATTTTTAATTGATTGATTAATGAGTAATCTGATTCTGTATGCTGAGCTGGTATAACTATATATGCTGTTGCTTTGTGTGATCTGCTTCATAGAAGTTCACATGATTAGTGTAGGAATTCATGTTGTGAAGAAACTTGATGATTAGTTTAGTAATTCATATTGAGTTCACGTGTCAGTGTTATTTATTCAGGACCAGGTGCTTCATTGGAAGGATTATAATTGATTTCACTTGCACAGGAGGTAGGCTCTATGAATTTTAAATTTTAATGTTTAAGGATTATATTATTGGTCCCTATATGTCTGATTAATCTGCAGTTTCGGTTATTCTAAATTGTTGTCAAATCGATGAGCATATGTTTACAATGAATGTTAATATGCTGGTGATAAGTGATGTTTTATTCTGGCCCTGCTCTTAATGTGCCATGCACACATATTGATAAAATAAACTTGCTTCAATGTATTGTGGTTTATTATAGGTTTCTAGGAGTTTTTATTGAGCTACTTTGAAATCAGATGGTTTATAATTTTGTCTTGATTTAATGGATTCATATGTCTGTATTATCAATGATGTTTCATGAAGGTCTTTTACTTTTGCTTCAAGAATGGGAATTGAGAAAGACGGAACAAAAGGTGGAGGAGGACATGTTGGTGGGTTTTTCCAGCTGTTTGACTGGACCTCAAAATCTCGGAAGAAATTGTTTGCTTCTAAGTCAGATGCACCAGGTATAGGTGCTGTCTTTTTGAATGAATAATAATATGCCTATGTTTATTGCCTGATGCATACTTTTTGTCAGAGTTATATGGTGTTAGTTATCACTGGTTTTGATTCTGATTTCTTCTTCTCTTCATCATTTGAAGAATCTTTGAAGCAGGGAAAAAAAGTTGATGGCAACTTATCAATGACAAGGTCTTATGTTGGGGTAATATAACAATCACTTGCTCTCAAAATTACTGCCTCTAGTTAATAAAATTTAGTTAGTCACTTTTTCAAATATTTCAGGTGAATGATGATGAAATTGGAGCTGTGGCAAGTGTTAGAGGAAGTGATCATAGTTATGCTTCATCAATTACAGATGATGAAGCATGTGGAACAAGGGTTCCAGGCGTAGTAGCTAGGCTTATGGGATTAGATTCTATGCCCCCCTCTGGATTTCCTGAGCCCTTTGCTTCTCCATGTTTTGATACACAATCTCTTCAAGATGCTCAGTATTGCAGGAAAAAACTGAGCTATCAGCATGATGAGGCCATTTATTCTGGAACTTTGTTTGATAAAGTTGAGGGCTCCTCTAGGAACTTGATGGAGCCAAAGCCCCAGAAGATCCTTAGTAGGCCAATCGAGAAGTTCCAAACCGAAGTATTGCCACCTAAGTCAGCTAAAACAATTCCTGTCACACACCACAAGCTTTTGTCTCCAATCAAGGGTCCTGGCTTTGTTCCAAGCAACAATCCTGCTTATATAATGGAAGCTGCAGCAAGGATTATTGAACATGGGCCCCGAGCTACTGCAAAGCCTAAAACTCCATTGATTACTTCATCTTCGGTTTCATTGAAGGTTCGAGGTCTTAAAGAAAAAGCCGAGGCCTCACAAAAAGGACCTCTTTCTGGGTCATCTACAGTCACATCTAGAGCAAGAGATTTAAAAGAAAAGGGAGAGGTTTCTCAAAGAACAGTTAGGCTTTCTGAGCCTGCTCCGAAAATTTTTGAGTCAAACGCTGTTAAGTATCTCAAGGGGCAGTCTTTAAACAAAAGTTGGAATGGATCTGTGGATTCATCCAATGGATCTACTGATGCAGGAGAAGATTTTTCTTTACAGAATAAAGGAAAGTCAATTTCTCTTGCAATTCAAGCAAAAGTGAATGTTCAGAAGAGGGAAGGCTTGAGTTTGAATGGTAGTAGAGGTTTGGCAGGCCAGAAAGAACATCATGAGGCTAAATCTAATCCACCATTGAAGACTGATGCTCAAAAAAATTTGAAGAAAAAATCTTCTGTGCAAGGTACTAATGGTGTTCTCAGGAAAAACAATCAAAAACAGAATTGTTCAGTTGATAAGGGCAAGATACCATCAAAGCCATTGGTCTCCAATGACAGAAAAGTTCTGTCAGGGGGCTCCTCCCATGGGCGTCATAGAAGTTCTAGTAGTAGATCTACAGGGAAGTCCAAAATTGGTACCAGGAAGTCAAGTTTAGGTTCATCAGATTGTGAAAATGAAGTTTCATATACCAGTTCAAACAATTTCCCTAGAAAGAAAAGGTCCACAGACAAAGACTGGAATGATCGAGCCATTGATAATATGTTCATTGACAAAGCAAAGAAGCCTATTGAGTCTAATCTAGAAGGTAAGGACAACTTTAGTTGGGCAGGTGAAAGCACAAGGAAAGACATGGATGTGGTCTCCTTTACATTTACCACACCATTGGCAAGAAATAACAGTGGTTTTGATGCATCTGGTCAAGTAGGCCAGAAGGGTAACAGTAGTTCCTTGGATCACCACATTAAAAATGTGTTGATTGGGTCAGACAGTGCAACAACTCCTGTAGGATACAATGTAATAGCTGGTGATGCCTTGAGTATTCTTTTAGAACAGAAACTGAATGAATTTATGTATGGAGTTGGTACTTCATGCAATAGCTCTTCCAAAGCCAGGACATCTTCTAGTATTGCATCAAACTCAATGGATCCGATGTCTTCCCCTAGTTTCGCTAATCTCCTACCGAGATTGCAAGAAAAGGAGCAAAACATGCCATCTACAGATACATTATGCACCAGGAACTATTCTGATATCTCCCCAACCAGTGTTCCTGAAGTAACATCAAAACATAAGCCAATGGTATGTGAAAGAAATCATAATTCCTTTATTGTCTTGAGTGCTGATAGTTTTTATTCTGTTTTGTGAATACTGCTGATATGGTTTAAAAGAGAAGGCAGAAAAATCTAGATTTGATTTGCTTTGATGTGAAACTAGGCTTAAAAGAACAAAAGATGTGATAGGCTAAGTACTTGTTTTTCTTTGGCCTGTTACGAGAAACCATAATTATTGAACAATTCATTCATCAAGCTCAAGTTGACAGAGGTGGAGCAAATTTAGACACTCTTTCTAGGTATTTCAACTTGTTCCATAAAATTTTGACAAATGCAGGAACCATCTTCTAAGGAGGCCATAATATGTGCCCATCTGTAAAAATTGTTCACGTTAGAAATTTATTTTATAATACAGACACTAATGACAATCACTTCAACGAAATTTATTTTAAGTTTTGTGCTTAGGAAAAAATGAACTCAAGTGATTGTTCCTTTCACCTCTAACATAACCTTCAAGCCCTATCAAGATTGAATACCATATGAATAGTCTTGTCTTTTATTTATTAGCATTTTAAATTTTGATCATCAAATATTTCATTATTCCCTAGCAGCGAGTATATCTTAATGGTTAAGGTGCAGATATACATAAAAAGTTTTTGCTCGGAAGCAATATGATCATAGAAGTGTTTTTGGAGCAATATTGTACTAGAAGTATGAAAATAGAGCAATTTTTATCTTTATTGTTAAAAATATTGTTAATTGTTAATTAATGTTAATTTTCGAACGAGCCACAATAATAGAGCAATATTGTTATATTTGATATTTTCAGGGCAATTTTGAACTTAAAAAACTTTTGGTGGGAAAAGTAGTTTCTGAGAGAAAACTTCAAAGGCAAACAGCTTAACCATACATTAATATAGGGTGTTGGAAACACTTGGTTGTAGCTAATATATGAAAATCTTGAAACATTTAGAATGGTGCTGAAGTTTGCAGTGTTGCACAGTCAAGTCCTCTTTCTTTTTATGCATGCCCATTTCATCGTGACTAACGTGAAGCTATTATAGGTTTTTGATGGGATGAAGGAGTTTAGGTCCAATCATATGGAATCACATCTATTCAAATATCGACATCCAAGTCCAATATCTGTTCTTGAACCTTCTTTTTCAACCGAAAGTTGTGAATCTATAATCAGCACAAATGCTACTAATAGCACAGGAGGTACAAGCTGCACCTTTATTACATGTGTGCTTTTATAAGAATAGGACTGTTAACCAATGAGTATCTAATGTATGTCATATCCAATTTCAGATAGCAAGTTGTGCTCATCATCTGTGCAAGCACAGGAAGTCTTTGGCTTGAACACTACAAGGAAGTCATATCATGTAGAAGCTGATACTGAGCTATCAGATTCAGCTTCTTCAACATCAACTGGAACCATTGTAAAAAAGCATAAAGATGCATTCTCTAGCATGAAGTTTGGTGCAAGATCAAGTGCATGGGAACTGGACTATGTGAAAGAAATATTGAGCAATGTGGACATGATGTTTACAAACTTTGCACTTGGTCAAACAGGAGAGATTGTGAACCCCCACCTATTCAACCAGTTAGAAAGTATGAAACAAGGGTTTGGAAATGTTGGTGATGAGTCTAGTATAAACAGGAAGCTCATTTTTGATTGTGTGAGTGAATGCATGGACATAAGATGTAAGCGTTATGCAAATGGAGGATGCAAAATGTGGGCCAAAGGGGTTTTGATGGTGAGAAAGAAAGAACGGTTGGCAGAAGAAGTGTTCAAGGAGATTTCTGGTTGGGGAGGCATGGGAGATTCAATGGTGGATGAGCTTGTAGATAAGGACATGAGCAGCCAATATGGAAGATGGCTAGATTTTGATTTTGATGCTTTTGAACTAGGAGCTGAGATTGAGGATCAAATACTAGATTCTTTGGTCAATGAGGTTGCTGCTGAAATCTTGCAATATTAGTAGTAACATATAAATGCTGTTACATACAATGGTGGGCCAAAGGAAATTTCTGGTTGGCATATGAAGTGTCCAAGGAAGGAGATTTCTGGTTGAGGAGATACTGGGAATGGATTCAATGCTTTTGATATGGAAGATTGCTAGATTTTAAATCCTTGTATAGTTCCCTGATTTGTAGGGTGTGTGGCTAAGATTTTTTTGGAACAGTCTCAGAGTGCAATTGATTGGTACCTTGTCCTTTCTAAGGAAAAGATCATATAAAGATCACATAATTCATTAATATATTTCTCTACCTCGTCCTTTATTGGAGAGGGATTGATTGGTACCTTGGTTTTCCCTGTATCAACACTCATAACTGTGACTCTTGTCAATCAAGCAGCGATTGTTTTTAGCAAACTCTGTTTATATAGATTCATTCTTGAAATTTATTTACGAATGAATAAGAGCATATAAACAAACAATTTAAGATAGTCTCTTGAATCATGGGAGGGTCTCTCCATTTATTCTCTAGAGTGTTGTTAAAACCGGACTGAGGGGGACGGTCCAACCCATTTTTTATTTTATCATTGAAATCTATATAAAAGTAATGACATTTTGAAATTTCATAATGAAAAATGTTTTTAAGGTAAGAGATTCAAGGGCATAACATAAAATTTTAAATATTATGCATTAAATATTTCAAAATCCATATAAAATTAATTTTATGCATTAAATATCGGTTCAATGATGTTACTAATTTTTTTGCCCGAAAAAAATGTTACTAATTTTATATAGAACCTAATGATAAAATTAAACATACAATTTCAAGATAAAGAATTGAAAAGGTATGAGAGAAAAGTCAAGTTCATGTTTTTATATAAACCATAAAGTAACTACAAATTTTAATAAAATATATTAGAGATGTAAAATATAGATGTATCAATTGGAAATCTAAAAAGGAATTTAAGGATTTTATTCTTACAATAGCCCTCGTCCGAACTAGAAATGGAAATTAGGATCACATATACCGGCGCTTAAAGAATCATCAAAGCGCCGGAGTTGACTAAACTATTTTGGTTTTGTTATATTGCTACACTTTTCTGAAAATAAGCGCCGCGGTAAGCAAGGAAGGTCATGTTTACCCCATCACTCTTATGTACCAAACAACGGGGTAGTCTTTACCTACTCCAGCTTTATTGAAAGAAACGCCGGTATAGTATATGAGTATCTGACGTTGAAAACGCCGGGGTAGATTCAACCACTCCAGCGTTTAAACACTTGCTGCTGATCTCTTAATACAATTTTTTTTGATAAATGCCGCATTAGTGCATATCAATCCCGTTTTTTCAAAGTGACCAATCACTTTTAAGGGAGTGCCAACAATAATGGAATCACTGTTAAGGGCACTATCCTTTGGCACAATTCAGGTCGTTTGTTTTGTACGTCTTTCTACAAATTATTTAGTTCGTCTTAACGTGATTCAACAACAATGAAGGGTCATTCTCTCTTTTTTATCAAAACAGAACATATAATTTTAATGCACTGTTCGGTTCAAAGCATGGGAGAGAGGAGGGGAGGTTAAATGAGGTGAAAGGTGGGGAGGTTGGGTGAGATATGAAATCTTGTTTGATTGGATAGGAGGTGAGGGGAGGTTATAGTTTTTGTTTGGTTCACAAGGGGAGGGGAGGTTAATAAATATTGACAGATATGCCCCTACTACATTATTTAGATTTATTTCTAATATATTTAAAATATTACCATGAAAATTGTTATATTGGTGTATACAAATAAGTAAAACTAGCAACCATTGTATAATTTATTTCATTGTGATTTTTAAAATAATAAAATCTTATTTTTTGGTTAAATAAAAAATTCAA
This sequence comes from Mimosa pudica, assembly GCA_029929735.1. NCBI lineage: Eukaryota > Viridiplantae > Streptophyta > Magnoliopsida > Fabales > Fabaceae > Mimosa > Mimosa pudica. Next base: position 6,433,414 of record JAKELP010000016.1, on the reverse strand, counting down.
TGCTAAAATTGATTTTCAATTATAATATATTCTCAAGTCAACAGGTTAGAAACTAAAAGTTAGTTATTAGAATTAAACTAGAAATAAGAATATATTAATTTATTAATTTAATTAATAAAAAAATAGATGGTTCAGGACTTTTTTTTATCATCATGGTTCACGACTTGAAAAGATATTTCAATGGAGGAATTACTAACAAACCGAAGAAAAAGTTGCAGGATTATCATTTTACCAAGTTATGCGTTTGTGCATAATTAAAAATAATAATAAAATAATATATAAAAAATATGTGGGCAGAGAAATAATTGCATAAGGGAAAAAAAAGAGAGCATGTCTATTTTTGTCAAGTTTATCCCAAAATTTTCTCTCACCTCCAAAAAACACCAATTTAGAGGTGAGGCTCAAGGGGGAGAGAATGGATATAACCGCCAAATTTCTAACCCCCCCACACACAACCAAACACAACAAGTTTCCTAACACCCCCTCCCCACCCAAAAAACCCCAACCAAACAGTTCATAAATGTCGATGAATTAGCAACAAACTATTTACATTGCTCTACCACATCTAAAATGTAAAGTGCATATGAACTGAGTTGTTCTTGTATCTCGTATAAATTGTTCACCAATTACAAATAATCATCTTATCTACTCTTTTTTGTTTGTCATTATCTTAACTACTTTTTAAGAGTTGGAAATAATACCTTTTTACCAGGAAAATAATACCTTACATTTTAGGACTAAAGGGAGTATGTTAATGAACTTTTACCTAAAAATATTATTGATGCAAAATAAACAACTTAAAAATACATATAAGTACAACATTTCTCCAAAACTAAGTTAGTTATGTACTCCCTCCGGTCCTAAATATAGGACCTAGATGACTTTTTTTGGGGAGATTAAGGAAAGTTTAATTTTAGATGTCTTTCCAATAATACCCCTCCTTAATTGGAACCAATAATACTAACAATATTTGAAATTAAGTCACAAAAAAAACAAGACAATTCCTAAGAAGAAGAAGTTGTTAAGAAGAAGGGTAATTTAGGAAAAAAGTGACTAAATATGTAATTAGGTCTTATATTTAGGACCAAAATGAAGTCTCTATCTAGGTCCAATATTTAGGACCGGAGGGAGTATAAATTAATTATTACTCCTATAAAAAAATCTATGAATTAACATTATAATCTAATAAGATGTATAATATGTTATGGTTGAATAACTATTATTTTGCAACCTCATTTTCATAGCCCAAACAGAGTCAACTTGGAATTATATCAAAACTGGAGGTTAACTTCTAGTCTTTGGAGTATTGAATATTGTCAACAACATTCCCTTAGCCACCTATAAAGCCTTAATACACAGCCGATAAGTCATTATTCCTTTTGAATTCAATGCGGTGACATATATATAGTCTTTAGCCAAAGTACAACCTCCTTTTCTTATTCTCCAAACAATGCGGTGACGACATCAAATAAATTTCAAGTAGATTCCACCTCGAATTTTCCCATAATACAAATATACCTCTTGATGGTCTATGAGTGATTTGAATGTATCATGCATCAACCCAAAAATGTCCATTCTCAGTCTAAACACCTAGATCTTACATGTCAGTGAGTGATTCCATTTTGGAAGGCTCAATCTACCCTTAAGATGTAATAACACTTTGTCTCCTTGAATCAATACGTCATTCAATGAGAGGCCCCATATGAGACATGACAAGTTTAATGTCGCTTTCGAACTCAGACACGCGTGAATATAATGAATTAACTCATTAAATGAAAATGTGAAAGCTAAGAAAATAGATTAATAAAGGTAATAATGCATGTATGAACTCCTATCCTTTTAATTTCGTTTAAGAGCTAAAGAACATTGGGAAATCTTACCAATTTTATTATCAGATTAAGGAAATAACTAATATAGTACCAGGCAAACAAATTGAAATATGCTTCCACCTTACAATATACTATGCTCTAATTAAGGATCTTTTTCTCTGAAGGATCAACTGAGAAACTGCAACTACCACTTCTCATGAACCAGGAAGAAAAAGAAAACCAGAATGCCATATATATATAGTATATTTTATAAGGCTTATTGAATTCCCTCTCATGTAAGCAACTCAGTGGAAATTATTTACTTCACCATATGTAGTGGCATCCCACAAAGAAGTCATCATCTGGCTTTCTTCAGAGCACTGCAAGTTCCATTGATCATGAGATTGGGCACTAGCTGAAATGTCCCAATCACCCCACTGATAATCATAAACAGAGTTCCCTGATGATGAACTGCTACTATTATTGTTGTTGTTGTTGCTGTAACTTGAGACTGAACTCCACATACCACTTTTACTATCCTCACTTGTTGGAGGATTCATCTCATTATTATCATTAACACCCACCGCACCAAAGCCATAATCTCTTCCCATATTGTTATTTCCACTACTAGTTGGATTCACAAACATCCCACTTTCAAACATGTGATTAAGTTTCATCATCTCATCGTCTAGCCAATTAAATGACCCCAAGTTCTCACCTTGATCTCCATCAATATTATTATGGTAGAATTCTGCTTTCCCATTTGTATCATCACTACTCATCTCAGAACAATATGCATCAAAGCCAATAAATCCATCCAAATCCATCATTGAATCAATTTCATCATGAGATTCATCTGGTGTATTTAATTTTCTTTGGTGCATAGTGTCAAACAAGTCATCATGGGCATTCATGTCTGAAGTGAAAGTATTATTGTTCTTGTCATCCTCTTGCATGGTGGGTGCTTGATGATTTGTTCGTCCTCGTCCACCTCTTCCTCGTTTGGAAGAAGCTGCGTTCAGAGCAGCAATGTCAATAGGCGGCAGAGTATCTTTGGAATTTGAGGGTTTCATGAAGCAGTAAATTTTTCTTCTCAAATGAGAGTTCCAATAATTCTTTATCTCATTATCTGTTCTTCCTGGTAGATGCCTAGCTATTACAGACCACCTGAATATTACCAGACTAAAATTCATGAGAATTATGGTTGAATAGACATGAAATATTATGGTAAGTGAAAGACATTATGCTCAATCCGACTTATAACCTTATGTTATGTTATTAGTGTGAACGATATGGGTGTGTGATTATCGGAATAACAATAACAATATATGCTTTATTCAAATTTAATCAAAATTTTAAAGATTGGTCAACATAAGAGATAACTAGTCTTCAATAACAATATATGCTTTATTCAAATTTAATCAAAATTTTAAAGATTGATTTCGTAAATATAAACATCTTTATTCAAACCAACCGCGAATTTGTTTTAGAAGCCAAAACATATGCTCCCTTTTCCCTATGAACTACAGTAAATTTGCAGAAGGTTCTATACAATGTATGAGAGGATTGTTGTTTTAATGATAAATTGGAAAATTGGAAAGAAAGAGGTATGAATGATCTAAATCAATCAGAGTTATTGGTAAGAATGATAGATCGATCTCAATGGATAATTTCTACGTGCACTAAATTTATTGCGTAGTGATATATTTCCGTATGAAATTTTAATGTTAACACCAATAAAAACTTCAATGGATAATTTCTCCTACCTTTCTTTAGTTTTAAATGAGGTAGGCTGGAAATACAAAAACACATAAATTTAATAAGGGACGGCTTTGCAGGACCAAACGTGTTAAGTACGAAATGAAATGTCATTTATGTCATGGCCCTCCGGCCCTCCCACACCCTAGGTTGGTATATAGTATATGGTCCCACTTTATATGGTATATTATATAGTATACGACATTTAATTGATAAAGGGGAAGATTTTAAGTAGTGCAAAGGAGTAAACTAGTTATCGTGTGGGAAAATAATGTGTCTTTCAATCAATTTTGTTTACTCTACAAATACATTTCAAATTTTGTTAAAAAGTATAATTTTTGTTACTATTCTCTATCTAATAAATTAAATTATATTTTATACTATCATTTGTGAATTCAATATCTATCTTCAAATTATATGAATTATAAATTTATTAAATAAATGAGTAGATTTCAAATCCCTTTTATATGCTTATTTATAATATTATGTTTTAGTACTGTTGTCATCTTTACATGAATTGAATATTTCATCCGTTCATAATTATAAGACGTATTAACTTAATTTAATTAGATTAATGATCATAGTTAAATTAGTTGAAATCATATGATATTAGTTACCATGGCATTCTAACCATATTTTTTTAATTATATCCTTCATCTCTTATTTAATTTGCTTATAGTTTTTTCTTCATATTCCAATAATGGAACTACCATGCATATTGTTGGAGGATTTTTTTTAATTCATTACTAATTATTCAAGCAACCAACTAATTTGAACCCATCCATCAAAATTCATGTTTTATCGAGAGTTTTCTTTATACTTTGGAATCAAATTCAACACGAGCTAGTTAATTAAAGGAGCAAATTAAAGTATTTACCATCAAGGACAACCCTAATTGGTTTATACCTTTAATTATATTGGCAAAAAATTAACTTGATGATGAAAATCAATAACATTTACTGAGATGAGAAAGATAACAATGAAACAAGTATGCATGGTTTCATTTTTTTTGGGGGAAATATACTGCCTCTGATATTTAATATAGGAGTTGATACTAATCTACAAATCATAAAAAAATATCAGTCCACATATTTGTAAAACATATACGTATTCGTTTTTGTAAAATATTATCTTTAATAATTTGCATTGGAATCATCTTACAATAAAACACCCTTAAAATGTGCAATCAATAAAATATTTTAAAGTTTTATCAAAAAAATAATATTTTAATGAAGAGTTAATCTAGGATTAAAATAAATACTTGTTTAGCTCATCTATTTAGGAGGAGAGGAGAGGGAGGGAGCATATATGTTTTCGTCCAGAAAACAAAATCACCATCATCCGTTTCGTTTCTTGTAACAATAAGAAACGAATTAATGAGGTGAGTTTATGCATTATAAATAAAAAAAATTACATTATAAATGTGGATAGAGCCAAAGGTATAGTAGATTAGTAGTTAATGAAAAAGCAAGAAGTTAATTTTTTATATAGCTTATTATGTGCATGTTCAAATTCAGATATAATCCGTACTTAGGAACGTGTTAGGGAATAGGGAATTTTTGAGTGGATTTATATGGTCGGCGAAGTACAACAAGAAGATTATTATATCAACCCCACACCACCTAGCTCGTAACTAGCTAGGAAAATTATTCGGACATTCCCATGGTATATTATTATTCCTGTCCTTTAAGTGTGATTTTACGTGTGTGCGTTTTCTTTAATTATTAAGATAAAAACAATAATATACAGTGTAGCTCACCTATTACCGATGGCACCATGTAGCTTCACTATCAAGGCTTCTTCTTGAGGAGTAATGTTGCCTCTCTTCACATCTTCTCTCAAATAGTTTATCCATCTCAGTCTGCAACTCTTCCCACACCTCAATAACCCTTCAAAAACACATAATATCTTATTTAACAATGAAACCCTAGCGAGATTATAATAATAAGACAAGATTATACATCAATTGATATATAATATCTATATACCGGCATTTTTTGGCAAGGATCTCCAAGAACCTTCGCCATGTTGTTGAATATAGTGAGTCAAGATGCTATCTTCCTCAGAAGTCCATCGACCTTTCTTGAGGCCTACTTTCTCGCAACAAGGGGCTCTTCCAGACGTAGTGGAAGACACTTTCTTGGACCTTATTATTGCATCTTCAACTAGTGAGGACATTTTTTAGGAGAGATTTAGATTTGGAATGACTGGTTGGAGTTCGTTGGAGGGTAGTTGTGGAGCTAGCTGGTGCTATAACTATTCATGAATGAATGAATATGCCTTTGCATGGATGGGGCTTGCGTCTTCTTCTGTACACTGTAGCACTATATATAGTCGCTGATAAGGACATTTATTAATGATCTCAAGAAAAGGAAAAAATAGAACAAAAAAGGTCCCTTTGGCTAGCCATTTCATTGAATTATTTATTTTTCCATGACTATATATGTGTGGTAATTAAATTTATTGAAGGCGTACGTATGTCGTAGTAAAAGAGAAACTCTGTGCTACTGTGATTCTGTCAGAAAAAGCGTAACTTTGGGTTACTGTGATTCTGTCAGAAAAAGTGTAAGCTTTTCAGGTTAAAGTACAGCACTTTTTACATGGACGGCTTATGTTTGTGCCACGTATCCTATTTTGTCACCACAAGATCAACTTAGTTATTATCATCTCTGTTAAAATCCTGCAGTGAGAGTACAGAATCACAGGCTTTGTCTTTAATTTCCCTGCTGCCCGAGTTATGCGTTGTCACTATAGTAGATATACTCTCATACATGTACAGATGTGAATATTTATTTTTTGCCAACACTACTAAATATAGGAATATTACTATTTATTTTCATACAATGCATTTGTTTATTCTTTATTCCTCGTTCTTCTATATATAGTATAAGTCCTAGATTCCCTCGCATGTTTCATATTTTCGACTGTACTCACATCTGATAACAGCCTGGCAAATTCAATTAGCAAGGATGTCATGGTATAAATTCTCCACAATAAATAAGCCACTACCTCTATTGAATGTGTCAATACACACACACACATATCTATCAAAGATTTACTTAATTATAAGTACATGAAGTAAATTAGTTATGGTAAAAAAAGTAAATTAGTAAATTAATTTCGATTTCCTTCAAACACAAATACAGTAGTACTTTTAAATGTGTGTGTATTCATCGTTCTTAAATTATCCAATGATCTCTTACTCTATCATTCGATGTCAACTTGTAGTTCAATAACAAACACCAAAATACATCCTTTAAATCTTTTTTAAGCTTGAAGTAGTTGAAGTACGGATGACTGCCTTTGTTATGATGAAAAAAATTCTATTTAATCAACACAAGATTTTTTTTAATTTGGTAAGAATCAACACACATGATATTAATAAACACAAACAGAGAATTGTAAGGTTTACGTGATTGTGGTATATATCTTTTACACACACACACGTGACGTATTCACAGGGAATCAAAGTGATGTGTAAGAAGTGAGATGAAGTAAAATTGAGTAGGGTGTGAAATTATGAGTGCACAGTATAGTAGGTATAGGGAGGTAAGCGAAGAAGGTAGAGATAAACCAAACTTGAACGTACACGATTTAGAGATGAAATTTGTCAAGTAAACCCCAGAAGGAAGGTAAGGGAATCTTTATTGCTGATTGAGATACGACGATCGTTCATAACCAAGAAAATTCAAATAAAAGAACCATCAATGAGTGGGTATCTAACAAACTTGCAAAAACATGTGGACACAAATGTTTCTCTATTTTCCCCTTTTCCTATATGTAGTGTATATAATACATATGCCTTTAACGAAACGTGTGTACATATATCTTCATTCTTAAGTATCAGTGTGATATTTTTAACTGGAAACACACACACACACATTCAGTATTACCGTGTGTTGAAGTTAGAATAGTGAAGACGAAACAAAACCATAAACGCAACAATGACAACTTAATTTGGAGTTATGTGTTGTGCGGAAGAGAATTAATTTTGGATGTCATGCATCTCTCCAATTCATCTTGTTTAAATACAGTTTCAATTCTCCCATCTAACCTCACTTCTCTAATTTATTTCCAAGATAATAAAACTAGAATACCCATTTGAGAACATAAGATCCCAAAATTCGAATGATTTTGATTTAAAATATAAAAGTTTTCTCACATTCTCTTCTCATTTAATGTATATTTTCTTACTTTATCTCTAACTTTTTTCCATATTTATTAATGCTCACGTATTATTTTTCTCTTAACAATATCATAATAAATATAAGAAATATTGGGGGAAAACATTAACTTTAGAAGTTAAACTAACTTTCATATATTTTTTAACAAACGTGCATTGGCGGCTGAATTCTTATATTTACAAACAGGAGGGAGTATTTTTTTAAAATATATATAAAAAATCACGAATGAGCGATGTTTCTATATATGCTAAAAAGATTTATAGATTGATAATCATAGTTCGCATTCATTGATCGTGACTTGGTTTACCAAGACCAAGTGGCTAACTCAACGCCGACAACAACTTTCATATATTCCACATCACACAAATTGCGGCCGAATCATTATATTTTGGTCTAAGGAATCATTAATTAGGTCGTTTCTTTTTTCTATTTTAATTTATTAATACATACACCGGTATTTGATATTATTAGCAATTAACTAGTCCACTTTGTAAAGAATGTACGTGGTAGAAGACGACTATAAGCATATGGAGAATCTTGGTACCTTCAAGTAATTAATTATTGTAATTTCAGTTAAAAAAAAGTAATTATTGTAATTACATATTCAAAACTCAAACACATACATTAACTAAAATGGAAAAACACACCGCAGGTTGATAGAAATGCTTTATGTTAATTACTCTTTCTTTATTATTAGTCCGAGGCATATGAATTCATTTGGCCATCCCATCTCTCCTTATCCCTTTTCAAACTTATAAGATCGACTTTTGAATGGTTCATTTGATTTTATACAATTTTTTATTGCAGTGTTCAATTTTGAAATTATTCATATAAATGTTTAGATGTTAAGATTTTATTCAACTTTTTCTTGTTCATGACAAAACATTTCATTTTTAAATTTTGAAGATTGCAGCATTACTTAAGGGTGTAAGATTATATTGTGATTGTATAAAATACAATTATATTGAGTAATGAGAAAGTTACACTAAGCGTGTACATAAAAACAATAGCCATCAACATGCACCATACACAAACCTAAACAAAAGCAAATCAACATATAATCGACAACTACATTAGCTAACAGAAATAACAACCAAATTAGAGTATCAGCAACATTGGAAAATAAAATAATTTCGATGACAATTTCCAAATAGATGTTTATGAGCATAACAATATAATAAAGCATCATAAAGAAATATGTTGTAGGTGTCAACTCGAAGATAAAGGAAAAGGCTAACATGGTGAATAATTGAATATCATCATGGCAATGACCAACATCTACCAAATAACATCTTCGATTTGATTGAAGTAACATATATGTTTTTTTTATCAGCAAACATATATGTTGATAACCATCAATTAATCCAAAAACCACAATTGATATACATATTAGACCTAGATGGGAACAATTATTTTTATTATTTATTGCAATCTGTACACTTGCGGGTAATCATTCATCCATATTTAAATCATATAGTACAGTTCATCATGTTATAAACAACCAGTGCCTTCCACCTTGTTGGATCCAATTTTAAATTACTAAAATTAATTGTTTCTCTGGTACTTTTGTAAAACCTGATGACTTTCTTTGGCAATACGATCTTAGTACTAACAAAAAAGAAACGTTTAAGTTAAATGTCTCCCTCTAGCAGTTCTAAGTATTAATATATGAGCTATTTAGGAATGTGAGATCATTCCTATATATAAATGTCCTTGCTGTTTTTTTCAATTTCCCCTAAATTATCCCTATTGACACTCTTTAGTAATGCTCTTTGAATAGTAAGATACATATGGAGTTGAAAAATGAGAGCATTAAGGATTTCGATTTATGACAAAGTCACATGGATTGCCTTTTCCTTTTTTGTTAGTTTAATTTTATATGTTCTTGATCAAAAAAAAGTTTAATTTTATGTGTGTGTGTGTGTAACACTCGAACTACTTGGACACAAAATTGTATCCGTCAATAATTTTTGCGGGGTTAATTAATATTTGAAATTCGAACATACGATAATATTTCATCTTTCTTTTATATAAATTAATAATTAAATGAAAATATTTCAAAAATAAGACAGACACGTAATTGGTCAACTTGATGAAATGAATATAAACAACTTGGTTTGAGTAATTTTTTCAACTCTTTGATATACTTATCTTACTTCCTTATATCTGACTTCACAGTCACAGACGTGCATGAATTTGAACTTTTATTCTCATAACTGCAGAAAACGAGTTTGCAACAATTTCAGCCGCAAACATGTTTTTTACCAATAAATTTTGCCATTACTCCAATTCGTTTCTAGTTTATTGTTTTTCATGTGTTCCGATTCTCCATCTACTTATAACTTCATTTCTCACTTTAATTTTATTTCCACAAAATAGTTTCATGCCCTTGTTTTAATAATATTTGCAGTGACATAATTTTTCAATCAAATTGTAATTATCATTCGTAAAAAAATGTGGGAAATTGTATGTTGTTTTCTCGCTATTAATAATTTCTTAATTAGGAAATTGTATTTTGTTTTATCGCCATTAATAAGTTCTAAAATATACACATGATTTTGTTTGTGGTTTTGGTTTGTAACAAGGGATTTGACCTCATCAATATATATGATTATAAGTGTGTTTGGTTGGACTTATTTTTCAAAATAAGCTGGCTTATTTTGGGTGTGTGACTTTTTTTTTTATGTTTGATTGGATTTATTTTTCACCCAGCTTATTTGAAATAAGCCAGCTTATTTATAAGCCACACAAGGTAGCTTATTGCTGAAAATAAGTCAAATGGGAAAATAAGCCACTTTTTTTCACAATTCATCCAAACTTAAAAATAAGTCAACCTAGAGCTTATTTTCTAACTGACTTAAAAATAAGCCACCTTAAAAATAAGTCACATTTCCACAAGTCGAACCAAACACACCCATAGGTTGATTGAAATGGATTGTAAAAGAACCTAATGCAATGAAAATCAATAATCACACTCTAAGATATTTAATAACACCTAATTAAATTGGCTCATTAGATTAGGAGTTAGACTTGCTGATTGGTATTATAGGAAACTTAGAGAATATTCAATGATGCTAAAGGCATTAACGATTCCTAATTAATTAGTTGGGATTCTATTAATTAGGTGATTGGACACTTGAGTTTATGAGGTTTAACTTAACAATTCCTAATTAGCTGGGATTATATTAGTTAGGTAATTAGACTCTTGTGGTCATGAGGTTTGACACATTAGTGAATTGACATCTAAATTGACTCTCTAAATATATTAATTGAGTTAGGATAGTTATCTTCAATCACTCTCCAAGAGAAATTCCATTTCATTTATCCAAATTCCCCTTTAGCCAACTTTCAATTTCCTTTGAGAATATACATCTCGTACTAGTTATCTTTTGAAAACACAAACCAAATTATGTTTCCATGTTTAACAAGTTTGAATATAGTCACTAGGTTTTCTTTTGTGTTAGGCTCTTCACTACTACAAATTGTCCCTCTACCAGCGCACCTTTACATGCGCTTAGAAGAAACGCATGTATTGAGGGTCCTTTACATGCGCTTTAAGCGCATGCACAGGTAAGAATCTATACATGCGCTTAAAGCGCATGTAGAGGCCTTATATCTACATGCGCTTTAAGCGCATGTATAGAAATGTACATCAATCGCTAAAACAATGACTAGAAAAGGATTTAAGTATTTAGAGATAAAATATAAAATGAACTTAGGTGAAGAGTTCAAAATTATATGGAAACACCCACAAACACCCTTTACATGCGCTTTAAGCGCATGTAAAGGCACAAACACCCTTTACATGCGCTTTAAGCGCATGTAATGACACTACTGAAGTGCAAAACATGGAGTCATGCATAAGAGGTTGTCCTCAGACCTCATAAGGTGTTCCTGCTTGTGGAATTAGTGTTTAAAAGCTCCATTACCACTTTTGGGTGCTATGAAAATGTTCAAACACCCTTTACATGCGCTTTAAGCGCATGTAAAGGCACTACTGAAGTGCAAAACATGGAGTCATGCATAAGAGGTCCTCCTCAGACCGCATAAGGTGTTCCTGCTTGTGGAATTAATGTTTAAAAGCTCCATTACCACTTTTGGGTGCTATGAAAATGTTCAAACACCCTTTACATGCGCTTTAAACGCATGTAAAGGCACTACTGAAGTGCAAAACATGGAGTCATGCATAAGAGGTCTTCCTCAGACCTCATAAGGTGTTCCTGCTTGTGGAATTAGTGTTTCAAGGCTCCATTTACCATTTTTGGGTGCTATGAAATTGGTGAAACACCCTTTACATGTGCTTTAAGCGCATGTAGAGCAGTGTAACATCCCAAATTTTTTAAATATAGAATGATATGAAATTAATTGGTGTTAATTAGGAAATTCAAAGTTTTAGGGAGGACTTTATGATATTGTGGGCAATTTATGAATATTAAATCTCAGTTAGTTTGGGATTTAAATAAGTATAGTAAAACGATATAATTGGAGCTATAAACTTTCATGAAGAAATATTTTTGATACCTGGAAAATAGTATGATAGAAAGAGAGAGTAAAAATAATATATGCAAACTTTTGAGCTAGAAATATAATTAAGAATAAATAATAGGGTAGTTAATTGTAGTTTTCCCTAAACTATATATATATATATATTCACCTCCCCCTTCTTCCTCTCCATACCCTAGCCGCCGCTAACCCCCCTGCGATTTCTCTCCTCTCCTCCCTCAGCCTCTTCGTGTCTCTTCCTTCCGGCAACCACACGGCGGTGTCGACCGCCACTGGCTCCCCAAGATTCCTCCTTTCTCCTTCCCCAGCTCGTCTCCTCACTGTTTCTCATCTTCTTCTTCGTGTTCATTTTCTCTCCGTCATCTTCTTCGGTTTTCCGCCGAGATCGACGACGGATAGTGACGGGAAATAGGTAAAGCTTAAGACTTTCTTGCCTCTTTAGAGATATGCTTCTCTTTATGTTGATTTCTCACATTTTCCCCCTCATCCCTCGGTTTCTTTTCGGCCCAAGCATTTGAGCTGCATTTTCCGGCGACTGTTGAAGTTTTTCCGGCGATGGGAAGCTATGGGAGACACACTTAAGGCCAAAAACGAGTTTAGGTAACCTTTTTCTTCCGTTTCTGCCCTTTCTCTTTGATTTGGGCGAATTTGAGAGAGGGAGTCCGAATTGGGTTCAATAATCCACCTAAAAACTAACCAAGATACAAACTTTATTAAAGATGGATTCTTGTAGTGCATGTTTGATGGTTCTGTTGTTGTGTGGCTCATGGAATTCGATTCCTTTCTCTGCTCAGCCCTGTGTGTGTGTGTGTGCAGGGCTGTATATGTGTGTGTGTCTTTGTTGGGTGTATTTTTCCTATTGAAAACTTATTGTTCTTACTTCCCAATGGATATATAAGCTTTGACTTGTCACAGGTATTAGTGTTTGGTGATGATTTTGGGGCTTAAAAGTGTAAACAAGTCATTATTTTCTATTATGAAATTAGCCTTATGTGGGATATAAATGTGAAAGTTTGGGTTGATATGATTTTATTATAAGTTATGGTTTAATTAAATATGGAGCTGCTGTGGTTGCATGTGTGCAGTGAAATGGTATTTAAAAAAAAAACTTGTATTATTGCTTCTATATTGACCAAATAGATTTAGTGGAAGTTAGGAAAGTTTGTTGTTGCTGCTTGGGTTGGTAGAAATTATTGCTTAAACTAAATGTTATGGATTCATGTTTTTGATTAAGTCAAGATTTCAAGTTAATTATGAAAGCTGGAAATATGTTCATATATATGTGTGGGTGGCTTTATAAAAATGAAATGAGTATGTCTTAGATGCTTGCATGTTGATTGGAATTTTGCTGCCTCTAATTCTAATACTGGCTGACTTGGCTATTGATGATTTGAAGTGTTCAAATTGCCACTTAAGTGGAAATTGTTGTTTTGTTCTTGTATTATCAAAATTCTGAAATGAGCTGCAAGTATTATTATGTAGTGCTCTCTTGTTTTTATTAGAAACTGTTGTGATTTTCTTTTCTGCAATTCTTCACTTGAAATGAAGATAATAAATGAACTATTGAAGATGTTTTTATGTTGCATGTGAATCTAATTGAGCTTGGTGACTTTTGGAAGTTCAGATTTGGTCATGGTACATGTGTGTTCGTTTAAGTTTTGGATTGTTTGCTTTGATTGTGTGATTTATGTAGTTAATTGTATGTTGGTTTATGAAATTTGTATTGAAACTTGGTACTATATGAATGCTAAAATTTGATTCCTTGGTTTCATAAATATGCCGTCAAATCTTTTTTTATTATTATTATTATTATTATTATTGTTTATTTGTGTTAGCTGAAGTTAAGAAATTCAGTTGTTATTGACTATTGATTTTGATTTCTTGTGGATTGTGACGGCTTTCATAAGTTCAAATCTGATGTAGAAATATGTAAATTCTGGTTGTGGTTGTTTAGGTAAGTATATAATTGCATATTAAAGTTACAATGACTCAAATCTAGAATTACATACATAAGATAAACTTTTGATAATTATACATGTGATTTGTGATGTGGATTTGACTGTGAATGATGCATTTGTGAATCTTGGACATAAAAGCTTGGGGTTTAATGGTTCATAAATTGTACTGTAGTCGTGTTTCAATTTAAATTGAAATATAAAGACTGTCCTTATTCTTCTTGATTCAATTTGGTTTAGTAAATGAAAGGTGTAAAGATAGAATTTTTCTCTAATCATAGACTGATGCAATGTGGATGCTTTGGGTTTTTTTTAGTTGGTAAACCTATGGCCTATGGAGATGATTTGTTTCTTTGGTGAAATGGTAAAGGTTCAGGTTGAATGACTGTAAATGGTGTTTAAAGTGTGTTTTAAATGGGTGGCTATCACTGTATTATTTTATTGTGCTGGAATTTCAATAATTAAATGTCATTCTTTGTATATTTTACTGCTACTCTTGCTTCCGCCTTGGGCATCTTGCAGTTGAGCTTTTGATATTGCTGAAACCTTGTTGACATCGTAGTTGAATAAATCTGAAATTAAATGATTGCTTTGTGAAGTGATATGATGAATTTAATTCCAACAAGTAGCTTATTTCTTAATTGGATTGTGCTGGTCAAAGTTATCGAGTATTTGCCTATTGGCTTTTGTTTGGATTGAGTTAAAAATGTTTCATTGGAATAAAGTATATACAAAGAAAAGGGGATTGCGTAGTGTCATGAACTCCCATTGCATGATTAGTGTAGAATGATTATAATTGGTAGCTGAGTTGTCATTAGGGAACTTATAAGCGGTTAGGTTGTAACTACTTTTGATTAATAGAATGGTTAGCCATTTAAATAGAGAATTTGTGTACTTTTGACAGTGGATATTGAAGATTGGTATTGTTTTGTGCATATGCTATGAGCTAGGAATATTTTGATGTTGGATATTGAAGATTGGTATTGTTCTGTGCATGTTTAATTTTGTTTTCTAAGAGAAAAAAAATGTCCTTAAGTTAAGAGGAGTATGTACTGTATCATTTGTTATTGTGAAATAATGGAAGCTACAAGCTGATTTTAAGCTTATTAAATCTGTTTTAGTCATAGGAGGAAAAGGAGTATTTACTTGTAATAATTCTTTATATTTATTTATATTTCTACAAGAATATATATTTGATGGTCTTTTTTTAATAATCAGCCACGTGCTACTTATTTGTATACCATTGGTGCAGTGGCAGAATTACGTGTATACAGGTGGCAAATGTAAAAGAATATATATTAAAAAAAATATATAGTTGTACATGCGCTTTAAGCGCATGTAGAGGTAGGTACCTCTACATGCGCTTTAAGCGCATGTAGAGCCTCTACATGCGCTTTAAGCGCATGTAAATGTACATGCGCTTAAAGCGCATGTAGAGGTACATACCTATACATGCGCTTTAAGCGCATGTAGAGCCCCCTCTACATACGCTTTTAAAAAGCGCATGTAGAGCCTTTACCAGCGCCCCCTCTACATGCGCTTTATAAGCGTATGTAGAGGCCAAAATAAGCGCATGTAAATGGGGTAATCTGTGGTAGTGCTTCCAAGTAATTATAAACGACAATTAAAGGTTGGCTTCAACTAATAACCCCTTGATTTTAAATTTTCTTAAAAGACTACACTCAATACATCATTACATACAACATACAACCGGTAATTAGCCCAAATTGGTCTTCTTAAGGGGCATCACATATAACTCGTTCCATATATTTTGATTTCAAATATATCACCGACGACTATACTGAGCCCTATGGCCCCCCATATATCCCCATACACGATTGTTGTCTAAGTTTTTTGGTTACCATTTAAGGAAAGGAACAGTTATCTGCATTTTCAACTTGATTACTTTTTTCCATTTAATCTCTCTCTCCTTCACTTATACGGTTTTCATACGCCTCATAACTACTTCAAAGTTAAACTCTTCAATTTTTGAAATGAATGGACACAATTTTTTTTAATTTTGGAGGTTTTGGTATTAACTAACAAAAGATCAAATTCACAACTTAGTTCTATATTCATAGGAAACTCTCATTCTATTATGCCCATGTTCATGGTTGAACGCATCATTATTTCTATTGATGTCTCAAAAATGTCGATCACATATGCTGATATTTATATTAGCCCTTTTAAATCATGTATATGGATGGCAAGTTGGCAACGGATACAAAATAAAATAGATGGAAGCATACATAATATCAATTTTTTCCAGTCCTTTGTTCGATCTATTGTAGTCACTTCATACTTTAAATTCTTATTTTAAAATTAGCTGAAATTGGCGAGACCACTTTTCTTAACTATGTATGTGCGCACGCCTTTTGATTTGTCGTAATTAAATACTAATGTTGGACCAGCGGTACAGTATGGCGGTTTATTCATTTGTGAGAGATAGCTTTCAAGGTTCACTGCGATCCACACATAACGGGTGGTCAAACCATAAAGTCTAAAATCAAGGGGTGAAGTATTTTGCCCCATAATAAGTGCTGAAATATTAATTATTTTTAATTTTTAAAAGACATATTTTGAAAATATTTTGATTGCCTGTTTGTTGAAGGGTTGCATCTATATATTTGGATAGTTCTATAAAATTAAATTCATATAACATTTTTGAGTTAAGTTTTTTTTTTATAATTGATCGAAACTACGTTGAAACTTTAAACTTGAAAGAACTCTATCGAATTTGTGGGATGAACCAGCTTGAGCTTTAGTTACTCAAAGCTCAATAAAAGACACGAATCTACTTTTTATTATTTCTACTTTTTCTATAACAACTTTTTATTATTATTTCTACTTCCAAAGTTAAAATGGCGATTTACTCAATTTTCATTATTCAACTAATTTCTTTTTTTGCCATGAAAGAAATTATATCGCTGATTGAAATTGCTGAACTAATTTGAATAGTCTTATTACGTTGGTGGGAACAATTGTTCAAATATTCGTATGGTAATCACTCTTTCTAGTCCGACCAAAAATCACTTTCTCTAGACCAACTGAATAACGTTTTTCCTAAATAAACCATTTTATTCGCATAAGATTATTTGGACAATGAATACGTTCAATGTGAACGTCACTTAATTGCAGGGATAGAGATAGACCTAGATTGGTAGGTCTTAGGAGTAGTAGCCCTCACACCAAAAAAAAACTCAATTAGCTCAACTTTATATGTATTTTTTGTATTTATGATCCTACTATTGAACAATAATAGTTCTAATAATACGTCCATAAAATAATCGCGTATGCAAGTTCCCTAACCTACTTAATTTTTTTTTGCTTTTGAGTACTTCGTGGGTTTGTATGCTTTTATATATACCAGGCCAAAGCATAAGATAGACTAATATTTATAAGATTGAGTAACTGACAATAATGACATTGATTTTCTTTCATTATACATGTTAGATGTATCGTTTGGAGGAAAGGACAAAGTGATTAGCAGATATATATATATATATATATATATATATATATATATATATATATATATATATATGAGTATTGAAAGATAGATACTACATTGGTACGTACTAAGTCAACGTCATTGCCACTGCATAGTGGGTTCGTAGATATTGAATATGATCACATGTATGATAGACGCATATCGAAGGCCATGTACTTCTCTACATTGAGTGAGGGGCATGACTAGGCAGATTCATTTACTGGTTCCACCTAAGAATGAACATTTAAGTCTTAAAGAATCAAAGCTAGCACAATGTGAACAATGCAATGGACAAGGGTTGATCGACAAAAGTATTAATTAATGAGCTACCAGTTCTGGTGGCCTATACCGTATTTCCTCCGCTCCCAAATGGAAGAGATTCTTCAGTTCATAAAAAAGAAAAATGGAATAAATTCGTTGTCCATAATATATGTCATTAATATTTTATTTTGCAAACTAAATCAATGAATTAACCATCTCCTTAGTTCTGATGAAATAGCACGAAGTGACTTATAATATAAATAGTACGTAGTGGTAACTGGTAATTGTCGTGATTACCATTGATCCCATGTCGAAACCAATTATATATATAAATGAAACATATTAAAAGTGAATGGTGTTTATGTGACCCAATCGCACAAGTGGAAGAACCAACATGCTAGCCAGCAATTTCCAACAACTGAAATGAATAGTGTTCCCTTTTTGATATGATGTGTTCGCATCGGTGAGGTTTTGTGGGGTCTTTATTGTAAAAGTTAAACAGTACTGCATATTTGTTTTCCACTAGGTTTGTTTCGTGGCTCACAAGAGGGCATGCCATTTGAATTTCAATTTAAATACTAGATTTAAATGAATGGACCAAGACTGGATTCTTGTTGATCTTACATTTGGTCAGCCTGAGACTTACAATGAGGAAAACACTAGCTATTTTCGTGAGGGTCTCCTAGAATTCTTTTAGTAGATTCTTGTAGGAGAACATGAATGGCAAGTGGATGACATGTGTTACAGGGATCCCAACCAGATTTATAACTATGTCCTGATAGAGAATGCATTTAAAACCTCTGCATGTTTGTTCGGAAAAGAATGGGAACTGCACTGTGAAAGGGGTAAATCGAAGAGAACCGGGATTTTCTTATATCTCAACATGGTTGACGTAATAGCATCTCTCTCTGATCCTTAAAATAAGATCCAAGTATTGAAAAATTGAATTACAAAATAAATATTCTATATTTCTATGAAGGAGAATTAGGAAGTGTTTAACATAGGGTGTAATTATTAGAGCACAGCATGACTTTCTCAGTTCAGAAAGTAAAAGCAATATCAAAATTTGAGGTCTTGGTGGTTTCAAAATATGAATAAATGCTTTCTGATGAAAAAAATATGGATAATACACCATGAAGGGCTTCCATCCCCTTTTTTCACTCTACGACATTTATTTTAACTTTCCATTGGAAACACCGCAATGAAGAATCACAAATAAATGAACAGTGGTCCAATAATACTTATTGTACTCACCAAACACCCAAAAAAGAAAAGAAAAAAATGAAACAAAAATAATCTCGCAAAATAACCAGGAACATGTCTATATAATGAAATCGCCTTTACATTACCCATGTTGGCCGTATCTTATGGCGCCCATCCAATTCATAATACCATCTTGCATAATAACTACTAACAGTTGTCACATTTATCATTTCTTCACCTCTAAATTAATACCAATATTTACACAATCACCTCTCTTTTATGATACAGCCATCTCGTGCAATTTCCCTGGTATAATACAAAATCTCGAGGTGGGTGACCAATTTTTCTATAACTCATTCACTAAATACAAAAAGAATCAGCATGAAGTTCAAATTTCAAGATGAGAGTCAGAGAAAAGAACACGAGTTTCTCGTTTAACTCTAGAAAGATGGATGTTCTTCGCCAAGCCTGCAATCCTGGATAAATAATCTCTATCGAAGGTCAACAACATCAAAGTCTAGCTTAGGGTTCATAAAGACATGAGAGCAATGCTCATAAATTGGGCTCCCATCAGAAGGCTCCTCATGGGGATGAAATCCACGGTTCTGACAGTTGCGAATTACTGACACACCACCAGGATCAGACAGATGAAATATGCCATGTGGACTGGATCACCAACAAATACAGAGTTCTAATTAGCAACTGTAAAATACAATAAAGATAGAAGTAGCTTGCTAGATAGTTGTAAGACTTCAAAAAGCTTTTGGTTCCTCAAATTTCATATTATGTTTCATCATGGTTCCTTGGGTTTCTAAATAGGCAATGCTGTTTTCCTAAAATCTAAACCAAATACAATTCTGCCTATTTGTGACATCTCCATCCAAACCCCAAATCAGATAGAATACATAATTTGCCCTAACTTTGAGTATGAATTTATCGGTTCCACGTGCATTGGGTTTAAATCAGATTATTAGGCCTTACATCTGATTATTAGGCTTCACATTGAATTCAGATGGATGGTGCAAAAATAGAGCAAAATTAGGTTATTCTGGAAATTAGCAGGGACAAGACAAGATATGAAATCTAATGTGATGCATAATGTTAATGCTGTCACACTAGGTATTGTGCTTTTAAATTGAAGACCAAATGCTGAACATATGGAAAATGTAAATAATTCTAAGCTCAACTGAAAAGTTACATCTTGAACGTCATAAATGTCAGCATCTACATGCTCAGTTTTTTAGGTACAAGACCTTCTCACAAATACCATTGCTCGAGTGGACAAAAACAGTAATATTTTGTACAAGTTACCAAGTTCTGTTTGACGCAGTTTCTAATCCAAAATCAATAATGTCTACTCCAATCAATAAAGACCATTTTTCTCTAATCAATTTTCTATTGATGTGAACAGTCATAAAACCTCTAAGTATATCTATTTAACAAGGAAGCGTCAACCTAGTTCGAGTCCCCACTTGGTGCGGGAGCCGGTGATGGGGTGATGGGAATATATTAGGCAGTCTTACCTCTACTTTTATGCAGAGAGACTGATTCAAACTCACAACCTCAGACCTCACGGCAAGCAAGCTTACCCTTGAGCCAAGCTAGCCCTTTAAGAGTGGGAACAAATTTAACACCTTTATATTATTGGTCAATTTTCAGCCACATATCAGGAACATTTTAACAAACAATCAGATAAGCCAAAGTAGGTCACGAACCAATTTCATTGTGTACAATGAGCACTATGAATTGAAAGGGAGTAAAAATACAGTAAGAAAATGCACCTTTTTGTATCTGTAGGGGCCATGACAATTGCAATTGCCTCTGGTAACATGATCTAAAAAAAAGGCATAAAATATATTGTTTCAGCAAGATCCAATCAATACAACATAAAAAAATTATATTGCCAAAAAAGAAATTCTACATGGAGCAGCTGACCAAAGTCAATGTCTTGTTAAAAGATGTAACCCCATAACTTAGCACTGATTAGCCAATAGGCTCCTGAGCAAGCTAGGAAACCCTCCCCCAGAAATTAGCTATTAAGGTGGAAGGACCAACATGCTTAAGTGCACTATTGAGCAGCCCGAGCTACTCAATGTGAGACTATGGTATCCAAAACTTCCTTGCCATTATCATTAGCTCATAGCAGAGTACTCCCTCCGTTCCTAAATATAAGATCACTTTCATATTTCAATTTCTTCGTAAACATAAAATCACTTTCTAATTTTTCCCAACTTTTTTCCCGAATTAACCTCATAGTACTTGCCAATAATAAACAAGAGAAGAAGAGTGGGGATCAAGGTATATGATAAGGATGAATTGGTAATATCATGTGATAATAACTAATTTAACTAACATCCTTAATCTAATCAAATTAGGGAAAGTAATCTTATATTTAGGAATGGAGGTAGTAATTAATTATTGGGTTCATAAATTGACCAAGAAACCCACTTTGACACCAATCATACAAGTCAGTCATTACAAAATCTACATGAGAAAGGAAGAAAAGGATAGGGTTGAGTAAAAAGGAAGGGAAAAAAGCCCATAGAGTACAACACCGACAAGACTATAAGAATTGAAACTAAGAAAATCAGAACTAAATAAATTGTCGTCTCGTTAGGGCTACAAAAGAACACTCTATTTTAACCTATAAAAAGAAACAGAGACCAGAAACAAAAATTATAGTCTCGTTACCTGGTATGAGTAATGTGTATGGAGATCTACAGATGACATGAAACAAGTCTGTGATGGGTGTGTCTGTAATCAAAACAAAAAATTAACAAAACAGATGGCATTTAAAGCTTTAATGCCAAAGAAATGGCCTAGTGAAAGGAAGAAAAAAGGATAAAAACATTGGTGCTAAATATTAATTGGATAGAAACTATTAACACTAATTAACACGTCAACAATTTGATCTCAAGCAGTATTTAATAGTATGATTCGCATAGAGGAGGGGAGAAATGATCATCTATGATGTAGATATAACAGATCCAACACACTTCAACAGAGGCATACAGATTCTTAAATTTGTTGGGGCTAAATATCTCATCTCAAACTTCTTTCTAACGCTCCAAGAATCATTTCTTGTCAATTATCTTCATTTAATTTATAATGAATTTACATCTGCTACATTTTATATAGTTAGATATGATTCAGCTAATATCTAAGCAGGAATAGACACATGATATAATTCATGTCACCAACCCATGAGGATAAAGGGACACTTACATGTATCCAGCCTAAAGGAAAAAGTGATCGACGGTCTTGAACTTCAAATATCTCTTCCTCATTCAATGTTTGGCACTGAAAGATAAATGCAATTAGCTGCGTAATTATAGTGTGGGAGAACAATGACAAAGAATTGGAAAGTCAAAGGCAAGTAAATTAAATAATCTTATTTATAATCATGACATGTGATAAGCAGTTCTAGATTATCATGATTTTCGTATGTGACATTGGTTGAACATGACCCTGATTAATTGTGAATTTTGCTTGGATACTTTTTTCTAAGTGGCTTTGAGAACTGAAATCCTGATTCATCAGGAATTAAAAAAAAAGTCCAAAAGGAATTTACAGGCTTTATAATCACTTATTTTGGCTCAGTCAGGCTTATTTGGGCTCCTACCACTTAACCAACAGGCACAAAGTAGATATGAGTTGTCAATACTCAATGATATCAAAAGTAAAAAAATGGAACTCTGTACATCTCAGTCAATGAGGAGTTAAACATGATATTTTCCTCCACAGTGGCCCTAAATATAATTAGCCTCTAAACATGAAAAGTTACCCTTTTAACTTTTAAGCATTACATAGTAAGGAATTAGATCACATTGTGATTGAGAGAAAGCAACAGATCACAAAACTCAAGCAAGAATTTAAACTCAAGTGTTTTCATACCGTGTCAGGAGTTGATTCTTGCTTTGGGATTATGAGTGTAGTGATATGGAAAACCCTGTTTTTCTACAGCCCCATAGATTGCAAACACCAAAAACTATTATTAGCAGCAATCAAGACATCAACAAAATGACAATAAAACTCAATTTTGACAGCACTTACCAGAGACCCTGCAAGAACACCACAAGTCTCTAGATTTTTCCGTGTATTTTCAACGGCCAATTTCAAGAAATCATCCATCATTTTGACAGGCTGCAACACAAGTTTACACAAAAGGTGACTTGGAACCAGTTTAACAAACAACTAAATATATCTACAAAACAGAACGAGTAGACGTAATGATCAAGAGAAGCAAAGAACCACATGTACTTTCAAAAGAACTGGGGCACTTACAATATGTAGGTGCTGATATGCAGCAGGACCAAGAGGAGAATCTGGAGAAGAATTGGCCGGTCCTGGTCTTGGATCTGCAACTTTTGAAGGAGGGATATGGGCATAATCTGGCTGAACCTGAGCAAGAACTGGAGGAGGTGAAGGTTGCCTGATGTTGAGCGACTGGAAGTGACTGTCAACTGATCCATTCAATAGAGGAGGACATGACTCATCAGCAGGACGTGACCAACTTCCATCATCCAAGGAGAGCACTGAATCCATTGTGGACATGCCAGCTCCTGGATCACCCTCTTTCACAAGATCACATTTTCCATCCTGATCCAGACTATCAACATTGACAACAAAAATAGGAAGTGTTACAATTTTACAGTCAGTAATATTTTGAGTAGAAAGCAAAATAAAACACGGAAGAGTGACAATTCACAAAAAGTCAACTCTAAAGGAAATTCCGTAAAAAAGGTACACTGCAATAGTTAGTGTAAGGACCATTAAAGTCAAGCCAAATATTAGAAATTATCAAAAAGACCTACTAATTTCATTCTGAATAAAGAGTGAGTGTTCCTAACCTTGAATTCTCAACAACAGTCAAATCACTACTGCTTGGATAGTGAACCTGCAAACATCCAAAAAAATGTCAGTATTTAATTAAAAGCAAACACTATCTAAATTTGCACAAAACTAGCATACCACCCTGTAGTAGTAACTAGTACCTTCATTCCTGCACTTGGTCCTAGCCACTGGCCCCGAAGACCATTTGGTCCCAAAAATGAGTGTCTGGATAAAGTCTCCTCCTTTGGAAGAGGTAAACTAAGAGATCTGCAAATTCCCACAAACAATTATCATACCCTATTAATAAAGTATATGCTTATATATGCTTTTAAAGAATAAACCTTAAAAGTAAGTTAAAATATCCCCGGGGGGGGTGCTTGCAAATCACAGCTCACAACATACAAACTGCTAAAAAACAAAGAGGAGGAGGAGCCAACTGAAGATATTCAGATTGAAATAAAAATGAGTTGCAAGAGAATTCATAAGCCCAAAAGATATTACAAGTAAGTCATTGATATTTACTATAGTGAATACATCTTAGTATGCCACAACTTTTTCAAAAATTATTTAAAAAAAAAAATCAAAATCAAATGCTAACTTCAAACTGTTCTTTTTTCTATTTATTC
Organism: Mimosa pudica; assembly: GCA_029929735.1. Classification (NCBI taxonomy): domain Eukaryota; kingdom Viridiplantae; phylum Streptophyta; class Magnoliopsida; order Fabales; family Fabaceae; genus Mimosa; species Mimosa pudica. The sequence goes on along the minus strand of JAKELP010000016.1, from coordinate 6,408,793 downwards.
TTGATTTTTCCTTTTTGAGGCACAGGGGAGAAGGCTGGCACAAAGGAACGAAAACCATAAAACATGCAAAATTAAACTTATTTGGTCATTAAATACCACAAATAGAACATAATGGTAAAAAAGGAATTGGAACTCAACACTGTAAACCAGCCATCCAAGTTCAAATATGAAAAGCAAAGTAGTGGTATCTTAGAATGGCTAAAACAAGAGGTTTCAAAAACAAAATGTAGCTCCTACTTACATGCAGGCCCCATATATAATACTCCAAAAGAATATAACGTAATCAGAACAAGAAACATACAGTTTTTGAAATTGCTTGTCAATACGCACAACATTGGATGATCCGTAATGACCAGAATTATTATTAAATTTCCAAGAAGACTGCAAAGCCACCCCAGCAGGAAGCAACTGCAACAAGAACGGGGAACAGGGGTTAATAGATTTAATCCGTAAGTAGGTGATTAGGGCATAAATATTTGAAATCTTGAGAATTAAATGACAGCATCACAGACTTGTCATGATAATTCAGATGGTCGTAAATGAAAACTACTATAAATGCTTTCAAGAATACGAATGGTATCTTGATCAGGCAAAGTGGAGAGCAATCAAAAAAATTGAAATTGGTGCTGCATAGAAGTAACCAACAATAATAATAAATCATCGATACCTTACCTGCTTAGAATCCATTCTTGAGTAAGAATTGTTATTGACAGCAGGCCATTCCAAAGACGAAGATGTTGAACTGTGTGGAGCCTTGTTGGAGGTATTAACTTCAGGAAATTGAGCATATCGTTGTAACTCATTCAATTCATTAACCTTTTTGAATTCTGGCTTCAAAGATTCAAGCTCATCCAATACAGCTAGCAATCTCTGAGATAGAAAAATGAGAGGAAAATCATGTGATCACGACATATTGGATTGCATTTAAAACCAAAATTAATACATCCACCAAACAAAACTGCGAATGTTGCAGTTTCTAACCTTCTTATACGCTGCTCTTTCTCTGGGAAGTGAAGCTTGGTAATCTCGATGAAATGGTATAGTTTCAGAAACCAAACTGAAGAAGAAGAAGAAGAAGAAACACAATTTAACTGTAATCTTAGCAGAGCTGTGGAAATCAAAGGATGTTTCATCATTTTACCTTGAAAATCTGAGAAGCATGATATACAAGTCGACTACATTGTTCTCCTCCCGGTAGACATTAGCCTATTTGCAGGATATAAAATAATTACGCCATAAATGACCAAGGGAAATCATGGAAATCCAAAAGCAAGCACCAAATTCAGAGGTCAAGGTAAACCTAAATGTAACTTATAGCTCCACAAATAATGATAGCAACAAAAAAAACATTCTACCACGCAAATACAAGCAGCCAGTTCCATGTGTCACACTCAATGTAAAAATTATTCAAAAACAAAATCAATGAAAGCACCTCATCTGCACCACCAGGAATATCTTAAAGTTCACACTTGGTTGACAGAAAATCATTATTCTATTCATAACAATTCAGCATGCTCAGAGAAAAAAAGCTTTTCAATACCAAACACACATGTCATTCAGCAAAAGCAACAGTAATGTAGATGTGATTAATCCAATCCAATCTTCAATTCACTCTCAACAGCAGAGAAAAGGAAATCATTCCTTTTGCTGCATCATGATAATGGCCACAAATATAATGATAGTCCTTATAGAACCATCATCATTATAGTCCTCTTCATTCAAATCCTCTACACGAAACTTAACATACCCTAATTAACTTATCAGGATGTACTCCAATCATATCATAGTCTCTCCATACTTAACTTATTGATAATTTTCTCAATTCTACTAAGTAGGTCATAAAAACATAAATCCAACAAAGAATAGTATAAACTAACATTCACATGGCTTCACAAGGCATTTATCCGTAATTAGAAATCACGAGTTACACAGAGGATCGAGAAATTTCCAACTAAACCCTAAAATCCCAAAAAAAACGGAAAATTTAAAAAATAAAAGAGGGAACGGAATAAAATGAAATTAAAGGGTACCTGTTTGAGGAGATTATCGGCGATTCGATAATAATAATAGAGGGGTATGCGATTGTCAACTTGGACTTTGCGAGCGAGAGAGTTCACGTTGATCTTCATTTTCTCAGGCAAAGGCCACAAATACAATACCTCAGATTTAATTATCACAGTTAACACGTGTGTGTGGGTTTTTGTGTAGGAAAGGAAAGAGTTGGAATTCTGAATTTGAGGTTTGAACTTTGAAGAGAGGATGAAACAATGGAGTGAAGCGTGGGTTTCAAGTTTAGAAGCTAAACTCTTCGTAGTTTCAAACAAGGAAGCTGCGTCTTAATTCTGAAATTTACGACATTATGAGGTAAGGTAAGTGAGATTATAATTTTTTTTTTTAATCTGGTTGGGTATAGTATAATGTGGATATTATAATATGAGTGGACACCTTTAAAATTTATTTGTTAACTTGAGGTGTGTGGTTGAGTGGTAAGGACTCATTCACCCTTAACCAATTGTCTAGGGTTCGATCCTTGGCGTTGGGTATGGAGAAACATTAAATCTCTCAGGTCAGCTGTCCCACCTTTGAGGTGCCTACAAATCAGCGGGATTAGTCTCTCACTTGTCGAGTGGGATACCTTGATCATGGATAAAAAAAATTTATTTGTTGGATAAAATATTATTAAGTGGTTTATAAACTTTTTTTTAAGTGAATATATTTTGAACAAAAATAGATTTATCTAAGCGTTGATTGTTTTAAGATATCTACGACTTAGATTGTGATATTAGGGTTTAGCTAAGAATTTCTCTATTTATTTGGGGTTTGCCGAGTTTTTCTTTAGAAAATTGCATTGAAGTCCAAAATTATCTTAATATAGTCAAGTCCTTCTCAGTATTATTATCATTAATAGATTATAGGGTAAAAGCGTAACAATTAACTATTTTACTTTGGGCAAAAATAATAAATGACTGTTTCGCGGTGCAAAAATAATAACTAACTTTGTGACCCGGTGCAAATGTAACAAAACCAGTGACGGTGGGCTTAAAACGTTTAAATTTGCCTCACAAAAATCGAACAACAGATAGCCCACCGTCACCGGTTTTGTTACATTTGCATCGGGTCACAAAGTTAGTTTTTATTTTTGCACCGCGAAACAGTCATTTATTATTTTTGCCCAAAATAAAATAGATAGTTGTTAAATCAGCACTTTTGCCCTAGATTATATTTACTTATGTGATATTAGTTCCCCCACTTGAAAACCATAATACAATATAATTGTCCTTTTTTATTGTAAAGAAGTGAAAATTTTGTTTCTTCTTATTTTTCAAAGGTATGGTTTGGATAATGCATTATTTTGATTTTTAACACAACCTATTGATAGGATAATTATTTAGAAATAGCAATATATAATGCACTACACGAGTTTTGTAAGACTATATTCTAAGGAAACCGACTTATGAGGCCAGTTGTGATATTTCGATAAATTCAATAATAGTATTTAAAAAATATGTACATCATGAGTATATTTAAAAAATTTGAAACCTCGTATATTGCACAATACACCCCTTACTAATGATGACCGTCAAATTATTCTCATGTCAATTCCATGACGACATCTTTGATCATAAAAGAAAATTCCAATGGAACACCGTCAAACTATATAAAGAAGTATATATATCACAAAAACATGACAAATTATATGTTTGTTTTGACTTTTGAGTAGTTTCCAATTTTGTTTGTTTTTAGATGGGATAATAATGGTCCATAAATAAATAAATAATTAAATATTTACAATTCAGAAATTTTTCTTCAATTTATACATGGATTTTACATGTCGTAGTGCAAAATCAAATTGATAAGGTAGTCTTTCAATGTGATGATAGAACTATGGAGTCCGGCCAGGTGTATCACGATAAACTGTATGCTTAGCTCAAGGATGGGGATGCCATATCCTTTTTAATAGTATGGCTAAACTAAGAAATTTTTCATGGAAAAACAAATCTAAAGAAGCAAAACTTGATTGAAACTTTGGGTGGGCAAAACCTGGATAGGCAAATCTGACAATGAATAGACCATTATGACCTTGAACCCAGCAAAAAACAATACTACAGAGACTCAGATCTCTATTTAGTGCAATTTTAAGGTGTAACATAAATACATGTTTCTTGTGTCTCAGGCTCTTAGCACAACCTAAAGATCAAGGTAAATTCTGCAAATAAACGAGTATCCTTACACTGCTTCATCGCGTAAAGCTCAAAAGGAAGCAAATCAACATATTTCTATAAAGAAACCAGCTGCCAATTCCTCCACTTCAAGAAATATATGAACTTGTATCATAGGAAAATGTATAATTACACATAATTAGGTTTGATTAATTGGACTCAGGTGTGTAAGTGTTGGTGGCTTACCCTTCAACTACTGCCCCATGCATATGCGTGTATCATCACCACTAGGCGCATTTCTCAGGGTTCACCTTTATCAGGAATATTCTCTCATATCTTTCCAATTAAATTCACCAACCATGCCTTACGCTCTTCAAAGCCAATTCTCATTCTCATGTTTAATCGTATAGTATAAACAAAAAGGTTTTGGTAGGTAATATAGTTGGTCGCCCTGCACTGACTTAGCTTGGAAATTATTACCAACTTTACAAACGTGACTGCTTAAACGGGCCCTCCAATTACCTTTATATATAATGTGATCCAATTCAAAATTCTTTTTATATAGAAAGCATAAACATCCCACAAAAGGCTTCGATCCACCATGGCATTCCAAGGGAGTGTCAAACTCTGGATTTTAGTCATAGTTCTGCTTAACATATCTCTATTCTCTAAAAACTTGGGTACGTGTATGTACATGCACAAAATAATGTTTTGCTTCATTAATTTGATCAGTTTATTGATCAGTAATGTTATGCATGACAGGCATTAATGCTGAGGATGACGTGGCAAATGGGGTTGGAGGGTCTGGTGGGGTGGGATTCGGTGGAGCAGGCGGTGGAGGTGGAGGTGGAGCGGCCGGGTTTGGTGGCGGTGCAGGAGCTGGCAGTGGGTCTGGGCTTGGTGCATCCGGAGGTGGAATTGGTGGTGGTGGCGGCGGGGCTGGGTTTGGTGGTGGTACCGGTGGTGGGGCTGGGTTTGGTGGCAGCACCGGAGCTGGAGTGGAGGACCCTCATGAAATTGCCTCCCAAGCCTTGCTATGTTTCAATGATAAATATGTAAGTTTTGTTTTGCAAGTAAAATATTGAGTTGAGGACTAATGAGTAGTTGTTTGAACTGGTAAGGGGGTTACAACTTGCGTAAGAATGAATATGCATGTTCAAATTCCAGGAAACGCTCTCATTGGAAAGGGGGCAAATTTACCTATATGGGCAATACCCCTACCCCTTAAGTCCGAATTAATCGGTTGCCAATAGGCGTTGGATTTGCAGTTGATGTTTAACATAAAAAATATTGGGTTGAGAGGTTTACCTCTCTAATTCTATATACTTGGGGTGAGAGACCCAAGTTTCCTCTCACTAATTTGGTGTAATTTCTTACTCTCACATTTGATATATAAAAAAAATGTAATTTCTTACTCTCACATTTGATATATAAAAAAATCTAACCTAAAATAGCTAGCTTTTTATGATTATCTAATCCAACGTGAAGGAGAAATATAAATATGAGAATGAAACAGATATATAGTGGCTGTGAAGGACCAAGCAGATTGGACGAGAAAGGATTTCTAAACGTGCCTCCGGAGAAGACCGAAGAGTTCTGTGAAGGGCCATGTGCGTCAGAAACAAACTTGGTGCTCAACTGCATCGAGAACATATTTAGTCACTTCTTGTTTGGTAACAAGGCCACCGTTAACGACATAGCTGCAACTATCAAATCAGGATGTAGTTATGGCCCTGATAGAGGTAGTTATATATGCAGGAGACTATCAAATCACCACGCGCACACATATATATATAACTAATCAGTGTAGTGAGAGATTAATGAAAGGTTACGTTATATATGCAGGAGACTTCAATGTGGAAAAGCACATACAGAATTACGAAGGAAGCAGTAGTGGACGTAAGGGCCCAAATGTTCAGCTCATATGGGTGCTTGCCTTCTTCATAATGAGGCTTCTTACACTTTAAATTTATGTGTACTCGTCAGACCACTTGTCAATTAATTTGGTGTGTGTCATGAGTTAATGTACGTCTGCTCACTGTTTGAAACTTGAATATTACCGCTACTCAAAGGTCATTAACATATATATTTTCATGGTTTAAACTCGTCGTGTACCTTTTTTAATGGAAATGAGACACTCGACTTGGCAAGACTTTGATTTGGTGGGGGGGAAAACTGCGTGAATTTGGTTTAATGCACTGAAGAATGAAAAATGAGTTCCAGTAATCAAATAAAATGGATTGAGAGGATATCATAAAAGATATGTCACCATGTTTTTAATATAAGATTTAATTGCATATTTTTAGAGATTAATAAAGCTAAATTAGTTAGCTAATGATAGGATATCATAAAAGATATGCCACCATGTTTTTAATATAACCATGTTTTTATTATTAGATTATATATTAATTTATAAAATCAAACAAATTACTCCCTCCGGTCCTAAATATGACTTAATTGGGAAGATAAACATTATCATAAATATAAGATATATTTCTACTTTTTTAAAAAAAAATTTCAGATTTTCTTTATTGATGCTCCTCAATAATAAACAAATAATAGTGTGGTGGAAATAAAGATAAGCGGTTAGGGTGCTTACATAATATTATATGATTTAAACTAACTCAACTTATAACATTAATCTAGTGAAATTAAGCAATAAGATATTATGTTTAGGATAGGAGGAAGTAGCTAATACAAGAAAAAATTCGGACAGATCAATTGATAATCTATTTTATTTAGCTTTGGTGTAAGCCCGTTAGTAATTATATGAAAGAGCTAATAAGTTGATGTTTGGTTATCAATTGCTAAATTGGAGAAGGAATGCCATTATTACTTCCTACCGTTGAATTGGTGAACGTATAAAGTATGTTTGTATGGCAGGAAAGTGATGGAAGGAAAAGGAAATGGAAAGTGATTTAAAGGGTTTTTAGTAATTTACATATATCCCGGGACCCACAAGTTTTCTCTCTCCATCTCACTCTTTTCCTGGGCCCCACAAACTTTTACATCTCATCATTACCTAATTTACCTCTACTTTCCATTTTTACCCTCTTACCCTCAATTCCATTTCCATTTCCATCATACACTTTCCGTCCAACCAAACGGGCCCATACGGTTCTGCTGCTTCATGAAACGGATTTGGATACTCTGTAGGAAACAGAGTATAAGAATTTCCAAAGTGACAGAATACAGAAAAGATATAAGGGCTTCTTCAAACCTGCCCCTTTATTAGCAGCATCCCCTGTTGCAACTTTTGTGTATAAATATATATTTAAAAGGGCGAAGGGGCAAAACTAGCCACCGTAAATTTTCAAATGGACAACTTTGACACCCGTAAATTGGATGGTGCAAAACCGTACATTATAAATCAAAATGGGACAAATTTAGCCACGCCGTTAAGTTGAAGCTAACAGACATTTGTGTTGGCGTGGGGCCCACCTTCATTAAATCAAAACGTCCGTTAGCTTCAACTTAACGACGTGGCTAAATTTGTCCCATTTTAATTTATAATGTACAGTTTTGCACCATCCAATTTACAGGTGTCAGAGTTGTCCATTTGGAAATTTACGGTGGCTAGTTTTGCCCCTTCGCCCTATTTAAAAAGCATGGCTAATATTCAATAGTTAAACACTTAGAGAGGCATAGAAAATGGGGGCTTAGAAAATCCAGATCCTACACTTGTCATGAGATGGAGCCAATGGGTCTTGAAGATGAGAAGGAGAATATGAGGCGAAGAATGTCATGAGGAAGGAGATAGAGAAAGGAAGAGAGAAGGGGTATCTAATAGGGTCCACCTGTCATTAAATTAGGGTGCACTTGTTGTATGGATCTGGATTTTCTAAGCCCCCATTTTCTAAGCCTCTCTAAGCCTCGCTTTATCCTCACCCTCCATTTCATCTAATGGCTCACAAGGGAACACATGCAACATTAAAAGAAAGAAAGCAAAAAAAAGAAATGCATGTGATCTTCGCTCCTTCTCATTCTTCTTCTTCATTGAGATCACGTGCACCCTCCTCCAACCCCCATCCCCCTCCAACGCCACCCTCCTCCACCCCCTCAAACATCTCCATCTACCCCCTCTCATCCCTCATTGACGCCTCTAGCGCCAACCTCAGCGGCGGCGGCAGTGTAAACACTACAAAAAAAACGGGTCATTCCGGCGCAACCTTACCGGCGTTTTGGTCCAAAACGCCTATATGATACGCATACCGGCGTTTTTACCCAAAGCGCCTATATGAAAACGCCAATAAATTTGGCGCGCGCTTCCCGCCTTTTTTCCCGCGTTTCCATATCGGCGTTTTGGGTATAATAAACGCCGGTATGGTTTTTAAATTTAAAAAAGAGGGGCTGACAGTGTTTTTTTATTTTTTTATTCAGAAAACCGCATATAGGCGTTTCTTCAAAACGCCTATCTGCGATTAAATATTATTTTAATCACACATAGGCGTTTTGAGAAACGCCTATGTGCATAACGTGCATTTAATATGCACTTTATGCGCATATCGACGTTTTGAAAAACGCCTATCTGCGCATTAAATGCATATTAAATGCACTAAATGCATATAGGCGTTTCTCAAAACGCCTATATGCGATTAAAATAATATTTAATCGCATACAGGCGTTTTGAGGAAACGCCTATATGCATTATTTACATTAAAATAATGTATATAGGCGTTTCCGCTAAACGCCTATATGCATTAGAAAGCATATAGGCGTTTCCCTGAAACGCCTATATGCATTATTTTAATGTAAATAATGCATATAGGCGTTTGGCAAAACGCCTATATGCATTATTTAATATTAAAATGCATATGGGCCTTTTTCAAACGCCGGTACGCACCTCCGTTCCCTATAAATAGCACCTCCCTCCTTCTGCAAAGTTGCTCATTTTCTCGTTTTCTTCTATTTTTCTTCTCTTCGTCTCTCATTAAATGTTGCTGTTGCTTTGTTTTTTTGGCTAGTTTTGCTGATGTTTTTTATTTCGTGTTTTTTTGTGATATTTGATTTTATAATGTTGATATGATCTTATTGCTTTTCTTTTACATATTGCTTGTTGTTTTGATTTTGTATATTTGGGTATCATGTTTCATGAATTACTCTTGTTATTGCTTATGTTTATATATATTATTCTTTATGTGTATGTAACTTTGGGATTAACATATTATTCCTTATGTTTTTGAACATTTTTCTTCCTGGTTCTAAACAATCAGGAAGAAAAATGTTTTTTTATTTTTTTTTTCAAAACACATACCGGCGTTTTGCAAAACGCCGGTATGAAATATTATTATTTAATACCGCACATAGGCGTTTTATAAAACGCCTATGTGCATAAATAAAAAAATATTATTTCCGCATACCGGCGTTTTGCCCCTCATCTAGGCGTTTTTCAAAACGCCTAAATGCCGCATTCCCACGGCAAATTTTTAGGCGTTTTGCCAAAACGCCGTAGCGCTATTCCGCCGGAAAATTCCGCCGATTCGAGGCCCTATAAAACGCCGATATGGGCCCCGTTTTTTGTAGTGAAATTCGCCGAGGAATGCTACTGGAGGTCGGTGGACGTCGGAAGCTGAGCGGTCGGCGGCGGAGGAGCAGGCAACAAGTTGTACGACGTCGACCTCTGGACGCAAGGCGGCGGAGGAAGATGTCGCCGGCCACGGTGGGTTAGGATCAGCCACCACCGGCCACCGTTAATCTCGTCGTCGTGGTCCTTGCCGTCGTGGTTGGTGGTGGCCGATCTTGCCATCGTGGTTGGTGGTGGCAGATCTGTGGAAGGATGCAACGGAGGATGATGATGTGTAAGCGGAGGAAGACGATGCGGCGGCGGAGAGAGAGCAAGAGGGAGCCACATTTTATTTGGGATAGAGAATGGGGAAGAAGAGAGAAAGATCAGATGCATTTCTTTTTTTTTCTTTTATTTTAATGTTGTATGTGTCAGCTTGTAAGCAATTGGATGAAATGGAGGGTGAGGATAAGAGGAGGCTTAGAGAGACTTAGAAAATGGAGGCTTAGAAAATCCAGATCCGACAAGTGTAGCTGTATTATTTGTACATGTAAGGCTGCCATATATTTCACTGCAGGTGCATGGTCCTCTGAGATTCAATTAGGATTTGATTTTCACTCACATAGATACTAGCTATATTCTTTTTTTGTTATGATCAAATAAAGTTTAGGTGAGTTTGGGTCCCGGGCTCACCAGGGCCAGGCAGACTTTGGGCTCTTTGAGCGCATTTGCAGAGTTATTTACAGATCGTCCACCAACAAGGTCCTCACATCGGCGAGATTCGAACTCACAACCATAATGATGAGTCAAACCCTTTTACCAATTGGACCAACCTTTATATGGTGATACTAGCTATATTTTGTTATGTACTTTCGGACGAACACATTAAATTTACCTACCCGTTATACAAACCACTATCAGAAGTCTACAAAAAGTAACAAAACGCATGCATACACACAACGCATATCACTCCACTGTACTACAGCCGGCCAAAAGAAAACACTAGATACAGTGACGAAATTCTAACATAAACAAGAAAGTTTATTTATTTTTAAATTACTATGTAAACTTTGTGGACTTCAAAGCACCTACAAAGAAGACCACCACCTCTATTATTATCTTATTTTTTATCAAAACCACCTCTATTATTATCATTCTCATCCTCTCCCACACTTTTCATCATATCATGGACACACAAACTCATAACAACAACCACCACCACGTGGCACTCATCGTGGGTGTCACCGGCTTGACCGGCGTCAGCCTAGCCGAAACCTTAAACCAGCCAAACTGTCTCGGCGGCCCCTGGAAAGTCTACGGCGTCTCCCGCCGCCCCCTCCCATCATGGTTCCCCTCCTCCCACCTCCACCGATTCATCTCCCTCGACGCGCTCAACGGCGAAGACACGCGCGCCAAGCTCGCCCCGTTCGCCAACGAGGTCACACACGTGTTCTGGGTCACGTTCCATATCGAAGCCGACGAAGAAGCCAACGTTTCCATGAACGGAACCATGTTGACCAACGTGGTCAACGCCCTCCGGTCAACTCCCCACTCTCGCCTCCGCCACGTCAGCGTCCAAACAGGCACCAAGCATTACATGGGCCCCATCAATGACCCAGTCCGGTCCCACCATCTCACCTCCCACCAGCCTCCGTGGAATGAGTCCATGCCACGTCTTCCTTACCCCAACTTCTACTACGCGCTTGAAGACCTCGTTTCATCCCACGCGCCGTCATTTACATACTCTATCCACCGCCCTTCCATAATCATAGGCGCGTTGTCTAGGAGCACACACAACGCGCTGGTTATGCTAGCGGCTTACGCCGCGGTATGTCGACATGACGGGTTGCCTTTTCGATATCCGGGGTCTAGGTACACGTGGGAGCATTTCTGTGACATGACTGATGCGTCCGTGCTGGCAGAGCAGCACGTGTGGGCTGCTGTAACTGAGGTGGCAAGAAATGAAGCGTTTAATTGTACGAATGGTGATGTGTTTACGTGGAAGGTGATGTGGAAGGTGCTTAGTGAGGAGTTTAAGGTTGAGTTTGTGGAGTATAAGGAGGAGGATGAGTTTGATATTGTGGAGATGATGAGTACTAAAGGTGGTGTTTGGGATGAGATAGTGGAGAAACATGGGCTTTATAAGACCAAGCTGGAGGAGATTGCTTGTTATCCACCGTTTAAAGTGGTGTCCAATTTTAAGTTCCAGCATGTGTCCAGTATGAATAAGAGTAAAGAGTTTGGTTTCTTTGGATTTGCTGATAGTTTTAAGAGCGTTAGGTTTTGGATTGCAAGGCTTAGGGACATGAAAATCATCCCTTGAATTTCAATATATATTATGTTGTGTGTTCCTATGTGTATTTATTGATATTTTGTGTTTCTGCAAATAAATGTATGTTTCTAAGATAAAATAAATGCTACTGTTTCAATATATATGCAGAATATGATTCAAAACGAAGCCTAATTAACGACTGTGGCTGAGTTGAGGCTGATGGAGACTACGCACTTTTTTATGCATTCAATCGAAACTTGATTTCCTGGAGAAGACTGGTGAGAATGAATATTCCATGCCTACTTGTCTCTATGTTAACGCCACCTAGCTTGTCATCATCTTTGGATTAAATATGGGTTCCATCATGCCCCATCAGTCCATCACGCTCCTTGTGCTTGTTTAAATTGTACGTTCCGATCTTTTGTTATAAAATTGCATTGACTCGATATAATTACCGTTTTTTACGCAGTTACCACAAACACAGTACTAGTCAAGTAACATACCATTGTAGTATTTACCATAATGTTACATTTACATTATTTTTTTAGGAAATTGATTTTAGTTTTGTGGTCGTTCCCACAAAGAATGACTCGAGTCAGAAGTCATTATTGTTCGCGTAAATAGTTTCGGAAATTGTTTTTCTTGTGAAAGATTTCAATTTGATGATGTTTGTTAATTATTTTAAATGTTTGTCATTTTATCACATTTCTCCTCCATACACTATCAATTTTTTTATCAGCATACACTATCCAAATTTTGAGATCAGAGCATTCTTTTTGTTTTATGTAATTATTACTCTCCACATGCATCCGTTAATATAAGATATAGTTGGTGAGTTCATCTTGTCCTAATTATATCTATCATGTTTCCAATTCTTTTCAATTATTTCCTATGATTTGCCCCATTGATACTCAATCAATGATAATCAAGTAAAAGAGATAATTAAATTTAAGATAGATGATTGAGCATTTTAGAAAAACGTGTTATATAAATAAATTTAACTATTATCATTAATCGTCTAATCGATAAATAGGAGTATGTATTATATTTCAAATTGGAGGGACTTATATTTCAATGTGATTCAATACATTCAAACTTAAATCAAGCAAATATAATATAGTTATGGTTGCTTCAAATTTCCTAATAGGCTTAGTTTTTTGGTGTAGTGTAACTTTTTTATGATATATGAATATTATTTTGTCTTTTGAAGAAAAAACAATTGAGAGTCTATACGTAAAATGGCAAAATTAAAAATATTTGAAAATTACAAACAAGTGAAATGTAATTGCGAATGCTTTTTATACTCAAATGATTACCACAAAATTAAAACTCATTTAGTTAAAATTTTAATTTAGAATTTTAACATTTACAAGGTATTTTTATATCATTTCAAGTTAAAATCTATGACATGCGGCTTTTGGCTTATGTTACAGGTGCACGCTTATCTAATAAAGGTCTGGATTCACCACCGACCTTGTTTCTATGCCTCCTTCAAAGGTAATGGGGTCAAACTTTTTCTATAAAATATGGATATATCGGTAATGGGACCAGAACGCATAAAATGAGCTATCATAATTATAAATTTTGACAATGTAAATTAATCTCTGATTCTCTGTACTGCTGCACATTGGTTTGCGTATCTATTTAGTAATTATATATAGATATATGCTATAAAAATGAGGTAACTCAGGATGAGAAAGGAAGAACCAGATTTTAAGATTCAAACCGAGTGAGACACTCCTAACAATTGGATGGTCAACCAACCATCAAAATAGGTTGGTTAAGACTTAGGGCTACCTCTCTAATTATTGAGCCGTTTTGAGCAAGAATAAATCCGTTTTTGGCGTCACCCACTATTGGACTGGTGGTAGAACCGAGTCCAACCGTTTTTTCCAATTTCAAGCAAATTATTGTATACGTAATTTTGAATTTAATTATTGTGTCACTGGCCTGACCGAAAGACCCACTCAATTAATAGTTTGAACTGTGACACACTCATTTTCACAACTCGATGTCCAGTCTGTCTTTCAAAACATTGAGTAGAATCCGTTGGATTTGATCTATTCATTATATATGTGCGCTTCGGTATTAGATAAAATAAAAAGGTTGCCCGGGCCCCAGGGCGTATGACTATGCACACTATTTTGAGGGCTTAGACATAAATGTAGGGTGCTCACCATCATTACTACTAGAAAAATTTGTCAAGTGGCTGAATTACAGTAAACATTAATTTAAAGGGCGAAGACCCAAAAATGATACATAACTATTGGTCAAGGAACAAAAATAATACATGATTATTCCAAGGTACAAAAATGATACCCAACTGATGCTACCAAAATTTTGATAAAAATATCCGCAAGTATACGGATCGTATTTTAGTAAAGTGGTAAATCAAGGTCCACAGAGACTCAGACAATTAATAACTAGGCATTAGATCTCCTATTTTCGTTCAAGTTGATTAAATAAAAGAAAATTGATTTTAATTACCTAATATCTAATAAAATAAAATAAAACAAATATTCACACAGATGAAATTCACGGGTCAACAGAACAACCTAGAGCCACTAATCCCTTATCTGCTTCTTAGATTTTATTCCCCACTAAATTAATTATGAATTAATTCAACTAGCTAATCTAGAGTACTAGTGTCTATAAATGCCTTCCGGTCCACTTACATCCTTGCCTATCTTAATTACACAATGTCTTGTACTAATTTACTAGGCCCAATTTATAACGATTCCGCTCTAATGTGACTATGTAGGGCTTCTAGGTATATTCCTATCCTAGTCGCAAATCAGATTAAAATCCAATCATACACTATTTAATCTCATGGTCTATTTAAAATTCCCTCTTCCGAGTCCAATTCTAAATTCCCTAAACATGTCTAATGATGATCAAGCACTAAACAAGTTAATCAATAATAGCAAGATTAAATAAACTAAATCAAATTAACCATGACTAAGTAGTGGGAAATAAAATACTAAGTTACAAACAAGTTCATAGTACCCTAGATTGTGAAAGAAAACTAGCCACACATGGTTTCCAAAATCATCATACAACCAAATTCAATTCCCAAAATCATTAATGAAAGTAGAAATAAGAACCCACAAAATAGTTACTCAGAGTTGAAGAACACGATGAACATGAATGATCCCGCCTCTCCAAAACTAATTCCCTTGCGTGAACATATAATGAAAATAGAACCCAAATGGAAGATGCTCCTCCTCTACTCAAACCACGTGCGTGTGTGTATGTGCTTCAGCTGCTTCACTTCTTCCTTCGTGAGTTGGTGTTAATTACTTCAACAGTGGTGGCGTGTCCTCTCCTTTTCTTTTTCAACGTGAATCTCTCTTGGCTTTATGAATTGGAAATATTGTACCCAGTCTCCCTTCTTCTCAATTGTATGTGTATATTTATAATAAAATAGTCCAACACCATATTGCCTTTGCCTTGCATGTTAAGTTTCTTTTCTTTCCTTTTCTTGTATGCCCCTTTCTCTTTATTTCCTTTTTTTAAAATCTGCATTCATGAAGAGAAAGAAATAGGAAATAATCACAATGACTCAATCACATAATCTCATTAATAGGAAACTTCTCATCAAAATATTTCTTTTAATATATTAAATTTCCTATTTCAATTAAATTTCAGATTTTCCAAAAGAATCACTCATATAATCCTCAAATTACTTTCTTTCCAATTCACAACAAAATCACTTATTTATTTAATTAATGACTCCACAAATACAATAATATATTTCCTAAAAACCACTAAATATGGGGAGTCATCACCAACTTTTATCATGTGATCAAAAATGATATTTTCACCAATATGACAATAATATTAGACATGAAAAGTCCAAAATGCCCTTATAATATAAATTAATCACCGCCCTGTAAACGTTTATTTAATTATAAGGGCATTTTGGACATGTCTAATATTATTGTTATATTAGTGAAAATATCATTTTTAATCACATGGTAAAAGTTGCTTATCATTTTTATACCTTGGAATAGTTATGTACTATTTTTGTACCTTAGCCATTAGTTATGTATCATTTTTGGGCCTTCGCCCTATTTAAATTCAAAGTGTTACCAGAAAAATACTTTAAATTAAAATTCTCAATGCACAGAAAAAAAAAATTAACGTTGACATGCTGAACAGTACTAAAAATAGATCATAACATTGTGGTGTTAACAACACAACAATTTTACAAATATATTGTCTCGCAAACAAGTTTTTTTGGTAGACAAATAGCGATTTATTCTGTGGGTTGAGAGCAGTCTTGTTTAGTCCAAGAAAAAAGAGAGCTGTGGGCTGACTATTCCATATTTTTGTGCCCTCCCCTCGATGGTTGTTTTATTGTTTATTTTCAATTCCCCTGGCTTTCTAAACAGACTTATTTTGTTCATGTCATGTAAATCTTCGCTCAACCGAGTAATTAAGCTATAAACCTCAAAAGTTAAGAGAGGGAATGGCTCAACCACCTAGAGTTTGTGTTTAACTGAAGGAATTTCAAATGTGTCCATCATAAATTTTTACGTTTAATGTATCTATCCGTGTCTTATATAAGATGGCCTCTCACTAGAATAATAATACACATGTTAATAAAAGCGTACAATTGTACTTAAATTCTAAATAAGAGACTTAATTAATTTCAAAGAGATCCTAATGAGTTGTTACTTGTTACCACTTACTCCCTCCGGTCCCTAATGTAAGAAGAGCCCAAAATTTGAATAGTTTTGGTCCCTAATGTAAGAGCTCACCCCATATTCTCTCCTCATTTAATGCATTTTTTCCTACTTTACCCCTAACTCTCTTTCATATTTATTAATGTTTATGTATTTCTCTCTCTTAAAAGTACCATAATAAATATGGGCAATTTTGGAAAAGAAGCATTAACTCCAGACACCCAACTAACATTCACATGTTTTCTTAAGAAGCGTTTTTTTTGACGGCTAGCTCTTACATTAGGGACCGGAGGGAGTATTAATGAAAACTATTGTAGTTGTTAATAGTAATCATTAACAACTCATTGAGACTTCTTTGAAATTAAGTCTTTTATTTGGGACCTATATCCCTAATAAAAGACTGTGGACACATGTTATATAAAGGCTAAAATTTAAAAGGATGGAGTTCATTACATTAAAAGGAGCAATCGCTGAAATCTGAGAGCATGGAAGCCCTAATGGCAAATGTATACACATGATTTAATGGACCAAAAAAGAAAACAAAGATTAGCCACGTCACCAACTGCCTTCACCAGCTCTTTTTTACTTCTTCTTAAGTCTCCTCTACTCTCTCTGTTGATTAAAATTTAAAACACATATGAGTTTACAACTATATTAATTATTTATTTACTTTAGATAATCAAATTGACTAAACGTCTAAATTTGATCACCAGAATATTATCTGGACCAGATGTACATGCTGGTCTTCTTGGAGGAAGCTGCTGGTGTGGTGTTCTCTGCAAAGTTCCAAAAACAAAAGAAAGAAATTATATAAGCGAAGAAATAATAAAAAATGAAGACTAATCAAAAGTCATTACAAAGTATAAAATTCAAACCTGTAGTTTTGGTCTCAACGTCTCTATGGCTGCTGTGGATTTTTTATTCACTCCAGCACCTTGCTGCTTTTTTTCAAATATTAAAACTATTCACATTTCATATCTAGCCCAAACAAATTAAATAAAAATGAAAAGAGGTTTGAATTCAACCAAAGAGTGTCAAACCTTGCATAATGCCCAGTCTGCTGAGTCAAAAAATGCTCGTTCGTGATCCTTAAACCCACAATAACCACACCAATTATTTATAATCAATCAGTATCTTCTCCATAAATCTAAAACTACTTAAAAATTATATTATAATGTTGGCGTCACGTGCATGGCACGGGATTTAATTTCTATATATATAGTACTATTATATTTTTGAGCTTACTTTAGAAATCAAAGGCTTCTTCTTGGGAGCAAGGCCACCGTATTTGTTTCCCGTGGAAGTCTCCTGTCATTTGATTAAACATCAAATTTTAGAACAAAAACATCAATTTAATAAAATTAAATAATTAATTATTGACTCGACAAAGTTGCACATTGTGTGGTAGATATTTGAGTTCAGTTTTGAAATCATAACGCTCAACCAATTTGCACTTGCCATGCTTTTTGTCTTTCAACTGTAGAAGCTAAGAAGGAGAACACGACACAACAACATTAACTTTCTAGAAGTTTTGACAATAATCTGCCCCACCAAAAAAATAATGCAACGTAATCATTTGAATTTTCACAAGCAAGATCTATCATTTACACCAACGTATAAAGTATATAGAATGCATAAAATAAATTTAAAATACCCACAAAACGGAGACGAACAGCAACATGATGCTAAAATTCTTTCCGTCACCATGTTAATTTGATTTCTATCTAGGTTAATTAATGATTTCCATTCGTTTCTGTTTTTATAAATCAATTTAAACAATTCAAAGCTACTCTATATCAACTTATTACTTGATCTTTTACCTTATCCATGGAATTAGACCAATTCAATTCCCACATTAGAGGTGGGCGTGACTTTTATTTATTTGTTGGAAATCTTTTTATTATTAGCAATCATACGTTTGCACCTGACTAGTTCCAAGGATTAGGCAATTTGACAATATTTTAGATGCTCAATTAATTTTCATGTTTAGTACCCAAAAAAAATGAGAGGAGTTCTTCCGTGAACATGTAACATGAAATTTTGAGGTCTAACTTGACACCCTAAAAAATTAATTAGCACACAAATTTTTTGCCTTGCAAAATAAAAATTATGAAAACTTGAGATTTATTTGGATTGTTTTATTCGTTATCTAATTTATAGTGTGTTAAGTTAGACTACAAATTCACTTCAAACCATAAGTGTTTGCTCTTAATTTATCATAGAATAATATATTTACTCAATATAATATAATGACATTTTTTATTTAATGTGTTTTCTACAGCGCGCATTTGATTGAGAACCAAGTCATGTTGTGCAAGATGAAATGGTAAATGATTTTGAATGAGATTAGCTAGACTAAAGTTTTGGTAAAAATTTGTCCAAAAAAAATTTGGTAAAAAAAAAGCTAGACTAAAATAAAATAGTACTGTATTAGTTAATTACTCTGATGTTCCTATAAACGTGGCGAAAATAATAATAATAAAAATCTAAAAACATGTGGTAGCCCGGCATTGCCACACCAAACAAAACCAAACTTTCTTTTTCCGCTTGAATCGGAACTTTCTCGGTTTCTAATCCCCACATTCCGTCATCGGTGATGACTATTACGGTAATTATTCTTAGAATATACTCTATCTCACGAATTTTCTTAAAAACAATTAATCAAAAATATATCATCCTTATTATTTTCAAAGATACTTCAGTTACGATGCAAATATACAATCATACACAATAAAACGTATAATTTTACATTCAACGCCAAAGATTGTTTCTTTTTTATTTTTAATGACACCCATTTAGATAATGTACTTATATAGAGGATGAGATCACCAAATTGAAAGAAAGATTAGTACCTCATGTTCTTGGGAAGCAAAATACTGGTCTCTGTTGCAATCTGCCATCACAGAAATTACCTATGGAAGCAACAAAGGATCATACTTTGTCAGAAAGAACGATGAGAAAATTCACATGATATTGATTTATGTTTTTGTAAGATATCCCAGAAAGGCAACCTCGGAAATTGATGAGCAAGATAAAAAAAAGCAGAGAGCAGAACACAGAAGTACCAAAGAAGGAAGGAATAATAAACAATATGAGGAAGTGAACACTTGTTTATTATATAAGGAAAGAGAGAAGAAGCATTAAGATAGGATATTGATAATTTATTTACCTTGGAGTTAGAGGAAGGAATCTGAGATAGATGGAGAGGAAGAGGAAGAAAGTGAAAGAAAGAAAGAAAAGAAAGAAGGGATGGGGTTGAGTGAGAGGGTAAGACAAGAATATGAATGTATTAAGTAGTAGCTAGCCAATGAGAAATGGTAAGAGACTTGCATTCATATTAATATGTATGGCAAAATAATTAAGTCGTGATATCAATAACAACAAAAACAAAAAAAAAGGAAAGAAAGAAATCTAATCTTGCAAAATTTGAGGAGTTACGTGGAAGATTTCCATTGGATAGCAGACTTCTCTAGTTCTACCAATAATAACTTTCTTTTTTTTAAAAAAAAAGAATTTTTGTTGAAGATTGAATTATTATAAAATGAAAAGTAGAATTTAGAAAGAAGGGGTAAAAACCTGGCGGGTTGGCGTGAGTGGTAAGTACTCTCGTCCCTTAAGCAAGTGGTTGAGGTTCGATCCCCAGCTCTTGCGAATGGAGCAAATTCACAGGCCAGCTGTCTACCCCCTATATGGGACTTCAGAACAGCGAGGGATTAGTCTCACTTGACACGCGGGTGGGGATAGCTTGGGTAACAAAAAAAAGAAAGAAGGGTAAAAGGGAGAAGACTGTAGGAATAATGGGATTGGAGGAGAGATGAAAAGAGCCGTTAGAATATCAACATCGGTTGGTCCTTTGGCTTAACCTGCACCGTACATCTCATCAACACATGCCAATCATACTCATTACCGACACTTCCAAGCTCCCCCTTCCATCCTTTCTTTTATCCTTGTTTTTGTATTTTTAGAGTCAGTATGCACCAATAACCAAAATTACAAGTGATCAATGGGTAGTTGGTTGAACTGGTAAGTGAGCTGCAACCTCGTAAGGATGAAAACGCGTGTTTGAATCCCGGAAAGCGTTCTCATTGGGAGAGGGGACAACCTTGGCTATGTGGGCAACACTCTTACCCTACGAATTCGCATTAGTTAGTTACCAATAAGTACCATATTGCTTGACAGTGTTTAACAAAAATTACTAAGTGTATCTGATTAAATCTATGATTTAAATTGGCGCCATAAAGTTTACTTTTTGTTCAATTTATTCCTCTAGGAATGTAGTAGGCCGGAAGGAAATATCCTATTTCCATATATAGTTATTTCGGTAATATAGTTCTATAAAATTATGTGTCACTCTTTCTTTTTTTTTTTATGAAATATGTGTCACTCTTTCTATTTGAAATATAAGATTATATTAATTTAATTAGATTAAATGTTTTAGTTAAATTAGTTAAAACACTTGATAGAGCACTCTGCCACTGACATCTATTCCCACCCTCTCGCTTTTTTTTATTTATCATTGGGGATGAATAGAAAAAGTTTCATATAAATATATGTAAGAATGGATGGGATATAATTTATTCATGATAGCCTATGTTTTTTTTATCAGAATGATATATGTTATGTCTTCACTGTCACGCATTCCCTAATTCACGTGTCACGCAAGCATTAAGGGTACGTTTGGTTCGTTGAAAGTAATGAAATGGTAGCGTAAATAATTTGAAAAGTTAAGGGTAATATGGTCATTTACATATATCCTGGGGCCCACAAGTTTTCTCTCTCCATCTCACTTCATCTCACACTTATCGTGGGGCCCACAAACTTTACTCTCTCATCATTACCCTTACTTTCCATCTCTTACCCTTTCCATTTCTAATTCTTTACTTTCTTTCACACAACCAAACAAACTCTAATTTTGTGTAAAATTCCAGTTTGTGGATGTACTTGTGTCAGCGGTGTGTTTTATTATAATCAATTCATGCATTTACAGCAGGCAATAATGGAAGCTTTGGCATGTGTTTTGTGTGTGGCATTAGGATTGTGCCCACATGAAGTTCTCATATTTACATGAGCAATCCCAAAATCATGACTGAGTCATGTTATTTGTACTGGACCCTCCCAATTATTGATTCCCCTTATCTTTAATTAAATTACTATTTATATTTTAACTTGCATGACTTGTGTTAAAAAATTTCATGTTTAACTTAAATAAGTTGTGTTATAATTTTTATTGTAGCTCAAATCTTGGACATTTTATAGTTATTTCTTGTTTTTATCCATTCAATCCATACATCAATGTTATGAGGCAGGCAGTCTTTTATTTAATAGCACAATGTACAAATGTTTTTTTTCCTTTCTTTGTCCATTTTATATTCCTGATTCCTACTATAAATTTTCTGCCATGGAGATTCCTTCTATAATGTTAATAAAGAATATACCTTAAATATACCTTCATGCTACCATTTTATTTTTTAAAATATTCTACTGTTAAAGTAATTATATCCGATACACTATCATGCACAAAAAAAAGTTACAATAACAACAAAATTTTCATTTTCAATTTTCTAATAATACAACTACTTGTACATTTTATATTTCTCGTCAATGTGTATACTTTTATATATAACTAAAAATTTATCATTCAGTTGTTTACAAAGAAAAATCTAATGTCATTATTGTATATCATAATCAAAAGATTGGAATTTTGAATTGCCATATAGAACTTCCGAGTATGCCCCCATCGCTTTGTATCATTCACAGAATTGGTGTTACATATTTTATTGATGTCATAATTTTGAGATTGAAACTTGAAAGAAAGAGAAGAACGAAGAACACATGGTCCACCTACATTTGAGGGGTTGACACGAGCAAAGAAGATGATGACCGACACTAAAAACACAGTCTGGCCATTAATAATAATTAAAAAAAGAATATGCCAAGATTTTATTGAATATTTCATCATCCTAATTTATCACTTCCATATAACTATCCCCACCCTGAAAAGTGACAATCGATCTTAATTAACACTAACATTACATATCAAAAAGCCGTTGGCCAGAAAAATAGATACATCTAAAAAAAGCTTTTTTAAATATCCCAAGATATTTTGGCCCAAATCACCTGTATTGAAAAGAATTTAAACTCTCGAAGATATAGTGTTAGTTTAGTGGAAGTCCATAAGCCTATCAAGCAATGCCAATTGGGCATATTGCCACCATAACCCTATCTACATTGATGTTGTTCTCATCTAACGTAGCCATCAAATAATTGAGATAGAAGGCAACATCCCCATAAAGGGAAAAAATATATTAAAGTGGCCAACAAGACACTTGAAGCAAAAACAACCAATCAGGATGGATGAATGAGTGACTCTCAACATTTACAGTACACCAAAAAAAGGGTTAATGACTTAATGCTTAGAAAAAATAATAATTTCACCTTCCTTATATTTGCCTCCTTAATGCTTAGCCCTTAGGAAAAGGCTAATCATGTCAATGAGACACTGACTATATGTTTTTTTATAGGCATATATTCTTGTATTTGAGACAATCATCTTCAAGACAATATTGGACACTAAATGTAAACACCTTTATTAGTGGAAATTAGAACATTGATTCAACATGTATAAGATCAACCATTTTTCGTAGACGTAACCTCGTTGGTGTCAGGTCAAAAAAAAAAACCATCGATGGTGGAGGTAAGTGGTTGTCGTTTTCAAAGGGTAAGTACATTGTCAAAGAATAAAGGTGCAAGACAGCCCAGAAAAAGACCAAGCCCTGTTAAATTGTTTGGGCTTTAGCATACACTTGAGTGATTGAAACGAACCACAACTTCAAATATTCAATACTCATCAGTCAACAATTACATCAACTTGCCAATAATGCACGTTGTCGCTTCATTATTGGCTTTCAAACTTATATTCACTTTCCCCTATTTTACATTGGCAGTAAAAACACTCTTGCTTGCTTCACCTACATACATAATAACACCAATCATCCACAATTATTAATTTCTCTTACAAATAGCCACCTATACTTTATGATACACTTGAGAAAGACACTTTTTTTTTTGCATCTCTCAAATTGGGAATTGCACATAAAAATACTTAGCTATATCTATCAACAATTGGGCTGACAGATATAATCATATTTCTTTTCTTTGACTAAGACTTGATTTCTTGGGAAGTTTGGACAGAAATGGAATGTTTGAGATCACCAATGTGAAGCTCATGGTCACCCATTGGGATTCTTCGAACCCCAAACTCATCCACAACACTAAGATGGTCACACACATGAACTGGTACCTTGACCCTTTGCTTTGACCCAGCAGGCACATAAACCTTATGGAATCCCACTAATTGCTTCATGTCAGACCATTTTCCAGAAGGTGGCTTTGAGTACACCATAACTGTGTGGGTCCCATCCATTTCACCTTCATTTTTCACATCAACATGGAGTCCTAATTCCAAGGAGTCACAATTAGCATGGCTCACTTTCAGTCCATGGCTTGAGATTATGCTTGAGTTTGTAAGAGCCTGGAGGCTAGCTAAAGATACTGAGACTTGTTTGGGTGCAATGGCTAGGGAGTGGCTGAATCTGGTGTAGCTAAGCCCAAAGCCGAATGGGAACACCACTGGGCCCTTGTAGAATCTGTAGGTCCTACCAGGGTACCCTGCTGCAGGGTTTGGTCTCATGTCCATTATTGTCATTGGCACTTTGGCCACATACTCTTCTGGGTACCATGTCATTGGAAGCTTTCCTCCTACAATAATAATGCAAAAATAATCAATTCATAACACAAATGATGATAATTATTAATCATGTATATTTTTTTTTTCTGTTTTTTACCAAATAATTTTTTTTTCTTTGTTGCAACTATACCTGGGTTTGTAGTGCCAAAAAGGACGTCGGCTATGGCGGTTCCTCCGGCTTGGCCCGGGTAGCCCACCCACAAGATGGCGCTGATCTTTGGGTCATTCTTGGCAAAAGTGACATCGATGGGCCCACCGGACATGAGGACCAAAATAACTGGGCCTTTGGAGGCCCGGGCCACCCGTGAGACAAGCTCCTGTTGGAAGCCTGGTAGGAGAAGCCCAACCCTATCCCTAAATTCGGCTTCTATGGATTGGTCCAGGCCCATCACTAATACTGTTGCATCTGCATGCCTTGACGCTAACTCTGCTGATCCAAAGAGCTGGTTTCCTTTACACATAACATCATTGCATCCATTTTGATGAACAGTCTTAGCGTATCTTGCTATCCCTCGCAAAGGTGATGTGTAACCACATGCCACACCTACATGAATCAACCACATAATTTAAAATTTATGTTCAAAACTTTAAATAAATATATAAATGGACTAAAGAGTATATGGGATGTGGTTGACTTTTTTAAAAAAATTATAAGAAACACAAACTGGCTACTTGTAAATTGATTTGCTTTATTTTTTTTCTTTAAATTAATTTATTTAACATTTAAGTAATATGTAATCTTATAATATATAACAAATGTTATGATTAAGCTGTTCATTTTGCTTAATTTATTTCTCCAAAAAATGGTCAATTATACATTCTATTTAACAACGGGGGAACTGATAATAGATTAAATGAGATTTACTTACCCGCATAATTTCCTATCATAGTGGTAGTAACATCAGAGTTGGGTCCAATGACTGCTATGGTGCGGTGGCGCGTAGGGGATAATGGGAGAGTGTTTCCTTTGTTCTGCAAGAGAACTATACCTTGTCTTGCGGCTTCAAGGGCGAGTTCTTGATGGGCTGGTGTGCACACATCTTTTGGGCCCAAGTTCCCGTAAGGATGGGCCGAAGGCTCGCCATCGAACATGCCCAATCTCATTTGGACCGTTAGAAGATTAGCCAAGGCAAGATTAAGATCATTCTCTGTGATATGGCCCAATTTAATGGCATCCTCAGTGTGAAGGGCCAAGAAGGGCCCACAATCCAAATCCAAGCCTGCTTTAATTGCATCAGCAGCTGCCTCCTCAGGTGTTTGTGTGTAATGTTGAGTGTCATACAAAACCCCAACTGAATCACAATCCGAAACTATATACCTGATCATGTAGCAAAACAATCAATGTCAATTAAGATTTGAAGAAATATAGTTACTCCTAACTAAAACACTCACTCATGAAGGTGAACTTATTCATAAATATAAAATTTTTTTCTATTTTCTCACATTTTTTTCTGAATTACCCCATCCATACTCCTCACTAATAAATAGGTACGGGGAGTAGTGTGAGAATAAAGGAATGTGATTATAATGTTTTAGTAACATTATGTGATTACGGTTAAACTAATATCCTTAATATAGATAAACATTATATGTCTTATATTTAGGAACCGATGAAATGATAAAATGGGAAATAGGAATTGGGCCTGACCCATTGAGCTTCCATTGGCCACGGATGGTGTCACGGAGAAGCTGGGGATCAGCACAAGTGGGCTTTCCATTTACTTGATTGTATGAACACATCACACTAGCCACTCCTCCATCTACAACACATGCTTTAAACGGCACGTCGTATGTGTCGGCCAAGTCTTGCTTACTTACCTGCATTATATCACACTCAATGTTACCATCTTTTCCATTCTTTGAATTTTTTAACGTATATTGTAGGACCATAATTTGACGTCCCTCTCCCCAACCCGTGCTTCATTATATCTCCAAAATCAAAGGTAAAGAAAGAATGTTGTTAACATTTTCAAGTAGACGCCATCCTTAATTGTCAAACATGCATAAAACGACAACATCAATTACTCAGAAGCCAACTTCCCTTTCAACAACGTAACTTGCACATTTCCGTGTCATTAGTGGGAGAAAAAGATAAAACACATTAATTGTTTTTTATTTTTATAAATTTGAAATCAAATAAATTGAGTTGAAGGGCGAAATGTGTATATACGAGTAGACATAAACTATACATTATGTCGTGCCATTTTTACCCTTCAAACTAGATTTTATATTAAGGAAGTACATTAGTTACCACATACCTTAGCATTGAAGTGGAAGCGGTCAATGCCTTTCCAGTTATCAAGATCATAGGCAGTGTAATGTTTGCAACATGCCGCCACCTTCAAGCGGTTGCCGGGGCCATCACCTTGGAGTCCCCGGACATAGTTGGCGGCGTACTTGGCCGCCACGGTAGGGTCCTCGCCGGGAGTCTCTTGACCGCGGCCCCACCGTGGGTCACGGAATATGTTCACATTAGGGCTCCAATATGTTAAACCAGCCATTCCTCCATTGTACATTGCTCTTGCCTCATCTGAAACAACCTGCATCCAACATCACACAAACTTCCTAGTTATTTTTCTTGCATTCCTTGGGCCAAAAGCCAAAATATTTTTTTTTAAAAAGAAAATTATTGAAATGAAATATTGCGTGTTTGTTAGTGTGAAAGCGTCGCATGCACGTTCTTAATAATATCTCTCCAACAGAATATATGTTGACATCTCTCCAATATCTATTTATTCTCTTGCATAAGAAAGAACGATCTGATTGGCCAATTATTACGTACGCACATACACACATCTCATCCTTCAGGGAAAGTGATATGCTATCAGTGGTTGCAGCTCATTTGACAAAAAAGAGCAATCAAATGGCCTTAATATAAATACACATATATTATTGGAGAGAGATAAATAATACTCCATATATTAGTGAGACTTGTACTCTTTAATAATGATATATTTATATCTTTTTTTTTTTTTTTGCAAAAAGATACAATTTATGCCGGAGAATTAAAGAAGGGAGAAATAACAGAGGATCCCTGATGTTGATGGCCTGACGTAAACTTCTTGAAAGGAAACCATAATATATACAATTCAAATTTTTTTGCAAGTTGCATGGGTTATAACTATAAGTGGGCAACTTGATGATTTTCCCAGATTTAATACTAAAATTGAAAATAAAAAACAACTATATCATATTAACGATTCCTAACTTCTTGACAGATTCCCCTTTAATTTTGAATAAAAAGAACAAATTTATATCATTGATATAACATGTTTTTTATCCTTATTAAATAGAAGGTATATCGTATTACATACCATATATGTATGTTTTTACAGGGTTATATAATGAGGAGTGCCTGGTTATAATGAGAGGTGTGATTGTTAGGTATTATGAGGAGATATTTTAATAATTCACATAAGAATCTTCAGCTCAAACTTTCAACAATTTGGTTGGTTGCATATGACGTGATTTGTTCAAACACTTAGCTAATAAATGATAATTAATAAAACATAGGGGACCTTGTCTGTATTGTATGCCACCTCTGTAACCAAAGTCATAGAGTAAGAAATAATTAAGCAACGCATGTATACAAGCATGGCCACCTAAAGCTCAATAATAGTAGCTAGTATGCTATACTTTTTCTTCACCCCTATTTATTTATCTTTAATTTATTAAAAAATCACCCACCAAGGAAAAAATCTATAATAATGCACTAGGAAATATAATTACTTTTAAATCTAAATTGTTTGCGTCCTTTTAATAGGGGATTTTATTCAAAGTTAGTAATAAGTATACTTTCAAATTTATAACAAAATACATTCTGTGTGTAAAAAAAATAAAAATCTCAATTAGGACAAGAAAATGGAAACAAAAGAAACTATCAATCTTAAGACTTAGATCAATTAATAAATTTTCAAAAAAAAAATGGTATAATAAATGAAATGATGTCATGCAAAACCCACATTATCAACACACGAATGAAGACCAACCAATCTCATGCTTTGTTATGCTGTCTTTGTTACTTTTATGGTTTCGTGGATGGACTCTCAACGTCTCATCTCACTTTATTTTATTATGAAATCCCCAATAAATTAAATTATATTAATTTCTTACATCAATCTCGTAATTAATTTTACTGAGGCCACATTGCTCGCACATGGCGATGGGATGGAACAAAGCATAAATTAACCGTCCTTTCTACTTTTATTGCATTTTTCCACGCATCCATCCAAATTACTTTGAGCTAGCTCTGTTTCATCAGTCATCAAAGGCTTAAAAGTTGCACTAAAAAGTAAAATTCATACCCCTAAGTAGGGTTCATGTTTCAATTTAATATAAGCTTAATTTTAACCACTATAAGCATGCATGTGCTTGTATGACATTATATTTTTGACCTATGGCTATATATAATTCATTTCATACTTATTTAATCTCAACAACATATAGAATATAATAATTGTATCTCTTATACTCAAAAACATTAATTTAAATATGTAAAATAATGCATGGATGATATTTCACTAATTTTTAATACAGTATCCAATTATTATTACACACTGTCTTAATACGCCTTTTTAAAAATGAATAAAAATACAGACAATGAGGTAAAACTAGTCAATTATTTAACAAAACATTGACAAAAAATGTATTTTCTAAAGCTTAAGAATTTTACTATGAAATTCTAAATTGTAAAAATATGATTTTTGTTATATATGTAGAAGGGAAAAATCAATTGAATTAAATTACCACGCACATTAATATGAACGGATAATTAAATAAAACACGTTTGGCTGATAAAAGAAAGTAACGAATATTAGGATTAGAAGGAGAGAAAAAGAGAAGAAGAATATGATGATGATTATGAAGAAAAAGAAGGAAATGGAGAAAATAAAAGAGAGAACATCTGACCCGTCCGATTTCACGCCAGAGAGATTGATTAAAGGAAGCAGCGGTGGTGATGACTTGAGGGAAACTAGTGGCCCCAGGGAAGGCCCCACCAAACCTAGTTCCGGGGCCCACATTAGACACACCATGAAGTGCCTCCGACCACCACTCATATCCTTGAATTCCCAAACGAGGCACAGCAATGGCATTATTAACCACCAGTCTTATCTTCTCAGGCAATGTCAGCCGTCCGATCAAATCTTGAACCCTCACATGAATTGGCACATTTGTCCTGCAAAACTTAAGGGTCCTCGTCAACCCATTTTTTGGGTCACATGCAAATGGAACCCGACCAGACCCAAATGATGACACACACCATAGAGCTAAAACAAGGTACAAGATGAAGAAACGGCTCTTGTTGTTGTTATTAATAGCCATTTTCATATGTAAAGAGAGGAATGAAAGTGAAGGGGAGTGTGATAGAGAGAGCCTTGAAGGAATTGGTGGTGGATTATAGCCATATATATAGATATGTGTGTGTGGGGTGAGATGTGAAAGTTGCGTCTTCCACAAGAGTTTGGTTGGTTTTGGATACTCGATAGAATTAATATCTAATATAATGCTGAAAGAGAAGTGAGAGTTCATTTCATGATTGGATTTCCACGTCGTTGGGGTTTTTACAATGACTTTGTAACTATAAAATCCAAAAAACCTCAGTTTTATTATTAGTATTACTAATTGTTGTTGTTATTTACTTTTAGAGTGAGTTTATTAAACAGTGTAACACGTAGTTAGCTAGGCTGAGTGGGTTAGATATGTATGGTTCTTGCCTCTGATATCTCCAACCCATTTCTATATTGTTGTTTGCTTGCGGTTACCTAAGATATTAAAAGATCCTTTTGAATAATTAGAGTCGTCACAAAGTTAACATCTCAAACGAACTGATGAAAGCAGTAGTCATTAACACGAGTCGCTTGACAAATTAAGAATTTATTGCGTTTTAATTATAACTAAAGCTATATAGTTATGGTGATACCTGTTTGGTATTTATTTACGTTCTTATGTTCATAAGTTAAACGTTGAACGTCGTGATATATATATATATATATATATATATATATATATATATATATATATATATATTGAAAATTAAACTTTGCTTCATTATATTGTTCGTGACCTGTTGTTGGTAAAAAAAATTATTCTTGATCTGAATTTTGATAATTTACTAATATAGCTGATCTTGTAAGAGCTAGCTAGCTCATGCCTAATATTGTTTATTAGCAGACGCCATGACTCGTATCAGTTAAAAGCAAACAAAAACAGAAGGACCAAAAACAAAGTTTTGAATTATATTTTCCATAAAGCATAGCTGGAGTCATGTGCAGGCGTATTAAAAAATAAATCAAAATTTCAAACAGTTCAACCAAGATGCTGTTTTGAGTTGACGTGAAACATCATGAGCAATATAGTATATGTGTATCAGTGTATATATTATCATCACAAGTTGGGTAATTGGTCCTTTTTGATAATATATATTCTTTTTTTTGTTTTCCAAATGTATCCCGCATGTGTATCAAGTGAGACTGCTGTTCTAAAGTCCCATATATATAGGGGGTAGGCAGCTGGCCTAGAATTTGTTCCATTCACGACAAGGGATATCGAACCCACAACCACATGCTTAAGGGATAAGAGTACTTACCACTCACGCCACCCCGCCAGATTTGGTCATATATATTCTTCTTTGTTTGTATATATATATATAATCTCTAGTCTTTATTAAATAAGGTTAAACGGTTGAAGTTAATAGGAAAATATGAAGAGAAATTAAAGATCCAACGAAGTCCAAATATTTGACGATTTCTGAGAGTTCCCCTCACCAAATACAAAGACTTTGTTGACACCAAAAAACTTACTTTTAGGTGTTTACCAGTGAGCGAACAATTAATTTCGTACATGATGTCACTTGAACTGACAAATACACAAAAATTATTTGACCTATCTAATAATCTATAATTATACGAGTTTTGAATATATAAGCTGTAATGTTTTTCTTTCTTTGCTTTGTTATTTTTGTCAAGGTTATTGTTGGCCTGTATGCCATGAAAGAATGAAGATTTTTTTTAGACTGAACGAACGAATGATGCATTTTTGCTGTATTTGTATGGACAAATACATGTATATATGTTCATTTAATTTATTCAAAAGAATCTTGGCCAACTATTTCATAAAAGGGTCCACAATAAGCATTGATTGAGAAAGTAGAAGAAATGAGATAAACACAAATACATTGATTGGATAAGGGTGGCAAAGCATAAGATATCCATTCTGTGTATCCTTCCATGTGCTGCAAGAAATTATTCAGAATAAATTAAGGCCACGCAATTCTATTTTTTTTATATATATATATATATATATATATATATATATATATATATATATATATATATATATATATATTAGTGACAGCAACGAGTGATAGGGTATGATTAAAATAAAAAAGTGAGACTAGTATACGCAATATATGGTTTGTGGTTTTTCTTGTTTTTTATAAACATTGTCATGACCAGAGTGCATGAACACTTACTTAATCTCGTCTGGTCTAATATTTTCTTCATGATGTAAAAGTCCTACAAACTTATTGATTGCAATTAAATCTTTTTGATAAGGATCTACTGTAAAGCTCTTGCATATCTAGAGTTGAAAAACGAAATGAATAGCGCTAAGTTTGTGCAAGATTCACCGTCTTATTCTCTCTGTTTTAACTATTCAAGAGCGTTATTTTTAAAATTTCTATCACTCTGAATTCTATGAATTTTAAAATAATTAGAGATTCCATCTATAAGAAAAACGTTCTGTACATTATTAGTAAACCATATAGAATTCAGACTACTATTCAATACTTAGCTTTCTCTCAAAGGAAAGCATAAGTTTTTTTTATATATATATTTCCAGGCATAACATATACATTTTCATAACTAATTATTGAGTTAACCTATTGATAAAAATACATCCATATATCGATATATAATTATATACAGACTACTGTATGATACCTTGATAGGGGAGATAAAGCCTGATAGTATCAAAATTTTTAACGATGAGAATGACTAAAATTACATATACTTTTGTTTTAAATGATGTTATTTACAAACTAAGACAAAAACTTGAGGTGGTTCCCTTCCGCGAAAATCCCCAACAATATTCGAGCGGCGCAAAGCCACTTTCATGTATACTTAATTTATGAGTGATGATTTAAAAAAAAAAAAATTGGACTTATTACAAAGTTACTAATTAACGACAACTATTTTATTTATATAAAATTAGCTTGAAAAGCGGATTCAATAATGGGAAGGACTAAAAATCATATTAAGAGAATATGTGGGATGGGACCTTCTAACTAATATGTCATTGGATCACTATATTAAGGGCATCATCAAATAAAGTTGTGTCTTTTGCCTTTCTTTTAATCATTTTTTTAGATATGACTAATTAGCAACGTCCTTTAATTACCTAGCCTGTGATGTCCAAACAGTTAGGCACTTATCTTTGGGGCTCCTAAAGAATAAGCTTGTGTGCGCACTGTTTTTTTCTATATTTAGTTCAACACCGATCATAAGGTATAATTGGGTGAATGGGGACAAATTAGAGCATAATGGAAGGAGCACCAACCAATTTTTTTTGGATCAAACTTCAACTTGAAGTATCAGCACTAGCATTGATTATTTGATTTACATATCCCTTCTTATGCATGTAACGTACCTTGAAATCAAGAAGTTCACTCTCAACTAATTGTCTCACAGACAAATCTAATGCCTTTATGATTTCTACTGACTTATTATTTGAAGCAAAGTACAATGAATCGCATATTTCGAAGCACTCGATCTAACCACACAACGATTATATACATCGTGATGGGGACACACGCACACATACTAGTGAGGTGATTTTAAAATGTTGGACACATACGTTAAAAATTTACCTCGTTGGATTTTAATACTAAAATAGTTGATGTAAATAAGTTATGAAAAATACAATTTTTCTGAAGGATGTTGAGGTTGCATCACTTCTTCCTTGGTGGATCAAACTTGTAGGTGACCTGTTCGGTTGATGTCTGTGGGCCCTTGTGATATTTAACAGAATTCACAGAGACTATGCAACAGCTTTCATGTTGACACAACATCGGACACATAAGCTAGCTTATCAATTTGATAACTACTTATTAATATGGTTTCATGATCATTGAACTTGTTGACAAGTTGGACTCTCGTTTGCTTGCCTGAATTGAACTACATTGTTTGCTTCATACGGTAGTTCTGGACCCATTATTCCTGCATCTTTCTTTATCTAACAAATGGGGTGAAAATAAGCCATTAATTAAATGTAATGAATATAGGTCCTTGAGAGAATTATAGTTTAAATGTATGTGGTTACAATAAATTTGTAATGTCATAGGTTAATAACTAATTTAACTAACATTCTTAATCTAATCAAATTAGAGAGAATAATTTTATATTTAGGAACGATAATTACAGCCATACTGAATGGATGAATCTCTTAACTATCAATGTTACAGGTTAAGATTGCACAAATTGTAAAATCGTTGGTTTCAGTTTCACACAGAGTATTAGAGATTGAAATTACACGTAAGAATATGTTATGATATCATATCTTGTTGTGGAAATGCCAACTCAGATGAAGCTATCTACTTTGAGTGTAACATAGCCTTCAAAGCATTCTTTCTCTGACTGATCTGTGTGTGTTTTTGTGTGTAGAGAGAGAGAGAGAGGATAGAGATTGATGAGGTGGCGAAAGAAAGTGGGAGAAAAGAGGATAGAAGAAAAAGACCCACCCACACAAATCCTATCTGTTCTAGTAGTTAGCAACTTTGGATCATAAGCTTACTATCTATCTTAGCTAGGATTTTGTATGCCCTGATCATATGTGTATGTGTGTGATTATCATCTCCAACTTTATTTGCCAACGTCTGCCTCATGCCTATCCCTACATGTCCACTTCAATCTCTGTCAATTTTAAAAATTAGTTCCGTCCTAATTAACTTGGATTTATGTCGAGTGAGATGTAGGTTATGTGATTATTTAATTTGTGTGTGTCGATTTCTCACAAAAGCTTTGTTTTAGCAATTTACATTGGAAACTACTATGTGAAGAAAATGCTCTTGATATATATAATGGGGAGGTGTAAAAATATTCTGATAAAAAAAAAGGTGTAAAAATATTCAAGTGATTGTGATTAAGGTATAAAAATACTTATGATTGTTTTGAGCAAAAATAATGATAACATTTCAAAAGAGGGATAAAGGTACTCATTATAGAATCATTTCAACTTTTTTGGAGAAATTAAAGATACAAAATCAATCACTTTAAAATATTTATAATTATTTTTTCCCTCAAAATTAACTTATTCTACGTATAAACTAACATATAATCTAATTACATATGATTATAATTTAGTGATCTAATTTGTTTCCTCAATTTCCACAACAAAAAAGTCAAAGTGATCTTATAGGATTAATCGGCTAGAATTTACGAAAAGTTATAAATTTAGATCATAAAATGGATTAAATTAAAAATTTTATATTACATGATTAAAACAAACCTCTCCGTATTAATGATGTTTGTTCCATTTAACGAAATATAGAAACAACAAATATGTAAACGATGATTTTTTTTTGGTAAAGACTAACGAAACATGTTGAATATTTAATTTTTAGTATAATCATTCTCATTTTTTAAAGTTTCGCCCTTTTAATTATCATTTAATAGTAGAACTAGCATTTATATTTGCCAAATCAACATTTTTTCGGTAATAATAAAAAATACAAAAATTGTCTTCTCAAATATGAAAGACTAAATATATTTTTGAACTTATTTTCTGATTTACTACTCAATACCTCCGTATTAAACTGTGAGAATTACAAAAAAATTTCTTTAACTTAAAAATAATTTCATAAAAATTCTTTTGTTTTTCTAATCCATGATTGTTTTACAACACAATCCTTTCTTTACTTGTCATAAACAAA
Organism: Mimosa pudica; assembly: GCA_029929735.1. Lineage (NCBI taxonomy): Eukaryota > Viridiplantae > Streptophyta > Magnoliopsida > Fabales > Fabaceae > Mimosa > Mimosa pudica. The sequence continues at coordinate 6,373,496 of JAKELP010000016.1, read as the reverse complement.
CATTGTTCAATAGCTTTTCAAGTGTAAATGATTGAAGAAGGCTGCTTTTTGAAAACTTAACGCACATTTTTATAAATAATTCACTTATCTTATTTCTTATTTTAGGAAAAAAATATATATTAAAAAATTCAGTATAATAGTAATTTTTTTGAATGGATCAGTATAATAGTAATTGATTAAGTGTTGAATGGATGAGAACAAAACGGGGGAAGAAAGATACAGAGCTTCTCTTTAGCTGCAGGCCTGCAACGACAAACTGTGGTTATGGGCTTTGCCCATTATGAGCCATAACATAACATTCTTATCCTTAAACGACAGCGACTTTCACAGTTAATTAGTTTTTGCCCAACTTCCTGCTAATACTACTTTCTTTCTATTCCTTTTTTTTTTAATTTGATTTGGCAAAGCATGGTTTCGTTGTTATGAAGCTATATGGTATTCTACCTTTACCAAAAAAAATATGGTATCCTACCTTTAATTTCTTGGTTCACACTTCATCGGCTCTCTCGATCTGCAAATTTAAAACTGTCTTGCCTTCGGATATGAGAAATAATTGAACTCTCCAAATTATTCTTGATTTATTTTTTATAATTGGATGCAAAAAGTCTCATATGTGTACGTTTGTACATGTGTTTTTGTGTATTTATGTTTTAAATCCAAAAAAAATTGCAAAAGAAGATTATTACACGAGATATGGAAAGATTTTTTCTTCTACCAAAAATTTATGGACGACGAGCTAGATAAGCTCAATAAGAATCTCATATACTAAAATAATACTCCCTCCGGTCCTAAATATAAGAACTAATTGACTTTTTCTGGAAAATCCTTAAAAAGGAAAATAAGTTAATTATAAATTGATTTACCTAATTTTTCCCTTAAACTAGTTTATTTTACTTATAAATTAATGGATAATCTAAAAATATATCAAATATGTCATCATTTAATAACCTATTTCGCAACCTTAATTTCTAAAAAAAAAGTCAATTAGGTCCTATATTTAGGACCGGAGGTAGTATGTGGTATCTTTTGATTTAGATTAAAACCATTTGACTTTTAATTTCTGTCCCAAAAAATCTGTCCAAAAAAACTCTGCGTTTAGTTTTTAAAAATTTTATTTTTCCTTAACTTGTTTTCCCAAAGATACATATAACCTTTTGATTTTAACCAAACTGAAAATGATTATTTATTATAAAACTAGGACATATAACAGTGTAGAAGAAAATGACACTTGGCTTAAACAAGTTCAAGACTTCTATTACATGCTGTTTCAGCAAGTTAATGTGTAGTTTCCTGATTAAGATGATAATCTTTTGGGCCAACGTGATAAGAAATCGTTTTGATTGAAATTAAATTGTTTGTGCCCATCATTTTTAAAGTATATTAACTTGCCCTTATATTTCATTTAATATTTTTTTTTGACCGTAAATTTCATTTAATATTTCAAAGCTATAAACAATTGAGCGAGCATTAAATTAACATTTAGTCCAGGTAGGACTGCGGTAAAACCCGTCACATACAGTTAAATCAACAGTTGTTTAAGATGGATAAAACGTAGCAAACAATAGTGTAAAACTGATTTCAAATAAAACAATCAATAATAATATTTTCAGAAGTTTTTCAATTAAAATATTTAAACTAAATAATTATTGAGTGTAAACGATGTTTGTATGCGCATGCTTATTTTACAATTCATGATTTTTTTTTACTTATCCACAATTTCATGTGAGTTTTTATATATATAAGTATGCTTATATCAAAAGTTAAAAACATGATTATGAGAATTAATAGAATAGAGAAATTCTTAGGTGAACCTGGTGCACCAGCACATTTGTGGTCTGACCAATTAAAACTTGACATCTCAATTAAAATAATCCAATCATCCTGCTGATGTGACATACATATTAAATAAAAATATTTCACAATTAATTGTGCCCTATTTTTGTGGATCTAGAACTCCTTCCCCAAATTCATCTACCAAACATATCCTTCCCTGCAGGAGCCCAAGAAATTTGCAGAGGACCTCTCATCAAGCCAATTCATTCGAAATCTCAAATCTTTCTGGTGCAGTACACATGTATTCTCTACAAGGGTTTTAAAGCCGGACCGAGCCGGACGGTCCGACCGGTCGGACCGTCGGCCGGTGGCTAAAACGGCCCAATCACCTCGATTGGGCCGGGTTACTGTACAGCCCGGGTTGACCCGGGGTTGACCCGGGTCGACCGCTGTTGACCCGGGGTTGACCCGAGTTGACCCGCTTTTGACCCGGCCAGAAATTGACAACTGCAGAAAAAAATATATCAACAGAAAAAAAATGAACTTGATTAAAAAAATATCTTCATTCTAATTATATTAAGTTATTAAGTATTAACAATATTTATATATTTAATTTTCATTAAATTATTACGTCACCGGTTCGACCGAACGGTCCAACCGTTTCAACCGTTTCAACCATGACCCGCTCAGTTTTCCGGCTCGACGTCCGGCTCGGGTTTTAAAACCTTGATTCTCTATTTTTCCGCCCAAAGTTTCAATTTTTTCCATAACCCATTTCCAAAAATTGATCGATGAGGAAAGGTAGGTTTTTTTTGTTCGTTTTGATTAATGTTATGATGGATTTGAGTTTTCACAGAAAGTAAAAAGGTCTACATGGGTTTCGGTTTTCATTGAAATGGGATCAGACCAGACACCACACAAACCCAAAGGAACATGACAGAATCCACTCATCCAAAATTCTGCTATTGAAGGAGGAGCCTCGTCGGGGAGAAGATTTTTCCAACTGTTGATTTGGGGGAGACTGGGTTCTCTTTGACGAAGGAATGTGGGGATTCAGTTTTTTTCGATGAAAAGATACGGTTGAAGAAGATGGGGAAATTATAAATTTATTTTAGAGAAATTTTTAATTTAATAGTACGCCACATCAACAGGATGATTAGGATTCATTTTAATTGATATGTCATGTTTTAATTGGTCAGACCACAAATATGCTGGTGCACCAGATTCACCTAAGAATTTCTCGAATACAATAATAGATGGTTTGACGCAATATGAACCTAGCACCAATTTTCTAGATTTTAAACATTTTTTTAAAGAACAGTGTGGTGTTCACCCCATTTTCCATTATTGTTTTTCAGAATACTGTGTTGTAGGTGGATAGATTGGTTGGAGAGGATGAATATGAAAAATTGAAAACCAAAATTGCAAGCAATTAACGAATCTGTTTGAAGTTTGAACTTTGAAAGTGATGCTCAAGTCTATGTAGTGTGCATAATTAGTCAGCTAAGCTAAGCTACATAGTACTTTCATTAGGGAGGTTACGTAAGTTGTTTAATTCTCTTGGACGCCACTTTCATATTATCCAAAATGCCTCTCACCTTCTAGATGTTACATCTCCTCATTAATTACTCTAATCACCACTCCAAAGTAACATCAATAATAGTGATAAGCTCAAATTCATTCAATAATTCTTCTACTTTTCACACATTATTTTTATGGTCTTTATTGGGTGTAGGCAACCACTTGCTTTGATGCCTCCACCATGCATTCAAGGAATTTGACTTTCCATGTCACTTATGTTTCATTAGAGGTTGAATGTACACAATTAGTTTTTTTGAGAAAAAATATTAAACCCCATGACAAATATGTACTAGAGAGCTTCAATCTAAACCACGTTTTCAAGTTTCAGTTTATTTTGGTTTTGGATTTCGGATGGATATTTAGTCTTTTTTTTTAGTAAAAGACAAAATTATATTAATAATAGTAACGATTAATTGAGTTTTATAACATTGACATAAGAAAAAGAAGACAGTAAAGCATGACGCAGAACAATCTTCTTATAGTAAACAAACAAAAAAGTTTGATGAGTTCTATAATATCTCTGATGTGGTGTGATTAGGGCTGCACAAATGATGGACTCGACCGGGCCACCTATATGCCCTGGTCATGTCCTAAATAATTGTCGGGCCAAAATTTTTGACCCGAGACCCGGTCATGTCCTGTTTGGCTCGACACCAAGATCAGGCAGGACATGACCGCAAGGCCACATGACGGACCAAAATGGTCATGCCAAGCACAAAATGAGAGAAACTCAACCCCAATTTTAGAAAGAACAAAGGAAAAATTTGATCATCATTCATCAATAACAATTAAGAAGCATCAATGCAATGATAAATATAATGAGTCACATATAGCTACTACAAAAAGAAGTTAGTGATCACTTTGAATATAGCTCTCGACCAAAATAAAATCACTTTGAATATAGCACCAATTACTCTAAATTGAAAATTAAAGAGATAGTTGAGTGACTTATTTAGATGGTTAACTGAAGATTAATAAAATGCAAATACAATTGTTAACATAACCTGATAACTTACTCTAGTGATATTAATAAACATTAACCATATAGGAACTGAAGCTATTATAATAGAAACAAGCAAAGAAAAAAACATTTAATAGAAAAATTAATAAAACATTTTTTTATAAAAAATATTAATAAATAACAAAAAAATTATAAAAATATTAATAAATAATCGGGCCGGGCCGCCCGATTGGTCATGGAGCATATGCCCTGGTCCTGTCCTACCCGATGGTCGGGTCAGTCATGTCCTAATAGGGTTGGTTCCGTGCAACATCGTGACGGACCATTTTTCGTATATGATCGGGTCGGGTCGTGGCGGGCCAAACGGTCCACCGGGCTAGTGTGCAGCCCTAGGTGTGATGCATTGTTAAAGGAAAGAAGCGAATAAGTGTTTTAGTATGCATGATAAATTTTTGTTTTTTGAACTAATTTAGATGTAAAAAAATTTTTTTGGTGGCTCTCCCAAACTTGTTTGGTACTAACAAATTTCCTTCTCATCAGATCCGCTACCTCCCTCAACTCCAACTTTTCTCTGTACAAGAAAAGACCAAAGAATCCCTGTATATATTGGACTCCCCTCTTGATTAATCATATGTTCATGTTGTGTAAATATATATACTACAAAAAAATTAATGTCGTAGTTATATTCCAAAATTCATATTTTTTAGTGTTCACATCTAAAAATATTATAATTAAATTCGAACAAACATCTTCGGTAGGATGTAAAATTTTGTTAGCTACCAAAGATGTAGGATGATTTGTGTTTTGCCAAAAGAAAAAGTTGTGATAAAGATTTTGGGTGTCCATCTATATTTATTGGACTAGGTTTATCGTTTATGGCCCAAGCCCAATGTTTCGTTGATAAAGATCTGTTTTAATCGTTTGCCCATTTTTTCTGCCCATAAAAGACTAGGCCTAGATTAAAGTATGATAAAAAACCAATCATAGAAGAACTAAATAGATGCAAAGTCCTCTTGCTGGCACATATAGTCCATCGTCTAATGATTAAGCACTCGGAGTCTCCAAATTTTACGATAAGAAATCAAGTCCTCTTGCTGGCACATATAGTTCCATCATACATGCATAAACTAGAAACAAAACTACTAGTTGACACTTTGGCTTAACTTAATTTTGATTCAAACAAATTCAATTATAGGCACAGTCATGAGCAAAAACCTTTCAACTTTGGCAATGCAAGCTCCAATCAATATTCACGGCAAATTAACAATCACAGAGTACCATGAAATTAGTCCCTCTAGTCCTAAATATAAATTCCCCTGACTTCCTAAATAGAAATTCCCTTGACTCCTTTTGTGGAAGTTAAAGAAGTAAATCAGACCACTAAATAATAACACGTGTCACATGTAATTAGAGGTTAGTTTATTAGTATAATCAATTAGTTTTGAGGAAATTAAATAAGCTATACACAGTTTAAATTGATTTTTTTACATCATTAATTTCTCTAAAACAATCAAAGTGATCTTATAATTAAGGTCGGAGTATTAACAAAGGTGCTTCAGTGCACAAGACTTCAATCAAACGGAGACTAATCGCTTCCCAATCTCTTCCAGCAGAGAGACTGATTTCAATATATATAAATACAGGTCACATATTAGTGGTAGTACTGCACTGTTGCTTCGAGGCTGATGTTTGCCATTGAATGATCACCATAAGTCAAATTCTCACAAGAAAGCCTGTGTAACACTGGAACCTGAATTTTTTTTATGAAGAATGAAGAATAAAGCTCGCTCCAAGTGCTAAATTCTAATAAGCCTCTTATTAAATATAAATACACTAGGGCAGATCAAGCTAAACAGTGCAACAAGGAAAGCATGCTTGTACAAAGCAACCTTTCAATCTAGTCACTATAACATTATTAGCAAATGAAGTTACAACTTGCTTAACTTGATGGGACCCATCTCCTTTGCCTTGGCCCTCAATATGTGCTTCTGTATCTTGCCAGTGGCTGTCTTTGGTAATGGTCCAAAAAACACAGATTTGGGAATCCAATAAGCAGGCATCTTTTCTCTGCAGAACTTCATTATATCTTGAGCAAGATGCTGCTCATTAGAACTATCCACACCAGGCTTTAATGTCACAAAAGCACAAGGAGACTCACCCCATTTCTCATCTGGCCTTGCCACAACTGAAGCCTCAAGTATTGCAGGATGAGAGTACAAAGTATTCTCAATCTCTACACTGCTAATATTTTCAGCCCCAGAAATGATTATGTCCTTTGACCTGTCCTTGATTTCTATATACCCATCAGGGTGTTTAACAGCAAGATCTCCAGAGTGAAACCAGCCATTGGCAAAAGTTTCTTCATTTGCTTTTGGATTCTTCAAGTAGCCTTTCATCACTGCATTTCCCCTCATCATGATTTCTCCAATGGTAGTGCCATTGGCAGGAACAGGTTGCATGGTTTTCGGGTTTATAACGTCGAGACCTTCCAACGCTATGTAGCGAACGCCTTGCCTTGCATGAAGCCGGGCTTGGGTTTCAGGAGGAAGTGATTCCCACTCAGGTTTCCACACGCATACCGTGGAGGGGCCATAGGTTTCTGAGAGACCGTAAGTGTGGGTGACACGAAATCCTCGCTGTGTCATGGCAGAAAGAACAGAAGGAGGAGGGGCAGCCCCGGCTGTGTTGACATGTACAACATGAGGAAGAGGAAGAATTGTTTCCTCTGGCTGGGCATTTACTATTGAGTTCAGTACCACTGGTGCTGCACAAAAATGTGTCACTTTATATTTGGCAATGGCTTCATATACTGCCCTTGCTGTAACCTGTATAACATGCATTCAATTAGCTATTTGGTGAAGATAATGGATCATACATAAAGGCTTCTACTTCTCACATTAAACGAAAAATAGGTCACTTGAAATATAACAAGAGTTTTCACCTATACTTTGAATCAGCATACTATCACCTGTTACCTACTGAACAAACTAAAAGGACTAATCCAGAAGTAATGTTCAGTAACTCCAAGCATATCACTAACCTTAGTCCCTAATATAAAAGTTAGTTGAGGTTAGATTTTGTCCTGAATATAAGCCCTCAATCCATCTTGTCCCCATATCTATGATTATTTTCCTAAGCATCAAGGTATAATTTCAACGCAAATGTTTTAAGAGGGTGTTTTGGTGGAAACCAACATACATTTTTGACAACTTTCTAAATGAACAATTATCTTGAATCTGCCCAAATTAGTTAAGTTGATGTTATATGAAGGACCGGAGGTAGTACCTAATAAGTATAACAGCAACAACAACAACAACAACAAAGTCTTATTCCAACTAGGTGGAGTTGACAACATGGATTACATGACGCCATTGTGGTCAGTCAATAATCATGTTTAGCGATAAATCATTGATCAAAAGATTTCGTTGAATAATTTCGTTAAAAGTTCACTTAATAAGTATAACAACAATAATTTTTTACTATCTCTCGACAGAATGCAAAACAGGAACAAATCCATAGATTTACCTGGCGAAGGCAAATGTTTGTCCCACAAAGAGCTGCAAGTGTCCAAGTGTAGCACCAACCATTGCAATGAAACATAGGAAGTGTCCATAAATAGATAGCTCCTTCATTCATGCCCCAAATGAGAGCTCCACTCAGTGACATGAGATATGCCCCTCGGTGATGTAACACCACACCCTTAGGACTAGCAGTAGTTCCAGAAGTATAACCCAAAGCAATGCTTTGCCACTCATCTTCTGGTGGTTTCCAAGCAAATTCAGGGTCACCACTTTCTAGAAACTTCTCATAGTCAATGGCTCCTTTCGACAAAGCGTACTTTAACACCTTAGGATCACAGTTGTCATCACCAATGACTATTAAAAATGGAGGCTTGAAATTTTTGCTTTTCTCTGACCATATTTTCAAAGCTTCTTCTGCCAATGGAAAGAACTCTTGATCCACCATTACAACTGAGGCAGCTGAATGACCAAGAAGAAAAGCTATGGTTGATGCATTTAGTCTAATGTTAACAGTGTTTAGTACAGCTCCTGCCATGGGAATTCCAAAGTGAGCTTCATAAAGAGCAGGAATGTTGGGTGCAATAACTGCTACCTGTTGGCAAGAACAGAAAATTAAGTAGAGAACACACACTAGTTGAATGGAAAAAAAGTATGATTTGCATGGTCTAGAGTTGACATAACATTTTCTTCTCTTCTAACTTTTAACTTTCTTTATATTTGAACCTTCTAAAACAAATTTTACAATATATCATCTGATTAAGTCTTTGTCAAACTGACGTTTCTTATGAAAGCTCATTATTTTCCCCAAATATATAAAAGCTTATTCAAATATAAATCTCACTGTCCTAGTTGACTCTTAGCCCAATTTCAGTATGCAAAAGTCAGATGAGATCAAGTCACTTTTGTTAACACAAATCCAAACAAGTCTAAGCTTAATACAAGGGAAAAAACACTGAAGCCTACAAGGACTTGGTCAAGATGTTTTCACCAAATTAAAGAACAAGTCCTCCAGTAGAACCAGTGCAAATTTTTCTTCAAATAAATTCCTTGGGAGTTATTTTGAATTTTTAATCATAAACTGACATTTCTAAAGGCCACCTGTTGACAAATTGGTAGGGAAAGAGAACAAGATGAAGAATTAAACAAATCTTTATATTAATAGATGATGAAGAAGAATACAAAAACAACAACAATATTCTAATCCTCTTGGACTAGATCAAAACATCCCTCATAGAGGTGATGACCACTCCTCATTGAGGAAATGGATTTACAAAACAAATCCCTAACACTAGGGTAATGAGGAGAGAGACCAAGTTAACTCTCCCTCTTGGTGTAGACTCTCATAAATCTCACACACTAAAATGTTTAGGTTAGGACCCTTTATATAGGCAATAGGGTCACTAACCACTTACAAGATTCAACCCATTTAATATGATCCTATATTTCTAACACGCCCCCTCAAGTTGACACTACTTGAACTTATGAAAGTGTCAACTTGTCAATAAAAACAATAGGGTTTAGTGAATTAATTAGATCAAGTTCTTTTGATCTTGTAAAAAAAATGGAAGACAATTTCCTCTGTTTGTCTTCAAAAAAAAAACATTCGTTTAATCTTTCTCTTCATCATTTTCTTCAAGTTAATCTTCAATAGATTGTTCTTCATCTTAGTCTTCAATATTATGATATTCCGCAGCAGAACTCATGAAACACTTCTTACAAAGTCATAACACGCATTAACAAGACATCGATCTTTACATCACCGTTTACATGACCGATGCTTCATTTACAATCTTGCATTCTAGCAACCAACGTTCGAATTGTTGTGCCATGCAAATATCAATTGTATCTATCTTGCCTCATCAAACTTCTTGCAGTGGACTCTTATAATTGTTTCATCCATTAAACCAATATGCAATATAATGTGGTTATACTTTCATCCCAATTTTTATCACGTACCTGCTGAATAAACAGATTCACCACATATGAGTTCATAGGCAATCCAAACTCGTCCTCTAAGCACACTCCATTCTTTATATAACCAAGAATTTCAACACTTCACAACACTCATCTATCCCATTCATATCTTTCAAGAGAATGTGAAACAATGGTTTCTTTGAATCGGAATTGCAACAGCAAATAAAGAAAGTGGTAGGAGAGATCTTCAAAGTAAGGATGAATTCTTTGGATTGGGAGCACTTCTTGAACAATCTTTGTTGATTGACCTTGATTTGAAGGAAGGGTTGAATTGCATAAAAAGAAGAAGAATCAGGCTTTTGTCTTCAAGATACTTCATACGAAAATCTTTAAAGTTAGATATGATGATTTGAGTTATGTAGTGAAACACAACGCGGTGGATGAATTTGGGTAGGAGGATCTTGAATAAATGTATTGGACTTGGATTTGCTTCTTGGGATGTGCACCTCAAATCTTGATTTCACGACATACCACCATCCCAAATAGTAAAGACTCAATATTGCTTAATAATGATGCAAAACCTGAATTTTTGATGAATATTTGATGACTTCTTGGACGATGAACATTAAAACTCAATATCAATTAAAGAAGATGATGAAGATGACTGTATAACCCATATTTGCTCTGATACCATGTTGACAAATTGGTAGGGAAAGAGAACAAGATGAAGAATTAAACAAATCTTTATATTAATAGATGATGAAGAAGAATACAAAAACAACAACAATATTCTAATCCTCTTGGACTAGATCAAAACATCCCTCATAGAGGTGATGACCACTCCTCATTGAGGAAATGGATTTACAAAACAAATCCCTAACACTAGGGTAATGAGGAGAGAGACCAAGTTAACTCTCCCTCTTGGTGTAGACTCTCATAAATCTCACACACTAAAATGTTTAGGTTAGGACCCTTTATATAGGCAATAGGGTCACTAACCACTTACAAGATTCAACCCATTTAATATGATCCTATATTTCTAACACCACCAATTATTAAAAGGTAGTGATTTTATTTATATTAGTCATAGAAGGCAAGAATTATTTTCTCCTCATTTATACTTTCCATTTCCTTTGACCATAACTTTATTATCTATTATAATTTATGAGATGACACGATGCCACGAAATTTTACTACCTTACGTAACAACCCTGAGTCAGCAAAACCATGTCTTGTTTTAATTTAACTCGATTGAGATATGGCAGTCTTATCCAAAGAAGACTCTAGATTAGATAATATTTGTGAATTATGAGGAAATTTGTAATTAACAATTAAATTGTAGAGCTACAGCTAAGCCATTCAATTTCAGTCAAATCATCAAAACACCAATAACTCACTCAGGTATCGATGATGTATTTTCGTCTAGAAATGAATTGGTATGCAGAAACAATGAATTAATTTGGCTTTAATTAGTTTTTTTCCCCCTAACACAACAATTTGTTCAATCCAATATAGAATAAATCAGAATTTGCTCATCTCTTGCTGGAAACGCATCAAATGGCATAAGCTCAATGGACTTTTGGGGTGATTTAAATATATTCTATGAATGATTACGCTTAAAAAAAGGTAGAACAAAGGGGAGGATGTTTATGTGGCATGTTCATGTGCATTAACATTAAATAATATAAATCATCAGCATCAGTTTTCAACAGTTTTCCAATAAAAATAATTTGATCGTCCCCCCACAGAGGAAAAAATCAAATTCAACTCGTAGCGCATAATTCTGCAAGTACAGCTTATCATTCTTAAGAATAGAAAAACGCTCTATTAACTTTCAATCATATATCTATGCACCCAAAAATGATAACTAACGCACAAATATATTAATTTCAGAAAATAATTCTAAAAAAAATTATAGTCAGTACAATATATAATATATAGTTCATTGAAATAAGAGCAGCTGATTATTGTTTACAAAAATTATTTAAATTAAATTTATACTCCCTCCGGTCCTAAATATAAGACCTAATTGACTTTTTTAGAAAATCCTATAAAAAAAAATAAGTTAATTATAAATTGATTTACCTAATTTTTCCCATAGATTAGTTTATTTTATCTATAAACTAATGTATAATCTAAAAATATATCAAATATGTCATGATTTAATAGCCTATTTCGCAACCTTAACCTCTCCAAAAAAAGTCAATTAGGTCTTATATTTAGGATTGGAGGTAGTAGAATTTAATAGGTTATACTTGTATACCTAATTAATGATTTTTCTAGGTGAGAAATCTCAAACCCAAGGGAAATCTTTGATTTCAATATTTCACCTTTTATGAAAAGATAAGAAACCCCTATAATTGTCAAATAGAGTTTAGGACAAGAAAGATAGAGATTTTTCAACATATATAATCATAGTGATTGTGATTTTCAAATTCTTCTTAACATATTCATAACTCCAAAATTTTCATTAAAATTGACAAGCCATAATATAAGTGTTCACAATTTTAACATAAAAATTTCCAATCCGATCATATCATGTAGACAACTCACACCCCTCCATATGGTAAAGCCATTTATGTCTTTCGTAATAAATAAAATCCCAAAATTCCTCTAATTCAGCCTTTCTTGTATTTTCCGACTTTCAAGTGATGTTCCCAAAGAAAAAAACCAAATTAAAAAAATAATTATTTCCATATAAATCGGGGGGAAATGGACTTCAGGCATCGAATCTCGAATCTCCCACCACAAAATGACCACGACACTAGGACTACGGTGCGGCCTAATGCCAGAGAGACACGTGCACATGCATCATCAATAAGCATACAAAAATTAAACCATACTCCTATATCATAAAATAATCAGAATAATTCAGAAACTCAAAATAAAGTTAAAATAGAATGAAGAGATTAAAAAGAGATTATAGTATTACCGTGGAGCCGAGGCCGATGGAACGAAGAGAAAGAGCAGAAGCCAAACGGCGACAACGTTGGTAAGTCTGAAGCCAAGTGTATTGGTGGGCCCCATGGATGACAGATCTTCTGTTAGGATGAACCTGAGCTGCTCTCTCTAAAAACCATAACGGCGTTAACGCCGTGTAGTTCGCCCCGTTCTTGGGCAGATCGTCTATGTCGCGCCCCACCATATCTCTCTATCTCTCTCTGTGCTATGAAACTCAACTAAGAACTAATAAGTCAGTGATGAGTTCATCAGTTGAGTTGTTTTCTGAGAAGCGTACGTGCCTTTATGGCTTTATATAGGTGCTCAAACAGATCGGGAATGATTCATCCAACGGCTGTTATTGCCTGACGAAGCCAATTTCTCTTTCATTTTTCTTTATTCTCAATTTAGCTGTGTGTGTGTGTGTCTGGCGCTAGCTACTAGCCTACTACTGTTAAATGGTAGTAATCATTTAATATATTATCTATGTCTATAAATGCATGTTATAAAATTATTTCTATATAGAAACAAGTATTTGAATATTGTTCCTACTGTGACAGATGAATGTGTAGAAATTTTCTCCGATAATTTTGTTTCTCGGCCACATTATAAATCGTGGATAATCATTTTTCACGAATTAGGGAATATAGTTGAGTCATTCATTATATTATTGTGCAGATTTTTCAACTTAGCTTGTATATAATTTATTATATATGCTCACACTATTTCTCAACTCTTTATATTTGATATGCAAGGGCAAAAATGCAAAATGAAAAACTTAGGTCCCGTTTGGTTAAAAAAACATTGCACACCTATGAATATTAAAATATTTGTTAATGTTAATAAAGAATCCACTGTAATAATAAGACTATCATTTATAACTATTGTACTACAACATAAGTAATAATCTTTCTTTCTCTTTATATAAAATATGATAATTTAGATGGAAAATCTATGGTTAAAGTACATTTTTAGTTCTTTATATTTATATCAAATTCCGTTTTAATCATTTATGTTTGGAAAGTTAGTCTTTTTTTGTTAATACTATTAGTTTGAAAATGTTAACCCATCCAATCTAAAGGTTGATTTTCTATCAAAATGATGATACAAATTATTAGTTTTTAAAATTTAAGAATGGAAAACATTTAATTCAAATATTTTTATCTGCAAAATGTCAGAATCACTTTTCAAATTTGATAAGTCAACATTTTCCGTTAAATAAAACTAAAGGTGTTAACAAAACAAGGACTTAAAGTGTGTTTTCCAAATATAAAAGATTAAAATGAAATTTGATGCAAACATGAAGGACTTAAACTGTACTTAAGTCTAAAATCAAAATATGGTGAATTATTATATCCCTATTTGGAATATCATATTACTAAGAAAACAAGAAGGAGAAGAAGAAGATGGAAAAAGAAGAGAAGTAAGAGGGGCATCGAAATCATTTCACCCACATTCTGAAATCTCAAATTGGTCAATAATTCAATTAAGGGTTTATTGAATTTACCAACCAAATTCAAAATTTTCCTTGTTAAATAGTTTTATGGGATTTTCTCATTTTAAATTGCATCAATTATATTTGTTTTCTACAAATAAAAATTAAATTTCTTATTTGTATATGCGCTCAGGTTAATAATACTCTTAACTATTACAGTACCTCGTACATTTAAATCACATTAAAAAGAAAGCGATAAAAAAAACACATATTTTAGTATATGCGTGTTTACTGTTTAGGATCAGGCATTGATCAGCTGATGAAAATTCAACCTATGGAGAGGATCTATTCTTGTTTAGGGAGGCCTCGTCGTGAACTTCAAAGTCATCTGCAATTTGACAACTAGGTAGTAATTTGTTTTATTAGAATAACAACTCTTTAAAATATAATATTGGTCTTGGCACTTCTATTTTATTTTATTAACAATCATATAAATTACAATAAAATATAACAAATGAGATCACTCTACTCATGCATTTTAATTATTTCTTTTGATGTTCTCACTTCTCATTCGAATTTTAAACATGACATTGTTACTGATTTTAAATAACATTATATGAGCAATAATATTGCACGGTCATGCACAAAGTCAAACCTAGCACATCCCCTTTAAACAGGCTTTGATGTTACCATAAGCACGGTAATAACTGATTGAACCCATGTCACGATCAGTTATTTTATTATAAGAGACCTGTATATAGGTGGGAAGGTTAGAGAGTTTAATCAAACTTTATTTTCTAGGACCTTCCGTGCTAAATTAAAAATAAAATTTAGAATAAGAAGCCCTTAATCCACTTAGCCTTAGTCTTTTTTATAAAAAGAAAAATGAATGTATTATTCTAACTTTTTTACAAGTGGCAGAAGAAGCACTAATACATGCATGAGTTTTGAAATGACACAAGAATGAAGATGTGCGGTGAGGACATTAGTTTATTTTATATCTACTGGCAATCAACGCTATTTTTTGATCACATTAATTATTACTTACTATATGTTGGCTGAGTAAATCAATTTTTAATATTCAGAAAATAGGATCTTGACATCTTTGCCCATTAAAAACTCACTTGAACACTATGATTTGTCTTGAGAAATGTATTTTTTCCCATGCAAATTAAATGAGCTGGAGCTTTTTGATAAATGTTATAGTAGATCCAAAATAATATGTACTCCGTAAGAAAAAAAAGCAATCAATATTGCATCCATTGAGCCCATTGCATCCACAATGTTTTGATATTCAGTTGAATTGGAACCAAGTTAGGATGCCATCCTCTATTTTTTTTTTAAAAAAAATATGACATATATTGACTTATTATTTCAAATGAGTTTGCCAACTTTGTTAAAATGATAGTACTGTGATTTTTTGCCGAAAAATAATATGATATTACCAATAATGCATCCTAACAATGAACTATACTATATTACCTATGTACCCCTCTTGCTTATTGATTATTGAAGAGTGTTTATGTGGATAATTTTGAGAAGTTGAGCACAATGAAAAAGTTTAATATTTACAATAAAGTTCAACTTTCTACACATGTCACCTATATTTATTACTCCGTGAGATTGATTGCTTCCACCAAAATACTAACAAATTAAGCTACTAGTATAAATCAAAATTTGCTGAAAAAGCAGGAAACAATTCAAAATGGGTCAAAGTGATGAAAACCAACGAACCATGGGAACAAATAAAAGATTTTAATAACTTGGTTCTAATTCAATTCTTACCTTTCTTAAAAAAATATATTTACCCTCTTATCATGAGAGACGAGCATAATTCATGATTGAGATGCAAACATAGATTCCAAGGATTCAAACATTGGTTTGACTTATTATGAGAATGTGAGCTAGTCAATCTCCAATTATTGGAGTAAAGCAAAATGGATAGGTAGCTAGGCCTTCCTGAGAATTTTTGAGCCTACATTTATTCATTTTCGGCCCATATTAGCTCACAGGGAGTATTGTGCATAATGTTAAGCCATTTTCGGCTTAACATTACATCCACTCGTGTCAGATTTGCTGCCCACAGTTAAAATGAGTTGAAGTAGCATATTTTGACTGCGCCCAATGCAGAAAGTCAGAAACATAGAGTGAGCACATTTATAATTTAAAAATAGCTATAATGTTAATTCTTGATGCCAAGGGTAGCAGTTGTAGGGTCCATATTCCCAAAATTTAGACTAAGGGCCTGTTTGGATTAGATTCTGGAGAATAGCTTTTGTGAAAATAGCTTTTTGAAAATAGATTTTGATAAAATGAGAGTGTTTGGATAAAGTGTCAGTAAAATAGCTTTTTGAATGTCAAATTACCAAAAAGGACAATTTTGCCCAAAGAGAAGCCTATGGAAGATCAAAGAGAAGGGGTACTTTTGGGAAGATGTTTTGGGATGAGTAGATGTTTTTGACTCTACCCATTTTTAGGTGTGAAAAGTAACAAATGGTAGATTTCCCCCAAAATGTGGTTTTGGATCCAAAATGAGGTTTTGGAGATAAAATTGTTTTCCCAAATTTTTTTAGTGTTTGACAACATCTTAGTGAAACCAAGGTTTTGTTTCTAAAATCTATTTTTGGTGGCTATCCAAACAGGCTCTAATTTGAGCCTATTGAGATGAGTATCTTGTGATAGTAGGAACTTGTCAGGATATAGGATGGTTATGTAAAAAATGGTGTTAATTAGGTTTGGTTTCCAAGCCTGTTAGCCGAAACATGTGAAGTATGAATGGCATTGATGAGTTAGATACGAAGAAAGAGGGAACGGTAAACAAAATCCCTAAATAGGGAAAGGCCGACAAAGACAAGCCCATACGTAACACCCATCATATGGTTCTAGCCAAGCATATCTTCCTATGTTTCTGGTTTTACTACCTGCTTGTCCTAAACGCATTTCTCATTTATAATAATCTATTGGTCTTTATATCAATACAAGAATTAGTTTATTAATATTAAAAATTAAATAAGCTAAATAAACATGCTAATTTTAAAATATATTACGTGTTATTAAATCATAATATAACAGTTTATATGTTATATATATTGCTTCTAAGAATAATTATAAATATATATTTTAAAGTTATCCAGCATTTATTTTAATCTAACGAAAAATTGATCCACAGTATGAGGCTGGGCCAAGTTTCTAAATTGGATTATTATGAAAACGGGGACAATTGGAGTCACGATTATGGCATATGTTTTAGAGGGATAATTGAGAGTTATAAAAAAAAAGGGCAACTGAGTGGTTGAATTCGATTTGGCTTTCATTATTTAGGTGGAAATTAAAGAAGAATGAAAGAAATAATTTAAAATGTGGGTTTCATTCTCATAAAAAAGCAGGGGCGGTGGGAGGTGGGAGGTGGGCGGAAAGACGTAAAGTGAGACAAAAGGGGCCCTCTTCCAATGTGTAAAATTGACCACGCTCCTCATATGATGCAATTAATTTGCCAAAAGAAACTCATATGACGCAATTAGTCTGGAGGAAGTAATTTGGGTCCATCTAGTAGAGAAAAGTCTAGCTAAATATCCAATCCAATCAAAATAGGGTCTTGACTCTTGAGAGTCTTTTTTTAATACTAATATCTTCTAAAGTTATATAGCAATTTTACTCTTTGGGTTTTACCAGTGGTCATAGTCTTTTGGGTTATGAATAACAATTTCTAACTATTATTAAATAGTATTTGAGCACCTTTTCACAGTGTTGAATTTCAAATATTTTCAATTACTAACCATCTTTAGACATTGTGTAATAAGTTTCTGACTATGTGTAGTAAGTTCTTGAACACGTGTTACAAGTCTTTCAATTTCTTAATGTATTTTAGTCCATGTATTTGTCACAATTTTTGGGCTATGAGTATCAACTTTCTAACCATTATTAACAAGTGTTTGCGTTGTTCATAATGTAGTGGATTTTAATTATTAACAATCTTAAAACCTCCTGTAACAAGCTTTTGACCACGCGTAACAATTTTTGGGTATGGATCACAAGTCTTTTGATTTATTTAAAGAGGGTAAAGTTGTCATTTGGATTAGAAATATAATAAATAGAGGTCCCTTATGACGCTACATTAATTTGAAAATTTAGTAAGACTTTTTTAATATTATGTCTACCTAAATTAATTTCCCCACAGTTAGTTTTACATTTTCCAGAAGGTGAAAACACGAACACACATCTTTATAGATTATCCATCGAACAAATTCTAACAATCAACTCTACGGGTTGAGCTAAATATTTATGGGAAAATTAATATGAGGTTCCTTACAAGGGATTTAATATTAGAAAGGTCCCATAAACTCCCCATATTAAAATTAAATAGGGTCCCTAGGGACCATACTTTAATATACTCCAAATACTAAAAGACTATTTTGCCCTAGAACCTTACTTTAATGAATGAGTTTTTGTGAGTTTATACTTTAAGGGGAAAATGGTCTTTTTGGTATTTGGTGTATATATGAGGAGTTTATAGGACATTTCTGGTATTAAGTCCCTTGTGAGAGATCTCATATTAATTTTCCCAATTTTTATTAACTTGGTAAATTTTTGTTGCCAGAGATAAAATGTAGCCATGTATAGTATATGTCAGTATAATAGATTATAATGTCAGTATTGATTATTTCAGTTGGCCAGATTTCTAGGTCTATCACTATGTGCTCGTACTACTCATATCAACCTCAATTTTTGTGGGCCAGTTGCCCAGTTCACGTCAACCTCATTAAGTTTAGTCATTGATATCCTAATGCTATCGTAATTAGTTTGGTCGAACATCTACATCCTTCTAATCGAAAACATTTACATCCAAAAAAATAAGACAAGTATGGTCGCATGTCTAAAGTTCGAAACTAAATGTTATCCATTACACCAATTTAAGTTAAAAATTTAATATGCTCTTAAAATTTGTGAATCAACATTATGTTGGGAATGAATGTAAAATATAAAATGCTGGTAACGATAATTTTGATCCGGTCAATTTAAAGTTGAAGTGATTGTGGAGTCCACTAATAACAATTTTATCAAGCCGGAAACCATGTGAAACAAGTAGCTTCCACCACTAATAATGTTGGTAACGATTATATTGAGTTTTGAAAAGTTATAATTATTTTATCCTTTACTCCATAAAACTCAAAAGAGCTATATTTATATGCAATTTTATAAATAAATTTTCTGTAACATCGAATGCATTTTCCCTCAACCCTCTATGACATTTGGGATTTTAATTAAACTTTGAAAAAGTGGTAAGAAAAAATATTGGGTTTATACAATTTGGAATGAGGGAAGGAGTTAAACCATCTTACTCACAAATAAAAATGGAAAATTATTTTAATGAAATTTTAAAATAATTAAATGAATTATTATTAGGGTTCATAAAGTTGTTGATCCTTAAACTATTTCTCAATTTTGGTTTATGTCCATGAACTTTTGATCAATTTTGGTCTTACCCCTAAACTTTGTGTCATTTATAATAATTAGTCCCTATTTTTTTATTTTTTTTGTTAAATTCAGGGATCAACACCAATATTGACTAATAGTACAAAAACTAATACCAAAATTAACTAAAATTTCAGGATCAATACCACAAATTTTAAAGTTCAGAGACTAAGATAAAAAAAATGACCGAAAATTCGATAACCAAAATCACCTATGTTAAAATTTAGAGATCGCAACTAAAATTGAGTAAAAGTGTAGGGACTATAAATTGTATTAACCCTTATTATTAATAATCAAATCCCATATATGAT
The DNA here is from genome assembly GCA_029929735.1 of Mimosa pudica. Lineage (NCBI taxonomy): Eukaryota > Viridiplantae > Streptophyta > Magnoliopsida > Fabales > Fabaceae > Mimosa > Mimosa pudica. The sequence goes on along the minus strand of JAKELP010000016.1, from coordinate 6,353,588 downwards.
ATATGCTTGTATTGACTTATTTGAAAATCAAAGAAGCAAAACATGTTATGTCATGACTTATAAATAGATCTCTATAGTATAATGACATGTAATATATTATGTCATGATTATCATTTGTTCTCTTTACTTAATCTTCTTGAACATATTCAGTTTTATTTTGTACTCCTTTTGTCTCATAATATCAAGTCCTTTTTAAGAAAATATGGTATGTTTCTTATATATTTATTGTTCTTAATTAAGTTAAACTAATTCTTTAAGAAACTTGGAAGAAAATGATCGTATAGTAATGGGGAGTATTATTAAACAAACGTTAGTATAATTAGGATGAGGCAAAAGGTTTGACCGAAAAGCAATAAATATAACGCAGTTGGTGGCAAAAATGCATTGAATGAGGAGAAAATATGGGGTGAGCTCTTACATTAGGGACCAAAACCATTCAAATTTTGGGCTCTTACATTAGGGACCGGAGGGAGTATATGATTTCAATTGAGTTGTTTTCTGAGAAGCGTACGTGCCTTTATGACTTTATATAGGTGCTCAAACAGATCGGGAATGATTCATCCAATGGCTGTTATTGCCTGACGAAGCCAATTTCTCTTTCATTTTTCTTTATTCTCAATTTAGCTGTGTGTGTGGCGCTAGCTACTGCTGTTAAATGGTACTCCCCACTTCCTAAATATATGACCTAATTTACTTTTTTAGAAAATCCTATAAAAAAGCAAAATAAGTTAGTTATAAATTGATTTACCTAATTTTTTTCCCTTAGATTAGTTTATCTTACCTATAAACTAATGTATAATCTAAAAATATATCAAATTGTCATGATTTAATAGCCTATTTCGCAACCTTAACCTCTCCAAAAAAAGTCAATTAGGTCTTATATTTAGGACCGAAGGTAGTAGTAATCATTTAAATATATTATCTATATCTGAATGGATCTTCACTCTGAAAATACAAGCATTATATTGCCATTAATCTAAATTTAAATGCTTGTTATAAAATTATTTCTATATATAAACGAGTATTTGAATATTGTTCCTACTATGACTTATGAATGTGTAGAAATTTTTCTCGGATAATATTGTTTCTCGGCCACATCATAAATCGTGGATAATCATTTTACACAAATTAGGGAATATAGTCGAGTCATTCAACTTAGGCAGTATATAATTTATTATATACTCACACTATTTCTCAACTCTTTATTTTGATATGCAAGGGCAAAAATGTAAAATAAAAACTTAGGGCTGTTTGGTTAGAAAACATTGCAGACCTACGAACTTGTTATTTCATTAGTAAGCTTCACTCAGTTAAAAAAAAAAATAGTAACCTTCACAATTTTTTTTGATAAAAAGACAAGTATCATTAATGTTAAAGTGTATACATAAAAAGAAATTTAAATAAAACTAAAAATTAAAAAAAAAAAGACTATAATTGGATGAGTGGGCTCGCATGAGGTAGGAGTTGACATTGTGCAAGATGCCATGCTCCTAATTCAGCAGTTGGGGCCCAAAAAGGTGGTGTCGGAAGAGGTCAAGCATGACCGAAATGTCCCTAAGGATAATGGTGCTGTTTTTAAGCAAGTGAGGTGTCAGATGGTGGAGTTTCTGTGAGATGATGAGGACAGAGTGGGATGCTTCAAAGAGGGAGCATTCAACAATCCATGAAAGACTTGCACGGAGGCTGCAATGGGAAAGAATGATATCTGAATGTTGTGGGATGCAGAACCTGTTGCGGTGTAGGATGTGGTCCTGGAAGTAGGTGGTGACACAGCAAGTCTTCCCAGCTGAAGACCTTGTGGATTCCAGAAAGAGTACCCATGTTGTCACTGACAAGGAAACGGGTGTTGAGGAGGAAGCAGCATCAGAGGAGACTTTAGGTTGGGCGGTTGTCAGAGCAAAAGTGTGGAAGAGGTGTTGATTAATGACTCTTTGGTGCAGGTCGCCAGGGGGAGGACTTTTCCTTGGTGCACCGATTGATTTCTGTCATTCAAGAGGCTGTAGAGGAGGAATAGCAGCTGTTGAAGGATATCATGGTGGTTATCAGTGTAACATCTCAACTTTTTAAATTAAAAATAATATGAAATTAATTGGTGTCGTTTAGAAAATCTAAAGTTTTAAGGAGAATTTTAGGATATTTTTGGCAAATTATGAATATTAAATTTTAGTTAGTTTGAAATTTAAATAAATATGGTTGAAGGAATTATTTGGGATAAAAACTTCCATGAAAAGTAAATTGGAATCCAGATCATGTTATGATGAAAAGAATGAGAAATAGTAATTTATACAAACTTTTAGCTAGAAACATAATTAAGAATAAACAATAGGGTACTTAATTGTAATTTCCCTAACTAATATATATATATACTCATGTAACATAACACACAAACCCTAGCCTCCTTCCAAAACTGTCAGCCTTCTCCTTCCCCAAACCCTACTCTTTGGCCAGCCCCCTCTGAATACGGCGACGGCGAGTTGAAGCGGCGGCGCGGCGGCACGGCGGCGCGACCTCCCTTCCTCCCTTTTTCCTCTTTATTTTTAGGTCCGTTTTGCTCTCTCTTCTTAGACCCAACAAATCCTCTTTGTTCTCTTTGCAAATCCGGCTAGTTTTCCGGCGGATACAGCGGCGGCCGACGAGGGAAAGGGTTAGTCTTTGCCTTTTTCTTTCATTCATCAAGCGATTGTCTTCCTTTCAAAGTTGATTTCCTCACACACATTCCTTGTTTTTGCTTTTCTTCACTGTTCCTCTTCGTTTCCGGCGAGCTAGCGGTTTCCGGCGAGTTCCTTGACGGCGGAGGCCACCATTGTTGTCTGCAAGCTCGGCTCAAGCTTAGGTGAGCATCCCCAACCATTTTGTATTTGTTTCTGTTATGTTTTGCGTGAGTTTGGATGAGAGGCCGAATGGGGTTTCTGTTTTAGAGCAATAAACCATTAAAAATAGAGTTCAAGCTTCAATCTAGAGGATTAGGGGATGGATTTGGGTAATAAGGATGGCATTGGAAGAGTTTGACCGAAAGCCTTAATCTTGGATACTTCAAATCTGTTGAGTTTAAGGGAGTTTTGTTTGGTGTTTGTTATATAGTTTTAGTTTATGTTTCTTTTTGGGCTGAGTGTACATGGCTGATTCTATTGCTTCTTCCTTATGATGATATTTTGTTTGGTCATGTTCCTAATGAAGTGTAGACATATGACTATGTTGTGTCTCAAATTGGTAAATGGATGATTCATGTTGATTATGTGTCTTGCATGTTAAAATCTGAATAATTAATTAAAGGAATAATGACATTGATATTGGTTGCTATGTGGTCAGTTTGGCATAGAAAGTGAAGTTGATGTTCTTGTTACTTTTGCTCGTTAGCTTTTGACTCCGTGCATAAGTGTATGACAATGAATTGATTGAATTTTTTTGATTTCGGTAAGATTTTAAATTCTGTTTTGGTTTGGCCAACGGATTGAGGGATGTTAGGATGTAAGTGAATTGCTGCATGTGGAGTTAGGACTGCTGCAACCATATAATGGTAAATAAATAAATAGGCTTGCTTTAGTTTGTTTATGTTCTTGTCAGTTAGTGCGTGAAAGATGGGAATAATATAAACATAGCTTTTGGAAGAATGAAGTTGTGAGTGGTACGTTGTGATTTTTATTAAATTCTATGATTAGATTGTTGTGATAGGATTTTCGTTTTGGCCGAATTAAAGGCATGAAAATGAAGGGTGACTATGTAATGAACTTATAAATTGAGAAAGACTTATAAATTTGGAAATGCATATGATTTGGTGGGGGGAATTGACTGATGAGATTCTTGGTAATACTAGTTTCATTTTCTGTTCCATTATAATAGGTTTAAGAAAAACCTCGATTCTTGTTGTGATAAACTACATGTGGGTTTCAAAATGCTGTGTTTCTTTTTTATTTATGGCTGAAGTGAAGAGGACTATTTATTGGTCATGACATGTTCAGTTATGCTTGAAATTGGAAATCCTTGATTTCATTATTGTTGATCACATTGGTTGAAAAAAAAATGGTGTGTGATATAATTTCTTTGTATAATGTTGATTTGCAATGGATTAGTGATTGATGGATACTTAATGACTCTTCATTTAAGTGTAAACATGTATGTGTGTGATATGTATGTACGTGATGGAAAAGAAAGAAAATAAGGAACAATATAATCACAAAGGGATTGGGTAGTCATATAGGAACGAGAGAGACGTTAAAGTACTAAAAATGGGAAATGATATTAATTTATCATTTGGATCTATATAATTATAGGAGTGGATGCAAGTAGCCTTTTGTGGCATCAATAAAGAAAGGTTGAGAAATTGCGCAAAGTGTTGAAGAGCGACAGGTAATCACACTTAACCTTGCTATAACATTGAGGGTGACATTAGTTGGGGATTTTGTAAAATCCTTTCTCACCCTCTATATATATATTATCTTTGAAAGATTATTTTTATACAAAACAGGCTATCGGGTGCCTTTCAAACACGATTATTTTTGTATAAGACTTTTATACATTATATATTATCCTGTTCTCGTGGTGACCATTGATCTGGAATGACATGAGATGTGTATAGGCATAGCTTTTGGGTAGTGGTTTGAGAAATGGTGATGATACACTACAAAAAACGGGGCTCTTATCGGCGTTTTATTTGGCCTCGAATCGGCGAAATTTCCGGCGGAATGACGCTACGGCGTTTTGGCAAAACGCCTATAAATATGCCGTCGAAACGCGGCACATCGGCGTTTTGCAAAACGCCCATAAGGGGGTAAAACGCCGGAAACAAAACCCAAGAAAATAATATAATATTAGCATATCGGCGTTTTGCCCAAAACGCCGATGCGTGATATAATATAATACTCCCTCCGGTCCTAAATATAGGAACTAGATAGAGACTTCATTTTGGTCCTAAATATAAGACCTAGATACATTTTTGGTCACATTTTTCCTAAATTACCCTTCTTCTTCTTAACAACTCCTTAATAATAGGGGAGGAAGGGCTACTAAGTAATCAAACTAATTAAGGAGGGGTTTTATTGGAAAGACATCTAAAATTAAGCCTTCCTTAATCTCCCCAAAAAAAGTTATCTAGGTCCTATATTTAGGACCGGAGGGAGTATTATTTAATTCACGCACACCGGCGCTTTCCCAAAACGCAGGTCCGCGTTTTTTCAAAAAATAAAAAAAACCCATTTTTCGTCCTGTTTGTTTAAAACCAGGACGAAAAATGGTAAAAAATGAACAAAAGATAAGCACCAAAGTGACAATAACAATAATAGACATAAATATAAGGAATAAAAAACATAATTCAGAAAACATGATACATAAATATATATAATCATACAACAACAACAATATGTAAAAGAAAAACCATAAGATCAAACATATATCAACATTACAAAAGAAATGTCACTAAGAACCATAAAATCAAAAACAACAACCACATTGAAGGGGAAAGACGAATGAGAAGAAAAACAGGAGAAAATGAGCGACATAGCTGAAGGAGGGAGGAGCTATTTATAGGGAACGAAGGTGCGGACCGGCGTTTTGGGAAAACGCCGGTACAAAAAACATTAAAATATCGCATATAGGCGTTTTGATCAAAACGCCGGTATGCGATTTAATAATAATTAAATCACATATAGGCGTTTTGTCAAACGCCAATATGTATTATTTACATTAAATAATGCACATAGGCGTTTTGGCAAAACGCCTATATGCATTTTGGCAAAACGCCTATATGCATTTTGGCAAAACGCCTATATGCATTAAAAAAATAATAAAATGCATATAGGCGTTTTGTCAAAACGCCTATATGCATTTTGGCAAAACGCCTATATGCATTAAAAATAATAAAATGCATATAGGCGTTTTGGCAAAACGCCTATATGTATTAAAAAATAATGAAAAGCATATAGGCGTTTTTCAAAACGCCTATATGCGATTTAATTATTATTAAATCGCATACCGGCGTTTTGATCAAAACGCCTATATGCTTTTTTCCTGTAAAAAAAAATAAAAAATGTCAGGCGCCTCTTTTTTTCAAATAAAATATACATATCGGCGTTTTGGTGGTTGGTAAACGCGGGAAAAAAGGCGGGAAGTGCGCGCCAAATTTAACGGCGTTTCAGTTAGGCGTTTTACTCAAAACGCCTATATGTACATGCGGATATACATTTTTTATCAAAATGCCGGCATGCGTGCGCCGGAATGGGCCGTTTTTTTTGTAGTGATAGAGAAGGGAGGGTTATGTTGTGGAAAATCTGAGATGATGAAATGTTAAGATATTGTAGGGAATTGCGATAGTACATGATACCGATAGCTGATATTGCGATATTGAAGTGAATTGTGGTTAAGAAGTTGAATATGGTGAATGAGATTGAAATTAATGAATATTGTGAGGTTTGCATGACACTGATATACATATGTACCATCGCGCGATGATAACTGTCGATTGGCCGATCGACAGTTATTTGTACTAATCCTTTTCGGATTGATTAGACCGGGGATCATAGGTTGACTTATTGAGAGAAAGTGACCTACAGTTGTTTGGCAGTGGAGAGCCCAACTGTTCCCATTCTGCAATGGAAATAGAATTGGGGTTCCCTCTCTGGGGATTGTCAGAGAGGGAAATTGCCCCCTCATTATAGGGAGGGGCACAGTGTCAAATCATATAGTGAAGATTGGATGCTGGAGATGAATGCCCCTTGATGGCACAATGCATCTATAGGTGAGTGTGAGAGTTGGCGTAGTAGCACTGATGGATTGGAGATAGAGATGTTGACGTTATTGTTTGGAAAGTGATAGAGAAATGTGAATGATTTATGGAGAGAAAATCTGGAATGTATTATTGATTTTTAAACTGTGGTACCCTTTAGACGCCCTCACTACCGCACATCTCACTGTTATAGTGAGTTAAGCGGTGATTACTGGGACAAATTGTCTCATCCCATGATTATTGACATTTTTGCAGGTATTCATGCACAGGCACAAGCATCAGGAAAGGGAATTAGGTAGTAGAAGTTATATAGACTATTTTGAATTGTATATTGCCAATTTGTATAGGCCTACATCTGCTTCCGCATGTATATATATTTATGTATTGTTTAATATCAATTAGTTTTGTTTAATAACTATGTTAGGCAAATCTTTTCTAACATGATTAGTTATTAATTATCCATGATAGTGTTCAGGTTGTATCAGGAAATTCTTTTCTATCATAGATAGTATTTAATCATTAGGAAATTCCTTTCCTAACTATGATAGAACATTGATATTATGGAAATCATTTTTCTATCATAGTTAGTAAAGAGGTTATTAGATCTAAAATGGATATCATTGGTTAATTAGGTAATTAGTAACAGAATGTTACAATCAGCTTGGAGAGCCTGCAAAATGTTAGTGAGCCAAGATTTAAAAGAACTGAAATCAAGCCAGTCGGTCCTGATATTGAGACAGCACCACCACAGTGCTCGTGCTTTATGGCATTGGAAGAAAACATGGGCAAGAGTCTCAGGTTAGTCACAGCCATTGGGGCATAGTAAAGCAACTGGGACATGGTGCCGAGAGAGCACCTCCCCTATTGGGATGACTTGGTGGAGAAGTTTCCAGGTGAAGAGAAGGAGGCGTGGAGGCAGGGTGAGGGACCAGAGGAAATTCCGGAGGCCATCAGGGTAGTGGGAGCTAGTGTGTCGCTGGCAGAGGGAGAAACCAGCTTTCACTGAGTATTGCCCAGTGGAGCTACCCTCCCAGATGATGGTATCTGGGGTGTTGAAGAAGGATGTGGGGGTAGAGATGATCTTCGAAGCTTCAGGGGGGCATAAAGCCTAGTAACCAAATCATTATTCCATGAAATAGGGCACCAAACCTACGGGTATGCATGAGTAGATCATGTACACTCCTGATATCAACCGGAGGTACTGATCCTGATTGCATAGGCCACCACAGCGGGTGGTTGAGGGGGATGTGTGTCCCCGATCCCACTTGCCAGCGAAGATGGGGGATGATTAGTGAAGAATCCTGTGAAATACCCTTCCAAATCCATGAGGAGTTATATGGGTGTTTTAGAATTGTCCCTGATTGAAGATCAACATATTTGTGTTTGAGGGTGGCTCCAAGTAATGAGTTGGGGTCAGAAGTCAGAAGACGCCACAGATGCTTGGAGAGTAAGGAAAGATTTACTTGAGAGGTGCGCCTGAGTCCTAGGCCTCCATCACGAAGGTCTTTAAAAAGCGTGTCTCTATTTGTCAGGTGAATGCGCCGACTCTCTGAGCTCTCTCCCCAGAAAAAGTTAAGACAAAGGCTATCAATTTGGTTGCAGACATGTTGAGGCAGTCGAATGCATGTGAGGACATATATATTGGCTGCAGAGAGGACTGACTTGAGCAGAGTTAATCTAGAAGCTTGTGAGAGAAGCTTTGTTTTCCATGAGGCTGTTCTATTGCTAATAGCCGCAAGGACTTGGTCATAAATGACTGATTTATTCCTTCCTGGGTCAATATATGTACCGATATATTTCCCCAGTCTTCGGGAGAAGGGGACTCCCCATATAGCAGATAATTCAGATCTGAGTACATGGGAGGTGTTGGGGCTAAAAATGAGAGAGGATTTTGTCTTGTTGATGCTTTGACCCGTGAGAAAATTGAATTCATCAAGTATTGATTTAGCATGTTGGAAAGCCTGGGGGAAGGCTTCCATGAAGAGGAGGGAGTCATCAGCATATAGTAAGTGGGAAATTGGAGTAGAGTTCTTGCATATTTTAATACCCTTCCAGAGGTGAGCAGCCTCAGATTTGGCAATGAGGCATGAGAGGACATTAGCAGAAAGGATAAAAAGGTAGGGTGATAAGGGGTCACCTTGCTTACCTCGGTTTGGTTCCATAGAGAAGATGGTGTGACCATTGAGAAGGAAATTATACTCCACCGTGGAGATGCATTGATATATCACAGTAATGAATTTCTCTGGAAAGTTCATACGATGAAGTAAGGCAGTAATGAATTCCCACGAGAGTCGGTCAAAGGCCTTTGAGAAGTCAATTTTCATGGCAGAGAGTTTCTTCCTTTTACCCCTAGAGGTGTGGATGTGATGCATGATGTCTGCAGCCAGCATGACATTATCAGTGATGAGTCAGCCCTGGAGAAAGGCACTCTGACAGGGGTGTATAACATCATCAAGGACAGACTTGAGTCTATTGCACAAAATTTTGGAGAGGATTTTATAGGAGACATTGCTTAGACTGATAGGACGCGGGTCTTTGAAGCTTTGAGGGTGTGAAGACTTAGGGAGAAGAACTACATTGGTACGGTTGAGGGCCTTAAGGAGGTGACCCGAGTTCCAAACATTGGTGACCATGTTGAAAACATCCCGATGAACTAAGTGCCAATTTTGCTGATAGAAGCTGGCATGGAAGCCATCAGGTCCAGGAGCACTGTCCTTGGGAAGACTAAAAACGGCGTCCCTTACTTCTGAGAGAGAAATGGGCCGGATGAGAGAATCATACTCAGTTGGCTGGAGAGTCGGGGATATGCAGCTGTTGAAGTTTAAACAGAATTTGATCATGCGTGAGGTTGTGGGGAATTTGAAAGATATCTGTAAAGTATTGAAAGGCCATTGTGGTGATCTCTGTCATGTCAAAGGTCCATTCACCCTCAGAGTTCTTTAAACTTGCAATTGTGTTTTTATTCTTTTTCTTACTAGCAATAGAGTGGAAGTAGCTAGTATTACGCTCTCCTTGCAAGTGCCAATTAAGACGAGATCTCTGTTGCCAATAACTAGCTTCACAATCATAATAAAATTCAAGGTCCTGGCGAGTTTGGAGTAACTCATCTTGCAAAGGCTGTGGAATGGAGGAGGGGAGGGTGATTTGGTCAGAGAGACAGAGTAGATGGGCCTCGAGGGCAGAGATTCGAGCTTTAAAGTTGCCTATTTTGCATTTACTCCAGTTGATCAGAGAGGTTAGGGTGGATTGAAGTTTGCACTGAAGGATATAACTTGGAGAACCAGAGTATGAGCCTGCCCACGAATTAGCAATCATTGTCTTACAGTCCGGGAATTTATACCAGAAGGGTTCAAACTTGGGGAACCTTGTTTTGGAGATACGGAATTCTGTAGAAAGCAGGATGGGGCTATGGTCTGAGGCCGAGATGACCTGATTGGTGACATGGGTAAAAGGGTGGAGGTTTATCCAGCTAGTGTTACAAAAAGCCATATCCAATTTCTCCAAGATTAAGGCAGTGCCTTTCTGATTGTTGGACCAGGTGAAACGAGGACCTTTTTGGGGGATCTTAATTAAGTGATTTCGGTCAATGTAGTGATTAAATGTACTAATGCCAACTGAGCAGCCCTGAGAATTGCTTTTATCAGAGGGGAGATATAGTTGGTTGAAGTCTCCGATGATTAGCCAGGGGTGGGAGATGGTGGGGGAAGTGGCATCAAACCAGTCCCAAAGAAGGTGATGGGAGGCGCTTTGTGGGGGACCATATACAAAAGAGTAATAATATGAAAGGGAGTTTTCATTACATGTAGAGCCGGTAATATGGGCCTGGCCCGTCGGGCCGGCCCGTTTTCATGCAAACCCGAGGAGGGCCGGGCCTGCTGTTTTGGTGGAAAAATAGGGGAGCGGGCCTATTAGGACCGGCCCTTTAGGGCCTAGGGCACGTGTGGGCCGGCCCGTATTTTAGGCCCGTTTCCAAGTTTTATTTAAAAAAATTGCATATGATTCTTTATATAATTAATGATTTTTTTGTTTCTTTTTTTATACATGCTTGAAGGACAATTAATTCTTTTTTTTTCTCTTTTCTTAGATGATGGAGGAGATAGTGCATATGATGGTAAAGAAGAATTGCAAAGACTTGATATTTTGTCAGTGGAGTCAATTCATAGTGAAGCACAATCAAATGTCGTTGATGACAGTGATGATGATGTGCACTCTTAGATGACTCGTTGAATGTTATTATTTAATGTTTATTTAGATTTATATTTGAAGACTTTGTTATTTATTTTGACTATCAGATTATGTGTATCACTATCAGTGTTACAGTGTATGTTGTAATGTTATCGCTTATCAGACTATGTTATGACTTATAACTATGTTCATTGTGGGTTTGTGATGTTATTAGATGATTTTATTTTGCTAAAACCATAAAATTTACAGGGCGAACAATGTGGAAAGAGGAAAAATGGGTTTAGTAAAATGATTTTTTTAAAAAAAAAGAAGAAGAAAGTGGGCCAGGCCCGGCCCGATGGCATGAGGGCCAGGCTTCGCAAATAGGGGAGTAAAAGGGGGACCGGGCCTAAGTGGGCCTGGCCTGTTTAGGCCCGGCCCGATGCGGGCCGGCCCATTAGGGCCGGGCCGGCCCGAATTCCCAGCTCTACATACATGAGTGCTTACATCCAAAACGTCTACATTACAATCATTTTGCCAGGCAATAATAGTACCCCCTCCCAAGTTACAAGCATCTGTGCCAATACTATGAGGAAAGCCTAATTTATTTAGTACTAAAGAAGCAACTTCAAAAAGGATCTTCGTTTCAGATAGGAAGATGATAGTAGGAGCATGTAGAGAGATGAGTCGCTTGCACCTTTGAACTGTCGTGGCTTTCCTCAGTCCACGGCAGTTCCAGCTGAGCACTTTCATGGTGCCCGTGGAAGCTGATGAGAGGCCGCTTCCATAGCCATTGAAGGGGAAAAGGATGCTTGACTAGAGTTGCACCGTTTGGCAGTAGGGGGTCTGCAGGAGGGGAATCAGCTGAGCGCTTAATCAGACGAGTAGGCAGAGTTTTCCCAGCACCATGGCTGGAGGGAGGAGGCTTAACAAACTTGAGGATAGGGCCAAGACCAGAACCAGGTAAGCTAGAGGACCTCTGAGGACAGTGGAGTAGTAGAAAGGCGGGTGACGCATAAAAAAGGTAGCAAATTTGGAATCAGATTCAGAGAAGACTCACTAGAGGAAATCACCATCTTTAGTACCTTTATAGTAAATACCGCAAGACTCCATGGGTCCTTCAGGGTTAGAGTGAGATTCCTTCCACCAAGAAATGAGAGTATCCGGAATCTTGGGAGAGGTTTTGGAAAGAAACCATTTTTCTGCTCGTTCTCTTATCAAATCAGAGGATGGAATAAAGAAGTCAGGAGGGCCTGTGTCCCCAGAGTGCTTCTCATACACAGATATGCAGTCGAGGATGAACTCCCCAATGGAGACTTCTAAAGGGCTGAAGACAGAGAGAGCTTGGGCCCTATTCACTGAAGGTTCATTGGTGGGAGCAATAGAGATTGCTGAAAGTGGAGTGATATTCAAAGCAAGGGTGGTAGGGGGAGAGGATTGAGCATCAGAAGCTAGAGATGGGGCAGCCTGAGGGATTGGGGGCCTAGGGAGACCTAGCTCCAAGGAGGAGTCTCTATCTTGCTGAAGTGTCAAAGTAGAGTCCGAGGAAATGTTATGGACCAGGAAATCATTATGCCCCAGAGTTTGGAGAAAGGCAAGATAGTCTGGGTCTCCTTCAACCGACGAGGGGATAAAAGTTGCGGCAGGGCTAACAGGGTCAGAAAAATGGAAGGTGTCATTTGAAGATTGATGCTGGGAAAAAGTAGCCTGAGAGGTGTCATGGGAGGGGGAGAGATCCAGAGGGGATATGGGTGAAGCAGGGGCAAGAACTGGAATAACTTGGATGTCAATTTCCACAATAGAAGGATCAGCAGGAGCAACAGGATCATTGGGAGGATTGGGGTCAACAGGGCCAGCTGGCACATCGGGCATGTCATCATCAGTCAGTTCGTCATCTGAGAGGTGAAAGATTCCCTCAAAACGGTCTGTGTGAAGGAGGATATCCTGTGGCAGAGTCTCGAATATGCGATAGCGCCTTGGAATCTATCAAAGCGAATCCTGGTGGACCCTCTGGAGTGATGTCCACGAATCCAGTCTTGCCAAATGAGCTCGGCGGCTCTGGCAATGAAACTGCATAGAAAACGGGTCCCAAACCGGTCAAAAGTACGCTGAGCTATGTGGCTAAAGCCTTCATTGTTATGTGCCACATTGTGGGGGCAAGACTGCACAAGGTGTCCTATGCGGTGGCAGGAATAGCAAGAGCGAAAGACACGCTCATATTTGCATTCGACATTGCGGACGACGTTGTTGTCAAGACGGATCCGGATATTTTGGATGAGGGGAAGCCGGGGATCTATCTGGACTTTAACCCGGAGGAAGTTGAGTTCAGAGGAGCGAGCAAGGGAGCCATCTTCATTGGTCATGACAGTGCCAATGACGTTACCAAGATCCGTGGCTACCGCTGGTATGTGATAATCAAGTGGTAGCCCCCAAAGTTGGACCCAAACGGGGACAGCCACAATCCGCATGGAGTGAAGAGTCATGTTAGGGTGAAGGTGGTCCACCGCGAGGAGAGAGTTGTCAACGGACCAAGGACCATGGTCAATGACAAAGTCCAGGTCTAAGGGGGAATGGAAATGACAGAGGATGTAGTTTCCGATTTTACCACATATGTTGAAGGCAGAGTTGAGTTTCCAGAGGGTTTGTAACCGGCCCATGAGGCAGTCAGGGACAAAGTCGCGAGTGTCAATGACTGAGATTACTCCATAGGATTCAAGGTCATGGCGTTTTCCCTCTAAAAGAAGAGGGTCAAAACTGAGGGTAGGTGAGGTAAAGGAAAGAGGGGGAAAACCAGGTGGAGAGACATGATAAAGGATATAAGGAACCAGGAGAGAAAAGGGAAAAGGAAGCAGCAAGGGCGAGAGAGAAAGGAAGCCAGTGAGTTAGTAGGTAGTGTAAAGATAAGTTGAGAGTTGATGGAAGGAGGCTGAAGGGTCATAGGTTTATATAGAAACCAAGCGGGAAAGGGAGAAGTGAGAAGAGTGCATGGAATGCCAGGGGACGTACTTGAGAGATGTGAGGAAGTAAAGCATAGGTAGTAACTCTAATAAAATAGGCAATCATTCCTAGGAAACCAGGGGGAAGGGAAGTACACACTGATCAAGGCTAACAGAAAAAGAACCTTCTTAGCTTGGGTTAGCCACATCATTTCCACATATCTGGAATTAAATGGGCATATGGTGGAGTGAAAGTGTAAAGATCAGAGATAATTAATGATACCACAGGTGTCAGAGAAGCGCAGGAGAAAGGATAATGGTAAGGGAAGTAAACAGGTGAGAGAATGTAGGACAACAACCAATCAAAGGGAGGGGGAGTGACAGATGGCATACGGAGGATTGATTCACTCAAACGAGGCCGAAAGAAACCAATAGCCAGGTTGAGAAGACGAGCGAGATGACGAAGGAAGTCCAATTACAGTGATGGTGATCATCATAAAACTACTAAATGTGGGATTAAGCTAGAGTAGATCTAAATCATTAGAAAGAAACTGAGAATTAAGAGGAGCAGGGAGAGAAGGAATCTGATTGCTCCCAAAAAAGGGGAAAAACGATGAACCCTAAATTAAGGGGCATAGGCCAAATCCGATCCAATCTAGCTGCAAACAGCTGAAGGGGGGAAACGCTGGAATGGGAGAACTATGAACTTGACGTTGTTGTTGATGGTCGCCACCGTTATACCTTATCACAGTGAGGTCGGAGGTGATGCGAGTGTGAAGATGGGGGAGATACTTCGAGGGCGATGGATCACCAGAGCTTCTCTCTCTAGGAATCCTCCCCAAATACTCGTGAAGATAATCGTAAGCTTCACAATTTATTACTACTATCAAATAGTACTCCGTATTCAATTCAAAAAATAGTACTCCATAAGAGGTTAGCGTGGATCCTACATCATCATATAACATTTTTTAGTGTCCACAACATTTTGATAAACTCTCTTAACTTCAATTCGAAATGTAGGACCTATTTAAATAATTTGATTAAATAATTAATTATTTTCAGTTTAGTTAATTAGTATGGTGCTTATTGATAAAAATATTAGTATAGTGCCTTTTTCCATTCTTATTCTTTTATTTCCTCCCACATCTTTTACTTGATTATTGTAGAACCATAAATAGGTTTAAATTAGGAAAAAGTTGAAAAAATTAAAATTAGGTCAACTATTTAAGATAAAAAATAATTCTCTAAATATGTTCTATATTTAGGGTCAAGATAAGTTTTTCATGTGCATATAAATTTTTGATATAATTTGTTGCATCGAACATTTTGAAGTGTACTCAGCACTCATAATTAGTTAAATTTTTCGGTGCATCATTGCCAAAAAACACATTATTATGAGATGGAAAGACCTAAATATTTTACCTTAGGATGTCAAACATACCATAAAACAATCTAAGGCATCGGATGCTCATAAAATACTCTACCTTTGAAATTCCAATCTAAAGCCCTTACGCGAATAAGTGGCGCCAATTAATTCAATTTTGGCACGTAACGTGATGTGTGACAACTGAGTTATCTGTACCCCCCACAAATGATTTTTTATTTACAATGTTGAGCTATATCACGCGGCATAAGAAAATCCCGAGTTTTGTTTATTGGGAGGGATGAAATTATATGCAATTTAGAACGTAACTTAATTCTCTGTCGCATTCTTCGTGCCCTGATTCAACCTTTATATAAGCAGTGGGTTTTCTTTATATTTGTTTGTTTTGACTAAAAGTGTGTTTTTCAAACATAAATGATTAAAATGAAATTTGATGCAAATATGAAAGACAAAATCTATATATTTAAGTCCAAAATCTAAATATGGTGAATTATTATATCTCTATTTGGAATATCATATTACTAAAAAAACAAAAAAAAAAGAAAGAAGAAAATAATGGAAAAGAATAGGAGAAGTAAGAGGGGCATCAAAATCATTTCACCCACATTCTGAAATCTCAAATTAGTCAATAATTTAATTAAGGGTTTATTGAATTCACCAACTAAATTTAAAATTTTCCTATGTTAGATAGTTTTATGTGATTTTCTCATTTTAAATTGCATGAATTATATTTATTCTCTATAAATAAAAATTAAATTTTTTATTTGTATATGCGCTCATGTTAATAATACTCTTAAGTTATCAAAAATGTTAATAATACTCTTAACTATTACCTCGTACATTTAAATCACATTAAAAAGAAAGCGGTAAAAGAAACACATATTTTAATATTTTATCACCGTAGTAAATTTTATGCGCGTTTACTGTTTAGGATCAGACATTGATTAGTTGATGAAAATTCAACCTATTGAGAGGATCTATTCTTGTTTGGGGAGGCCCCGTGAACTTCAAAGTCATCTGCAATTTGACAACTAGGTAGTCATTTGTTTTATTAAAATAACAACTCTTTAAAATATACTATTGAACTCTTTTTTTATATAATAATATACTATTGAACTCTAACTAAGAGACCCTTTTATAAAACAGAGCATGACATATATTGACTTATTTATTATTTCAGCCAAGTTAGTCAACTTTGTTAAAATAAAAGTACTATCTTTTTTTTTCAGAAAAATAATATAATATTACCAATAATGCATCCTAACAATGTACTATACTATATTTCCTATTCACCACTTTTTGCTTATTGATTATTGAAGAATGTTTATGTGGATAAATTTTGAGAAGTTGGACACAATAAAACTAAAAATAGAAGATTAATATTTACAATAAAGTTCAACTTTCTACACATGTCACCTATATTTATTAGTATGGGTGGGGGTGTCAAGTTCAACATTTCCTCATGAGATTGATTAATTGCTTCCACCAAAATGCCTACAAATTAAGCTAGTGCCTAGAATATAAATCAAAATTTGCAGAACGAGCAGGAACTCAATTCAAAATGGGTCAAAGTGATCAAAACCATCAAACCATGGGAACAATTCAATTCTTATTTTTCTTAAAAAATATATTTACTCTCTGATCATTAAAGACGAGCATAATTCATGATTGAGATGCTAGCATAGCTTCCAAGGATTCAAACATTGGTTTGCCTTATTATGAGAATTTGAGCTAGTCAATCTCTACTTATTGGAGTGAAGCAAAATGGATAGGTAGCTAGGCCTTCCTGAACAATTTCGAGCCTACATTTATTCACTTTCGGCCCATATTAGCTCACAGGGCTCAAGTATTGTTCATAATGTTAAGCCATTTTCGGCTTAACATCACATCCACTTGTGTCAGATTTGCTGCCCACGGTTTAAATGAGTCGAAGTAGCATATTTTGACTGCGCCCAATGCAGAAAGTCAGAAACATAGAGTGAGCACGTTTAAAATTTAAAAATGGCAGTAATTACTCAGCGCTTAGGTCAATCAATAAGAGTGTTGAACTGTTGATCCGATTTAACTAAAACTAGTACAGGACCGCACATATGCGCGGGTTCACTTGTTTATCATGTAATTTTTATCCTACTTTCGCTTCATTCACTATGACTCCCAATCACTTGTTTGAGGGACAATAGTACTTACCACTAACGTCAACCCGCTAGCTACCTTCATTAGAGTTTTTTAAAGCAAATATGTGATCATCTAATTATTGAACATATTATACAATTATTAAAATGTAACAAATACTAATGAATGAATACATTGCACAATGCTTTTTTAATCACGTTCTCATAGTTTTTTCATATGTTTTGTTGAGAGTATGATTTTTTAATCAGAATGTTTTGATAGAAAGTGTACATTCCACGTTTTTTATACAATTAATTTATTATATTAATTGGAAAAAATATTGAGTAATCAAAAGTAGAGGTGTTGTTAGTGGGTAGTTATTTTTGGGGAAAGTATTAGTTGATGTGTGGGTAGTTTCATAAGTTACGTTCAATTGGTGTCAAAAGTAGGCGTAGTAAGAAAAATATTAGGTTATCCAAACAGTTCATGATTAAAAATAAATAAGGAAAATCATGAGAAGTAAGATATAAAATAATTTAAAAGGTCATGAAAAAAAGATTAATTTTGATTATTTTTAAGCAAAAAAAAGGAGAGAATTTACAGGAGATATTTAAGGAGAGATTATAAATTAAGGAGAAATCTTAACAACGTACTAAAAATCAAATGTCAGTTTTTTTATCTTAAAATATATAGAGAGGGAATGTGCTAATATGCATATTTTTTGTAAAAGAATTTATAGGAGATAATTAAGGAGATTATAATTTAGAGAGAAATTAAAAAGAATTTAATAAAGAATTATATGTCAGTTTGATTTCGCTAAAAATAGATGGAGAGAGAATGTGGTTATGTGCAGTTTTTTTTCTTCTAAAAATAGATGGAGTGAAATGGCAGCAAACAGCGCAATGAAAAAGTATTTAAACACAAAGATCCTGATCCAATAATGGTAAGTGAAATGGCAGCAAAAATTAATAGGGAATTCTGGAAAGTTAACTCATCTAACTGTGAAGTTGATGTGAAACTATCTGGTGTTAGCAACCATTGGCATAGTCCGTCGAGTGGCTTTTTAAAGATAAATGTTGATGGGCCTTTCTCTCCTCTTTCAAAAGAGGCTGCTATAGGAATGATATGTCGTGATGAGTCAGGATGGTTCAAATGGGGATTTGTGGATAAAATCAAGTCGCTATCCGCTTTTATGACTGAGGCTCTTGCTCTGAAAAGAGCTCTTTTGATAGCCATTGATTTGGGACTAAATAAGGTCATCTTTGAATCAGATTCTCTTTTTTTTATTCAAAGCGTGCAATCTAAGAGGCCTGATCTTCATGACTGGAGAAGTAGAAGTATGGTTCAAGACATTATTAAGCTGCTTGCATCAAATGTTGGGTTTACTGTTTACTATGTTCCAAGGAAGTGTAACGCCGCTGCTGACTGTATCGCGGCTGAATCGTATAAGAGGGTGTACCCTTCTGGGTGGGTTTCTAAACCATCACCCTCTTCGATTGCTATTCTGACGGAGGATGCTCGAAGATTAATTACTTCTGGACTTGCTAACGATTCTAATCCACGAAGGGGTGTTGGCTAATCTCTATTGTTAACGACTTTATTTACCTTTTTAGTTGCATTTGTTCTTTGTGTTTCTTGTTATTTATTTTCTCAGTTGTAATTGTCAGATATTTTCATTCCATGTTGTTAATTGAAATTCCTTTGCTGATAAAAAAAAATAAAAATAGATGGAGTGAGTGAGTGGTTACGTAAATAGATGGAGAAAGAGAGTGTGCTTACGTGGCTTCTTAGAATTCTTACTTTTATCCCTCCCTTTATATATAAGATAGATATGAATTTTAAATATGAACAAGTATAATGTTAATTCTTGGCGTTAAGGGTAGTAGTTGTAGGGTCTACATTCCCAAAATTTAGACTAATTTGAGCCTATTGAGATGAGTATCTTGTGATATAGCAGAAACTTGTCAAGATATAGGATGGTTATGAAAAAAAGAGAAATTCTTGGGTGAACTTGGTTCACCAACACATTTGTGGTCTGATCTATTAAAACTTAACATGTCAATTAAAATTAATCCTAGTGACATTCTTGCGTGATGTGACTTAGTATTAAATTAAAAAATAATTCCAGCTACGTAATTCCAATTCCATCACTTCCAGCTACCTATTTATTTTTTGGTAATGCCTAGCTACGTAATTAAAAAATAATCCTAATCATCCTGCTGATATAACTTAGTATTAAATTAAAAACTTGACATATTTTTGGTATCACTTCAATTCCATCACTTCCAGCTACGTAATTCTTTTTGTACTAAAGGAAAAGACCAATAGATTCAAATGAAAGAAATTTTACATGTTAAGAGTTTCCACATACAATTCTACTCTAAATTAAACAATTCTACTCTAAATTAAATGTTAATTGAACTCTATTCAGCAACAAAAACAATAGATTATAGTTTATGAGCAATAGCAAACATATCTAATTAGGCAAAAGTAACGAATCCATAACAATAACAATGCTAATAAGTATTTGCGTCACAAATTGACACAAGGCTCTCTTCACAAAAAAATCCCTCTTCCACATATGTTCTAGGTAGAGAGATGCCAAGCTTCTTGACTTCACGTCTAACAGCGACAGAAAAGGGTGTCCCAGTGAGTAGTTGATTTCTCCAAAAGCTTGATGGGCTTGTGAACAATGTTGGTTTAATAGTACAACTCTTAGTCCAAATCTTTTCTTCATATTCCAGCACCCATACATCAACATTTGGATTGTATGCAACCATATAATTTTCAAGCAGAATGTGGCACCGGTATTCATGAACCAAAACAACTTTGTTCTCATACGCAATAAGCCTCATGTTTTCATAATATGTAACTTCCAAAGGAGGCATTGGAATTAGTGTAAAAACCTCGGATGCTAAATCAAATGAAACTATGGTGTCAAATTCTTTCCAAACTATAGCCCCATCAACAGTAGTTGTGGCTGGTTTATAAGTAAACTTTACCCTTTTGATAGCCTCAACATCTATTACTTTCCATGACCATCTTCTCAATGAAAACATTTTCGCCTGATAAACTTGTTGTCGGTCCCTCATCAATAACACTATCTTGTAATCTCTATCTACAGGACTATATCCAAATCCTCTTAGTATCGGGTAATAGCGACCTTCACAAAAAGAGGGTAGTTGCCTCAACTCTCCGGTCGTAGGATTCAACACAAACAAATGAGAATGTTTGAAAGAAGGCGTGAAACTCTTCACGCAAACCAAGCCTCTGCTACAACCAATGATGTAACAGAAATCCTTTAAAGAATCCAAGGTGAGAGATAATGGGTTCACTTCAATTAAATAGCCCTCCTCAACATTATTGCAATGAAACCCAATCATGCGTAGAGAAAGCATTATACTATTAAGATATTGATCTACATTAAATAAAAGATGGTCGTTGTTGTTAGGAGGGTGATGGTAGCGGTGGTGCTCATCCATAAAATATTTAGTTTTAATGAGATCCCTCCATTCTTTACACACACGTTGAAGTGAAAGAAGGTATTCTCGAGGAAGCCTTTTGAGAATCTCGATGACGATGCCAAAAGGAAGGTACGTATGGTGGTCTCCTATTGTGGCCTCCATCTTCTTTTTCTTTCCTGAATACCTGAAGGAGTTATACAAATTATGTTATTATTCAAGCGGATTAGAGAGTTACTATTTATATACCACTTGACCTATCTTTTCTTTTTCAAATATGAATTCATTTGTTGTTAGATCTGAGAAAATCTTGGCTAAAGTTAGGGCAATGTAACAACCTGAATCTTTTATATTTTATTATAAAAAAATACCTGAAATTTAAGGGTTTTTGGTCTCTCTCTGTGTGTCTATATATATATATATATATATATATATATATATATATATATATATATATATATATATTCATGTCATTCAGAGATAGTCGGATAACTCTTTCCTTAAACTTAGATTATTTGTTATGATTTTTTCAATAAAAAAGAAGGTAATTTGTTCTGATTTTTTTTGGGTCAGAAAATTTGTTCTGATTTTTAAACAAAAAGAAAAAGGTAATTTGTTCTGATTAAAAGTAGCATTATTATTTGTTTAGGCTAAAGTATACGTTTGGTCCCTTATGTTTGCATCAAGTTTCAATTTAGTACTTTATGTTTGGAAAGTACACTTTTAGTCCTTTTTTGTTAACACCGTTAGTTTAATTTAACGGAAAATGTTAATTTAACAATTTTAAATGGTTATTAAATACTGAAAAATGTTCAAATTAAAATATTTGAGTGTAAATATTCTTATATTTTCAAAATTTATCATTTTTGGTCCAATTTCATTATAAAATAATCATTTAAAATTGTTAAGTTAGCATTTTCTGTTAAGTTAAACTAACGGTGTTAACAAAAAAGGACTAAAAGTGTACTTTCCAAATATAAAGGACTAAATTGAAATTTGATGCAAATATAAGGGACCAAAAGTATACTTTAGCCATTTGTTTATTTTAGCTAACTCCGTTTTCACAGAAGAAATGTATCTAGATTTAAATGAATTATGAAATAAAAAAAAGATTGAAATGAATTAATTAAGATTAAGAATAAAAAAATAGAGAGAAAGTAGGATTATAACGAAGATATAGGCCGATATTTTTGTGTAAATCTATTATTTTGCTACAGATTAGAATAGCAATATTGTTTGCTCGCAAAAAAAAAACAAAACTATATATATATATATATATATATATATATATATATATATATATATATATACCTCCGGTCCTAAATATAAAATCTAGATGACTTTTTTTTTGGAGAGATTAAGGTTGCGAAATAGATTATTAAATTATGACATATTTAATATATTTTTAGATTATCCATTAGTTTATAGGTAAAATATATTAATTTAAGGGAAAATTAGATAAGTGATCAATTTATAATTAACTTATTATTTTACTTTTTAGGATTTTCCAAAAAAGTCGATTAGTTGTTATATTTATATTTATATTTAGTACCATATGAAATATTGATGATGATGCAGCATTCGGTGCTCTTGGCATAACAAGCTCTCAGAATTGTTCTGTAGTATCAAGGGAAGAGAATTCTCTGTTGGAAAATCCAAATCCTCATATACAACCATAAAAAATATTGAATATTCAATAATGGCCAATCATGAAGATCTTCCAATTCCAGTTTTTGATTCCCATGAGACTGTTTATGGTGATGGATCTTTGTTAGAAGAAGCCCACCTTCGTTTTGATCATGTGAAGGCTAAGTTTCAGGAAGTTTTTGGACACCCACCTGAAGTTTTTGCTCGTTCTCCAGGTTTTCTGGTTGTTTTTATGAAGATTTTGTGTTTTTCTTATTGATTTTGGTGTAAAGTTTGTGTCTTTTTGGTTGCAGGTAGAGTTAATTTGATTGGGGAACATATTGACTATGAGGGGTATTCTGTTTTGCCTATGGCTATTAGGCAGGATACCATTGTGGCCATCAGGAAAAATGACGCTGAAAATGTTCTCAGAATTGCTTATGTGAATGATGAGAAGCAGGCCATGTGTTGAATTGCTCATGCTGAAAAGGTTCTAGGGTTTGTAGGTTGGGGGGTAGATTCTCTGCTCTATCAGCTTCAAGTGTTTTTCCCTTCCCATTTTTCTTTTGTTTCTGACTTTTCTGTGGGTGTTTTGATGTGAATCTGTAGTGTGTATGAAGATATATTATTCCCTGCAATTGACGTGATCAGGCCTCAGGTTTTTATCCTCCTTTCATCCCAGTCCTTTCCTAAGCGTTTGTCCTGTTATATTCTTTCTTTATTTTTATGTGTGTTTTTAGCTGTGATGTCAACGTCTTGACTTTGTTAACTGTATTACTTGTACGAATTCTGGCTTTGAACAATTTATAATAGAGGAAAGGGGTTCTGAACATTTTTTTTAGCAGAAACAAGGGTAGTTATTGACTTGTGGAGATTTCAAGTATAATAGAGGAAACTTTTGTTTTTTCCTATTCTTTTAGGATTTGGATATTACAGCCTAGCAATTTAACCCCTATTTACACTCAAACCATTCTTCTTCAATGAATAGGAATCAGAAAATCATTTAGCTCAAACTTTTCACTCAAGTTTTTGAACTGGTAGAATGGGAGAGTTCTAACTTTGCTATTGGTAATGATATCACTCTTATTTAGACTTGCTTTTCCAGCATCATTGTTTTTTTAATCCGGCCAATGGTGGCATATGTATTAAGAGAGACTTGGATTTTTAGTGGTTTGCTCAACATTAAAGAGCAGACCAGAGAAAATAAAGCATAGTCTGTGCTCCAATGCTCCAAGGACAATCAATGTACTTGTGGCTTTCTGTAAAGGATATTATTATCAACAGACAATTATTTTATAATTAAATAGACATAAGATACTTGGATTTTTGGTTTTAATTACTTGTAGAAAATTTGGCTCAGACTAAAACATTATTATCTGGGGGGATAGTAGTTTGATGATCTGATATGTCAATTGAAAATAAGAACTGCAGAGGACATCAAGGTAGTTGAAGAAATTTGATGATCTAACTTAGCCTTTACCACGGACTTGCAAATTTGGTCAATTGCTATCAAGCTCTCCAAATGTCTAGTCTGAATTATACTAAGCACTTTGAGTTTCTATCTTCTCTGTTATTCTCTCTATTTCTTCTTTCATTCTTAAGTCCCTCTAATATATCATTCGACTTTTTAGTTATCTTTAGATGGGGTCATTCATATTAGTTCATTGCAGTCTACATTGCGGTCTTACCATTCCAACCTATGCATTCTTATAGAAAGCAGAATTAGACCAGCTTGTAACTTACTGTTAAATGTAATAGATTTAATAAACGAGAGGATGATTTCCCATTGTTGAAAGAGTACAATGACTACTTTGAGGAAGTAGAAGACATGAGTATGTTTCTATCATTACAGTCATGTGTGTATTGCTTGATAAAGTTCTTTGTTTTTTATGTTAATATGTTTTTTTTTTTTTCAACTTTCCAGCATTCAAATTGATTGATGGAATAAAAGTCGCTGTCATTGAATCAAATATATCCAAATATCAGGAAGAAAATTCTGAGCAGATAATGATAAATCGTGCCCCAAAGGTACTACCAATAATGGTCTATTCTTGACTTCATTGCCAAACAATCAGCTCCCTGAAAATGTTTTGGGGTTGCTTAATCTTATTGATTTGTTTTTAAAATATGAGCTGCTCTGAACTTGAATGTCTTTGCCAAATTGATACATGATCTTCATAATTATTAAACAGGCAGAAGAACTGGCTGCAGCCCTGGCAGTATGCAAGGCCCAACCTGCACAAACTGATAATGATGGGGGGTGAGTATTTCATTGCTGTTATTTTAATATATTGTATTCCTTTTTATATTGATCTATTGTTAAACTTTAATGAGCTTGATCGATTATTGAGGCCGAGACTGTTCTGTATTTGTACTAGGGTCTTATATATTTAGATTTAAAAGCTTGTACTGATCGCTAGAATTTGGTTATTCGAAAGTGAAGGTTACAAATTAATTGAGTGACTGATGTGGAAGTAATTAGACATTGTTGTAAGATGAGGTGATTAACATCAACCTGAAAGTTTGGTGTTTTTCAAGTGATAAACATCCTTGATTTAGCA
The DNA here is from genome assembly GCA_029929735.1 of Mimosa pudica. NCBI lineage: Eukaryota > Viridiplantae > Streptophyta > Magnoliopsida > Fabales > Fabaceae > Mimosa > Mimosa pudica. Next base: position 6,328,626 of record JAKELP010000016.1, on the reverse strand, counting down.
TCATATACTCATATCCTGATAACTTTTTTCCTCACCATATCCTGATTTAACCTGTTTGTTAAGTTTGATGATTGCAATATCATTGCCCTGTTTATGCACTTCATAGGTTTCCACAAATCATAAGTTACTGTACTAACAGGTTGTGTCTAATATACTATAAACTGAACTATGGAATTTTCCATCAGCTAATGTCCAATTCAGTTTTCGATTTGGACCTGTACTATCTTTGGTCCCTCAATCTTGTCCTAATTTTGGTTTGGGCGAAGGCCCAAAAATGATACATAACTATTGGCCAAGGAACAAAAATAGTACATAACTATTCCAGGGTACAAAAATGATACTCAACTTTTACCATGTGATAAAAACGATATTTTCACCAATATGACAATAATATTAGACATGGAATGTACAAAATGCCCTTATAATTAAATAAGTTTTTACCTGGCGGCGATTAATTTGTAAGGGTATTTTGGACTTTTTATGTCTAATATTATTGTCATATTAGTGAAAATATCATTTTTGATCTCATGGTAAAAGTTGGGTAACATTTTTATACCCTGGAATAGTTATGTACTATTTTTGTTCCTTGATCAATAGTTATGTATCATTTTTGGGCCTTCACCCTTTTGGTTTTGGTCACTTTAGTTTCAAACCATAGTTTTTTTGTTTCTTAAATCTCATTCCATTTAAAATATTGGTCTCTATAATTTAACATAATTTTGGACTATTTTGTTTCTTAAGGGACAAAGCTATGGTTTAAAATTTGAGGACCAAAAATTGTATTAACCCTTTATAATCTGCCACTTTGTTATTTGGAAGGATATTTATACGGTAATCCTGCTTGTTAACCGTAAAAGAAAATGATATTTTTTTTATAACAATGCATATTAATTTCATTTTTAGTTTGGACTTTCTTTATTTCATTTCCTTCCTTTTTTTATGTTAGTACCACTATCTAAGATTGTCTCACCAATCACCATTCCTTTTTTTTTTTAATATGAGATTCTGTCACCATTCCAAGTTTCCAATCTAGAAACAAATTCTCCAACTAAACTCTCATTGCACAACTCCTTTAAACCAATTAATTGTCCCTGAAAGTGTTAAATAAACCTAAAAATTATTGGCATTGTGTAGTTTTACTTCTGATTACTCCCTCTCCTCCCCTAGATATTCTCTCTGGATCTAAATATATGACCACCTTTTTAGAAAAGAAATAAAGTTTCAAAATTGACAATCTTAAATTGTATAAAATTATCTTTTTTCCTCAAAACCAATTTATTTTATTTATAAACTATATATTTTAATTACATCTGATATATGTTATGATTAAGTAGTTTAATTTACTTCCTTAACTTTCGCAAAAAAAAATCATAGTGACTAATAACAAAGTCAAAAGTGACTTTGTATTTATGACTAGAGAGAGTATAAAATCACTTTGACTTTTTTGTGTAAGTCAAGGGAATTAAATTAGACCATTCAAATCATGGATTAGATTATAAGTAGACTTCTCCATACATAAAGGTCATTTTGTAATTAGGAGCGAAGTATAAAATCTCATAAAATAAATTTAGTTATTTTTCAAAAGTAAAATGGAAAAAAAAAGTATATTATATCCTTAGGAGAAATTATCTTGTGACCAGATGGGCCTTGGCTATGGGTGTAAATGAGCCAGGCCGAGCCAGGCTTTACGTAAATAGGCCTGGGCCTGTAATGCAAGAGGAAAATATAGGCCTAGGCCCAGGCCTGGTTGTAGGCTTTTTTCAGAAAAAAGCCTAGGCTTGCGAAAAATATTATAGGTCTGAAAGCATTTTTAAAAGCCCACTTACAATGTAAGTCTTAAAAAAATTCAGGCCTTTTAAAAGCTTACTTCAAATTTAGGCTTTTAAAGACATACATATCAAGCTTAAAAAGACCATAAATATGATACATATCAAGTACAATAATAAGCACAAAAAACATGTCAGGCCTTTTATTATTACAGCTTAAAGGCCTACTTACTAATAATATTATTATTATTTTATTATTACTTATTAGTACTACTATTAAATAGGCCAGGCCTGAAGGCTTTCGAGCCAGACTTTAGTGAAATAGGCCTGGCCTTTTTAGTTAAAAAGGCTTTTAAATGAGTCTGAATCTGACCTATTTATTAAAAAGGCCGAGCCAGGTCGGGCCCTAAATAGGCCGAGCCATAGGCCGCCTGTTTATGGCCTGACTCATTTACACCCCTAGCCTTGGCCCTAAAGCTAACAAGATAGAACCTCCAATAAAAGGGCAACTAGAAGCATATATACAAAATTATAAGAGGGCAACTAGAAACATATATAAAAGAATGAAACCAATTTGGCCCAATAGTAGAAGACAATAATGAATTAATGATCTTGTGATCCAGACTTAGCTAAACTATAATTTAAATGATTTTTGTAAAAAAATATAAGAGCTCACTCTTATCATCTTTCATCATTTAATATTTTTCTGCTTTAATCCAAACTCTTTTTCATATTTATTAATATTTTTATTTTCTCTCTTAATATCATAATAATGAGGTAAAAATGGAAAAATAAGAATTAACTCCAGACACACAGCCAACTTTTACTTGTTTTCTAAAGATCTATGTTTTTTCAGTTTTTTTACCTGAAGTGTTTTTTCAGTTGAGCTCCTATATTATGAATCCGGGAGTATTAATTTTGTAATTTCAAATGAAAAAATTATTCCCAGGAATCAATGTACCTAGGAGAATCGGACAGACCATGAAGGAAAGAAAAGGCAGCTAAGAGAAAAAAATTCAGGGCACGTGCCATCCACAAACAAATCTAAGCATCCTTCCACGTGGCACGAAAACCACCCGGCACGTGTCGAAAGCAAGAAGGCACACAACAAGTCAGCTAATAAGTGACCCTCAAAAACTCTGACTTATAAAGACTGAATCTTAAAGAAGAAATCGGTCCCTTTGAAGTTCACAGAAAAGAGTGTTCTCCGAATTCATAAACGTGCACTTTTTTTTACTTTTAGATTCTTCATTCATTATTTTGGATTCTTTGCACATTCTTGAATATTTTGTTTTGGTGGGTGCATTGTTACTGTTATTATTCGTATGGAAACACACGCGGATCACCATCCTATTCAAATGGGTATCTTTATATACCCTGGTTTGCAAAACCAAGTCAATCACTATGGATTAGAGAATCCAAATATTTTCTTTCCTCCATTTTCTCCGCCTGACACGTCAGAGCCGCCGTCGGACTCTTTGAATCCATCTCGTTTCATTGAGATAGAAAAAGAAAGAGCAGAGTCGTTGGATCAGGTAATACTTTTTTTTTTGTATTGTGTTTGACTAGTCTAACGCTCTCTTTTCTTGTGGTTTTGTTATTATGATTTTTGGGTTCATTTCCTTTTTTGCAGTATCTGGCTGATGAAGGGCTTTATCCGTCGCCTGAAGATGACGCAAGAAGGGCAGCTGTCATTGAGTTCTTTTTCTAATCTTTCTAAAGTGTATTGACGTGTTAAGTGTTTTTTTATTGAGAAATAGAATTGTTTTCTTGGTTTGTAGTGTGTGCTTGTGTTGCTCATTAGGGCTATGCCTATGTGTGTTTGACATTTATTCCGTTCTTGGATGATTCTTGGACATTCTTTTTTTGAAGATGCTATCTTTCTTTTTTGCATCTTGGTGAGTTGTATTGAACCTTTGGTGTAAAATCTAATATGTGAAGTCGTGAATTGATGATTCTAATCGCTTCCTTTAAAAGGGGAAATGTATTGCCTTTCAGTCTCTCTGAAATCCTATTTTCCAGATCAATTCACGCATAGGAAAGATGTTGTATTGATAGTCTGACAGGATTCCCATGGTTTTACATAATAAAGTATCATGGATTTATGATTCCCACACATTTCCTTAGACTTCTCGTGTGTTATGCATGCATCACATTATCAAAGGTATTCTTGTGCATTATATGGTACTCTTGTAACTTGTAAGATGCTAGTGTTATTTATGGAACGATGCTGCACATCATAGTAGTAGTTATGTGAATGTTGGCAATCTCTATGTTGCAATTTTTCATTAAAAGAAATTCCCACTCTTTCCTTTCAAGATGTAATCAATGTCAGTGCATTTGGTTTATTTTTCCATAACCTGATAGATGTGAAGAATGCTAGCTGCCACATGATGAATGCGGAGGTTCAAGTTAGAATCCCCTTGTGATTTCTGATCTTATATATGTTTTTGATATGCTTGCATTAGAATAATTGTTTTCAATGTTATAATGTTGCACAATCCTGATGATATTTTTTGGGTAAATACAATCTCAACATTGTAAATTACCAATTTTGTACTTCTATTGTTTCACCTTATTTCTAAAACTGTTTACTTAATGTTGTACATGAATTTGTAGATTGTTTCATCTTGGATCAAGAAGGTTGCACAGGATCAAGGACGTCCTGCGCACGACACCTCAACCACCATACTGACATATGGATCTTATGCTCTTGGAGTATGTGCTCCAATTTCTGTCTGTTCCTTACAGTTTAAAAGATTTGATGTATTTTATGTGTTGGCCTGCTCAAGGAAGTCTGGCATTCTGAATTTGTTAATCGTATTGCATTTTCTCTATAAAAATTTCCACCTGATTCAAGGGGTGCTTTGCAAAAACTAACATGTTTTGTGTTTAGAAATTGCTCTCTAGCTGGACATAAATTTTTTAAATGATATTATGATCTACAGGCTTTCATTTAAATCTAGACTTGGACAAGTAAGCAAGCTCCCAACTCCTTGATTCCCTAGCTTTGTTACATGTTCCTTAATGAATAAAACGTATTGGTTTTTCTTGCATGTTATTTTGACTGTATAGTTTTTTTTGGGCATGATTGACTTTAAACTTGAAAGCTTTATTTTTTACTTTTTCCTCTTCAGCTAACATTTGTATTTTATTACTTTAGTGTGATTCGCTTCAACATAATGACACTTGCGAAACTTGTTTTGTCTTATAAATTTTTTGTTTATGTTCAGGCTCACAGTCCTAAGTCCGATATTGATGCTATATGTATTGCTCCTTCCTTTGCTGCAATAGATGTAAGTCAAATACTACATTGTTCTTCTACTTATCGATAATTTTCTGTTTGGCGATCAATAACTGTTTTGATATCTATGGCCTGTGATTCATGCAGAAAGATTTCTTTGGTCTTTTGCCTGACATGCTTGTATATAAACTTAAACTGTCGAAGATAACGTGTATAGAGCGTGCAAAAGTCCCTCTTATGCGGTTTAAGTTTGATAGGATTTCCATTGATCTATCATTTTCCCGAGTTGACGTAGAAAGAATTCATGAGGTCAGTATGTCATCAAATCTGTAACTTGTTAGTTATAATCCACAACATTGTTCTGATTTTGTCTAACCCTTGTTAATTATTTCCTGGGTACAGCACATAGACATATTAGACCCATCCGTCACAATGAATATAGATAATACCAGCTTGAACAGCCTGTCTGGAGTTCGTGTAAATGAGCATATTTTTAAGCTTATTCCAAATTTGGTGGTAAAGTTCATGACAATCATCTTTCTCTCTCATGTATCTGTCACATTGATTTATGTGATGCAAAATATGAAACTAGCAGAATGTCTTGTGGATTAGTTTTGGAAACAATTACTGAAACCTTATTCCTGGTTTTGCTTCATTATTTTTGGGCCATTGTGGTCTTGTCTCTCATAAGTTCATAATTTGTTTTCAGAATTTCCAATCTATGCTGAGATTTCTTAAATTGTGGGCTAAAAGGCGAGGAGTGTATGGAACTGTAAGTATATTCATAACTGAGTAGCATTCACTTGGATTCTTTGCTTCATCTATGTACTCAAGCACACAACCTTGAAAGCTTGCTTATGTGAAAGTCAATTCGTGTTTGCAGCTACATGGATATTTTGGAGGAGTTCATTTGGCTGTCCTTGCAGCTTTTATTTGTAAAGAACATCCAAATGCCTCCTTGACTGCTTTAGTTGTGCACTTCTTTCAAACTTTTGCCTTTTGGCCCTGGCCTAAACCTGTAATGGTTCTAGAAGTGGAATACTCCTCGCTAGATATTTCAGAGATAAGATCAATCATGCCCATACAGCTTCCTTCTGGTCCTAATGAGTTTTGTCATATGAACATTACCGGAAGCACATTTTTTCGGATTAGGACTGAGTTTTTTCGAGGATACAGCATGACATGGGTATGTTTCTTCTTAAACAAACATAACATTGGTGTATACTGCTTGTCATCATACCTTACTTCTTTGTCATTAATCTTATTGTCTAAAGTCTTATTTTCATTTTTGGTTGCAATGAAGCATATTTTGAATTTAAACTTCGATTGGGGTCATATTTCCGAGCCTTTTCCATATATAAAATATTACCCACTGTTTGTCAAGATATCCCTCTCTTCTCGCAATCAAGATGATCTTGTAGAATGGGTTGGATTGGTCAAGTCACGATTTCCTCGTCTTCTTCTAATGGTATGTGCCTTGCTTGGATAATGTTATATAGTTAAGTTACAATTTAAACCTTTGAAATTAAACCATCATTACGTGTGAAAATGGTTATAAAATTGAATGAACAACAAGAGTTTATGGTTTCAGGTCATTTCTCAATAAATTTATCTTTTGAGTAACCTTAAACTTTCATTGACCGTGAGTGTAGTAGTACTATGATTGTCCATTTATTATTTTTCATAAATGTGAAATAGATGACGATGATAATAATTGAATTCAACCTGGATGATTTTAGTTATATTCTTATTCTATGTCATTTTTATTTCCTTTTTATGATTTTACTTGTGCAGATAGAGGAAAAACAAGGTTTTTGTGACCCCAACCCAACAGAATATGTGGATGCTAAGGACAAAGATCCAAATGTGGTTTTCTACTGGGGACTACTTCATGATATGAACAATGTAACTGACAAGATACATTCGATTGAGGAGAAGTTCATGGATAGACAAACGTTTTATGTTCAATCTCCTAGGAACATAAAGTTGTCCATTGTACTAGCTTCTGATTTGACGGATAATGATATCTGATGAATATTGCAAAACACCTCTTAGAATACTCAAAGAAAGTGTCTTACACATTTAGTAGTGGAGAGTTAGAATGGTTGGTTTCTTAATATGGAAGGTGCTGATTCAAGTCCTGTAATTTTTGGCTTCAGTATTTGCAATAAGTTTTAGGGAAGAGATGATACAAAACTTGTGTATAGGTGAATAGGCTTTAGTCATAGGGGAAGAATGAATGATCTTGAAAGTCAAATTAGGATTTGTTTAGGTGAATAGGTGATACACATATTTTTTGGGGAAGGTTATTTTACCTTTCGAATGATTGTGCAGATGAAAATTAAAGAAAATTATTCCATTTTCTTGTTCAATGTTTTTTTTCCACGAACCTTTATGATTAAGTTTGTTGTATGGGCCCCTGTAATAAAGTGTTTATTACTTGTTATAGGGGTAGTGAAATTTACTATTTTAATTTTTGGTGCATTCATTGAAGCTTTGAAAGCTATTAAAGCTATTGAAATATCTTATAATTTCTGTTTCATTCATAAATTATCACATTTAATCTTTTCTTCTCATAATTGAATGTGGTCACAAGACATTTCCTCTTCAATTATGTGGACACAAATATCTTAAATTCGACAACAACAAACACATTTCCCTGTCAAATCCGATAACAGCCCATCTCATAATAAAAGCACATTAACAGAATATAAAATCCAGAAGATCACAAGTATGAAAGAGCTACAAAAAACAACTAAGCATATTCAATCACATCATTCACACCCACCCAGTATATCTATTATGATGGGGCACGTGAAATTTGTTAGCTTTGGAACATAGTTACATGCTCACTCTTTGATTATGAAACCTAGGGTTCTTCTTCTTTAATTTTGTTTCTTGTAAATACAAACCGACTTCACGTGGCCAGCCAAGTCAACACATAATCAAAGCTATTGTGCCATGTGGAAGAAAACAAACGGAGTTAAGCTATTGTGTCAGGATATAGGATGGTTATAAAAAAAATGGTGTTACTTAGTAGAATTTGGTTTGGTTTCCAAGCCTGTTAGCCGAAACATGTGAAGTATGAATGGCATTGATGAGTTAGCCGACAAAGACAAGACCATACGTAACACACATCATATGGTTCTAGCCAAGCATATTTTTCTATGATTCTGGTTTTACTACCTGCTTATCCTAAACGCGTTTCTCACTTATAATAATCTATTGGTATTTATATTAATACAAGAATTAGTTTATTAATATTAAAAAATTAAATAAGCTAAATAAACATGCTAATTTTGAAATATATTACGTGTTATTAAATCATAATATAACAGTTTATATGTTACTCCCTCCGGTCCTAAATATAAGACCTAATTGACTTTTCTAGAAATCCTATAAAAAAGCAAAATAAGTTAAATATAAATTGATTTACCTAATTTTTTTCCTTAGATTAGTTTATTTTACCTATAAACTAATGTATAATCTAAAAATATATCAAATATGTCATGATTTAATAGTCTATTTCGCAACCTTAACATTTTCAATAAAAGTCAATTAGGTCTTATATTTAGGACCGGAAGTAGTATATATATTACTTCTAAGAATAATTATAAATGTGTGTATATTTTAAAGTTTTCCATTATTTATTTTTATCTAACGCAAAATTAATCCACAGTATGAGGCTGGGCCAACTTTAGAAAGTGGATTATTATGAAAACGGGGACAATTGGGAGTTGTGATTGTGACATATGTTTTAGAGAGATAATTGAGATTTGTGAAAGCATAATTGAGAGGTTGAATTCGATTTGGCTTACATTATTCTGGTGGAAATTAAAGAAGAATGAAAGAAATGATTTAAAATGTGGGTTTCATTCTCATAAAAGAGCAGGGCCGGTGGGCGGTGGGCGTTGGGCAGAAAGATTAAAGTGAGACAGAAGGGGCCCTCTTCCAATGTGTAATTTGACCACGCTCCTTTTATGATGTAGTTATTTTGCCAGAGAAAAACTCATGATGCGATTAATTTGGAGGAATTAATTTCGGTCCATCTAGTAGACAATTAGACATAATTTTAGAAGTCTCCAATGAAAACAGGGTCTTGAGGGGCCTTTTTTTATTACTAACATGTTCAAAAGTTATATAGCAATTTTACTCTTTGGGTTTTCACAAGTTGTCACAACTTTTAATCTATGAATAAAAACTATTTATTTATTTTGATAAAAAACTCTCTATTTATTATGAACAAGTGTTTGAACATCTTTCACGTGTCGTTAAATTTTAATTACTAACAATTTTTAGACCTTGTCACAAGTCTTTTAATTACTTTAATGTATTTTAGTCCAAGTATAATGGAATATAAGTGCATTTGTCACAATTTTAGGACTATAAATAACAATTTCTGATCATTATTAATAAGTGCTTAAGCACAATTCACAATATATTGGATTTTTTTATCAGAAGACAATGTATTGGATTTTAATTATTAACAATCTTAAAACCTCGTGTAACAAGCTTCTGACCATGTGTAACAAATTTTTACGCACTTTTCACAAGTCTTTTGATTTATTTAAAGAGGGTAAAGTTGTCATTTGAATTAGAAATATAATATAAAAATGTCCCTTATAACGCCACATTAATTTGGAAATTTAGTAAGATTTTTTTAATATTATGTCTACCCAAATTAATTCCCCCACAGTTAAATTTTACATTTTCAAGAAAGTGAAAAACACGAATATACATGTTCTCTAGATTACTCTGTGCCTGTGGGTTGAGCTAACTTTTTATTAACCGGGTAAATTTTTGTTGCCACAGATAAAATGTACCCATGTATAGTATGTCAGTATAATAGATTATATGGTCAGTATTGATCATTTCAGTGGGCCAGATTTCTAGGTCTATCACTATGCCCTCGTACTAACTCATATCAACTTCGTTTTGTGGGCCAGTTCACGCCAACCTCATTAAGTTTAGTCATTGATATCCTAATGCCCCTGGCAAAATAAAAAAAAGACCCTGGCAAAAAAAGATATCCTAATGCTATCGCAATAGTATGGTCGCATATCTACTGTCTAAAGTTCGAATTTAATTAAATGTTATCCATTACCCCAATTTAAGTAAAAATATTTAATAAGCTCTTAAATTTTGTGAATATACATTATGTTTGGAAATGATGTAAAATATAAAATGCTGGTAATGAAAATTTTGATCCGGTCAATTTAAACTTGAAGTGATTATGAAGTCCACTAAAGCCGAACACCATCATTTGAAACGAGTAGATAGCTTACACCACTAATAATGTTGGTAACAATTATATTGAGTTTTGAAAAGTTATTATTATTTTATCCTTTATTCCTTAAAACTCAAAAGTGCTATACTTATAAGCAATTTTGATAAATAAATTTTCTGTAACATCGAATGCATTTTCCCTAAACCCTTATGACATTTGGGATTTTAGATAAACTTTGAAAGAAAGGTAAGAGAAAATATTGGGTTATTACAATTTGGAATGAGGAAAGGAGTTAAACCATCCACTCAAAAATAAAAATGGAAAATTATTTTAATGAACGTTTAAAATAGTTAAATGAATTATTACTAGGTTAATATAATTATTGGTCCTTAAACTATTTCTCAATTTTCGTTTATGTCCATGAACTTTCAATCACTTTTGATCTTACCCCTAAACTTTAATATGTGTCATTTATAATAATCAGTCCCTGATTTTTTATTTTTTTTAAAAAAAAAAAATTCAGGGATCAATACCAATATTGACTAATAGTACAAAGACCAATACTAAATTTGACTAAAAGTTTATGATCAAAACCACCAATTTTAAATTTCAATGACCAAGATAAAAAATGACCGAAAATTCAAGAATTAAAACCACCAATCTTAAAATTCAGAGATCACAACTAAAATTGAGTAAAAGTTTAGGAACTAGAAATTGTATTAATCCTTACTATTAATAATCAAATCCCATATATACACACTTATTTTGAGTTATTTGAAAAATCAAAGAAGAAAAATATATTATGACATGACTTATAAATAGATTTGTATGGTATAATGATATGTAATATATTATGTCATGATTATCATTTGTTTTCTTTACTCAATCTCCTTGGAAAAATTCAGTTTTATTTTGTACTCCTTTTGTCTCATAATATAAAGTCCTTTTTAAGATTTTTTTTTTTTGAAAATATGGTATGTTTCTTATATATTTATTGTTTTTAGTTAACTTTAACTAATTCTTTAAGAAACTTGGAAGAAAATGAACTTATACTAATGGGGAATACTCCTCTCGTCCTAATTATAAGTCGCCTTTGACTTTTTTTGGAGATGTTAAGGTTACAAAATATGTTATTAAATTATGACATATTTGATAAATTTTTATATTAGTCATTAGTTTATAGGTTAAATAAACTAGTTTAAGGGAAAAAATTATTTAAATCAATTTATGATTGATTTATTTTGCTTTCTTAGGATTTTCGAAAAAAGTCAAAGGCGACTTATAATTAGGACCGGAGGGAGTATATATTATTAAACAAATGCTAGTAAATTTTGGATGAAGCAAAAGGTTTGACCGAAAGGCAATAAATATAACGCAGTTGGTGGCCACACATTGAGGTCCCCTAATTTCATGTCAGCCTGCAATATTGATAACAATTCACACGCTGAGCCACAGACAAGACAACAATAGTACGACCAATAATTAAGATTGTGGGATTTGGCATAAAGTACTATCAGTGAGCTAACTACAGTTTACGTAAAATGAATACCACTCTCCTAATCCTAATATCATATCCAACATTAATAATGTCATCTTGTTTGACCGATGCACTCTTGCCTGCGTCTGCTGCGGCAAATTCATCCAGGGATTACTAGCCAACTTCTTTCCCAACCCCTTTTGGAGGCAGCATCATTTGCAGTATCCAATCATTCCAGTCTCTTTTACAAGTTAAGATCATTTGATTCTCTCATATCAAACAAAGTTAGTCTGTTTTACTAGTAGTTTGCATATTGTATTTCATATACTCCTCTGGTAGGTAATATACAAGTACATACGCCTAAGATTCAGATAAAACTACATACGCCAAAACACGTTTCTTATGAAAACATTTAAAAATTAGTTGATACTTTTGTAGTTATATTAGTCACTGGTTTTCATAAGAATAGGTCAATAAACATGTTAGGATAATACTAAGAAAAAAAGAATTTCTTATATTTAATATATTTTAGATTACCCATTAGTTTATAGGTCAATAAACTAGTTTAAGGAGGGAAAAGTAGGTAAATCAATATAGAATATCTTGATTTCTTAGCATTTTCACAAAAATCAAATAGATCTTATATTTGAAAAATGGAGTAAGTAACTTTTACTGAGTTCATACTTTTTTATCAAGAACTGAAGTCATACTTGGAGTTGACTGTAATGCCCCTTTGTTCCTCACTCTATTCGACAAATTTAAAAGCTTGTTTAACGTCGTATTTGCCATGCTAAAGCTGCGTTTCATTTCAATGTTTAAGTTTAAAATAATGCTTGGCAATTTGAAGTGTGTTTAACATTAACACTGTCGGCACAAAAAGGCAAGACACTTGTACGTGTAACTTTTATACAACGAAACTACTATTCTGTTTTTGTAAACAATCACATCATATATTTATTTATATATCAAAGTAAAAAACATTTACAGAATGCCTAAAATTTTTATTTTTAAGGTTACGATTTTTCTTTACTCATTTGTTTACTCACGCAATCTCTCCGCCACACATAAATTTTTCTCACACTTTTATTTTTCTCACACTTTTTTATTATAAGACATTAGAAATATCTTGAATTGGATTATGTCCAATAAAAGAACATTTTGTGTCAATAAAAAAATGTTCCGCTAATTTTGTTTCTTCACCAAGTTATTGTAAGGATAGGACAAAGAATTAAATACGTTTCGGGCTGGATGCCGTGATGAGTTATTTATAATCAAGAATTTTGAAGAATTTAAACTCCTAATAGTAATCTGTTTTTTTTCGCCAACTAATAATAATATACCAGCAAAAGAATAGGTGGGACTAAGAGGTTCAAACAAATTAAAAATCTGGCCAACAAATTAACTATTGTTTCTGAGCCAGAATTCACTGCTACTATATGTAGTAAAGATCAAAAGTCTTTCATCAAAAAAAAAAAGAAAGATTAAAAGTCTATTTTATTCATTTGAACATAGTTATATTCATTCATTTTTTGTATGGATGTTAAGGTAGTAAATTAGACCACTAAATTATAACATATACCACATGTAATTAGATTATACATTAATTTATAAGTTGAATAAATTAATTTTGAGGGAAAAAACTAACCACAATTTAAAATGATTAACTTTGCGTCCTTGATTTCTAAAAAAAATCAATCAAATTCTTATTCTAGTCGGAATCAGAGCGAGTAAATATCTCAACTCATGTAGTTATGACTTAAATATAATCAAACTTTTAGACTTTTTACTCACAACGCTACAATCTTGTTTGTCTTGACCATTTCTTAATTTGTTCTTTATGTTTCAGTAAAAGATAAAATCGAATATACAAGTCTACAACATGATAAAGATCAATGACAGGACCATAAGATAAGTATATTAACAAGGACTAAAATACTTCTGGCAAAAAAAAAAACAAGGTCTAAAATACTGTGGATTTCATTATAGAGACTTGCGTTTTACATAAAGAAATGCAAGTACTGTTATAACAACCAAATGATCGGATTCAGTGATCCACGTCCTAATCAAAAGTTACATTGTCACGACATGAATGACTATTGTTTTTTCCGATAAGTGTTGTCATCGTTGCTTTGCTTTATGGGTCATGAGTGACTTTCTGCCTTTTTTCAGTTAGCATGAGACTTGAAAGTGAGTTCTATCGGAAATTTTCGTTGTCATAATTATTGGTGCAGGTGCATCTCTTCAACAATTAATATTTACGTATTAAAACTTATCCGGTTGGTATAGGGAAGGGGCCAATTCTGTATAATCTAACGAAAACGAAATACAGAACAAACTAGTGATAGACCCAGTGCGACGCACGGGGATGCTATTATATTATGCGATTTTTTACTATCACTTGATCTTATTATATTGATCTTATTATATTTAGTATTAACATGATTAGTAGTCCTAGACCAATTCATATAAGACAATTTTAGTTTAATTTTAATTATGTATGATAGTCATTTTCAAACTAAATTAAATTGTTGACTTTTGATTATTGAGAGATATAAGAAGACTAATAAAACCATATTTATATATTGTGTATCATAGAGTAACGAATCTCGCACAATTTGTTTTAGCAACAACAAACTGGTACAATCATGGTAACTCACTTGGCTAGTTTTATCATCCCTCATTTGAGGTTGATCAATGATCAATACTTAACACTAAAATGTGATTCCCAATTTATTAAGTATAAAATTGGCATGGGGTGGTTAAAATCAATTAAATTTTATTTCCTATTAAAACACCCTCCCTTATTTCTATTTCTATTGCCACTTAAATTTTATTCAAGTGGCCTACCCCATGCAATGCACATGGATGTTTTTATTCTTAATGAAATAACACATATCGTCTTAATTTGAAGGTATTTTGATGTTCCACGTGAATTAAAGTTTTATATGTGATGGAGAAATAGTTGGCACAATATAAGGCAACTGGTGTTAGGAAAAAAGTTTTGTGAAGGATCTAAATAATCATTTGACGTAATCTAATGAAATGAATTAGTTGGTGTAAGAAAATAGTTAACGTAAAAAAATTTCAAGGTTATATAAAATGATTGAAAATGAGGAAGGAAAAATTGTGTAATGACATGACATCAATAGTTATTAATCAGCTGTGTTTGTTTTGTGAGTTAATTACAATGGTGCATTAACCAGCAATATTGATCTCTCAGATTCACCATGTTGCTATTATGTAAAATTCTTTCAACTATGTGATTATAACGCTCCCAAATCCTAATACTATATTTTTTTAAAGGCAAAATGCTAATAATATAGAACTATCGAGAATTAAAATGAGTTAGAAAATAAAATAGAAATTATACCATGTGTAATGTTTAAATTACTATGAAAATAAAAACTCCAGGCCCCTTTTACTTCCCAAATATATCTTCTTAAAACACCTAAAAATGACACTAATAAACGTGTTATTCAACCATTATGTAAATCTCAGTTCCATGCGATACCTATTATCATTAACAATTAATTATTTCAAAAAATATAAATTTAAATGACAAGTAATATTTTTAAATTGATTGAGAACCCCATTTACCTGTTGTATAAAAATAAAAAGAAAAGTCAAACATCATCCTGAACCTCCCCGTGCAAACCCAACCCCCACCCAAAAAAACCAAATTTCCCCTAGCACCTGGCCTCCCCCATTTGAAAGTTCGTTCGGACTAAATATTTTTTGTAGTTGTATTTCCAAATATTTTAAATTTTTATTACATGTAATATTTTTAACTTAGTAAAGAATTAAACTTGTGCATGTAAAAAAATAAAAGAAGATTTAAACTCCATCCCCCAACCTTTCTCATCCAAACCTTAGCTCCAAAAGAGAACCAAATTTCCCCGGGCACATTTCCATCTGAAAGTTTACTTCGACTAATTCTTTTTGTAGTTGATCTTCCCAAATAATTTCAATTTTTGGATCTTTATGCTATATAAATACTCATAAATAAGCCGTTTACTCTAATTTTCCCAATTTTATTTGTAGTTATTTATTATTCAAAACAAATGAATTAGTAAAAAACTTGTGCATATGTATATATGTAATAAAAAAATCTTGTTTTTGTCCCATTTATGCATTTATATCAAATAGGAATGGTTAATATATTTAAATAGTTTTAATATCTCCAAATTAACGGGCATTTATAAAAATAAAAGAAGAGTCAAACTCCATTCTCTAAAACCTGGAAACCAAATTTTGGATCGGCAGTTCGGCGCCAAAAATATAATTTTGAAGGCTAAAGTATACTTTTAGTCCCTTATGTTTGCATCAAGTTTCAATTTAGTCCTTTATCTTTGAAAAGTACACTTTTAGTCCTTTAAATCTAACACTGTTACTCAACTTAACGGAAATTGGTGACTCATCAGATTTTCGTGATGAATGTTCAATTAAAAGATGATGAAGCATAAATAAATTATTTTGAGTAAAAAGTAAAATCAATTATAAAAGGGAGAAATAAATTCTAACACCATCCACACTAGTTTCTCCTCTGTTGTCGTCTTCTCCTTCCCCTCTCTTTTTGCATAAAGTAAAACAAAGTCAGGCCATAAATAAACTTGAATTATTGCTTCGTCAAGATAATTGGCAGTACATTCAAGTCATGGACATTGTTGATGATGTGGGGTGTCTGGAGGCGGAGTCATTGCAGATCCAAGGCGTATCTGTTTTGGCCCTCAAGCCTAACCCCAATTTCATTTAAAAGCTCTTCGACATGTGGTTGTCTCTTCCGAAAGCAATCGTTTGGTTTGGTTTGGTACACTTCATTTCACAAATTGTTTTCTCTCCATTTAATGGATTATGCTTCCTCCTTATTTTTCAAAACAAAACATGTTGATGAATACAAAGTATTCTTTTAGGAAATCAAATAGAAGATTTTTGTTCTGGGATTGAAATTTTTTTAAAGGAGAGATGAAGGTCTAGTAGAGAGACTTGCGTACCAAAGAGAAGATGAAAATTTGGGATGAGAAAAAACCTTAAGAGAAACATCATATTAAAAAGGATTATTATTTGAAATGATTTTTAATTTCCATGATTGATTTTATTTTTTACTTAAAATTAATATATTTATGCTTCATCATCTTTTAATTGAACAGTCACCACTAAAATTTGATGAGTCAGCAATTTCCGTTAAGTTGAGTGACGGTGTTAGATTTGAAGGACTAAAAGTGTACTTTCCAAAGATAAGGGACTAAATTGAAAATTGATGCAAACATAAGGGACTAAAGGTATACTTTAGCCTAATTTTGAAACATAATACTTTGCATTAATATTACCACAAAATCATTACCATTAATAATTGATATTGAGCATTAATATTCAGTAACAATTTCTTATTAGTTATCAATTAATTTGTTAGAATCAAATTATATTCATTTGAAATAAATATTTAGTAATAATTCTTCTTATTTTTTTGATAAAAAAATACCCACTTATTTTAATCATTGTTTTGGGGGGATTGATAGTTTAATTCAAGTGATTAAAATATATTCATTAGGCATACCATATCAGACAAATAATAATGATTATCAATTATTTTGGTAAAGGTAATTAATACAATGATTTTAAAAATAAATATGGTACTTACATTATGAGCCCATTTTGGGGCTACATCCCCACAAATCAATTAGTGGGTTGATAGTATAGTGTACTCTCTCACCACTTAATATATATTTTATACTATTCTTTTTACAGTATTATTTAAGGGTACAGTTAAAAATGTCTAACCGTTTCATGCAGATTTAATAAGATTTTAGAATTTTTTTGGTATGAGTGAAAAATAAATGAATGTCTCATAAATAGGAATAAAAGAGCAACAATTTATATGCAACATATTCATTTTTTATTAGAATATGCAACAAATTTCTAGTTTGATTTAACTAAAGAGTTTTTTTTTATGCTAACAGGTAGAGAGTCAAATCTACTCACAAACATTTGTTGTCAAGCACCATATTAAAATAAGTGGTTCAAATATACACATGTAAATTCCATTTCATAGAAATAAAATAAGAATCCCTCACTTTTTTTTTGTTAATCACCGCCCGGTTTAATCCGGACTCGAGGGGTAGGAGTGTTGTCCACATAGGCAAGGTTGTCCCCTCTCCCAATAAGAGCGCTTCCCAGGAATCGAACACACGTTCCCATCCTTACGGGGTTATAGCCCACTTACTAGCTCAACCAACTACCCATTGGTAGAATCCCTCACTTTTTAGTTACATGTAAATATACACATGTAACTAAAAAGCTTATATTGTGTGTTCAACTACTATGGACATTTTCAGTTAAAAAAAATTCAGTTAAAAAAAATTACTATGGACATTTAATGTAACCTTGAGGTTTAAATTTCCAATTTCTAATTAATATCCACTGTAATAGAAAAGGTTATAATTCAATTAATTGGCTTTCCCAAAATTGATTTACTTGATTGGTAAGTCATAACTCATATTTGATCATATGAATGCTGGATAACATCTTGGATGGTTCAAAAACATTTAATTAATGAAGGTATTATTGGGATAAATATAGGTAAAGTGTAACAGATGAAATAATGGCACTAAATGGCTAGTCATGATACAAATTTTACACAAAAAGAGGTCAATTATATATCCCTAGGAACTATGAGAGAGGGAGAGAAACAAAGTAAGAGTTCAAAATGTTAATGTGTATATATTATTATATGGAATTAGTATTCCAAAAATTTATGAAATTTAATAAATACATAAGATTTAGGTAAATATGTTTACTACATGGGATTACAAAGGTTAGTTCCTAGGTTCCTACAAAAAGGTTAGTTTCTATTTACTTTATATTTATATTGATTGTTAAGTTTGAGAAGAAATCTATTATATATAACCTGGGGTGTGTGGTTGAGTGACAAGGACTCATTCACCATTAACCAATTGTCTGGGGTTCGATTATTGGCGTTGTGTATGGAGAAGTATTAAATCTCCCAAGCCAGCTGTTCCACCCATTGAGGTGCCTACAAATCTGCGGGGATTAGTCTCTCACTTATCGAGTGAGAGGATACCTTGATAAAGATAAAAAAATCTATTATACTCCCTCTGGCCGAAATATAGGACCAAATTGGCTTTTTTAGAAAATCCTAAAAAAAACAAAAAATAAGTTAATTATAAATTGATTTACCTAATTTTTTCTCTTAGACTAATTTATTTTACCTATAGGCTAATAGATGATCTAAAAAGATATCAAATATATCATGATTTAATAACCTATTTCGCAATCTTAATCTTTCCAAAAAAAAGTTATTTAGGTCTTATATTTAGGATGGGAGTAGTATATACTAGGAATAGTGGCAACATTCCTATTGTATCACTTGCTCCAATATGATTGGGCCACATGGTTACTTAATTATTTAAAGTTAAAAGAAACTATTCAAATAGAATCAGTTCCTATTTTCTGAATTCGTTTTATTATTAATTTTTATTTCGTTTGAATTCAGTTTTGAAACTCCGAAATTCTTGTATCAATATTCTTTAATTCGCAATAAACGGATCATGATTATTATTAATGCAATAATTTGATATAATTGGCTATTAAATTAGTAAACATTTAACAAATAATTTGAAATGATTTTTTTTAATAATTACTTTCCGTGCATTGCACTGGGAATTGCTAGTTATATAATATAAGTGGTGTTGGATATTAGATTTTTATTAGTCTATTTTTTATCTGATATATGGATTTTCTAATAGTAGTTTTCATTATGCCACAATTGCAATAGATATTTGAATTGAGTTTTTTTTTAATAAAGAGTATTATTCCACTATTCTCAAGTCATATATTATTAAACTTGCATAATGCATACACATGTTCACATGATATATAATTTTTGTTCAAATTTTAGTTAACAGTATAATTCTAGAAAGGTTAATTCCATAACTAGGTTAAAAATCTAAACCTCTATATAATTTTAATGTAAACATAAGATTTGTGAATTAATTAATAACAATAACATATTGGATTGGATCATAGTAAATCATTTAATTAATGAGGGCATAATTGGGATAAATATAGGAAAAGGGTAACCAATGAAATCATGGCAATGGAATTTCATTATATATTGCATTATTTTTTTTTTGTTTCTATCCATTATATATGTTTGGACTTTGGATGCTTTTGTCTTGGCTAGTAATGAGGCACATTTGGAATAAATATAGGAAAATTAACAGATGAAATAAAGACAATAAATGTCTAGTCATGATGAAAAAGTTTTTTTATCAACAAATGATGAAAATGTTGAACTAAAAGCAGACCATTTTCATTGGAAAATCAGAAGTCATGTTTGATCTAATGAGCATTGCATAACATTTTGGATGCTAGTAAATCATTTTATTATTGAGGGCATTGTTGGGATAAATTTAGATCAAATGCAACAGATTAAATCATGGGAATAAATGGCTAGACATGCATCTTGTACGCTAGAAAATCATTTAATTAATGAGTGTGTAATTGGGATAAATATATGCAAAGTGTAACAAATGAAATTATGACAATAAATGGCTAGTCATGATTCAAAATTTGCACCAAAACTGGTCCATTTTCATTGGATAATCAGAAGTAATTTTTGATCCAATGAGTTTTATATAACAATTTGGAAGATAGTGAATCATTTAACGAATGGTCGAGAAACTTTTCTAGGGCCGGCTCTTTTGAGTTGGCTCTATCCTCTCTTCCCCTCCTCTCAAACTTTTTGGGTGGTGGTGGGATCTCTTCTCTCGTCGTTGTACGAGTTTTTTTCATCGGCGTCTCCTTCCCCGGTTCATGCCGGGGAAGGAGACGTCCATCACTTTCATTGGTCTGCTTTTATATTTCTTCCATTTTCAAATAAATTGGTTTAGGAGGTTCGACGACAAGAGGAATTTCTTCTACCCAATCTTCATCTTATATATTAGTTTTGTGGGTATGTTTGTTTCCGTGAGATCTACTCATGGAGTTTCTTTGAAAACCAAATTGATTGGTTTATTGCCGATACGAGGTGTGGATCCTTTGGGATGGTTCTTTGAACAACCACTACTCAATGGCGTTTCTACCGGTGACGGTTCTTTTCTACCCACAAATTTTCATGAAGGAAGGATGAAGAGGATAGTAGGGTTTTTGAGGCGGCGGCGGCTACCTCATATCCATGTTTACCATTTTAGGTTTTCAATGTATTACCATTCGAATTTTCCTTTTTGCAGACCTATTTTGTATTCTCATTTTCTAAATTAATAAAAATTTCTGCTTCATGATCAAAAAAAAAAATCATTTAACTAATGAAGTCATAAATAGGATACATATAGCAAAAGTGTAACAACTGGAATTATGGCAATAAATGGTCATTCTTGATTCTAATTTTGTATTGTAAGTAACAAATTATTGCTCTAGTGTCAATTAGATATTAATACTAATACTAATAGTATTATTTTTTGATAAGATGAATATCAACAAACAAAATAATAGAGCTTAAAGGGATTATTGAGAAATCCTTACTTTGTTTTGAAAATTCAGAAAATATTCAATGACTTTAAATGAGTTTTTATTTTGTTACATGTGTGTGTTTGTCTGTGTTATTTCTCTCTCTCTCAGTACTTTGGCAATGACTATATTTGATTTTCGGGGTGTAGACATTGGACAATTAATAACTCAATAATAGTAATTGTAAAGCAAAAGGGGAAGAAGTGGGGAAAAGTGAAATTTATAATTTGCTTCTTATGTAATTTGATTTTTCTGGAAAAAAAAACTCATATGGAGGTCATGATCTCTGCATACCCCTTGTCTCAACTGCCAAAAATGCCTAAAACAATTCAAATACTGCTCATGTTTTGTCTTTGCAGGAAGATATAGAAAAAAGGATACAATTATAGGTCCAATTAAGAAAATCGATCAATAAAAGTTTCTAAAGTATAATTCGGCCTAATAGTTTTTGTTCCTTAATTGTCATTTAACCAATAAATTCAGAATCCCTATAAGTTATTGTCATTGCTAACTTACAGTTCTTTCACATGGTAATTGTAAATGTTAACTAAATTTACCTTCAGCCTTTAAAGGCGGTGGCGTAGGAGGAAGAAGAGGCGGTGGCCCCAAGAAGAAGCCTCCTGTCTCTCGCTCCGTCAAGGCCGACCTCCAATTCCTTGTCGGCAGAATCGGCCGTTACATTACGCCCAATGTGTCGGCCACCGGCGTCCCTATTTACCTCGCCGCAGAGGTAATAATCCAAAGCCACTTTCAATTTCTCTTACATTTTATCACGTGTATGAATTTTTATAATGTTTCTGATCTTTTGATGTTGCGGTTTAGGCTTTGGAGTTGGTTGGAAATGCAGTCAGAGATAGCAAGAATAAGATTATTCCAAGGCATGTGTTGTTGGCTGTGCCTGTGAGGAATAATGAGGAGCTTGGGAAATTGTTAGTTGGTATGACTATTGCATATGGTGGTGTGTTGTCTCCTAAAGCCACCAAGTCGCCCAAGAAGGCTTGAATTTGTGCTAAAATGCGATGGAAATGTAATGATTGTATTTTGTGTATGTTGGTGTGTTTGTAGTGTAACTTTGGAGATCAGATGTACGATAAGATCTTAGAAGCATGCTACTCAGATGTATACCGACGGGAGGCTGAAGCGGAACTGTTGGGTTTTATTTCTTTTTTGGATAGAATAACTGTTGGGCTTTTATTTGAAAGGGTAAAATGGTATTTTGATACTCAACATAATATAACCAAGGTCCACTTTAACGTCAGTTAAAAAAACATTACCGGTTTTATCACATTTGCACCGGGTTACAAAGTTTGTTATTATTTTTGCACCGCGAAACAGTCATTTATTATTTTTGCCCAAAGTGAAATAGTTAATTATCATATCAGCACTTTTGCCCGCCTTTAAATATGGCAGTCAGTTTTTATTTAGTTAGTAGCAAAATTCAAACTAAATTATGATGGAGATTGCCTAAATCAGTGGGTAATTGATTTATTATTTCTTTTTTGCTGATTTATGATTTAGTTATAACATCAAACAGTTAAAATCCATAAGGACTACATAACTATAATCCTACATTGAAGGGAGATGGGTAAATTCTATAGCAAAAGTATTAGTAAACTAATTAAAGAAACATTGGACTAAAATCTTTGATACTTGATATTTGCTTATGCCTAAAATATTTAGTAATAATAGAGAAAATATTTAAAAATCTCAGAATTTGATTTGTCAAAATTTGGTGTGAACTATTTAGAGAGAATAGTAGACTACTATTATAAATTTAATCTTTTTATTTTTATTACAGTTGTGAACTGTTTAAATTTTTACGCATCAAATTTATTGATAAGATTTCAAGTATTATTATAATTATATTTTTTTTATAAAAATATTAAATCTTAGCCATTGGATCTTTGATCTATTTGTGTGTCAAAAGTAAAAGAAAGGAAAAGGTTAAGGAGGAAAGAAGTCAATTTGCACCATCAAGGGTAAGTTTGATCAAAAATAAATTTAAAGAAAAGCAAAATATTAAACATGACCTAGAGCAATCCCCTTTTTTATTCAGAGCATGTAAATACCAAATTGTATTTTGTGGGAAGAAAGGAGAATGGGTAAAGTCTGATGATTATTTCATTGATATGATTACATATTTATATTACAAAGAGTTTCCTAAAAGATAATAACTTCTCCTACAAGTTTATTCCTAAAAGATAATAACTTCTCCTACAAGTTTATTCCCTAATAAAAACATAATATTCTTATACTCTAAATATTTCCTAATAATACAATTCAATGACTAAGATATACAAATAATTTTCATAATACACAATAGTAATTATTTTCATACTTTCTAACACTCCCCCCCCCAAGTTGGACTATGGACCAACTTGCCAACAAATCTTCATAACTTGCCAACAAATCTTCATAATCTTCATTCTTCAATACCTTTCAACGGATCAACTAGCAACGGATCAACTAGCCCTCCAATGGTGAGACTTCAAGGAACAAAGAACACAACCACTGGATAAAACAGAATCTCTGAGTGGGGAATGACCATCCCATCACAAATCTTCAACCAGAAGTTTTTTTTATTACGTGGGGAATGACCATCCCATCATAAACAATGTGAGGAATGACCATCTCACTTAAAACACATGCGTGGGGAATGACCGTCCCATCACAAACAATGTGAGGAATGATCATCTCACTTAAAACAACAATGCGTGGGGAATGTCATCCCATCGCAATTCACATACGCATGTACGTGGGGAATGACCATCCCGTCGTACTATGCTCTTCAACATATTGAGCTAATTGCTCATCATCAATAATTGGAGCACCAACTCCATAATAATTTTTCTCTCTCCCTTTTTTTTCCTACTCCCCCTTAAAAATAAAAGACACATTTTTTTTCTTTTTCCCGTTTTTTCTCTCTAAAAAATAAAAGACACTTTTTTCTTTTTTTTCCCTTTTATTCTGACTCTTTTTTTTTGTTTTTTTTAATAGAGACTAAAAATAAAGAAAAGAACAAACAATAATCAAACAAACAGAGAAACACGAACACGGAAACGGAAAAAACAAAAGACAACCCAAACAGTAACCACAAATAGCACCCACGGTGAACAGCAACCACGGACAACAGCAACTTTGATGGTGGTGATACAACCACTGGATGAACAGCAGCTGGGAAGCAACAACAAAAACAAACGTATGTGGTCTGTGGATTTTTAGTGTTTAATGACTATTTGGGAGAGACAAATATGAGAGGAGAAGAGGAACAAGAGGAACCCTTTTAGGGTTTCTAACTACAAAAGTAACTTGAATGTTTCTAACTACAAACGTAACTTGAATGTAGTTATCTAGGATCAGACTAAACCTAAACTTCTTTAACCTAACTTCTTCAACTTCTTCAACCTAGCTCTGGTACCATGTGGGAACAAATGATGGGTAAATAGTCTGATGATTATTTCATTGATATGATTACATATTTATAATACAAGAGTTTCCTAAAAGATAATAACTTCTCCTACAAGTTTTTTCCTAAAAGATAATAACTTCTCCTACAAGTTTATTCCCTAATAAAAACATAATATTCTTATACTCTAAATATTTCCTAATAATATAATTCAATGACTAAGATATACAAATAATTTTCATAATACACAATAGTAATTATTTTCATACTTTCTAACATATTTAAAATTGAATTGTTAACCTAATTTATTTGCAAAGATAAGGATATCACAATCACCATCCCTCTCTTAAATTTAAACTTGTTATTCATAGCAAAACTATTCAAGAGACAATAAATAATTGATTTTACTCTATTCTATTGGCAAATTACAAAAATAAAACTCAATTCCACATTACTTAATCCTAAGTCCAAATGAGATCTCTCTTCCAAGGATATATCCTCTAATTCATAAATCAATCAATAAGTAGAAAATTGATTCAAGATTAAGTAAATAAAGATGAAGTTAAATACAAATAATTGGTTCAAACATACCTTAACCGTCAAATCAGCTCATAACTACTCTAGGTAGAAATAAAAATTAGATATACAGTAATCCGGAAAACTTATTGCCATAAATAACTCATTAAAAGATCATTATATGTATCATTAAATATGTGCTAAACGGACCATTTATTAAATTAATTAAATTTGTATTTAAAACTCTGAAAATACACATGTGTGAACATCTAGTGTGAACACACAAAAGATTCCATACGCAATTCTGTATAATCTAACGAAATACAGAACAGATATTTTCTTACTAAAAAACGTGCGCATGTTTTTTCTAAGCATTACCTAGCAGAACAAATAATGACTAAAAAATGAAGTATTAAAAGGGCGGAAATATGAATTTTGATCGGTAATTTTTCTAAGTATTACCTAACTTTCATACTTAAAACTCTTTATTAATTTTTTGACAAAATAACTCTTCATCCAGGATCTTCCCACCCAAAACAATTCAATTTAAATTTAAAGAGATTATTAATTTACAATAGCTTGGTTCCATACAAAAAATTGAATTGTGAAAAAAAAAGACATTTATTATTTGGGACCTATTTGAAATTAAGGCTTTTATTTGGGAATTAGGTGCAATTGTCCCAAATAATAATAAATGTCTTCTTTTCCATTTTAACCATACACTAATTTCTCGTGCCCAATTTTTTCATCTTCTTTTCATAGTTGTCACATTTTTCATGAAAAAATGTTAGGTGAGTTGAATCTCTGGCTCAGAAGAGTCAAAAAACGCTTATATAGTTACCTAAAGATGTCCACCAATAAGCCTAAGGGGGCGTAGACCAGCTGGTAAGAAAGGGGAAGGTAAGGCACTGCATACCCACCAGGTCATGGGTTCGAACCCTTGGGAAGTCGTCACCCCCAATTGGGGAATCTCGACGGCGACTTCGGATTAGTCGGTTCGCCGAAGGGGGGCCGGACACCGAAAACTCTACGCAAAGAAAAGATATCCAACCTTTGTTGGCAGCCAACTGTTTAACCTTTGTTGGCAGTTAATTATCACATCTCATACTCATTCATAAATAATATCTAAACTTTGAAATGAATGATTTTAGTTGAACTTTTTTTGATAACTTTTGTTTTTTACTATCGGCTTTGATACTTAAACTCTTGGTCAATTTTTTTTACTAGCAAATCTCGATCATTTTTTTACCAGCAACTCTTGGTCAATTTTGATTTTGATCCTATTTAAATACTCCCTCTGATCCTTATTATAAGTCATCAACAGTCTCTAAATTCTGGTCCTTAATATAGTCACTAACCGTAATGAATTAACTAATTTATTAAATTTTTCCCAATATGTCATCATCTTTGGAAAAAGAGATTTCTTTAACTAAATTTAAGATAGAGAATTAATGATGAGAGAAAAAGTAGTGGGACATAATGATAAAGGTGAGGCAAAA
This sequence comes from Mimosa pudica, assembly GCA_029929735.1. NCBI lineage: Eukaryota > Viridiplantae > Streptophyta > Magnoliopsida > Fabales > Fabaceae > Mimosa > Mimosa pudica. Next base: position 6,301,966 of record JAKELP010000016.1, on the reverse strand, counting down.
ATGGAAAATACAAATAAAATAAGACCAATTTATTCCATTTCTTGGTTTGTACAATTTGGGAGATTGGTGACTTATAATAAGGATCGAAAGGAGTAAATGATACTACCTCCGGTCCTAAATATAGAACCTAATTGACTTTTATTTAGAGATTAAAGTTGCGAAATAGGTTATTAAATGATGACATATTTGAAATATTTTTAAATTGTCCATTAGTTTATAGGTAAAATAAACTAGTTTAAGGGAAAAAATTAGGTAAATCAATTTATAATTAACTTATTTTGCTTTGTAGGGATTTTCTAGAAAAAGTCAATTAGGAGTATGTTTCTAATATTAAATATTTTTCTCTAACCCAATTAAATACTTCGTTGAATAAATCCTGTTCATCCCTCAAACGGAAGACGGATGACGCATAATTAAGAAGAAAGCAAGAAAACTGGTTCCATTTTGTTCCTGGGAATTCTCATATACAGCGTTGCTTAATTTAGGAAGGGAAAATTAATTTGAGGTCCCTCACAAGGGACTTAATACTAGAAAAGTCCCAAAAGTTGAAAATATTAATGTAGGGTCCCAAGGGACCTCACTTTAATATATTTGAAAAGTTAAAAGACAATTTTAACCCTAGCCTTAATAAAAACATACACCCCACCCACCCCTTACCCCTCCCCCTCCCCCACCGCCACCTGCCCCCCGCCTCTCCTCCTTCTCCCCCCTCCACTGCTACCAACCCTCCCCCTCCCCCACCCCATCCCTAGAGCTGGGAATTCGGGCCGGCCCGGCCCTAATGGGCTAGCCCGCATCGGGCCGGGCCTAAACGGGCCAGGCCCACTTAGGCCCGGTCCCCCTTTTACTCCCCTATTTGCGAAGCCCGGCCCTCATGCCATCGGGCCGGGCCTGACCCGTAGGGCCTGGCCCACTTTCTTCTTCTTTTTTTTTAAAAAAAATCATTTTACTAAACCCATTTTCCCTCTTTCCACATTGTTCGCCCTGTAAATTTTATGGTTTTAGCAAAATAAAATCATCTAATAACATCACAAACCCACAATGAACATAGTTATAAGTCATAACATAGTCTGATAAGCGATAACATTACAACATACACTGTAACACTGATAGTGATACACATAATCTGATAGTCTAAATAAATAACAAAGTCTTCAAATATAAATCTAAATAAACATTAAATAATAACATTCAACGAGTCATCTAAGAGTGCACATCATCATCACTGTCATCAACGACATTTGATTGTGCTTCACTATGAATTGACTCCACTGACAAAATATCAAGTCTTTGCAATTCTTCTTTACCATCATATGCACTATCTCCTCCATCATCTAAGAAAAAAGAAAAAAAAAGAATTAATTGTCCTTCAAGCATGTATAAAAAAAGAAACAAAAAAATTATAAATTATATAAAGAATCATATGCAATTTTTTTTTAAATAAAACTTGGAAACGGGCCTAAAATACGGGCCGGCCCACACGGGCCCTAGGCCCTAAAGGGCCGGCCCTAATAGGCCCGCTCCCCTATTTTTCCACCAAAACAGCAGGACCGGCCCTCCTCGGGTTTGCATGAAAACGGGCCGGCCCGACGGGCCAGGCCCATATTACCGGCTCTACCCATCCCCCATGTCATCCCTCCTCCCCCACACTGCCCCCCTCCCCCTCCATCTCTCTCTTATTTCATTGCCATGGATCCTTCCTCCAAGGCTGACGATGCCAAGCCCTCCTCCCTCCAGCTTGAGGCCTCCACCGTAGCCGCCGAGGGCCCCAGCCCATTCAGGAAGATCGTGGCGGTGGCCTCCATTGCCGCCGGCGTCCAGTTCGGGTGGGCCCTCCAGCTTTCCCTTCTCACCCCCTACGTTCAACTCCTCGGCATTCCTCACACATGGGCCTCCTTCATCTGGCTCGGTGGCCGGTAGACGTGGGTGTGGAGTAGGGAGGGGGGCAGCGTGGGGGATGGGGTGGGGGGAGGGGGAGGGTTGGTAGGAGTGGAGGGGGAGAAGGAGGAGAGGCGGGGGCAGGTGGCGGTGGGGGAGGGGGGGTGAGGGGGGGGTGAAGAAGGGATGGGTGAGGTGTATTTTTTTATTAAGGCTAGGGGTAAAATTGTCTTTTCACTTTTCAAATATATTAAAGTGAGGTCCCTTGGGACCCTACATTAATATTTTCAATTTTTGGGACTTTTCTAGTATTAAGTCCCTTGTGAGGGAGCTCAAATTAATTTTCCCATTTAGGAATTCAGAGGATCTCCTCCTCGGCAGTAGTCTTGATAAATACACGTCCTTTCTTTTTATTTTGGTGATTAGACATATCAAAATATCTAATTATTAATATTAATGTTTAATTTCAATTTGTTTTGGGCAGCCAATCCACGACACTTGAAATTTGAAAAGTCGCTATATTCTATTAATGTCCATGAGCCATCGAGACAGAGAGAGAGAGAGAGAGAGAGCGAGAGAGGCCAAAGTAGCCAAGTGTTGCAGAACATTACACAGTCATCACTGTATTTTAGCTTTCTTTTATTCCCTTTTTTTGTTTCTCTTTCTCTCTCTTCAATCAGCTAACATATTCTCTCTTCTTCTTTTTCTCTCTGGTTGTTTCCCACTTGATTTTCTGCTTAAAGTTTACATCTTTCATCATGGCCTTCCTTCTTTTTTGAGTTTTCTTTGTTTTTAAGGTTGTGAGCTCTGCAACGGTTAAGTGAGAGCCAAAGGGTGTTAAAGTTTTGTGAGAGGTTTCTACAATGGCTAATAACTTAACGGGACGGCTTGTTGGTTCAGAAATACATGGATTCCATACATTGCAAGGTACGTATGAGCTTTTGCTTTCTTTGTTCTCTTTTTCTGTTCAAGTCAACCTGCTAGTCAAGGTTCTATTTTTAGCTAAAAAGAACTTCAGTGTTGAATTTTACTTTGGTCTGTGTTTTTTCCTGTTTATTGTTGTTTGCTTTGTTGTGGTTGTTTTTGTTGGTGGTGGGGTCTTTCTGGTTGCCTTTTGAGTTAGTAGGTCTTGAAAAATGCTAGAGCGGAGTTTAGAAAGTAGCCTAGAAATGAAAAAGAAACCGAGTGGATCCTAAATCATGTCTTGTGGATGAAGTAAGACTTAGTGTAATTACTGGATATTGCCAGAAGTGCCGGTTTGACTCAACTGTAAGCTCGCTTGCCGTGGGGTCTGAGGTCGTGAGTTCGAATAAACCTATTTGCAAAAAAGCAGGGGTGAGGCTGTTTGGTATATTCCGTTCAACTAGAACTGGGTTGGCCCTTTCTGGATAACACCAATAGGATAATTGATTTCCTTTTAAATCAATATAAATGAGTGACTAATATAGGAGGATTCTTTTGTAGTGCACTTGAAATGATGTAGTTTTTGAAAAACTGAATCTCTTTTGGATTGATTCTTAAAACAATGTGGAAATATGAAATTGACAGAAAATTGTTTATGGTAATAAGGTAAAGTGTGCAGAACGTAGGCTTTGATATGTGCTAGTGCATCATGCAGTGAATAGTGCAGGGTAATGGTGTTTGAAGCTTGGAATTGCAATATGTATGTTGGCTTCTGTTTGGTGTTCAGATAACATGTGACATCAAGCTATAAAATGTCTCTACATGACTGAAATGTTTCTTATTATTTCGCCAGTGTTTGGACCTCACTGAAATGAAAGAGAAAAGTGAGATATTTGGATCTGGAATGGTGGTCTGTCATGATCCTTACTTTTTGGTTTGTACAGTTGTATTTAGTGTGGTTTAATACAATAATTCTTACTTGTACCTCTTGCCATGGGGTTGAAGGAAAGCTGACAATTCATTAGCTCACTGTGAATTTGTTTTCCTAGCTACAAATCTTACCCTGACTATCAAGTGATTGGTTAGTGATCAGTGACTTCAATTTTTTACATTGACCTTTTTCTAAAGTATTCTTTTTATGTGATCAGATCTTGATGTTAAAAACACTATGGAGGAAGCAAAAAGCCGATGGCTTCGCCCTAATGAGATTCATGCTATACTTAGTAACTACAAGTACTTCACCATCCATGTAAAGCCAATGCATTTGCCTCCAAGTAATCATCTATTTCTTGTAGCAGTATGATTTTGATCCACCAATGCCATCATATGGTTGTTCATCGTATCCGTTACTGTCTTTTGAATTTCTATCAAACACTTTAATTTCTGATAAAATGTTATATAACATGACATTGTCACGTCACGTCATTAATCAAACTAAACTTCTTCTGTATATATGTAATGCATAATGTATGTTGTGAATGAAACTGTCTGATATTACATTAAACTAAACTTATACTTGTGTTTTATGTTGTGATTGAAGCAATCTGAGATCACACTGATAATTCCATTTGTAACATGCAATTTGAATTTTGATTGGTAAAAGGTTGAGAATATTTTACTTATTTATTAAACAATATGAGTTAGAAGTCTCCAGTTTAGTTACTGCTATATGATGTCAAACCAGGAATGCTGATGTTTTTTTTTAAAAAATGTAAAATGGAAAACAGGTGGTACAATTGTGTTATTTGACCGCAAAATGCTTAGGAACTTTCGGAAAGATGGGTACAACTGGAAAAAGAAAAAAGACGGGAAAACTGTGAAGGAAGCTCATGAACACTTAAAAGTGAGTCTCCTCTTTTCCGTAGGGTGTTATTTGCATTTATGGGGCCCTGATATATCTCATTTCTTTAACTTGTATTTAAAGAACATTAATCTTATTATGGTTATGAAGGAATTTACCATGTATTACTGTGATGGAAACTCTTTTTTTTCCCCTATATTTATGGAGTTTGATGTAGAATAGATAATATCATGGTTTTCACATATGATGTAGACTATGGCAACTGCCAACTAGTAGCTTGATAAGCATTAGTCTAGGAAATTCTCGATAATCTTTCTTTGTGCATTGCTAAAATTTCCAAGTCTTTGATGTGCTGAAGTATTAAGTACTTACACAATTAAAAATTTCTAGTTGGGAACTTTGACATTCAATAGGTTTATATATTAAGTACTTACATAATTAATTGGGTGCTGTTGATTTTCATTTTTGCTCTCTTTGCTTTGTTAAGCTGAAGTATTCACGCAACTATGCAATCTCATTTCTATATTTCTTTTTGAGCATTTGGCTGGCATTTTTACCTTTTCTTTTAAAAAAATTTAAAAGAATTTTCTGGCTAGTTGTTATTGATTTATGTGTTTATATTATTTTTAAAAATGCATTTTTATCAAATGATAGTTTATAAAATGCAAAAGGATGACTTGGCTCAACGGTAAGCTCTTGCCGTGGGGTATATGAGGTTGTGGGTTTGAATATGTCTTTCTGTATAAAGCAGAGGTAAGACTATCTAGTATATTCCCTTCTCTAGTACTTTCACCAATTGAGGATCAGCACTGGGTTGGCCCTTATAGTTTATAAAATGCATGATTATCTTCCCTGCCTGTGGTTTTTTGTTGCAAGTACTTTTGATAATAGTGGCTTGAATAGTTGCCAACATTTGCAGCTTCTAGTTTTGAACATTCAATTTGATCATTTTTCCCGTCAATCAGGTTGGTGATGAAGAAAGAATTCATGTATACTATGCACATGGCCAAGATAACTCAGGATTTGTGCGTAGATGTTATTGGCTTCTTGACAAGTATGCACATCTTTAGTTAGCTTAACTCTTGACACCTCAAATATGCATGTCTAAACTATTTAAGTATGTCTTATTTATTATGCATTATATTACCTGTGTGTATTGGCTTGATTGCAACTTCCTTTTCACTTAAACTGTTGTTTTGATTTTTCTTTTTCTTTTTTTCTTCACAGGAGTTTGGAACACATAGTTCTAGTACATTATCGTGAAACACAAGAGGTAAGATTGCTTTCTCTTATCCGTTGCTGTCTTCTTTTAACATTCGAAAGATCTGTTTCACCCAAAAAATATGACCCGGGGAATTAATTTTCATGTTGCACATCTGACTTCTAAGCATATATTCGTACTAATATGCAATATATTTTATGCCTTTTGTGTACAAAGTTGAGCTTAATTAAGAGAATGGAGGGTGATGTGAATCAAACTCTTTCATGCCATGTCAACAATCATTTCAAATTCTCAGCCCAATAGTTTGAGCTGTTAAGTGGAGACGTTTAGATATTTAAATGATGATCATCTGTAACATATATAGTGCCTGCTTTTTCTTGTTTTTTATATAATATTTTATGAGTTGTGGTATGCAACTTTCCTTGTTTGATTGGAAATCTAGTTATTTATGCTCTAAAAATTCCAAGCCATGCTCAAAATAAATATGGCTCCCTATCATCAGTATATGTAATTTGAAAGGTTTAAGTACGCCTTTTCACTGAAGGTAGTGGCACAGACTTCTGATCCACACAGTGCCCTCCATCAGTTGAATGAAAAAAAAGCATTTCTACTTGCAGCCTTGCGCATTGTGCAATAAATTCATTCATTTTTTCTTTCTCTCTGCATTTGTAATACTTTTTTCTGAGACAGCTACATATTTTGGCATCACTATCTCATCTATTGTAGATTAAATAAATGCCTATCCCGGTGGCTGTGTGTAGAAATTCTTGGCGTAGCTTTATAATTAGACTTACACTTACATCCATTTAATCTGGATGATGGATATGATTTGGCGAACCTACATTAAGCTGTTGTTTATGATACAGTTGCAGGGCTCCCCTGCTACACCAGTAAATTCAAATATCAGTTCGGTCTCTGATCCAACTGCGCCGTTCATTTTATCAGAAGAATTGGATTCTGGGACCTACAATCCATATAATGATGGTAAGAAAGAGCTTTTCAATTTAGTATAATTTATGGCCAAGCAAACCTGTAAAGAGTTTCCTAGTTGTATACATGTGTTATTAAACTACAAGAATGGCCTATACCTGATGACAAGCTGCATGTTTCGTTATATTAATATTTTTATATTTATATTCTCCCCATTCATCTCATCATTCTCTCCCTTGTCTTTACTTTTGTTTACAAGATAGCCATTGATTGGAGTTTATTTTTGTTTATGATGTCACATATAGTAATAGCATCTTAAAATATAGTATTATGACGAATGTTGTATATGATGTTGTTATCTCTCTTTTGTGAATTATATTTCTGATTCCATTTTCTGCTTTGGTGTTAAGCAGAAATTAGTGACAATCTGAAACTCAATAGTCATGAACTGAGGCTTCTTGAGCTCAATACACTTGAATGGGATGATTTAGTTGTAACAAATGACGTCAACAATTCTACCACATTCAGTGGAGGTAAAAGATTGTGGATTTAGCAGAAACAATTACTTGTCTGAAAAGTGCCTTGTCATACTTAAATTTCATTTAATATTTTGCAGCCAAAGCTTCATATTTTGATCAGCAAAATCAGTCTCTGCTGAACGGCAATTTGAGCAATGTAAGATCTTATCTTTCTTTATTCACATAATATTTTTGGCTTTATTTCTACTGAATGGACAGATAACTTGGTAATTTCTTGTCAAAGCTTGTTTCCTTGAAGTAATACAATTCATTATAGGAGATGGTTTCATCATGTTTTTTTAGCAACATATTCAAATGATACCGGGAACTTAGCTTCCAAAGTTTGACTTGATCCCTCACTATTATCACTCCTCTTTGGATGAGAAGTTACGAAACTATATCTGCCTTATCATAATACTACCTCCGGTCCTAAATATAGGACCTAGATGACTTTTTTTTGGAGAGGTTAAGGTTGCAAAATAGTCTATTAAATCATGACATATTTGATATATTTTTAGACTATTCATTAGTTTATAAGTAAAATAAACTAGTTTAAGGGAAAAAATTAGGTAAATCAATTTATAATTAACTTATTTTGCTTTTTTATGGGATTTTTCAAAAAAGTCAATTAGGTCTTATATTTAGGACCGGAGGGAGTATATCATTTTTCAAATTATAAGTTATACTTTCAATAAGATGTAATCAGGTGTAAGAGGCTTTGAAATGGCTGTGAACACTTTTTTTGTTGGGCCTGCTAATACTATAGTGGACTTTCTATATTTTCCCTCTTCTTTAGGTTTTCTCATTTGTGGCTTAGACCTTACTCTGTCTAGTTATTCTGGCTGACAGAACCAATTGACTGTTGGCTATTTTTATACATTCATGCAACATATAATATACTTCATTGGATCGTTTAGATGAGGCTAAAGGTGTAGGTGCATATTTTGTGTGATGCAGAAGTCCTTTGTTTGACTACATTAAATTATTCAGCTCTAAACTTTGTTCATTCTTTGTGCTAGCTTCTGTGATTACTTCTATTGGGTTTCTGTCACCAGGTTACTGGCAGTCTGCCTGCCGGAATCCCTTCTTCTGATAACATGACACAAGCACAACCTCTTACTGTGAGCAGTGGTGCACCTTATGGTTTCCAAGGAACAATGAATATCCAAATAACAGATAACCAAGCAAATCCGAATGCGCAAAAGGAATATTCTGTCTCTGTTGGTGGTGTTGATTCCTTGGACACTTTGGTCAATGATACATTGCAGAGTCAGGACAGTTTTGGAAGGTGGGTCAACCGCATGATTTCAGTAGACGAACCAGCTCTTGTATCACCTGTTATACCTATCCAAGAACCATATTCTTCTCTGGAAGGGGATCTCCAGCAATCTTCTCTGCCTGAACAGATTTTTAATATCACTGATGTTTCACCTTCATGGGCATCTTCCACTGAGAAAACCAAGGTTTTTCCCTCCCTTCCTATTTTTATATATATACTTCCAAGTAACACTATTATTCTCTGTATTATTTGGTTTCATGATGATTCTCAACCTCTACCAATAAAATTTGTGTGTAAACGTAAACATTCTGAACACGGGAAGCTCAATGGCTGGCTTCTCAGTTATATTTTTCATATAAATGCATTTTCAGTTGGCATAAAAATTAATGAACTCTTGCTACTTTGTTTTGAACAGTTTCTTCTACGATTCAAAAAGCATTAAAGACAAAGTTAACTCAGAAATACACATTTTCTATGTTATCCCAATGCAAATAAATAATTTGTCAGTTGGCATCAAGTAGTAATCTTTTTGCTAATTTGCCTTGTTCAACAAGTAATTCTTGGAATATTCAAATACTTTTATCACTTAGAGCTAAACTCCCATAGTTCTATTTGTAGTATAGATAAATGCATTTGTGGTTGGCATTAAAGATATATCTCTTGCTATATCACTGTGGACGTCATTTGGCATGTAGTCAAGCCCCGTATTCACTACCACCTTTGTGCTTTTTGCTGGACTTTCTGATGTTTGTATACTTCTCGCAGATCCTGGTCACTGGAATCTTCCATGATAACTATCTACACCTTGCAAAGTCCAATCTATTTTGTGTCTGTGGTGATGTAAGTGTTCAAGCTGATATTGTTCAAGTTGGGGTCTACCGATGCTTGGTATCATCAAATTCCCTGGGATACGTAAATCTCTATATGAGCCTTGATGGACAAAAGCCTACAAGCCAGGTTGTTAATTTTGAGTACCGTACTCCAGCTTTTAATGGCCCTACAACCTCTTTAGAAGAGAAGTACAATTGGGCAGAGTTTCGACTTCAAACAAGGCTTGCTTGTTTGCTATTTGGTACTCATAGGAGTCTTGATATTATCTGTAGTCGTGTATCATCTAATGCAATAAAGGAGGCTAAGAACTTTGCTTCAAAGACCTCATTGGTTTCCAAAAGTTGGCAATACTTGGTTAAGTCAACTGAAGACAGTAAAACCCCTTTCCCTTTAGCAAAAGACGCACTGTTTGAAACCTCCTTGAAGAATGGATTAAAGGAATGGATATTAGAAAGAATTCTCTTGGGGCGCAAGACTACTGAATATGATTCCCAAGGTCAAGGTGTAATCCATTTGTGTGCAATTCTTGGATATACTTGGGCTGTTTCATTATTTTCAGGATCTGGCTTGTCACTAGATTTTCGAGATAAATTTGGATGGACAGCTCTTCATTGGGCAGCATATTGTGGAAGGTACATATATATGCACTCTGATGCCTCATAGCTTAATCCATTAAGTTTGTAGCAGCCAAGTGACTTTTCTTTTTTGCCCAATCTCCTCCCTAGGCAAGCGCCTTGTCATGTTCTAATAGCTATCTTTTGTTTGACGAAATTTGCATGTAGGGAGAAAATGGTTGCGTTGCTGCTATCTGCTGGAGCAAAGCCTAACTTAGTCACAGATCCTACTCCACAAAATCCTGGTGGATGTACTGCTGCTGATCTTGCTTATATGAAGGGTTATGAAGGCTTAGCAGCTTATCTTTCAGAAAAATCTCTGGTTGAGCAGTTCAATGAAATGAGCTTAGCTGGAAATATTAGTGGCAAACTTGAAGCAAGCACAAATGATACCCTAGAGTATGAAAACCTCACTGAGGACCAACTAAACCTAAAGGACACATTGGCAGCTTACCGAACAACTGCTGAGGCAGCAGCGAAAATTCAGTCTGCATTTAGGGAGCACTCACTGAAAATACGATCGAAGGCAGTTCAGGTTTTAAATCCAGAGGATGAGGCCCGTATGATTGTTGCAGCAATGAAGATTCAACATGCCTATCGTAACTATAACACAAAGAGGACGATGGCAGCTGCAGCTCGCATTCAGCATAGGTTCCGTGGATGGAAATTACGGAAAGAATATCTCCATATGCGACGCCAGGCCGTCAAAATCCAAGTAAGAGCTACCCTTTCCACTTCTGATATTTTTGCTACCTCCTGTGTAAAACATTTGGCATTGCCATTCCAATCTGTCTGTTGTCTTGTCTTGTACAAGAGCCTGTTGCACAAATCATAACCTGAATTGTTTTATATGTTTTGAAAGATCTCTCGCTCATTCGAATTGTTCGTACAAGATTGATGAGCCTATCTCTTTTTTTCCTCACGCACTTCCCTGCCTTAACAGGAAGACCGTTGAAGTGAAAAGAGGCATTTCTAGTCTTCACTATAAGAGTTTTGAGTAGAATGATTTGTTTACTACCTATTGAATATACCTATCCATGTGTCACAGTTATCCCAGTTTTATTTTACATTTCCTTTAGCTGTGTTCACTGGAGGCTGACCATTTGTAGTTGGCAGGATACGTGCTCTGTCCTTAGGTCAAATCCCATTTTTTGTACATGGACCAGAAGCTGATCTTCTTTTCAAACATTTCCTGATCCTTATTCGTTCTTAATTTATGTTCAGCAAAAGATTGATTGCATATTTCAATGCAGGCTGCTTTCCGGGGCTACCAAATGAGGAGGCAATACCGTAAAATCGTCTGGTCAGTTGGAGTACTTGAAAAAGCGATCCTGCGATGGCGATTGAAGAGAAAAGGCTTCCGTGGACTTCAGGTTAATCCTGACCCTCAAGAGCAAGAACTTACGCAGGAAAGTGATGCAGAGGAGGACTTCTTCCGGACTGGTCGGAAACAAGCTGAAGAGCGTGTGGAGAGATCTGTAGTACGTGTTCAGGCCATGTTCCGTTCTAAGAAAGCACAAGAAGAGTATAGGAGGATGAAGCTGGCTCACAATCAGGCAAAGGTAACAACTTCATGCAATATAGTTACACTGTTTCAACTATTTGGTTTGATCTGGGTGTTTAACTAATTAGTGTTGCTTTCTGTAGCTGGAACTTGAATATGAAGGGTTGCTCAATTCAGAGGTTGATGTTCTATAGAAGGCATGCTGTGTGTGGCAAAAGGAATGGTATGCTTGTTTAATTCCTTCTTTGTATAGTGTGTACCATGCATGTAGAGTGTAGATGCTGTAAATCCCTAGACAGTAGAGTATATTTAAACTAAATCCTTAGCACTTTCAAGTTGCTTTTATTTCTTGAGAGGGTTTTCTGGAATTCCAAGAAAGAAGCTTGTTGTAATGCCTTGGGGTAGCGCGCCTTTCTAGGGTTGCATTGACAAAATCACTGTTGCCACAAATCTGTTGGAGGACTGTGTGTTAATACTCCATATCTTGCCTATCTCGGGAGTCTTCCTAATTTGTTTGATAGGGTCCGGTCATCATGTATAATGTAATCATCCATTGATACTGTTGTAAGTTTAATAATCCATACCAATGTGTTGTTAAATACTGCTAACAATTCAAAACAATGGTGTTTTTTTTTTTTTTTGCAAAAAAGCCCCAGTTGTATCCGCCCTCTTTGAGAAACCGATTAGTCTGAAGTCACCCCTCGTAATTGATGAGACTTCCCGTAGATTAAACTCATGAACTTTAGGTAAATGGCAAGGAAGACACCTTACCAACTAACTCTAAAGCATATGAGCATTGCCCCTGGGCAAACAATGGTGTTATTAACTACTAAGTAATTGCAACATATCTAATTTACGAGTTTTTCTTCAAGATGTGAAAAATGATGCTTAATATATTAAAGTAATTTACGAGTATATATTAGCTACGTATAAAGTCTTGAGAATTGAAGATCAAATATATTTTGAACTTAAAGAAAGATTTTAACGGAGAAAAATTAGTTGTGCTCCACTTGCAAAATCAGATACGTGAGCAATTTTATACACATGAAAATCCAGCAAGAGGTTAGTTTTCCTCTTTCGGATTAATTAAGCCGCATGAAGTTGAATGAGCTTATGAATCCAATACCCTGCAGGCTGCAGTCATTGGGGCAAGTTCAGAATACTTAAAACTGCAATATTGATGTTCGAGATTTACAGAGATAGTCCTGCCAATACCAACCAAAATGAAGAGGATAAATGGCAAAAATGAAACTTGGATCTGTCTCTAGGCTAGCATGATATGCCGCTATCCATTAGGATATTAATCAATTTCGAAACTAAAAAACTATGTGGCAATTGATGAAAAGAAAGCTGTGAAAATTTCAATAAGCTATAGTGGAAAAGTAATGTAAACTTTTATCATTTTCACATGAAAATCGAACAAACTATACTGAGATCTAATTTTGAAATGCATTAAAAATCAAACTCACTTTACCATCCAAAAAAGGAAAGTACACTCACTTTCTTAAATCTGCAATTTAAGTAACCAGTACAGACACACAAGCACAATGACCCTGCCCGAAAGCCCATATAGCTACAATTAAGTATCCAATTTACATGGGCAGCCACGTCTAAGAAGTACAATGCTAATGTGAGTGCATCAGAAGGATGATGATCCAGAACTATGGGCGCAGTTTAATGTCTAATCACCTGCCTTATTTGATGTACTGAGAGAGCCACCTGAAGCCTTCGCCGTATCCCATCTTGCGGACGATACTGCACATGAACACTTCAAGAGGACGGACATTAGAATCAGCCAGACTGACCTTGCCCTTACCAGTAGTAAAGTTAGTGAGGCCCATGTGAAATCGCAGCTCATCCTCAGAGGCAGCATAAGGTAGGTCAATCTTGTTTCCCAATATAAGGAAAGGCACATTCGCTAGCGACTCATCAGAAAGAAGAGCATCTAGCTCCCTCTTGGATTCTGCAAACCTCTCCTTATCATATGCATCAACTAGGTATACTACAGCATCCACCTACATGACACAAATTTCACAAATAATTGAAAAGGTATGGTGCAGCTCCCATCTTAGTAACTTGTCTTAAACAGGTCCCAAATAATCATCAGTTACCAATACAAGAATGAGGTCCCATGGTTCTTTGTAGCCAGCTAATTACAAGCATAAAGTATGCATAGACAGTGTAATGAATCAATATTAATAATACTGGAAATATAAGAGAATCATGATGCATGACAAGTATCCAACCCCCATGCTTCAGAAAGTGATATCAAATGCAATCATATGAGGCGAGGGAAGCTGGCTAATTCTGAATATGAAATGTCCCCACAAAGCTCCCTCTAAATTTTCATAGACAAAAATCGCGTGAGAAACTTTTCTCAAATATTTTCAAGCCAATCAGCAGCTAGTACGGCAGAGTTAAAAAGGCTTGACAGGAAATCAAGATGCTTGGACTGACACAAGGTACAATTTAAAGAACTCAGGTGAAATTCAAATAGAAGATCAGTGTCCGTCAACATTTTCCCCCTTACCAAGAAAACCACAAAGTCCAAGAGCAATTTCATTTACACATAATTCAACTATCTCAACAGAGAAAACAATTTCAAAAAGAAAATCTAGAACGTTAATTCAATCAATGACTCACAAAGATGAAAATTTGAACTTCCATCTAACCTACCCTAGCTATACAAAACCCTCAGGCATAAGGACATGGAGCTCATAAATCTGCTCAAATTAATTGCAACAAATCACACATCAAAACCAAGCTCATAAAGGTTTCCCATGAGCACCCCATTAGATAAGGGAGAATCACAAACAAACAGGTCCCTCATAAGCTATTAATCACACACATGCCCCAATTGAGCTGTCAATGGGTACCTTTGAGTTACCCATGGAACCTGTCAGCAATTAATTCCCTGATTAGAGGGACCTGATTGTGATTTTCTCAAAAGAAAAAACAATGCATGCCCATTGAGTTTGGGTAAAATTTTCAGCACACAAGTAATAGGCTGCTACATATCATGTTAGATAGGCTATAAAAGTTCAACTTTGCTTTCATGTGCAAAGCCAATACTATATACTCCCTCGAGTCCTAACTATAAGACCTAATTGACTTTTTCTAGAAAATCCTTAAAAAACAAAATAAGTGAATTATAAATTGATTTACCAAATTTTTTCCCTTAAACTAGTTTATTTTACCTATAAACTAATGAATAATGTAAAAATATATCAAATATGTCATCATTTAATAACCTATTTCGCAAACTTAATCTCTCCAAAAAAAAGTCAATTAAGTCCTATATTTAGGACCGGAGTTAGTATAATGACATGCAGTGTTAGATTTAGTGTGGGAAATTAAAAATTAAAAATTAAAAATGAAAAATTTTGTATAGTGAGACCTGGGCATAATAATCCTTCCAGACTCTGCGAGCAATCTGGTGGCCACCAAGGTCAAAAGCCTTAAATTTAATCTTCCCAATACTTAACTCTTCTGAAGTTGGATACTGTGTAGGCTGATGCTGCACTAATCTCTGCAAAAAAAAAAAAAAATCAATCCTTCATTAATTAAAAATAAGAGCATAGAGAAAATAAATTAAATTTTGAGCAAAACAAATGGAAATTTGACCTCATCTTTGAGCATGTGAAGTAAAGTGGTCTTGCCAGCATTATCCAACCCTAAAAATAAGATCTTGGCCTCCTTTTGCCACAGACCAAGAGAAGCTAGCACTCCATAGAACCAATCCACAAGAAACATATTCTCTCGGCGTTAATTCCAAAGCCAAAGTAATAAGCGATATAAAGAAGAAGGAGAATTATTAATATTAATATTAATAATAATATATGGAAGAGAAGATCCGATTCGAAGAAGAAAGAATAAAAAGGGAGTTTTTTTGGGAAACCAGGGGAGGAGACCGATTACCGGCTTGGGCAGTGAAGAAGAAGGTGTGGAGGCAAGTGTAGGGTTAGGATGGTGACCGGAAGAGCCGGTAGAGGAGTGGGAATCCGAGGTGGAGGGATTTCATTGGCTGCTACGCGTCATTATAACATCATCATCATACTGTGCCACTCATCATGCTGTCATCTGGAGAGGCTTACATTACGTGTCACAACACTAGAACCAAACAAGAATTCTTTTTTTTTTATATACATTATTAAGTTTAGGAAATGAGTTTCACTTGTCCAACAATCTAAGAGTGCATAAGGGTGGACAAATTAAGCCGAAAATTAAACCGAAATATATGTGTTTCGGCTTTCGTTTTCAGTTTTTATTTTAGCTAGTTTTTTAGGGTGGACAAATTAAACCGAAAATCAAACCGAAATATATGTGTTTCGGTTTTCGTTTTCAGTTTTCATTTTAGCTAGTTTTTTGTTTTTGGTTTTTCGGTTCAGTTTTATTAGATGTGATACTTATTGTTTTATTGGAATTTCAATTATTTTTTTACTAAAGTATATTGATTTTGATTTTTTTGGTTTTTCGGTTTTCATTTTAGGTATTTTTCGGTTTCCGGTTCAGTTATGAACCAAAAAACCGTTTGTCCACCCCTATCCACGAGTAGAAAAATAGCCTTCAACTTAGTCTGGCTGGCTCATAAACAGGTTTCATCTCCAGTGTAGTTGATTGGCTTGGACCTAACCTATGACCTATACATATAATAGGTGTGGTCTGAAACCTGATAGTAGACATATTATGATATGCAATAGTATGATACACAATGACAATACAAAAATACGAATTTGATACCATGCAACAACAATTTAAAGGTCAATGCAAGTCAATAACAATAAAATTAATAATCAGATACAACTAATGAGAATAGAGATATCACTCCATAATCATTCAACATTAAATTAAACAACATAATCATAGCAAAGTAGAGCTAAACACCACAATAATCATATCATATAATTTTTTTTTGAAACTATTCTTTAGGGGTAAATCAAATTAAATTATGTCCAATGTGTTGGTTTATCATTTGTCTTCCCACAAATCATGTGGCAAACTTGGTTCACGCAAAAATGTCCATACATGAATTTTAAGGTAGAGATAGTCATTTCTAGTCTCGGCAATCATTTAGTTCAAAGTGAAAAATTTACGTGCTATATAATTAGTTAGATCATTTTCTCTCCATGAAATTACTATATCTTCCCTCCGATTAATCCTCCTTCATTTTTAATTTTGCATATTTTAATAAACCAACCATAAACGAAGATTGATACAGCAATTCCTTTTAATGAAACGGAATTAAACGGAAATCCCAATTTACAAATTACAAGTAAGGGATAATGAATTGCCTAGTCATAAAAACGTAAAATCAACACGGTAACGTGATTCCTTTTAACTGTACGGAATAATCGATGACGTGTGTGGTTTGCTGTTTGCTGAGGATAGGGGAAAAAGTACTGTTTTTTAGTTTAACCGAAGGTAAAAGTACTGTTGCTGATAAAAAAAAAGGTAAAAATACTGTTTTAACTTTTACCTATTTTATAGGGCTATTAAGCTAATTTGGTTATAACAAATATTCCAGCGAAGCAAGATATTATGACATGAATTATCTTTTTTTTTGGCCAACATGACATGAATTATCTATAGAATTGAAATAATTTTTTCTTAATTTCATCAGCCCCTTTTGATCATTGTTGAGAAGACATCCATATGGGTATTAGAAAATATTGGCAAAACCTAGAATTATGACATATATGTAAGATAAAGATCAAGTCTCCTAATATATCCTATGTTAAGGACAAGAGAGAATAATCTATACACCGTTACTATGTTATCATTATAAGACAGGTAAGAAGTAGATATTGAATATGATCAATTTTTTTATTTTTGCCAATGGTTTATTATTTATTATGTTTCGTTTATTTATAATTCATCAATAATAATCAAGAGAACTTGAGAGGATTAAAGGTGATGGTTTGCGTGTATGAGAAAAAACACGTCATATTCATAAGTTTAACTATCTTTATTAGTATAATCAAATTAGATAGATATAAGCTTGATTTACAACTAAGAGTGTTGATTTTAACTCAATCGTTCGTGTACAAATCCCTCATCGTTTTTTACAGGTAAGTGTAGCTAAATTGCATTCATTACTCAACTCAAAAAACACTTTCAAAAGTACTTTATGACCATTGTTGTGTAGAGGAGGCAAGACAATGGTTGAAGGTAATATGGAAGTGTGTGTTTATTACAAATGTTTTTTAAATTAAATATCACGAAATAAAATTACTCTGATATGAAAACTACAGTGCTAGAGTAGTATTACAATATTTATTAAGACAACATTACTTACCTTCTCATTGTGAAATCAATTGCCAAAGTCAAATCTGGCTGCCCATGTTAAGCCATTGAGTGATGCATCATTCACATGAAAGAAACAAAAATCAAATACAGCACTGCTTTTCCAGTCATAAGTAGCCAACCGAGAAAATAGTCAAAATAAGATTCTTTCGAACACATTTCTTCTAAAAAATGTAGCACGTAAGGACAAATTTTCAATAATATCACCCAACAATACATAGAATGCAATTCAGTATTTCAATAATTGTTTCCAAAAAAACAGTGATCCTAAGTTTATAAGGAAAGAATCTCCCCAAAAGAATGCTCTTTAAGATACAGAATGCAGCACATAACATTACTGCAGATGTGTGATCAAATAATCCATTCAGAATTCAATTGAAAAGTAGGGGGAATAAACTCTTCTGAAATCTGCAGACAAGGGTGCTAATTAATTTGACAAGAGGAGACATATCTACTTGATATACTGTGACATCCACTTGAAGCCATCTCCATATCCCATCTTGCGCACAATGCTGCACATGAACACCTCAAGAGGCCTTAGGTTGGAATCTGCAAGATTGACCTTTCCCTTGCCTGTGGTGAAATTGCTGAGCCCAAGATGATAACGAAGCTCTTCTTCTGAAGCAGCATATGGGATGTCAATCTTGTTCCCCAATATTAGGAATGGTACACTGGCCAGAGATTCATCTGAAAGGAGGCCATCTAGCTCCTTCTTAGATTCTGCAAATCTCTCTTTGTCATAGGCATCCACTAGGTACACAACAGCATCCACCTAAAACAACCAACAAATATGTGTTATGTATTGATCAATAAAACAATAGTACAAAGAATAAACCAATCCAGGGAGAATTAACTGACAGATAGAAAATTCACCTAGCTTCAAAAGTTAGTGGTAGCATTTTACATGATGAGTCATATTAGACAAGTTCAGAAAAGATCTATGGAATCAAATCTATATGATTGAATTGTTATGGAGAAATGATGCATCTGATGATAAACAATACCCAAAGATTAATTCTCTGGAGAAAATTGTATTATAATCTTAACATGTGGGTTCACAAGGAAAAAGTCAATGGTCTATAGGTGTACAATAAGAAAAATCAAGCAAGAGTTTGTCCTGCAACTTAAATTTAAACAGAGACACAATAGGTCACAATGAATTCTTCATCACTTAGTCATCTTGAAAATATAGGCTGCTGAGTAAACGCTTAGAGCTGTTTTCGCTACAATCTATGACACATTTCTTGATAAAGGCGAAGAACATATTTATTTCTCCTATCAATTCCAAAGTAAAATCACAGTTCTTTGAAAGCTCAAATTGAGAGTTGAAACTTTCATTTGTACTTTGCACCCTATCTGTGTGTTACTGTCTTTCAAGCTAAACCAAAAAAAAATTATGAAAATGTTTGGAAATCTACTAGTAGAACACCTCCAGCAAGATCTAAAAAGGAGCCATCAGCGAAACTTCCAATATCAGTATTCGCCTCCCATGAATCAGATAAACACAAGGAACTTTATCTGGGATTAAGAAGGCATAGCATTGCTGACTTGGGGAGACCAAACGGTAACCATCATAGTCATTAGCTGTGTTGCAAATTACAAATAAAACAACAGACAAGAACAGCCTTCACTGAAGTGTGAAGAAAGAAACACATAATAGACACTAACAGTGACCATGCTACATTCAATCTTTTGATATCAGCTAGAGAAGTACAGCCAATCAATATGCAAGCCAAAAAAGGATCTTTCTTCCAGCAATGCTATTCCAAAGAGATCTAGGATTATTCAAGCATCTAAGTCAGATCATAACCTAATCAAAAGCAGCTGGGAGCAGAATCAAAGAAAGATAAACATGTTTCAAAAGAGAACCATGACAACCCATCAACAAGAAAGCAAGTTTGAAAGAAAAACAATATCCAGATCATATTTCTGGAAAAGAAAAATGACAAATTGCAAGCAAAAAAATCAAAATATCAAACCCCCCAACCAAAAAAAAACTTTTTTAAATCAGAAATCACATAAAACAATAACCTTTGCATAATAGTCCTTCCAAACTCTACGGGCAACTTGATGACCACCCAAATCAAAAGCCTTAAACTTGATCTTCCCAATGCTCAATTCCTCTGAAGTGGGATGTTGGGTGGGCTGATGCTGAACTAATCTCTGCCAAAAATCCAAACTTTACAGATCCCACAAAAAAAGACACACCAAAAACAAAGAAATATCAATGAATGTAATATTTATATATATGTATACGTATATGTATACCTCATCTTTCAACATGTGAAGGAGGGTGGTCTTGCCGGCATTGTCAAGGCCAAGGAAGAGAATCTTGGCCTCCTTTTGCCAGAGGCCAAGGGAAGCTAGAATGCCATAGAACCAATCGAAGATGAACATCTTAGAGTAATAATATAAGCCCAAAGAGAGAGAAAGTTTGAGATCAGAGAGAAGAGACCCAGATGATGAGGATGATGATATCAGATCCTAGGGAGATCCGAAGATCTAAGACTCCTAAATGAGAATGCAGGTGGCTTCTTGCGAGAAGAGAAGACCACGGAGATGAATATGCTAATCTAAGCTTCTCTCTTCTTCCCCTTTCTTTTCATTCTTTATGTTTTTTTGTTATAATTATAATAGACAAAGAAATATTATTGCCTTGTCTGTGATTTTGTTTTTACCATAAAAGTTGTGCTCATTTATAGATAATACAATGCATAGAAACTGGCACCAAATCTTTGACCAAAAATAAAACTCGGCGCCAAATCTGAATAATTATCATATATGGAGGCCTATAAGTAATACTTTTCATACTTTTTTCAACACTAAATATAAGATTCATTTGATTTTTTAGAAGTTAAT
Organism: Mimosa pudica; assembly: GCA_029929735.1. NCBI lineage: Eukaryota > Viridiplantae > Streptophyta > Magnoliopsida > Fabales > Fabaceae > Mimosa > Mimosa pudica. Next base: position 6,281,324 of record JAKELP010000016.1, on the reverse strand, counting down.
GAGAAATTGTAATTTTTATTGCAACCATAAGTATCATGTTTGGTTGGATTTAATGGTAGCAAAGAATTATGATTGTAATAAAGATTGCAAATTTTTTTGGTAATATGTTTTCATAGGTCCCGTATGAATGTTCATTGCACCCTACCATCTTTAATAAAAGGCCTATTTTGTACTCAATAAGTCATGTGAAAAGACAATTATTTACCCTCAACGTTTTTCCAGCATCTCCCGTTCTATTTGAACCTTCTCATCACACTTAGTGATTGCCGTCGCCGAGAATGACCTGACCACCATCAAGGTCACCGCCGATGAAGACCTAATCATCATGAGTGACGTCAAACCTAACACTCACTATTGTCACTAGGTATAATCCAACTACAAGGAACATTATAATATACGGGATCCCCTCCACCATCACCACCAAGATAGATATGAACATCATGAACGCTATCGCGCCCATTTCGTCACCACAGTTGATCGAGGCCTACCTCATTGCAACCGTTTTGGTTTGCAAGACCTTCATTCATAGTTTATGGCAAGATCCACTCCTTTTAAGCATTCCTCATTAAGAGTAGGTGACTTCGTTTCAAGATCACATGTATTTTGTAAATTAATAGAGTATATGTTAACTTGTACATTAAATAAATTAATTTAAGAAAAAAAAATCAGACTTAAAAATAGTTTATTTAAATTTGTTAGAATTCTCGAGAAAAGTCAATCTGATCAATATTCATCATAATTTTTATGCTTGACACAAGTAAAAGTTAGATCATGAGATTAATAAAAAAAGACTAGTTGATTGCACTACCATCGAGTAGGTCAGATTGACTGTCATTAGACGTGAATAATTAAAGAATATCATATGTAAGTGTGAGTGACTTACATTTTCTCAAAATCTATTTTGTCACAAAATCTATTATCATAAATTCTATTCTCTAAAGGATATTTGTTTTTTCAATTTCTCTCATAAGTTATTCTCTAGGGGTGGGGGGGGGGCCGAGGGGGGAGGGGGTGTGGGGGGGTGGCTGGGTGGGGGTGGGGGTGCGAGGAGGAAGGAGGGGGAGGGGGGGGGGGGGGGGCCGAGGAGGGAGGGGGAGGGGTGGGGGGTGGGGGGCCGAGGGGGGTTGGGTGGGGGGCCGAGGGGGGAGGGGGGGTGGGGGGCAGAAGAGGGAGGGGGGAGGGGGTGGGGGGCCGAGGAGGGAGGGGGGAGGGGGTGGGTGGGGGCCGAGGGGGGAGGGGGTGGGGCCGAGGGGGGTGGGGGTGGGGGGCCGAGGGGGATGGGGGTGGGGGCAGGGGAGGAGGCTGGGGGTGGGGGGGCAGGGGAGGAGGAGGCTGGGGGTGGGGGGCGATGGAGGGAGGAGGAAGGGGTGGGGGGTAGGGGGAAGGAGGGAGGGGTAATTTTTTTAAGGTTAGGGGTAAAACTGTCTTTTCACTTTTCAAATATATTAATGTGAGGTCCCTTGGGACCCTACATTAATATTTTCAACTTTTGGGATTTTTCCAGTATGAACTCCCTTGTGAGGGACCTCTAATTAATTATCCCTTAAAGTTATTAATATTAATGTTTAGGGAAGAAGGTTGAGAGACTTAAAAGGAGAAAATGAGAGGTAGGTGAAGTGGTTGACTGGGAGGGTGAGAGTAGATGCCACAGTGACGGCTTAGGGTGTGCTTGGATGGAGGGAAAATGGGAGAGGAAAGAAAATGAGAGAGGAAAATGGGGTGAGGGGGAGTGTTTTCCCTTGCTTGGATGGGGAGAAAATGGGAGAGGAAAGAAAAGGGGAGAGGAAAAGTTGGTGGGCCACATGCCCCATTTTCCTCCCAAAGTTTTCCTCCCAAAATGGGGGGATTATAGGAGAGAGAAAAACTACACATCATTGTCCAATGACCATGCTCCACCTCACCCACCCATTTTCCTTCCTTTCTATTTTCCCTCATCCATCCAAGCATGATGAGGGATAACATTTTCTCTCCCATTTTCTTTCCTCTCCATTTTCTCTCCTCCCATTTTCTTTCCTCTCCCATTTTCCCTCCATCCAAGCAGACCCTTAAGGAGGGAAGGGAACACGTGTTTGGCGTCTAAGGCCACTTCCTCGCACGTGACACAGCCTAACATCCACACCAACAAATGTCAACATTAAATAAATTTTAAAAGCTTGGCTTTGTTTCTAAGAAAAATACTGAAAATTCAATTACAAATAGAAATTATTGCTCAAAATTATTAGAAAAGACTGGTTTAAAACTTCACTTTTTTCCTTTTCAGTTTAAGTGAGTTGAGTCTGGGCTCACAAGATTAAAGCAGACTTTTAGACTCAAAGAATGCTTACCAAGGTATTTACAAATCGTCACCAACTAAGTTCTCATACCGGGCATGATTCAAATTTACAACCTTATGTTACAATTCTATTTCAATTGAATTAAAACTGTATTATATTATTTGGAATTCGTTCCATTACACGGTTCTGATAAAAAATAAACTAATACATAATTGAAAATCTAAACAAACTCATTCCAACAGAATAAAAGGAAAGTCAGACAAGTTGCCTTTTTTTTTTATAAGTCGGAAATTACAATTTTCCTTTTAAATTATGGAATAATTATGCTTTCCCCTAAGCTAAAAAATGACTTTTCCTAAAGCAATGCCTAACTAGAACCCGCCACTCAATATTAAGAAAGAATCCGATGTCTATCACAATAATAATATCCTTAAAACCATGGTTAATATGGCATCCTGAAAAACATAAATTAATTGCATCAAATTTTCTAATATAAAAAAATATGAGAATATTTATGTAATCCCTGGCCCAACAGAATTGCAATCCACTATGACCTCAATGGATTTTACAATTGTCGGTGGACAGAGTGAATCTGCAACTCTTCTTCACTTATATGTAGTACAATTATATATTTTCTGGCAAAAAAAGTAGTATATTTTTAATTTTATGTAAATGTATTTAAATCATTTTGCCTGGAGATGTAGCCAATCTTTTTGTTTGAAACCAATGGGATCTAAAATGAAATTATGTTGAATTTAGGGGATCGAGTATTTCGTTAACCCAAACAGTGGGATTATAATCAGTCCAAAAAAAAAAACAATGGGATTATAAAGAGTCTAATATCTCAATAAACAGTGGAATCGGGCAGTGGCGGCCAGAAGAAGTGCTTAATTAACTCCACTAGATCTGGAATCATGGACATATATAGGAGGTGACACATCTGCTAATAGACAAATTGGGTCAAATACATCAATAAGATTAGCGACTGATGACCCTAAGACAGGGAAGACCATGACAAGGCAAAGAAACTCAACTCCAACCTATGACAAATGGTGACATGAGGGATGATTGATGATTTAATGTTTCACACTAACCGAACAAATAAACTAAGCGATATTGAGAGAGTGCTGTCATCAATAATTAGCTTTAAACAAAAAAAAAATCACGTTCCATAAAGAGTTAAAATGGGGAAGAAAATTCACTCATGGATTGCAGGGAGAGAAGATGAGAGAATCTTCACTTTTGTGGACAAAAAGTTATATAGTCTGATTACCAACATATATGACCCTTTTAGTAGAAAATATTAAAACTGCTTATAAAAAGTCTTAAATTTGAGTCTGAATGAATATACAAGACATATTGTTGGAAGACTTGTTTTTATTCAGATGCAAGAATACTCAAATCTAACATGACACCGTTAGATGTTAGATATTGCAACTAAATGTCATTGTTTCTCAATCTTCAGACCCCAACATGCTACACAAGACAGTTATTTTTTTTTACCAAACAAGACAAGGTCATTTTCAAATTTATTAGAACAACATGGGCTCATTATGTAAAACTTTGAAGCTGCAAGCAAATACTTCTTTTTGACTATCGAGCATCAATGGAAAGTCATGCACGCAAAATGTTGGCTTGGGTACTACTTGATATCGTGAAGTCAATTATAGTTAAATGATATTCCATCTTGTTGTAAATAAATGTTAAATAAATTATTTATCATGACATCTTTCCAAAAATACTTTGATTCCCTCCCTTACTCATTTATCAAAGTATTGTTGAGGAAATATCAATAGATGCAAAAAACTTAACAGAAATTAGAAATAAGTCTTCGAAATTAGAAATAATTCTTAGACATATTTACAATAATATCAATCAACTTCTAAAGTAATCTTACATTAAGGGCTGGATAAAATAGCATCTACAATAGTCCAAAAAAGGAGAGTAATAGATAGAGCTATATAACTTGTAAAGGCTAAGAAGTCATATTTTATTGTATTATTTACTCCCTAATCAATACCACCTCAATTCAAAACCTCTCACCAGATGTTATACTAGGGGTCCGAGATAGCTAGTTGTTTGGAATTGAGAAATTCTTCTCTCATTGTGTGTCAAAATGAAATTCGTACCGAGCTATATCCATCTATAACACTCGGAACCTTGTTTTCTAACCCCCACCTCCTAAGTAAATATATATATAAATTTCTTATTTTCTTTACATGTACGGTGTACCGCAAGAATATATATGTCCATCTTGGCCACTCGTGCTCTAGAGATTTTCAAGCTGACATATTTTGACCACGCAATATCAACAGTATATCAACCAGGATTCATGTTTAGGTATGAGTGAAAGGTAAAAGAAGTACAGTACACTCTATCATTCCCCCGAGACCATCATGTTTATGAGTACTACTCTTTCAATTCATGTTATTCAGAGGGAAACAGAACAATACAAGCTTTAAAAAAGAAAATCCAAAATCACACAATACGTTTATATCCAAAGCTTTCAATCAAATTTAATAATTCCCAAGATTCATACTCCTAAAATATATTAGATACAGAATATAATATACAAATCAAATCATATCAAATAATATCCCATCACTTACAACATAGATGCAAGATAACTAAATTTGAATAGGATATGCAAAGTATGATTACGTTTGGAAAAGAGGAAGATATTGCAGAAACATACATGTCATCAATTCAATTAGAGGCAGAAGTATCGGCACTAAAGCTACATGAAAGAGTAAGCTTCATGACATCTATCTGCATCTGCAACTCCAAGCTCTTATCTTGTTCATCTTCCAATAATATTAATGTTTTTCTCTCAAGAACCTCTCTCTCATAACCTTTTTGATCATCATCATCTTGCTTTTCCACTAGATCTTCCTCTCCATGTACCATATTTATCAAACTCTTCACCTGTTTTATTTCAGCTTCCAAACTCTCTTTTAATGCCATCAAAATAGGCAGTGCAACTTCCTTATTTACCCTCCACCCTCCTCCTCCAATTACCATCTCACCACCACTGCCACCTCCTGATGATAACGACGATGAAGACTCTCCTTGCATGTGCATACTCTTATATGAACCACTACCCCATTGTTGTTCTAACTCGCCCATATGTCTTTAAATTAAGTTTGTGATTTTGCTAAGAACTTGAGGAAGAAGAAGATAGCTAGGGAGAAACTTAGAAGAAAGAAGGAAGGAGTGGTTTTTATTTAAAGTTTCATTGGCTTTCTTGTGAGTGTACGTACGTAGGGAGGGAAAGAAAAAGTGTACCCCGGCCCGTGAATTCACGCTGCTTACACATATATTGTTCCCATCCTGTCTCCACATCGACCATGACATTTTGTTAGAAATATTAGGATCATATTAAATGGGTTGTATCTTGTAAGTGGTTAGTGGCTCTATTGCCTATATAAAGGGTCCTAACCTAAACATTTTAGTGTGTGGGATTTATGAGAGTCTACACCAAGAGGGAGAGTTAACTTGGTCTCTCTCCTCATTACCCTAGTGTTAGGGATTTGTTTTGTAAATCCATTTCCTCAATGAGGAGTGGTCATCACCTCTATGAGGGATGTTTTGATCTAGTCCAAGTGGATTAGAATATTGTTGTTTTCATATTCTTCTTCATCATCTATCAATATAAAGATTTGTTTAATTCTTCATCTTGTTCTCTTTCCCTACCGATTTGTCAACATGGTATCAGAGCAAATCTGGGTTATTGAGTCATCTTCATCATCTTCTTCAGTTGATATTGAGTTTTAATGTTTATCGTCCAAGAAGTCATCAAATCTTCATTAAGAATCCAGGTTTTGCATCATTATTAAGTAATATTGAGTCTTTGCTATTTGGGATGGTGGTATGTCGTGAAATCAAGATTTGAGGTGCGCATCCCAAGAAGCAAATCCAAGTCCAATATATTTATTCAAGATCCTCCTACCCAAATTCATCCACCGCGCTGTGTTTCACTACATAACTCAAATCATCACATCAGACTTTAAAGATTTTCGTATGAAGTATCTTGAAGACAAAAACCTGATTCTTCTTCTTTTTATGCAATTCAACCCTTCCTTCAATTAAGGTCAATCAACAAAGATTGTTCAAGAAGTGCTCCCAATTCAAAGAATTCATCCTTACTTTGAAGATTTCTCCTACCACTTTCTTTATTTGCTGTTGCAATTCCGATTCAAAGAAACCATTGTTTCACATTCTCTTGAAAGATATGAATGGGATAGATGAGGTCTTTGTCGTTGTCTTTCCATATTAAACTTTCTAACAATGACTTCTTTTCTTTGGAATGTGACATTAATTTAAGAGATTCATAGTGGTGAAGCAAGAAGTTCAAAGATAGATGTTTTCTGTTTTGAAATAGTGTTGTGAAGTGTTGAAATTCTTGGTTATATAAAGAATGGAGTGTGCTTAGAGGACGAGTTTGGAGTGCCTATAAACTCATATGTGGTGAATATGTTTATTCAGCAGGTACGTGATGGAAATTGGGATGAAAGTATAACCATATTATATTGCATATTAGTTTAATGGATGAAACAGTTATAAGAGTCCAGTGCAAGAAGTTTGATGAGGCAAGTTACCATTATTAGTTTGTGATAGATACAATTGATATTTGCATGGTACAACAATTCGAACGTTGGTTGCTAGAATGCAAGATTGTAAATGAAGCATCGGTCATGTAAACGGTGATGTAAAGATCGATGTCTTGTTAATGCTTGTGTTATGGCTTTGTAAGAAGTGTTTCATGAGTTTTGCTGCAGAATATCATAATATTGAAGACTAAGATGAAGAACAATGTATTGAAGATTAACTTGAAGAAAATGATGGAGAGAAAGATTAAAAGAATGTCTTTTTGAAGACAAAAGGAGGAAGTCTTCCATTTTTTTTGTACAAGATCAAAAGAATTCGATCTAATTAATTCACTAAACCCTATTGATTGTATTGACAAGTTAACACTTTCATAAGTTTAAGTAGTGTTAACTTGAGGGGGCGTGTTAGAAATATTAGGATCATATTAAATGGGTTGTATCTTGTAAGTGGTTAGTGGCTCTATTGCCTATATAAAGGGTCCTAACCTAAACATTTTAGTGTGTGGGATTTATGAGAGTCTACACCAAGAGGGAGAGTTAACTTGGTCTCTCTCCTCATTACCCTAGTGTTAGGGATTTGTTTTGTAAATCCATTTCCTCAATGAGGAGTGGTCATCACCTCTATGAGGGATGTTTTGATCTAGTCCAAGTGGATTAGAATATTGTTGTTTTCATATTCTTCTTCATCATCTATCAATATAAAGATTTGTTTAATTCTTCATCTTATTCTCTTTCCCTACCGATTTGTCAACACATTTATTGATTAATTGGAGAACATAAACATGGACATTGAGATAACAAAATATTTGGAAATCATTGTTTATGTTTTGAAGCTACTCTGTTTCTAAATATTACACATAATTAATGTTTAGAGGAAATTTTAAGCAAATTAAATAATAAGTCTTTCATAAATTTATCCATCTGAATTTTTTCTCTAAATTAGTTTATGTAACTTATAAGTTAATATTTAATACTCTCTCCGATCCTAAATATAAGACCTAGTTGATTTTTTTTTGGAGATGTTAAGGTTACAAAATATGTTATTAAATTATAACATATTTAATATATTTTTAGATTAACCATTAGTTTGTAGGTTAAATAAACTAGTTTAAGGGAAAAAAATATGTAAATCAATTTATAATTGACTTGTTTTGCTTTTCTAGGATTTTCCAAAAAAGTCAATCAGGTCTTATATTTAGGACCAGAGGGAGTATAATAATATACAAGATCAGTTTAATAAAAGCAATAGGATTGAAACCAAGCGCGGTTGGCGTAGTGGTAGCCTCATTTCGCCGCTTAACCAGAGGTCTCGAGTTTGAACTCTTGGAATGCAGTCTGCCCCTTGGCCAACACTTTGCCCTTAAGTGGAGGTTCCCGGTGTGGATCTGGATTAGTCTGAGCCCGTTGAGTTCCCCGTGATATAGAGGCTAGCCCAGGACACCGGATTAAAAACTCAAAAAGCAATAGGATTGAATGAAAAACTTCCCAATTAATTTTGAGTTGACCTTAATAGAATTTTAAAGTAAATGATACTTCCTCAATTCCTAAATATTGATCGATGCTCAATGCTCATCAATAATCAGCAATAAATAAGTAAGAGCATGATAATGAGAATAAATGTATGTAGTTAGAATATTTTGATAAATATTATACTCCCTCCGTTCCTAAATATAAGACCTAGATAACTTTTTTTTGGAAAGATTAAGGTTGCGAAATAGGTTATTAAATGATGACATATTTGATATCTTTTTAGATTATCCATTAGCTTATAGGTAAAATAAACTAGTTTAAGAAAAAAAATTAGGTAAATCAATTTATAATTAACTTATTTTTTGCTTTTTTTAGGATTTTTCAAAAAAGTCATCTAGGTCCTATATTTAGGAACGGAGGGAGTATAATTTTAATTAATTGAGCTAGCATCTTTAACTTGAAAAATCTAAAAGGATATATCTTTGAAAGTTGGAATCACTAGAAAATATATTTTCTATTTTTATGTGAATTCATATATTTTGACAATAGATTTATTTTTTTTGAATTTCAGTTATTATCTTATTTTCCCCTCACACGATTCCTCTGCACCTTTTTTTATATATGTATGCTTGAAGGTTGGAATCACAAAAAAATATGGTTTCTGAATTCATATATTTTTCTAATAGATTTATTTTTCTACATTTAAACACTCTCTTAAAATAATATAGATTACCTTATATTCAATTTATTTATTCATTCCTTCAGTTTATTTATATTTAATTTTTCCTTTAAATATCTCTATACTTGTTATATTTAAAAACAAACTACAATTTTATCTCTCAGCACCAAATAAACCAATAAATTGAATGGATAGGAACATATTGGGCTAAGTTTTGATGTATTATAGACCCAGTCAGTTGAATGAGGAGAAGCCCATTTTAATGGTACAAGGGCATTATCGTCATTATGTGCTAGGGCATAGTATTAAGATGAGGTATAAAAAGTTATCCATCGTCAACTTTCAATCGATCGTTTCTCTGAAAACCCTAGCCAGCCGAACCGTCACATTTTGTGTGTTTGGGTGAGTAATTTCACAATCTGCGTTGCGTATTTTAGTTTACCTGTTTGTGTATGGAAGGAATGTTTGATTTTGATTTGGAATTGTAGAGATGGCGAAGTCGAAGAACCACACAGCTCACAACCAATCGTACAAGGCCCACAAGAATGGCATCAAAAAGCCTAAGAGACATCGCCACACTTCCACCAAAGGGGTCAGCTTTTTCTCATTCTCTCTTGTCACTGTAGCATCTAATTGAAATTGAGTCATATATGAATTGATTTCAATGTACTTTTTCTGCTTATCTCACTTATCACTTTACCTTTAATCTAATTGATATATGGCCTCTTTAATTTTCCCAATTTAACTATGGAGATAAAGGTTAGTGTGGATTGGTAATATCACGTGCTAATAATTAATTTAACTAGCATTTTTAATCTAATCAAATTAGGGAAAACGGAGTGAGTAGCACACACTATATGTTATGATTAAGTGGGTGAGTAAGTATTAGGTCTTACATTTAGGAAGGACGAATTACTCCCTCCGATCCTAAATATAAGGCTTACTTAACTTTTTTGGAAAATCCTAAAAAAGCAAAATAAATTAATTATAAATTGATTTACCTAATTTTTTCTATTAAACTAGTTTATTTTACCTATAAACTAATGGATAATCTAAAAATATTTAGGACCGGAGGTAGTATCAAATATGTCATAATTTAATAACCTATTCTGCAACCTTAATCTCTCCAAAAAAAAGTCAAGGACCGGAGGTATTATTAATTTTAGTGCTGAGGATTATTGGTTTATGTTATCTTACCTTTTTTTTTGGGAATGATTGTAGATGGATCCAAAGTTTCTGAGGAACCAGAGGTATGCTAGGAAGCATAACAACAAGAGTGCTGAGGCAGCATCAGGGGAAGAGTAAAGGAGCACTCTTTGAGGGAGCTACAAGTATTTTATTTGATAGATTAGTCTTGTTGTAGCGTGGTTTCTTTTTTGTTTTTTCAATGAGTTTATCTTCTGTTAAGAATTGTAGAGAACTTGATAAGTTTTCTCCAGTGTTTTGATCAATTTGAACAAAAGGGACTAGCTTCCTAATACTGCATTGTTGTTATCTTCTATTTAAAGCTCTTCATTATGATTCTCAAAATGCTTGTGTTTCTCTTTGTGCTTGTGTTGGTTTCTGCATCCCATCAGTGTTTCATTCGACCTGGGATTATTCAGAATTGAATAGTGATCTGGATTTGTATGTGGAAGAGGGAGTGGAAACGGATTCTTGATCCTAGCTTGTTTGGATTGATCCAATTTCCTGAAACTAATGTTGAAGCCACTTTAGCTCACATCATCATTTGTTTGATTGGGTTCAATGGAGGAGAGTGACCCTTATTCTTACTTAGACTTTTGCGGTAATTAATTTCAGATCCCACCCAACACAAAGATGAAATGACAAAATTAAAGTAGGGGTCCTAAGAGATTTTTGCGCTCATTTTGTTATTTACAAAATAACAAGTGTTTGAGCTATAAACAACAATATTTTGTACCATGTGTAATAAGTTATTGATACTAGTCACTAGGGTTTGCATTTAGAGCTTTGAAATTTCAAATCTAGCCTGACCTCGAACAATGATTTTTAAGTTGAATGATTTTAACCTAGCCATCAGGTTTAATGACCTAATTATTTTCTTGTTACATTTTTGTGATATTAATGATATTGCAGTTTAAAGAAACTGAACGATGTAAACGATTTAGGTAAGAAGATTGTGCATCAAGTAGCTGGACACTAGTATTAATTGCTGGAGCCCTCAATGTTGGAATTTTCTATGACATGGTTAAGTGGTTTGTCTGCGCCTTTTAAATCTTCAAGCTCCCAAGGCTTTTACCAATCAGGATTTTGAATTTACCAAAGTTAAGAATTGAAATGAATTAATTTGCTGTTGAGAGATAAATTCACTTTTTTTGGAGCCATAACAACTACATAAGCATAAGCTACGGGGTGGTGACCACAAAAACTAAAAACGGGAAGCTTTGGTAAAGAATTGCTGGATTATTCTTTTTTTTTAAAAGGATCAAAATGAGATTGAAACATAGTTTAGAAGATTTTACAACAATCTTTAAAGTATGATATAAACAGGGAGGTTGATACATCGTAGGGGAAATACAAACATACATATATTTGCATAGATTAATTTATCTGAACTAGATAGATGAAAATTCCCTTTCATATATACAACGGTTAAAATCTACAACATCACAAGGTATATAAACCACTTGGCACATGTAACTGATGTCATTTAAACATTTATTAGCAGAAGACCAGACCGCAAACAAAAATACTACTACATTATAATTTGACTAAGAAATCTGATAGATTGTAAAGATAAAGGATAACAACTATTTGAAGAATCACCTGCCATGGTGAAGCTTGTGAAACATAAAAATATATTATTCCATATATAATTTACTCAAATATTCAAATGTTATACATGGAGAGATTGACAGAAACAATTAATCGAGCACATGCTTTTATTGGCTTCAAAACTAAAGTGCCACAAAACATAAATAGGCTGCTATAAAGGCTAGGGAAATCACGGCTTGTGATTCAAGAGGAGAACAAGTTTCTAGAACGCAATACTAATGAACATAAATAGTTATGACAGGCACTAAGAAAACTAAGAAAATGAAAGATCAAAACAAAAAATATATGTTGCTCATTCATTCTCAAGCTGTTGGTTGATTCCCTCGTGTCGTTTTCTTCTTTTACAGGATTGCTAATGCGCTCATGTCCTCCTCTGTCTAAAGACATGGAAAATCTTGGAACTCCCTATCAACAAGCAAATTTCTTCAAAAATTTTATACTCTGAAGATTAGACTGCAACTGCTTCACTTACCGGGCTAGAAGCATGTGTTTTGACCTGTCTCAGTAATTGAAGAGGGTTTAATGAAACGGGGAAAATGAATTAGCTGTCTGTATATGTGTGTAAAAGCATTAGTGAAAGTGTATAGTGTTGTGAACATTTCAACTCTTCTTTTTCTATATGTCACCCTCTCTTCAAATCAGTCAGGAAAATTGGAAAAGAAAACTCCATGTGTGCTTTCAGAGGCACTGTACACCAAAATGATGTTTCATGAGGCATTAGAGAATGGAGATTTTCACATGTTTTGGAATGGTAGCAGAGAGGAACTTTATCAAATCTCAAATTAGATAGAAAACTTTATGGTGATGCAGGTCACTTATTTTGATTGACAACATTAATGCAGAAAGAAATTTGTTACAACTACATTCTTGATGTATCACCATGCAGCAAAAAAAGAACAAGGGATGCTACATTATATGATTTATATGGAGAGGAAAACGGAAGGCTCACCTTTGCCGACTTGAATAGCTCATCAAGCACCTCAGACAGAGTTGGATGAGCATGAACTGCAAATTTTATGTCCTGCATTTTACCGCAATCAAGGTCAAGCATATCTTACAGCACAAATTTTTAGAGATATTAACAGGTAAGTATATGAAAAGACATGAACAAGAATAAGAAACTGAAGAGCAATCAATGATTCAATATCTTAACAGATATGAATATGTAATCGCACAATCATTTATGACCCATGGGGTGTATGTATAATGGTGGTTAAGGAAGGAAAACTTGCCTGAATACGTGTCCCTAATGCGATTGCATTGGATGCTTCATGTATAAGATCTGCCGCATGCAACCCAAATATGTGAACTCCTAGTATCTCTCCATTGTCAGGCCTGTATATCAACTGCATGAAAATAGTATAAATGACACTCAGCATCAGCAATCCATGAAGCTGGGTTTAGGCCAAAAGAAAAGCACCCACATAGCTAGGTGAGAACATTAAAAATACATCTGAAGGAAAATGATAGCGATGTAAATCAAATAAAGCAGAAATATCAATTCATGGAAGGAAAAGTAACTTCATTGTATCATGACAGAAACTCCTTGGTAGAGAGCTCATTAGCAGTATTAAATGCAAACAAAGTTTTCTGCACAGAGCAACAAAAAGAAACAGAAACATAACCTTGGCAAGTCCCTCCCCTTCATTTTCTGCTAGGGCCTTTGTGTTAGCTTTAAAACTTGTTTTGGTCACACTTACTTCAAATCCTTCTTTTTCACCTTTCTCCCTTGCTTGAGGCTGCAATTTTATGTATTTAGTTATACTTCATCAGTTCCTCTAATACATATAGTAAAAGAGAGTGAGGGTGCTGAAGGATGCAGATTTACCAACCATACATGACAAAGAAGACTGAATTGAGATTTATTATTTAAAAGTGACATGCATGTCGAAATAAAAATGTTCAATGCATACCTCTGTCAATCCAACCATGCTGATTTCAGGATGAGTGAAACAAGCAGCTGGGATGCTTAAATGATTGAGCACATAATCTCTTCCAGTGACTTGTTCAACCACTGTAAGACAGTTATTTTATTTAAGTGAAATAGGAATCAAAGACTCAAATGGTAATAGCAAAGCATTTAACACTTAAGCACTTACCTGAAATTCCTTGAGCACTGGCAGCATGAGCAAGCATCATCTTGCCATTTGCATCACCAATACAATATAAATGAGGCACCTATCATTCCATCTCTTGTTTCAGTAAACACATGCCACAGCTGGAGAAAATTCATTTCTAGATAAGATATTAGGAACAAACCAGATTTCCTTTTGCATCAATTACTCGCATGCGCTCATCCACAGGAACAAAACCACGCTGTGTTGCAACATCAATCTGAAAGAACATATTCATCAAAATTGTTTAATCACTTCCTTCAAAGAAACTATTTACATTTTTTAAACAAAGGAAATGGAAACGCATACATTTTCCAAACCAAGTCCTTGTGTGAATGGAGCCCTTCCAGTGGCTATCAGTGCAGTATCCACCTGCAGTGAACCAGCATTTGTAGCTTAGAACATATCCAAGAGTTATTAAGTATACAGCCCAAAAAAATAGATATAAAATACAGACTAGTCATCAATTTAAATTATAGAATTCAACTGTGGTACCACACTCATAAAGATAGACAAAATGTTTGATGATTTTGGTTCACAATAACATGTTCAACAAGGATGTAGAGTCAACTAGTCTCTGAAGCAATGCATGGCTGATTATATGCCATTAGAAGAGGGGGGAGGGGAAATGAGAGATGAAAATGCGTAACCCATTTATGCTTCAAGCCTTTAAGATTTGATCTGTGAATTTCTCCCAACATGCCCTAACTCACTTAATAATGCTTAATAGATGGCCAATATATCTGTTAAGATGGCATTAGAAAATTTAATTTCGAAGACAATTAACTCAATCTGGTCAGTTCATTTTTTTTCCTGGGAGATAATTCAACTGTTCAAGTTAGAGCGACAAAGTGTGCCTTAGAAGAAATAGCAATATCACCTCCAAAGTGTCCTTAGGTTCCTTGGTCTTTGCATCAATTAGCTCAATGATGACTGGTTTCCCATCCCTTGCAGGAGTGATCTATAGAAAATGTATGAGTATGACACATTAGAATAGCCACCCAACAAAAAGTAATAAAGCAATTTCACTTTGTAGTTAGTTACCTTAGTGGCAAACACTCCAGTATGATAGTCAATATTTCGAGGATTTATCAGAACCCTTTGAGCCAACTTGCTAATTTCCGGATCAAATCCAGGCATAAGTTGATCTAAGGCTTCAACAAAAGTAACCTGTGGAGCACAAAATTGTGAGCTAAACAACTTGTACAATTAACAAACTAAATACCTGCCAACTCTTGTACTTATAAGAAGTAAAGTGAAGTATAGCATTATACATGGATTTTTTGGGTCCTATAAATACACCTAGGTCCAGCTATTTGGAAGTAAGGATAGTAATGGAGAAAAAATAAAGTAATACAAAGAAGATATACCTCGCTCCCAAGAGCTGTATAGACATCACTGAATTCAAGGCCAATGTAACCACTTCCCACAATTGCTATCCAATCAGGAACAGATTCCAGTTTGAGTGCATGATCACTGGTAATCACAGTTTTCCCTGCAGGTAATTATCAAGTAAATAATCTTAAAAGGAAACTATAGAGTCAACATTCCTTAACTAGTACACAGAACAAGAAAACAGAAAATGGAAGACAAGAGAGATACAAGATCTGAATTTTTAGGCAAGATTGCTATACTAGATGTAGATTAAAGTGACAAGGGCTGCTCAAGATGGATACAGAGCACAATATTATAAACAACAAGCCTCCTCACACTAGATGGGGTATGCATTTCAGGATTAATCATCAACATCTCTATCTGAAATCACAATCTCAATAATATTTTTCATCAGCACACTCAACTGCAATTCTTCAGTATGTCTCCCTTGAGCCCAGAGCACAAACATTGTACACAAGTGAACTTTACCCCTCAAAACCTATTTTTAACTCTTTTTCACATGTGTGATGCTGCTTTTAACAAATCCACCCTCACTGTCCACCTACTTGGTAGAACAATCTTTTTGCCATATTTCTCCATGTCTTGCTATTCAACAGCTTGGATATGCACATCATCACTTATAACATCAATAAAGTTTTATTTCCCAGGGAGAGGATATATATATGATGGTGATACTGCCATTTTACTTATTTCAGATTTATAATATCTTTGGCCTAAGGTGACGGATAGGAAAGAGGCTAATCAATTAAAGGAACTATAGAAACCCCAGTCTAACTTTCCATCAACTAACCCACTAGAAAGAGTTGCTTATACTTTGATATAATTTACACAGGATATTAAAAAAACAAGTAAAGCCTCTCTGTCATCAATAGAAAGGTGACATAAGTATAAGTTGAATTATTGTCCAGACCTGTTGTGATTAAGAATTATATGTGGATACATCTTTTTACCAACTTTCGAATGACACAATCAATCGTTATCGGTATATTATAAAATTTTTAACAGGAAAATGATTTAGTCAGATATAAGGTAAAGTCGTCTTTTTTTTCATAAATTGAACACGTCTCTTCTTATCCGGTGTAGAAATCCCAATATGCATATTCCAATAGCCTCTTAAGTCACAATATGCAAATTACAATTCCCTCTTACTTTGCATAGTTCGTTGTATGTTAAGGGCCAGAGAGTTGTTAGGGAGTCAGAGAAGTGTGCAGCACTTTCTAACATCGAGCATGGATACAAGTTCAGACTCATGCAGAATGTAGTTAAACTCTAGCTTTGTTTTATTTTACTTTTAGTTTTGTATCTTTACTTCCCTATGTATCAAAAAAAGGGGGGAAATGTTTGGAAAGTGCGATACTCCCTCCATCCCACGATATAAGCAAAAATTTTGGGAGAGGGTCTGTCCCATAATATAAGCATAACTTGTTTTTTGTCTGATAATTTAATTTTATTTTCCAGTTCTATGACATTGTGATGAGAAAAAGATAAATCAGTACCATCAACTTCAATGCCCTTGGGAACGAAAGGAACAGAACCAGTTGCAATGATTATATCTTTTGCGGTCACTATCTTGTCTGAAGAGCCAACTTTCACCTTTTGAGGGCCCTGCAAGGATTCATAAATAAGGCGGTAAACAAAAATGAGTCCAGTAACTTCTTGCAGGCCCATGATTTAAGGTCAACTGGCCAAGCCTTTTTCATGAATACATGGCTGATCTCTCCGAATTGACCATAATAAAATGGCGGTCACTCATAAGTCATAACACAATATATCACTTACCACAATTGTGCCAAAACCTGTGAGTATGTCTACTCCAAGTGCCTTCATTGAATTTGTCAAGTTACTTCGGATTTTTGAAGCAAGGTTATTAGCATGATCAGCTACTCCCTGCCTGTCATACCCAGCAGCAGAGACCTGAAACAGATAATGCCACCAAAAAAATTGACCATGAAACCAATATCTCTCAATCACAATACAACGCAATCTTCAAATTGAGTAAAACATGACTATATGTTGTTTTCACCTGTAAGCCTAGTGATTTCAAATGATGCTCACTTTGTAGTTCACGCATCCGTCCACTAACCGCCAAAAGAGCTTTAGAAGGGACACAGCCTCTGTTTACACATGTTCCTCCAACAACATCTCCCTCAACAATAGCCGTTTTCAATCCCTATAGCCACCACATTATATCAATATCTCTCGCACAGTTTACTCGAGCTGAGCTTACTAGTTACAACAAATCCATATACCATAAAGCCGTCCTTATTAAAGCATTCATATGCAAAACCATATCTCAGTCAACAAAATCAAATTAAGCAACAAATAAATAGCTTCACTGATTCTTTCCAAAGTGAAACCAGCTAATGATTTCTAACTAAGTAAGCCTGTATAGAGGAAAGATTCAAAAAAAAAAAAAAAAGCCACGTAATGTAGCTGAATTTTTCAGTGCAACACAAAACAACTTCCAAATAGATATAGGCACAGAACGAATCTGAGTAAAGATCTGAGGCACGAATTTAGTTTAGTAATATCAAATGATAGTGAACTAGGAAGTAAGAACAGTCTAATTTCATCATTTCAACAACGTTACCTTCTCAACGGCGTGAAGAGCGGCACCGTGGCCACCAACACCGGCGCCAATAATCAACAAATCATAATCAAACGACGAAGGAGGCGCTCCATTGTTAGATAACGCAGCGGCGGCTACATTCTTGAGTTGCCTCCGGCAAGGAAGCTGAGCTCGACGACTGTTATCAGCTCCGGTGAGCTTGAGAGAAGAGAATCCAAAAGCCTCGCGCCTTAAACCGCAGAATCGGAGATTGAAGAGGCGGCCGGCGTTGATGTCAGAGTGAGAGGAGTGGTGTGATGTGGAGATGGAGGTGGGGGAGAAGGAGAGGGAGAGAGAGGAGTGCATTTTGGAGGAATGGCGAAGAAATGGAAGGAGATTGGGAGGTTATGAAGACGAAGATGGAGACTGAAGAGAGGAAGAGGAGAGAGAAACCTCGAGAAGTCCGTTGGGAGATGGAGGCGGAGTTTACAAAGTGTGTGTGGCGGATAAACCACTTTTCTCTGCCTTGCCCTCTGCGTTCATGGTGGGCCCCCTTCTACTCTAACCCCCATTAATCATCAACTCGTAGTTATGTTAACTTCTGTCCAATACTGTTCAACTAGTGAAAGTGAAATATTGGACATTCAACTATCATCATTTAGTCATGTTTATTTCTTATGTAAGTTCCTGCTCCCCTCCGGTCCCTAATGTAAGAGCCCAAAATTTGAATGGTTTTGGTCCCTAATGTAAGAGCTCACCCCATATTTTCTCCTCATTTAATGCATTTTTTCCTACTTTACCCCTAACTCTCTTTCATATTTATCAATGCTTATGTATTTCTCTCTCTTAAAAGTACCATAATAAATATGGGCAATTTTGGAAAAGAAGCATTAACTCCAGACACCCAACTAACGTTCACATGTTTTCTTAAGAAACGTTTTTTTGACGGTTAGCTCTTACATTAGGGACCGGAGGGAGTATATCATTATCACTTATAAATATTTATTTTTTGTTAAATGAATCTCTGAATGGAAATTAATAGTGCGGGTGTGGATTTCTGTTAGGGAGAGAGTGAAGAGAAAAAAAAATGCTCATTTAATCAACATAGGGTTTTATTTAGTCTTATCTTTAAAGGCGGCTAAGCCTAAGGAAAAGATAACACATCAATGTCTCATTGTTAGCAAATTAATTTTGGAGGGTTGTAATTGTGTCACCCTACCCAACTCTGGCATCAATTTTGAAGAAGAAATATGTTCATATCCAATAGGATGGGTTGTCAGAGCTCCATACAATACATCATGGATTTGGAAAGGAATTAGGCAAAACTCTAAAGTTATTCTAGATCAACTTAAATGGAAAATTGGAAACGGTTTTACAATCCCCCTCATCAGCCAATTATGGTGGCTAGTGCAACTAAGATAAACTACTACTGATGACCTACATTGAGTAAATGATCTAATTTTGTATACATCTAAAGCCACCCAACCATTGAAATGGAATGGCAACCTAATCACTTGATTGTATGAACCGGATCATGCTAGAATCATCCTACTTTTGCCAATATCCTTCACCAAGATTCTAGTCTATTTAATTTGGAAAGGCTCCCACACTTGTGTTGACACTGCAAAGAAAGGATACCAGATTTGTTCCTTCCTAGGGAATGATCATCAAAATCTCTCCTTCTGGACAATACTGTGGGCAATCAACTTGCCACCAAAGAACAATTTACTCCTTTGGAAATTACTGAAAGAGGGTATACCTTGCATTGATGTTCTCCAAAATCCTCAAATGGTAGTACAAGCGTACAACCCCTTTAGAAGTGAATGTGCTGAAACTCTTGATCACATTTTTTTCAAATGCCACTACAGGAGAGTAGTATGGTGGGGCTTGCTCAATCTCAGAACGCTTTGGCAAAACTTTGAGTAGCTTAAAAAATGGATCATTAACATCTTTTAGGCTTTGGATTGGGAGGGATTACAAGGAGTGATTCAAAAAATTACTCTTCTTCTCAATCATATATGCTACACTACACCAAGAATATGCTCACACATCAAGGTGGAAAGCTTGACCCAATCAAATCAATAGCAACCATTTCACGCTTATCCAGCCAAACCAGGCAAATGACTCATTAACGGGGAAGAGCTCACAGTACTCAAGTCATCTCACACTTGTAACCACCTCAAAATCTCGATCTATGGACTTAAGGCACTAGGCAACCCTCCTTCTTGTTAGGTATAACTAAAACAGAAGTTGTTCTCTTGTAAGACATAAATTCAATGTTTTCATCTTTTAATACTTACACAAGACGCCTTTGATTGAGGAGTAAGAGTCACAAGTACAATACAACTCGTTGATCCAAGTTGTGCATGACTTGTGCCACTTTTAATTTGTATTCTCTTCTCTCTTTCTTTTTCCTATAACTATATTGTGCTCATCTTTTCACTGATGATATAAATTTGTCCTTTACTAAAAAAAGAAGGAAGAAAGAGAGTGAGTATTTTCCACTCAGTTAGGACTAATAAAGCTTAAAACTATAACATTCGCCCATATTATAATATTTATATCTTCTTCATGACGAGATTATTGTTAATTCTTTGGCATCACTTTTTAAAAGGAACTTAGAACCAATAAACATTCGCTCATATTATAATGTTTATATTTATGTCATGATGATGAGATTATTTTAAGGGATTTGCAGTTTAGTCCCTGGTAAGGGAAATTAATACTGGAAGGTCCCAATACATTCCAAAATAATTATAAAGTCCCAGGGCCCTTTCCTGCAATTGTTTGCTTAACTTCAATGACCATTTTGCCCTCATTAAAGATGGTTGTCATCTCACTGGTCCCTACAGGGGACTATGCTTTCATCTTATGAGGGCAAAATGGTCATTGAAGATAAACAAACAATTGCAGGAAAGGGCCCCTGGGACTTTATAATTATTTTGGAATGTATTGGGACCTTCCAGTATTAATTTCCCTTACCAGGGACTAAACTGCAAATTTCCCTTATTTTAATTCCTTGGCATCAATTTTCAAAAGGAAGTTGGGAAAATTAATTTGAGGTCCCTCACAAGGGACTTAATACTAGAAAAGTCCCAAAAGTTGGGAAAATTAATGTAGGGTCCCAAGGGACCTCACTTTAATATATTTGAAAAGTGAAAAGACAGTTTTGCCCCTAGCCTTAATAAAAAAAATACTCCACCCTCTCCTGATAAACTCCAAAATTTCACATATTCCATCTCAATTTCCCTTGAATGTACATGATTTTTGGTGACAAATGATTGAGAATGATACAAATACATATAGGTAAGAGTACAAATTGAAAAATATGTATTTGTGTGAAATTTAGAGTAATATGTGTTTGTAAGTTATTTTTTAAGCTTATCAACCCTCTTTCTCTTTTGTAGGAAGAGGTGGACAAGTTCAAAAGACTAAGGAAAACATGGAGTTATCAAGAAAAGCATAGGACAAACTCAAGAGTGAACCAAGGGACAAAAGAGGAAAAAGAAAATTCCTCTCTGATGTTCGTTAAGCGTTCGTTGCATAATTAAGGCACGACAAAGAGAATTCTGTTCTGACTCTTATTTGTTCGTTGAGCATTCGTCGCGCAACGAACGCGCGACCAACAGAAATTATCTGCGTTTCACACTCGAAAAATAGGGAAAATCTGAGATATAAAAGTGAGGGCTCGACAGAAAAACCCCATTCTTCACCTCTTGGGCATTTTGGGAGCTAGGGTTTGGCAATTGGAGGAGTGGGTGTCATTGGATTGAAGTCTAGAAGAGATTTTGGCTTCAAATCTTGGTTTTTCTTCTCCATTCTCCTTTCCCTCTCTCTTGTTCTATGATTGTGCTATCATATGTATATATTATTTTGGATTTCATGAACATGTGGATCTAAAACTTTGTTTCTAAGATTATTTGGAACCCTTGTATGGATTAACTCTTAATTCCTCCTCTTATTTTGTGATTAATGTTATATATGTGTTTATTTCACTCTTCTCTTAATGTTTCTAAGTGTTTGATCACCATTTAGATGTTGTGTTCACTTGATTGACGTTTGAGAGGGCTAGGTTGAGTGTAGAACTTGGGTAAAATAGTGTGAGAACTTGAAGTTTGCATGACAAATGGATGATTTTGTTGATAAGATAGACATATACTTATTGACCTCACATAGCCACATTAGGGTTGAAACTTAGAAATTGGGTTTTATTAATTGTGACAAGAGATTTCATGATTAATAGAATTAAACACTTGTACTTGACTCGACGGAGCGTTTACAAGTACTTTAGAACCCTAGGTTAACAAATATATAGTCATTGAAAACAATTATGAGGGAAGACTCTTTAGGTTTATGAAATACAAGGGGGGAAAATAATCTTATGACCCATTTTATCCTTGAAGTTAAGAATCACTTGTTTATAGTTTTTCTTATTTATGTTTATAAGTACCCTTCACATCTTAACATTTGAATCACTCAAATTGAGCGAGAGTGTGATAATCATTACTTGACCGGGTTTTGGAACCAAATCCTCGTGGGAACAATACTTTTCTTATCACTTTATTACTTGACGCGACCCGTGCACTTGCGGTGCGAACATCCCCCTTCTCTCTCTTCCTAGACCCTTCTTCATTATCTTCACCGCCCCACCCCCCCTAATCATCCGCCAGGGTAGGCGAAGACGTTGGTGACGCCTTGCCGCTCGTCGGCGCCCTTACGGGGCTCGTCAGGGGCAAAACGAGAAATGGGGAGGGAGAGTTGTTGTGGGGTAGGGGTAGGGATGGAAAAGGAGGGGAGTTTGGGGGTGGGATGGGGCTGGAGAGGGAGCATGAGATCTTGGGGAGGTGGTGGGGGTTGGAGGCTGGCGGATGATTGGGGGGGAGGTGGGGCGATGAAGATGATGAAGAAGGGAAGAGGAAGAGGAGAGATAAGGGGGAGGGTGGGGCATTTTTTTATTAAGGCTAGAGGCAAAACTGTCTTTTCACTTTTCAAATATATTAAAGTGAGGTCCCTTGGGACCCTACATTAATTTTCCCAACTTTTAGGACTTTTCTAGTATTAAGTCCCTTGTGGGGGACCTCAAATTAATTTTCCCAAGGAAGTTCCTAACATAACATCATCGTGAGTCTCCAAAAATTATTTGTAGATGAGTGAGCTCAAGAGTATTGAGGTGATAGTGACTTTCATATCGTAAACGGAAACATTAATTTTCTCTTCTTTTCCATTTTATAATTGATATTTTACCTACATTTGATTATAATAATTTCCCTTTATTTTAATTATGATAAGAGTTTAATTAGATAGTAATTTTTGTAATAGTGATCTAAATTTATACATTAAAGTATTCGTATGAACAGCACATGTTATGTTAACAGAATAACAGGTGTAATCATTAAAAGTGGTTTGAAATAATTAAAAAGCACGGTTTAATGCATTTATTATTTGATGATGTTCATTTCCATTTGTTGAAGAAATTCATTATTGATACTGGATACCTTGTTTCAACACATTGGACACTTATTAAGATAATTATACGCGCACATAACTAGTCAGGTGTGCAAATCTGCCAACATGGCTGATGGAATGACACAAATATCTATATCTACAAATCCTCATGATTCGCGTTGACTTGTTTGCGTTGGGGCATGATGATAGACACTTAGACGGATAGTGCATTATGATATTTTTCCAATGATGCTAACCAATTCATAATTTTTTTTATTGATGATCAAGGTATTCTCCACTCGATAAGTGAAAGACTAATTCTCCGCTGATTTATAGCAACTCAGAGGGTAAGACAGTTGACTTAGGAGATAATTTGTTATAATTCCTAGTCTTAAAATTTGTCTCGCTATTTAAAAATTTAAAATCAAAATCAATCTATTGACTTATAATTGAAATAAACTGGTGAAAATTTACAAATAATTATTTGATCACGTGTAACGTGTGTGTTGTCGATTGATGGTACATGCGCGGTGAAATAAATATTGCTCCCTTATGTATTGATTATAAGACCACTTTTACTTTGTAGATAAATTAATGATACAAAATAATTACTCATTTTAAAATGCTTACATCTTCTTTTTCGTCAAAACTAATTTATTTCTTCTCAAAACTAATTTTTTCTACTAATAAGCTATTGTATAATATAATAACATGCAATATATGTTATTTTTAATAAAAGATTTTATTAAAATAGCTTGGTTCACCTGCAAGCCAAGGGCATGACGCCTAATTCATAATCTACTCGGTCATGTGGGTCATGTAGCATGACAAGCAGGAGCACGATGAACAAAATAGCTAGTATTTTTTTATCCACACAAAGATGTTTTGTTCATTCTCACTTAATTAACTATGGAGATGTCTCCCCAAACACCGTGACCATAATGACATTTATATTGTACTTCCAACAATCAAATACTCATGAAGATGGTTGAATGTCTAACCCTTTCTCAAAGTAAACAGAGACAATTAAATGACACTTATAATGCATTCAATATTTAGAGAGAAATTCCATTTTCCCCCATAGGGATGATGAAAAAAAATTAATGAATCTCATATATATGCTCCCAAAACTATGTAATCACACAAAAGCCCCCTACATATATATAAAACCAATAAACACACATGTACTGCCCTCACCCTATTGCAAGATCATCGGTATCCTAAATATCATGAATAAGTATAGATACACTTTAAAAATTTTCCTCACTAAGAAAATCGCAAGCAATTCTCATCTCTCAATACCTCTACTCTCTTCCCAACATAAATAAAACATGGAACGCAATTGAACCCACATATATATTATATATTGGCTTATGCATGAGATTAAACTTTTCTCGTACGAGTGTCTTATAAAGGACCATAATATTATAAACTTGTCACATTCAGTGCGTCTGCAATCCTAGAGTACGCAGTCCAATAACTTTGACTCAAATTAATTTTTGTATTTTAAATTGAAATTTGACTTCAATTTTCAACTCCCCGCGCGCGTAAATGTTTGTACGAGCTATTTCTCACACATTTTATTATTATAATGATACTACTAAATAATTTTTGTTGGTAATTAAAATGAAAGACACGACTAAATGTCCTACTAAAACCTTCATCAATAAGAGGATCTAACACTTAATATGCACAGAAAATACGTATGCTTAAAAATTCCGTAATTAAAGATTGAAGGACACAATAATTTTCCCAATTTTTCTTAAAAATTTTAATTTTTAATTAATTATAGGGACATTGCTTTTTCATAAACGACCACAACTTGCTTACATGGAGATGGAGGACCATATACATCAGCTATAACAAAAAGATGAATTTATTGAAGCAGAGCACTGGCATGGTCGGAAGTCAGCCAATGAGATCTCCACACGAAGAACGTCAGCTGCTTTTGGTTGGTCATAAAAGTCATTTCACATGGACACGACCCACACAGCTTGGCTAACGTAACGGCCTCTGCTATTTTTCTCATGGAATCACGCCCCACCCGCGTGTGACACGTGGCACCCAGATAGTGGATCAAGTCACATTATTATGTCACAGTAAGTAACCCTTATCATCACGTGTAATATTCCTCCCAAACCAATCACACGGAAACAAATAAGGGAAAAAGCCAAGGAACTCATGATTAAATACATTGTTTGAAGAAAAACAGTTAAAGGTAAAAAAGGAAAGAAAAGAAAAACAGTTAAAATTGCTTATAAGTATAAGTAATATATAAAGTATGTGATAAATTAATACATTTGCCAAGCACTTGTTAAGAAATGTTTGAATAAGTATGTGATATGAGTGGAAAAAGATGAAAAAAGACTTTAATTATATTTATAAAAGGGAAAATGCCATTTAAATCCCTCCGAATATACAAAAGGACAATTCAGGAACTCAAACTTCCAAAAGGACCATGAAAGAACTAGGACCTAGTTGACATTTTAAAATTGTGTGAAAAGACAAAATTGTCCTAATCATAAAACAGAAATTACTAACCACCCCATTGAAAATGGTGGGTGTAAGGGTGGTTAGTAATTTATGTTTTATGATTAGGGCAATTTTGTCTTTTCACACAATTTTAAAATGTCAACTAGGTCCTAGTTCCTTCATGGTCCTTTTGGAAGTTTGAGTTCCTGAATTGTCCTTTTGTATATTCAGAGGGATTTAAATGGCATTTTCCCTTTATAAAAGCCACGCGGTTACACTGTAAAGAAAATATATAAAAGTTATTAAATATAAATAAAAATATACATGTTTTTTAATATTACTCATATTTATGATGAATCTATTAAAAAAGAGAAATATATAAACATTTATAATTATGAAATAGAGTTAGAGATAAAATAAAAAAAACATTATATATTGAGAAAATGTAAGGTGATCACTTATATTTTATATTTTATATTTTAGACCAACCAATTCAAATTTCAGGCTATAAAAATTGAAAAAAGCTATTAGACTTTTGCAAAAACGATAAAAGCAATTCAAATTTTGGATTCTTCACCAAAAAATGGCTTCCTCCCTTCAAGCCTAGTTGACTTTCCCCCCAAAAAAGCTTAGAAATTAAAATTATATAAGATTCTTAGTATGATGTATTTTGCGTATTATTAAATTATGTTAGCCCCATGTTAATTGTTAAATAAACTTGTCTGCTGAAATATTTTTATTTAGAATTTTTGAATGAGTTAATAGATCTTATATTTTAGACATATTCCTTGTGCTCCTAAATATAAGATCTTTCAAATTTCAGTTTATTCCGAAATATAAGCAACTTTCTAAGTTTCTCAACTTTTTTCCATATAAACCCCAATAATTCTTATCTATAATAAACAAGTAAAAGTGGGAGAGTGAAAATAAATATATAAATTAGGATTGATTAGTAATATCATATCTTAATAATTAACTTACCTAATAATATCCTTAATATAATTAAATTATAAAAAATATCTTATATTTAGGGATGGAAAGTAATATGGATTAAACAAGCAAGCATGATTAGCATTGTGAGTGTGTTAGACAACTTGAAAAATCCTATGGGCGTAGGGCCCACAAGAAAAGAAGCGCGCACGCACAAACGCGGGCAATAACGGCAATGTCACTTTCGTAATTTCATCAAAACAACAAGGGTATAATAGGGATTCCACCTCAGCCATACTTGCCTAATAGTTTTCTACTCCTTTCTTTTGCTTAATCGAAGGTCGGGGACATACATACACACCAGCGAAGAGAGAGAAAATCAAAGAGGGGAGAGAGAGAGAGAGAGAGAGAGAGAGAGAGAGAGAGAGAGAGAAGGGGGCGAAAATCGTGAGTTCGCTCGCTCGCTCTGCTACGTCAATGGCGGTTAGGGTTTCCAATTGATCCCCCGGAACTTAATTTCCCTTGTCGTGGTACTTTTCGTTAATTCACTTTTTCAAAACCCTAATTTCAAATCCCCTTTAGTATCTTTGTGTTTTCCTTTCAATTTTTGATTCCACCTGAAGGAGCTGTTATGGGCGCGCCTGAGAAATCACGGACCAACAATAATTCGATGCAGGTTAGTCACTTAAGCTTTCCACTTTGCCCTAGCTTTACTACATAACGCTGATTTTCTTGCTTTTCTATGTTGTTTGAAGATTTATGAGTTACTCCTTTTGTCTTTCGTAAGCTTAATTATTGTTGTGATAAGATACGCTTTAATTAATTAAATTGTGTTTTTTTTTTTCAAATATCTGTCTGGACTGTTTAAAAAGTGGGATGAGAGTTAAGGGAAGGAAGATCATGACTTGTAGTTATAAATTGGTGCTTGTTGTGGGACACATAGGTTAGTACTCCCTCCGTTCCTAAATATGAGATTACTTTCATTAATTTGATTAGATTAAGGATGTTAGTTAAATTAGTTATTAACACATGATATTACCAATTTATCCTAACCATATACCTTTATCCCTACTCTCCCTCTCTTGCTTGTTATTATAGATAAGTATTATTAGGGTTAGTTTGGAAAAAAATTAAGAAAAAGGTTGGGTGAGATTATGTAATTATGACTTGCTTGCCAGGATTAATGGCAGTATTCATGGAATTGTATTGTGTTTTTAAGTATGGTAAGGCTTTTCGGTGGTGAATTCATATGGTAAATATATGATTCTTGGGATTTTGAGAGTAAGTGGTGATCTGGATATTTGCCCAATGCTTATGAAGTAATCATCCTAGATTTCTCTGCAACTGCCTTTTTCTTTATAATTTATTTATGATTCCCTCGTGTTGTTGCTTATGGCGCACTCTTTTGCGTATGCAAAGGGCTCATCTGTTGTATAATCCAAAATGACATTTGTACACAGTTAAACGAAAAATCTATATCTTAAGCTAACTCTTGATGCCTCCATTAATCAACCACAGTGATAGTTATTTAGTATTAAGTATATTGAAGAGCTAAAGTCATAACTTGTTGAAAAGTTTTAGAGATTAGGTGGGAGGATGCTAGTATCCTTAACAGTCAATCTTGGTGTTAAAAGTTTGAGTGGATGATATCCTAGTAGGACTATATGGTTAGGCATTACTCAATAGGCTATACAAGTTGATTAGCATATGCAAAAGTTGAAGTGTTTTTCTTATAAATATAAGCCTACAAGAGGATTGGATATTGAAGAATTAGCATATGCGTTTATTTATTTTCCATTAATTTCCCCCCATCCAACTGCCAATCAATTGTGTTTCATTTCAGTTCTTTTTATAGCTTAACGAGTTGTGAAATGGAAGCATGATAAGAAAAATTGTGAAATTTTAACAAGAGGAGCTTTTCAAGCAGTCAGATAGGCTTTAGTTTTTAAGCAATCTATTTAAACCTTTTTTGAGCTATTTATATCAAACTGTTAGTTATGGTTTTAGTTTCATTTGACTCGTCTGTTAACTGCAGATTTTAGTTTCATTTGGCCCATCTTTTAACTACAGCACTCCTTCCATAATTTCAGCTTGATAATTTTCCTCTTGCCTATCATCTAATAAAAAAGTATTGACGTTGGGTTTTGGCAAAGTCATTATATTCTGTCTTAGAAGCTGTTGCTGCTTGCTATCCTTTGCTGCCATCTCCCCTTGCTAAAGTTCAAAGGAAAAGGGATGGATGGAAACTGCAAAAAAGTGGCCTAGCATATGTATTACAATCTGGATTTTGGTTTTGCAAAGATTTTAGAATTAATCAACTGGACTACTTTAGCTTCTCACTGTTTTTTTTTTCAAGTCAGGCTTCTATTGAATTTAACAATTTAAACATTTGGGAATTCTTCATGGAATCTTGATGAAGCCTTGATTATTGCGGATCTACATGACTTGTCTTCTTTTGACCTTAACATTTTTTTACTTTAAAATTTTATTTGTTCGTTTCAGCGTGTCAAAGTCTACCGGCTGAATGATGAAGGAAAATGGGATGACCAGGGTACTGGGCACGTCACCATTGATTATTTAGAGGTTTGTCTATCTTGTTAATGAGGCATTTCATGTAAGCCTTGAATGTTTATCATGTTTTTGTATGTTGTTTTTTCCTTGTGGATGGGGACCTATGCATGAGGAGACCTCTAATTTATATCTGTCTGATTTTGATATTAATGATTGTATGTTTTTTATAATGTTACTATGGTTGTTTGCTGGGAGATTTTGTAAATTGTTTGCCAGGCATTCCATTACCGATTAGTTTGCTTATTTCACATGTGTATGCTGTTTATTATTTTTTTGTTGGTGGGCATTTTGCGTGAATTATGCATGTGCTCAAAATCTGTTTATTGTCTGCTTGTTTGGTTGTTGCCACTTTGATTCTGAATCACATTTGTATCTCTTTGAAGTCCAATTTATGTTCAGGGTCGTGAATGACTAAATGGCTTAGTTTAATTGGTTTGAGAAGCACTTCTTTTGGTGGGTACCCTTATCACTATCTGTGGTAATTGAGAGACTAGAGATGAGAGAAAACTTGTATATTCTCATTACTCATAAGAAATGTGTACACGGAAGAGCTATATTTATAGTCTAGAGTAGTAGACAATATAATAAATGCTAATAATGCCTAATAACAGAAAATAATTACATAATATTCTCACATTATTCTTCAAATGTTACCATTAAATATTAACCCCTTCCTTAAGACAAAAGGCTGTAGAATTTAGAGAAAGTGATGCTGAAACACAGAGAGAAAGAGAAAGTGAGTGAGCTCAGAGAAACACTGGATTTTGCTTCATTTATTATCACAACTGAATTACAAATGCGTTAGGATCTCATTTAGGAAGAGCTGGCTTAGCTCAATGGTAAGCTCGCTCTCCGTGTGGGTATGAGGTTGTGGGTTTGAATCAACCACTTTGCGAATAAGCAGAGGTTAGGTTGTCTAGTATAATCCCTTCCCCAGCACCCTCACCAAGTGGGGACTAGAATTGGGTTGACCCTTTTTTTAGATCTCATTTAGAGTCTGTTGTAGCATATTGCTCTAGCGGTCACTAAAGACCTGTTAGTTATCATTTGTATTTTCATATTGATGTTAACAGGAAAATGATCTGAGAGGTTATTACTATATTTGTAATTTATAAACTTGAAGAGTTCTGCGTTTTGAATGAGTTAAATTCTTAATGCAGCGGTCCGAAGATCTGGCTCTGTTTGTTTTAGATGAAGAAGACAATGAGACCATACTTGTCCATCGCATCAGTTGTGATGATATTTATAGGAAGCAAGAAGGTACTTGATATCTTCTCATGTCCACTCAAATATTATGTATGAATGATGTGGCATTATTTCATGAAATACCTTTGGATTCTTTAATTCGTCATTTTTTTGACGGGAGAATTTTTTTGTTCTTCAGATACAATCATCTCATGGAGAGATGCTGAGTGTCATACAGAACTAGCGCTTAGTTTTCAAGAGACCAGTGGCTGCTCTTACATATGGTTAGAAATAAGCATAAATTAGTCTTCACAAGTTTGTGTCTTTCTTTCTTTTCTTGTGAAGTCGAGGTTAATTACTATATATATTTTTGTTCAGGGACCATATTTGCAGTGTGCAAAGGAATATGCAGTTTAATACTCTAAATAGTAAGTGTTGGTTTTTCCCAAGTGATCAAGGGCCTGGAAGTTTGAGTCTCATTATTACTTCTCATTTGAGTGTGTGCATGGATATGTTGGCTTGAACAGAATTTGTTTCTTAAGTTGATGATATATAAACGAATTTTGAAGTGAATTATTAGTTTCTCCCGCATTAAAGCTTTGTTTCTCGGTATAAGTAAATTATGGGTATATCTGTGGTGGATATGACATTATTTGAACATTCTGCTGTCTGGTTGCCATGGACATCATACTTCATTTTGAGGGATTTAGTCGGTGGATTTAAATTGACGATTGAATAAGTTTAATATTCCCTCTAGTAATAAGTATAAGACTTAGTTGACTTATTTTTGGAGAGATTGAGGAAGCAAAATAGGTTTGTTAATCATAACATATTTGATATATTGTTACATTAAGTATTAGTTTATAAGTTAAATAAAATAGTTTGAAGGAAAATTCAAATGAACCAATTTATAAGTTATTTATTTAGCTTTCTTTGGA
Organism: Mimosa pudica; assembly: GCA_029929735.1. Lineage (NCBI taxonomy): Eukaryota > Viridiplantae > Streptophyta > Magnoliopsida > Fabales > Fabaceae > Mimosa > Mimosa pudica. Next base: position 6,249,901 of record JAKELP010000016.1, on the reverse strand, counting down.
CTTCTAAAAAAAGTCAACTGGGTCTTATATTTAGGACTGGAGGGGGTAATATTCAGCTTGTGGTTTATACTCAAAGAAACCCTTCCTGGATAAGAATGGACTATCCTCTTAATGATGAGTAATATGAGGGTATGACTATCTGGGTCTTATGCCTGTAATGTTCAGAACCCTTAGCATCTAGCTTAGATTATAATTGAATGGTTCATAACTGATAGTCTTGCTTATTTTGAATTTATTGGCCCCACAATGACATTTTTTCAATTGTCAAAATCATGTCTAAAGATGGGTGTACGGTTTGTGAAGGAGTAAAGAGAAGAAATATAATCTAGCCAGTGGTAAAGATTGATGATTATTTAGTTCATGACTTTCATTGGAATAAAGGTCGCAACTGTAAATAGTTTGCTGGAAGATATTTTGAGTTCTATAAAAAAAAATCAAATTCTACTGTAACCATTGTCATTTCTTGACTTTTTGGTCTGAAGTATCTTTGATTGAAGCCTAAATAACAAGGACATTATTATATTTGATACATTGGAAATTTTTAAAGAATGTTTATTTGCTTCACTTGCATAGATGTCTTATGCATTTTTTGGGATGTTATGTGTTCAGGTGAGGCATATCGCAGTGTAAGCAGTGAATTGACTGAGTTGCCTGCTGTAGAGCTATCCAATCTTTCTTTGATCCATAAGGTTTGTATGTATGCCTTAAACATCAACATCAATATCAATCAATGTGTCTGGATATGCAAAAACTCAATACAAAAATTTTCATAGTTGTGGGAAGTATGAAACTTGGTTTATGAATACATGCCATTTTGAACTCCCTGCCATTACTTCAATTTTCACTTTTCTGTAAGTAATTTTTTTATAACACAAGTATATTTATTGGAAGAAATATTCTGCTCCTATGATGCGTGGGGATATTATTGTTTAGCCTGATTACTGAAATTTAGTGGTATCTGGTGGAATTGCTTTACCTCCTTGTTTACCATAAAGGGCTAATTGCTTTGCAACTTTGGGTGGTGATTGTCCTAGTTTTTTGTGGGCTCATTAAAGATGAGTGTCAGCAGGTGCTGTTTGATATTAATGTGATGCATGATGGATGAAGTGATGTTACAATAGGATTGGTAAAGATTTGATAGTTGGGTTAAATTTTCTTCATGAAAACTATCAGGAATGTTATTTTTTTGAACCCTTATTTTCAGAAGAGTTTTTGCGGTGAGTTACTTGAAAATTTTCTAATAAATTTTGAACTTTCAAACTGTCAGTAATATATTTTCTGATTGTTTAGATTTCTGTGTGGGTGTAAGCTGAAAAAGTTTATATTGTTATCACGATCTTTGATTTCTTGTTCTTGAACAATGTCCTTCCTCCAAATAAGAAAGCAGTATTATGAATTCAATGGTAGTGTATTATTGGGCATCGTTTTTCACAATTTAAATTGATTGTTTATAAGCTTTGTTCACTTTTTGTTCTGTTTTATTTTTTATAATTAGAAAATCACAAATAACTTAACAAAGTACCCGTATAAAAATTTATGTCTTCCTCTTGCATTTGCAGACGGTGGTTGAAAGTGGCATTGCAGATCAGATGCGTCTTACAGAATTATTATTGAGTGATGTAAGTATATGAACTTGTGCTTGTGCACGTTTGCCTTCAATTGTTACGCTTGCCTGGTTGCCTTCACCATTCTGTTTGTGATCTCTTACTATAGTTATGGATCAATTTATTCAGGTTTTATGTTTGATCGCAAAGCTTTTGATTTCTGTTGATTTTTGTTTTGTTGATTTCAATTGTTTTTGTTCTATCTGTAGTGTAGTATGCCGTAATGGTGTCTATTGCTTTGTTCTTCCAGTTTTATGGGGCCATTCTGATATTTAGGAATATGTTGACATATTTACTGTATGGTCTTAAAATTGAGGGACTTTAAAATTGTTAGAATTATGTTTTTATTTTAGTAGAATCTAAGTCATAATTATAGAATAAGGATATGATATTATTTGATTAGGAGAATAAATTAGGGTAGAATCTTTTTATTTTCTGCATCATGTAAATCCCTATAATCAAGGGACAAATTGGGGGTCTCATGTACTATATAATGGAGCTAATACTAAGAGAAATGTATCAGACTTTTCCCATTCTCCTTTGTTTCCACATGGTACCAGAGCTAGGTGTTTAGTTTTAGTCTGATCCCTAGGCACAAGTGGCCTTTGTAAAAGAGAAAAAAAAAAAAAAATCCTGTCTTCCCTTCTTGTTCGTGTTCCACAAAACTGTGTCACCACCATTAGTAGTCCAAGAGTTCGACCCTGTCCATCTGAGTTTCAGATCTCAGCCGCCGTCATCGTTCGATTTAAACCGTTGCCACCGTCCGATTCGAGCCTCCGCCACCGCCGTCGTCCGATTCCAGCCTCCGCCGTCGCCGCCGCCGTCCGACACAAGCCTCCGCTGTCTGATTCAGTTGCTGTGTAAGAAACCCCAGAAGTCCGTGTTCAATTGTCGTCGCTGGGTGTTGATCGTTAGGTTGTTCGTGGTCGCGAGGAGTTGTTCATTTGTCACTTTGTGCGTTGTTCTTGTTTGTATTTGTGGTTGCTGGTTGTATTTTGTCATCGTGTTCTCTTGTTAGTTTCTGTATTTGTAAACATAAAAAAAAAAAAAAAACAAAAAAACAAAAAACAAAAAAAAAAAAAAAACCCAAAAAAAAAAAAAACCAAAAAAAAAAAAAAAAAAAAACCAAAAAAAAATTATGGAGTCTAAAATTGGTGCTATTATTGATGGCACTATTGTCTCTGAAAAACTCACTCCTCATAATTATCGAGATTGGGCACAAGCCATGTTACTCGCAGTTGGTGGGCGTGGAAAACTTGAAATTCTCACCGGTGAAACTAAGCAACCAAGTGATTCTAAAGTTGATGAGTTAAAACAATGGAAAATTGATAATGCCATGGTTTCATCTTGGCTTATAAATGCGATGACTCCTCAACTGAAAAAAAGTTTTATGTATCTTCCGTCGGCATATGAAATTTGGGTCGCGGTTCATGATTCTTATGTTGACTCAAAGGATTTGTCCCATATTTTTGATATTCAACGTCAAATTTGGAAGTCTTCTCAAGGCCCTAGAGGAGTTACTGAGTATTGGCTAGAGCTAAATGGGCTTTGGCAAGAATTAGATCTCCTTAATCATGAGGAGTGGAAGTGTTCGACGGATGCAGCAAACAGAAAGAGAAGTCTTGAAGTAGAACGTATTCTTCTATTTCTAGCAGGTCTCGAACCGGAGTTTAAAGATGTTCGGAGTAGAATTCTGGGCCAGACAAAGTTGCCCTCAATTCGAGAAGTATATGCTGAAATCCGTCGAGAGGAATCTTGTAATCACGTTATGTCAAAGGAACAATCATCATTTGTTCCTGAAATCTCGGCTTTGGTTACTAAACCTGAAAGGCCATTTTGTGATCACTGTAAGAAGGATGGACATACCCGCAACCGTTGTTGGGATATTCATGGGAAACCTGCAGATTGGAAGCCTCGTCAAGGCAATTATAAAGCAAAACAAGTGCTCCCAGAGAATGGTTCAGCGTCATCCTCACAGTCAGCTACATCAGTTAGTAATGAGCAATTAGCTCAAATCATTGATATGTTGAAAGGCATGCAGGTCCAGCAGATTGCCTCTTCCTCTTTTGTTCAAACTGAACCGGTCCTTGGTGAAGATGATTGGCAGTTTTGATTGTTGTGAAGCATAGTATGATGGGATGGTCATTCCCCACATACATGCATGTGTGAATTGCGATGGGATGGTCATTCCCCACGCACAAAGTGTTTTTTGTTGTTAGTGAGATGGTCATTCCTCACATGTTGTTTACGATGGGACGGTCATTCCCCACGTAATAAAAAAAAAAATGAAAAAAAAAAAATGAAGAATAAAGTTTTTGTAACCAAGTTGGACCATAGTCCAACTTGAGGGGGAGTGTTAGAATTATGTTTTTATTTTAGTAGAATCTAAGTCATAATTATAGAATAAGGATATGATATTATTTGATTAGGAGAATAAATTAGGGTAGAATCTTTTTATTTTCTGCATCATGTAAATCCCTATAATCAAGGGACAAATTGGGGGTCTCATGTACTATATAATGGAGCTAATACTAAGAGAAATGTATCAGACTTTTCCCATTCTCCTTTGTTTCCACAAAAATTAGTCAAAGATTGGGTTAAATAGCAATTTGGCCAAATGACTGTTGTTCAAGGTGTAGGGTAAGTATCACAATTGACAATATAAAGGGGCAATATCACTAATAGACTTTTCAACTGGGGTCAAATTGGCCAATGCATTAAAAATCATTAAAAGCCTGTCACTCTTAGTGGGGCCCACAATTTTGTGTCACAGAAGGAATGGTCGTTTACTCAAACTAAACTACTTTGGCTAATTCGGCTCCAAGTTAAAAGTCCATGGGTGATACTGCCTCCTTTTATTGTCAATTGTATTACCCGCACCTTGGACAACAGTCAATATGCCAAATTGCTCTTTAACCCCTAAAGATTTCACCTAGCATTTACTTGTCAGGGACTATAGATCTAAAAAATAGGATTGACTATATTATTTGTCATAGGAGACCAATACCTCACATCGTTTTGCATTGTTTATGGTTTATTGTTGCATTAATTGAGGATTTTTTTAATGAACTATGGTTCTCTATTTGATGTGTTTGTTGTTCATATACCTGTGGTTGCTGGGCATATGTCATCTTGTTGATATTTGTTTGTTTTAATTATATTATTATTGAAACATGTCATCTTTGATGGTTATGGTGCTCTAGATCCTCTGGGACTATTGTGGCCATATTTGTAGCTCTGGAACTTGTGTGATTTCTTTTCTATTTTGACTCTACTGTTCATGCCTTGATCTATAATTTTAGAGCAATGGACATATTTATGAACTCAAATATTTTCTCCCTCCCTTTCGATATTAAATATTTCAAGTTTCACTTCTTTCCATTGCAGCAAGACTTTTTCCGAAAGCTTATGGAAGTATTCAGAGTTTGTGAAGACTTGGAAAATATAGATGACCTTCACACAATTTTCAAAATAGTCAGAGGGATCAGTTAGTATTGACATTTTCTTGATTTTGATTTCAGTAAACCTATTCCTATTGTATACTTGTCATTTCTGAGCGTATTTTTTGTTCTGCAGTTTTGCTCAATAGTCAGCAAATTTTTGAAAAAATTTTTGGTGATGAATATATAATGGACATTATTGGTGCGCTTGAGTGTAAGTTATTCTTTGGAATTTATTTTCCATTTAATTTATTGTAGGCTTTTTTTTCCCAATTTTTGTTTGTTCTTAGACTCTTGAAACTCATTTTCTGAGATTTGCAGATGATCCAGATGTTCCTCATGTTCAAAATCATCGAACTTTCTTAAAAGAGCATGTTGTTTTTAAGGAGGTATATTGATGTATCTGGTTATTTTTGTTATTTTCGGAGGAAATCTGAAGTGATGGTTGGCAGGGTTAGTACAGATATACATTTTATACTTTTTTGTCTTTTCTTTGTAGGCCATACCCATCAAAGACCCTCTTGTGTTGTCGAAGATACATCAGACTTACAGAGTTGGTTATTTGAAGGTTCATTTTTTGCAAGTCTTGTAGTCGATTTGTCTCTTTTAGTGTGACTCTTACCAATTCTAATAACTTTCAGGATGTTGTTCTTGCTAGAGTATTGGATGAGGCCACAGTTGCAAATCTCAACTCCATAATACATGGAAATAATGCCATTGTAAATTTTGATTATTTGCTCAAACAAGACTTATCTTTAATATATTGTGATTGATCTTATCTTTAACTGATGTGTTGTTTTGTAGGTTGTTTCTTTGTTAAAGGATGATAGTACATTTATCCAGGAGTTGTTTGCAAGGTTAAACTCTCCGAACACTTCTCCAGAGTCTAAAAAGAATTTGGTAAGTCCTCTTGATCAGTTGTTTTTCTTCTGACTAATGACATTGGGAATGTTCATTTTGGTAAGTTTTATTTATTGCTGAACTTAAAAAATTGTTCCCTCTCAAGTGATGTAGCTTACTTATATGTGCAGTGCACGTGGTTGATGACATTATACTTAAAGAAGAAACAGAATTTCATTATAAAGTTATGCTAATAAGTAGTCCCTATTGTCCTGTGGTTGTCCTCTTTCTTTAGGTTATAACTCTTAATTGCTAGCATTATATTGTATCACAATTGATTTGCTCCAAGATTTTAAGAGGAGAGTGTAAATTGCTTTGCCTGAGCGATATATTCTAACTCTAACTCAGACCATGGTACTATTGCTGTTGAATGTATAAAAAACTCCATTTGCTCTATATGAATTGCATGACAATACCTTTGCTTTTGAGCATCAATAACAAACTCGATTTTGGCAACAAAAAAAACAAACTAACTCGATTTAGTCTAGTTTTTGACACTGGTGTTACTACATTTTCCACCCATACAGCTGATAATATTGATATATATTTCCTCGTAGTTTTAATGTATTTAATAATTGATAGTTTAGAAGCTCATTCATCTCGTGTTTCCCATGACTTGAAAGCACCAGAGATAGATGATAAACTCTTTAGATGGGAATAGTTCAAACATATGCCTCTTATCACTTTAGAACTTAGCCTTGTGATAAAGGTTTCTGTTCTTTCGTCTTTTATTTTGGTCTTCTGAAGTGCAGTGTTTATCAATATACAAGGAGTGTTTTGGGGAAGTGGTTAAATATACATTTATATACTGCCATAGATAAGGATGTGAATCCTTCAAAACAATTTCCACACGTAGAGATTTTTGTTCTATGTTCTTTGGTATTTATAAAGTTCATAGCTATTTTGGTTGTTGCTACTGAATGACCTCACTTTATAAATGTATTATTATTCGTCTTTAAGTAAATTGGTTTTCTTTGAATCTTCAGGTCTATTTCTTGCATGAGTTCTGTGCATTAAGCAAGAGCTTGCAGATGGTCCAGCAGCTTCGTCTCTTTAGGTATTTTATTTATTTGACAATATGTCTTGAAGTAGAACCCTTTCTATGACTTGTTGTTGTTGTGAATCAAAGTGTATTGTAAATCGTAACATTCATAATCAATTTATGGGTGATGTAAACGTGATTTTACATAAGAGAACATAAATTTGAAGGTACTAGCATTATAAAGGCAGATAACACTTCGTAATACAAGGAATCAAATTTTCTCTAGTTTCAGGTAAATGATGTTTTACCATAAGTTTATGTGGAGAAACACTTTGACAATGATTCCCTGTAACATCAATTTCATATTCTTTTATTGAGTCACTGTCCCACCGCTAAACTAACATAGCAGCAGCAGCAGCAGCATAGATGGGAGTTAATGGGAAGAGATTTGTAAGGGGAAAAAGTACCTACTGAATTACAAAGAACTGGGGCTGTGTCTTGATTGTAGAATGAGGGAAAGTGCCAAAGATGTATAAATTTTAACATGTTACTTGAAAAAGTTAAGAACTGGAGTATAATCTTGGAAAGAAGTCAAGAACGGCCTCTAAACCCAATGGAACGGAGACAGTTACTTGTTATGTTATACTGAAATAGAAAGAGCCAAAGATGAATACATTTTTAATTTTTTAAATGTTAAAATTCTGTTCTTTTCAGTTGGCCCATGCTATTGACTTTATTGAATCAAAATTTCATATTTGCAGGGATCTGATGAATGAAGGTATCTTTGACATAATCACCGACATTTTGCAAAGTGAAGATAAGAAGCTTGTGCTAACTGGGTACTGATGCCACTTCTCCCTTGACCCATTCAATATTTTCAGCTTGTAGTATTCGATTTTTGCATTACATATATTTACTTACTGACAGGAACTTCTTGTGATGGCTGCAGAACAGATATCTTGATTCTTTTCTTGAATCAGGATCCTGCTATTCTGAGAACTTATGTTGTTCGACAGGAAGGAATCACACTCTTAGGACTATTGGTATGCTTCATTTCTCATTATATGATTTTGTATAAAGGATCTGAATATCGATAACTGAATTTTTAATCTTGGGAGATGGGTTGTAAATATATATACATTTTCCCTTAATCAAAATATGGTTGTGGAGATCCTTGAAAGAGTTTTTATTGCTTATATTCTAATGTAATTGTAATAGTGGTTAGATAAATAGCTAGCCATGGCCCTTCACTTAATGGCATAAACCTTAAGGTGAAGTGGTCCATGACAATATTGAAACCTCTATGATCAATTTGTCAGGAGTTTTAATCTTTAGCACTCTATTATCTTTATTAATTACCTCTGTCTAAGGTATCTGGACCTTTGCTTTGCCTTGTTTCAATCCCAGAGACTATTGTGTGAAAATGTGTTTTTAAGATTGCATTAAATTTTACTCGGTCTTGTCCTTAACAACTTAAGCTTCAACTATTGTGGTCCGTCATTTATGTCCTGGTGTGAAATTCGTTTTGCATTCATTTGAATTAGGCACATGATGCACCAATGCATGCGTACAGTATGCACATGCTTTATTCCTAATTATTAGAAAACTATGGCGATTCCTTGAATTTTGTGTCATGTATTTGCTCTTTTGATGCTTTTTAATTTTATTCCTCTTTTCATATTTTTCTATAACACTTTTAGCTTTGATTTTTTTCTGGAGGTCAATTCAGAAGGTGTTTATTATGTGTACTTTCATGTACAGGTTAAAGGAATGATAACAGATTTTGGAGATAACATGCATTGCCAGTTTCTTGAGATTCTTCGCAGTTTATTGGACTCTTGCACATTATCTGGAGCTCAGGTTCTCTTCCCCCTAATTTGTTGGGCTCTAAATTAATCTAACTTTATTTCTGATGCTAGTGACCTCCATTCATACTCTGATGTAAATTATTTTGCATCTTGGTTGTAGCCTTTCTTTTTATTGTTATTATTATCATTATTATTTATTTATTTATTTAACAATGCCTGAAATTTAATTTGTGTTCTTGTATAATTTTTTTTAATCTACTCATTTTACTTATTGCGGTTGTTTATGGTTTTATAATTGATTTGAAATGTTCACGGTTAGTTGCGAAGTCTTCTTTTTGTTTAAATATTATGTAGATTAAAACCTACAAGATACTTAATGAAAAAAATAATATCTCCTGTAATGGAATCAGTAAAAGAAAATGAAATGGGAGATGTTAAGTCTAAGGTATTGTACTGTGAATATTCATTTTCCCACATTGCCTTCTGTCCTTTTGAGTTTCTGGTAGTTAATGTGTGTCCTAATGTGATTGATTTTCTCGAGACATCTTTAGTTTGTCCTCTCTTGGCTAAGTTGAGTATGGCAATTATTATGATGAAAGGTTTGGTTAATGGTATTATCTAGTTTGTAGTTATCCACCTACCTGGAAACTGATGGTTAGTATATACATATTTTGCAGTTAATTTGTTTGGTATGGGTCTAATTTGTTTTCACATTTATCATGATATTAGTAGTTATGTTCTGGAAGTACTGTTAGTTTTGTATGTGGGTTATATGCTCTTAACAAAGTTCGCATCCAACTTGAAGTACTGGTGTCATGTCACTTTTATCAAAAGAGAAGGGGTGGAAGGTGGGAATTATTGGTTTGCGTATGGAGCAAGCTTTCTGCTTGGCTCAACAAGTGGTTTGAATATTCTTGCTTTGTAATGGCTTTCATTTAGAGTCAACACATTTAGGTTTTTATTATGCAGGTCTAAATTTTGAATGTTGACTTGTGTTTTATAATATATCTGCTGATTTGTTGGAAAACTTGTCAGTTATCATGTAAGATGAATGTCTCTTTCTAGGTTGTTAGATTATTAATATTATTACTGAACTAGTTTTATTCACTTTTTCTTTCCTGACAGAGGGACACTATTATTGAAATTTTCTATGAGAGGCATTTGGGGCAACTGATCGAAGTAATAACAGCATCATGTCCTTCCGATTCAGTGGATCCTAGTAAAAGGTTTAAGTGTAGAATGGAAACAAAGCCAGAGATATTATCAAATATATGCGAATTACTATGCTTTTGTGTCTTGCATCACCCGTACAGGATAAAGTATGTTGCTGATGTGTATTATTATTAATATGCCTTATGACTTTGGTGTTGTTCATGTTTATTTTGAACTTGAATTTTTCTTTGCTGCTTGCAGATGCAACTTTGTTCTGAACAATGTGATTGACAAAATTTTGCTGTTGACAAAAAGAAGGGAAAAATACTTAGTTGTTGGTGCTGTTCGATTTGTTCGTACTATTCTCTCCCGTCATGTGAGTTTATCTTCAAGATGGTCTTAGCTTTATTGAACGAGTATTTCATTTTCGTTTTTTATATGATTCTGGTTTTACTGCCAGTTTCTGGCGATTGACCCCCTTTAAATATTTCGCTTAACAATTTGGAGTGCTGACCTGCAGGATGAGCATCTGATTAGTCATTTTGTTAGGAACAACCTTCTCAAACCAATTGTTGATGCTTTTGTTGACAATGGCCATCGCTACAATCTGCTAAACTCAGCAGTTCTAGAACTTTTAGAGTATATCCGCAAGGTTCTTTCTTTTATACCTATTCACTGTGCATCGTGGATGTCCGAAGCTATTATGTATTAATGACATTGTTCGATGCAGGAGAACCTAAAACTATTGGTGAAATATTTAGTGGATTCTTTTTGGGCTCAGTTGGAGAAATTCGAGTATTTGACTTCCATTCAATCATTGAAAGTAAAATATGAGCAGGTATTTTTCCTTGCTGCTGCTGCTGCTCCTTTTTTTTGGCTCATATGTTTGATAGTTACATTCTTGCTTGCAGTGTTTGGATAATGGGGGGCCAAAAAGTACCGCTAATGTGACAGACACCCGGAGACGAATTGATGAGCGGGCCCTAGAGAAAGAAGAGGAAGACTACTTTAATGAGGACAGGTACATATTATCTTTATCGAGAATTGTTGGGATTTCCTGGCATATATAATGTAGTCATACTCTGGTGATTGAAGCAGTGATGAGGAAGATGCAGCTTCTGCACCCATTTCCCGCAATCAGAAAGCACAGCCACAACAATCTAATATGTCAAATGGAGTTGCTGCAGGCTTCTCACAGACAAGGTAGATTTAATTTTCCTTTATTATGGAAATTGAAGTGTCTGCATTCTGTATGTTTCAAACTTGTTCATTTTATGGTCCTAGGTCTGGTGGTCTTGTAGACTATGATGATGATGAGGATGATGAAGATTATAAGCCACCCCCAAGGAAGCAGTCAGAAGTTCCGGATGAAGATGAAGAGACTATGGAGTCTCTCAGGCTGAAACGTAAATTGCCTCCCAAAGATAGAGAACCCGATAATGTGAAGAGGCAGAAGTGGTTTAAAATGAATCCAAAGCCTAAGGATAGTGTTTTTGCCGCCCTGTGTTCAACGCTGAGCCAGGCAGTGCTTCCTGCAAAGAAAACTGCAATCAACGCGAATGCTAGCCCTCAAGCCGCTGAAGGTAGAATGAGCTCCAGTGATGACATTCAAGAAAATACATCGAATGTTCCTAGAATTGATTCTTTGGATAATAACAGTGCAAGTCATGCATCCACCGCAGAAGAGAATCATGTAGAGAAAGAAACTGCTGACTCTAAAAGCTGTTCTGATCACTTGCATGGTAGTGCAGATAATGGACAGCTGGATGGAGAGGAATGTCAACTGGCTCCGCCAAAATCCTCGCCGGAGATGGCTGTAAGTGGATCATAAGTTTTTGGAATCATGTACAACAAAGCATGGATAGTCTTATTGTGTTACAAGGTGGAATTGCTAGTGAGCTGACTGACAAAGCAATAGCTTTGAGATGAAGGACAGAGGACTTGGGGGCAATGTCATACCAGCAAAGAGGACACGAGGAGATTACATAGCGTGGCACCTAAGATGCGGTCAAGATATTACTGCCATCAATCAACTTGGGATCTTATCCTCTCCTCCATCTCCTTGTCTAGTAATTTCTTTCTTTTTTGTATAACATTTATCAGCATTAATTCTCATCTTTTCCCTTTTCTTCTCTGCTTTCTTATTTTTGCTTATTTTTGAGCCCTTTTGTTTTCATAAATCCTGCCAGAAAAGAGGGTGGGTTGGGGAATGGGTGATCCAGGCATTAATATTTGCCTTACATAGGTTTTCTGTTTATTTGTTGTTTCCATGTTTTTTGCGGTGGATATGGTTAAAGGAATGTGCAGTGAGTTTGTAGGGTCAATTTTTCAGTAAATGTAGCGGGGTATTAAAAAAAAGAATCCGGTGTATATTTAAATATGAGAATTCATTGTATTTTTCAACTTCTTGTCTATTTCTGGATAACCCTACTGATTACTTTACGATGTCAAACTCTAAAATTATTACTCCCTCCGTTCCTAAATATAGGACCTAGATGACTTTTTTGAAAAATCCTAAAAAAAGCAAAAAATAAGTTAATTATAAATTGATTTACCTAATTTTTTTTCTTAAACTAGTTTATTTTACCTATAAGCTAATGGATAATCTAAAAAGATATCAAATATGTCATCATTTAATAACCTATCTCGCAACCTTAATCTTTCCAAAAAAAAGTTATCTAGGTCTTATATTTAGGAACGGAGGGAGTAGCATTTTCCATTTATTCTTCCACCATTGTTCCAAATTGGAATTGCATTCTTGATGACAAGTAAAAAAAAACATCCGGGAGGACGTTGGGTTAATTCTACTTATCATGAATATGCTCAGATATCGACTTGCTAATGTATATGATTTTGTATAAATAAATTAATTACGGGATGATTTGTTTGAGTTTTCCCTAAATTAGTTAATTTGATTTATTAATTAACATATAAATAAAATATGATGAAGAGGCTCATTCTGCTCTCTTACTTTCTTAACAAAGGTTAATTGGATCTTATGGTTTAAATCCAAAGAAATATGTACAATTAAGTGACTTGTCCGAACAAATGGAAGGCTATTTGCAGCTTTCCCCACTTGTAAGAAACAGTTGTTTTGAGGCAAAGAAAGTTTTAAAAAGGCTAATAGTATTAGTATGTTGTAGGTGACAAAGTAAAATGAGAAACATTGGACTAAGATGAAAAGGTTGAAATACACTAGACTAGATTATTCTAATGCAAGACAACAAAACAAGGTACATAGAAGAAGGAAATTGCAAATGGGTTGGCAGCAGCAGAAAGAGCCACCTGTGCACCATAGCAACACGTGTTATGGAAACCCCGAGCTTCTTACATGTTCATATCACAAGCTTGTGTGTGGGGGGTTCATTCTTGCAAACTCTAAGAACAAAAATCAAAGAAGAAAAGAAAAGGGAACATATCTGAGAATAAGCTACTAAGATGAGTACCGAAAAGTTGGATTCAAGAACTCTGATGCAGGAACTTCGTAGCTTTGATAATGAAGTTCCCTTCTTTGACTTTGGCCATCCTCTTCTCAATCGTGTCTCCAACAGCTTCCTCAAAGCTGCTGCCATTGGAGCTCTCCAAGCAGCTACACGTGAGGCTTATTTTACTGCTGTTGAAGGTCCTCCTTTTCTTCTCTCTACCTTTTCTCTTCAAGTTCTTCCTTATTTTGGCTTCTAAAATCACCCCTTTCATTGTTCCCTAGGTTCTGGCCTTGATAGTGGTGGCAGCATCGTCCCTGATGTTTCAGATTCCAGAAAATCTCGTTTTCCCGGTCTCGGAGGTGTGTTTATATATGTGTGTTCATATGTTTCATTCCATATTTACTTTGCACTAAAGTTCAAGCCATTATGATTTTGCAATGATGATTTTTGTTGTTTAATAAATGTTTCATGCATGCACCCCCAGGAGAGACCAACAGCAAATCTCTTGAGGCCATGGTGAGTTTGTAAGGAACTTTGTACACGTTCATTTCCCATAAATATAATATTCAGGTCCAAGCAAGCAAGAGATTTTCAACATCAGATAGTCTATTTACAACATTTTACCAAGCCTATTTTAGTTGTTAATAACTATCATTATTGGCTCTTGAATTTCTATGAAATTATATCTCTTACTTGTCCCTAGATATAATGTTTCATACGCTTAATTCTTTTTGCTATGATTTTTCTTTCCTGCTCAGGTCAAGAATAGCGGAAAGGAGTCCTTTCAATGGGGTAATTATTCTATCTGTGTTCTTCTGTATCAACCTGTTGTTCAATGATAATTGTACATGATTAATGGCCATGTTAAACAAACCTGTCTTTTTATTATACGTCTCCATGTTGAAAAATATATACTTGGCATAAGATATAGAATCTGAACGTGCAGGGTTAGCTGCTGGATTATATTCAGGTATCACATATGGGCTAAAGGAGGCTCGTGGAGTCCATGATTGGGTAAATATTCTCAAACATCCATTTGCCTACATGAATATTTTAAATCAATAGATCTTAGATTCCACTAGAACAATCAAACTTGATTAGTTAATGATGCTTGGTCGGTGCAGAAAAATAGTGCATTAGCAGGTGCACTCACAGGAGCAACACTTGCACTTACATCAGAAAACTCATCCCATGAGAAGATTGTTCAAAGTGCAATCACTGGAGCTGCTGTCTCCACCGCTGCCAATCTCCTCTCTTGGATCTTCTAACTGGGATTGCCTTTTACCAATAGCACAGCCAAAAAAATGATGAAATCTACTTTTATATATATGTTTTTCATGTATGCTTTAGATTAAATTGTTCAAGTTTCCTTGTGACTTTTGTAATCACTGTTAATGACTTTCTTATCAAAGACTTTGCAATTCCAGTTTGTCTGAATGTTCTTTCTTTTATATAATCCCCATGTTAAGAACTTGAAAGGTGGCTTCTGGGTTTTAATTATATGGTTGATATTTATTCGATTCTTATAGCGTTTCGGTGCCGACCATGAGTTATTTTGCTCGTGGACATGGCTCTGTCTTATCTGATGTTTTTCTAAAAAATTTAGAAAATCGCGTAGTGGCATTTTCGATTAAGTGGTTTATTTTGTTTTTCTAAGAATTTCTAAAAAAAGTCAAGTTTTATATTTAAGACTTTAAGACTAGAGGTAGTAATACTCTTATAGTGGTGAGATCTTATCTAATAACTGAATCCGTGTGCAAGACTCACCTACTTGTTTTTCACCATTATTTTTCATTCATAATAGTCAAGGTGTTCAACTTGTTTAATGCCCAAGCAAAATTTTCAATTAATGAAGTAACCCTGTATGTTATTGTGGTTGGGGTTTATGTTCTTTTTTGATTACATGGAGTTCTGATCCTTGGCTTTATATCAGCCTTAGTCAAAATATTGAAATAAACAGCATTCAAGCTCATTCTTCTTTTCAGTCCAAAAAAAACTCTTTATTCATTCACATATTTAAGCTCTTACATCTCGTAATGAATCAACTGGGTTCACATAAGGATATTGCATATAATATATATGTTGCACATATTTAACTAATTTGAAAAGATTAAGAATGTAAATTAAATTAATTAGTATTCATGTTTTTTCCAAATCTCCAAAATAATTTTCTTCAATTTATTTTCCTCCTCTACAACAACAACAAAACCTTATCCCAATTAAATGGGGTCGACTACATGAATCACACGATGTCATTGTGCTCTATCAATAGTCATGTTTGGAGGTAAACATTTCATCAAAAGATCTCATAAACATTTCATCAAAAGATCTCATTGAATAACTTCGTTAAGAGTTCTCTTTGGTCTTCCTCTCCTGCTTTTGTATTGATTCCATACCATTTGATCAATTATTCTTACTATTCATCCACTTCTGTTTTTTGAACCTTTTGTTTCTTTATATGCCTTCTCCTTTTCCCATGATAGTGTGATAGCCCTTGTGAAGTACCAAACAATGACATATTGATATAAATAATGCGTGTGTCCATGCTCAATAGATTCGACATATTTTTACGTTGGCTGCCGAAGCTTAACACAACCCTACTATTTATCCGAGCTTGGGACCGGCTATAAATATAGGCGGTGTATACCGTGGACACACAGTCACACGAGGGTAAATAACCAAGCGTGACACGAAGTCACGAAACAAGAGTGGAAACACAGTCACACGAGAGTAAATAACCAAGTGTGACATGAAGTCACGAAAGCATGCAATAGTCAAGATTAATTTTTCTTTGGCTAAAGTATATTTTTAGTCCCTTATGTTTGCATCAAGTTTCAATTTAGTCCTTTATGTTTGGAAAGTACACTTTTAGTCCTTTTTTGCTAACACCGTTAGTTTAACTTAACGGAATATGCTAATTTAACAATTTTAAATGATTATTTTATGATGAAATTGGACCAAAAATGATAAATTTTGAAAATATAAGATTATTTACACTCAAATATTTTATTCTGAACATATTTTCAGTATTTAATAACCATTTAAAATTGTTAAGTTAGCATATTCAGTTAAGTTAAACTAACGGTGTTAGCAAAAAAGGACTAAAAGTGTACTTTCCAAACATAAAGGACTAAATTGAAACTTGATGCAAATATAAGGGACTAAAAATATACTTTAGCCTTTTTCTTTAATATAAACAATTAAAGAAAGATGCTAAATAACTAATTAATTTTCCTCCTCTCTTACTTAATATTGATGTGGAAAAATATTAGAGGTATGTAGGTAAGTAGGTGAAAATGAGAAATCGTTCTTACTTATAATATAATACTAACCCCTTAAATGTGTTTTATATTAAAGACTGAAGGACCACTAAATCATAAAAACCGAAATATTCAATGGTAAATTATTAGGCAATTCTTAGGGCGATTAGGGCCTTTGGCTCTCCTCATTTTTTCTTGATATCCGACAACTTTTTTTGAGCCCTTAACCTTCTCAACTGGGCCAGGTAACTTGGAGCAACCAACTAATCCAAAGCAAGTTGTTTGGTAAGGTGTTTTGCACCAAAGACGAGTAACCCCTCCCAACAAACATATCTCCAAGGTTCGAACTCAGGTTTTCCTCGGAAATTTCAATTGTCTTACGATAACACCCAATGCTTGTTGGTCGAGATATTCAATTTGAGTCAAATTTTAAAAGCTTATCAGACAAGGTTTTGCTTTTAGGCCTAAAATACCTTAACAGACTTTACTTACTCATATTAACCAACAAGTTTCTCACATTAGCACCAGATTTAAAATCTAAACTTACAATTTTGAGGATCATGAGTCAACTCCTTACCAAATAGATTAAATGTGTGTGAAGAATGAAAAGGACAGATAACCCATAAACACATGGTCATGTCCATCCACGCTCGTAAGGTGTCTTGTGTGTTAAGTTTTTATTTCAAGGCTTCTGTATTTGAGACACGTCAGTGGGTATCTTCATATACTTGTGCCATCTTATCACGTATCCGTATCTATGAGCTTTCCACAACTTGTTTTAATCAGTTTTTATAGTAAAAAAGGTGGTGGATGCCCAAGCACGTGGGCTTTAAATATTTCTCAATTAAACAATTTTACAATCCAGCTTTGATCATACGCCATGGTAGAGAGAGACACAGTTTTTAAAGAAATAATCTGTGCCTTTCGAAGATCAGCTTCTGACAGATTAGGAAAGTTCAAATGTGGAGGCTGAGTAAGAACAAAAAACTTTCTGCTGACGATGCTGAATATGATGATGATGATCTGTTTGGAACTGATGACGATGAAGATGAGGATTTCAACCTCTTTGAAAAGAAATCTAGATGCAAGAAAAAATTGATTAGTGCTCAGAGTATTTCAATGGCATCATCACCATCAACTCCCTGCAAGAACAACAATCCTGATTCAGCAAAAAGGTTGTTTTCCATCCCTAAGAAGCAAGAAATCAATGTCAATGGTGTCACCAACCAAGGAGGATCCGTTCAAGGTACTCTTAATGGGAGTATCCTTGTGGGGGATCATAATTATATCATTGTGTATCATCAAAGTTGCTAAGTTGTTGTATCCTTGTAAACTATTGCTTTTAGCTTTTAATTCAATAAACTACTTATGATGCTTGCGGTTAGCATCAGACTACTATGCTTGAAGATCATCCTGTTTCTATATATCTATGTGGTAGACTTGACTCAATTATGTCCTGTATGGGACAAAAGGTCAATTAGTGTAACATCAGTTAAGGATATTGCAGAAGATGCTCTTCTTGCCATATATCATGTTTCATCATCTATATAAGGAAAGATAACATCATTACTAACATTTCGTATAGATTAAGTCCTTTTTGTCCTTGATCATCAACCTTCAAGAAGCAGATGGTGATTGATGTTGCTCATGGATCTTGCCTCATATGAAAACTGTAATGCTAACACGTACACTTTTCTCCTCTAATGCTTTTCAAAGTATATCTCTCAACACGGCTCTTCAAATAACTACCCCTAGTAAGTAAACTGTTTCGTTTAAGTGGTGAATAAACCTTGCAAACACAAACCAAATGGCCCCCAAAAGTAACTTCAATAAAAATGAAAATTGTTTTTGCAGTGGTGCCAGCTTATCGTATAACCCAATCTGTGTGCAAGACTCAACTAATGGATTCCAAACAAGTGGGAGAAAAAAAAATTCTCAATGAAGTAAGCCCAAAGATAATTATTCAGCACAATCTAACTAATATCAAGTTTTTTTTACATACAAGCTAGCTTTCAAGAGAAGCAATATATATGATGCCCTAATTAATTTAAATAATAATGTATAACTTGATAGCAATAAAATTGTTTGCATAACTCGAAACATTGTAAGAGATTTACTCCACAACATAAAAGAATCAACAAAAAATTATTAAGGAAGTGGCTTGAGTCACCCATAATTCAAGGGCATAACCCCTAATTCATGTTCTACTGTTGACTCTGAACAATTTATTCTTGTCCACACAAGCTGGTGTCGTCTGATAACTCTTAAACTATGGATAAAAATTGTATGATACACTATGGATAAAAATTGTATGACTGGGCAATAACAATTCTGTGGAAATATTATTAATTAACTTTTTTATACGGACCAATAATTAATTTTAAAAAAAAAGATTCATTACCAACACATATCCTTAAAAAAATGAAGATTGAAAATTTAGACATGGGCGTTATGTAGCCCATTATTACAAGAAGGCCAGAAATAGCGTACTATGAAGAAAAAAAGGGAACATTTTTGGTATATATATGCCCGCCAAAGACTAAGGGCTACCTATACAGCCAAAATCAAAAACCCTGAGCTCATTTCCCTGCAAGTTTCAATTTTTGTGTTGTTCACTTTCCAACATGAGTACCATGAAGTTTTGCCGTGAATGGTTTCTACTTTCTACCTCTTTTTCTTCATTATCATCCTTTTACTACATTCAACTTTTTGGTTTTTATTTTTCACACTAATTTCTTCATTTTTTATTTTTTACTTCAGCAACAACATTCTGTATCCTAAAGAAGACAAGGAGCAGAAGGTTCTTCTTTATGCTTGCCGTAATTGTGACCACCAGGTTCTCCTTTACTTCCCCTTATTTTATATTCCTATTTTACCCCTTTAACATAGTATGCCCCATTAAATAGACTCATAAAATATTATTTTTTCACTACTTTGTTGTGTTTTTGCTTTTGACGAGCTTCATTATAAATTTTGACTGACGTTTCATTGACTAAATGTTTCTAAAATGCATCAAGATTATTTTTTTTTGGTATATTAAGATACTCTCATTTGGGGTTTTATTATTTTGATGTATGTTGATTCAAGGGCTGGGCCCAACTTATGATTTAAGATGGTTAAGTTTTGTTAATTGTTTTTTGTAATATCTTGAGTTCATGATTGAGAACCTTGACCTTATAGGCATGTTATTACTTATTGTGGTTTGTATTTGTGTGTCTGCTCTGCTAACATGATGTTTAAATGACTAATATCTTGGAGCTAAGGAATCCATGGTAGCTAGACATATGCCTATGGTTTAAGGCACAGTGGCTTAAACTTTTTAGTAGAGGCATCTTTTGATATCTGCTGTAAGGTGCTCAATTTTAGTGCCTAATGGCATGCTTTTCTGGAGCATGCAGCACTTATCATTGGTTTCTTGGTGATCCCAGCTGTATTTCTCATTTCCTCTCGACACTCCACCATTCACAATGAGCCAATGTGGAGTTTTTGTTTTAATTTTCCAAGCTTAGCTTATTTAGTATCATTTTCTATGTTCAAACGATTGATGCTCGAGTTTCTCTGATATTTTACGGTGCCTTCCAACTTCAACTACCTGGCTAGTTTATCCACCTGTGTTAAGGACTTCTTTAGGTCTTAGAGCAGCTATGTTACCCAAAATTGTGGGATTTTACTTGTGATTTTGTCTTTCAATCGACTGTAATTGCTTCAAATAAATCCCAGAAAATGGGATTTAGTCATTTTTAGAGCTTATTAGTTCATATTCATTTTGTGTATGATATGTTTTTCTGACAATAGCACTTTCCCGAACCAGTGTTGGTTTCACTGCCAACGTTTCTATTTTCATATTTTTTGCACCCCAATTATTAAGTTTGACTTACACTGCTATGTTTTATTATGAAAATTAATTATCTATGATTTTTCCTTGGAGGAATTTCATCCAATTTCATCATGATAATGTTCTGTTGCATATGCATTGATCTTTTACTCATTGTTTTTCAGGAAGCTGCAGATAATAACTGTGTCTATAGAAATGAGATACATCATTCTGTTGGGGAGCGTACTCAAGTGTTGCAGGATGTAGCTGCAGATCCTACTCTTCCTCGCACAAAGTCTGTTCGTTGCACTCAATGCAATCATGGAGAAGCTGTTTTTTTCCAGGTTAAGTCTCTCTTCTATCTGTGGGTAGTTGAGTGCTAAGATGGGAGGAGGGCTAATAGTAACAATATGTGGACAATCATGAAGCTACTCTTGGGAAAACCATGAAAATGATATCTTTCTTAATATTAGCACTAAATGTTAATACTAACCCCTTAAATTTTGGAAAACTAGATTGTGGAGTGGAGGGAGGACAGTTATATCTGTCTTCTTTTCATGTGGATATTTACTGCCAATATTACAGTGAGATTAAAAAACTGTAACTCAAAGCTACGCCTGAAGATACAGAATATACTATACTTTTCCTGACAGTGAAATCATGTTTAAGAATGTGATAGCGTGTAAGTCATTGTATCAATTTTCAAACGTGGGATGATAGTGTTATAATGTTCATTTATTAAACTGATGAAAGCACCAGTTTGCAATTTATTACTAGTTGGGTAGTAGTTAAATTAGTAAAATTCAAACGTACATATAAATTAAAATTGGGGCTATCACCCACATACTATTTGAAATCTATTATAATAGATAATAATGTAATGTAATTTTTGTTTTTAGCTTAATATGATGCTCAAATGATGTAAAAGAAATAGCAACATATGGAAAGAACATATATTTCATAATCTTGGGGATGCTGTTGCAATGTTTATTTACTTGATACAGGCAAGTCAATATATATGATTTACTGTTATTCACTTGATTTAAAACGTAACTTGCTTTAAGAACACTGGTTTGGTATTTTTTGCTTATGGCATTGATTTTGATTTTCACTTTCTCTATAGATTTTTAGCTTGTAAGTTGTTGAAGGAAGCCACATAAGATTTGTCCCACTACTACTAATATGCCCATACACTTTTCGAGTTGAATAGAAGTTGGACAAATGCAGTGCTTTACTTAATTCTGCATATCCAAGAGACATATTTGAATGTATTTGGGTGTTTACAAGTTTTTTGAATTTATGCAGGCAACGGCCAGAGGGGAAGAAGGTATGACACTGTTTTTTGTGTGCTGCAACCCAAACTGTGGTCACAGGTGGCGAGATTGAAAATGTTACAAATTGAGGTCTCAAACTCTTGTTATTATGTAAAACTTGGTTGATGAGGGGACATTCAAACTCAGGTATTAGGGGTTTTTAACACTGCTTCCAAGTGGCAAATTTTCAGCTGCATGATACTTTATCAACATTTATCGAAACCTTTTGTATGTGAATAATTTTATCTTATATGCTAACATGATCAAAGTAGAAAACAGCTTAATGATATATGACACTGAAGGTGGCATTCAGCAGAGGATATACGGCAAAAACTTTTCTGCTTATAGTTCTTGTCCTTTCTCAAACTTTCAGACCTTGAGGAGGGAAGTATAAGAATTGTAAAATAGTACAACCTCCTGGACTAAATATACCTGTAAAATGATATCTAAACGAATAAAAGTCGTTCTTATACTGGTGAGATCTTATCTAATAACTGAATCTGTGTGCAAAACTCACCTACTTGTTTTCAACCTCTACTTTTCATTCTTAACAGGCAAGGTGTTCAACTTGTTTAATGCCCAAGCAAATTCTCAATTAATGAATCCAACGGATAATTGTATCATTGTGTAATTGTGGCCGTAACCATGCATGTTATTGTGCTTGAGGTTTATGTTCTGTTATGATTTACCTGATCTGTTTTTTAAATTCAATGGAATTTTGATCCTTGGCTTTATATCAGCCTTAGTTAAAAAGCTGAAATAAATAGCATTCAAGCTCATTCTTCTTTTCAGTCCAAAAAGACCATTATTTATTCATATACTCATCCTCTTACATCTAGTATTAAATCAACTAGATTCACTTACACATTGTATATAGGATATATGTAGAACATGTTTACCTAATTTGACAAGATTAAGAATGTAAGTTAAATTAGTTAATATATCATTTTTATTCCAAATCACCCTAGTAATTTTCTTCAATTTGTTTTCCTTCTCCTACTTATTGGCGGAAGATATAATATTAATTCCTTAAATGTGTTTTATATTAAGACTGAAGGACCACTAAATCATAAAAAGTGAGATATTCAATCTTATTCTTTTGGTAAATTAAGGCGGCTAGGGCCTTTGGTTCTTTGCATTTTTTCCGATGTCTAACGCCATTTACCAAGTCCTTGATCTTCTCAACTGGGTCAAGTTACCTGTTGACTAATCCAGAGTGGGGTTGTTTGGTAGGCACGTCCATGTAACGTACTTTACGTCAAAAGCGGGTAACTCCTAACAAACGTCTACAAGGTTCGAACTCACGTTCATCTAGAGGTATTCCAGTTGCCTTACTACTGAACCCAATGTTTGTTGGTCAAGATATTCAATATTTAGGTGAGTCAAATCTCAAAAGCTTATCAAACAAGAGTTTGTTTCCATGCCTAAACAATTTTAATGGCTTTTACTTACAGATCAAGAAGATTCTCACATTAGCAGCATATTTAAAACCTAACTTTATGGATCATAAGTCAACTCCTTACCAAATAGATTAAATGTGTGTAAGGGATGAAAGGGACAAACAACCTAGACACGCATGGTTAAGTTCATCCACACTTGTAAGGTGTCTTGTGTGGGGTTTTGATTTGGTGATCATCACTCATGTTGCTCGTCACATTCTCATCACCACAAATACACACAAATATATAAACACTTGGTGACCCCCAATAGGAGAGAGGTTTTGGGGTCCACAATGTGCTTATATATTTGTGGTGATGAGAAGGTGATAAGCACCGAATCAAAACACGTCTTGTGTGTTAAGTTTTGATTTCAAGGCTTATGTATGTGAGACACGTCAGTGGGTATCTTCATGTACTTGTGCCATCTTATACTAATACTGTATCCGTATCTATGAGCTTTCCTCAACTTGTTTTAATCAGTTTTTAAAGTAAAAAAAGGTGGTGGATGCCCAAGCACCTGGCCTTTAAATGTTTCTCAATTAAACAATTTTACAATCCAGCTTTGATTCTAAGCCAAGTTAGAGACAGACACAGTTTTTAAAGAAATAATCTCTGCCTTTCGAAGATCAGCTTCTGAAAATGCCGCTGCATATCGACCTCTCTGAAAAGAATCCTAAATCCAAGAAAAATTTGAATAATGCTCAGAGCAATTCAATGGCATCATCACCAGCAACTCCCTGCAAGAACCACCATCATTATTCAGCAAAAAGGTTGTTTTCCAACACTGAGAAGCAAGACATGAATGTCAATGGTGTCACCAACCAAGGAGGATCTGTTCAAGGTACTCTTAATGGGAGTAACCTTGTGGGGAATCATAATTATATCATTGTGCATCATCAATATTTCTTAGCTGTTTCCCCAGTAAATTATTGCACTTAGCTTTTGATTCAATGAACTACTTATGATGCTTGGTGTTTGTATTAGACTACTATGATTGAAGATCATCCTGTGTTTAGGCATTGAAAAGGTATGACACTGTTTTTAAAGGAGGAAAAGAAGGTATGACACTGTTTATGTGTGCAAATTTTCAGCTGAATGATGCTTTATCAACGTATATTGAAACCTTTTGTATGTGAATAATTTTATCTTAAATGCTAACTTGATCAAAGTAGACAACAACTTAATGATATATGACACTTATGGTCGCATTTAGCAGAGGATATATGGCAAAAACCTTTCTGATTATAGTTCTTATCCTTTCTCAAACTTTTAGACCATGAGGAGGGAAGTATAAGAAGAAATATAAAATAGTACAACCTCCTGGACTAAATATAAGTATTAATCACGGTTCTCTAATGGTCCTAAAGTAATGCATTTTTTTCAGACTTGTTTGCTTAACTTTAGGACAAATGTATATTTTAATGATACACATGAGTTTTTCACAAAGATCATGTTTTTATTTAGCTTCCTAAAATCACCCAAATTTAATCAATCAGTCCTCCTCTATGATAAAAAAAATTAATCAGTCCTTATATTAAGGATCGGAGGTAGTACTAAATAAAATACATAGTAATGAAAGATCATTTTAGCTAATAGGGAATATAATTAACTTCATTACACATAAGCATTAGATGAGATAAATTATCACAAGCAGCAGAGATTGTCTAAGCCTTTGCCTCTGAGAAGTGAGTAGTACATTGGCTTTATTTATAATATAGCTGCTTCATGAAGACATAGTAAACACATTTATAAGAGGTAGGATCAGTTAATGAGGCTGGGAGCCTTGAGAACTCCATTACCATCTCCCTTGAGATTGATGTTGGTGGTGTTGTTCAATCCAATAAGCCTTTGATTATCTCCATTTAGGAAACCAGGTGAAGATGGTGGTGAACTGCTATTCAGTATTTTTGGAATGGGATGAGATTGAGCTTCTACACCATGATTGCTCTTGTTAGTTTCACCACCATCTATAATGTCTGCTAATCCTCGAACCAAATATGCCATTAGAGTAATATACTAATATGTTTATGCAACTTCTCTTGGTTTTCCTTTGCTGCACACTATCTTGTGAGGGGGAAGTGTGCCCCTATAATATATTTAAATACTGCCAAAAGTACAGCTTTCATTGTATGCATAATAATGGCTTGAATGTGAAGCTATAGTCCACAATATGCCTCTTGGAAGGATGATTCTGTTGTAGATAATGATAGATTCGTCCATAATTGAATATTGATGCCCAAAGCATACGCTTTCCATTGTGTCTGAAAGGTATAATTAATTTTTTTTTTATTTTTTTTTTGTTCAAATGCTTTTGTAGAGAACTGCTGATCATCTTGAAATGAAATTGGAATCATTCTCTGCACTAAATCCCCGATGAATCTCATTGGGAGATTTAGGAAATCAAAAAATTACACTCATGTACATTTTTTTTTAACTGAAACACTCATGTACATGAGAAAAATGAAAAATGTAAATGTTTTTAAATGATTTATTTAACTTTATTAATCTCTTTTTAAAAAATCAATTGTATTAATTCCAAGAGTGAGTAAATTGTTAATACTTTGAAGAAGAAAAGAACTGTTGATCATCATGTAAGTTAGAAAAATCATGAGCAATTTTCTTGACCCTAGTGAGCCTTTGAGATCTAACTAAATTTTTAGTTATATATATAGAAAAAAAAAAGAAAATTATAAGCAATGATTCACCATAAACAATGACTTGGTGTGATCTACAATATTGGCCTCTCGTTAGAAGAATACAATGGAAGGTGTTTCCAGCTACGTCGTATGAATCGTCTGTCCATATTTAATGGTGCCAACAAACACGGAAACTGTCTTACCTTATATTGCAATTATCACATAGGTTCGTTAATTCAAAATTTATAAGGAGAACTTCGATCAAAAAAAATTATAAGTAGAAATAGTGTAGGATATAATTCACTATTATGACTATTTTTTGTTTTTCATAACTACCATACTTAACATATTTATAATGTTCCTGCCTTCCTGATCAGAAAAGCATATTTAAAATGTTGAACTTAGAACATTATGTTTAAGAAGTCTTAGAGAAAATGCTACGTGTTTTTTAGGCCACAAGGGCCAACTCACTATTTATAATTAACAAGCATGTTATAAATTTCATATTTTGTTTTCACAATCAAACAAATAAAAGAATAAAGGTTATATTATACACATATAAGATCGAAAACTTTGATTCTCAAGGTTTTGAAATTGGGTTAAGGGTCAATTTTTCTTTGAAAGTTTTCGGTCATGACTAATTTTCTCTTAAAGGTTTCTCTTGGTTCAAAATTATTTTGGAGATTTCAAAATGTTGCAGTATTACTCCAAGTTGTTAAAAAAACAAACGTCCATTAAAGAATTGATGAGGAATCTTAATATTATAATAATAATGGGCAGCATTGTTCTTTTTTAATACTTCTGGGGTACGGTAATATTGGATCAACAAATACTTACGAAACATAATAGGCCATGAGCTAAAATCTCTAGGGAAAAATGACCTCAACCTTTATAATTGCATACCAAACCATTTAAACTTCTACTTCATGTTGGTATGTTAATAAAATTAATTACAAATAATTTAAAAAATTATTATACTTTTTTCAAAAAATAAAAAATAAAAAATTGAAAGGATTGTCACATAAATAATAAATTATATTTTGATAGTGAAACAACAAAATTATGGATGGCCAAGACTAGACAAAATTGGATAAAATAGTAATTAACAAGGATAAGGATAGATAAGAGGCTATAGAAGTAGGGTGAAATTGATGATACAATCTACATTGATTTTATACGTAGAATGCTCTTGCTCTCTTCTATCTATTCTTAATAAATATGATAGTGGTCGATAAGAAATAGACTTGGACACGTTTTCAGCAGAAACAACCCTTTCATTATTGGAGATCACATCAAATAGCTTAGCCCCTGTGTGAATATACACACACAAATAATTTTATGCATCTTTAGTCATAACAAAAATGGCCTCTATATAGTTCACAACCAGCTGAGGCGATAGTTAAAGGTGCTCCCATTTTTTTTTTGGATCAGAATTAAATTAAAGGTGCTCTCATGGCTTCTCTACTTTTTCTATTAGCTCTCTTCACAGCAAGTCTTGGCATCACAGGTCATTGTCTCATCTCTTTCTTCTCTTCTTTGCAACTATTATTTGTGTGTGTGTGCAGCTTTTTTTTTTTTTTTGATAAGCCGTGTGCAACTTTTATTGACACTCTTTTGTGTGCACGCCCGCGCAATTGCAATTAAAGCTATATATAGAGTTGGGATAATGTTAGATATATAAATTAAAGGCGAAAATGGTTGGATAAAATCACAAATTAATTAGCTGGTCAGTCACATTAGCTCTATATTTATGCAACGAGAATCTTAATTAGTTACAATAAAGTTAATTGTGTAGGATGGTAAATTCTCACCAAGGGACATGTTAACAAATAGGTCCTCATCTCATTTATTTTTCCTCAAATGGTTTGGGATTTTTCACCCAACATGGTACATTATGTACGTTACATTGTTACCTCCAATGGCTTGAAATTATTTTCATTTGAAGAATTCATAGTTTCCTCCCTTTATATTCAGGTTATAAAGAAATGATGGTTAAATATTTTTTAAATTTCAAAATCCCAAATGAATAGGTTATTAATAATTAGTAATATATATTGTAATATAACTTGTTAGTATATTGTTTCTCAACTAGTTTATTGAGAACATGTGTTTAAATTATCGGATCCTGCAAAGAAATCTAGTTGGAAAAGATGACAACACAATCTATATGGACAACAATCCTACCCCTCGCATCTAAATTAGTTGGTTCTAATAGTCACCTAATTATTACGCAGTTTTTATCAAAATCATACTCGTTGTTTTAAAATTTATTAGAAGGTATATTAGATAATTTCCTCGTAATCCTTTGTCCGCTCATAAAAAATATAAGAACCTAAAACTTGTCAAACTTGGACTGTCCAAATCTCTAAATTTTTTTTAATAGATTCATTTTTCATTCAAAATAATATATAAAAAATCATTTAATTTAGAACGGTCAATCAATAAAATTCTAACTATGCAGCACCAAAACTGTGTTCTAACTTCCAGCACTAATTATATTTCTTTTGTGGCAAAAGCGGCTGGCAAAATAGGTGTTTGCTATGGCATGCTGGGCAATGATCTTCCATCTTCACGTGAGGTGGTAGATCTTTACAAAGCCAACAACATCAAACAAATGAGACTCTATGACCCTAACCATGAAGCATTAGACGCCCTTCGAGACTCCGAAATCGAGCTCATGCTTGGTGTCCCCAACGAAATCCTCCAAAACCTATCCACCAGCCAAGCCAATGCTGACCAATGGACCCAAAACAATGTCTTCAATTACTACCCCTCCGTCAACATCAAGTACATTGCCGTTGGTAACGAAGTCAACCCGGTCAACGGAGAAAACCGAAAATATGCCCCACATGTCCTGCCCGCGATCCAACATGTGTACCAAGCCATAAGAGCAAGAGACCTTCATGAGAAAATAAAGGTATCAACAGCCATTGATATGACCCTAATAGGAAACTCATACCCTCCTTCTCAAGGTAGCTTCCATAATGATGTTAGATCATACCTTGATCCTATCATTGGTTACTCGGTGTTTGCAAAAGCACCATTGTTTGTCAATATATACCCTTACTTTGCCTATACTATGAGCCACCAAACTGGTGATAATAATATACCTCTAAGTTATGCTTTGTTTAATGAACCAAATGAGTTAGTTAAGGATGGTTCTAGAGGGTACCAGAATTTGTTTGATGCTATGTTGGATTCGGTTCATGCGGCTTTGGATAATACGAGGATTGGTCATGTGAAGGTGGTTGTGTCCGAAAGTGGTTGGCCTTCTTATGGTGGGGAACATGCGACTATGGAGAATGCGAAGACTTATTTGGAGAAATTGGTTGGTCATGTTCTTGCCAGAGGTACTCCTATGAGGCCTGAACCTATAGAGACTTATCTCTTTGCTATTTTCGATGAGAATAAGAAAGTTGGACTAGAGACCGAGAGGCATTTTGGGCTTTTCTACCCCAATAAACAGAATAAGTACTCATTGGGTTTTGGGGCATAAGATAGTATTGTTCACCATATACTTTTTAAAGGACTAATGTCTTATGTTAAGGTTTGAGTAATTAATTATATGATAACGAGTAATGATCTAGTCCTCTCTGTGTGAGATTTCGTTTACGAGTAATGAATGTGTCATTTTGTCTTACGTTATAATTTATGCTTATTCCCTCTTTTACAAAAAAAGGAGTGGCACCAATATAATGACCATTTGAGCTATAAATAGTGAGAGCATTGCTACTTCCCTATTTGTAGCAGCTGCAAGATATTTGAATGATTATGCTTCATGCATATGCCATGAATTGTAACATCGATCCTATGAGTCATTAAAATATATGGCCATACATAAAAGCACTAATAATAATATTGGAGAAATAATTAACCACTAATATAGAAGAATGGGCCAAGTGGACTATTCTAGTGGGAGTGAACTATGACTAGTTTGATTTGCTCAAATGGGTTGAAACATAATGGATCATTAACATTGGAGTATTGTGGCTGCTGATATGATCCAAGATATTTCGGTTTTACTCCATATCATCCCACGAGGCTGATTCCATATATATAATGACGAAAATCTTTTTTGCAAAATTGCATTAAGCTAAGTTTGATTCATCCATATAGAATCTTCATTTAAATGATAAAATGACGAGGATCCCATTCCCTTGTGACAACAGTTTCCTGTAAAAATAAGTGGACTTAGTAAGAAATAAATAATCGAATTAACATGAGGAATATCGCGCTACATAAAATTGAGCTTAGTAAGAAATAAAAAATAAAATGGAAGGACCTATAAACTTGAGTTTTTATGCGGTAGGCTGGTACCCTTTATTCATCGCCCATTTAAAGTCTTCCTCTTTTAATGCTTCAGTCCTCATTCCTTATCATAATAGAGTTTTCTTCTCTGCCTTTTTCCTAACTGTTTTATTGTTTTGTTCCCAACTGTCTTTTTTTGCCAATTTTTTCCAATTGTCATAATATATAGTAGTCCTCAATTAAATAAATTTAAAAACAAAAATAAAATTGTAATTATAGTGGGGATCGTTTCTTAAGAAACTAAGCGTGATTATAAAATTTACAATTGCGCAAAGTGAAACACCCTTATAAATTATGTATCCAAGCATCATCACAATTTGGTTAGATTTTTATGAAAAAGATAAGTTATATTAATCGAATGAATTGAAAAAAATCAGTGCGCTATTTTTTCCAAGCCCAACCATTAGAATTGTGGGCCAAGTTCTAGAGCTCTTTGTACATTTTTTCCTCCACAAATCCATAATGCATTGCAATCATTGCATCCAGGAATCTGACATTTGTTTAAAGTGCAAAATATCCTTCTCTACAAACTCTTCTCTATTTTAAAGACATACATTTAATTCAATCCTTTCACAATGTTAAGAATTCAATCCTTTAATTCAATACCTTGAGTCTAAAAAATACCTGAAATGGGAGTATAAAAAATACCTGAAATGGGAGTATCAAAATTGATTTTGTTTAAAAAAATTTATACCCGGTAGATAAAGTAAAATTAGCTAGCTAAATCTTAATTAAAAAATCAAATTTATTTTTATAAAAGAATAACATACAGTTAACTGTTAATAACGACAATTTTACCCCTATCACACACTACAATTCTTATATAATGAGCAAATATAAGTTGATTGCTCAAATTCAATCTATAAATACAATCAAATCATATTAAAATATATATAAATAGTTCAAAAAATCATAGGAATCATAGCATTTGTCAATTAGATCACCATCTCATAGTTAACATTACTCCGGGGAACTCATGATGGGTTTCAAATCCAACTCAAAAAATTTTTATGCATGTGACAGAAAAAAAATACTTTTAAGCGCTTTTGGTAGTAAGAGTCATCTCAGCTTAAATAATATTGCTGATAGTTACAAATGTGGAAAGTATACACTATATCTTATTCTAACTAAGCTATAAGCCTATAAAGATTTAGGGTAATAGTCCTATTTTGCCCGTAATCACTTTGGACCACTAAACACCCTAAAGTAGCACTGGGGACAATTTCACTCTTGAAGTAATGAAAGTGGTACAATTTTTCTCTGACTGACAGACCCACCAATGGGCATCACCCACGTGTCAGCATTACATTCGACCAGGGTAAAATTGAATCACTTTGATTATTTCAAAGGTGAAATTGTGTCTGGTATCAATTTAGTGTGCCTAGTATTCCAGGGGTGGTTACTTGAAGGGTAAAATAGATCATTGCCCAAACAGATTTAGTTACGAATTGATGTAAGCTGTTGTGCAAAACTCTTTAAGTTAATTTTTCTCAAAGGATCTAAAATTTAAATACACTGAGAAATTATAGCAGTTAAAATGTTTTTTTTTTTGGCGGCAGGGTGGGGACGAGCCATATGCGTTGCCTATAAATATAGAGATTTGGAGCATAGGAATGAGACAAGTGAGTATAGACATAATGACTTGTTTCTTCACATCTGGAAAGGATTCTTTAATGGTTTCCCTTCTCGTATTCGCACTTTTCACCTCTTATCTGCGCATCACAGGTGATCCATACATATTATTATTATATTACCCCTCTATTATATTTGAGCCATCACAATTTTATGATTACCTGTACAGGTAATCACAATTTTAACATGTTAAAAAGATCAATACACTCTCATTCTTAATTTTCAGAGTTTTGGACAAGAATGTATCAGTTTCTAGGTCCTAGATTTTTTTTTACATTTGATAAGTTGCTCTCTAATTTAATTCAACGCTAGAAAATAAACAGTTATTTGTATATATGACATATTTATATGCTTAGCTGATTTATGCTATAGTCTGTCTGGTTTGTGATACTTACAGTTTTGGAGAAGAGATCATAAGCAACCACTTATTTATATGTAATGCTTGTAAGATGAAATTGTACGTTCAACAAGTATTCTACTCTGGGATACGAACACTACTGATGCACATTATTCTCTTTATGCGCTGATACAGAATAATTATATAAATACAGTAGCTAGAAATCGACTGAATTAGTACCCCTCATAAACTAAATATTTGACTTATTTGGAGAGTTGGTCTTAGTTCTAGTATAAATTTAAGACATATAATTATAGTTTTTGTTAACTTTTTCCTGAAAAATTACCATTGGCACTCCTCCAACAATAATTATGCAAGAAATTAAATAGGGAAAGCTAATGGAATAAAGAAGATGATTGGAGTGTTTTAGTGAAAAAACATATAATACTAGCTAGGTAACATGACTAACATTCTTAATTTAATTAAATAAGTTAAGTATGCAGTATACATAATGTCCTTATAATCAAAGTAAGTTGTTATCTTCCTACTAAAGGTGGTTAAAAAAGTTAAAATTTTGCATGTCAACACAGCAAAATAATCAACTTTCTCTAAAACATTATACCACATGTTGATGACAACTTTTCACTTACACAAACCTTTCTCTACGCGCATGCAAGCAGCAGATGCAAAGATCGGTGTTTAATTTGCTATGGCATGTTGGAGAACATTCTGCCATTTAAGTTAAACAAAAAACACCCCAGAGAAATTAACGGCAGAATTATATCCGTAAAAAATTTATTGACGAAAATTCCATCAATAATTGGGATTTGACTGAAATTAACGACAGAAATTGGAGGTTTTTTTTGTATATGTAGTAAATATGCTATAATGAAATTTCTTTAAATTCTTTAATCTTATTAAATTAACCAACATAGTCTTATACTCCCTCCGGTCCTAAATATAAGATCTAGTTGACTTTTTTGGAAAATCCTAAAAAAACAAAATAAGTTAATTATAAATTGATTTATCAAAATTTTCTCCTTAAACTAGTTTATTTTACCTATAAACTTATGGATAATCTAAAAATATATCAAATATGTCATGATTTAATAACTTATTTCGCAAACTTAATCTCTCCAAAAAAGTCAACTAGGTCTTATATTTAGGACCAGAGGTAGTATTAATTATTGATCGAACTTTTATGGAAATTGTAGACGCTCAAATAGGTGTTTGCTATGGCATGTTGGGGAACAATCTACCATCCAAAAGAGAAGTGGTTGATCTTTACAAAGCTAACAACATAAGGCGAATGAGACTATTTGATCCTAACCATGAAGCCCTAGACGCCCTCCGAAACTCCGGCATCGAGCTCATACTCGGCGTCCACAACAACGACCTCCAAAACCTAGCCACCAACCGCGCCTACGCTGACCAATGGACCCAAAACAATGTCTTCAATTACTACCCCTCCGTCAACATCAAGTACATAGCTGTCGGCAATGAAGTCAAACCCTCCCAATATGTTCTTCCAGCTATCCAAAATATATACCAATCCATAAGGGCAAGAGGTCTCCATGACCAAATCAAAGTCTCAACCGCCATTGACATGACCCTCATAGGAGACTCATACCCTCCTTCCAAAGGTAGCTTCCGAAATGACGTTAGATCATACCTAGACCCTATCATAGGTTATTTGGTATACGCAAATTCACCTTTGTTGGTTAATATTTACCCTTACTTTGCGTATATTGACAATCCACGTGACATATCACTTCCTTATGCTCTTTTCACTTCTCCAAACGTGGTCGTACAGGATGGTTCTAGAGGGTATCAAAATCTTTTTGATGCCATGTTGGATTCAATTCATGTGGCTTTGGATAGTACAGGGATTGGGTATGTGAAGGTGGTTGTGTCAGAAAGTGGTTGGCCTTCAGATGGGAATTTTGCGGCTACATACGACAATGCCAAGAGCTATGTGGACGGTTTGATTCGTCATGTGAATAGAGGAACTCCTATGAGGCCTGGTCCTATAGAGACTTATATTTTTGCTATGTTTGATGAGAATTGGAAGGACCCTGAGAACGAGAAGCATTTCGGGTTGTTTTATCCCAACAAGCAGAAGAAGTACCCAATTGGCTTCGGTGCATAATAAAAGATCTTTCCATGAAGATTGATGATATTATAATAATGAATAAGGTTTTGATTACTTTTTTTTTTTTGATCAGCAAAGGAATGTAATATCATTAACCAGAAAGGAACATTACAATTGAAAATATCCATGAGAAAAAGAACTAACAGAAATGCATAAGAGATAGTTCAATAAAATAAGCTGGTTAACAACAATTCCTATCAACCAATTCCCATTCTGCCATTGGAAGAGCTAGGCACATTAGATGATAAATTAGTCTTCTCAGCATCAGCAGTCAGAAAAGATAGCAAAGGAAGTGATGGTTGTGACACCCACCCCAAAGGATACACTCCCTTATAAGCCTCAGCCGCAATATAGTCCGCTGCAGCATTCCCTTCTCTAGGTATGAAAGAAACAAATGACCCAACTGAAGATGAAAGAAGATTAATGATATTCTGTACAATGTGTCTGC
Source organism: Mimosa pudica (assembly GCA_029929735.1). Taxonomy (NCBI): domain Eukaryota; kingdom Viridiplantae; phylum Streptophyta; class Magnoliopsida; order Fabales; family Fabaceae; genus Mimosa; species Mimosa pudica. Next base: position 6,215,251 of record JAKELP010000016.1, on the reverse strand, counting down.
TTCTCCAATCATGCAAACCTGGTTTTTTGGTAATCACACTTTGCACTAGAAGTAGCGAATCAGTTTCAAACACAACCTTATTCAAGCCCAAGTCATTTGCTAACATCAACGCCCTGTGCAAAGCAAGAGCTTCTGTCATGAAGGCTGAGATGAATTTGATTTTATCAACAAAGCCCCATTGGAATTCCCCTAGTGCATTGCGACATATAACACCAATAGCAGCAAAACCTGTGTTCTTAGGGAAGGCACCATCTGTATTAATTTTCATGAAATCTGATGGAGGACAAATCCAATGAGAAATCATCTTTGGTACAGCTACATGCTTCTCTGCATAAATCTGATTTGAAATCCAGAATTCCATGTTAGATTTCATTGCAGTTTCCACTACTAGCAGCGGGTTCGGGTATTGAAAATTGAAGACTTTATCATTTCTAACTTTCCATATCATCCACATAATCCAGCATATCAGAGAAATCTCAGCTTCTTGAAATTCACTAGGAGTAGTAGTTATATCTATCCACCAAGCTGTGAAATTAGAAATGTTCAAGCAATCCATTTTTGCTCCCAAACTACATCCGAACCAAATGCATCTTGTCCATGGGCAGTGGAAAAACAAGTGTTCAATAGTCTCATTCGTAGCAAGACACATTGGGCAGAATTGACAATCCACTCTCCTTCGTCTAGCTAAATCCTCATTAGTGGCTATAGATCTATTAATCACACGCCAGATAAAATGTTGAATTCTGGGCAGAGTTTTCAATCTCCAGAGAAACTTCCAGTTTGCTTCTGACATAACACACGAAGAGCTCGCGATGTTCATACCATAAGATATATTTGCCTTAGCATTTCGATAACCCAAACGGACTGAATAATCCCCATTGTTTGCCTTAGCCCATACAATTCTATCAGAGGTACCAGGTGGTGCAAGAGGAATTTTAAGGATTTCAGCAGCAGCTTCATCAGAGATAAGGCCTCGGATTGGAGAAAGATCCCAGAAACCATTTTTGATCAAATCACATACTTTACCTTCCTTCACAAAATAATTATCTTGATGATCATCTCTTAATGGCAATTGTATGTTCGGGATCCAATTGTCACCCCAAATGCGAGTAGAATTGCCAGCTCCAATATCCCAAAACAATTCTTGTTTTAAAAAATCTCTCCCTTCCAAAAGACTAACCCAACACCAGGATGCTCTACTCCCTTTACTTGCATCTTGGAAAACTCCATTAGGGAAATAAATGCTCTTCAAAACACGTGCCCATAAATCCTCTGGATTATTAAAGAGTCTCCATGCTGTTTTTGCTAGCAAAGCATCATTCATGATTTCAAAATCTCTAAATCCCATTCCTCCTAGGTCTTTAGGATTAGAGAGAAATTCCCATGATTTCCAATGTAAAGCACTCCTCTCTGATGATCCACTCCACCAGAAATTAGCTATAATACTATTTAACTCTTTACATGTTTTTTTTGGAAATTTAAAACAATGCATAGAGTAAATAGGAATAGCATTGATTATAGCTTTGATCATCACCTCCCTACCTGCATACGAGAGAGTATTCTTGCTCCATCCTTGAATTTTCTGCTGGATACGATCACGAACAAAAGAGAGAGCTTGATTTTTTGTTTTCCCCCAAATACTTGGAATGCCCAGATATCTGCCAGGATCATTTGCTTCCACAATTCCCAATCTTTGGCTCACAATGTTCCTAACTTCTGGAGGAGTGTTGGCTGAGAAGAAAACACTTGATTTATCCAAGTTGGCTACTTGTCCAGAAGCAATACAATAGCTATTCAGGATATCCGCCATAACATCACAGTTTCTCTCACTTGCATTCAGAAAAAAGAGAGCATCATCTGCGAAAAACATATGTGAGAGCTCAGGGCATTTATTGCTAAGTTTGATCCCCTTCAATCTTTTATCAATAACACTCTTGTTTATCATTCTGCTCAGCACTTCCGAGATCAAAATAAAAAGATAAGGGGATAGGGGATCCCCTTGTCTAAGCCCTCTACCTGGTACAAATGAATCTATTTTTTCGCCTGAAATACAAAGGTTAAGAGTAATTGAATTAATACATTTCATGATAAGATTAACCCAATCACTACAAAACCCAAACTTCAGAAGGACTTGCTCCAAGAAATCCCACTCCACCCGATCATAGGCTTTACTCATATCAATTTTTAGAGTCAATTCATACTTATTACTTCTTTTTTTCCTCCTAAGATAATGATACACTTCATGAGCTATAATGATATTATCATGTATTACACGCCCAGGAACAAATGCACTTTGACTAGGGGAGATACACCTATCTAGATATGGTTTTATCCTATTGGCTATGATCTTTGAGATGATTTTGTAAGAAAAATTACATAAGCCAATTGGTCTAAACTGAGAAACATATTCAGGTTTTAGCACCTTGGGGATCAAAGTAATATTTGTCTCATTTAGATCATGTAAATAGTATTTTCCAGCAAAAAAATCTACCACCATTGAATAAACAGAGTTACCTATTTCCTGCCAAGCTGCATGATAAAATTTACCAGAAAAGCCATCGGGGCCAGGGGCTTTAGTTCCACCAAGACTGAAAGTTGTTTCTCTAACTTCCTCCATCGTGACTGGTAACATAAGACGATGATTAATAGAGTCATCTATCACAGGATCCACATAACTCAATACATCAGCCATATCTCTCTGTCCGGAGGTCAAGAAAACATCACGGAAAAAGGATGAAATATTAGCAGCAATATCACCCGGCTCGGTTAACCAGCTACCCGAATCATTTCTCAATCTCAAGATGGAATTCTGATACCTTCTCTTAATTGTTGATAAGTGAAAAAATCTAGAATCCCTGTCACCTGCCCTCATCCATTCCACTCTAGATCTCTGTCTCCAATAAAGCTCCTCCTTTTCAAAAGCTTTATCAATCTCAGCCTCAAGTTCAACCCTCATCCGATTTGTAGACAAATCATCTTGAGTAATCTCTGCAAGCTTCAACTTCAACTCCCTTATTACTCTCAAATTATTTGGAAATTCCTTCTTACTCCACTTCCATAGGGTATCTCTGCACTTTGACAAAGAAGCAATAAAGAGTTGCAAATTTGAATACAAATCATTACTTCCCAGAGACCATCCTCTCTTAACAACTAACATAAAATCAGTGTGAAAACACCACACAGGTTCAAATTTAAATTGTTTCATTTTCTGACTTTTCTTGTAGCAGAAATTGATCTGAAGGAGATGATGATCAGACCCTGCCGGATCAATATGAATGACCTGAAGATTAGGAAATTCCTCCCGTAGCATAATATTCCCTAAAGCACGATCCAACCTCTCCTTAATAATAGCCCCATCCTCCCTATGATTACACCAAGTGAAGCAGTAGCCATGAAAACCCAAGTCCAGCAATTCACAATCAGCCAACAAGCTTTGAAAATTAAAAATTTTACGCCAAGCTTTTGGCTTTCCCCCCTCTTTCTCCTCCTGAGATAATATATCGTTAAAATCACCAACACACATCCATGAATTACTAATCCCCTTTGCAATCCTACGAACTTCTTGCCAACATAAACTCCGCTCACGCTCTTTAGAAGGCCCATAAATAAATGTGATGTATGAAGGGGTTTCAAAATTGGCAGAATTAATACTTGTGTGAATAATATTTGAAGATGAAAACAAAATATTCACTATCACCTCATCTGTCCACCAAAGCGCTAGGCCACCTCCTAATCCAATTGGATCAACCAACCATTCTTCAGTGAAACCACATTTGCGACGAGCTTTTCTAACTGTTCTCCTCTTTTGTTTTGTCTCCATTAAGAACACCACTTGGGGTTTGATTCGGAGGCATTCCTCCTTAAGATTCCGAACTGTCAAGGCAACCCCAATTCCTCGGCAGTTCCAAGATAGAATATTCATTGTGAACCGGTGGTTGGTCCCATCCAACCACCGACGTTTTGATAAGGAGGCAGAGAGCTAGCAGATTCATCTTTACTGTTAATAGTAAGCCGAAGCCAACTATCTGGAAAATCAATCTCATCTACACAAACATTAGATGGCTGCACTGGATCAGTCCGGATAGTGCTACTTCGCCGAAGATGATGTTTCAGGGACTTAATGTTCTTGCGAGCTGGCTTACAGTGTTGCTGAGAAGAAGATGATGACTTTGAACACTCCTCCTCGGGTTCTTTTAGAATTAATCGCCGCTTACAAGAGTGCTCAGGTGAGGTGGGATCCAGCTCATGAGCTCTTTTGATATTTATTCTCCCTAAACCCATAGTAATTGCCGACACAGGTGAAAGTGTAAGTGGAGGGGTAATTACCATAGCATTTGTTAAATCAGCCTCATCATTTGGAAACTCTACTCTATAGTTTGGGCTCAATGACTGGCCCAACATATTATCACATATTTTTGTGGAGTCAAACTGTTGGGTCTGTAAGGGCTGAGTTTTTTTGGGCTTTATAACTTTTCTGACTTCTTTCACAATAACAGGATCACAAACATAATTCACAACATGTGGGTCAACTAAATTATTTTCCTCAACTTCAGCAATAACGTCATTATCACACATAAATGGTTGATCCTCTTCAGTTTTAGAATCTTCAATGATTGGCACAATATCTGCCAATATTCCTTCCATATTAAACTGAGTTTGACTATTTGATTGAGAGATTTTCTCCACCGAATCTGCCATCATAATGGGAGTTTCCATAACTGTCTTCGGGTCCACCGGACTATCTCGCCGTTGAAGCAACTCTTTCTCCGATTGGTCTTTCTTCCACCACTTAGCTTCAATCCAGTCATCTCTACAGATTACAAGGCTATCTTCAAATGTTTTCACTTGAGCTGTACCAAGCCATGGGCCATAATTCTTGGACACTTCCTTCTCCACTTCTCTGCTTCTCCTACAAACCTTCATATCATGGCCAATCATCCCACAACCATAACAAAAAATTTGGAGTCTTTCATAACGGACAGAAACTCTTGCAGGCTCTCTATCATCGCGGGGCACAAGGAATTCAGATATTAAAGGTTTCATAAGGTCAACAAGAACTCTAGTGCGAACATAACTCCGTAAGAATTTGCCTTCTACCTCCGGTGATTCAATCATCAGAACCTGTCCCACAGCATTACCAAGAGTAATTGCACTTTCAACATCAAATGCTTCCAATGGCAATCCATGGAATTGGACCCAAAAAGGTGCTGATGTAAAATCAACATCCTTCAAAACCATGTATTCTTCCAACACTTGGAGATTAAGAAGAAAACCCAGAATTGACCATGGTCTCCCCTTTAGTATTTTGATCATATCTTCTTCTTTTTTGAATCTGAATAAGAAAACATTTCTGTTATGTTCCATCTCATGGATCTCAACATCGTCATCCATTTGCCATCCCTTCTTAACCATAGAAATAAATGTTGGCTTATTCAAATTTTTCTCAATCATCACTTTTCCAACCAGTGTACACCCCCTCTTAGCATCCCCTTTTTTTGATAAATTAAGCAAGACTTCCATAGTTTTTTTGGAACCACTACTACCTACCTCAACCTCCATACCTCCTCACCTCCAAACACCCAAAATGAAATTGAGACACTACACACACACACACCCGTGTTTACACTCTCACACCCTCACTCTCTCCCTACACACGCGAGATTGAATGAGAAAAGAGAAGGTCACCGTTGTTCTATAAAACGCCGGCGAAGATAGGTTACACAAGGAAACCTAATGACACACTCATGAAGAGAGGAAAAAACGCTCTCACCAGGGAGAGAAAAAACTATCACATAGGTTTTGATTACTGATATAAGACAATAAGTACCCTTATATTATGTGTGTAAAAAAAATTCATGGGAAGAATTATGAAGTCTCAATGTCTAATACTAATATATATACAAAGATTGGAACACAAGCACCCGAATACTTTATAGTAAGCGGAAGATCAAGAATCCAAAGATTCTCAAAGTTCACACAAGTTGGGGCGAGTTAAACTAGTGAGTGATATACCCCATACTTGTAGTGTTTAGGATGAACTCTAGAAATAAAGAATACTCAATCTTATAGCCATGTTCCATGAGCTTACTCTTTATTATTAACATGATCAACTTTTGTTGATACTTTTGATTCGACATGGTTAGTACTTAGTACTACTGGGCCGTTTGATTTGTAGAATTGAAATTGGAGAAATGGAATTGGAAATGGTGAATATGAAAAGTAGAGATAATGATCGAAAAGTAAAATTTGTGGGTCCTAGAAAAAGTGTAAGATAGAGAAAAAAAGCAAGGTTTTAAAAACCGAATCAGACCGGGCGGCCGACCAGTTAAACTGTGAACCGGTTGCCAGACCGGCCCGATCTGTTCATTAGACGTCTCTGTCATTAGACCGGCGTTAGACCGGTTTGACTCGCCAAAAAACGGGCATAACCCGCTAAACTGGTTGACCCGGTTCAATTCACCTTAGCTTTTAAAAAAATAAAAAACCTCACTCACCCAAATCCAAAACGCAGAACGGTAGAATCCCTCTCAGTCTCAGTCACAGCAAAGTAGCAAATGAAGAAGCGACAGCTTTGAACCACAGTTGGATGTATTTTATATTGACTCAGGATGTATTTTACATTTTTACTATTTTTAGTTTTTGAATATTTTAATATTTGATTAAATATTACTACCTCCGGTCCTAAATATAGGACCTAGATAACTTTTTTTTGGAGAGGTTAAGATTGCAAAATAGTCTATTAAATGATGACATATTTGATATTTTTTTAGATTATCTATTAGTTTATAAGTAAAATAAACTAGTTTAAGGGAAAAAATTAGATAAATCAATTTATAATTAATCTATTTTGTTGTTTTTTAGAATTTTTCAAAAAAGTCAATTAGGTCTTATATTTAGGACCGGAGGGAGTATCATTTTATTATTTCCGAGTTGACCCAGTTGAACCGCAGTTGAACCAATAACCCTTGAACCAGTAGCTTGTCCGGTTGGACTCCCAGTCCGGTTTTTTGAACCTTGAAAAAAACTAAACGCACCCTTAGGCATGTGCTCATAGCTAGAGACGTGTCTTTTTGCTCTGCTCTACATGGAATCGGGCCTTGTGGAGAAATATATTGGGCTTTATATTGCGCTTTAGTATCGCAGCAAACAGAGTTAACAGTACCCCCAACAAAAAATTAGCCCATTTTTTTTAACTGGCCCACTACTAGAAATTAAGTCATACAAGGATGTTGTATTTGTGGCCGTAATGAGCTTTCGCTAGGGTGACGTTTCCTCATAGGGGCCATACCTTTGATTTTTTTTTTCTTTTAATTTTTTTGGGTGAAGGTGGGGATATGAGCTTACCCTTTAAAAGATTGTTTTACCAATGAACCTAAAGTCAATATACATGCCTATAGGCTATAGGAAAAAAAAAGCAACCTTAGCATTCTCTACGGAAAGAATAGTGGCAGTGTGTGTGTATCTATGGGAGAGGATTCCCTCCTCTACCATTTCACATCCTCTTCCCTCACCAAATTCTGTTTTTGGGTCAAAATAATTTATTTGATTTTACAATCAGATTCTACAAAAAAAATTAGCAACATTTTAATATATTGCAGAAAAAATGTTTAGTTTTAAATTTTATATGATTTTTCAAAGATTCCATGAATTTTGTATCATTTTAAAGTTAAATCATTTAATCTTTGAAAAATCATATTAAATTGAAAACTTAACCATTTTTTCCATAATATATCAAATTGTTGCTACGACAGAGGAGGGAAGAGGACAGGGATTAGTGGTAGAGGAGGAGAGAATCCACTCCTTAATCCCTATATGTGTGTAGATAATATCAAAATCTTAAAGGTGGATAACAATTTTTCTAATGATTTGATTGCTGAATGCGGAGCATGTGGGAATGCTGGTATGTACAATGAAATCCACCGATATAATGGGTTTTAACGCAAGGCTCTCCAAGAGTTTCCTTCTGTAGAAAATGAAGACAATTATTATACTCTCTAATGTCCTAAATATAAAATTATTTTGACTTTTTTATAGAAGTTAAAAATGTAAATTAGATTACAAAATTATAACACATGCAGGTTTTATTTAAGTTTCTGATTTATAGAAGTCGACATGTTAATTTATAAGCAGAAAAAAATGAGGAAATTAAAGTAAATAATTAGTAACAATTTTAAGTGATTAAATTTGCATAATTAATTTATTTGTAAAAAAAGTCAAAGTATAATTAGAATCGGAGGAATATTCATTTAACAAGGCATATATATATGAGTTTAATTATGAGCTAGAAATTGTTGATATCAATAATAAAACATAAAAAAACAAAACGCTCCTAATAAAACAGCTTTAGGTTACTGTTCACAAGAATTATTCACCAGCCGACACGTGTCACTAGATATACGAGCTTCCTTGAGAAGCCACCTCGCTTAGAAATAAACCCGCCTAATCTTGACAATTGCCATAACTTTTTTTCAAATTCAAATTCAATTTCCAAATTCAAATTCGTGTGGGCCCCTCACTTTATGTCTATATACCTCCATTATGCCATTACAGAATTTCCCTAAACTTGTAGTCCCTGCTTTTACTTCGCCAAACTTGTAGTCCCTGCTTTTACTCATGGCTTTCTTCCATCTCTCATTACAAAATATCGCCTTCTTCCATCATGTCTGAAGAGCCTTCTACAGACGCGGTAACACGTCTTGCCATTGGTTTGAATAGCAAACCTATATTTGTAAAGGTTGCTCGGATTTACGTCTCACTGTTGTCCGTTATCCCCTTGGACCAGATCGGCCAATGATAGAGGAAGAGGGATTCATGTGGTGATTTTCGATGAGAGTGTCGTCTGCCTTTTCATTACACTCTCATTTGTTGATTTTGTCATGTCTATGTTATACCTGTAACTAACTTATTATGTATATTTTGGAAGCCAAGCAAATGTTTCATCAAGAAAAATGACTTTGGCAGTCAAGCAAAACTTTGATAACATATGTTTTATTGATGGGCCGTATACCACCTTTTGCATGATATTTAATTGGCATTGGCCGTAGACCACATTTTGTTGTCATAGTAAATATAAAACAAAAAATCCCAATATATGGCATAGAAGTTACAAGGGATGCCTAATTGGGTAGAATGATTCAATGAGGTCCAAGTGATGTCAAAATATCTACAAACCTAAACGAAGGTTTTCCAAAAGATCCAAGTGACAATACATATGATTTGCTTTTGATTCTTTTTTAATTCAGTCTGATTATGGTTCAAGCGGATATAGACATGGAAATGATTTGGTAATTAAATTCACATGACACACTTCAAGGCAAAAATAATCTCTATTCATTGACTTTTTGAAAATTTTCCTGAAAGGAGGAGGGAATAAATTCAGAAAAACCAATCTTATGATAAAGACATATGATTTGCTTTGAATGCATTGGTATTCAATTGATTATGGTCCAAGCGGATATAGACATGGACATGATTTGATAATTAAATTAAAATGACACACTTCAAGGGAAAAATAATCTCAATTAATTGAATTTTTGAAAATTTTCCTGAAAGGAGGAGGGATTAAATTCAATGAAACCAATCTTATGACAAATACATATGATTTTCTTTTAATTCTTTTTTAATTCAGTCTGATTATGGTCCAAGCGGATATAGACATGGAAATGATTTGGTAATTAAATTCACATGACACACTTCAAGGCAAAAAATAATTTCATTTCATTGACTTTTTGAAAATTTTCCTGAAAGGAGGAGGAAATAAATTCACAAGAACCAATCTTATGATAAAAACATATGATTTGCTTTGAATGCATTGTTATTGAATTGATTCTGGTCCAAGCGGACATGACCTTCTGCTGTCAGATAAAGGGAAGGAAAAGCACATAGACTCCACTTCAGAGCATTCAACCATACTTTGAGCAAAATCCAACTTTGAAGACTCAATCCCCCAGCTCTCGCCATGTCTGAGACAAAAATGATCAACGAGCTCACAATGCACTCTGATTTGGTGTGTATCGTTGCCCGCATATGGAGGAAGTATTACATGTATGGAAAGCATAATCCCGGACAACTATCCGCCATTGTATTTGTCCTCATCGACAGTGAGGTTAGTAATAACAATGCTTCTCTATGTTGAGACATTCTGAAATTTATTGTTAACAAAGAAAAATGTCCAGAGACTAACAATACCTTAACTGCATTTATAAATTTAGGGAAGCAAGATTCAGGCCACAGTCTTGATAAAGTCTGAACATGCCCGCTTTGACAATGAGGTCCATCATGGTAAGGTATATGAGTTTGCAAATCTTCCCAAGAGTCAGATTCAATGGATGCGCTATACACCACTGAATTCCTAAACACCATTAATGCATCAGGTCTCCCTCCACACAAATTGTTACTCAAGGTTGGAGCTCCAATAATGTTATTGAGGAACATTGATCAGCAAGGAGGTCTTTGCAATGGAACTAGGTTGAGGATTTCTAAACTTGGACAAATGGTGATTGAAGCAATAACATTGAATGGCTCAAGGCCTAATGAAAAGGTCCTTCTTCATAGAATGGACATGAATCCTCCCGAAGCGAAGTGACCCTTTAAATTACAGCGAAGACAATTCCCAATTACATTGTCATTTGCTATGACCATTAATAAGAGTCAAGGTCAGTCTCTAAAGAAAGTTGGTTTGTATCTTTGTAAATCAGTGTTTACACACGGTCAACTATATGTTGCATTATCTAGAGTCCGGAGCATTGATGGTTTGCGAATAGTGTTGGTCCAACATGATCAACAGGAAGTAGCCACAACAAAGAATGTGGTGTATAAGGAGATTTTTATAAACATCAATCAAACCATGCATTCATGATGTTTTATATGTTCAAGTAATCTCTTTTGAAACAACTCTTAATTTGTCCATTGTAGCACTGACAAGCATTTATAGACGTTTTTTGTGTGGAATCAGATTTAAAGATTTTGATGGTAAATGGATTGCTGAATTGGAAAGTGAAGGACAAACTATTCAGCTATACATTGATCATTTTTTCTTTACATATTGTTGCATCCTATGTTTTTTGTAAGATATGTGTTGAATATTCCACGAATACAAACTTTTGAAAGAGTATTTGTAAACAGGCTTGGCACACCATTTTGTATTTGGTATTTCATTGTTCGTACTCTTTTGTTTGTTTACTCCTTTTTTTAGCCCAGTGCAACACACAGGAGAATTAGCTCGTTGAGCTTAATAACAACATCAATGTGTTACTGTATTGATGCATAAACAACTGCATCATCCTATTTAAAGTGTCAAAACTAGATCTTTTTATTTGCAAAGATCAACATTGTGGGTATCAACAACAATTAGATATTTTTAGCCACCTCTCTTGTATATGAAACAATATGAGACCAAAAACCATGTTGCTTATAATGCCTGTATTACATACAAGCCTATAAATAAATTTTTCAATACAATATTTTTTATGATAAAATGGTTAAGTCAAAGTTACATAGTTTTGGCAAGTTTTATTAAATATATTTTTATAATCTTTTATAAAAATAATAAACGATCAATCTACAAAGTTCGCAAAATCGTCATAAAATTATTATAAGTGGAACGATGTCATCATTAAAAGAAAAAAAATATCAAAATATAATTATTACAGTAACTAATATTCGTTTATTGTTACGGTAACTTTATTGGGAAAATTAAATATAAGTCCCTGGTAAGGGACATAATACTGGAAAGGACCTTACTTAGGTCAAGTTCCTTTCTCCAGGTTCTCAATTTCTTTTAATATAGGAGTGACACATGTATAGTTGGTTGTTATAAAAGGACACATGTCACTCCTATATTAAAAGAAATTGAGAACCTGGAGAAATGAACTTGATGTAAGTTTTTCCCTACTGGAAAAGTCCCAAAAATTGAAAAAATTAAAGTAGAGTCCCTTGAGACCTCACTTTAATTATTTATGAATGTGTGGGCCCCACATTTAATAATAAAAAAATCCATCAACCTTTTCTCTCTTCTCTCTTCTTCTCTCCTTTAATAATGTGTGGATTTTTTCAATTTTTTCAATTTTAATTTTTGGGACTTTTCTAGTATTATGTCCCTTACCAGGAACTTGTATTTAATTTTCCCAGCTTTATTTTGCTTGTTAGAAAATCGAACATTTTTTTCCATGAAGGACGCCGCCTCCAGCTACTTTACTTTTATAATTAAGCCTCAAACATAATCATTCTAGAAAATAGAAATAGTTAATCGTAGAGTGTGTGTACATAATATAATAAATCTATAAATGTTCAACAGTTGACACTAATTATTTTTTGCTAACTATTGACACCATTGATTTAAAAATTATAAAAGTTTTGCCTCTTCTCTAATTTTGTACTATTTTATTTTGTTTTATTTTTACATATTCTATTCAAGTCGACTATTATAAAATTTTACTCTCCCTACAAACACACAATATATATATATATATATATATATATATAACGACTATTTATAATTTTTTTCATATAATATTATATAAAACGACTATTATTTAAATTAAATTCATGATGCAATATATTCATTACTTGACCTCAATATTAAAAAAACCAAAGAAATAAGATTAAAATTAAAATACTAACACGTGAAGTTTCCAAGTGACCGATATATAAGAGAAAAAGAGAGATCCGAATATTAAAAGGCATCTAGAGCTAGGTTGCATGAGCTGGCACTTCATTGTACCAAACCCTTCTTCTTTCTCTCAAAATAGATATAACTAATGTGCACATTGTATATTTATAAAACATGATGTCATTTTACATGATAGCCCCCACAAGAGATTATTAAAAGCATGAGCAGCCCTAAGTTGTTTGGTCAGTCTCCTCAATCACATTTGAAAGTTCTTCGATCGAGTCCCTTTCATGGTTTTGGATGGACTACCATAATTTTGTTTGTCAATTTGTTCATAAATCTTATGCATATGATATAGATAGGCTCACAGCTAATATATTAATTCATCCCTAATAAATCCCTAAAGATATTATAATAAAAATTCAACTATCCAATTTAATATACTCCCTCCGGTCCTAAATATAAGACCTAATTGACTTTTTTAGAAAATGCTATAAAAAAGCAAAATAAGTTAATTATAAATTGATTTACCTAATTTTTCCCTGAGATTAGTTTATTTTACCTATAAACTAATTAATGTATAATCTAAAAATATATCAAATATGTCATGATTTAATAGTCTATTTCGCAACCTTAACCTCTCCAAAAAAAAATTCAATTAGGTCTTATATTTAGGACCGGAGGTAGTATAATTTTACATTGTTGATTGACTCTGATAATAATCAGATTAATTTTAGTTTGCTACTTAGAATTATATACACGTATAGGCAAAAAATCGTGCGGACTATTATGAAAATTAACCACAACTACAATTTCAATAATAATGGCCTTTAGAATATTAAACTAATTATATATTTGTTTATATAGACTAATCTGAGGGAACTATGAGACTATGTTCCACAGTAATTTTGTTGTGAGTTTTTATGCTTAGCTTGCTTATTTTGATTTTTTTTTTTTTGCGAATGTTATCAATCATGAGTTTTAGTGTTCCTATAAGTTATATATCCAAATCGTGACAGTTATTTGAAGAACTAAATATTTGTATATTTCTTTTTTCGCAGATTATATGTTTTAATTAGTTCTAGGTGGACGAATACGATAACTTGCATATCTATCCTACTTCAATTTGAAAATTAAAATAATCGACTATCTTGTGGGTGTGGGACTGTGGGAGATCATCACCATGACATGGCTGCTTCAAGTTGAAGAATGAGCTAAAAAGCTTGAATTTTAGTGGCTAGTCAAAACACTCAAACTCGGTGGCAAGTAATTGATTGCAGAACTTTGAAATGGACAGGAAAGAAGTGGTGGATCGATTAATCCGAGGTTCTCACGTTTCCAAATTATTAATTTCCTATTGATTTTATTACGGGTGGCTCAATTAACCTGACGCCCTATGCAAATCCTTATTCTTCACCAACCATTCAGTTAAAAAAAACCAACCATGCATTAATGGAACTGTGAAATTAAAGTTGTGTATAAAAAAAAGGAACTATGAAATTAAAGTTCGTTTTGATGTACATCATCTCGTAGTTCAAACAAATCACGTCATAACACTGTGTGTTTGAACGATCATTCAATGTTTTTTTAATTGATAGGCATAACTTTTTTTTTGTTTTTTATATCACATTTTATTCAAGAACTAAAAGATTAATGGCGAAAAAATTTGGTTTTCTATTTTTACAAAATAAAAGGGACAATTATGCAAACACACACATATCACATTTTTGTTTTAATATTGAATGACTTGATATTATTGATAAAACAACTAGTTGTCAACATTGACAACTTAAAGAATTGTCATTGAAAATACATATATAATATAATTTGTTTATTTTTGGTACATTGTCGTGATTAATTAATTCCCTGATTTTGGACTTAGTTGTAATATTTTTAAAATAAAACTGAATTTATAGGATAGAATACTAGCCAATTTAATTGGTAGAGACCATGGAGCTATATATATTGATATTTAAAACTCTTTTTTTTCTGATAAAAAAACTCATACTTCAAAATATGGGCTGCCGATTATTAGAGTGTAATGATAAGTAACACTTAAAATTATTCCGGCAGTAAGAATAATGAGATTTTTTAGTACAAAATAAAAGAATAATGAGAATTTATCAAATTCAAATCCCCCCTTCCCGGGAGCCCTCTGTCACACTCAGACACACTAAGAAAACCCCCAATTTATATTATGGATATTCCTTGATTTCATTATGTTGAAAATGAATTAAGGACCTCAAAACTTTAGGGGCTTAAAGTGAAAAAATATATCTAAAAATTGAATAGTATTAGTTCATATTAATTAGCCTGTGATTCTTATTGATAATTGATAAGAACTGACTGAATTAATTTGACTAGATCTATCACTAACGATCTATAATTTTATACGCAGAATGTGCATTCTTTTGTATGGTTTACTGGTTCAGTATGATCTAATTAACTTCAAATATTTATTATTTTACTAGACGTATATGTGTGCTCGCGGGGGCGCGGGGCTACGTCAATAGGATATAGATAATATAGTAGGATTGACAATGAAGGGGCGGAAAGCATAATAATCGAGTAAGACATTATATCTACCCCACGACTTCACCAATTGATGAGAACAAACAAAGAAAAGGAAAGGATAATACAAGTTGAAATTAATTGATGAAGCAAGACGTGACTTGTTTGAATTGGTAAACGTAGACTCCTAGCTACACACACAACACGCCTTATCTCTAGCTATAAGAAGACCTCGCTCGCATCCGATCCCTCAACTGAAGTCAGTGTCATTATCTTTACACTTGAAATGGCTTCTTTCTTCCAAACCAGGAAAAGGGCTTTATTGCCTTCTCTACTACTATTCGCACTCTTCGCGGCAAATCTTTGCATTACAGGTGAAATTACATTTTAATTTTGACAGACATTTTTGCTTCTTCAATTCATTTATAAATGCCATGTTTATGTGTAGTCAACTCATGAGGTTAGTTTCAGTTCAAAAAAAAACTCATGAGGTTAGTGGAAAAACTATATTATAGTTCCCATTCGGGGAAATTTAATCTAATTTTTACCAAAACTTAGTTTTTGTTTTCATTTGATATAGATGCAAGTCTGCTTTATCTAATTAATTCCACTCACTGTGATTACTTTTACAATATCCTATCCTATAAGAATTGGTTGGGATTGGCTTTTGGTTGTAACAAGACACTTCTTTTCGTTTCATTTCTTTTATCAATTTTCACTTAATTAATTTGTCTGCCTTATAAATTAGTAATAAATAACAATAATACACAAAAGTACTGCAGAAAAATCATGCAATACATGCTATAATCAAATAATTAATTCAACTTATATATAATCTCTTCAAATTAATCAACCGAACGTTATATTAAGAACAAGAGGCCGGTAATACACAAATAAACAATTTTTTGTGGCACTTGCAGAAGCTCAAATTGGTGTTTGCTATGGCATGATGGGAAACAATCTACCATCCAAAAGGGAAGTGATTGATCTTTATAGAGCCAACAACATAAGGCGAATGAGACTCTATGACCCCAACCAAGAAGCCCTAGATGCCCTCCGAAACTCCGGCATTGAGCTCATGCTTGGCATTCCCAACGACAACCTCCAAAACCTTGCCGCCAGCCGTGCCAATGCCGACCAATGGACCCAACGCTATGTCTTCAACTACTATCCCTCCGTCAACATAAAGTACATCGCCGTCGGTAATGAAGTCAACCCCGTTGGTGGTGCATCATGGGCTGCCCAATACGTCCTTCCAGCCATCCAAAACATATACCAATCCATAAGGGCAAGAGGCCTTCATGACCAAATCAAAGTCACAACCGCCGTTGACACAACCCTTCTAGGAAACTCATACCCTCCTTCCAAAGGTAGCTTCCGAAATGACGTTAGATCATACCTAGACCCTATCATAGGTTATTTGGTATACGCAAATGCACCTTTGTTGGCTAATGTATACCCATACTTTGCCTATTCTGGGAATCCACGTGACATATCACTTCCTTATGCTACATTCACTTCTCCAAACGTCGTCGTATGGGATGGTTCTAGAGGGTATAAAAATCTTTTTGATGCCATGTTGGATTCAGTTCATGCCGCTTTGGATAATACAAGGATTGGGTATGTGAGGGTGGTTGTGTCTGAAAGTGGTTGGCCTTCGGATGGGGCTTTTGGGGCAACTTATGATAATGCGAAGAATTATTTGGGCGGTCTGATTGGTCATGTGAATGGTGGCACTCCTATGAGGCCTGGTCCCATTGAGACTTATATTTTTGCTATGTTTGATGAGAATCAGAAGAGTCCTGAATTGGAGAAACATTTTGGGGTGTTCTCTCCTAACAAGCAGAAGAAGTATCCGTTTGGATTTGGAGGACAAAGAAAGTGGGATATTGGTTCTGATGAAGAGTTTGACGCCACAATCCCTCTCATGAGTGATATTTAAGGATCATTTCACTGTATGGCCAGTTCAATTTTATAGTCTTTTGGCTGTAACAATGATGTTAAGTGGGATTAATTACCCAATTAATAAATAACTTCGTCTAAAACAATAAGAAACATGGTTTTAACGATGAACTCGAAGTCATTATATATGCATGGCTATAGGAAAAAGCAATCGTAAGAATCACCTAATAGACAGAATATTGGCGATACATATCTAAAAATTAAATGAACTGGATATTGTAAAATCTAAAGGTGTAAAATCACCTAACATTTACGCTAAAACTAACTTGACTTTGCGTCAATGCTTTGGTGAGCATGCATAGGTGGACAAAACTATCTACTCTGTCGGCAATGAATCAATAATGTACTTTGATCCCTATCCTCCCAATTATAAAATCTATTTATCTAATTTAATTAGATTAAGGATGAAAATTAAGTTAATTAATATTACATGATATTGTTACCAGTACGTATTTTCTCACTATCTAACTTTATTCTGACCTCTTCTTGCTTGTTTATTATTAAAGAACAGTAATAGAGATAATCTATGGAAAATTTGGCAACAATTAGAAATAAGTCTGATATTTAATAATAAATTTTTCTCTCTAAATAGGTCATATATTTAGTATCGAAATAAATATTTATATATTATTGATCAATGTAAAAATGCAGAGGTGTTTAATTGGCTTGAGGTGTTTAATTAGCTTGAGCAAGAGTTTACTAATACGGACTACTACTCATATTCCATATATAATAATATCAAGTTAACTTTATTTAGAGATATCAAAATTTTAAAACCCAAAACTTAATTATAACATAAGATACATATTATTTAATTATATTTTAATTTATAAGTTAGATAAATTATTTTGGAAAAAGTTTAAAATATATGTATTTAAAATTAAAGTAGTTTATTTTGCAGCCGCCTATGTATCTTAAAAAAACTTTAACTTGATCTTATGTTATTAATGAGTACAACATCATCTTTTTGGGAGTTAAAAGAATTCCACTACTCAAGAGCATGTGTAGGTGTCAATATTTTTTTTTTTGATAACTTTTTATTTTTTTAATTAGCTATCTCTCTTGTATATGAAACAGCATGCATATTGTTTATGGATCTATTAATAATGATTTACACACACACACACACACACACATATATATACACATATTTTAATATACAAATTAAAGGAGCTTAGTTATGATAAAAATTGGTAATTTAAATAATTTTGGTATACTTTCTAGTTTAAAATATTTTTCATAATTTTTTTTAATGACGAAATTTACACACCTAAAATAATTTATTAACGATTTTTCGAAATTTTAAAAATTGATCGGCGTTTATAATTAAAGTAACCTTGATAAAACATCGATAAATGGATTCGTTTTTCCATGAAGGCATGCAGCCGGCTGTTTTTATAAGCATATGACCTGGCCTAACTTATATATATTTTGTGAAAAAAACTAAAATAAAATATTGCAAAATCAATAATGGTTCATATAAAATTCATGATGCAATATATTAATTTGATCTCAAAATTGAAAAAAAACAAAAGACAAAAATTGAAAGAAATGAAAATACAGATAAGTGAAGTTTCCAAGTTGTGGATAGGAATAAAAAATAAAAATTAAGGATCCGAATATTTACGGATATTTAGGAAGCATGCGTTGACAATTCATTGTATCAAAGCTGCCAAAATAGACGGGAACTTATATATAATTAATGGGCACATTATATATCATGATGTCATTTTATATGAAAGCCCCACAAAGCATAAGCAGCCCAAGATTGTCTGGTTCTTACCTTGAAAGTCAATCGATCGTTCCTTTCATGGTGTTGGATTCTTTCATGAATTTGTTTGTCGATTTGTAAATAATTGTTTTTGTACATAAGAGGCTCACATTATTTAATTAATCCTTGTTAAAATAGTTGATTACAAACCGAGGAACTATATATGCCACCATGTTTCTCCTTTTGTGGGTTTACTCCCTTATATTACTCCCTCGGTTCCTAAATATAAGATCACTTTGGGGGAGTGGATAAGTTCCTAAATATAAGATCACTTTCTATTTTGTCTCAATTTTGGTCCAAATTATCCCTATACTTCTTAGCTCCCTCACTTCTCTCAAATCCCTATTTGTCTTTTAAATTTAAGTGAGAGGCATTTTGGGAAGATCATGTAATCCTATTTCATTGGAAAGCTTTCCTTAATCTCTCCAAATTAGCCAAAGTGATCTTATATTTAGGAACGAAGGGAGTATTTTTTTTTGTGAGAATGTTAAAATTGCAAATTTATAATGTTTTCATTAGACATTCAAATCATGACAGTTATTTCAAGAAGTAATATTTGTTTGTATCTTTCTTTTTTCCGAGATCACTATCTTAACTAATTAGGTCTAAGATGGATATATGAGTAACTAAATATTGGTCTACATGAAGTAACGAGTGGGAAGTTGCAGAGGCAAGTGAGAAAGTGAGATAGAGCGAGAAAGTGAGTGGTTCCTATCGGTGCAACCAGAGATGTCCTCCCCACAGGGGGATCCACCCCCCAAGAGAATCCCTTCACCAAGAGGGGATGATACCTATCCTAAGAATTTTAAGAAGTTAAAAGCACAGGCTGAAAAAGAGAGGAAAAAGAGAGAATTAGTGAGCATAAACACTAGTGAGAAGAGTGCTAGAGAGGGTGACAACACTAACACTGCTGGGAATGGCAATCCTGACCAAGGGGGCAGCACCTCTAAATCTGTGGAAGGTCAACAAAAAGCAACAAAAGAATCGGATGCAGATATGGCAGAGCCTACAGAAGAAATGCAGAAGGATATAGAGATGGGAGAAGCAATATCAAAGGAAAAAGAGACAGCACCCCCACAACAAGCAGAATCAACGCCGCTGCACATGAACCAACAAACCAGATGCCAAATTTCTTATAAGGCGAAGCTGATGGGCGAGGAGGAGAAGACCTTGGACCAAGATTTTGATGAATTAGTCAAAGAATGGTTGCAAGAAGAACAAGATTTAAGTCCACAACTTAGTGAAGATCAGAGGAAACTTGTGGAATCAATTCCTAAAATTTCTATCTCTGATGAACGTTTGAAAGAGTTGTGCAGACTGTGGAAGGATGCTCTAATCTTGACACTCTTGGGCAGACAAACCAACTTGAACATGATGAAGGATAGGGTATCTTGGATGCTGAAATCTGAAAATTTTGAGATAATTGACCTCCCCAACAATTACTTTGTTTTTCGTACTACTGATAGAAGCTTAACAAGTAAATTGCTCTTTGATGGCCCATGGGTGATTCAAGGGCATTATCTAGCAGTCCAAAGATGGAGTCCTAATTTTAACCCATACAGTAACAAAAGAAGCAAAGTTGCCATTTGGGTTCGTGTCCCAACCTTACCAATCCACCTGTACACTGAAGAGTTCATGCTTGAGCTAGGAAATATGGTGGGGAAGGCCCTTAAGGTTGATCTGAACACTTTAGCACAAAAAGATAACAAGTTGAATGAAGTTTCCAGAGCCAAATTCGCACGTGTTAGTGTTGAAGTTGATTTGAACAAGCAACTGAAGTCAAAATTCAGAATAAGAACTCAACTCTACACTGTGGAATATGAGGGCTTGAATACAATATGTTTTAAGTGTGGGACCTACGGCCATTCTCAAGACCATTGCATACAAAACACCCTTCCCGTAAACCAACAAGAGTGCTCCAAACCAGTTCCGTCCTCGCCGGAATCCATGGCAGTGCCGATAGGAACACCACCACCGGAGCAGCAGAAATCATCAACAACTTCACCCTTGGTGAGTGTGTCAGGGGTAAATGTGGAATCCCACTTTGGGGAATGGATGAAAGTCAAGCCTTTCCCAAAGAAAAAACTACAAAAGCTTGAAACTTTAAAGAACCCCATGCCCAAGCATCCCCAACCTATGAAAGCCGTAAACAAGACAGAGGGGAGAGGTAACGGCTCGCGTTTTGATGTGTTGAGGGAGGAAGAGACAAATTTCACATTTAATGCTCAGCCAGAAACTTTAAAGAAAAAGGGTTATGAACAAGTATGGAGGAAGAAAGAAGGTACCATCAATAATCCTTTTCAAAAAGATGAGCAGACCAAGGCAAAGTGGGAGATGCCACCACCTAATTTCACTTTTGGCGAGACTAGTGAGGTGAGAGGAGAGAAAGAAAAAGTTAACGTTGTGGTGGAAGAGGAGAACGTGACTGCAGAAGTGAGAGAAACGGCAAAAAATAAGAGAGTAAAGAAGAAAAAGCAAGAGAAAAACCTAAATGACATGGACCCCATGTTGGTGGGCCAAGAAGCAAACTCAAGCCCAACCACTCTAATTAAAGTGGGGAGAAAAAGAATGGCAATGGCTAGGCCGAAGCTTACTTCGCCACTTTTAAAAAAGAAGCAACAAGGAAGAGCCCATGTTTTGGTGATTGGATCTGAATTAGAGAG
Source organism: Mimosa pudica (assembly GCA_029929735.1). Lineage (NCBI taxonomy): Eukaryota > Viridiplantae > Streptophyta > Magnoliopsida > Fabales > Fabaceae > Mimosa > Mimosa pudica. The sequence goes on along the minus strand of JAKELP010000016.1, from coordinate 6,193,734 downwards.
AAAAGCTTTGAATTTTAATGATGATTATTTGCAGCATGAGGGAGGCAATTCGCAGGACACAGAGGAGAATAATCATAGCCACAACCAACAACCCCATGCTACACAAACTCACATACACACTATTGAGTGTGATACTCATATTTCACCACAACACCCAGCCCCCCTTGATCCCAAAGAAATTGAGATTGCTAATGAAAATTCCCAAAATACTCTCATTCAAAAGGAGTTGTGGTATGACCCACAAGAAGAGGTTAAGATGGATCAAGTTGAAGACGAAGGAGTTGAGCTTTCTGACTCCGGACAGTAAGGCGAAGATTCCAGGTGCCGTTTTTCATAATCCTTTTAATGTTTATGAATATTTTAGCTTGGAATTCTAGGGGAGCTGCATCAAGGACTTTCCCGAGTAGAATTAGAGAAATTCAAAAAGGAAATTATATTGATGTCCTGATCATTTGTGAAACTAGAATCAGTGGATCTAAGGCTGATACAATTATTAGAAAATTGGGTATCAGTAATTGGATGAGAATCGAAGCTACGGGGTTTGCAGGGGGAATATGGCTTCTTTGGAATGATGATACTATTTCTTTTGATTACCTCTCCTCCTCTACCCAAGCTCTTCATGTTAGAGGGAATCATAAGAAGTACACTAAGGCCTTCATCCTCTCCTGTGTATACGCAGAGCCTGTGCCGAATCTTCGAGGTAGTCTTTGGGAGGAATTGATTAACATGAGTAGGAGATATGATGACCCTTGGATTGTTATGGGTGATTTTAATGCTTACCTTTCTAGTGGTGACAAAATTGGAGGGGGTAGGCTTAACATCCAGTCTATGAGGCAATTTGGGGATTGCATATCTAGCGCTGAGTTGATTGAAACTGAAGTTGTGGGGGATAAGTATACTTGGCAGAGAGACCTTTTGAAAGAAAAAATTGATTGGGCTTTTATGAACAATGCTTGGCTTCAAGACTTCCCTCTTACCAAAGTTCATCACTTAAGTAGGTACGGTTCAGACCATCGTCCTATCCTCCTAAAGTCAGCCCCATCTCCACAGAGACGGCATACTCACCATCCGTTCCGATGCAATGCTGCTTGGTTCCTTAAAGAAGATTTTGTTGATATTGTTAAGGAGTGTTGGGAGTCTAATACTTGGGAGGACAAGATCTCAGAGTTTACTGAAAGAGTTAGCCGGTGGAGTAAAGCTAAGGGAAACAATTTCACTCACAAGAAGAAAGATATTTTAAAAAGAATTGAGGGGGTGGAGCGTGCTCGAAAGCGTCGTGACAACCAATATCTTGCCCAAACTGAAAATGAATTATGGAAGGAGTACAATAAGCTCCTCTCACAAGAAGAACTGACATGGTACCACAAGTCGCGTTGCCAATGGCTCAAGTGGGGGGATAAAAATAGCAAGTTTTTCCACACTACAACTTCAGTTAGGAAGAGAAGAAATACTATTGATAGTCTCAAGAATGATTATGGGGAATGGATTTCCGACCCAGATGGCCTCAAAAATCTTGCATGGAATTATTATAAGGAGCTATTCAATGGCGAGAGAGCTGCAAGAGCAAACTTACTCACCCAAACTAGCTTCCCTCCGATTTTGGAAGAACAAAGAGTTATTTTGAGAGGATCCATTAGTGATGATGAGATTAAGAAAGCTGCCTTTGATATTGGGGGGTTTAAAGCTCCAGGTCCGGATGGGATTCAAGCGATTTTTTACCATGAATACTGGCACATTATAGGCCAAGTTGTCATTGATATGGTCAAGAGTTTCTTTGAGGATCCTGAACGTGTGTGTAAGATTAACAACACCAACATTGTCCTTATCCCGAAGATGGACACACCTGAGCACATTCAGGACTTCCGACCTATCTCCCTTTGCAATGTTAGTTACAAGGTAATCACCAAGCTTCTTAGTAACCGTTTAAGACATGTCATGAGTATTGTTGTGGGACAACACCAGTGTAGTTTCATTGAGGGGAGACAGAGTAGTGATAATATCATCATAGCTCAAGAAGTGATTCATTCTATGAGATCCAAAACCAATGCAGAAGGGTGGATGATGGTTAAAGTCGACTTGGAGAAAGCTTATGACCGCTTAGAGTGGAGCTTCATAAGAGAAACCCTACTGCTGGCTGGGATAGAAAGGTGGATAATAGAGGCAATTATGGCATGTGTTTCTTCTTCCTCCTTCCAGGTGGTATGGAATGGGGAAGCTACTTCGACCTTCCATCCCAGTAGAGGCATCCATCAAGGGGACCCCATTTCCCCTTACCTTTTCACCATTTGCATGGAAAGGCTTAGCCACATCATTCAAGATGCAGTCGGGAGTGGGGAATGGACCCCAATCCGGTTAAGGAGAAACGGTCCGCTGTTGTCCCATTTGTTCTTTGCAGATGATTTGGTCTTATTTGGGAGGCCTCCCAGTACCAGGCAGAAGTAATGATGAGGTGTATTAACAGGTTTTGTGACGCTTCTGGTCAGAATATGAACAGAAATAAGACTCATGTCTACTTCTCTAAGAATGTCCATATCTCTAGAGGGATGTCGTTGAGCCAAACCATGGGAATAGGTATAACAGGTGATCTAGGCAAATACCTTGGCATTCCCCTGCTTCATAAGAAGGCATCCTACTTAACCTTTGCCCCAGTTATTGAAAAGACAAGAAAAAGACTATCGGAGTGGAAGAAGAATTGTCTGAACATGGCCGGCCGCTCTACTCTTATCAAGGCAGTTTTGTCCGCTCTCCCATCTTATCATATGCAAACCATGCTTCTCCCAAAAGGGCTCCTGAGGGACTTAAAGAAGTTAAGCAGAGAGTTCTTATGGGGGGGATAGGGAGGATGCTAAGAAACTTCACCTCCTTTCTTGGGACGTTATTACCAAAGATAAGAAGGAAGGAGGATTGGGGATAAAGAACTTGGAGAAGCATAATCAAGCTTTCATTATGAAACTTTGCTGGCAACTGCTAACAAAACAAGATGCCTTATGGGTGCAGGTGGTGAGAAACAAGTATAGATGTGGCAACCATGGCATGCCTGTAGTTCTTAAGAAAGGAGCTTCTTCGCTCACTTGGAGGAGTATATGTGGTGTGTGGGATAGATTTTGTCATGGTCTTGGAATGAAGATTGGGAATGGACAGTTGGCTTCCTTCTGGTTTGACAATTGGGCAGAAACTAATGCCCCCCTTATTTGTGAGATCCCAGGTTTGAAGGGTGTTGTCCCTAGGGAGGAGAAAGTTGCAGAGTATGTTACCCCTTGGGGGGGTGGGATAAAAACAAACTCATGTGTTGGTTCCCCCCTCAAGTTGTTACTCACATCATGAGAGCTCATCCACCCAGTGAGGAGCGAGGAGAGGACAAATATTTCTGGAAACCATCTTCGGATGGCTGCTTTACTGTTAACTCTGCATATCATTTCCTTTTTGTAGGTCTGCAGGAACAAAACAATACGATCTGGAGTGCAATTTGGAGGTGGCAAGTTCCAGAAAAGGTCAAGAATTTTATGTGGATCTTTGCTCATGGTAGATCGCATACATGCTGTTTGAGGTACGAAAGGGGTTGCGCGGATTCACCTCTTTGCCCGTTTGCGTGCCAGCAAGAGGAAACATCCATGCACCTTATTAGAGACTGCACTAATGCAAAGAAGAGATGGAGATCTGTGGTGCCACCTAACCATTGGAACCAATTCATCGCTCTGAGTGGTAAGGAATGGATTATGTGGAACCTGAAGCATGATGTAGGGAGGGCACATACAAAGAAAATCAGTTGGCCTACCCTCTTTGGTTACACTTGTTGGGATATTTGGAAGGACAGATGTAAAAAGGTGTTTAATGAGGAGATTGCAGATGAGACTGCAAATGCGACTGAGAGCCTTCTTCGGGCGTTATGGGACCAGGAGCTAGCTACTAGAGCCTCCTTCCTCAACTCCAATGGCTCAAGGTTGGAAGCGGAAACTAATAGACAGCAGGGGTTCTATCACTTAGAGACCGACGGCTCTGTTCTTAGTTCAGGAAGTAGTGGTTGTGGGGGTATCATCAGGAATTCGAATGGAGATTGGAGAGGGGGATATGCCCTTAAATTGACTAACGTCCCCCCCTCCATAGCCGAGCTCATTGCCATCATTCAGGGTCTGCAGATATGTCGAAATCGGAGCTACACGAAGATACACATCTGGACTGACTCCCTTAAGGTTGTTAACCTCCTAATGAGGGGTTGCCTGGCCACCCACCCTTTCAAGGAGGTCATAGATGAAGCAAGGTTGTTATTTGGCTGTGACTGGCAGGTGAAATTGACTCATAGGCAACGTGATGAGAACACACAAGCTGACTGGCTAGCTAAGTCCTCCCATACTATGCACAATAACTTTTGCTATTTTGACCGACCTCCTCCTCCACTACAAGGAGCCTATTCGACGGACATTACCCGTCCCCAACTTACTTCTTAGTCTTGTAGAAAAGCTCTTGTGAGCCTTGTATCCAGATTGTACTCAAAAAAAAAAAATATTGGTCTACATAGCTTGCATATCTATCTTACTTTAATTTATAAATTTAATTTTTTTGACTGACCTGGGGATGTCCCATGTGGGGGAGTCATCGCCATGACGTGTGGCTGCATCATATGTTGAAGAATAATAAGCTAAAAAGCTTGAACTTTAGAGGCCAGTCGTCAAAACACTTAAACTCCGTGGCAAGTAATCATAATTAGGGGCATAACTATGAAATGGACACGATTCATCCGGTTAGGAAGCCCCAATTCAAGGGTAGAAAGTACAAAAAGAAGAAGATAGATCTAAAAATGGAGAGGTCGATTTTAATTAACACTTAACAAATAATACATCCATGCATTGATTTACTTAAAGAATTTGTCAGAAAATAGGTCGCTGTTATGAAAATTTGCAGCAGAATTTTGTCTTTACATAAAGTTTCGTTGTTAAATTTCATGAGTAATTGACTGTTTTTTTTAGTGTCAGTTGATGTACTTGATATGATTTTAAAGAATTGACTGAAATAACAAGATATATAACATTGGTATTAACTATCTTTAATTGTATAAGTAGAATATGCATTCTTTCGTATGGAATACTATATATGATCTAATAAATAACTTGAAATATTTTTAGTTTACTATTTATTATATGGTTACGTAAATAGGATATAGAATTAATAATAAAGGGGCCAAAACCATAATAAATAGAGTGAAACAAGATATTTCTACCTCAGGCCACAACTCACCGACTGAAATAAAACAGAGGATAGGCCACAAGACATTATGAGACGTGAATCGATTGAACTGGTAAACAAATAGGAATGCTATTTGCAAATTAATTATAAGAATGTGAAAACAGCTACTATTCGCCATTAATAAATAAGCTTTCTAAACGCACGTTCTCTCTATAAGAACAGCTTCCGCCCTTGAATAGATATCAGAGCCATAACTTTACACTCAATATGGCTTCTTTCTCCCAAACCAGAAAGAGGGTCTTATTGCCTTCTCTAGTCTCTACTTCTATTCTCACTCTTCATGGCAAATCTTCGCGTCACAGGTAATCCACCTCTCTCTTTTATAACTCAATCGTCAATATTTCCAAAAATAAAAATAAAAAATCGTGTTTTTAATTAAATAATAATCCAGATCTTTTGTTAAGACGACTTTGTACTTGAGTTTTTCTTATAGAGGGAATTTTATGTCAACTCGTGAAATTACATTGTTTTAGATGTGGAAAAGAATCACATTGTTTGATTTAGGAAGAACTATTATCGAGTTACTTATAATATTCTTCAGTTTTTAATTTGATACATATTTATTTTTTCTGACCTTCAACTTATTTTTTAAAAAATTTACTCTTAGAACAGAATTAATCAATATATACAGAGTGTTTCTTAATGTTAAAAGGGTAAAGACATTTAGGGAGAAATATCATGAAAAAATAAAATGAAAATATATTTCGTAAGGAGAAATCAAAAGACACATACACACCAAATTTAAAATTGACCACGCAAAATTTAATTTATTCGATTAAAAGTAAAACAAAATATATTCTACTAAGCCATCTATCCAAAAAAAATCAAGGATTTAGATTTGACTAGCTTTCCAAACTAATACAAATGTTTAGTAGGAACACTAATAGGTTTTTTTTGTCAAAAATCTTCTGATAATCTAGCGCCTATTGATATTTCATATTCGACTAATCCAGCACTCTAGAGGTAAGAATGCTACCTATATATACAGAGTTATCTCCTCTCTTAATGATAGTTTCCCATAATTCAATCACACGTTTTCATTATTACGGGGTAATTAAGCCCACTTACAAATTCAACCAACTGGTCATGGATAAACTAATACTCCCTCCGTTCCTATATATAAGATCACTTTGGGGAAGTGGATAAGTTCCTAAATATAAGATCATCACTTCCTATTTTATCTCAAGTTTTGTCCAAACTACCCTTATACTCCCTCTTTTCATTGAAAACCCCTCCTTCTTTTAAAGTTAAGTAATTAAGGGGATTTTAGGAAGATCATGTAATTTTATTGTTTTCCTTAATCCCCCTAAATTAACCAAAGTGATCTTATATTTAGGAACGGAGGGAGTAGTTTTTTTGTCAAAGGTATAAATTTCCTTTACATGTTATAAATATTCCACCAAATAAAATGGGGAAAAACTTTCTTTCTCTTGATTCACTCCACACATTGATCGTGATTTAACTAATAAACTAACAAATTAAACTTAGGGTGAAGGTGCAAAACTAGCCACCGTAAATTTTCAAATGGACAACTCTAGCACCCCTAAATTGGATGGTGCAAAACCGTCCATTGTAAATGAAAATGAGACAGATTTAGCCTCGCCTTTAAGTTGAGGCAAACAGATGTTAGTTTAAGCGCGGGTCCCACCTTCATTAAATGACGTGGCAAGACACACGACATCTGAATCCTAATTCTCAAAAGGGTATTTGCACTTTAATCCCAAAGAAGAGATTTTAATACTAAGAAATTCCAAAAAATCATATAATTACTATTAGGTCCCACCCCACCCCACTCCCCTCTTTTCTCTTTCACCTCCTCCTCCTCGATCCCTCCCCCACAACTTTCCTTCCCTTTGCTGCTCAACAGACCGGAATGCAGGGCTCTATACGCAACACCTTTCAGGTTGGTGGCTTTGGCCACTGGCATGTATTGCTTGCGCCACCCAAGGTTTCGAAGTAAGCTGCCTTCTGTTCCCAGACTTGAGAGAAAACCTTGCCCCCAAATAAGCCTTCAAATCTGGGACGCTCTCAATGGCCTTTACTTCCCTTATGTTTCAGTTTCACACTAATTTCTCCTTGACCCTAATTTTCTTAGTTTTTTGTATTTATTGTATTGGAATAAAATCCTTGTTTGAGGTCAGTGATGGATTTACAAATATTGCCTACATTGGCTGAGTCATCTTTTTACAGATAATGATGTCTACCATAGTCTGAGACCTCTTGAGATACTGTTTTTCCGAAATTTGAAAATGGATCGTCTTTTTCAATGATTGTTGGAATTGCCAGGTTTCAGTAAATTTGCAAGGAAGGAAAGTTTGGAGGAGGGATGGAGGAGGAGGTGAAGGAGAGAAGAGGGGAGTGGGGTGGGGTTAGACCTAACAGTAATTATATGATTTTTTGTATCTCTTAGTATTAAAAGTCAAACTTTTGAGTAATTTATTAGGATTCAGATGTCCCGTGTCTTGTCACGTCATTTAGTGAAGGTGAGACTCACGCTTAAACTAACGTATGTTTGCTTCAACTTAATGGTGAGGCTAAATCTGTCCCATTTTCATTTACAATAGACGGTTTTGCACCATCCAATATAGGGGTGTCAGAGTTATCCATTTGAAAATTTACGGTGGCTAGTTTTGCACCTTCGCCCTTAAACTCATGTGAGAATTATTTCAGATGCTCAAATAGGTGTTTGCTATGGCATGTTGGGAGACAATCTTCCATCCAAATCAGAAGTAATTGGTCTTTATAGAGCCAACAACATTGGACGAATGAGACTCTATGACCCTAACCAAGAAGCCTTGGATGCCCTCCGAAACTCCAACATCGAGCTCATGCTCGGCATCCCCAATGATAACCTCCAAAACTTAGCCACCAGCCGAGCCAACGCCGACCAATGGACCCAAAACTATGTCTTCAACTACTACCCCTCCGTCAACATCAAGTACATTGCTGTTGGTAACGAAGTCAACCCTGTCGGTGACTCTTCTTGGGCTACCCAATATGTCCTTCCGGCAATCCAAAACATATACCAATCCATAAGAGCAAGAAACCTACATGACCAAATCAAGGTTTCAACTGCCATAAGCATGTCCCTAATAGGTGTCTCATACCCTCCTTCCAAAGGTAGCTTTCGAAATGACGTCACATCATACTTATACCCTATCATAGGCTACTTGGTCTATGCAAATGCACCTTTGTTTGCTAATATATACCCTTACTTCGCCTATTCTGGGGACCCACAAGACATATCACTGCCTTATGCTACATTCACTTCTCCAAACGTCGTCGTATGGGATGGTTCTAGAGGGTACCAGAATCTTTTTGATGCCATGTTGGATTCAGTTCATGCGGCTTTGGATAGTACTGGGATTGGGTATGTGAGGGTGGTTGTGTCTGAAAGTGGTTGGCTTTCTGATGGGGCTTTTGGGGCTTCTTATGATAATGCCAACAATTATTTGAGCAATTTGATTGGTCATGTGAATAGTGGTACTCCTATGAGACCTGGTCCTATTGAGACATATATTTTTGCAATGTTTGATGAGAATCAGAAGAGTCTTGAATTGGAGAAACATTTTGGGGTGTTTTATCCCGATAAGCAGAAGAAGTATCCATTTGGGTTTGGAGGACATAGGAAGTGGGGGATTGATTCTTATGATGAGTTTAATGATACAATTCCTATCAAGAGTGATATTTAAGGGTGCTAAATTGTCAGCTGTAATAATTGCGAGCAAGTCTATGCTTGTTTTAAATTATACTACCTCCAGTTCTAAATATAGGATTTAAATGATTTTTTTGGAGAGATTAAGGTTGCGAAATAGGTTATTAAATGATGACATATTTGATATATATTTTTATATTATCCGTTAGTTTATAAGTAAAATAAACTAGTTTAAGGGAAAAAAATTTGGTAAATCAATTTATAATTAACTTATATTGTTTTCTTAAAGATTTTCCAAAAAAAGTCAATTAGATCTTATATTTAAGACCGGAGGAGTAAGTTATTTGTGTATGCTCACTTACAACAAAGTGCCATCAACAAATGTTTACAACAAAGTGCCCCTTTTTGCCTTCGCTTGTCCCTTGCACTTTTGATTCAACCAAAGCCCATAACTTTCATCTCCAATCGGCCCAAGTTGATAACTTTCATCTCCAATTGGCCCAAGTTGCAGATCTGGGTAAAAACATGTAAACCGAACACACATGCAGCAGCAGCAGCACGAGTCATTTTTTTCTTCTTTTTTCCTTTAAGTTTAATTTTATAATTTATTTACCTCTTACCTAATATCTAACTAATTCTATTTAACTCTAAATATTATATTTAATTCTATTTAACCAAAGACTAATATTTGATCTTAAGTATGTTAAAAACCTCACTTTAATTAGCCATATAAAATCATATAAAATCTTAGGAATTGTCAAAGATGGAGAGCCGTTTCTTGGGTTCTAATCGATGGACAAAGTTACCATAGCTTTTGGTTCTGAATGAGATACGCGGCAGCCTATGAAAATGCATTATTACTTTATTTTAAAATGATCTTATATGATATTAAATTAAATAGAGGCTGCCTTTTAATTTGTCAAGAATATCGATAAACTATATAATTTTACATATTTCATCTCTATTTCCCTTGACTGTATATGTTTTTTGATGATATATGGATGTTAAACACACAAAAACAAATAGAAATTGATACAAATTGAAAACAACACACATGTATAAAATTTGAAGTTAATTGTTTGTATATTAAAGATTTGAAAACTCATCAATCCACTTTCTATTCCACTTTCTATCAGGGTTATCTTGTCCCAGACATAAAGCATGTTAAAATAAATCAATATTGCTCTATATCGATAAATATTGCATATGATACATTTTGGACTGTTCATGTTTAATTAATCTTATTGTTATATTGAAGAAAATCTCATTATTGATCTAATGATAAAAGTTGGGTATCATTGTTAAACATTGAAATGAAATGGTTATATATTATATATTATTTATTCTAGAGCAATAGTTATGTATCTTGAACACAAAATTAACTCTTAACCCTAGAAAATGAATTAAGCTTCATTTTTATTGCGATCACACTAGTACAAAAAAGACTTTTTAAACCACATGAAAAAGGCTTTTTAAACCACATTCAAAAGTGGTTTAGAAAAAGGGGGTTTAGAAAGTATGACTTTTTTAAACCACATAAAAAAGTGGTTTAAAAAACATACTTTTTAGACTACTTTTGTAAAAATGTGGTTTAAAAAAATATTTTTTAAGACCTCTTCTTATGTAAATATAGTCTAAAAACATATACTATTCAATATATATATGTGTGTGTGTGTGTGTGTGTGTGTGTGTGTGTGTGTGTGTGTGTGTGTGTGTGTGTGTGTGTGTATATGCATGTCGATTGATAACCAATGGAAAGAAAACTAACAAATCATAATAACATAATACATTCGGAAAATTCAAAGCATTCTAGTTACAATTTGAAAACTATGCTTTCCAACAATGTAAATTTAAAAGTCTCCATGAGTCTAACAATAAAGTGAACAAAGAGAAATTCATGAGCTCATCTCTTTGTACAAAGCTGATGTTATATGAAACAAGAGGAATATTTAAGCCAAGTGTGCAAACATGTACTGTATAGGCCACCTATGCGCAAGTGCTTCACTCCACGTGTAACCTAATGAATAAACAAATGAAGCCATCAAACTTCACAAAGCAAAGACAAGCTCACATCTTTTGACATTAAATCTAAAGCCACCAAATCACCACAAAGTCAACTGTTAATTAAAACACCAAGCCAAGTCATTAACTTAAAAAAAACAAAGCACCAAAGAAGAAAACAAACTATAAAGGGGACTAATTCTAAATCATCCCCACATTGAGCTATGAAAATAAAAGCACAGTGATGAGAAGATCACACAAACACATAATAAACTCACGCAGGAATTGCATAACCATCTTTATTTCCTTTGTATCCACCTGTAAAGTGACATGAACATCCCCATGGACTGTTGAGAAATGATAAAAAAAGACTGAAGGAGAAAATAGCATATGTAAGTTGAATGAATATATGGATCTTAGTCTAAAGGAAATTGTGGAGCGAAATGTTTACATGACATTAGGTATGTGTTATGCAAAACCTAATATTTGCAACGTGAATGGAATGCACAGAATAAAACATCTAAATACCTAGTCAGAAAATCAAAACTTCAAGCACTACAAGCACAAAATATTTGGCAAACAATTTGTATAACTACAGAATTGATAATTACTGCAATATTTCTCAACCACACCATGGCAAGTGGCCTAAGCTTTGATCAATATGAGTACTTTGTTATGTACAATATTTAGGATGGAAGAGCATAAGGGTGAATAGCCAATGAGGAATATGGTCCAGGTAAATCAGATGTTTAACAGATAATGAAACACATGCATAAAAATACAGGACCAAGCCTTGCCCCTGTGATTCTGTTTGTTCCAAGGGTGTCAAAGACATGTATCAAATGCAATGTCAATATACTAGTTAGCGAATATCTTTTTTTAAAAAATTGAACATCAAATTCAAATACCTCAAAAGAATTTTCTTTTATGCTTTGATGTTATTTAACTAAAAGTGATGTAAGAAAACAGTGAATGTGAAGCTACAGAACTAGAAGCTTAAGAATTAGTATTGACAAAGGGAGAGACAAATATCTTTAGTGTGGCATACTTGTCATAGAGCTTGGAGTACAGAGCCTCCATTTTTGAAACGGTAACCATAGCTGCTGCTGTTGTGGAAGAAACCCAAAGTAGCTGGGATCAGAGAATCAATCAGGCACCAATGAGACTGGAAAGAGTAATTATCAGTGACTAGTTGCTAAAGTATCCTTTGGTCCCACACAAATTTAGCAAACAATAAAATTCATAGCATCTTGAATTTGGAATGAGATTTAAGAAATGGGAAATAGAAGAAAACTCATTACAATCCAACTAAAGAATTGATTAGTCAGGAAATAGGAAACTATAGTCAACTACAAGAAAACTTCCAAGCTGCAAATTAATTAGTCAGGCTATGCCATTTGAATTTACAAGTCTGGTGAATTAATGTTTTACTTTTCAGCAATTATGTACATGTCAAGTTATTCAAGCCATTTAGGTTAATGAATGTCAAAAAAATATCTTTTAAGCCAGCCCTATGGTATGCAAAGTTTTAAACTCCATGTTCAGAAAAAGTGATGTCCCTATAACAGTGCTATAAAAAGTAAAACAAGGCAAGAACTGCTGATTTGGCAGCAAAATCACAACACAATATGTGAAATACTAGAACATATGGTGAGTGGTAAGTGAGATTGAGGAGCTTCATGCACAAATTAAGTTTTCATAATCATGAATTGTAAATAAATAATAAGGTCAGACCAAAATATCTCATCTTCTACCTGAATGACAATCACCCAGAAGACAATGCTAAATTTCCCCCACTATATTAGGTCATAAGTTGAATTTTGGTACTTTAAACCAGAGTAGATTAAGAAAAACCTTATGAAATAGACTAGAAAAGAGATAACCATCATTGAGAACTAACCTTCTTTTCCTTCTCATAGAAGATCAAGAAAACATTCGCTCCAACACTTGCGAATGTATTCAATATCATCTTCAGTAAAGGGATCAACTTGATCAAACATCTGATTTAATGAAGACAAATGTTAGTAAAATATGGAAATCCAAAACACTAAATTTATTCAACAAAATTTCATGAAATTATTATTTACCTTTTGGGTAAACTCAGTCCTGCCTTCAAAGATGATATTAAACATGTGCCTTAGCACATAAAACCCACATAAATTGGTATCCATAGGCTGCCTACGACACTATATAAAAACATATCCATTGTATAAGCATTCTGTTCAGTGAAGAATAATATTTACGGACCCAGTTAAGCTAGTACAAAAAAAGACCTAGAGTTAATTAACAGAAAAACATGCAGACCTTGTAGCATCACCGCAAAATTGAAGAACATAAAACTTTAAGGCCCACATCTAATAGAAGAATCCCCAGATAGTGATAGAGGGTATACATGAGTTATCAGATAAAGATTTGGTAGATATTACACAAATCTGAAACACCTATTCATTTGTTTCACTTTAGAATTGATTGAATTGGAAATACTAGACTCTAAATTCACTATCAAAATAAAGCATATCACAATTAACATAATTTTATGAGCCTCAGTGAAATCAATCCAATGAAATCATTCTTTCTTTTCCAACTTTGAAAAGAATATGTGAAGATAAACTTACTTTCGGTATGATCCATTTGGTGTTTTTCACCTCGTGTGAATGCTTTTCCAAAACAGTAATTTGATATGTCCTCATAGCTCTACAAAAGATCAAATAATTAGTTTATGGTTACAAGATCAAATACATGTAGTCCTAAGGCCTACGTTTGGGAAGGTCTAAACTGTGAAAAATCAAAGAATGGCTTCCTAACACTAAGGTGTGACTTTTATTGGCATTCTTTTTTTTATCAAAAACTTTTATTGGCATTCTAATGTCAAATATATTATTTTTACAATAATTTAGATCACATAACACATGAATGATGTTCAAGAGCTATAAAATCCATATGCTAGTGTTGGACAAAATCCATATCTATGTGAATCTTCTACATGCAACAAGAGAAAGAAGAATGTTATTATTCCCATAGTAGCTTCAGTTTGTGGAGTTCTGATCCTTTCATTTAAAAAAAAGAATGTTATTATTCTACATACAAGTATTGCAGTAAACCGAAAAGGAAAGCAGAAAAAAAAAGTTCATTTCATTTAGAGAGAAACCCAGAAATGAAAATAAAAAGACAAGTTCAGTATAAAGATATATAAATCAACAATACAATGTCAAAGATGCAGAAAATATGTACTAGTTCAGTCAATTCAGAAGCAAGAGAAATCAGTGAACATTAATTTTAAATGACATGAGATCATGTTGACTTGGAATTTTTGTAACAAGACCTGATAAAATAGTAAAAAAATCAGATTTTTGTAACTAGAAGGGTACTTTGTGTGCGTGAGTCCAGTCCAAATCGATTCAAGATCAACAAAAGTAGTTTGGCATCCAAAGATTTTTCGAAATTCTGCATTTGTGGAGGAAAACTTGACCGCATTTAGAATGATACATGTACTAATCCAAATAGTTGTCATAATCAATCCAAAGATTGATTGTTATAGTTGTCATAATCCAAATAGAAATTCTCCAATCCTAAAATTCATAGAAATAACATAATCTCCCACTTGTTCCAACAAATTGATACATGTACTAATCTTTTAAAATCAAATCCCAATCAGTTCCTTAAGGACCAATCAGCAATAATAATAATAATAAATTAATCATTTCCTATCTTCAAGAAATCATTAAAATAGTAACCTTAAGTCTCAATTACAGAGTCATAAAGCTATGGATGTGCAAATTGACAGAGAGTTGATATACCTGGAGAACGAAGAACCGGCGAAGAACGAAGAACGAAAAACGAAGCTCTGAGAGAATGAAGAACGAATAACCGGCGAAGCTCTGAGAGAAAAGAGTTTAAGGATCGGAGACCTAAAAGCAGACCGAAATTTAAAATCAACGCACAAATTAAAAATTTAAAATCAACGCACAAATTAAAGCACGGGTAAGGATCGGAGAGTAAAAGCAGACCGAAATTTAACACCATGCACATTCAATAATAATTTAGAAATCAGAAATGAAAATGAAATGGTTGAGGTAATTGTAATTTGGTGAATAAGTAATAGATACCAGATCAACGCTCTCGTTTTTTATCTCTTCGAGGCTGATGCCTCCCATGGTGATGGATTGATAGGAATTGAAGAACGCGATCTGTGAATGAAGGGAGGGAGAAGAACGCGATCTGTGAAGGAAGGGAGGGAGAAGAACGCGATCTGTGAATGAAGGGAGGGAGAAGTACGCGAAATAAAGCTTATATTTCCAATCTAATAAGAGTTCTCATATTTACAAATTTGTCACTGCTTATACTTTTTAGACCACATTTATAAATAAGTGGTTTATATAATCACATTTTTTAAACCACATATATTAAAAAAGTGGTTTAAATAAGTTTTTTAAACCACATATATTAAAAAAGTGGTTTAAATAAGTTTTTTAAACCATATGTTATATAAGTGGTCTAAATATGGTGGTTTAAATTACCATTTTTGTAGTAGTGTCAATAGGTAGTTGTCTTTTTTTTATAACCATCCATTATTCAGCGAATCGATGCAGAAGAAAAAAAATCCTCCATCCCTAATTATCTTATGACATATCCTTTTCTAAATTCCTTCACACATGTCCGATAGAAATATATGCTTTCATTTAAAATGATTTAATTCATATCCTGAATTATTCCATAATCATCTAACATTCATGAAAATGAGTATACCGTTTGTCAAATGAAAAAAATTAAAATTGAAATGAAGGCATCATATGCTTTCATGGAAAAAACAAATAAAGATAAAGTATCACTTCAATTTTTAAATTCTAAATATAAAATTTAATTATTCAAGTAATGATATTGACTAAATAAGTAAACATTGATAAATATACATCACCTGATATTAGGGAATATAGTGATATTTTAGAATTTTGCGTAGTGTGGATAATAAAGATTCATTTACATATTCTCGCTGTATAGAAAGATAAACTAATTGGACCCCTAATTTATTCCAAATTAAATTTCGGCAAACTTATTGTTCGGGAATTTTTATGATTGTGGCTGACTTCACAGCAACATGACAACATCTATCTTGCAGTCGCTTAATCATGTAACAGTGATATAGGAAGAAATTTTATGTTTTACGCAACAAAAGTAAACTATCTATGTAAAGGGAAAAACTTTTTCCGTTACTAAATATAAATCTATTTAATCAATTTTATTAAATAATTTAGTAAATTTAGTACATATGTTGGCTATATTGGTTGGCATGTTGTGTTTATTCTAAAAATCCTCGATTATTATTTTTCCTTATTTCTCCTCTCATTTCTTACTTGCCTTATTGTTGGAGGCATACCAACAGGAATAGTTTATGAAGAGTTGATAAAAATTAAAAGGGTTAAAGGTCATTCTGGCCAACAAACAATTTCTAATGTATCAATTTGGCCAACAAACAATAAATAGTGTCATTCTGGCCAATGAACAAATAAAATGGTCTATTTTGACCAATAGCCTATTGGAAAATACTAAACTACCATGTCTAAAATAAAAAACATTAATTAAAATAACAGCGGTCCCACACTCTCTCACATGGATCATCTCCATGTACTTTTCACCCTCTCTCTCTTCCCTTTGACGTCACTCCATCTCTCTATCAACGGGAGCTGATTCCAGGCTCATCACTTCAGCTTCTCATCACTTTCTCATCACTAAAACTTAATCTGAGCCCTTGATGGAAATATGATCCTGACCATTGAATCAACTAAAACCATTAAATTACAAATCAGCCCCCAACCCCTCACATCATCTCCTCCTCCTACCCCAGCCCTCCCTCCCCACTTTTCCAACCCAGCCCTCACGGCCACTACCGAAAGTGACCACGACTGCCCCGCCGAAAATTTTCGTAGCTTCACATCCTTCTATTTTCCCTCAGTCTTCCCAAGCCACAACTTATCCTACTACATATTGTTTTTATTTATTTATTTTTACACACACAGATTACTATACACACCCAGAGAGCACGAGATGGATTCTCATTTTCCTCTAAGTCCATTTCATTTTTCTCTCTTCTTAGAGGCTCTTGGGTTTCCTTAAATCTTCATCACATCTTTATGCACGTACAGAACAAAAGTTTTTGGGGCTTCTTTGATGAGTTTTGGGGGCTTTCTTGGTTGTGGCGGTGGTGCCGGCGGCAGAGCCCGAATTTCCGGCGGCTTGGCGGCTGAGTTGGGAATGTGGGGAAGGAGGGTTGGGACTTGGGGTAGGGGGAGGAGATGGTGGGAGGGTTGGGGGCTGATTTGTAATTTAATGGTTTTAGTTGATTCAATGGTCAGGATCATATTTCCATCAAGGGCTCAGATTAAGTTTTAGTGATGAGAAGCTGAAGTGATGAGCCTGGAATCAGCTCCCCTCTATCAACTCTTCCCAAAGCCTCTCTATCTCCTCCACCATCTCCTTCTTCAAAGGTGCCGCCTCCTTCCGCTCCAACGGCCGCCTCCCGCCGTCATTTATGGAGACTAATTTAGTGAAAGAAACCTTCTAGTAAAATCCATCATCCATGTGAACCTCTGACTTGATTGCTAATAATCAAAGCTAGCGTAACAAAAAGATAAAAGATGTTAATCAAACTGTTAAGTGATAAAAAGTTGATTTTTAATGCTCTTGGGAGTTTGTTTTTAGTTTATGAAGCTAAGCATGGAAGTCAACTCAAAACAGGTTGGGTAACCACTATCGTAATTGGATGAAATAAGAGGTGCTGTTGGTGAATTTGAAGAATGATCATGTATGATTTGAGTGCCATGGTCCAACAATAGCTGTATGACCCGTTTGCCTAAAGATGTGGCTAATCATGTATTATGTCTAATGAGGTTTATTCAATCTTTGAACTAATTAGTGTGGGATATTCCTCATGAGTTGTCCTTGAGACAATCTTCTCTTTTATTGATTTGACCGGAGAGGACGACGGCGGGAGGCGGCCGTCGGAGCGGAAGGAGGTGGCGTCTCTGAAGGAAGAAATGGTGGAGGAGAGGCTTTGGGAAGAGTTGATGGAGTGACGACAAAGGAAAGAGAGAGAGGGTGAAGAGTAGATGGAGATGATGCATGTGAGAGAGTGTAGGACCCCTGTTATTTAAATTAATGTTTTTGTATTTTAGAGAGGGTAGTTTAGTATTTTTCAATAGGCTACTGGCCAAATTAGTTTTCCCTTAAAAAAATCATGAAATGTTAACTAGCTTAACTAATATTCCAAATTAGATAAACAAACTCGGCATTTACTATTGCCATAAAAGGATAGGACAAAGATACCATTACAACACATAAATCTTCAAATTGAAGAATGGGAACGGTATAGATTCCTGCTAAGGCATCTATAAAAACGAAGGTGAAGCAAGCGAGAGGAGACACACATACATCATCAAAACATAATCATAATATCACATAATTAATCAGTGAGAGATCAAATATAATGGGGTCATCATCTTCGGAGGTGTTGAGGCTTATGATGGGGATGTTGCAGCGGAACGAGAATCAGGCTCAGGCCAGCAGAACAGCCGGAGGCTACAACAGTGGGACCGGCCCAGGGATCCTTCACCAACAACGGTCCCGGCCGTCAAGATTTCAGAGACGTCAACTACAACTCCGGCGCTTATTCCGGAGACCGCTACGAAAGTCCTTACTATTACAACACCAATGGCGGCAGCTTTGTTCACAACTCTGGCGTTACTTACGGTGACGGCAACGGCTCTATCGTTAACAACCACAATGGAGGCCCTGTTCCCTCCAACAGGAACCCATACTACTAGAAATAATTAAACATCTATATAAATAGTAAGGAATAATTAATTAATAAGGATACATTGTATTATATACATAATAATTAAGGAGTAGCTATCAAGCTAGCTGGCCCTTCCTTTAATTATTTGTTTGCTACTTAATTATAGTAGTATGTGTGTTTGGTTTGTGAATCATCAGGAGGATCTTCATCTATCCGATCCTCCTTTTTCATGTTATTATATATGTGTTCCTAATACTAATATATACCGTCTCAGTTAAGGTTTCAATTGTTTACGGGTGCTTTTGTGCCTTTGTGCGTCCATGCATGTGCATGAGATGTGTCTTTTGAATGAGATATCTAACAAATCGGTTTATAAAAGCGAAAATCTGGGGAGTAATATGATCAGATGGATAGCGCTATATATATATTGTTTTGATCAAAGCCGGCGAGAAAATAATGCGCAAGGACTGGCTAATTAATAAAGTATTTGACTGAAATCTTCTAAGAGATTAGAATGGATTATATAATCCCGTGAGAGAGACATTCATGATGACACAAGATGTTGGCAAAAAGAATGATGACACAAGAGTATTTTTTTTAAAAAAAAATTTAGATGAGTTGGGTTCTAGACTTCTAAGGTTTCGCAGGGGTTAGAGCAGGCCTCCAAATTCGAAAAGCGTTTATAGAGATACTTGCGAATCACTCACCAACAAAGTTCTCACATCAAGGAGATTTGAACTCAGACCACATAGTTATAAACCAAATATATCCCTTTACCGACATGACCAATCTTTGTCGGCAATGACATATATGTGTTCTTTACGAGCTAGAGACTTAACACAACTATTGGCTTCTCTTAACAACATATTGAAAGAGAGGAATTGAACTTGGCTTCTCTCCTCAGTTTTCTCATCCTATACCGTGAAATAACTTTATTTTGGGTTAAATTCTCATATATGTTTATACTACAGTGAGGACATTTTGATATTTTATGGAAAAAATTGATTCTATTTTTAATATAATAAGATTTTTCAAAGATTTAATGCTTTGAACTAGGAAATTTCTATACATATATATCATAGCACACATGAGCTAAATTTTTTTAAAAAAAGTTAATATGTTAAAATCACCCGATTCTACGTAAAATTCTTGGCTAATATGTAACAGCACATATGAGCCAAGAATTTAAATGTCTATACATATTAACTTTTTCTAAAATGAATAAATTCCAAAATAATTTAAATGGTATAGTATATTATCATTATAGTATAAATAACTACTACCCCCGGTCCTAAATATAGGACCTAGATGACTTTTTTTTGGAGAGGTTAATGTTGCAAAATAGTCTATTAAATCATGACATATTTGATATATTTTTAGATTATCCATTAGTTTATAAGTAAAATAAACTAGTTTAAGGGAAAAAATTAGGTAAATCAATTTATAATTAACTTATTTTGCTTTTTTTAGGATTTTTAAAAAAAGTCAATTAGGTCTTATATTTAGGACCGGAGGGAGTATTAAAAATTCTTTTGGTCGAATTAAAAAATACCTATGGAAGTAACGAAACGCGTGGGCATATATTGTCATGATTCGGAGACTTAATATTAGATATGACGATGAGGAATGTTCCCATGAAAATACAAATAAATTAAACTAGATAAAGTAAAACGATTCCTTCCTCCACCATAGTCCAATTCAGGATCTAAATTATTGAAACATTCTCCATTATCTACTAGAGATCAATAATATTTATTCTCTTCGTTATAAGATTACAGTTGAACCGTGCAACTAAAGCAAATATAATGTAGAATATATAAAGCTGCTAATGTTCCCTCCAAGTTGGCATGCAATTTGTAGTTTTTTACTTTTTTTTTTGGTTAAACATTGTCTCATTAATCCAGTGCATATTGACAATCAACTGATCCAGACTCGAGGAGTATGAGTGTTTCCTACATAGGTAAAATTGTCATCTCTCCCAATAGGATTACTTCCCGGGATATGAACACACTTTTTGGTATCGATCATATTCCTTTTGCCCGAAGAGTGACCCAACTCGCACAACAACTCTCATCCATGTCTATCAAATTAGTAAGGTCAATTAAGTGAGTTGAAGTTAATTCTGTTAACGAGCATATAGCTCTTATGTTATAACGACATGGGTTGGAGTTCCGCTACTTAAGAAATCATAAGGTTCCTAATTTATAATTTTTTTTTAACTTTCGAGGCATAATCTCTATAATTTTTTTTTTAACTTTCGAGGCATAATCTCCCAGTCTCATTGAGTCCTCCATACCAAAAACTTGCTCACACTTCTCTAAAACCTATTATTCGAATCAATTCAGCTCGCATAAAATTATTTCTCTTGTGTATAGTATATACATTCACACACACGAGAGATCAACTAGCAAAATCACACTTATTAAGACAGTGGTTTTGAGAATTATATATGTCGTCTAAAATAATTTTAGTGTATATAAGAGATAGAAATACGATAATAATTATATAAATGAGTATTGAAGAACAGATAGAGAATAACGATGGTAAAGAAAAAATGATTAAATACTTTGATAGATAAGTCTAATTAACCAAATCTTACAAAAGAGAAATACTATTAAAATTTTGGCCTTTTATATAAGGATGGAGGGGATTATAAGAGACTTTCCCTGAATCAAATTTTTTCTATCTAATATTATTAATGTGATTTAAAATGGTTGCTCATAGTGAAATTAGTTTCCGTTTCACTTATTCAATAAAAGGTATTACCTTTTAAATTGTTAATATTTTGGATTTATTTCAAGTTAATTTTATGGGTTAAACCAACTTTTGGTCCTTATAGTTTGGTGTGATTTGGGTTTTAGTCCCTGAAATTTAAAAGTGGAGGTTTTAGTCCTTGTAATTTACACCAATTTTGGTTTTACTCCCTATACTTTTAAATGAGAGATTTTAGTCCTTAAAGTTTCATTTTACTCAAACAAATGGTCCCTATAATTTGATAAGAATAATTTTTTTTAAAATAAAGAAAATCATCCTCCTCAACATTCCCAGAATACCCCTTCCCCTTCTCCACCACCACACCTCTACCCAAACAGAATCGCTCAAGAAAAGCAAGAAAACACACACTCCAAAACACTCACCTCCTGAAAAATCCCAAAATGCATAATAATTATCATCACAATTATTATCAAATTTCCAGTACTACACCGGCGCCGGCTACTTGTCCGGCGCAATGGTCGGCGCCGCCATGGGCACCGTACAGGCAACTCCCTCAAGCTCCGCCTCAACCGTGTTGTTAACTCATGCGGCCAAACCGGCCTTGATCTAGAAACTGGTGTTATCGATGTGAGAGGTAATGATGATTTGCTGAACATTGTGGTCGCCGGCCTTGGTGCCGGAGCTCTTAACAGGGAGGCGGTGGCGGTTGCCGGGAAGCAATCTCTCAAGATATTTGTCCCTACATGATATGATGGGTAAGATTGTATTATTAGTCTTGAGGAAGAGGATTTTAATTTTGAATGTCTTGCTTGTAGTAGGCTATTACCATATTGATAATAATGCCGATGATGCATTTTGAGATTTTTCAGGAGGGGAGGGTTGTGCTTGCTTGGCTTTTCTTGAACGATGCTATTTGGGTAGAAGTGTGGTGGTGGAGAAAGGGAGGGGTATTTTGGGAAAGTTGAGGAGGATGATTTTATTTATTTTAAAAAATTATTCTTATCAAATTATAGGGATCATTTGCTTGAGTAAAATGAAATTTTAAGGACTAAAACCTCTCATTTCAAAGTATACTTTTTTGTATAACATGTAACTTGTAGTATTGTAGAGGTGGTGCTTCACCTAGCCTCTTCTTTCATGTCATTAATGAATACTACGATTAAGAGTGTAGTTGATATGGCAAATTAATTTCATTCGAGTATTATTGGATCTAATGGACATATTTTTCGCAATCCGCCAACTCAAATTCAAGATTCTGTGTCGACACAGAATCTTGAACCGAACCAACGAACGCTGCTTGGTTTGGGCATCCAATCTACGCATAAACGCTGCTTGGTTTGGGCATCCAATCTACGCATATAATGAAAGCTTTCTATCAAGAAATATAGAGATACAAACCATCAACTTAATTTCATGATCAAGATTCGTAATATTATAATTGAAACGAATACACAAGTATTCATAAAATAAGGATTATTGTTACTATTTATGCATCAGAGCAAAGGGGTAAGCTGGAGATGATTGCATGCATGATTGTTCATTATATTTAATCAATTCCTGCTTGTATGAGTGGAGGTGTCAAATGAACCGAAGATAATGGAACCATTTCCGTTGCCGGTGCTAAAGCCAGTATTGTTTATGAGACCTTTTATGTTCTGTGTGCCGCTGTTGCTGAACCCTGGCACTGCCGTGGTGGGCCTTCCCTGAGGAACGGTGGCGCCGGCGATGTTGGGATGTATTTCCGTCAGGCCTGGTGGTGGTTGCTGATCAAGGAGTCTGAACCAGCGTATCAAACAATCCTCCATCTTTGCTTTTCTATATAGCTTGGATCAATCTCTTAGGCCCTGAAACTTTTATGCTGTGTGATTTATTATATTTTTGCCTTCTCGTATATAGGTTGATAGGATCTATATATATACATATAAGTTACTGCCCTTTCTAATTCTAGTTATAAGTTAATTTTTTACTTTTATGGAGAAATTAATGATGTAAAATTGTTAACTTTAATTTAAATTTTCTATACTTATATTTCTTCCCTAAAATTAATTTATTTTACTTATAATCTAATTACATGTGACATCTTCTTTAATAATGGTTGTTTTTGCTTCTCTAACTTAAAAAAATAAAAAAATGATCTTGTGTGTGTGTGTGTGTGTAAGATATAATTTTGACAAATAACTGATTGCAAATATGAAGGGAATATAATCATATATGCATCGAGAATTCGTGATTGTGGGTGGTGGACCAGATTCGAGGGCTAATTATAAATTCTCGGAAATAATAATATATATACAAATAAAGTTCAGGCACAAAAGTGGGTCGTAATTATCTGTATATAAATTAAATAGAACCCATCTCAATGTCTATCTCTTTTCCTCAAATAGAACAAACTGCATGGTTATTGAATAGCATTTGGTGATAGGAAACGATGATAAAATAATGAGATTGGAAGATAATTGAATGGCATTAGGTTCTTTGTTATTGATTTTTTTAGCTAGATATGCATTATTACGTGAATAGTAAAATTTTATTTTATTTGATCCACAATTTCATTTATTATTTTCTTAACAGTATATCTCTGATCTATCTGCATGATTTAAAAATCATGATTTATTACTACTTCTTTCTTGGTCAGTATTTGCAATAATTAGAGACCACTGTGTAATGCTTTCTCAAAATCATTCTGCCTTTAATAAAAAAACAGAGAGAATGATGCGGTTCAAATAACTTTTTTAAAATTACTCCCCTTCCCTAATATATAAGAATTTAGGGTCTGTTTGGTAGTTTGAAACCCAAGAAAGTGGGTTGCAAATAATTTGAAAAGTTAAGGGTAATATGATCATTTACATATATCTCGGGCCCACAAGTTTTCTCTCTCCATCTCACACTTATCGTGGGCCCACAAACTTTACCCTCTCATCATTACCCCTACTTTCCATCTCTTACCCTTTCCAATTCTAATTCTTTACTTTCTTTCTACCTACCAAACACACTCTTAGATGCTAAAACACTCTTTTAAGTAACATATAAAGTTTAGTTGGATGTATAGAGTTAATTATTTTTTCAATGTTACCTCTATTTATTATGATACTATTGAGAGATAAAAATATGAAGGTATCAATAAATATGAAAGAGAGTTAAGTGTAAAATAGGAAAGACACATTAAATTATGAGAGAATATAAGAATGAATTCTTATATTTTGGACCAAAACTATTTGAATTTGGACTTTTACATTGCAGAAGAGAGTGAGTATGTATCTGCATAAAATAATGTAATTATAAGATTCGTTTTGATCGCATACAAAAGAAAAATTTAATATGAACCGTTTACAGTTTTATAATAATAATAATAATAATAATAATAATAATAATAATAATAATAATAATAAAAATCTTCCTACAACAACAATAATAGGGGATTTGCAGTTTAGTCCATGGTAAGGGAAATTAATACTGGAAGGTTCCAATACATTCCAAAATAATTATAAAGTCCCAGGGGCCTTTTCCTACAATTGTTTGCTTAACTTCAATGACCATTTTGCCCTCATTAAAGATGGTTGTCATCTCACTGGTCCCTACAGGGGACTATGCTTTCATCTTATGAGGGCAAAATGGTCATTGAACATAAGCAAATAATTGCAGGAAAGGGCCCCTGGGACTTTATAATTATTTTGGAATGTATTGGGACCCTTAACAGGGACTAAACCGCAAATTTCCCTTGTTACTCTGCATCTGTGAAAAGCTCTCTCATTATCACTAAATGACAAAACCTTTAGCGCTTCTTAAAAGTAAACCTTTGTGCTTCTCAGAAAAACCACGTCATCGCGTAATGGAAGGCTTCCTCTGCAGAGGACTTCCACTGCAGAGGAGGCAAGCCAGATCCAAGATTTTGACTGGAAAGAGGTCGAACAAAATCTCACAAGAAATGTGAGTATGCGAGTGAAACTTGTTGCCTGCTTAGCTTGGCTAAACTTGTAATTTAATAACGAAATCCACAGCATATTCCATATATATCAACTCGTGGTCGTTGCGTTTATTTGACTAATAAATATACCACATAAGGGTAACAGTTATGAGTGAATGAAATGAGAAGAAATAAAATAATACCACATATTCTTCTTAGTGCACCTATAAAAAGCAGGCCAAACTACATTGATCAATCAAAGCATTATATTCAAGAGAAAACATATACTAATCCATGAGTGAGAGATTATTAAGATGGAATCAGAGCGTGCTATGATGATGAGGCTTCTTGATGAGATGGAACCTGCGGATGGTTCTATGATACTAAAGATGATGCAGGAGAATGAGGCTCATGACCAGACGGATCTACAACCCCCCGCAGGCTACAGCGGCAATAATAACTGCAACTCTGGCGCTGTTTCCCGCATCATCCGTGGGTTTAGGTCTAAACCTGTCATTTTTTTGTTTCCATGGTATAATCCTTATTACAACCAAGGGGGCAACTTCGTTCGCAATGGCAATGATTCTCGTGGCAACCGCAACGGCTGCATCGTTATAAACCAAGAAGGCCCTGTTCCCCCCCATAGAATTTAACATATCATTCAACATCATCTGCATGTATGTTGAGATAAAAATTAATCATCTCCCATCTTTAATAATAATATAAGGACAATGACATTATTTTACCCTTCAAGTAACCACCCTTAATCATTAGGCACCCTAAATTAATTAAAATGGTCCAATTTTCTGTTGATTGGACAGACTCACCAATGACCGTCGTCCACGTGTCAACATTATATTCGTCGGAGGCTAAAATTAGACCACTTTATTTACTTCAAGGGTGAAATTGTACATGGTGTTTATTTAGGGTGTCCAATGGTACAGAATTGTTACTGGGCAAAATAGTATCATTGACCTTTATATAATAAGATCTAGTTTGTGGTGCAAAGCAGGTAGTATGCAATACTGATAGACAGGGCACTGGATCTATTTTGATTATTGGTTTGCTCTTTGATTATAGTGTGTGGGGGCTGTGTAGCCAGCAGGATTTCTCATCCTTCTCTCTCATGTTATTATTCCAAAGTCCTAATGATACACACATTTCAATTAAATAACAATTGATTTTTTTTACATGTCTCTTGTGCCATGGGAAATGCACTGCCCTATTCTCTAATACTGTCTTTAACACCCATTATAATAACATCTTCACATCTCAAATATTTTCCCCAATAGATCATTATAATTTTTTTTACTTTGTGCGTGTCAGTCTCTAAAACTCGATTAGTAAAATGAACATATAGTAATTTCTAAAGGTTGGTGACTTGGTGGTGCGCCTCTATTGTACCCGTCTCTAATAATAAGTTTAAATGGTATCTGTTTACTACCTAGTAAAATTTATGTGAAGGGGAAAATCTCTGCCATGGAGCTTGGGTGTCGAAAAAGTGAAGAAAATGGAATAAGGTTAAAGGAAATGGAAGATGAAGATGATGTGGTGGATGATGAAGATGAAGAGTTTTGGAGTGGGTGTGGTGGAATTAGTGAAACCAACCCCCAATTTGTGTTTTTAATAGTGTAGGAGTCGAGTTTGGAGTTCTTTTGATTGTTAACCCGAATCTGGTTTTTATTTTTCTGATAAATCGCGTTTTGATTGCAGCCATCACTTTTGTTGCCAACCATTTTTTTCTTTTTGTTTGCTTGGCTGCAGCCAGCACTATTCCTAAAGGAAAGATTTATATTATGTACTTAAAATAATTACACAAAAAAACCATTGGAGCTTATAAAAAGTATGTACAAGCCGGAGTAGCATTTATCTTAAGTTAATTACTAAAGGAAAAACTTCTATTAAGAAACGGACTATTTCTAGAAAATCCTTTAAAAAACAAAATAAGTTAATTATAAATTAATTTACTTAATTTTTTCCCTTTAAAATAGTTTATTTTACCTCAAAACTAATGAATAATCTAAAAATATATCAAATATGTCATCATTTAATAACTTATTTTGCAACCTTAATCTCTCCAAAAAAAAGTCAATTAGGTCCTATATTTAGGACCAGAGGTAGTATATTTTTAGACTATTCATTAGTTTATAGGTAAAATAAACTAGTTTAAGGGAAAAAATTAGGTAAATCAATTTATAATTAACTTATTTTACCTTTTTAAGGATTTTTCAGAAAAAGTCAATTAGGTCTTATATTTAGGACCGGAGGGAGTATTCGAAATGAATGCAGAAGTATTCATAAGGATTATTATTACTATTAAGTCATCAGAGCAAATTATTCAAGGGCAGGCTGGAGATGATTACATGCATAATGATTCATATTTAATCAATTCCTGCTTGTATGAGTGGAGGTGTCAAATGAACCAAAGATAATGGAACCATTTCCGTTGCCGGTGCTAAAGCCAGTATTGTTTATAAGACCTTTTATGTTCTGTGTGCCGGTGTTGCTGAACCCCGGTACTGCCGCCGTGGGCCTTCCCTGAGTAGCGGTGGCTTGTAAATAATTGAAAATTAAGGGGTAATATGGTCATTTACATATATCTTGGGCCCACAAATTTTCTCTCTCCATCTCACACTTATCGTGGGGCCACAAACTTTACTCTCTCATCATTATTCTTACTCTTCATCTCTAAAATTTTCCATTTCTAATTTTTAACTTTCTTTATCAGATGGTTTCATTTCATTTGACACTTTCAGCGAACAAATGTCAATCCAATCTATAGTTCCGCCTTTTCCGGTTTTATTTTTGGCCGCAACAGTCCAATCAAGTAATGTTGAAGAGCATGTCAAATGATGATGCCTCAATTACGACCACTGTTGGTTTTGGGTTTTAGCCTTTTAGGCACGGTTTTAGCCTTTTAGGCACTGGAATTACTGGCTATTATAAATAATTTGATGATTATTAGATTCTATTAGGGTGGATCGTTGATATACCTTTTTTCTTATACAGATATAAAGATCGGACATAATTAGGATTGAGTAATAACTTTTACAGATTTATTCATTGTCGATTAATATTGATAACGTCCAATTAATCAATTTATACTAAATACAACTTGACCTTTAAATTTTAACTCAATTTTGATGCTGGTTCCTTAATTTTAAAGTACCGTCGTTTTAGTCGTCCTTTACTCAAGCTTTTATTTTAATTTATGTCTTGATCCTTGAAATTTAGGTTAATGATATTGGTCTTTTAACTTTGTGTTTTTTATAAAGACCTTTGCATTGGTCCCTGATTTATTTAAGTAATTTTGTAAAGTTTAGGAATCAAAACAAAGAATATTCGGAAATTCAAGGATCAAAATTATTGATTTCAAAGTTCAAGAATCAATGCTTGAAGTCGACTGAAGTTTACGGATCAAAACTAAAAGTTACTAAAACTTTAAGGACCAAAAATCATATTATCACATTAACCTATTAACTTTTTAATTTCTATATGTCCATTATGAACTATGAAACTAAAAATAATGAGCAATTATATAATGAGCAATTATAAACCTATGTGTATGTACAAGTTTTAGAAAGACAAAATTACATAATTTTTCAATAACACTAATGGAGCAGATTTTATTCTAGCATGGTATTGATAAAAAAAAAATTCTAGCATGGTATAACATTTAGGGCATTGGTTTTGATAAACCCAAAAACTAATCTATTTTTTTAAGTGAAAAAAGTATTCTACTATTCAAAGACGACAGCTTCTGTTACTCAACATGTCTAATTAAGTAGTAATAAATAATTCAATAGAAAATAAATTAAGAATAGTTAATCCGATCATTATATTCCTAAATTCTTCACAGTTCTATGAAGTATAGATGATGCCTTCATTTAGTAGTCTATCTTCTTTTAATTTTCATATATTCTATAAGAATTTAACTTGAAATAAAATTCAAAGAAGGTATCATATGCTCTTATTATTGAAAGGAACAAAACATAAAAAGGTCATCATTATTGAAGGCTCTGAAGCATGTGAATAATAAATATTAAATTATTTATGGTGCTAAAGGAAAAAATAATGATCGATCGGAGCCCAATAATTTATTCAAAGTTTTCTATCTCTAATTTGATTCCCAACGAAGACATTACACTCTTCGTGACGTAATTTTCGTTAGTGTAGCAGGTTTCAAAACATTGTGTCACCTTCAAGGTCAGCACTATGGCTTGGTTGTAAGAGGGATAATTAAGGAGTTTTTGGGGTCGTCTAGAGTTTATCATCACAAGAATATTTATATAAACCGAGACAAAAATGCTCTCCTGTATTGACTTACATCCTCGTATAACCATATGTACATAAATAATGAATCACAATTTATAAACTATTTTTAGATTTTCTAATTATCAGTTCAAAAAAACTTTCCAATTAACATTTCAAACAATCCTCTTCTCTATATAAAATGAAAGTGAATGAAAAATGTGGATTATTGACTTTCCTATATACTCCCTCTGTTCCTAAATATAAGATCACTTTGGGGAAGTGGATAAGTTCCTAAATATAAGATCACTTCCTATTTTATCTCAAGTTTTGCCCAAACTACCCTTATACTCCCTCTTTTTATTGAAAACCCTCATCCTTTTAAAGTTAAGTAATTGAGGGGATTTTGGGAAGATCATGTAATTTTATTGTCTTCCTTAATCTCCTCAAATTAACCAAAGTGATCTTATATTTAGGAATGGAGGGAGTATGTCTTATCCATTTTCCTCCCATTACCGCACAAGTCTTACCCGCATGCCACCTCCAATGCCTTTCGCATAAATTAAGAAAATTTTAAATATAATTAATTTTGTCATTGAATTTGATAATTTTTAAATTTACCCAACTTTGATATCCACTGTATTATATAAAATAAAGTCAACAAATAATAAATAAAAGATAAAACTGTAGTACAATGCAACATACATCCAAACTGTGATAAGGTGCCCTTATGATCAAATAAAATTTTCTCTATCTATTATATAAATACAATAAGGGGAATCTATTCTAAACATGTTTATTATTATATATATTGTCCTGTGTATTTTTTCCAAACGTGTATTGTCAATATGAAAACTATCAAAACAATCAATTGCGAGTAAAAGAATGAGAAAAGCAGTCAGAGAATGAATATGTACAGCAAAACGTGTCGCAAGCTCTTTGCAAACTTTTAAATTCATAATGGTGGAATACATATTCTACAGTAGTGACACATTCCATCAACCGAGCTAACGGTCGGTTAAACGTATATATGCATTATTTTTTAAATATATACACTGTTATTCAATAATTATTCGTTCTCAAATTTAGTTCACTTTTTTCAGTAAAAAATATATAAACTAAATAAATCACTTAATTATTATATTAGATGAGATGTTAGTTTATAATTAAACAAACTAGTCTAAAGAAAATATTTAGGCTAATCAATTCAACTAATGTATTTAGTTTCCTTACGACTCTCCAATAAAAAGCCGACTAAATTATATAATTTTAGTAGTATAATTCAAATAAGGTTGTCTCAATTATAAATAGAGGGAATACCATTAATTTTCTTCATCAATAATATGCTAAATGGAATTCAAATTACAATTTTTACTAGTGATTATCTCGATTATAGATATTATTATTAAATATGTGTATGCATTGACAATTGAAATTTAAGTAAAATATTCTAAATTTCTAGAGGTTGCATTGAAGGAGCATAAGCTATATTTGAGTTTTTTTAAAAAAATTATCTAAATAGGGTATACAAGTTAGTTATAAATTGATTTGTGTGGATTTCTTTTTAAATTAATTTATTTGATTTATATAATAATATATGTCTAACAATACAAATAATTGTATATAGTTGGGTGGCGATTAGAATGATGGCCAATCGGATTGAGTGAGAAAGATACCATAAAGCTTCTCGTTGAAGAAAGTGAATGGCAGAGATTCTTGTTAGGACATCTATAAAACACAGACTAAGCAGGTGAGAGGAGACACATATACATAGATCAATCCATCAAAGCTTGTGAGAGAACATATCATATCCGAGTGAGATAAAATGGACGCGGAATTAGCTGCCTTGAGAAGGCTTCTAGGATTGACCCAAGAGAATGAGGCTCAGGCGAGCAGAATCGCTGGCGGCTACAACAGTGGGGTTCAAGGCGCATTCACTAACAATGGATCAGGAAGTCAGCAATTCAGAGATGTTAACTACAATAGTGGCGCTTATGCTGGCAACCGCTACTCAAATCCTGTCTACCACAACAATGGAGGCAACTTTGTTCACAATAATGGATTTGTGCATGGCAACGGCAATGGATGCATTGTCAACAATGGAAGCCCCGTTCCTTACAACAAAAACTAACATTACTAAACCAATATATCTATATACATAAATAAGGAATAATGAGTAATTTATAAGAACTTTATGATTGAAACTAATATACTAAAGGTGGTTATTGCTGCTAGCTAGCCAGACCTTAATTATTGTGTGTTCGAGTGCTGTG
This sequence comes from Mimosa pudica, assembly GCA_029929735.1. Classification (NCBI taxonomy): domain Eukaryota; kingdom Viridiplantae; phylum Streptophyta; class Magnoliopsida; order Fabales; family Fabaceae; genus Mimosa; species Mimosa pudica. The sequence goes on along the minus strand of JAKELP010000016.1, from coordinate 6,161,905 downwards.
TATGCTTTTGCTCTTTGTAAGCATGATCAGGAGGTTCTTAGCTTCATCCTCCTCTTTCAACTTAATATTCATAATAATAACTTTCTGTTATTTATATTGGTGTGTCTTTGTGCTGTGCATGCGGTGTGAAGAATCTTTGTTTTACACTGACTGACTTTGATGGAGGAAAATTGGGGGAGGGAGTTTGTTTCATTATTCTTTCTCTAACTTTCATCCCCTGTAATTACATACAAAAATTAAACTAAATCAACCTTAACAATCCAGATTAGCGAGGAGCACATGCTATGCTCATCACTGATGAGCTTCCCCGTTAATGATTAAAAATATGTGCAATCCAACTTGTGTTTTTTTATATATAATGAGGTTAACTTTTTTGGCTGTTCATTATTACTTAAAATTTCTAACATATTTCACATAAGCAAAGGAAAATCTTAAACTTCATTAATTTAAACTTAAAATTTATCAACTTTCACTACTACAAAAAATTGATATTGTGCCGTTTTTTTTATAAATAATTGTGCCGTTTTGAAAGTGTTACAACAGCCTGCGTCACAATAGGTCTTGAAAAAACGGCACAATAGTATGCACTTATTGTGACACTTTTCCTCATTAAAGCGTCACGATATCTTAACATATTGTGGCGCTTTCCCACAAATAATGGCACATTATGGGTTCTTTTTTTAAATAAAATTAATTTAATGTAACGTAAAGTAGACCTATCGTGACGCTTTTACTTACAAAATGACACAATATGTTTTTTTTTCAATAGTAAATGTGACGTTTTACACATCTAATGTCACAATAAGTAAACTTATTGTGACATTTTTCCTTATTAAATGACACAATATATTTTACTCTTTTGAGATCGAATAGGCCAAATGTGACGTTTTTATCATTTGAGAAAATGACACAATAAAAATATGATATCTGCATTAATTCAAAAATTACGAAAGCAATTCCAATACATAAACAGCTAAAATTAATATATCCAAAGAAATCAAATGCATCAAAAGCAAAATTCAAGTTCAAAACCTAAAAACATGATAACTGTAAGCAAACTAATGTCTTGTAATAAAAAAAAGTTAGCAAACTAATGTCTATCATTTGTGCGACAAAAGTGGGTAAACATAGCCACACCATTCTTCAATCAAATCATTAATTGCTTGCTTTGACAACTGGTCACAACAAACATCTTCATAATACTGCACAAAAGTCTTATGTCTGTTAAGCTAACATGAAATCAAATATAATAAATCCACAATCAATAATATATGTGTGTGTATATATATATATATATATATATATATATATATATATATATATATATATATAATTGAGTATTGAGTAATATGCAAAACTCACAGTAGAAGGAACGAAGTTTTGATCATGAGTTACAACATCCTTCATGAAACGCATGATGTAATACCCACAATCATTGGAATTCGGTTGGAAGGGGCACTATAACAAAAACATAAAACATTATATCAAAACAATATTAAACTAGTTTAGTTTGTTTTAAAACCTTGAGTTAACCATTGAATTAAAAACCTTGACTTTTTGCCATTTATATGAATTTATCGGGTCGGAAGGTTTGTTGACACTCAATCCTTGAGAGCGACGAAAAAGAGTCAATGCACTGAAAATGAAACAAATAATTAAAATAATCAACTTATAAATTAGTTTTGATTTATAAAATCACAAATAATATTATTGTCGACAAGCCCTTACTTATTGAAGGCGAATAATAAATTCCGATGCTCTAATGGTTTACCATGTCGAGAATCCAAAAAGTGAATCACAGGACCTTTTTGAGCCATAGGATTGATCACAATCAAAACCCAATGATTCCTACAAATGTAAAAAAGTTATGCAATATGTATGTATATAATTATTGAGAAACATAAAATGGAATCAACAAATAATAAATTCTTATAGAATTTTACCCTGTATTAACTGGAGCTAAGAATAATGTCTTCTTTGATGCTCTTTTTGAAAAAATATCCTTGATATCCTTGGATTGAGTATGAATATCTGTGGTTTCTTGTTGTGCTACCAAATATGGGCTCATAAATACAAAATTCACTTGTTTACTATTATTCAACACATCATGATATAAATGCCTGCATACCAAATATACAATATTTCTATTTGTTCAATTCAAAAATTGTCACATTAAATATCTATCTTATATATAAAGGGAGGGATAAAAGCAGGAATTTTAAGAAGCCACGTAAGCACTTTCTCTCTCCATCTATTTACATTAGGTAACCACCCACTCACTCCATCTATTTTTTAGAAAAAAAACTGCATATAACCACATTCTCTCTCCATCTATTATAAACTATTTCGATAACCTACTATTTCTCATATTATTCTTACTTTTGACACCAACTAAACGTAACTTATGAAACTACCCACACACCCACTAACACTTTGCCCAAAAATAACTACCGACTAAGAAATTGATTTTCTATTTTTTATCATACAAAATTGATTTCTATGAAAAAAAATTTAGTGAAATTTATTAAATTTTGACTAATATTATTATATTTTATGGTATATTTTTTATCAAAATAAAAATGGTATCAGAATTATGTAGTTATGTATAATATACTCCGCGTATTGCGCGGGTTGATACTAGTTACCACAAATGGAATTACATACCTGATCCAAATATTGATGGTGGAGGCACTAAGCCATTTGTTATTAAGCACTTCTTCAATGATAATGGTACCATCTTTTTTCGTGTGTCCAGCTATAAACAACTCATGACGTGGTAATTGATCAACTTCTAAGTTCTTTTCCACAATCTGTCAATACAAATGTATCAAATACATAAATTAATCATAAAAATATGACTTTAAGATTTTTAACAAATCATTTAAAACTTACTATTTTTTGCTCCAACTGTGATAGCGGTTTTCGTCCATGACAATATCGGTAGTCCACAGTGTTAGCAGATTGACGATTTGTATCACTCATTTTCTTAAACTTCGGTGTTTTACAAGTTTCCAGAAAAGAATCCCAATGTTCTTGAGTGATAACGCCTTCATATGTAGATGGGGGTGTTTGGATAATCTCCCCATCAGCATCATTAATAAAGTATTTCACCAAATCAGAACGAAATTTTTTCAAAAGTCTTCCAGCCTTCTCTAACACCCACTTCTTATGAGTCTTATCTATTATAAACATTGACTGTAAAAATAAATTATATTAAATTAACCGGTTACTTTTTCATCATAAGGAAACCAATCAATTTATAAATGACATACATATATAAATACATATAGGCTTACCATAATCTCTAGCCAAATCAATTCACCATGGATTTTCTTTGCACGTCTCCAATCTTTAAATGTAATTGGAACATTTTCACGAACAGTACTCCCAATGAAACTTACAAGGTCTTTAGCATGAGGCCCGATTGGTTGACCCTTCACATTCCACTCAAGTGATAACTTTATTCGTTTACTTCTAAGTTTCACCAGCCTTTTCATAATTGTTCTACCACGGGTTATGTTCCGCTCAAATTTTGCTTTACCTTCGCTCAAATCATTCAGCGAGCTAGGTGGCGATTCATTGTCATCTTCACCTTCATGTGTTATATTCATGATCCTATAAAATGATAAAACAAGAAATAATTTTAGTTATATGGAGATAGTGATGGGAGTGTAACTGAAATAATTCATAGCATAAAAAAATAAACATACATATGCAAATCAAAATGATGGCCCTCTCTTACGTTTCCTATGAGACTTATAATCTATAATTGTTTGGTTCCTATTTTGTGTTGGAGGTAAGATTTTTGTCGAGCAAAATTCCTTCTTCATGATCATGTCTTATGTACATATGTTCATTTTCTTCCTCATTCTCTTCAACATCTAAGTCTTCAGAAAGTAATGTCTCGAAGGAATGATGTTCTTCTATCAGAGTCATATCTTCACTACTTTCATCATCAACATGTTCAACATAATTTTTGTTCGACTGCATCACAATTGACCAATTCTTCTTACTAGGATCTGCAATGTAAAATATTTGTTCTGCCTGTGATGCTAAAATGAAAGGATCATTCTTATAACCAATTTTAGAAAGGTCAACTGATATAAACCCAAATTCATCTATCTTTTGTCCACTATTGTTGTTAACCCACTGGCATTTGAAGACAGGAACCACGAACATGGTATAATCTAACTCCCAAATACATTCAATCACACCAAAGTATGACATTTGCGCATATGTAGGATTTGTATCTTTTGCACTAGATCTATGCAATGCCTCGGCAACTAGTGTAACTCCACTATTCTGCATCGTACTCTTTTCATCATGTTCTTTTGTATAGAATGTATAACCATTAATTGCATAGCCAGTATACGAAAATCCATGTACCTTAGGCCCCTTCGATAGCCAATACACTCTTTCACAAATTGATGATTCACCATCTGCCTCAACTTGCTGGCAAATGCGTATATTAAACCATTTTATGAAATGTCTATTATGCTCCTTAGTAATAAAACTTTCATTTCTATCATAGTGCATGTCTCGAAGAATTTTTTTGTGTTCTTCGACAAATGGTTCAACCTCAGGAGTGTTGTGAAGAATGTACAAGTGAGCTTGCTCTCTATCAACACTCAACATGTTTTTTATATTACATCCACTTATTCCTTCCCCCATTAAGCGCCCATCATGACGAGACTTCGGCATACCAATAGGTTCAACATTTGATAAGTAATCAGCACAAAAATCACATGCTTCTTCAATGATGTATTGCTCAGCAATGCATCCCTCTCGTCGATATAAATTTTTAACATATCCCTTTAAAATCTTCAAAAAACGCTCAATGGGATACATCCATCTCAAATAGATTGGGCCACACATTTGAACCTCTTTTACCAAGTGTACAGTAAGATGAACTGAAATGTCAAAGAATGATGGGGGAAAATACATTTCAAGTTCACACATAATACAAACAATCTGCTTTTGCAAATCTTGCAACTTTGTTGCATCAATCACTTTACTACAAATGCACTTGAAGAACATACATAGTCTAGTGATCGTGCTTCTCACTTTCTTAGGTAGAATGCATCGTATACCGATTGGTAAGAAATTTTGTAATATAACATGACAATCATGAGTTTTAAGATTCTTCAACTTTGAATCATCCATGGATACGAGGTTCTTTATGTTTGAAGAGTAACCTTCTGGAACTTTGATTCCATTTAAAAACTCACAAAATGTTCTTTTCTCATTCTTGGAAAGAGTGTAAGCTGCTGGAGGTAAATAAATGTACTGCCCTTTCTCGACAGGCGCTAGTTCTTTTCTAATTCCCAATTTGAGCATATCTAACCTTGAATTGACACTATCCTTACTTTTTCCCTTCATATTTAGCAATGTGCCAATTAAGTTATCGAAGAGGTTTTTTTCAATATGCATCACATCAAGAAAGTGTCTAACATATAAGGATTTCCAATACGGGAGTTCAAATAATATGGATTTCTTCTTCCAACCGCTTGTCAACACTTTTTTAGCAAAAGGCTTACCAAAAACAACCTCTAACGTTTTTACCTTATCAAAAACCTTAACCCCAGGCAACATTCTCGGTGGTATGCCTTCTTCTGAATTCCCGTCAAAAGTATTTTTCCACTTTCTCCAACGATGTTTTATCGGCAAGAACCTTCGATGTCCCATGTAGACATTTTTATTACAATGATCTAGTCGCATCGAATGAGTCTCATCTTCACATATAGGGCATGCGCCATATCCTTTGATGCTATATCCAGACAAATTGCCATATGCTGGGAAATCATTAATCGTTCCGAATAACATGGCTCTCAGTTTAAAATTTTCTTCCTTAAAGGCATCATGAACCATCTCACCCGTATTCCACATATGCTTTAGATCTTCAATTAAAGGATCCAAGTACACGTCTATATCATTGCCGGGTTGCCTAGGCCCAGAAATTAACATTGTAAGCATCATATATTTGCGTTTCATAATCAAATTCGGGGGAAGATTGTATATCATCAAAATGACAGGCCATATACTATAAGTACTTCTCTGAACTCCATGCGGAGTAATTCCATCTGTTGCTAGTGCAAGTCGTAAGTTTCTTGGTTCTTCACCAAATTCAGGGTACTCAATATCAATTTTGTTCCATTGAGGAGCATCTGCAGGGTGCCTAAGCTTGGTGTCTTTAATTCTTTCATCTGTATGCCATGTCAAAAGTTTCGCAATCTCTGCATTACTAAACATACGCCTGAATCTTGGAATGATTGGAAAGTACCACAAGACCTTTGAAGGACTATTGTTTTTCTTTCCATATCGTGATTCGTTGCATTTAGGACACTTATCTAATGATGCATATTGATTCCTGAATAAAATACAATCATTTGGACATGCATGTATTTTCTCATAACTCAGACTAGTGGCGCGAAGAACTTGCTTTGCCTCATATGTACTTGAAGGAAGCACATTTCCTTCTGGAAGTATATCTCGTAGGAAGGCAAGTAGTGCAGTGAAGCTTGCATCACTCCAACTATATCGCATTTTCAAGTTATATAACTCTAACACTGCACGTAATTTTGTATACTTGGTGCACCCGACATACAACGGTATGTCTGCATCACTCTTTAGTTTTTGAAACATTTTAGGGTTCTCTGTACCTATCACATTCAACATTTCTTCAAGGTCGTCACTATCATAAGATATGTCTGTGTCAAACACATTTGAAGTGCCACTTGTATTGTGTACCTGTTCTTCGCATGCATCTTCATAAGGCTCACCATGTTTTGTCCATCGTGTATAAGATTGATCAATACCATAGCAAACTAAATGACCCAACAAGTCAAGAGGGCTAAGACTCTTTCCATAACAGCAAGACAAGCAAGGGCATATAATTTTGTTAGGATTTTTGGCATGATCAGTTGCAAATCTAATGAACTCTTTTGCTCCATCTAAATATTCCTTTGAACATCGATTAGATAACATCCACTTGCGATCCATCATTCTAGCCTAGCCACTAAAGGAAATTGAAAAGACACGTACAAGAATCTAGTTAGGTAGCTACCTTTTAATATTATTGACACATACAAGAATCTAGTTGTCACATTTCTTGATTTTAATTCATTTATGATATACATAAAAGCTGTAAAATATAATGAATATAAAAATTGATGTGGCTCAAAGTTTCAAAATTGAACCCAGTATGTGTATGTGTGTGTGTATTGTTGACCATCTCAAGTTTACAAGTTCCAATGTTTGTTTTATTGTGTGTGCTTCAAGTACTGCGTCTATGATATGAATCCCAATTCTACAGTCATTTCTTTTTTCAAGAGTTTCGTGACCATCATCATATTCACGTGTACTACACATTCTATATTATTCTAAGCTTAATCCACACATAACCTGATAAGCATGCGTCCGGATCCAGGCCATTTGAATTCTTAAAATTGATACAAGAAGTCAACATAAGAAAAATAAAAAACCTTAAAGCACGGTTCCACCTAATTCTTTGATCTGACACATAGCGGTGCAATAAAATTGAGAATCGAAACAGACTATTTGAGGCAAAATCTATGGTAACTCCTTTAACAACAACGCAAAAAATGATGGTTCAGAAGAATCCAACATGCACAGCCTTAGTCACTATAATCGGGTGGATTTGGGGGTTATGGGAAAGTAATTTAAAGAAGATTAAAGAAACTTACAGAATCTTGAGAGAAATCTGGAACTAACAAGTTGAGAATCAAGAGTTTGAGAGAAAAAATATAGTCTTCAATGGGCAAGAGTTGAGCAAGAGTTGCAAGCACATTATTGTGAGGGGTGAATTTAACTAATTTCACCCACGTTTTATTTTATGAGAATATGAAGGCACGTTATTTTTATGATCAGCACGTTATTTTAATGGAATTTGTCAAATTAGAACGTTATTGTGACTTGATTTTTTTAAAAAAATTAAATATATTAATTTTCATTCAGAATAAATATATCACAATATCTATCTTTTTTTAAGCACAAATATCACAATATCTATCTAAAAATAGAATTTTTTTCATTTCTTTTTAAAGAATTAAAAAAATCTTTTAGTTATTTTATCACAACAAATTTAAAAATAAGCCTCTGATTTTTTCGTCTATGAAAAATATATTTATATTTATATTTTTCTAAAAATATTAAACATATCCGTAAAAAATTTTCACGTTTAGTAAGCACCATGGGCCATGGCACAACAAAATTTTATCATGGTCCATCTTAAATATTTCTATATCTAACTAAGTTGCTTAAATATATCTATCTAAAAAAGTTTATTCATTAATTTAAACAAAATACATGAAAATAAAAAACTATTAATAGTGCGTTGTTTTATTGAAAACAAAATTTCAGACCAAAAAAAAATTGAAAACAAAATGGTCACAATAGTATCAATACTTTTAAATCTTGAAGTGTTGTCCGTGTAATTTAAAGTAAACAACATAGAAATTTTTATTTTTAAAAAAAGTAAATATATTTATGTTTTTTAGTCAGAATAAATATATGCTGATCAAAAAATTTATCTAATTCTATTTATTTATTTTATATTTTAAACTCCTTAAATCCTTGTTTTTCTAACAAACTTGCATCAATTTCATTCAACCATTCCACGTACAGTTAGATGAGTTAACTTTCCAGAATTCCCTATTAATTTTTGCTGCCATTTCACTTACCATTATTGGATCAGGATCTTTGTGTTTAAATACTTTTTCATTGCGTTGTTTCCATATGATCCATAGGTAACAACATATGAGGGAGATTTCACATTTTTGCAAGCCAAATTCTTCATCTGTGATATCAATCCACCATGCTTTGAAATTATTAATAGACATACCATCCACCCTGGCACCCAAAGAGCTAGCAAACCAAACACATCTTGTCAAGAATAAATATATCTATCTAAAAAACATTTATTCATTTGTTTTTAAAAATTAAAATCAAATGCTAGTATTTAGCTATTTTGTTACTTGAAAATAACTAAAATTTATACTATACCCAAAAAGTAGCCATGTTTTTTGCAACAAACCAAAACCAAAGCTTATACATTCATTTATGGAAGAATTCATTCATTTAGTTAAAATAAATCTTTTTTTGAACTGAATTTAACTAAAACAAATCAAAACCAAATGTAGTGCCTTTTTTTTTGCAACTAACAGTGCACAATAGTATTCATTTTTTTTATTTAAATAGAATCAATAAATCATACATAAAGTGTCGTTTTGTTAATTGATGGCACGATAAGGAAAAATATAGTTTTTGTGCCGTTTTGTTAAGTAATGGTGCGATAAGGAAAAATATAATTTTTTGTGCCGTTCTGTTAAGTAATGGTGCGATAAGGAAAAGTATATTTTTTGTGCCGTTTTGTTAAGTAATGGTGCGATAAGGGAAAGTATATTTTTTTGTGCCATTTTGTTAAGTAATGGTGCGATAAGAAAACATATAATTTTTTGTGTCGTTTTGTTAACTAATGGCGCGATAAGGAAACATAATTTTTTCGTGTCATTTTGTTAACTAATGGCGCGATAAGGAAACATATAATTTTTTGTGCCGTTTATTTAAATAAAGAGGCACAATAAATATATGATCTTTGGTGTCGTTTTACGGAAAAGCGTCACAAAAAATATATGTTAAACTTCTAGTGACGTTTTTTATAAAAAGTGGCACATTAGCGCTGACATTTTGTGCCGTTTATCAAGCAGAATGTCACGATAACTGGACATAAAACTTCTTGTGCCGTTTCTATTTTAAAACGGCACAATAGTGGCGGCACGATAGACCTATTTTGTAGTAGTGTTTTCAACTTTCACTACAAAAAACGGGGCCCATATCGGCGTTTTATAGGGCCTCGAATCGGCGGAATTTTCCGGCGGAATAGCGCTACGGCGTTATTTATGCACATAGGCGTTTTATAAAACGCCTATGTGAGGTATTAAATAATAATATTTCATACCGGCGTTTTGCAAAACGCCGGTATGTGTTTTCCAAAAAAAATAAAAAACATTTTTCTTCCTGATTGTTTAGAACCAGGAAGAAAAATGTTCAAAAACATAAGGAATAATATGTTAATCCCAAAGTTACATACACATAAAAAATAATATATATAAACATAAGCAATAACAAGAGTAATTCATAAAACATGATACCCAAATATATAAAATCAAAACAACAAGCAATATGTAAAAGAAAAGCAGTAAGATCATATCAACATTATAAAATCAAATATCACCAAAAAACACGAAATAAAAAAATCAGCAAAACTAGCAAAAAAAACAAAGCAACAGCAACATTGAATGAGAGACGAAGAGAAGAAAAATAGAAGAAAACGAGAAAATGAGCAACTTTGCGGAAGGAGGGAGGTGCTATTTATAGGGAACGGAGGTGCGTACCGGCGTTTGGAAAACACCCATATGCATTTTAATATTAAATAATGCATATAGGCGTTTTGCCAAACGCCTATATGCATTATTTACATTAAAATAATGCATATAGGCGTTTCAGGGAAACGCCTATATGCTTTCTAATGCATATAGGCGTTTGGCGGAAACGTCTATATGCATTATTTTAATGTAAATAATGCATATAGGCGTTTCCTCAAAACGCCTGTATGCGATTAAATATTATTTTAATCGCATATAGGCGTTTTGAGAAACGCCTATATGCATTTAGTGCATTTAATATGCACTTAATGCGCAGATAGGCGTTTTTCAAAACGCCGATATGCGCATAAAGTGCATATTAAATGAACGTTATGCACATAGGCGTTTCTCAAAACGCCTATGTGCGATTAAAATAATATTTAATCGCATACAGGCGTTTTGAAGAAACGCCTATATGCGGTTTTCTGAATAAAAAAATAAAAAAAAAACTGTCAGCCCCTCTTTTTTAAATTTTAAAACCATACCGGCGTTTGTTATACCCAAAACGCCGATATGGAAACGCGGGAAAAAAGGCGGGGAAAAAAGGCGGGAAACGCGCGCCAAATTTATTGGCGTTTTCATATAAGCGCTTTGGGAAATACGCCGGTATGCGTCTCATATAGGCGTTTTGGACCAAAACGCCGGTAAGGTTGCGCCGGAATGACCCGTTTTTTTTGTAGTGTTTACCCTTATTTATTTAGTATCTATTAAATCACAAAAATAAAGATCAACACTTACTAAATGAAAGATAAAATTGTATTTTTTATATAAAAGTTAATGACATAACTTATAAATAAGATAAAATAAAGCATTTTTCCATTTCTTATAAATAGAATCAAATGTGTACTTTTTAAGAATAAAAACCTTATCATATCTGAATCTCCTATACCTGTTCTTTTATATATGGTGCATGTTTTTTCCAATTAATTATTTTTAAATATCAAATTATTTTTGACAAAAGTGAAAGATAGAAGATATCCTTTTTTATATTCTATTTAAATTAAAATGTTTCAAAAAGGTTCAAATACTCTGGACCATCAAATCAGATCAATTGAATAATGAGCACCCAAACTTGTTCAATGCATGAGGTCCGTTCTAATCAATCAATCAAATATACTTGTAAAAGACCGTACTCAATCTACCACGTGTCATCAACACATCAATTTAGCAACAAAAATTCCTAAACCCGCATGTATGTGTATGCAAACCTACCACGTGACATGACCACATCAACATAACCAAAAAAATTTTCAAACGCACATATTTTTGTATGCAAAAGCTTTCTAAAAGACCATCCCTATTCCACGTGTCTTTGAATGAATTTGATTGTGTGCATCTGGATTAACTGCAAATTAATATTATTAGTAACCACAAATTAATTTTTTTATAACCACAAATTAATTTCTTTCATCAAATTGATCAATTGATTTAAAAATTGTTTTTAACGTACCAAAACTGATGCCCCTTAGTTTTCTATCATATGAATGAAATAGTATATATATTGCTACATTGCTATGTTTTTTGTCAGTTCATTCCATCCGGATTACTTCCATACACATAGTTTCTTATATTATACGTACATATTGTTGAGGGTTGATTATGATGGATAAAGCAATTTCATATGAAGGCAATGGTGAATATAATTGTGGAATGGTGACAACAACTGATGTTGTCTTATAATAAAATATTTAAAAGTTGGAATATACGAATTTCGGTTCCTTTTTATTACAAGGATAAATTGAAATATTAGGGTTTTTACCATTTATCTCTTATTATAATTCAATTATCTAAATTATAGCTATATTTAAGGATATATATAAGCCCAATTCGAGGTAACTCTTTTAAAAAAATGGATTCAAATGGATTTATAATTAAAATCTCATACTCCAACAACCAAATTCATTTAACATTTTCCACTATTAACCATTTCCATTTAGAATGCTCCAATATGTGATTGCCGCTCGTTTTCAATTTTTTTATTTTAAAAAAACAGTTTAACTGAGTGATGTCTATCGAAGATGGGCTCAAAAAAAAAGGTTGATGGACTAATAGAAAGTTGTGGGTTAAAATTTGGGCTTTTCTCCGATCCATCCAGCTATGTTTGGGCTCTAAAAAATACAACACCATCCATAGTATTACAATTTGTAGTACTGTGAACATAGAGCAAATAATGCTGATGATTTTGAAAATTACCTATAAAATGTACGTGCAAATAAATTTAACGAATTTTCTAATATATAATACTATTTACATGTTTGGATGATGGTGCATTATATAGAATTTACTTTTCCATCATGATTTACTGTGCATGAGGTAAATATATGGTACTATGAATTTTGCTTTAACTTACATGATGTAACGCAAATGGCCCTTACAACACACCCAATTCTAAAATGTTGCTCATACATGTAATGTCAACGGGTCACCGGAAGCACGAACACTGGTGTTGATTGGTCACCAACGGGGATTGATTGATTTATTCTTTTCCTTCCAATATACCTAATGCGTCAAGCCTTCAAGTAGTTTATTGGCTTCACTTCAACATTATTGAGTTGATTTTGACCCTTCAGTCCGTTCAAATTTAAACGGTTCAGCTTGCATGTTTACATCAGATTTCAAAAACCTTTCATACAATTTCTGGGATTCTTTTAAAATTGAAATCAATTAATCCACTGATAAGTGTCATTTCAGTCTTATAAATATAAGACCTATTTACCTATTTATATTATATTAATTAAAGTTAAGTTATATTATTTAAAATCACATAATATTAGAGAAACACTATAATCATACACCTTTATTCTCACCACCGGTACCCTCCTTCTCTCACTTGGTTAATTATTAAGTAACGTCAATATAATAGGGATAAGTTAGGGGAAATTTTAAAAAAAATTAGAAAAAAGCATCATATTTAGATATTTAGGACCAAGTTCTGTATAAAAAAAAGATATCTAGGACCAAGTTCACATTCCTAACTAGGTGTAATATTTAAGACTCAAGGGAGTATTAATTAATACCTATTTGGTTCAATTTTTTATTTAATTAACCACTTTTTTTTTCAAAAATTTAATTAACCACTAGTATCTGTTGGTTTAGCAGTTCTGAATATAGGGATAGGAATTGCGAACGTTCGGGTATAGGCTAATTTCTGTAATGAGTTGTTACACTGTTGTTTAAATGGAATGAAATAGATGTTCTTTGTCCAAAAAAGATTTTCACATTTGTGTGTCAGAGCTCGAGCACAACATATATATCAATGGTTATATAAGTTGTAATAACGAACCCAACACTGTTGGCCAAAAAAAAAAATAACGAACCCACACCAGTCAATCGTCGTCATCGGATAATGTGTAAAGAGTACAAATCTCCCTCACAAGCTAGTACTACCTCCGGTCCTAAATATAGGACCTAGATGACTTTTTTTGGAGAGGTTAAGGTTGCAAAATAGTCTATTAAATAATGACATATTTGATATATTTTTATATTATCCGTTTAGTTTATAAGTAAAATAAACTAGTTTCAGGGAAAAAATTAGGTAAATCAATTTATAATTAACTTATTTTGCTTTTTTTTAGTATTTTTCAAAAAAGTCAATTAAGTCTTATATTTAGGACCGACTAGAGAGAGTATAATTTAACAGATTAAAATTAAACAAGGACTAGCAAAACCAAATGATGAAACCAAGAGATATATATGTAGAGTATAATATAAACTCAAACATAAAAATATGTTACAGAGGCGATATGATAAAGCTCTTATTAATTATTATACTGATTATTGGGCCAGACACAGAAGTGAGAGTGTGTTGTATGTGTTTAACAACACAACGCAAGCTCTTTGTTCACTAGCAGAAGCATTATTGAATATAATTATTAAGAAGAGTGAATCACATAATGTCACCAGATGCAGTAAAACCTCCTTGGATTTTGGCTCCAGTGCCATGGCCCTTGAAGGTACCATCTTGCTTGAGATCACCATGAATGGAGTGAGTCCCTGAATTATTATGGTAATAAGTTGGAACTGGTGTTGACTGTTGATAGTAACCACCGTATTGTGGGGTGGCAACCTGTGGCGCCGCCTGAGCTCCTTGACCATTAATACTCACTGCAAGACCCGCAACACCGTGAATCACACCGGCCATATTGATCGAGTCTAATTAGTAATAAGCTTGTTTTTTATGAGTGATTGTTTTGGGATTATGAGTATAGTGTTCCCTTTTTATAGAATGGTGAAAATGATACGGTTTCGGTTATGGATATACAAGAAAGAATCGCTTGAGTAGTAGTTATGTAACCATCAAGCTATGTGTCCCAAAGAATCTAATGCTGCTGATTTATTGCAAGTGAGGAGGGTCTTTATTATATTGATGATATTTGAAGCAATATTTTCGTGGGAAAGGAATCAGAATTTGTGTTTGTCTTTGACGGATGAAGGTGAAAGTTTTGTCATGGTCAAGGAATTAGGATCTGGAATGTGAAAGCTGATGATATGTAAAAAGAATATGATAATCGATTTCTTTTGTTAGATGGTGGGAGTGGAATATTTTTTTCATTAATTTTTTTTATTTTTAGAATTTTTTTATTTCTGTTAATAATGAAGGAAAAGATAAGGAGGTCTTCCACAAACAATGACAACGTTGAAGATCTATATAGGGGCATACAACTGACCTGCGAATTTCCTTCATTCACAAGAGTTAAAGATCAAACCTCCAACCACTCTGCTTAGGGAACGAGAGTACTAGTCACTTATGCCAACCCACCAAGTTGAAAATTACAATATTACATTACAATGCATCTGATGAACACAAAATGGATAAAAGAGTCGACTCAACATCATTACCATTATGTCATTGTTTGTACTTTGAATATAATGAGAGAGTAAACTAAGAAACAGAAATTGAAAAGCAAGTAGGCAAACGTAAATATTTGTTTTTATTCATGGCTACATAATCCTGTTTTATTTGACCGAACCTTAATTTTAGCAAAACTAATTAAGGAATGGGTAACTTTTCACTTAATGTCGCCGGAAGCAGTGAAGCCTCCTTGAACAGAAGCTCCGGTGCCATGTCCCTTGAAAGTACCATCTTGCTTGGTGTTACCTTCAATGCTTGATGTCCCATAATTATTGTAACAATAATAATACTTCTGGTTAAACCACCACGGTGCCTGAGCTGCTACTGGCGCTGGCACCGCAGATTCAGGAATAGCAGGCACCGGAAGGGGAGCGGTGGGACCGCCCTGGGCATGAGCTCCGATGCCATGGCCCTTGTATTCTCCATGTTGACTGGTGCTTCCACTTATGGTTTGAGAGCTACCAACATTAAGGCCTGCCATTGGTTTTTGTGTGTATGAGTAATTAGATCACTTGTACTAAGGTTTGAATTAAAAGCTGATAGATTTTGTGTTGTTATATCGGCTTGTCATGAAGCAATTTAAAGCTGGTGATGTTCATCCATTATGTTCTTCTGCGGGAAAATCCAAATTGATAGGAAATCTTATATGGGCGGTGGAAGGAAAATTCCTTACATAGACCCCTCCATTATAGACCCCTCCATTATCTGGTTATCCACAAAGTATCACATTCTTTCTAGCTATAATTAGCGGATGTAGGAAAATATCTAGTCCCCACTTGATGAATTATGACTCAAATTTATGCCCAATGAAGGTTGGAGTTATTATATAAATTTGGAAAAACATGAATTGAAAGGAGTAATTCTTCCTAATAGATTCAAATCAGTGGTAATTTTCACACTGGATGTGATTCTTCCGTATGTGATTTATAAAACACACATCAAAGTACATACACATCAAGCTATTGACTATTCCTTCTTTGCTTTATAATTTCTTTCCATCTTCAATGTGTATGAACTGTACTTTGATGTGCGTAAGTTTTAAATTGTTCTTTTTGGGAAATCCACTGTATAGACAAATGTCAAAACTCTTAATTGAGGTTTCTCTCCATTAAACTTCATTTGTTATAGCCCGGGGGGTGTAGCTTGATGATTTGAAGAGGATCCCCAAGGTGTGGATTCCGCCATTTAGCCCAAAGGTGTCAAGTTCGAACCCCGGGAAGTCAGTCACCCCGTTTACGGGAATCCCGGCTGGCGATTCCGGATTAGTCTGCACCCAAAGGGTGTGGGACACCGGGGGAAGCAATTAAAAAAAAAACTTCATTTGTTATAAAATTACATTGGTTATTTAAAATTCCCCAAATACAATCTAACGATTGTTGAGTAACATTTCTTTCACTCCTATTGAATTCAGAATGAAGCTCAGTGTTTCTTAAAATATAATTAACGACATAATTTTATCACAGCGGAGGTGTTCAATGTAGGTAAAGGTTGACAAACCTTAACGTTCTTCACTGAAATGTCTGTTATATATATGAGGGCAAAACGTTGATCTAATAATTAATAATTTTAATTTGGTTAAAAATAATAAATCTATTTTGTGGTGCATAAATAATAACTAACTTTGTGAGCCGGTGCAAAAATAATAAAATTGATACTAAATGTCAATTTGTAGTTTTGTGGAACCTTTCTGATATTATTTTCTTAAGTAAAAGAACCTTTTTACCCCTCACAATTAAAACTCAACCCTAGCGTTTTTGCCCTATATATGATGATCCAAGCAGAATTAAAATTGATGGTAAAAGAAAAGCAGAATTAATATTGAGAAAATTACCTAATTATATATTCCAACGAAAAAAATAGTGTGAATCATAATTTGTCATAGCTAGTTGAAGGCAACAACAAAACTGCAACCGGAATTGAATAGCGATAATAAATGAGAACATGAAAGCACTGTCAATGTCATTGATGATAATGGAAGTAAGTAAGGAGGTAATTATAATAATCAAGGTTTTTGAGCTCCATCGGTAATTATACAATTCCATCGCAAGTTAGCAACGGAAGTTCCGTTAGTGATGTTTGCCACGGATTTGCCGCCTTTTTTTTTTTAAATTTTCCCGCCACTCAAACGCACCACCCCATAAATAAATGGCTCACATTATCCTCAACTAACTGCAAACGCAATTTCTCAACATCGTCGTCAGACGTAATTTCTGAATCTCAACGGCAGAGACAACAGTGAGATTAGACCGAGTAGGGTTGTTATTAAGAGAATCAACTTCTACGTCCATTTTAGTTTTCATTCATTTTAAATCATTCCGTGCACTCTTTTTTTTTTTTGGCTTCAAACACACACACACACACACACACATTTTCTGATTAGCAAGTACTTCTACGCACTATGTAAGGACACTAATTGACTGATTTTTGTGCTGCTGTTTAACACTTTAAATGCATATGCAAGTCAATTTGGCTGTGCTAGAAACAATTTCATGTTTTATTTTCTCATTTAAGTGTGATGTTTATCAGATCAGGGCTGTAATTGTTGCACTTGCACCTGGTGGTGAGGCCTTGTGATGTAACCCTAATCTTCATTTTTTTTAATAGTTTGTATGTGGTGCTATGATAGTGTATATCATCTGTTTGATAGGTCCATGAGTTTATGAATCGCTAATAGCTTACATCACTTGCTTCGCTTGATTTGGGAATTTTATTTTTTTTCAACGCTGATTCTTATAATACCTTTTTCTTCTCTATATTTTCTCTTTATCTAGCTTGCTTGAAATAAGAAATAATAATCTCATGAAATGTGATTCTTATTTGTCTCGTATTCCTCACTGAAGGCTCATATTCATTTGTTTTACCTAGGATTTGTTTTTCTTAGAATGGAAATTCCAGAAAATTGAAGATGGATGTATAATAGAATTGATCCAATGACCAAATGGGTTACATTAGATTTTGAAAGGGGTGTCGAAGAGTTTATCGCATGCGGATCCATTCATTCTCTAGAAGAAGGAAAGATTAGGTGTCCATGTGTGAAATGTAAATGTCAGGCATATCTAATATATGATGATGTGAGGCTACACCTTTATAAGAAAGGATTCATGCAGGACTATTATACATGGACTAGTCATGGAGAAGACTTAAGAGGTTATGATTGGCTTGAGTTTGAAATACCAGTTGGCAAGCGACGAAGTCAACACAAGGCAATGGTGATGGATGTTGGTGGACCCAATTTTCAAGAGAGTGACATCAGCCTTAAGGAATCTTTAGATGCTAAATCTGATGCTCCTTCACAATTAAATAATGATGACTTGTGGTTGCAAGCCTTAGGTGGTAGAAACAAAAAAGGCCGTCTCTATGGGCTCGGCTCTCAGAATCAAAGTGTTTCTGACTCATCTTCTATCAACTCAAGATGAGTCAATAATACATATCAACAACTACATCTCAAGATAGTAGAGCTCTCAAAAGATCAGGAAAAACTTCAAGAACAGCTTCGACAAACAAATCGTAAATTTGACAAGCTTATTTCTATGTTGGAAAAATGTGGATCAGATTTGCAAGGTATCAATGATACAAATGAAGTATTGGTCAAAAAAAAAAATGATACAAATGAAGTTGATACAAGTGAAGATGAAGATAATCAAAGTTGAGATGACATTTATGGACTTCAGTTGATATTCCAGATTTGAGAACCATTTGTGACATTACTAGCTTTTTGAAATTTATTTCCTTGCATTTTGCTACTTTTGCTTGTGTTACTTTATATGGATTTAATTTTATGGATCTATTTCAATCTGGTCATTATTCTCCAGTATCTTCTTGGCTTCAATTTAATTTCTATAATAATTTGTTGAAAGAATGTGCTGAAAAAATATATAATAGGACAACTTTCAACGACAGAACCGTCGCAAATTTCCATGGGCAATCTCTGGGTTTTTTGTAGTGACATGTGGCTGCATCATCTGCTGAACCTGAGGAGGGTAATTATGACCACCATATGGATAGTAGTAATGAGGCTGAGGCTAAGGTTGAGGAGGAGGATTTGGTGGTTGAGCTCCTGCACCAAACTCTGCATATCCATTCACATTTAAACATGTCATTCTTCTTCAACATGTTGATGATGATATAAATATTATGTGTTTCAAAGAATTGTATTCTTTTGTTTTCTTCATGTTATGCTAGGATTGCTGCCCCTTTTATAGATATATGCATGCTACTTAGGGTTGTTGACCATGGCCATGGTGATCTTGTCGTCGTTTATTAGTGATCATATCAGGGAATATATCTATCACCACAACTTGAGGCGTGATCAAAGAGTCTAGAAACTTACATCTCCTTGGGAGCTATTCGATTGGCATAATGAGTAAATAAGGAAATGGTTTGTTTACAGCAACTGCTATTACTATTGAGCTCACAAACATAACAAAATCCTTTGTTTTACTTATGGGGTATGGGCGCACAGTAACAGTAGCTGCCTCTTATACAGGGGAATAACCGAAATGCCTTTGGTGATCCTTCAAGTTCTAATCTATTTATAAGCCAAGGTGTACGAAACTTGGAAAAGATAATAATATTCATGATTTGTGAATAGTATGGTAAAATGTAGTAATTTTATATTAATGTCTTGACAGATGTTACTAAGGATAACAAGAGTATGGAAACCAAATACTCTCTCAGCACAAATTATTCAATACATAATGTTCTTAATAATTAGGACACACTTCTTCAACCGCATTGATAACTTCCCCTTACATGTACCCACGATAAAGGGGACGTTTGACTATTACTGAAGGTTACCGGAGGCAGTAAAACCGCCCTGAATCCTAGCTCCGGTACCGTGACCCTTGAAGGTTCCGGTCTGAACGGTGTTTCCTTGAATGGTCTCAGTGCCGGAGTTATGGTACTGATTAGAGGGAGGAGGAGGAGGAAAACCATAACTATAAAAATAAGGATTGTACTGAGGTTGAAACTGAGGTTGCATCTGAGGTTGATTGATGCCCCCAGACATAGCTGGATATCCTGAAGAAGCCATTGGTGTGTATTATATGTATCTCTCCTTGTTTTAGAACACCTAAGTAGTCTTGAGATTGTTGGGTGATGATTTGTAGAATCCGGTCCTTTTATTGTTTCAGGTTTTTTGGTGTCACTGAAGATTGAATTAAAGTGATTATTAAGCTTTTTCTTGTTGGACTATGGATATGGTACCAGGTTCTGATCAAGTGGGGTACTCTGCATAAGTTCATATAAATCCTACTCTCTTAAGGGAGGATTTTAATTTGTTAATGTGTGAAAGTTCAAGGAATCTATGCAAAAGCTCATACTATTGGTGTTAGAATCTTTTCTTTTGTTGATAAGATGTAAAGATTTTTTATTAGATGAAAGTGTGACAGATAGCTTGGGAATATGATATAGTAGATGATGTAGCAGCTTTATTCCTTTATCATGCTGCGCATTGCATATTTCTCTCTAGCTAGAAGAATTCACACCGTAGGTCACTAGGTTGATGTGTCAACCGATTAGATAGAAATCAAGCTGATGACAAATTATTTAGAACCAGATTTTTAGATGACCATGATTTAAATGCAATTAAAGCCAAGGAGACATAGTTGGAACTATGAATGCCTTTTAATAACATTTAACTAACATAACAGCTTCTTTAAAGATTAGTTTTAAAATTCACGTAAGTAAAAAGAAATATTGACAGTCCATATTAAAAAACAACATCCTATATGTGCTAAGCGCCTCCAATCGTCCTTTTAAGAAGAAAAGTGGTTTGATACTCTAATATGGTCCATAATGGTCCATGTACGATTTATAGAATCACCCTTATAATTAAAAGTAGAATAAATGAATGGAAGTCTTTCTCACTCTTCTCTCTCTTCATATTATTTCTACCCACCAGAAGTTTCCCTCCTTTCTCAAGCAAGACTCGGTTTGATTGATGAACTCCAAAAGCTCAGTATAAAACATTAATAGAAAATAAAAGGCCATAAAGTTTGATTATATAATGAAGCGAGGATTACAGCCAAGGTGTAAGGGATACAAATCACTTATTTCAGTATATATATATAGGAATAGGAGTACATATATATTCATCAGCACATGTTGCCTAGCGAACAATGAAGGAGTCATGGACGGTGGCTCCATTACCATGGCCCTTAACAATTCCAACCTGAGTAGTGAGCCCACTAATATTCTGCGTCCCTGAATTGTGATAAACATCATTATAGTGAGATGGTGGTGCAGACATATTTGTGTTTGCATAGCTGTAATTATGGGGATGGGATTCAACTTGATCAGCACATCTATGAAAATACAAAATGCCCATGATGTTAGGTGGTGGACGAGCCATTTTGTGATTAACGCAGCTTTTGCTTGGTTTATTGTTATTGTGAGGTAATTATTGAGAAGTACTCTGCTTTTATAGAATAATAATAATAATATTTGCTCGAGAGTATAAAATTTAATTATATTTCTTTTCTCAAGAAGCGTAAATGTTACGTTAATTCTTTGATTCCACGCTTTTTCCTTGTGAGAATATGGTATATGGTTCTCAATTATATAGTACATGAACCACTGAAGAAAAATGGTTCTCTAAAGTGAGAGTGGCATCCAAAAAAGACAATGTTGTTTTTAGAGGGGAAAAAACTGGGTGTGGCTGCTGGGATTCGAGCCCAGGTCTCCACGGCCACAACGTGGAATTCTTACCACTAAACTACAGCCACTTAATTGTTCCATTTTCCACAATATATTAATAATATATTAGTAGTTCATGGAATCATAGTTCTTTGGTATAATAGGATTTGGGTGCCTTTGCCTTTATTGGCCTCTAGCCACCCAAGTTTTTCCAACTTCAGCTAGTTGATAATTGCTCGTCATACAGGTGGAGAAATCTCATGACCATTCCCACACAGGTATGGAGTATGGTGACATCTGATTTTAGACCAACTCTAAATTGACTATTACTATTGTTACTTAATATTGTGCATCATGACGTATGGAACCGAAATTTCTAATGAGGCAAATTAAAAATCAGACTTGTCTAAACAAATCATCAATAATTCTTTATTCATGATAAGATATCTGCACCTCAAACAGATAGGAACTACATAGAACAAGCAGGCGGAGACTCTAATGCCTTATATAATGGGCCTGATCTTCACGGGGCAACTGTTTTTTTTTTTTTTGCGACAAATACAAGGAAACTGCTTATCATATTAGGGAAATAAGGCTAATAATAGATGAATACAACTCAACAAGGCTGGTCCACTATTTTCACAACGATACGGACACCATCAAATTTTTAGAACCGAAACATCAAATCGAATGGGGCTAAGGGGAATTTGTCCCTTACATATTGTATCATTCAATTGGAGCACCTCAACTGATAAATATAATTAATCTAACTCAATATGGTCCCCCGCCAATTAAAGCGTTTAATGTACTACCTTCGTTCTTAAATATAAGATCACTTTGGCTGATTTGGAGAGATTAAAGAAGACTTTCCAATGAATTAGGATTACATGATCTTCCTAAAATACCCCTCACTTAAATTTAAAAGACAAATAGGGATTTGAGAGAGAAGTGAGAGAGCTAAGAAGTATAGGGGTAATTTGGACTAAAATTGAGACAAAATAAAAAGTGATATTATATTTAGGAACTTATCCACTTCCCCAAAGTGATCTTATATTTAGGAACGAAGGGAGTAATTAATTACCCTCTTACTTAAATGTAAAATTTTGAGATTTTTTTTGTCGAAATTTAAATGTTGAGGTTGACTTTTATTTCAGCATATAAGACATTTTATCATTTATCTTGGATGTTTATCATTTTTTCAAAATTAATCTGTACGGCTTATAAAATGATAATATCATCTAATGATGAAAAGGAGATTCCCAGAAATGTTATATGAAATGTGTCATGATTATTTGGTTTATCTAGAGTCTTTGACATCATCTTGGTCAAAATTATATTTTAGATTTAAAACTAAAGGAAGTAATAGTTTATCACTATATCTAGAGGTAGGTCCGAGGTAGAGGAGGACAACCAAGCAAAGAAAAGCGGAGGATCTCAAGATTCTAGAGAGCATGAGTCCACACATTGCTGGATATGAATTGATCAGTCCTATACTATGCTATACTACGTTGACACTTTTTTTAACTAAATACTACGTTAACACTTCACAATAATGTTTTATCACGCAAGGTCAATCAATATTCTAATTACTAATTTGGTTTCAACTAAAAAGTTATAATTTAAATGATGGTAAACTTTTTAACATAGTTCTTCAACAATCATTCTGCATACGAGCTTTGTTGACAGTGACAAGATTTTTCTATCCATAGATCCTTATAAAGAGATTGGTATTTTTTTGCAATGGCTCCCTATTAATTATACTATAGTTGAATCATTGCTTAGGGTTTCTTATACTCCTACATCATCATGAAACTCCTTTTATATACCACATTTTATTTTAAATGGAAATAAAAAATTTCTTTTATCCTCATATATAGGTTTTAAACCGGAGTCTTGCAATGAGACTCTACGCCCTTAGGGGAAAAATCAAAGCAAATCTTACATGTTGAAGTATTGTTTGTAAGTCCCTCCGAATACTCAAAAGGACAAGTGAGGAACCTAAACTTCCAAAAGGACCATGACGGAACCAGCACCTATCTGTCATTTTAAAATTTTGCGAAAAGACAAAATTGCCCTCATCCTAAAACTCAAATTGCGAGCAGAGGGTGGGTGTTAGGGTAAGTTTAGGGTGGGGTAGGAATTTGTGTTTTAGGATGAGGGCAATTTTATCTTTTCGCAAAATTTTAAAATGACCAATAGGTGCTGGTTCCTTTATGGTCATTTTGAAAGTTAAGATTCCTCACTTGTCTTTTTGGGTATTCGGAGGGAATTATTAGGGATTTTCCCATATTGTTTTCATTCAACACACAAAACCCAAACATTGAATTGAATTTTAGCTAAAGCAAAATATAACATCGCAATGCCTGTTTCTTTTACTCAAGTAATATCATACAAAACCCAAACAACTAAACCCATACTACTAAATCAACATAACATCAAAAAAAATCAACATAACATCACAAGTTAAATCAACATAACCCATAACCATATAATACAAATCAACCAAAACAACCAATCATTCATAGAAATTTCCATACAGAAAGAGAGAAAATAGGTTTCATAGAAATTTCCATACAGAAAGAGAGAAAATAGGTGTCCCCTTCCATCCACAAAGCAAACTCTTACCATTCACATGAAACGTACAAAAACCCCCACCAGAAAAAGTCTTAGCCACCATCTCAGCCTGATACAAAGAAGACATACTCAACTCTTCTTCCACCATACCAAACCTCCCCAAATACTTCCTCCAAACATCAATCTTCACATTCCTAATCTTCCTCTTCTCTCCCTCCACCCCAACAATATCCCTTATCCCACACCTAAAGTAAAATGACTCTAATACCCTCCTATTAACCTCATCCCCTCCCATCAACTCCTCCACACAATCAAAAAACGCACTAAAATAAAATAACGCCTCCGTAAATCTTTCCACAAATACCCTCGAATTATGATTCGCTTCCACTTCAATCATCACCATAACCACAGGCTTCACATTTCTAATCACCTTCGTTAACCACTCTAATTGAACCGACTCAGAAATCAACGGTCTAAGCGCAAACATTGAATAAACCGCTATTGTTTCGGTTTTTTCTAGGCTAAACATTTCTTCACTCAGATCCTTCATGTCTGAAACTGTAACTGTATGAAATTTGAAGTTTATGTTCATTGATTTAGCGAAATCGATTAATCTGTTACCTGTTTCGTTCAACGAATCTTTCTCTGATGAATATCCTAGGGCTGTGATTTTTAGGGTTTCAATTGGAGATTCTGTTCGTAATGCTAGGGCTTGCATGAGGATTGTCCATTGAGATCCGAATTTAATCCCGAGATCAATCACATGAATTCTTGTCGAGTCTTTGAATTTCTCTAAGATCGATTGAATTCCGGCGAAATTCACGACGTGACAAAAAGGAAGGTGTATGTGACAAGAAATCATAGTAGGACCTGGATTCTTCATTGAATCATCAGGATCGAAGAGAGAGAATCCGTTTTCGTTTTCGTTTTTGAATTTTTGGTAATGGTTAGGGATTTCGCCTTGTACGGAAAATTTAGGAGTGGAATTTAGTTTTCTTCCTGTTTCTCTGTTTATTCTCTCGCGTAGGGCTTCGCAGAAGTATGAAACGACGCGTTTGAGTGCGTTTCCGGTGAGGGAGGACTGTGATTCGCAGTGGTCGAGAATTAGGGTTGCGCGTTCGAATTGGGCGGCGCCGACTTTTTCGGCGGAGGAGAGGAGAGAGGAGGCTAGTTTTATGTCTTCTTTCTCTTCCGATGAAAGATGAGAGTAGTGGTAATCGTATGGTGTTGTTGATGATGATGATGATGTTGATGAGTGGATGAACATTGTTGCTGCGATTTTTATGATTTCCTCTGTTGAGAGCTTCTTATTTCTTGTGGTGAAGTCATGAATGTGATGATGACGGTGGTGATGATGATTATCATGATCTTGTTGTTCTGTTTCGCTGAAGAAACGCTTTAGTCCTGTTAACAATGTTGATGAGGGAGGAATGAGAATGACATCAGATTTAATGGAAAGATCATAGTAACATCTTTGGTTTTTTAACAAATTCAACCATTTCATAACATAAGCTTGATGAACAATCCATAACTTTTGAGGAAAGTAGCACAAGTTCTTAAAGTTAGATCACTCACTTAATTTTGAAGTATTTTATGTATTACTTCCTCCTCCTTAAATATATAAGATCACTTTTGAAATTTAATTTGTTCCTAACTATATGATATTACATTCTAATTTTTCCAACTTTTTCCCAAATTAATCATGGTTATCTATAATAACAAGCAAGAGAGGGAGAGTGAGGATAAAGGTATATAGTTGGAAAATTTTAGTAATAAAATGTATAAATAACTAACTTAGCTAACTTCCTTAATTTACTTAAATTAGGGAAAATGATCTTATATTTAGGAATTGAGAGAGTATTAGTTAATAAACTAGTTTTAGTTTAGAGAAAAGATTAAAAACCCAAATTATAAGTAATTTACTTGTTCTTGATATTTAAAAAAATCACTTGTCCTATCCTATATTCATGCAACTGAGTGAGTATAGTCAAGAGTCACTAGGTAACACTCAAAATTGATACTAGTACTAGTTATGTATGATCCTAATATCTTTTAACAAATTCATTACCATAGTTGTTCAGAAGATCGAGTGAAGCTAAAGGAAGAGGTGAGTTCTGGTGTTGAAAGTTCTTGTTAGATAGGGAGAAATCAGCCATGGCCGGAATTTGATTATTCCGGTTGTCACCGACGGGTGAAGACACGACCATGTCGAACCGGAGATTATCGAACGAACCATAATCAAGAACTGGTAATTTCTCCTTGTGTGGATTAGTAAAGGATAGAAGGCAATCTTCTTGGGTTGTTGAGTAGTAATGATCTGGGAAGAAGTCAATATTGTTGGTATTAGAACAGAATGAATCCAACCCAACACCTGAATCTCCCCATTCTTCTGCTTCAGAAATCTTCTTAACGTTTTCCGGTACTTGATGATGATGATGATCCAATGGTGCGTTCCAGAAATCATTGTTGGATGAACTATATTTGTCTTCAACTACAGCTTCAAGATTGAATTCATTGAATGGATACGAGTCTTCCATTTTTGGACTATCTTTCTTTCAAGTATGATTATTACTTTGTTATATACCACCTTATATATAAATCATAGATTGATCATGATGAGTTTCCAATCATTGTAAGTTAAAATTTACTGATTCGTGCGTACATTTTTGTCAAGAGAGGTGTCGTGGATGTCAATGGGACGATATGATCAACGTGGCCTGCACCCTAGTTCTGTTACAGGGAGCAAATTGTTTATACAGAAATTATCGGATACAGTACATCACGGAAGTACTTTCTCTTTGGACTATATGACTTACTCTTGTTATATTTTTAGGACTGTAAACTTTGGAGCTGAATACTAAAAGCACTCTCACACGGCATGCATTTTAAATAGCACGACATTATTGTACCCATTCTTATGGCATTTGCTTGTGATATTGATGTGCCAGCTCAGAGATTGATCGACATCGAGTTTAAAAATCAGCCAAGTAAAGATAGATAGCTCCGTTCTAAGATATTTTAAATTTAATTATCTAAATGAGAAGGGATGAGCATGATTGTCATGTTTATCATTTCTACATTGAACTTCAATCTCTTGTGAGAGCTATACTAGTTGACCATTCACACCGTATGTGAGGATTGGACCAAATTCTTAAATATGGACTTGATTAATTTGTAGACGACAGAGATTCATGGACTAGTATGATACATCTTATTGAAAAACAGGATATACATATGCTTTAGGCCCATTTTTTTTTTTGGCTTGGGAAGCTATTAACTTGATCAGGATCTAACTATATACTACCTTCGAAGAGAGGTAGTGTATTATGTGAAAACAAAGGGGTCAACTATATCTGAAAGTGCAACATTTTTTTAGGCATTTGAGCGGCTCATATTCCAAAACTCAACTTCAAGCTCAAGAACAGTAAGAAATGCAAGTTCAGATCTTTTGAGCTGATCAACTGAAGCTCTTTGCAAGCGGCGAGTGGCAATCTTTTGCAGAGATTGGCAATACTGACTAAAACCCTCATTGCCCCATCTCTCACATGTCTCCTTCAGTTCTTGTGGTGTCTTGCCCCCTTCTTCAAGAACATGTGCAAAGCTCTCCTGATACACTGCTTCTATAGCCCATAATGCTGTTATTACCTCTGTATATTCCATTTCAGCTCCCATCAATTTCTCCAGAAACCTATACCTTATATATTATATAGAATGAAATAATTATATCAGGCATGCCATTTATCACAATAAGAAGAGGTCAAAACATTGTGAACAAATGTAAGGATGTGGCTTTTCATAAGATCCACCTTCATATACTAACTTGGTAGCATGCCTTTACATTTAAGAACAAGTCTGAACAAGAAATTTTCAAGAACAATTCATAGTATAGCTGAATATATGTTTATATTACTACCATATTGAATCTGTACTAACCAAAGTCTTTGTTAATCCCAACAGGTAGAAAATGAAAAAAAGAGGATCTATGGTTAGAGTTAACTTCACCTGCAATAGTTAACATTGGCTTGTTGAGGAGCGACGTCAGAAAGTGGAACATCCCACTTAGAGGCTTCTCTTTTGAACCATGAAATCTCATCTTCCAGAGAAGCCATTCCCTTTAATATTACTTCCATATCTGAACAATCATCTGATTCCTTACAAGCTTTTATTAGTACACTGGCCACAAATGGGACAAAGTTTCTCACAAATAAGTAGTCCTGTGCCTGCATAACCAAACACGCCTCCAAAATTAATGTCTCTTGACCAGTTTCAGCCAGTCTTACTCATAAGAGTGTCCAAATAGAAATAAGCAAACACATTAATAATAGAAAACTTTGTCAAAAACCAAACACTAATTGATCGAGAAGGTGAATTGACTCCCCCATAACAAACAATTCCTAGAAAGTTGCAGGCAGTTTATAGCAAAGAAGGGTAAGCAAAATTTAGAGATTAAAATGATACAAAATAACACAAAAAAAGAAATTGAGGAAGGAACCAGCCAAGTTTTGAAGGAAGGAATATGGATGGTTCCATCACGAATGGAAAGAAGAAAAGGGTGTCTAGTGGCTGCGTTGAACTGTAAACGATGTTTCCTCAACCATGCTTCAACAATCCCAACTTTCTTCTCCTCTTCCATCATCTTCTCCTGCATCTTCTCTTTCTTTACTATTCTCTAATGGTACAGAAATTTAAGGAAGTGTGTGTTATTGTGTATGACTTCACATTGCTTCTGGGGACTTCATTAGTATCAAACTATTAGTAGCCTCCTCGAAGACTTGGTGTTAATGTGTCATAATTGGCTCACTTTTTGCTGGCTCCTACGTGGCCGTCCCTAGATACTTACTTCCATGCGTTACCACATCTGGCATACATACGTAATGACTAATGAGCTTTAGATTGTTGGGCTTAGCCCATATGACTAAATATGCATAGGTCTCAAGTCTCAACTAGTGAAGATTTTTATGCTAAAAAATAAAAATAACTTGTGAATTCCTGAAATGAGCAACGGTCCGTTATGTCACATAATTTATTTAAAAATGACGTGAATATAAGAGTTAATTACACACATATGCTTTAATTTGTTGATGTTACACAGGTTTGTGATATTTTTTTTAAAAGATGAATGCATAGTTTATTGCTGGCAATTAATAAACCCCCCTCCCCCACTAAAATGTGTCCACATTTAACATTTAACAGTATACTTAATGGTGCATCAGACTTATTCATAATTGGACTATACCTATGATTATTAAATGAAATAAGTGCCATTGAGCCTATTGCGTTATGGAGGTTTTGAAGATTTGCTTTTTGGAAGATTATTGTTCAATGGATTTTGGGAGTTCGTTTTTCTAAATAAAAACTGAGTTAAGTAAGAAACCGAATTGGCTAATTTTAAACAATGAACCAAAAACCAATTGATCAAATAAAATGAAGTTGGATTTGCCAAAATATTTTTTAAAGGAATATTAGGAACCGTAGAGACTACAAGTTCTTAAATGATATAGAAGTATACTAGAAAAGGAAGTTATGGGAGACTGAGAATAACATGTAATAAGGGAAAAAAGGAGAAAGTGACCACAAGTAATTGAGTAACGTGAAAGCAAGAGAGAAGAATAACAATTACGAGTGACAAAAGAGAGTGCAACTATGATTCTACTAGCATTCTTAGAATTTAATCTCATCTATTAAACATGGCTTAAAATATATTTGTGGCTATTTATATTTGCATGAACAAGAAGCTAAGTATTATTTTGGTTCCTTGTAAGTTTTAAAAATTTCACTTTTAATCTTTTTTTTCTTAGCACTCACAGAAAATATTAAATCAACAAATATAACTAGTAATTTTATAATT
This sequence comes from Mimosa pudica, assembly GCA_029929735.1. Lineage (NCBI taxonomy): Eukaryota > Viridiplantae > Streptophyta > Magnoliopsida > Fabales > Fabaceae > Mimosa > Mimosa pudica. Next base: position 6,131,553 of record JAKELP010000016.1, on the reverse strand, counting down.
AAATGTTAATAATATTGACCCATTTTCTCTTTTTTTGCTTGGGAGCTACTAACTTGATTAGGATCTAACTAGAGCCGGTATTATGAGACGAAACCCATGTTTTGGGGTTGAACCCGTTTAGCCTAATTCCTAAAACCCATGAGCTAACCCAAACGCATTCTCCCTTTTTCTTTAGTTTTTTTTAAAGAAAACAAACACTCTTTTTTTCAATTATAATTATTATATTGTAAAATAAAAGGGACGACTCTATTGAAAATGGGGAGAATTGATTAAAAAGAGTTTATATGGATTTGCTGAAAGCCGAATAATATGATTCGGACTTTAGAGCATTGCCCATTTTCTCAAGGGCCTTTTTACCTAGCTCGTTTTCAGTCTTTTTTGGGTCCAACCTATTAACAAACAGCTCTAAATCTAACTATATACTACATTCACAGTTCACAGAGAGAGGAAGTGTATTACATTAAAACTAAGGGGTCGAATATCTGAAAGTGCAACATTTCATTAGGCATTTGAGCGGCACGTATTCCAAAACTCAACTTCAAGCTCAAGAACAGTAAGCAATGCAAGTTCAGATCTTTTGAGCTGATCATCTGAAGCTCTTTGCAAGCAGCGAGTGGCAATATTTTTCAGAGATCGACAATACTGACCAAACGCCTCATTTCCACATCTCTCACATGTCTCCTTCAGTTCTGGTGGTGTCTTGCCCCCTACTTCAAGAACATGTGCAAAGCCCTCATGATACACTGCTCCTATAGCCCATAATGCTGTTATTACCTCTACATATTCCTTTTCTGCTCCCATCAATTTCTCCAAAAACCTTTCATATATAGCATAGCATATAATATCATCATAAATGTCATTTATCACAAAAAGTAGAGATCAGAGCAGTATGAACAAATAAACAAATATATATAAAGATGACGCTTTTCACAAGATCCACCTACATATTTAGAATAAGTCTAAACAAGAAGCTTACAGTTACAAGGCCATCTCACAGTATAGCTGATGTAAGTATGAGAAAGTTAAATAGGATGATCTTTATGTTTATGTCACCATGTTTGATATATACAATTGGAGTCATCCCCCACGAGTAGTATAGTAAATTAAGAAAGAGCATCCATGGTTATTAGTTAACTTCACCTGCAGTAGTTAACATTAGCTTGCTGAGGAGTGACGTCAGAAAGTGGAACATCCCACTTGGACGCTTCTCTTTTGAACCATGAAATCTCATCTTCCAGAGAAGCCATTCCCCTTAATATTACTTCCATATCTGAACTGTCATCTGATTCCTTCCAAGCTTTTATTAGTACACTAGCCACAAATGGGACAAAGGATCTCACAAATAGGTAATCTTGTGCCTGCATAAACAAACATGCGAGCAAAGTTTGTCTCTTGACTATAGTTTCAGCAAGCCCTTACACATAAAGTGTGTCCTTAGAAAAAAGCTAACACATTAATCCTAGATTAATCAAAACCCACTCGGAACCAATTTCAAACAGTAAATTCAAGATTGTCTCAGAATCCAAACACAAATTAATCAATGGATTGACTTAAAATTGGGAAATAATTACTTATTTTATTAAAAAAGCACTTAAAATGGATTTGGTATATTTTGTGTTTAGATGAGTTATTTGTGATTTTGCTTTTGTTCCTAGGCTACTTATGAGCATAAGCCTCAAAAAAGTTGCTTATGACTCATGAGTTATGTGGTTTTTAAATACCGCCCATTAATCCAACGTGACTAATCCATTAATCCATAGCCCGTTAACAACCGACTAATCCGGACTTAAAGGGTAGGAGTGCTAGTAGGCAGCTCGATAGCATGATTCAAACACGCGTTCTCATTGTTTTTTGAGAGTTTAAAACGTGTCAAGTGGAGAAAGTTGCAGGCAGTTCATAGCAAAGAGAGTTCAAATAGGGAGACACTAAAAACCCCAAATAAACAAAATTAATGATTAAAATGAAAAAAAGAAAATATAAAAACGAGAAGTGAGGTAAGAACCAGCCATGTTTTGAAGGAAGCAGTATGGATGGTTCCATCACGAATGGAGAGAAGAAAAGGGTGTCTAGTGGCCGCAGTGAACTGTAAACGGTGCTTCCTCAACCAAGCCTCAATAATTCCAACTTTCTTCTCCTCTTCCATCGTCTACTATTCTCTGCTAGTACACAATATTGGACAAGTGCGTGTGATTGTGTATGACTTTCACATTGTTCCTGATGACTCCATTAGTATTAGTACTTAGTCGTAGCCTCCTCGAAGCCTCTCTCAAGTGTCATCATTGTCATTGAGCTCACTTTTTGGTGGCTCCTACGTAGTGTCATCATTGTCATTGAGCTCACTTTTTGGTGGCTCCTACGTGGCCGTCTCCAGATACAGACTCCCATGCATCACCACATGTCCACATCTGGCATCCTTAATGGGCTTTGCCTTTCGTCTAAGCCCATATGACTCAATATGTATATAGAATTCAACTAGTGACATGTTTTTGGTTAAAAAACTTGTGAATTTTTGAATTGAATAACGGCCCGTTAGATGACATGTTTTATTTATTTATTAAAGAAATAACGTGAATATATGAGTAACTTACACATACATGCTTTAATTTTGTTGGAAATATTTAATCAGATCCGCCCTTAATGGACCGGATCGTCCGATTACTAAATCCGACGGCCTTTAGGAAAGCAGAAAGTTAACTTATCAGCATTAATATGTGATTGATGCTGATTGATTTGATTAGAATCAAATCAGTTAACAAATCAACATTAATATGAGATTGATTTGATTAGTGAATCAAATCAGTTATTATTGTTGATTGGTGTCATAATGACTGCAATAATGACGGTGATATTTCTACCTTTCTTAGTGACACTCTTGTCACTATAAATAGAGGTGTCCCGCTCATTTGTCAGTAACCAAGAGTGTGTGCTTAGACACCTCAGCACTCTGGCTTTCCTTCTCACGGTTTTTCCTGAGAGGGTGATTCGCTGTGCGAATCAAACCCGGGTTCTAGTAACCCAGTTATGCGTGAGCTGAATCCTTCGGGATTTTTGACTCCGAGTTCAATTTTGTTATCACGACTTTTGTTTGTTCTTGTTGTTGTTACAGGAACTCTGTCCGAGTTCGGGTTCGGGTCGAAGCTCCGGGATCCGGGAAAGCTCGTGGGCCGGGTAACACTCCAAAATTTCCTTCATTGGCACGCATCAGAGCCATAATAATTCTGAGGCTGGAGTTCAGGTAGGGCCTCGAATTATATTTTTCCGCTGCATATTTAATCATGATAAATAACATATTTTTATTTAATATTCTGTGTGATTATTTTATTATATGTTTGTTGTCATGATTAAATTAAAGAAAATAGTGCTGGACATATATGTGTATATGTTTGTTTTTCTTGTTTTTTCCAGAAATAGTTCATACGCGTTCGTTCGTGTTATTGGCTTTTGAAATATATTACTGTGTGTATGTATAAAAATAAGCAATTGTATGATTCTGGAATTTTGGTTTATACTGCTTCTGTTCGTGTTCAAAAGCATGCTCATAGTATAGACATAGTTGAATATTATCCCATAGTTTTCAGATTCGATTAAATCCCTTAGGCTCAGAAGTGATTAATTCTTTCGATTTTACAAACCTGCGTGGTCAATAAAACATCAAAGAATAATGATTCTGAACTTTCATAAGATTTAATCACAAAATCAATGGTCGAAACCGCGTTTTCTCTCTCTGGCCGAACGTGTATTTTGCGCAAATCTGGGTCTGTGTTTCTCGGTTTTCGCAAATACCCATAGGCATAGGCTTATAGAGCTCGTCGAGACGAATCCAACGGCGCAAAAATCGCGTCAAACTGAGTTCGGATGAGGGAGATACGGCCTCCCAAAGTTTTGGGAAGGCCGCCGGCAATGGCGGCGAGTCGCCGGAGGCCCGCCGCCGGCAACAAGAGGAAGAAGATGACAGAGGGGAATTTTCGTAATTTCATAGCGTTTAAGTGAAACGGCGCGTTTAATGGTTCAGGGCTTGCCAGTGAACCGGACCGGTTCGGCTCAGGCCGGTCCGACAGATTTAGTTGCTAAAAAAAATGAAGGATTAGGCCGTGGCCCAATCCGGTTGAAAAAAAAAATATATCTGTTTTGGCCGTGGCCCAAACAGAATTAAAAAAAAAACAGAAACTGTTTTGGCCGTAGCCCAAATAGAATAAAAAAACATATGTTTATTGGGTCGTGGCCCAATCGCGAAAATAAAAAAAAAAGAAGGGGGATTAAACAGATTGGGCCTCTGTGTCCGGCCTAGCTGTTTGTTTTTGTGAACTGGACCACTGTGTGTGGGCCCAGCCGAATAAAAAAAATAATAATTTAATTATTAAATTAATTGATAATTATTTAATTATTTAATTAATTATTTTCAAAAAAAAATTAATTCCTTTTTTTTAAGGTATGTAGTTCCAAATATTTTTTTGGAATTTTTTAAACACATTAAAATTGATTATGTATCAATTAAAAATAAGGATAAGTGATCCTTATTTGACTAAATTGATTATGTATCAATTAAACTAATTATGCACCAATTAAAATAGAAATAAGTGATTTCTATTTAAGATTAATTGGTTATATATATCAATTGAATAGGATAAGTGATCCTCATTTGTTGTGCATCAATTAAAAATTAATTATGCATAAATCAAAATAGAAATAAGTGATTTCTATTGGACATTTATTGATTATGTATCCAATTAAATAAGGATAAGTGATCCTTATTTGACCAAATTGATTGTGTGTCAATTTAAATTTGTATCAATTAAATTAATTGTGTATTAATTAAAATAAAAATAAGTGATTTTTATTTTGAAAATTAATTGATTGTGTATCAATTAAATAGAAATTAAGTGATTTCTATTTTACATATATATGTGAATAATCATGATTAAACTTATATAAGTGATGTAAGTGTCTTTAAAATTATTGAGATTCTTTGTGAATCCTTTAATTTTTCTTATTCATGATTAGTATATATATGGAAAATGTGTTTAATATAAAATAGTTTTTTGGACCAATTTTTTAAAACTTAATCATGTGTTGTTTAATAACTCCGGTGGCAATGTAAACCAGAAAATACCCCTGCATCAATTTGTTTGATGCTATGAGCACTAAACTAAAGGTCACAACCAACTTCATAAAATAAATAAAACATTCCATGAGGGAACAAGTCTATGTGACTGAGGATTAGGATTCTAAAGATGAAGTAAGAAGACCAAACACGCCTATAAGGACAAGATTATGAAGCGAGGAATGTAGAATACTGTGTGGATCTATTTCCATTATCATGATCTAATCTAAATAAAGTGAAAACCCCCATCTTCCTCAAAAGTCTTGTGTAGACGTTTTCGACCACGGGATATAAATTAAATTTATTAATTGAATTACTTGTGTTGTTATTTTATTTAATAAATTTAATACTCAATTTGAGTGAGAGTTAAATTTATTGAATTACATGTGTTGTTTTTCTGTTTAATAAATTTAATACTCAAATTTAGTGGGAGTTTAATTTAATGAATTTCATGTGTTGTTATTCTTAAATTTAATGCTCCAATTGAGTAGGAGTTTAATTTAATGAATTTCATGTGTTGTTATTCTTAAATTTAATGCTCCAATTGAGTGGGAGTTTAATTTAATGAATTTCATGTGTTGATATTCTTAAATTTAATACTCCAAATGAGTGGGAGTTGACTACATTGATTGAATTACATATGTTGTTATTCTCTTAATGTCTTTCAACTTAATAATAATAAAAACAAATAACTTACTAAATTACACATTCTCATAAAATTTAATAAGATTTAATTGAGTGGGAGTTTATTAATAATATGCATGTGCTGCTGTTATTAATTTAAACTGTTATAGTTCAGAGAATATAAGAAAAGTTTAATAATGAATAGTGAACTAGAATGAGTTGGATGGGGGTCAACCTAGTTGATTCCTGAAAACAAAACTAGTAAACTACCATTATTGGTTTTTCTGAGGATTCATAGAACTATTAATCTCATGCGGAGATTATGTGTGCATAATTTATAGAAAAATATCAAATTGATGTCTATATAGGTCAAAACATATTCATCGTTGTCATTAAGTGATAAGATGAATGGAGAAAATTATGACATGTGTAGTCATAAGATCTCTTATGTCCTGTTAAATCATGAAGTCAGAGAGTTCTAAAAGGTGTTCTTCCATGACACAATGCAAAATGTTCCATAGAGGGAGCAACATGCATAATATGTCTGGAAGAGGAAAGACATTATTGTTAAAGTCAGAATGCGTACGGCTATGACTAACGATGTAGTATGTCTAATTGAGAGACATGTTACCTCTTTCCGATGCACATTAGGTGCAAATTGTCTCAAGAACGCTCCCATCTGTTGGGATCACATGAGGCATATCAACACTCATAATGATGAGATTAGGACTTTTGCTGACGTAGCTCACCTAAACCCGCGTAAGATGACAATGGATCATGTGGAACCAAAAGGTCGTACAATTTAAATTAAAGAAATGACTATTCATTAGTTGAAAAGTAAGTCCATGAATGGCAAGGGATCCCAAAAGAGGGAAGAGGATCCCTTAGGCTCAAAAGGAAACAAGTCCTTTAAGAAAGGGAAGAAGCAAGTTTAAGAAACTTGATCTTTCGTAGATCAAGTGATATACTTGTAGATATCCCGGTCACTATGCCAAGGGGCTACCCTTAGAAAAGGGTATACAGACCATATGATTAGAGATTGTTAGAATTTCACGGATTTTCGCCATGTTACCAACAAAGAGCATGTGGCTTTACGTTGGAAACATTACGAGTTGATGTTAAAGAGATTGGTACCTACAAATTAGATTTGCAAGGAGGCCACACTTTGACATTTATGTGAAGTTCTCGACATGCCGGATATCCGGTGAAATCTAAGTCTGTTATTTCTTTAATTAAAATTTGGGTTTACTGTCAATAAAGTTGACATTAATAATGAGACCAATCTTTTCTGTTTTGGTTAAATTTCAGAATGTTTCCTTGTTTTAATGAAATTGTGATTTCATTTATTGCTACTCAACATTTTTATTAATGTTGATTACGATACATATCATGCTATAATTAGGATATATTTTCTCATAATCGTATGACTAAATTATCCAAATAAGGGCATGTTGTGTGATGTATCGAAAAGGGAATAGTCCCTTTGCGAGAATAGTCTTGCATGCAAGAGCATAAGGAAACCTTTCAGAAACGAAACAAATGCACAGTACCCCTCTTACACTTATTCATTTGAATATTGGCGGATAGGCACATCATGGAGCATGATACTTCGTTACATTTATCAGTGATTTTTCATTGAAATGTATACTTGATATCTATCAAGACTGAAACATTGGAATGTTTCGGGAAGTATTTAAGTTTGGTAGAGAACAAACTTAACTTTAAGGTGAAACCCTTAAGAACTGATAGAAGCTGAGAGTACCTCTATGAACAGTTCAAGATGCTCTGTGATAAAAAGAGAATCGTTATATAGATAACAATTCTCGGCACAATACAAGATGGTGTCGCTGAAAGGAGGAATAAAGTCCTTCTTGTTGTGGTTATGAGAGATCCGGCCTAACGAGTGATAGCTGGGCAAGCAGCAAATGCAAGTGGAATTGATGATCAGTCAGAGAGGAATGGTCTTAACTCGAAACACACATGTAACGCTAGATTTCCATGATCGATCCCTTACTAGAAGTGCTAGTAAGTGTGGAATATCTAGGAGTACGTGAAGACATCTGGGTTAATGCGTGCATATTAACTCGTGAGGGATTAAGAATGCCACTTGTGTGTGAGTTAGCCTGGGGAATCAGAGACAATCGGACTGAGAATCCATATGCATTGATGTCCTTGCAGTCTGATCCTTTTCCAAGGATTTCTAGTTTGTAAGCATCTGAATTGCATAGATTGTGCTCACGCGGTCACGCGGACGCCCATACGAATGCTCAAGAAAAAACGAATCGCAAGATGGTGTGTTCATCAAGTGCGAGTGGGAGATGTTGGAAATATTTAATCAGATCCGCCTTTAATGGACCGGATCGTCCGATTACTAAATCCGACGGCCTTTAGGAAAGTAGAAAGTTAACTTATCAGCATTAATATGTGATTGATGCTGATTGATTTGATTAGAATCAAATCAGTTAACAAATCAACATTAATATGAGATTGATTTGATTAGTGAATCAAATCAGTTATTATTGTTGATTGGTGTCATAATGACTGCAATAATGACGGTGATATTTCTACCTTTCTTAGTGACACTCTTGTCACTATAAATAGAGGTGTCCCGCTCATTTGTCAGTAACCAAGAGTGTGTGCTTAGACACCTCAGCACTCTGGCTTTCCTTCTCACGGTTTTTCCTGAGAGGGTGATTCGCTGTGCGAATCAAACCCGGGTTCTAGTAATCCAGTTATGCGTGAGCTGAATCCTTCGGGATTTTTGACTCCGAGTTCAATTTTGTTATCACGGCTTTTGTTTGTTCTTGTTGTTGTTACAGGAACTCTGTCCGAGTTCGGGTTCGGGTCGAAGCTCCGGGATCCGGGAAAGCTCGTGGGCCGGGTAACACTCCAAAATTTCCTTCAAATTTAATGGTGTCTCACAGGTTTGTGATATGAAAAATCTCCCCAAAGTGTATACTATATATACATTTGAGTGTATACTATACATTTGATACTTAAGCCCAATTAATACTGATGATGATTTTTTTTAACACATTTTCCGGACCAAACACAACAGCAAAACCAACTAACGTGGTTGACAAGCTGAAGTGCGAATGTCCTACTTATATACTCACACACACACATTCATGGTCGATGTGGGTTCTAAATGAAAAGGGGACTTAAACCTATCGATGATATATTATGGAGGTTTAGAAGATTGTTCAATGGCGTTGGAATTGGTTTTCACTAAAAACTGAATTTAAGAAACTAAATGGGCTAATTATAAACATTGAAAAACAAAAGTAGTTAATTAGATTGAAGTTGAATTAGTCAGCATGTTTTTGTTGATACCTTGATGAATGTTTTTCTTGTTGTAATGCGATAATCCCCTTATATACTAGAGGACTAGAGGTGGTGAGTTCTATCCTCACAAGTCAATTTAGCTTCCTTCCAATAAAAAAAAATTCTTATAAGTTATAACCAAATCGAGTATTTAAAACTAAAATTTCTTAAAAAAGAACCTTCACATTAAAGTGTAAACCGAAAATCAATGGATTGAATATACTTTTGTTCCGATTTTACTCACCCAAGTCAGAAAGAGGATTAATAGAGTTTCAACTTGCAAGTACCAGCTCCAATGCCTCATAAATCCAACAAAACACGAAAACAATCAGCTCCACTACAATCCAATCCAATCAAAAACTGCCACGTAAGCAATCACCCATCCAATGACGTGTCAATCGAAGAGCAAAACCTCCTTATTTTCCTACCTCGCATTTTCCACTCATTTCCTCATCGCTTAGCTTCATTTCTCTTCCACCGCTTTCTTTTCACCGTCGTTAACGGCGGCGCCGGCGACGGCGTTATCAGAGTTAGCCTCCGCGAAGCTTCCGATTCCGATTCACTAAATTTCGCCTTCAATTTCGTTGTAATCAATCATGGCGGAGAAGTACAACCTTAAGAACCCTGCCGTGAAGCGTATTCTCCAGGAGGTGAAGGAGATGCAGTCCAATCCTTCTGATGATTTCATGAGCCTACCTCTTGAGGTAATTTTCCATTTTTTAGATCTAATTATGTAATTTCATTCATTTCCTGTTTTATTAGGGTTTTCAAATTTCATCTTTCATATGTCAAATTATCGACTCATAAGGTTCGATTAAGATTGATCCGTACCATCAATACGGTTGATTTAGCTTGCTGTTACGGAATTGCAAAATTTGACTATAAGAGCTAGTTGACTTTTTTGGAGAATCATTGAGCTCAATAAGGTAATTAAAGATTGATTTTTGTAAATTTTTTCTCTAAACTATTATATTTGACTTATAAACTAAGATATGAGATGATAATATACAAAATATGTTATGATTAAGTGATTCATTTCGCTTTGTTAGGATCCTCCAAAAAAGTCAAGTAGCTCTTGTATTTAGGAACGAGGGGAGTAGTTAGGATTTGTTCCTTTACTGATCTGTGACTATGTGTGGAGAACGAGTAATTTATTCATTGGAAGAAATTTTGAAGCAGTTTCCTTTTGGTGACTTTCTTTTATACTCTTTTTTCCCTTTCTAACCCAGTGTATTATTGCTATTTAACTAAACAAGATAGAGTGACTGGATTATTGTGGTGCAATATTTAACTCATTTCATATTCCCACTGGATTATGTTTACTGTATGAACCTAGTTATTAAGGCTCTCTTGGTCACTTTTATCTGTTTAATTTTCCTTCATGAGGGTGGAATTTTGTGGATGTGTTTTCACACATGGTCTGGATATATATGTGTGTGTGTGTATTCTTGGTTTCTTACATGATGTGGAGTTCCTAACTTTGCATTTGGTTGTGGAGTGGTATTCCCCTGGTTTTACCGTCTTCTAGAAATTTGATTTGATTGATTGACTCTGATATGATAATTGTGTTTTCAGGAAAATATTTTTGAATGGCAATTTGCAATAAGAGGACCTGGTGAAACTGAGTTTGAGGGTGGTATTTATCATGGGCGGATTCAGTTGCCTGCCGAATATCCATTCAAACCTCCTTCATTTATGCTGTTGACAGTAACATTTTCCCACTTTACATCTACTGAGATGGTTTATCACATGAATTCGCATTTATCTTTGAGTTCTTCTGCTTTAGTTTTTATCAGTCACCTCTTTTCTGAAATATTGAAATTTGGTCATTCTTACAAGTTTTACTGTTATGTTGCCAGCCTAATGGTCGTTTTGAGACACAGACTAAGATTTGCCTGAGCATATCAAATCATCACCCAGAGCATTGGCAACCATCTTGGAGCGGTAAATAGCATCTCCTTTTTGGTTTGATTCCTTGCTACTATTTATTTGCATGTCTTGTTGGGGGCAATTCAGTGACACAATTTGCATATGTGGTTTTTAGAGCTACATGAGAGTGTGATTGTTTTGTAGCATTTTGTCCCTTGTTTTGTGCCTACCTATCTCATGTGAATTTCTTTTGGCAGTGAGGACTGCTTTAGTTGCATTGATTGCATTCATGCCTACCAATCCAAATGGTGCATTGGGCTCATTAGACTACAAGAAGGAAGAGAGGCGCGGATTGGCCATCAAATCTCGTGAAGGTCCTCCAAAATTTGGAACTCCTGAACGTCAAAAACTGATTGATGAGGTGAAAATTGTTTCCTGTTGTTTTTTAGCTGGACCATGTTTTCTGTAATTCCTTGTTCTGATTCTAATTTTGAACCCCAGATACATGAGTATATGCTAAGCAAAGCACACCCTGTTCCCCAACATAGCCCTTCACAGGACCCTGAAGAACAACACCCTGAAAATGCGAAAGACGAGGCCCAGGTCAGTTCTCTGAATCCCGAGATACCGGCTGGTGAGGAGGTTCAAAGTCAAACACAAGCTGATCAAATTGTTGAAGATGAGCCAGAAAATGCAAATCCTCATCCTGTTGGGGTCGAAGCTTCAAGAGAGATTCCATCCAGTGTTTCAAACAACCAGCTGCCCCAAGGTTCAGATACAAGGATCACAAATCCAAGGCCAGAAACAAGGGTTCAAAAGCCTGATGATCGTTTGTTCACATTGGCTGCCATTGGACTTACAATTGCTATTGTGGTACTGTTGCTGAAGAAGTTCATCAAATCTGTTGAACACGGAGCAGTTTTCATGGATGAATCGTAGACGTGCTCAGGTTGTTCCTGCTGGCTTCTGAGCTTGTGAGAAGTGAAACATTTGTATATCATAATCTTTAGTTACCTTTTGATATTGTATTATAGTAATAAAAACGCATTATAAAGCTGTCAGATACACCGCGTGCAATTTTTGTGGCGCACTTATTTTGGGATAGTCTCATGTCTACTTCCTGAATCCAGATTTGGCATTTCTGCCGTTGGCGAAGGATGCTTTTATATGAGAAATCACTTTGCTTATAAATTTGTAGGCCTTGTTTGGCTTTAGCTTGTAAGCTTGTATGATGAGAATCTAAAGGACCAACCCAGTTCGAGTGATTTGAACCTTGTATCAGATACTTTTGTTATATTAGTTACCATTACAAATTACTTGCAGATGCTATGAAGTTTTGTTTATAAAATTTGAGGAACAGCATTAATATCTTTTCCAAACAGAAAGAATAGAATCTCTAAGCACTCGAAGAAAGTTAAACATAATGAGCAAAATGTTCCCGAATCATTTATAAGCACTCCTACTGAGAAAACAAATGGGAGATAATGACATAGCAAAATAGGCACAAACACTGTGGATACGTATTGGATCATAAACTCGCAATGCAATTACTTACCATACATTATATGCACTCACATTCATCCAATACAATATTATATTCACTCACATTCATCCAATACAATACATAAATCACAGAACATCATTATTTTGCTAGAATCTAAGTTCACGCAACAGCAGAATACAACTTATCCAGCCGGCAAGGAAATCATGGAGCAACCAGATGCATAGCTTTTTTCCTTGACTTGGAGCATACAAGAAAGAAAAGTAGCTTTAGTGGGAGTCTGATTTCACCACTGTCACAGGGCAAGACGCATTATTCACTACATAATTGCTGACACTCCCCATTATAGCCCTGTCAATAATGCAGAGAATAAACATCAACTTAAAATCTAATATATGAGTCAAAAATTGACAAAATTCATAATTGCATATCCCTTTCCATTTCACAAAGTCCAAAAATATCTGAAATAGTTATTCACACAAACTAGAATGTAAAGCCATGCTTCACACACACAGTCAGAAATGAATCACTGCATTCATGGTTTTAATTGTTTTTCATTCAAACTAAACTGCGAGTGGCATTTTTAAACTAAGGTCACCTTTTGATGGTACCAAGGCCTCTGTTGCCCATAATAAGGCAGTCCAAAGGTACGTTATTAATTGCTTCACAAATCTTCTCACGAGCATCTCCCCAAAAGATCTTCAACAGGACTTCAATCTGTTCCACATATAAGAGATAAAGCTACTCCATTAGACTTTAAATATAAACAATCATAACTTGTAAGGCTAAAGATATAATCATATTTACACCTTCTTCTGTCTAGCAGCAGTTTGGACAATATCCAGTGTTTCTGCAGCAGGTTTCACTCCATACTTCTTCATGATCACTGGATCACTGAAGTCAACCAGAGGAATCAATGCTGCATGAGGGGTCAACATACAGGAATCCTATGAGTATTAGCTCAATATCGGAAAATTATTAGAGTTGTCATAGTTCATAAAATCTCCTCATCTTAGAAGAGGAGAAATATTTCATCAATTCCTTAATATAATAGAAGACCGAGTTGACTTCTTATGAAGAGATTAATAAAGCTAATTAAGTCACTTAATCATAATATCTTTTGCATATTGTCAGATTATATGTTAATCCCTCCGGTTTTAGATATAAGACTTATTTAAAGAGATGAATTTGGTCCTAAATATAAAACCTATTTCTAATTCTTACTAACTTTTCCCCAAATTATTTTTATCAATGTTCCCCAGTACTCAAATAAAAGAGGGAAGGTGGGGTAAAGGTGAATAATTAAGATATATTGGTAATATCATGTGATTTTAGCTAACTCAACTAACATCCATAATCTAATCAAATTAGATAAATAGAGCTTCTATTTAGGACCGGAAAGAATAAATTAAAAGAGTAATAAGCTAGTTTAATGGATAAATTCCAGAAAATCAATATATACACAACTTTTTTCTTTCAATTTTTCAAAAAAAATCAATAAGATCTTATATCTAGGAAGGGTGAGTATCATTTAGATCTATGAAAGGCTAGATAGTTCTACAACAAAAAAGAGAACAATTTTACTATGTGAAACACTATGTAGTGTATATTATAGCCATCTTTCAAATCGGAAATGACCCCAAAAACTCTAGGACAAGAACAAAATCAGGACAACTAAAAAGACCATAAATCTCTGCAGTGGGTTTTGCAGCCTTAAAATCTGAACTCATAAGATGCCACATCACACAATTTCAGTGTAACAAAAATCAGATACTAATGAAGTAATACTCAAATCAGCTATATTCTAGCACAATCAATGTTGTGATACAGTGAAAGAAGCAGAAAAGGCAAAAGGAAAGAGTTAATAATAATTACGTGAACCAGTAGCTGCCCAGAGTTGAATCTCGCCATTCTCATAATCGGATTGTTGGCTAACGTAGAGAAGAATAAGGTGGTCTCCTTCTCTGACAAGGTTGTCAACAGTCCATTGAAGAGCTTTGTTGCTACATGGTGAGAAGTCAACGGCCACTCCAATTCTTCTTTCACATGCCATTTCTAGCTTCACCAACAACTAACAAGGCTAAGTGCAATGTTTTTTTTTGTGGGGTGTGAATGTTTGTTAGAGAGAGAAAGGTTGATGCGTGATGAATGATGAATGATGAAGACCGCAACTTCTGAGGCTGCTGATGAGACGACTAGTAAACTCTTGTATGCTGACAAATATAAAACACGTGGCATGCTTTTGATACTATTCCATTTGTTTTGTTTCTGACCGTTGGATTAGTCTTTGAAATGAACTACTCCATATGATTGATCATTAAATGGAGCACACACATAAAAGAGTAAGGTAGGGATAACTTATAGCAAGATTTGAAATTCTAATATCTTAATCAATTTCCTAATAAAAAAATATCATAATCACTCAAATACCATAAAATTGTTATTGCAAGAAATATTTTTTTGAATGGGCTATCTCTCAGTAAATACCTTACGCATAGGTCTACTTTTAATTAGATAAAATGTATATTAGCTATACTAATAGAGTGAGTCAGCAGAACTTAGTTAAGTAAGTGTGCTGATGTGGCACACTGTCACGTGAAGTAGTTAAGAGTTTGTTACATATTAGCTGACGTGTACTTAGCTCTCTGTTGTAAGCCTTTGGCTATATATTAGACACTCTGTACAACAACACATTATGAAATGAAATTGAGTTCATTCTCTCATGGTAGTAACCTGATATGGTATCAGAGCACAGAGCTCCGATTCAACCAAATCAACTACTATGAAGCTGTGACTCTGCATTTCACATACAATCTTTGATCAATCAAGCGTGAAGGAGGAAGAACAATATGGTTGGAGAGAATAGTGAGTCAAATTCTTCAAACCCTAATTTCACGAACAAGAAGATATCGGTGAAATTAGATGATTCAAATTACCTGCTATGGAAACAGCAAGTATTCTTCATGGTCAAACAGCACAGGCTTCGTGATTATCTCGAAGGCACTGTGAACATTCCGGCTCAGAAAGTGAAGGTCAACTCTGTTGAAGTGGAGAATTCAGAGTTTGTCACATATGAAGCAATTGATTCGGCGCTTGCTTCATGGCTTTTGTCCTCGGTAAGTCCTTCAATTCTACCTGAGCTTGTAGGCCTTGAATCTTCATCTCAGATCTGGATGAAATTGAATAAGATCTACTCAAGTAAGTCTGCTTCTAAAATTCTGTACTATCAGAATTTACTAGTTAATCAAGAGAAAGGAGAACTGAAAATGAGAGATGTCAAATCATTATGTGATCATCTTGCAATGTTAGGAGAACCTGTGACTGAACACTCTCACATTTCACATATTCTTAGAGGTCTTAATAATGAATATGAATCAGTCATTGCAATTGTGAATGCTGCTGCATCTACTCCTAACAAGTTTGATTTAGACTCTGTGCACAATATGTTAATTGATTTAGAAGCTAGGCAACAGGCTTCTCTTAAAAATACAGTAGCTCATGCACACTACACCACACCTCTGCCTTTTGAGCATGCATCCAATGAAGCACCACAGGTGTTTCAAACTCATGGTTCTTATCAACCACAAGGAAGTATGAGTAGAGGTGCATTTAGATCTCCAATGATGTTCAATCCTGGCCGTGGACGTGGTAGAGGTTTTCAGTCTTATCCTAGAGGCATATCATGTCAGATTTGTCACAGGACTGGTCATACAGCTGATCGTTGTTACTATAGGTACAATTTTAATCAGAACACCATAGCTTCTGGTTCTGGTCAGAATGCTTATTATGCAGATCTTGGCTCGGCTCTTAGCTCAGATGGTTCTTATTGTTCTACTGGACCTCATGTGTCTTATTCACATGATGAAATGCCTCAGTTTGGTTCTTATGCACCACCAGTAGCTCCTAATCTCACTGTGCAGCAGCCTTCATGTCAACTAGTCCCAAGTTCTACCAATCTAAAAGTGCCACAAGGTTCTAACAGCTCCAATAATGGCATTAGTGAATCGGCAGCTCAAGCATTCATTGCAACTCCAGCTACCATTTCTGATGATGCATGGTATGCAGATTCTGGAGCCACACACCACATTGCAACCTCTCCTTCCAGTCTGATGCAACCAGTCTCTGATGGCACTGGTAAGGTTATGGTAGGGAATGGTACAGGTTTGCATGTTTCGCATGTTGGTAAAATGCATCTGAAATCAAGAGACTCTTGTTTACACATGAATCGTGTTTTATGTGTTCCTGATATGCGTAAGAATTTACTTTCTGTAGCTCAAATTGCTCAAGAAAATGGAGTTTCTATTGAATTTTTCCCTCATGCTTGTTTTGTTAAGGATTTGAGGACAGGTCACATTCTTATGGATGGTATTGAGATTAACAGAATGTACAAGTTGGGTGGCAAGCCAACTCAAACAGAAGCATCTAATTAAATCTCTCACTCCAGCTTGTTTTCAAGTCACTGGTGTTTCTCCTGATGATCTTCAAATATGGCATCAGAGGCTTGGACATCCTCATCTAGCTGCTGTAAAGACTACACTTAGTCATGCTGGAATCTCTTTTAATAATCCACCTGTAGTATCTCTTTGTCAAGCATGTCAGTTTGGGAAAGCTCATAAGCTTCCTTTTTCAGTTTCTAGTACAGTGTATACACAACCACTGGAATTAATAACAATGGATTTGTGGGGACCTGCTCCCATTGCCTCACATGGTTTTGCATATTATATTGCTTTTGTGGATGCTTTTAGCCGGTTTACATGGCTTTATCCTTTGAAGTATAAATCTGATGCTTTACAAGCTTTCAAAGATTTTAAGGTGCTAGTTGAAAATCGGTTTACTCTCAAAATTAAAGCTATTCAGTCAGACAATGGAGGGGAATTCTTGGTTTTCAAAAGATTTGTGACAGCATGTGGAATTGAGCATAGATTTACCTGTCCATATACCTCTGAACAGAATGGTCTTGTAGAATGTAGACACGGGCTCATTGTTGTAACAGGATTAACATTGCTTGCTCAAGCAGCTTTACCACTCTTTTATTGGAGTGATGCATTCTGCACAGCTACTTTCTTAATGAATAGAGTATCCTCTTCAGCTATTAAAGGTATGTCACCTTTTGAAAAGTTGTATGGTGTTCAACCTGATTATAGCATGCTGAAAGTCTTTGGTTGTGAGTGTTATCCTATGTTGAGACCTTATAATCAGCATAAGTTGGATTTTCGGTCAGCTCAGTGTATTTTTCTGGGCTATAGCACACAACATCGAGGATACAAATGCTTAGACCTTCAAACTGGCCGTATCTTTATTTCCAGACATGTGAGATTCAATGAAGGCATTTTTCCTAAAATCTCTCAGCTTAACATTAGAAAACTTGCTGCCAACAAAAAAATTGACTTGCCTAAAATTCCTTTTCCATCCCTTGAGAACAATAAAGCCTTCACACAACCTATTCCCACTACTCCTCTCAGAGACACACAACAACCAGAAAATCATCCCATCACTCCTCATCCTTCCCTTCCTTCACATCAGCCTACACATTTCACACCCAACAACATACAATCTGAATCTGATTCCTCATCTGATCACAATATATTACCATCACCAGACATACAAATTGAAATACCAATTGATGTACCTTCTCTTGAATCCATGAACCCACCTCCTTTAGAACCATCCACCACTAACATCCATCCCATGATTACTCATTCCAAGTCTGGAATTTTTAAGCCGAAAGTATATATGGCTACATTGACTGAAGTAATACCTCAGACCATTGATGAAGCATTTTTATATGCTAACTGGAAGAAAGTTGCAGAGGATGAGTATAATTCATTGCTGAAGTTTCAAACATGGGACTTAGTTCCTTTACCTCCTGGCAGGAAAACGATTGGGTGCAAATGGTTATTCAAAGTGAAAACCAGTGCTGATGGCACACCAGTTAAGCACAAGGGTCGTTTGGTGGCAAAAGGATATGTTCAACAAGCAGGAACGGACTACACAGATACTTTTAGTCCAGTAGCTAAAGCTGTTACAGTTCGCATTGTACTCACCATTGCTGTTGCAAGAAATTGGGCCATTCATCAAGTTGCTTTCAATAATGCTTTCTTGAATGGAGATTTACATGAAGAAGTGTATATGGAGCAACCTCCAGGCTTCATTCAATTTGATTCAAGTAATCAACCACTTGTGTGCAAGCTTAAAAAGCCCCTCGTGCTTGGTTTCAAAAGTTGGCAGAGACCTTGAAAACTTTAGGCTTTCAAGAATCTATTGCAGATTCTTGTCTATTCATGCTTCAAGAGAAAGATGATGTGATATACCTACTTGTCTATGTGGATGATCTAGTGATCACTGGGAGTTCTGAAGTGTTGGTGCAGAAACTCATTGCAAAGATGAGTAACATGTTTTCTTTGAAGGATCTTGGTGAAATATCATTTTTCTTGGGAATTGAATTCACAAGAACATCTGCAGGGCTATTACTTACTCAACGACAGTACATTAATCAGTTGTTGAGTAAAACAGAGTTACATCTCACTAAAGCTTATGCTACTCCTATGTCTACAAGTGCTCATCCAAAGCTTGGTGATAGTAAAGCTTTTCATGATCCATCATTGTATCGAAGTGTACTTGGAACATTGCAATATGTGTGCTATATACTTCCAGACATCTCTTTCACAGTAAATAAACTCAATCAATTTATGCATGAGCCAACAGAGAAGCACTGGAATTGTGTTGAAAGATTGCTTCGCTATCTTAAGGGCACCACTGCTTATGGACTTCACATCAAACCCACTACATGCTTCCGCATTCAAGCTTTTGCTGATGCTGATTGGGGAGGAAATAGAACTGATAGAAGATCTACCAGTGGGTTTTGCACTTTCCTTGGTCCAAATCCGATCACTTGGACTGCTAGAAAACAACAAGTGGTGTCAAGGTGTGCAACTGAGGCTGAATATCGAAGTGTGGCTGACTGTGTTACAGATGTTTTGTGGACTATGGCACTATTGAAGGAGATGAAGATTCAGATTGTGGATACAACTGTCATATGGTGTGACAACACAGGTGCAGTGGCACTTGCTGCAAATCCAGTTTTGCACAATAAATCAAAGCACTTTGAACTTGATCTTCACTTTATAAGGGAAAAGGTTGCAGCTGATTTAGTTCATGTTGGATATGTCCCTTCATTTGATCAAGTTGCTGACATTCTAACTAAAGCTCAAGGCAGTTCTCTATTCTATTACTGTCGCAAGAAGCTCAATATTGAGTCCTTGGAAGCCTCTACTCTGGATGATGTTATAGATGACTCTGACTGTGATGATGATGTTTTAGGAAACCAATTAGTTCATGTTTGATATTAGTGTAATGTTGCCTAATAGTGCTGTTGTATTTTTCTCTTTTGATTAGCAGGGGGAATATTAGCTATACTAATAGAGTGAGTCAGCAGAAGTTAGTTAAGTAAGTGTGCTGATGTGGCACACTGTCACGTGAAGTAGTTAAGAGTTTGTTACATATTAGCTGACGTGTACTTAGCTCTCTGTTGTAAGCCTTTGGCTATATATTAGACACTCTGTACAACAACACATTATGAAATGAAATTGAGTTCATTCTCTCATGGTAGTAATTTGATAATGTATTGCTATAAATCAAGTAAATAATAAATTACATTAAATTTTCGGAAGGGCTATCTCTCTGCACGGGAGAGTCTATCTCGTTGACTAAACAAACTAAATATATAATAAGAATTCGTTGATTATTTTATTAAAAAAATTGCAAATCAGTTTATGTATTGAAATAGAGTTGGTTGGCAAAAGAAAATAATATTAAAAGAACAAGTGCCTAGATTTCAAAGCTGATCATTGTTTATATTGGTTAAAATGTCAACCGATGTTTATGATTCATATCCATTTAGCATGATATTTACAAGTCATGCACATATGCTCTTTTTATCTTAATTTTTTGGGTGTGGAAATTCCAATATTCCTATAGTTGATTATAGAGCCATAGTACTTTGAATCTGGCCACAGATAAATTTAAGATATTTTTTTAGATGTTAAATTATTATGGTAAAAAATCTTAAGTTTCGAATCCTTTAAATGGGACAAGATGGATAACAATGACATGGGTCTATTTCCATTAACATCCTTGGATATTTATTTTCTGATTTATGGACTGAGTCTCGGCATTTGTTGGCGACTGCAAATAATGGGGCCTGAATTAATTAATGAAAATAACAAGTTGCAGAACAAGAAAGCCCCCTCCTTTAATCAATTATAGTATAATTATATACTGTATTATGTTATTTTATGCACTTAGCCTTTAAATTATGTCATAACCTTTTCTTCCTTTCCTATTGATCAATCCTTATTGTATACTCCCTCCATTCCTAAATATAGGACATAGATAACTTTTTTTGGAAAGATTAAGGTTGCGAAATAGGTTATTAAATGATGACATATTTGATATATTTTTAGATTATCCATAAGCTGTAAAATAAACTAGTTTAAGAGAAAAAAATTAGGTAAATCAATTTATAATTAACTTGTTTTTTGCTTTTTTTAGGATTTTTCAAAAAAGTCATCTAGGTCCTATATTTAGGAACGGAGGGAGTATATAGTTTGGACTGGAAAGGTTTGAACGCAACGCCTTTAATTTCTGGCTTTCCATCATCATTAGCTAACATTTGCTGTAAATCTGAACTGTTTATAATTATTCATAATAAAATTTCAAAATGTTATAACAATAAACTGTTTCTGTCGGCAATCAGACAGGGAAATTTATCCCCCTTTTTTCTTTGTTAAACTCAAAAAAAATTCCCAAAGAATGAGCAGAGTTAAAAAACAATCAAGTAAGGCAACCACATTTCAGTTTCTGCTTCCATGATTTACTTTTTTCCTTAAACTTGTTCACTTCTCCAATAACTCCTGCATAATAGAACCTTTTCACTTCCACTTCTCTGCAAAGACATTCAAAGAGTGATAAAATTTCCTTCTCCACATTATCAGTAGTCTCATCTTCATTTTCACTCACCACAATCCTCAAATGCCTAAACAATTTTGCATCTTTCTCACAGTGGATGAAGGCTTTCATAAGCAAGCCATAAGACGTGAAGTACTGAATCTGATCATCAGAATGATGCTGCTCAAATGCAATAAGGTTTGCAAACAAAACCTTAGTGTGCTTCTTGAGTTTCAAAGGAGGAATCTCAAAAACCCCTTCAGAAAAACTTACATCTAACAAGCTTGTGGCTGTATACTTCATGAACTTGATCCCATGTTTTCTGTTGAGTCCTTTTGCACACTCAATATCCTTTGGTTTTTGTTCTCCATCAGCTTTTTCTGATTCAACAATGGAATATGTAGGGATGTAACACTGGTGGATAAGGTCAAGCAAATGGTTACCTTCTTGGCTGAACTTCTCTCTAAGAAAAGCCAATTCTCCGGGTAACATTTTCTTGAAGTAACCAAGAGCAAGCTCACTTAGAGTACATGGTGCTGTTTTGGGCACAATCTCAAACAAACTCTGAAGAACCATCCATGGAATCTGGTTTTCTAACAAAATGAGGTTCTTCCTCACATCAAAGAAGAGCTGGATGGTGAATATGGGGTCGCCACGTCGTCTCAGACCCTTAAAAGCATATTTTAGGAAAAGCTCAATGATAAAGCAACCATCAAGAAGCATTATTTCCACAAACTTGTTGCTATTAATATTAAGTGTTTCTTCGTAGCAATGTCTAGCTGTTTGCTCTATATCTCTAAGTGCTGTAACACATTTGTGCAATGTTGCTTCCAGGTTAGGCTGGCGACTAAGAAGAGTGTAAAGGTAATGCAACTTGAGCTCTTCATTGACTTTTAGGCTTGTGTTTTCATGGTGGAAGGGACCAATGGAAACTGTGTCAGGGATATACATTTCATTATTTGGATCATTGTGCAATGTTCTGAGATTCTCTGGCACTCTGAAGATGGATTTCAAAGATGAGATGGCTTCTATCTTTTCTTTAATGTAAGATACAAGTTCTTCGTTTTCATCCTTGATTTTGACATTAGCAGTTTCCATCTAGGACCTTGCTTTCCTGTTCATTTGGAAAGTTTATACCTGAATTAAAGCCCCTTATATGTAAGTAATAATAATAATGTGCTCAAGATTTGAAATACATTTATCATGCATAATGTATGTAATTATAAGATTTGAAATTAGTCATATTCAAAAAAAATTATATTTATGAACATAATTCCGAAGTACTTAGAAAGGAGGAGGTTAGAGCCTTATGTTTCCAAATTCTATAAAGCACGTGGATCTCTGAAAGGGTATGATATTTGTGTCGAGTAGACATTGAACACTTGCGTTTAACACTATGCGACACATTAAAAAGTAATATATGAATATTTGTTAGTTCTCATGTGTCAATGCCCATCCTAAACTTGAGAATTTTTTATTAAAGATCAGAAATGAACTATATACTTTGACCTGGCATTTTATGCATGAAGTCATCTATATGCCTTCAAATATCATTTTGAAATTTACACATTCAACTTTTTCACTCCTATCTAGATGAAATTTTCAAATGGCATTCATGGTAATGAGAAGGATGCTATTTTATATAAATCAAATTGCAAGAATCAACATAAGAAGTCAAAGGAGCTTTACCCCATGCCGTCCAAATATTAATGAAATCAGAAATCAAAATGTTTGTCTCTAACTAAACAACGAGCTAAATCGAAAATGAAAACTCTAATGATATGATACAATGCTATTTATTGAATCAAGTTGTTTGGATGGAATAAAAGCAAAATAAATCTCCAACTCATCAGAGAAAGAGGCATAAGGCATACAGTCATTTACTCATTTTGATTTAGCCAGACGTACAAAAATAAAATCAAACTAGGATAAAACATTTAAATTTTTTGTCATTAGAGGTCAAAGGGAAAACCCGCCCATGGTTGACACTGACATTTTTTTTTATTGTCAATTGTTCTTATGGCAACCTAGAAAATAGTCCATTGGTAATATTGCTCTTTCATTCACATTTCAATAGGGAAAAAAGAAAGGAAAATGTTGATAGAAAAAAATAACAAGAGAGAAGGGAAAAAAAAACAGACCTGGATGTGAGCTGATTAAGTTTGCAAATAATCTCTCTGTGATGCCAACCTGCTTCTCTATTTTTGTGCCAGCACCACAGCCAGAACTGTTTCATCCATGACATATTTTGTACAGACGACTTAACAATGAAACTAGTTATATATCTTATCAAAACTACAGTGATACAGTTACTGGGAATCCAAGATAACTTGGGGAGGGTGGTAAGAATAAGTGATACAGTTAACCATTGAGTGAGGAAAAGAAAAAGTGAACAGAGATATCATTCCAGAACCTGCAAGACCAGTGGCTCAGGCAAGATGGGAAGAAAGCAAAGCCTGTTTCTAATAAAGAAAAGTATGATTACTTGACACATAATTCAAGAATTATTTCCAAAATCAGTATGACTCAGAATATTTACCTGCCACGGTCACCACCCCCAGCTTCTTTCTTCACTTATTTACAGTCTGTTTTTGCTTCTTTTCTTTGATTAATAATATTCTTCCGACAAGTTTTGCAAAAGAAGCTTAGCCCGCAACAGAAGAATATCATATCGTGTCAAGAGATTCATTTCACAATCATTTTTAATGGTCTTGTAACAAAACAGGAGGAACACGTGTTTAGCAGCAAGTTTCAGTTCCTACTAATCATGAGTGTGTGTTAAGTAGAGACTAGCACAGCAAAAATAAATACTAACAGGGAACTCCACTTTTGTAAAATAAGTAAAGTTTACTGTTAAAAATGGATTATGGATTCCAGATAAAGGTAGTAAAGCAAAGACATTTGGTCTATCACTCTTGAAATGGTTCTTCAAAAACGATCCTGGGGCACTTCATGATATGCATGTCGTGCAAAGAGAAACACCAGCAATTGCGTATCCATATGCCAAGAAAGTAAAATTCTGTACCAAATTCATGAAGGTGCTCTCTACTTTGGCACCACTTTCCTTTCCTGCATAACAATTCAAGATATATATAGGCTTGTGCATGTCATCTTTTTAAGAAACATGCCATGAGAGAATCTTCTAACACTGGCAAACCGTTTTAACAAGCTTACTGATTAGGACTCTCCTGATAGCAATACGAGAAGATACGGTAAAATCCGTCAATGGGCTCAAGGCTTAGAGAGCAATCACACCGTTTAGTACTTTATTAATATTTTAGCTTAATCTAAATTCAGTCATTAGTCAATTATATCGGATATTAAAATTGTTACCAAAACTCACAAAATGCCCGTGTCAATCCATATCAATCAATCATCAATCAATCATCAATCATCAATCAATCAATCAAATCAAATATATAAAGTATCAATCAATCAAATATATAAAGTAATTGCGCGTGGGAAAACCCCTGTGTTTTCACATTGGAACCGGATAAAATTGGGTTTTGCCTAAGTTTTAGTTGTCAAATACTCTGTTTTTGCATGTTGATTAGTGTATTTTTTTTTTTTGGCTCGCATGATGCAATGTTCGCCTTTTCACCTTCCTCAATATACATCCGCAGGGAGAAACCTTCAATGTACATAAATTGGGAATGGAAATGCGTTTTAATTACAAATTACAAAATGACTTTTAATTTTCCATACAACCACTGATTTCACAAACCCTTCCACTTCCCATGCTTCAAATTCTCCTCGTCTTCCCTCTGCAAAGGGAATACTACAATCACAAAATGAAGCACACCCTATGAGAAACGATCAAGACCCAGTTCACACTCCAGTAAGTTTCTTCTTTCTATTTGAATCCTTTATTTCTCCAATTTGAGCCATTTCTGAACAATGTCCGAATTTGAGTTGGGTTCAATAATCATCTAAAATCAATGCTTAGTTTCTATTTTCATGATTTATTTGTTGAGATTTCATAAGAACCCCGTTCATTCTAGAGGCCTCAGTTGGGTTCGCCGGCAGCGGTGGTAGAGTTGGGGGGTTGGCTTGAAGAGATTGGATTTGTTGCCGCCCACCATGAGAGTATACCCATGATTCTTTATACGAGAAGAATGTGAGCTTTTTAAGGATTTTGATTTCATTTGGTTTATTGGTTTTATTGGTCTAAGGATTTTGATTCCATTTGGTTTGATTTCATTTGCTGAAGAAGCTTGCTTAGTAGGTGATATGTTCCTCAAAAATTGAAAGTTTAGTTTGTGCTGAGGTATCAAGTTATTCAGCCAGTCACTGTGATGTTAATTTTCATGACATCAATTGATTGAACATGATTAAAATTTGGCCTTGCTAAAGACTGCAAAATATTTGCATCTTTTACACTATGCAACATGAATCTGATTAATATCATCATTCTCTTTTCTTAATGTGATCAATGTCAGTACTTATCTCTTAAAATAAAATAATCTATTAGAACAAGTCGGTGAAGAACTCCAATTGATAAAACTATATTGGGAAGAGTGTAGCCTATGCAAATTCAGTAATTTCCATATAAGAGTAGGAGTCTTTGAAGAGCATTTTTCTATTATCATTTTCAAATCAGGATGATTGGATAGTGTTCAATGCTGGACATGGCTGCGTCTTTACTCTGATGATTAGTTACCAAATGATATGTTCTTAATAGTTGGTTAACTTGTACGGCGTGTTGTTTTGTTGATGTCTTTTAGGCATGTGATAAGAAGTTAAGTGGTTATGATAGCTTCTTTAGCAATTCTTCTATCATGGCAATGGAATTTCACCTCCATAAATTTCATGATTATCATTTCAGTCACTGGAGCCTCCCGTGGCTATGCTTTTGTTGAATATGAAACTAAAAGCGAGATGTTATGTGCATATGAGGTATTGTAACCTATTATGACTTGTCAAAAGTGAGCAGTGAATGAATGTTTACTTTTAATCTGAAATATGCAGTGCTTTACCTCATGAACTTATGTCAAGTATTTTCATGTACAGTCTGCTCATAATTCTTTTGGTGGATGGGAAAGGCCATTTCAAACTCCTCTGAGGCCCATACCATTCAAGAATTTGGAGAGGCTTGGCCTTCCACCTCCTTTGGAAGGAAGATATATGTCACGTTTTTAGGTGATTTCATTATACAAATCTTGTGATATTGAGCCACAAGTGGATTTATATTTGTATATTATGGAATTGACATTTCTTTCTAAACCTTTACCCATCCTCCACACCTACCTACTCTGGTCCTCACTCTCTTTGTCTTCTATAATCTTATTTTTGTTTTATTTTTGAGTATGCAATTAGCGTTTTCCTTTCTCATTTCCCTTTTCCTTCAATTACCTTATTTTTATCCCTTCTCAAAATTATCCTAATTCTTAGCTTGCCTTTTACTGATCTAAAATGAGTGCATCTTGCAGATTTGTTAAGCTCATCATTTTAAGACAGATGAAGGGCAAGCAATTTGGATTCATTTTGGCCCTTTGGAAGGAAGCAATATTTGTGCGTACTTTCCAAAGAGCCATGTATAAGCAATCACCAGTTTAAGTATCTGAACAATTTTTGTTACTATATTACTCTCTATTGATCAGATGGTACATTCCTAGATTTCTTTGCTTTTGGTAATTAATGAAAATGTTTCAAAACTGTTAACATATATTGAGATTATTCTATGACATAATATGTACAGGACCTTGGATATGTCTGCAATGCACCACGATACATCTGCTGATCTCAATGCGGTTGGAGACAAATTGAAGAATGTCTTGGAGGTGAGGATCAAATGTCTCTATTTCTAGGTAAAAAATTACATATGATGGCTTTTGTAGCACCTTCGCAATAACTTGAGCTTTTGATTTTGGAATGTAGCACCTTTACATATGATGGTCAGGCTAATTCTACTTTCAAAACAGTAATTCAAAACTATAGAGAACTTGCTGATTTTGTTGTTTGTTTGTATCCTATGTAGCAAACTTCATAAAGGCCATGTTAATTTTTGAGGTAAAAACTAGAGAGAACTTGCTGATTTGTTGTTTGTTTGTATTCTATGAAGCAGACACTTCATAGAGGGTCATGTTAATTTTTAAGGTAAAACAGAGAATCTAATAAAACTTACGTGTCAACTACAAGTTTTATTACTTTCGTCCAATACTTTCTTCATTTGAATTTTCACGTTAGAAATACAGTGACAAATGTTTCACTTCAATATTGTTGTGATACCTTTTGTAGGCTTGGTCCTGTTATATGCCAAGCATGTTGCAAATATAATGAAACTGATGGAGTTTTCCTTGATCCTGATTACAGTGTTGCTGTAACAATGATAAATTGTTTCCTCAAAAATACTGTTATTTTTCATTACTAATTTTCTCCCTATAGATTTAAGAAATTGAGGTGGCAAGGGAAAACCCACTGGAAATCTTTTCTTTTTCAAATCAATTAGGTGTTGAAGTGTTAATCATTTATATTGTAGAATTGTAATGTGATGAGAATTTGTATTTACTTCACTTTTATTTTGTATGTAGGAAAAGGTAATTTTCATAAGCATCAGTTTGACATTTGATCTTTTCCTTTTCATTGTTTTTATTTGATTTGAGATGTAAACTCAGATTATGGCCATTACAAACATGATGTAATGATTTTCAATATTTAGGTTGATATATGAGAGCCAAGGAGGGTGTTTCATTCTTGGACCCGTAATCTTAAATAGTGATATTTTGTGAAGAAGCCCCTCCACCATTGGAAATAAATAAAAAAGCGAATTCTGTCTGTAAGAATTATGAAAAAGAATTTTCTCACTACATTAGAATGGTTAGGTTTTGGAACTTTTTGACTTCCTTTTTTATATTTAAATATTTTAGTGCTCCATTAGTCTATCATTATTCTTCAATTTCCTCAGATTTTTTTTAAGAGTCAAGAATTGTCCATTTGAGGTGCATCAGAAAAAGTAGTCTCTGAATTTCATTTGATGCTCAGTGAACAAATGAATGAAGATGCAGAGATGAAAAAAAAATGAAAGTCTCATTTTCACCAAGTGAGAAAGATGAAGGATGTTGATAATGCATACTCTATTGATAAAATCAGAGAATTTTTTTTATTAGAAGTTTAGAAGATATTATCGTATATTTATTTATGAAATTTGTCATTCTAATCTTGCTTTCTTTTTCAGCGAAGGATTCAAAAAGGAAAACTTTGGCAAATGGACCTCAGGAGGAAGAAAATGTCTTGAAATAATGCATTGAAAACTTGAATCAGTTGAAGCTAGTATTGTAGCAGTTATATGCCTACCAGTTGTTGTTGAATCTCTGTGGCTACTTTAATGAAATTGTTGGCCGATGAGATGCAAGTAGCCTAGGATAGAGTTTAACTCTTATTTTGTTTTAATGATAGTTCAAATAACATGCATAATATAATTTCAATTTTTCATAACTATTCAATTTGCTAAGTAAATTATTTATGCGTCACATATAAGATTCGTGTTAACTTGGAGCATTTAAATACCATTATATTAGGACAATGTATGATATTCATCAAAACAAACTAACAAAGTCGTCCCCGTGCATCGCACGGGGTCCGCCACTCGTTTTATATATTACTCCTAGTATTTGATGTAAGACTTCAATTAAGAGTTAATATTTTTCTTTATTTACCCACGGTTACATACTTAAAACACAAACTCGAAACCATTAGTTAAATTTAAACAATCTACACCCAGTTGATTGAAACATTAGCTATATTTTATATGATGAAGAGTTGATATTAGTATTAGCCATAAAGTTATAATCTATTTTTTTAATTTTTTTATAAATTACCTCAATTAATGGTGGTCATGATTTATAAAGAATCTCAGCCAAAAGACGGATTGAGTACGAAGTTGGCTTTAGAAATGGTCTAGAATCAATGATCATTAAATAAACAGCAAATACTTGAAGCCGAATTTGGCGAAATAGTCCCAATAACCATGAGTATATGCCATTAGCCTTTTATATAAATTAGAATGACAATTAGGATAAAAATGTAAGTTATCCTCCTTATTATCTCAAGTGTACTATTAATCTTTCAATTTTTTAACACTTAATCATGACATGGTACATTCATATTAAATTTATAACTAAATTATAAAAAGTCACCAATAAAAAAACTTTATAGCATATCGAAATAACAAAAAGTTTACAGAAAAATTAAATAGATCTCGAATTAAAATTTGACCACCATCATTTCCTTATGGTCTCTTATGCTTGCTGGTCGGAGCTACCATAAGTAGGGGTTCACCTATTAACAAAACATACATTCCCTTGTCCCATAAACAAATAATCGCTTCCTCTCATGTATGTTTAGCTAACGAGGCTTTTTGTAAGCATTTTATTCATGCAATTCATAATAAGATCAGCTCCTCGTTAAGTTAGGCGAGAGACGCACCTCCTTGGGTGTCGATCGGTGTTTCTTGTTACCTTGTTTGACAGTGGAAGCAACTGGATCACAAAATGGAATTGAATTCTGGAATCGTCCTGTGTAGGCACTGTCATCGGATATAGTCCTTAATACACTGATAAGAAATACCAATCTCACTATAGAAAATGGACAAGGATTACCTTCCCGCACATTTGCCGTCCCCTTGTGTTGACAAAATTTTGATGTTCCATGAACCAATTATTCACACTTGTATGCACGAGTGATTTCCCAGGCAATTGAATTGTCTAATGAAGGGCCTTGTATCAATCCATATGTCTCGTTTTTA
This sequence comes from Mimosa pudica, assembly GCA_029929735.1. NCBI lineage: Eukaryota > Viridiplantae > Streptophyta > Magnoliopsida > Fabales > Fabaceae > Mimosa > Mimosa pudica. The sequence goes on along the minus strand of JAKELP010000016.1, from coordinate 6,101,445 downwards.
CAGTTCACTAAAGCAACCATGAAACTCTCATTCTCTAACGAAGACGGGTACATTACTTGTTCTTCCTGATAATATACATAATGTGACGGCATGTGAGAAAAACTAGTAAACATGACCAACAAAGCCAGTTGTACAACACTTAAGTTCATGGCTTATACTTACTAAACCAGTTGGCCGTTAAATTGCTTACCATCAACTAAAAATTGAAGCTATTATGAACAGAACTAAATTCCTACCGATTGGTGGGGAATATAACTACATTAGAGCACAACTAATCTCATTTGAGGTGATGATTCACTTTAACCAAAAAAAAAAAAAAAGGTGATGATTCACACTTCGCGAACATCTTCCATGAATTGCTCAACTTTTTTCCCTATGTAAGACTACTGATATAGTCGACTGAACTTTATCTATTAGTCATAAGCAAATCTAACAATGATGTGTTATGGATGGTACTATTACTCTAGCATATACTAAAAAAAATGCAACAGAAGCTACGAGTTATTAATCTGAAAGACTAAATTATGTAATCTTTATACGGTGGTATGAATATAATTTCTCACTACTGTGTCATTCTATCAGCCCAGTTGTATATCACACAATACTATTCGTGCAACAGTTTTTTGAAGTAACGAGATCAAAAAATTCAGTCCATCAGTGAGATGCTGCTATGTGATTTGTTGGACACATTCTTATAATAACTGTTTTGATCATACCTACAATCTTTAAGAAACGAAGTGTGCAACGTAGTCCTTAAACAAGAAATACTAAGTTCGACTCTTTACCTCAGGAAGTTCATAGAACTCCTCAGGAGATATCTGCAGTAAATCCATAGCCGTTTGACCAGTAGACCATGCCAAAACTTTAGCACTCTCGTCAGCTACAGTAATTTTCAAGTCAAAAGTTCGTACTATTTCAGCATCACAAACTTTATGACAGAAGCTGCATTCTAAGACACCACTAGGCATCTTGTTGACGAAGTGACCACAGAGAGAATGTGAAAATCTAGTATTAACATTAAAATGTTCCATTGGTTCAAGCCAGATCCGGCATATCTGCAACATTATAATGAAAAAAATCAGAATATCTATAGATTTACTGTTCACAGATTAGGAAATATGCATTATTTGCATTGGGCTCCATGCGCTTCTCTCTTTAAACTATAAACATCCACAATACACAATAACTAAATCAAGTGTGATGGATAAAAAGGATAAAAATTAAAAAATTAACCAAAACAAGTGACTCTTACTAGTGCATAGCCAGTCTGGCCAGTCATATCAGAGAGGCGTGATAGCTTATGAAGACAAGATGAGTTGATCAACGCTGGCAAACAACTGATATTGATGAAAGATGTCCCATCATCATTCTCAAACCACGATACTTCCAGGCTGCAAATAAAAAACATTAAACCAGATCATATATTAAGTTAATACTTCAACCTGGGTAAACGGAAACTATAAGCTACACAACAGCTTTTAATGATTGAAATTGACGCAAGCCACGGTTCAGTGTATTTTCACAAATTGGATAGTGTTTTAATGAGGTGCTGTGTTTTAACATTCAAATTGAATGTGCTCACCGCTTTTGTTTAGACATGGAGCAAGTCAAGCCAGATATAAAAACTGTGTGACCGAGACTTATTCTCCCCAATGACCTGAAATATTGAAGAATGAGGAAATTACAAGATTGATCAGGAGAGCAAAATAGAGGTATAAAATGCCTACAGATATTTCATGACGTTAAATTTCATCTACTTTTCCCCTTTTATTGCCCTCCCCTCTTCTTTCTCCTTCATTCATGTTCTCTAATTTGTTCAGGCTGAGATAGAACATCCCTAATTAGTCTACCCGAAACTACCAAAGAGAAGAAAAGGAAACACGATCTCTGCTTGCAGAGTTGCAGTCATTACCAACATGTGGTAAAATGAAGCTTTGCCCAGATTGCTCCACTAGTATCTGCAATTCTTATGGAGAAGGTAGATTCTGAGCCTGCATCTTTGATAATATCTGTAACAACACCATAGAGGCTAACGCCAGTCATTTTGTCCTGAAGCTCAGCCACAAACGACTGCAAAACTTCGGCCAGGTAAAAATGTTAGCTAATAAACCATAAGATGCAGAAGATATATTCCTTCTAACTATAGTGTATACAGAATGATTAGAAATATTAGATTTCAAAAATTTATAGAAACGCGTGGTTGCCATTTTTAGAAGCAGCTACATAAGAAAGTAGACATAAAATAAAGGTGTTCAAATGTACTAGAATTTATCAATATTGTTAGCTTTCAATAGCAATAATGCATTGCTGACATGCACGTTGCAATAAGCTCCGGCAGAAGCATAGGGAAACGGGAAAAAATTGTCGCCAATTATGCAGTCCAACTCTTGGGTGTTGAGATTGGCATAAATTGACTTCTAAGTAAAACTAGAAGGATAAACCTTAACCTGAAATGCTCTTCGTATATTTCAGTATAAAGGGCAGAAACATAAAATATTCTGCAACTCCAGTTCATCCTGGTTATTTCGGAACTCCAGTCAAATTTATGTTAAGGCTTGTAAAACAAGAAATGGGATATTGTCTTCTAATAAAACAACTAAACAAGAGAATTAAAATGCCAAATAACTACTATGAATGTTTTTTTTTGGGAGGGGGGCTGCTAATATATAGGTATTTAATGTTCAGAAGAGAGAAATGGAAAGAAAACTCACCCGAAAAGGGTAATTACTGTAATCAATGGTCCCGAAAGAATCACAGGGTAAGCTCACTTGAGAAAATTTAAGACTCTGGCTAGGAGTACATGAACTCAAGGACCTTGAACTTTGATGACGATTTGGTGTCGATGAAACGCGCACCTGATCAACCAGGCCAACATTTCAGCAATATGGCATATTCCATGCGACAAACAAATCCATGACTCACCTGTTCTTCACGTCGAATGTAAGGCACCAGATATAGTTGTGTTGCAGTTCCATATTCAAGACAAAATTCCTCTCTTGTTTGAATATCACATTCTGTAGAACTTGAAATATAAGGTTTATCCAGTGCAAGCATACTTCCCACTCTGGAACCAAAAATAATTTATAAAAACTTATTGGCAATAACAGAACTCAAACTTGGACGTCTGAAACAGTACAAGAAATCACCTAAAGAGATTGGAAAGGACAGTCTGCTCGCCCCATAAGAGAAATTGTAACTTCACACCATTGTCATCTACTAGAGTGACCTGTTTTCTCTGTACATTACCAAACTTGCCATGAGTTTCCACAGACCCAATGCTTTCAATCCTATGAAAAAGTAACAAAATAGTAAGACCATGCCCTTTTCTTCAATGTCAAAAAAAGATTAATACATTGCATTATATGTGGACCATGCTGATCAAGGGTGTAAATAAAAAAGCAGAGCTAGAAAACATTTAGAACTTCATAGCATCAACTTGAACTCTACCTTGCATAAAGTGAATAAGAAGCCCCTTCGTTCATTGAATTGAGTGATATTGAAGAGAACGAATCGGAAGCAAATTGAGCTGCTATTACCATTGCATCATCATCTTGATTCTACAGGTTGCAATAAAATAAATCCATAATCAGGAAAACTAGTTCCGGAAAGATATATAAGTCAGCTAACAATTGTTTTCAGAAACAGAGATCAAGTTCAGAAATTCAAATAAACATAACAGACCACACTAGTAATATATCATAAACTGTAAAATTCATTTCTCAAACTTCATGCAACACATAAAACCCAAACTATTTTTTTTTTATTTGGTGAATGAGACCCAGACTATTAACCATATAAAACTCCATTCAGCAGACAGAACGATAAGAAGCTTGTAGAATAAACTTTTCAAGCTTACCTCATCCAAAAGTATCACAAGATACTCTGTTGGCAAAAGGCGTGGATGACTAACACCATTTGAGGCAGTTCGAAGATAGCAACCGGTGATGAAAACCTCTCTCCCTTTCTTCAGAATTCCATTCTCCATATCCACCAAGTTATAGAATCTGCAAAAGGATGTTATGATTGATTGAAAAAAAAATAAAGATCGAGAGGATGTCCAGCTACAAGGAGGGATACAAAATTATGCACAAAAAGCCAGAATCAGTTGCAAGGATTAAAAAAAGTTTACTGCAAGATTGTTCAGCCATGCATATCAAATTTTCAATGTCCCCCGTTCATTGCCATCTCACATACTTCACCAAATGTAAATATGCTTTTAAGAACCATGGTACATGTATTTACAAGACCACAAGATTTGGTAGGAGCTTTTGAAATATTAGATCATTGCCATCAAAGGAAATGACAAGCACCCGTAAACTTTGGACACAAGCCTACCGGGATTTAATTCTATTCTCTAACTCTACTTTCTTTCTGATCTCCTAGCTAAATTGCAAGCAAGCAGCATCATATTAATTAGCTCGAACATAGAAAGCTTCTACATTTGAATTAAAAGTTTCTAAACCTTTGAAGAATTACAACAAATTGTAACAATTTATACTGCAATAGAAGTAAACCAAAATACTATGGAATGTGAACTAAACCAAAAGTAAGTAGTAACTGTGAGAAAAGAGCAAAATCAATCATCACTTATTGCTCAAATGATACCTACAATCACCTGCGATGAAGATAAAGATCTATGAGGTTGGAACTCCAGTAGTCTCCCAACTTTAGCATTTGGATGTTTGTGCCTGAAGAAAGGTAGTTTACATTAATAGGTATCTTGAATGAAAACAAATAATTGCAGGAGACATTTTATCTGTGACGTAGGGATATCATATTGAAACAAACATCATGCTATTTAGATAAAGTTTTCAAAATAAAGTCGAACAAGCTGTTCAAAAAGGATGTAATTAAGTAATATATCAAAGCAAATGAATGGCGAATGCACAATAATTTTAGGTCAGTCCTTTGGTAAAAATATATCTTTGTTGGCTCATTTTCGTTCTCCTAGATCCTAACTCATTTTCTCTAATGAAGATCAGTGCCAACATTATCAATTCAAATTTAACTCCGATACTGCTTGCATGATTTCTAGACATGATGCAAGTGGAAAAATGAGTGCTTGTGGTTCGTTTGGCACTTAAGGTTAAAACTTTATTTCCAATAATCATTTAAGAAACAAATATCACAATGACAACTCTTCCCTAAAAATAACACATTTTTGGGCCACCTAAAACGGATGGTCAGGGATGGCAACTCCAATAACCAGGAAAACACTTCGTTCCAAAGTACCTGGAAGAACAAATGCATCAACGATAACTGCTTCCAGTACACTATTTAAGGACAAGAAATTCTTCTCATAAATTGAATCAATGGTAACAGTGTTTGGCAGTTTTATCCTCCGGTAACTCTTCTTCAACTGCTTGATAAACTCAATCCTCTTTGTCGGAGCACCAATCCTTCGCTGCTCACTCCAAGCCTACACAATAAAACCATTAATCATAAAACAGCCATATAGCAAACACCTAAAACATCAAAACCAACACACCAGTGAACTAATTCAGAATAAGTACAATGTGTTCATCTCCTTCTCCCTAAAAGAGAAAAAAAAATCCAAAAGGCAAAAATATAGTACACCTCCTTACAAAATATAGAATCTAGTCGACTTTTATAATAATCATAAGAAAACAAAATAAACTACTTATAAATTGATCTGCCTGAATTTTTTCTCTAAATTATTAGTTTAATTGACTTATAAATTAAGTATCTGTTTGACAATAGCGTTTTCAACCTAGATTTATGCCCAAATTAGGTTTTAAAATCAGAGTAGACAATCACCTTCAGCTTATTCATAAATAACTTTTAATTATAAATAGCTTTTAACTAGGTTTTCGTAAAGCAACACAAACAAACGGAATAACTTTTTTCCTGTGCTATTCTGCAAAATCTATTCTGTAAAAGAGCTTTTCAACTTTTGTTTTTGATAATAAGCTATTCTAATAGTCTAATCCAAACAGGCCTTAACATATAATCTAAAAACACACAGAGTACGCTATGATTGCTTGATGAAGTGTCATTATTTCATTTGCGCTTACCGAAGAGAGTTCAGAGAGGAGTATAGCAGGCGTAACGCCACTAGAATAAGCAACGCAAGTCTTGAGAACGCGAGAAACGATCCAACTCCAGCCAGGCACGTCAACGATCTCACCGTCGCCGTTTTGATCGGAGGCGGAGGGATCTCCTTCGATTTCTAGAAGCTCCGATCTCGCGTAATCGACGAATTTGAGGAAACAGTCTTCTTCTTCCTCATTCTCTTTTGCTTCTTCTTCCTCAGGTTGAAGATCGACGTCCATGGCAACAATCTCGAAATCGCCGCCGTTGTCTTCAGTTCTCTCGCTTCACTTTCTGAAAATGGCGCGGCAGAAGAGGCAATGAAAAGACCGTTTTGGCGCGCTTTTCAAATGATGATAAGAAATGAAAAGACCTATTTGGGCCCATGGGCTTACACTATACTCCATATTGGGCTCATATATTGATGGGCTTGGCCCAGATTTTAACACTGCAAACATTTTGGGGTTATTCTATATTACTCTATCTGATCATAAGTAAACAAAATTGGTTAGTTCATTTTTTTATATATTTGATACTCCCTCCGGTCCTAAATATTATAGGACCTAGTTGACTTTTTTGAAAAATCCTAAAAAAAAGGAAAATAAGTTAATTATAAATTGATTTACCTAATTTTTTCTCTTACACTAGTTTATTTTACCTATAAGCTAATGGATAATCTAAAAAGATATCAAATATGTCATGATTTAATAACCTATTTTGCAACCTCAATCTCTCCAAAAAAAAGTCAATTAGGTCTTATATTAGGACCGGAGGTAGTATTTTTTTAGATTATATATTATTTTATGGATCAAATAAATTAGTTTAAAGAAAAAATCAGGTAAATCAATTTATAAGCAACGACTTATTTTGCTTTCTTAAGATTTTCCAAAAAAAGTTAACTAGGTCTATATTTATATTTAAAACTAGAGGAAGTATATTCCTTTCTATTCAATTTGATTCCTTTCTAGAGTTCACTCAATTCTTTTGTACAAACGGGCCCTTATTGTCATATTTGTGGATCTAAAATTTTTTAACGTTAATGTTCAAGGTTAATTTAATAATTCTAGTTCTCATATATTTCATGGGTGGAATAACCAAATTGAGGGATTAATTAAAGTTTCTTTATAATTCATTCCCAGCTAAGCACATATTGGAGAGATCATCCCAAGACAATATATGGACTCATACAGTGCATGGTGTGTTTCGAGTGCATACAATCTGAATAGTTGGGCTTCACAGTTAATATATAGGTGACTTTCTAAGATTTATATGTAATAATCCATGAATTGCTTTGAAGAGTAAACATATATATCGTATTCTAATATAAAATCAAGGCCAAATGGTTAATGCATAATCATATCATCATGCAACGAACTTGCTTGGTCCACTCTTAGTTGGTTCTGTTGTTTTGCTGTAAATTAAAAGTGGTTGCATCACTGACTTCCTGTGATCATATTGCCATATTTTTCAGTTATGAAGTTTATATGTTTGGTCAAGGCGGTAGACTGAAAGTATTTCACTTCCTATCATGCAGTGTAATGGACTGATGAGTAGTTGTACCATTCCTAGCTTAATATTTTCTTTTCTTGTTCCAGTACAGCTTATGTTGTTGTTATATAATCTTCTTGATTTTCATTGGGCTTCGTGCTTTCATCATGATTTATTATTAAAAGACACTCCATAGATAGTTTGCGTCTTTTCACTTTATAAGTTTTAATAAATTGACTTTTAATTGAAAAAAGTTTGCGGTCCAAATGAGCGCAAAGTTGTTTTGCAAAGAGTTATGAAATAATGTGTGAAGTGAATTATTTAGGCGAACAAGTTTTTTATGGCAATCAAATCTTATATATAGGCTTGACATGAGGATGCAAAATTACATCGATCTATCGCCGTGCATGCATGTTCAGACTTTGAATGAAATTAAACGAGAGTTAGAAAGAAAAGAATGGAAGCCTGTGAGAGCTGACAACTAGAGTTAGAGTTAGAAATGAAACAAAGAATGGTTGAAGGGTCTTTTCTGTTTGGACCAACATAAACATTTGAGTAGGTTCATATAAAGTTCTAACAATTGCAAACTGAAGTTCGGGCATCTTCTGAAAAAATAAATATCATCTTCTTAAAAAAAATATATCACTCTTTTTCCTTTACCCTTTTGTAATAAACACATTTGGAGTCTTATGGTCAAAATTCAAATGAATCGTATTTGGAGTTGTTAATGTTATTAATTGATTTGTCACCAACAATTTGATTTCTGAAGGTTACCATTAGCAACCCTATAACCTCATCATGCTATATAAGTTAGTCTTAGTTTGTAATCATTTTACTTTTAATGAAATTGTCTTTTAATAAAAAAAAAGAGAAATTAACAAACATCTAGGTGAATCAAAAAGAAAAAATTCGATGTAATTTTGCCCATGCAAGTTCTCAAGAAATTCAACGTGCTTTGATGATTTCAAAACACCTAGATGTTATATATTTTTCTCTCTTATTATTAGCTTCTTTTAGGACGTAAGTGGCATTCCTCCTGTGTTTTATTTATTAAATGTTGTTATTGATTTGACTCTTTACTCCATCGAGTATTAAATATAAGTTTCTTTGACTATTTTTTGTAGAAGTCAGGATAACAAATTAAACTATTAAATTATAAAATATGTTACATGAAATTGGTTATAGACATTTTAAAGTATGTAACTAATTTTGTTTAGTTAAAATCTCCAAAAAGTTTAAGTAATCTTATATAATTAGGACACGAGAGATGAAGTATAAATAACATGACATCATCCTTTTATTAAAGACAATTTCATAAATAACAATAATAAGCAAATACAAATATTAAAGGAAGTTAATGAATTCAAAATACATAAAATCTATCAGGAAAAACATGACATTATCTAATGTAATAGCTAGTCATTGCGAGGACGCATATTTGATTTATACCGTGTTTTTTACCAGAAATTTATACTGTGTTTAACATATATTTATAATTTATGATTGTACTCCCTCCAGTGACCTAGATAGAGACTTCATTTTGGTCCTAAATATAAGACCTAATTACATTTTTTGTCACACTTTTCCTAAATTACACTTCTTCTTCTTGACAACTTCTTCTTCTCATCTTCCCACTCTTTGAACAATGTTCTGATCACTTACATCCGTCTCAGTGGGACACAACAATTCATCTTACCACTCTTCTTCTTCTTCTTAACTTCTTCTTCTCCTTCTTCTTAACAACTCATGGGACACAACACACGGCGGCACTGTGCTTTCTGATTTAGAGAGAGAGAGAGAGAGAGAGCAATGGAAGAAGCAAAGGACAGAGAGAGAAGTGAAGAGTACGGACGACAGTTAAACAGATTGTAGACTACAAAGCACATGCCCAATGATTTATTATAAGAACAGAATATCACAAATAGAGGCATTGTCTACAAAACAATTAAAACATCAAATTTAAACGAGATCAGTGTGAGTGATAAAAAAAACGAGATCAGTGTGCATCCATCAGATTCATAATTGAAAGGGAACGAATGATACCTCCAATCAACCAATCAAAATTAAATGAAATGGGTTTTTTATCAGAAAAGGAATAAATGGAATTGAGTACTCGGATGGAGAATTTGGGATGAGTGAGATTATTGAAGAGAAGAAGAAGAAGAAGGAAGAAACGAAGAGAAAAGAGAGTAATTTGGAATTTGGATGATTCATTGAAAATCCATATTGGCATATTGGGGGTGAGTCAGATTCGCATATTTCACCGAAAATCCATATGCATACATACATATACATATATATAGATATGTGTGTGTGTGTGATGAATCATTGAATGAAGCTGAAGCAAGAAGCTGACCTCGCGCAACGAGCTCTGGCTTGCGGCGGCGAACGATAAAAGACTATTATATTGATTCGAATTAAGAAAGGTATTATTGGAAACACATCTAAAATTAAGTCTTCCTTAATCTCCCCTAGAAAAGTCATCTAAGTCCTATATTTAGGACCGGAGTGAGTATATTTTATAATCTTAACGAATGACTGCAAGTTTGAAAATAAGAGTTGGGACTTGGGAATCTTCACCTATGACTATGAGCAGAAGCTTCAGCGCACCCACCTGACTGGCCTATCCTGATCACTTTGGGGAATTGGATAAGTTCCTAAATATAATATCACTTCCTATTTTATCTCAAGTTTTGCCCAAACTACCCTTATACTCCCTCTTTTCATTGTAAAATCTCTCCTCCTTTTAAAGTTAAGTAATTGAGGGGATTTTGGGAAGATCATGTAATTTTATTGTCTTCCTTAATCTCTCCAAATTAACCAAAGTGATTTTATATTTAGGAACGGAGGGAGTATTAGCCAAATTTTCATGGAGCAGCCTACTCTCACCACAATGCCCTAATTAAGATGTGTATTTTTTTTCAATAAGAAGATGCTTAATTTTTTTAGTGAGTTTTTCCTCCGAACTTATATAATAAAGTTCTATCTTTCTTTTTTTAAATGAAACTGTCCCTTTATATATAACATTATATGGGAAATTGCCTAAAAAACAAATGCACTTTGACTTGTTCATTAACTTTCCTTTTTTATCATTTCCTCATTTTTACTCCGGACACATTAAATATATAGGAACTTTTAGATAAAGTGTTTTTCTAACACTAGTCTAAGGGTTTATAGTTAATAAGCTTTATATTTTTTTTTTACATTATTTGACTAATTTTAACTTTTTTAGGAACTTACTATTCAGTTAACAGTACCTTAAACATAGGACGGATGTAGCATCAATTAATCTATATTGTTTAAAAATTCCTGATAGGTCCCAGTGATAATGCATGGGAAAGAACCCTACTATGACAGAGTTCCCATTCACCGTGTTTCAATATGAGACACTATTTTCATGTATGTTAACCCACCACTCTTCTAGAGTATGTAACTTATCATTGGATGGAAATGCATGTTCTCATATCATGATGCTGCATGCCGGTCTTGTAAAAGCTTTTTATTACATATATTATTAGAAGATTAAGTTGCTTTCAACATATTAAAAGATTTATTAATACAAATCATTATTTTAATAAAGTGATATTTTATTTCTCCATCATCACAAAACATATTTCAATAATTTCATCGATATTTTTAAATTTAGAGCAAATTGTGCCAACAATACTTTAAAATGACATCTACCAACATCAAACTCATTAACCAGGGTTCCTTAAGGTGATCGAAATGCGTTGTATAAAAAAAGAGTATGAATAAGCATTCATAATATTTTCGATCAAAAAGAAAACTAAACATTCATAATATATTACTCTCTCCGTTCCTAAATATAAGATCACTTTGATTAATTTGAGGAGATTAAGGAAGACAATAAAATTACATGATCTTCCCAAAATCCCCTCAATTACTTAACTTTATATTAAAAGGAGGAGGAGTTTTCAATGAAAAGAGGAAGTATAAGGGTAGTTTGAGCAAAACTTGAGATAAAATAGGAAGTGATCTTATATTTAGGAACTTATCCACTTCCCCAAAGTGAGCTTATATTTAGGAACGGAGGTAGTATTTGTTTTACATATAGTATGTGTATATAAGTTTATAAGAAGTTGGCCAAAAAAAAGTATATAAGAAAGAAAACTAGAAAAGTTCTGAAAAGGTGACTCTTATAGTCCCCATCCAGTAGCAACAGGATATGTTTTGTGATCGAAGCAACATCAAGAAAAAGACTAGTCATAGACATGTGGAATAGTTTCAGAAATAAGTTTCAGCGCAACATATAATACTTTTTCTGCATATAATATATAAAATACATGTTCACTGGAATGCATGATTGTCAAATTCGTAGGGAAACAGGTAAATTCAGAGACACCAGAGACACCTGGAAAAGGAACATTGTTTTTATTAAAAGAAATACTCTCTTTCACAATTCTTAGTTTAAGATTTAATTATTGGTTTTTTATGATTAATAAATTTCAATAAATTACATTAATGAATATCTTTATGGTTGTCTTTTTCTCTAAATCAATTTATTAAGTTGGCTCATTTAATGAAATTAAATATGTAAAACTAATCACTTTAAAGTATTTATAGTTATTTTTCAAACTTTTTTTGAAATTAATTTATCTTACTTATCAATTAGCGTACAATAATCTAATTACACGTAACATATTTGAAAATCTAGTTGTCCATTTTGCTACCTAGTGCTAAGCTAATAACATAGTTCTCTGATTTGGTTTGACCAGCCAACTTTGGATCAGTTTAATTCAATTGATATTAACCATATTATTGAATAAGAAATGAATGGTATAGAGGAAATGAAAACATGGGAATATTCTGACAGTGCCATGGCTCCATGTTTTACGGTACTTCGAATAAGTTGAAATTGTTCTGACGTATAAAGTGGTGACTGGTGATCATGGTGAATTGTGCAGGCACAAGACAATAATAATGAGAATTGACTAATGCTATAAAGAAAGAGTGGAGTGCCCTACCTCCCCCCTGCAAGTAATTATTAGTTAGAAAGAAGAAGGCAACACATTTTATAATATTCACAGCCCTTCTTCCTTCATTGCCGCGTGGATTCATTTCACCCATTTTTGTCTCTGTCAATGACATGTGCCCACTTTCATTTGAATTTATTCTTATTATTTGCCTGTTTTCATAACGAAAAGTTCATGTGCCATTCTTAGGTTCAATGCATACCTCTGAATTCGAAGAATCCTTAAAATTTACTTAGTTTCACTAATAAGATCCTCAGATGGATAGCATGATTTGAAATTATAATCTTAATAGTAAACAAGGTCCTTACCATATTGGATCAATCTTTACATCATTGCTTTGAATATTCACATCATTTTTATTTTAGTAATTTAAACCCTTAAAAATATAACTTTAGTTAACTGCTTACTATTAATAATTCATCGAGTACTTATAATATAACATTCATAAAAATATGTTATTTATAAATAATAAATATTTTAATTTCATAAGTGTTTTTTTTGTGAAGCACATTTCTGATCTGACTTTACTTTGTATTTCCAGCTATGCATATTCTCTGATTTTCTTATGGCAGTCCAGTCACGTGGTTTCTCACCATGGTTGCCCCCTAAACCAATTTCATGTCTAGAGATGGAAAATTGAAAAGTGTAAATCTATATCAAAAAAATAAAAGAGAAAAAGAATTCATTTGAATAGTGGCTATCATATTCATAAGAGTTCAGCTTTTTTTATGACCGTGGTTGGGTCCTACTGCTCTTTCATTTCATGGAAGAAGAAAAATAAACACGTAGCTCCACAAGGTTTTTGTTAAATGGCTCAAATTTCAAAGCCTAATTGATAGATGACTAGTATTATAGTAAGTGTCTTGTGACGAGAGAGAACATACATGACAGTGAAACTATACTCGTGAAAGTAGCCAGATTCCTATTTTAGTAACAGAAATAATTTTTGAAACATGTGTGATTCAATATATGATTTTGCGTTAAGGATTCTTGCTCTCCTTGCAAGATCTTGATGTGCAGAAAATTAATTTTGCATTTTATGGTGACATAACTAACTGTCCTTTTCCTAGCTTCTTTTTGACAATGATTATTGTCATGATCGGCTTAAAATAAACTAGCCCATATTTATCGATAATGTATAATTCATAATTTGTCAAGGAAACAAGTTAGCTTAGATTTGAATATATATGCATAAGCATATAATGGGAAATTAAAGCTATATAATCTTTTTTAGACCTAAACTCGATTTTCTCATCATAAAGTTTGGTCTGATTAGAAAGTTTCTTCAAATGTTTACTTACAATATAGACCTTAGAAAGGCCTCATGTTTCAAGCCACATAGGTTCTAAATAGATTCAGAATTTGTTAAAATCTACATAAAGGCAAGCTTTTGTATTTAAAACGTAGCCTACGTGTGTATGCAAAAACTTGGGTGTATAAGTTAAAAAGTTTTGAAACACACTGTATGGTTTTGTGTAAAAGATTATAGCTCTCCTTGCAAGATGCTTGATGTTGGGAAAGTTACAGTGGCCGTACTTTTTAGTAGCACAAGTGTCCTCTCTAACTTGATTTTCACGGTGATTATTGTTATTAATTAATTTATACTCGACACTGAAATAGATGCCAATTAATATCAAGTGCTGAACTATTTCATTCTTCTCCCAATTAAAATCGTTGAAACTTCGTTTGTTGCTGATTATATTCGTCATTTTTTCCTACAAATTATTCGTCATTTGTATGTAGGAGCTCTCCTATATATGGACTACTAAAACATGTAGCATAGTCCATAATCACTTAAAAAGTAAAAAAAAAAATGGACATAAAAATTGGTAGTGTATGTATTAGTGAGCAAGCTAATGGCATAATAATAATTAACCAGTTTTCTTAAACATGTGGTTGCGTGTGATGATTCAATCCATGAAGATCTAAAACTTAACATTAGAATGCCAAAAAAAGTCTCACGTTATAGATTGATCAAAACAGTAAAAGTATTTAGTGTAAAAAGGGGATATACTTAAGATATTATTATGGTATAAATACAACTCTAATGTGTATATACCTATATGGCTGTATCTCGTTATAAAAGAATACTAATGAAAGAAAAATATCACAGACATGTGACTCTTGAGATATAAACTGTGTAGACTCAAGCAGAACTAAAAAGAATCGAATAATGTAACAGAGAAAAATCACATTGATTTATTAGAGATCATAGATTGAAGGTTTATATATACTTGATCCATGCAATCCTAATTATAAGATCAAGTAGTAAACTTTTTCGGAGAAACTAAGAATGCAAAATTTATCATTTAAAAATATCTATATTTATCATTTTCCGTCAAAACTAATTTTCCATATACAAACTATCATATAATATATATAATCACACGTAACATGGGATATAATTAAATGGTCCACTTAAAAATGTTAACTTGATTTTATAATTAAGACATAAAGGACTATTATATAATACTCTCATATTACCCATTGGTCCTAAACATAAGACTTATCTGGAGATATGAATTTGTTTCTAAATATAAGATGTAACACATCCTGATTTTTTTTAATTATAAAAGAAATTAATAAATTGAAATTTATCCTTAAAAATTAATTTAGAAAATTTAGTTTACTTTTAGTGGAATTTTTAAGATTCTATTTCCATCATAGGAGAAAGAAAATAATTGGTTATTAAATTTAATTTAAAAATATTCATGAATCTCCTATCAAGAAGGCATTATTCTATGAGTTGTTATTTAGAATGTGTTCCTATATATTTAGCTTGTATTAGGGAAGAGACAATATTATATTTTCTAAGGTATAAAAATGTATTTTTAAAGTAGTAAACAAGCTAAGAGTAAGAGGGAGGTTGGGGTGCATTGAAAGTAATATAACATGGTTTTAATTAACTTAATTGACATATTTAATATAATTAAATTTAGTTAAATAAGTCTTATATTTAGGATCGAATGAAGCAGTATTAAACAAGTCCTATAAACTTTTAATACCAAGTTTAATTAATAATTAAGCAGGTGTTTTGGAATCCAACTTTTTGTCATGGCTTCAGGAAGGCTTGTAATCCTTAAGAATCCCCATAATCTCCACAATTACGCAAGGCATGCGACCAAGTTTTTAATGCGATCCCCTTTTAACATAAGTTTAGGAAGTTCTCTTCAAAGCCTAGAGCTTGACGTGTGAGCATATAGTTCAATGCATCTGCCAGTACCTTTTGGTGTAGCGACATCCTACAAGCAATATACTTGCCAATTCCCAAAAAAAGTTCGATGCATCTATTTAATTAAATTTCTAGATGGATGAATATTTATAGGCGTGCGTATGAGCATTTTCTAATGGATTTAGATTTATTATTCCCTCATTTTGATTTCTAGCTTTTTTCTTTAAGGATCGGACCATATAATCCAATCGTCCATATATGCCCTGCATATGCCCTCTTAGTCGTTATTATTATTACAAGAGTATGAAGTTTGAAATGATTTCATCCAAAATATTAGAGTCCATCTTAAATTGTTATAATACTGAGAAGTACTTGGATTTATATGGTTTTTATGTGCTTAATTGAGGATCCAATTAGCATGATTAAAATGTAATATTGGTCCAATTGTACATTAGCCCAAACCACAGACACTTAGGTGAAATTAGCATGAAAATATGATTAATTGTCGTCAATTGAAAATCAATTAACATATTAGTTGATTTTTAATGCCCTTTAATTTTATTTGGTTCTTATCTTCACTTGTAGCGTTGCTCGATGATTGAATATGATGGAGTTCGGATGCGAAAAGTAAGAAAAATGGTGCAAGAAGCTGAAAATTAAAAAAAAAAACACAAAAATAAAGTTTCTCGGTAAATTGTGAAAATTATAGAAAATGACCTTAAATTTCCCAAAATGCATTTCAGTCCCCCCAAATTTCCCAAATTCCAGTTTAGTGCCAGTTCGCCGCGGGGAACATGCAAAGAACTAGGGCTGTACAAATGACGGACATGACCGGGCCACCTATATGCCCTGGTCATGTCCTAAAAATTGTCGGGCCAAAATTTTTGGCCCGAGACCCGGTCATGTCTTGTTTGGCCCGACACAAGATCGGGCAGGACATGACCTCGTGATTACATGACGGATCATGATGGTCATGTCAAGCACAAAATGAGTGAAACTCAACCACAATTTTAGAAAGAACAAAGGAAAAATTTGATCATCATTCATCAATAACAATTAACAAGCATCAATGCAATGATAAATATAATGAGTCATATATAGCTACTACAAAAAGGAGTTAGTTATCACTTTGAATATAGCCCTCGACCAAAATAAAATCACTTTGAATATAGCACCGCCACCAACTACTCTAAATTGAAAATTAAAGAGATAGTTGAGTGACTTTTAAATTAAGATGATTAACTGAAGATTAATAAAATGCAAATACAATTGTTAACATAACCTGATAACTTACTCTATAGATATTAATAAACATTAACCATATAGGAATTGAAGCTATTACAATAGAAATAAGCAAAGAAAAAACATTTAATAGAAAAATTAATAAAACATTTTTTTTATAAAAATATTAATAAATAATAAAAAAATTATAGAAATATTAATAAATAATCGGGTCGGGCCGCCCGATTGGTCATGGAGCATATGCTCTGGTCTTGTCCTACCCGATGGTCGGGTCAGTCATGTCCTAATAAGGTTGGTTCCGGGCCACATCATGACAGACCATTTTTTCATATATGACCAGACCGGGTTGTGGCGGGCCAAACGGACCACCGGCCTTTTGTGCAGCCCTACAGAGAACTAAGTGTTTACGCATATTTCAGTTTGCGAATTATTTTAAGCCCAAAATCGAGTCCAGACCAAATCCTATCAGTTACCTGACTTTAGATATGTTTTAGGGGCGCGAATTAGCTAGGTTATATTTTGGGCAAAATGGATAGCCCTAGATCCCGTCATTTCAATCATCTAAAGAATTTGTTTCTATTTTGCTCACAATTAGTTTGAAGTGCCCCCCTGCCCTTCCTTGCACTCACTTTCATGTTCATTAATACTCTTATTTCCCTCTTTAAATAGTCCCATCATAAATAAGGACAATATTGAGAAAATTTTATTATAGATATATTTCTAATTTTTAACCACTTTTAATTGTTTTTTTTTAAATTAATCGTTTTCTTAAGTGTGATGTGGTTGTTGGGCTCTCTTAGCTAGTAAGAAGCGGATGAATATAGGGATGAATATATGTGTGTAGATAGGATAAGAGAAAATGATCTGATAATCAGTTTAGATTGTTTGACCAATTTAATCTAAACCTTTCTAACTTTAATACAACCATGAATCATGGAAGACAGGAGTGACAGTGGTATTACAGCCAAAAGGGCAAGTCTTTTGGCATATACACGCTAAACTTATTAATTTTGGAAACATTGACTTGTAAGCAGCCCCACTTACAAACGCTTTTCATTAGAGGAAAAGGTATTCCTCTAATGAATTTATGGGGAACATCTAAATAATAGAAATAATGTACATACTTAATCGTGACAAATTAAATATTGCGAAGCTCCGCAACAGAATTATATTAGACCTTAACAGAAGGAATCTTGGTCTAGTATCTCGCCAAAGAAAAAAATTGATTTTTTTTGTTGGTAGGCCACTTACAAATCCTTACTTAGACGGAGGTACAAAGAAGTATAGTGTGTGTGTGTATATATCCATTCTTTTTTATTGACAATTTATATATTAACATTGAAGTGAGATTGGGAAGCATCTTTGCTAATGGACTAATGATGCACTACGTGCAAAATTATATGAATTATAAACTGCATGTTTGATAATATAAACAACACTAAGAGCACTGCCCTCAATCATCTGCAATAAAAAATTATTAAAAAATTTTGTGTAGTTGTAAACGATTTAGATCAGATATATATGTGGCACACACACATATATATTCATCTATATTTTTGGAGGGAATAGGTTGGGAAGCTACCAATGTTTGAAGTGACAGGACATGTAAGTAGTAAAAAAGTGAAAATGATGACAAAGATTGAGTGAATCATATGGTATGAGACCGTAAGGGAATTGCTAGTGATTTTGGAAGCAAGCCTTATTGATATCTGTCCCCATGAAAATGACTATTCCAAACGTTGTCAGCCTTTTATTTTGTGAACACCAAGTTAAGAGGACAATCCCCCACTATAAGTTTCAACGCATGCATCATCGTCACACATATGTATTCAACAATTCCTATCTTTTTTTTTTGATACAAACAATTCCTATCTTTTTGCATACATATATACGCCTATAAATATATATACATATATAATCTTTAGATAAATTGAAGGCAAACAAAACAAGATAATATATTATATATACATCATCAATCAAGTATTAATGTATGTATATATATCGGAACAAGGACCAGGCAAACAGGAAGAGGTAGCTGATAGTAACAGGAAGCTAAGGAAGTTTGACACACATATTAGAGAGAGAGAGATGGTGGATAGAGAGAGGGAAGAAGTAGTAATAAGGGAATTCGAGGAAGAAAGAGATGCAAAAGTGGTGGGGAAGCTCGAGAGAAACTGTGAGATTGGGACTAAACAAAAGGTCTCCATTTTTACCAACTTGCATGCTAATAATCACCCTTTTTCTAGGATTTGCTTCTACCCTCTTCGTCTCATCTTGGTGCGTCTCTCTCTCTCTCTGTCTACTCTCTACCTCTCTCTCTTAAACATAATTTTCTCCCTTGTATTTCACATGCATGTATGTAACTTCATATATATGTAATAGATTGTTCATAATCTAATCGCAACAATTTATTTATATGTATATATACACGCATGCTTAATTAGTTATATTAATAATTAACGAGAGTGCAGGTGGCTGAGGTAGAGAGTGGTGAGGTTGTGGGAGTGGTTCGAGGATGCATTAAGACATGTGCAATAGGATCTCATTCAGGATCACTCTTCAAGATTGGCTCGATACTTGGCCTAAGGGTCTCTCCTACTTATCGGTATATGTATATATTCTCTACACTCAACATTCTCGACTTCTTTTTTATGATACATACATCATTCTCACCTCTTTGATCATGTATATGATTTTATATAGAGACTCGCAAGCCCACCTTTTTTATTCATTTCATGATTTTGAAATTGAATGGTGATTAGGTTTTAACCAAGTCCAAAATACATATTTTAGTCATATGTATTGTCTGAATGGTAGAAGAAAATAAACACTAATAATTCACGCCTGATGGTTTGATGATCATTAGTATTTCATTTCAACTTTTGTGGTGTTATTGACCAAACCAATATTTAATCTGCCAATTTACTGATTAAGTTAGTCAATATATGGTCTGTTTTCATGACAAAAAGTCTCATCTGATCTTGTCATGGAAAGACTTTGAAATATTTCTTACATACATGAGAAATCATATTATTAGATCCAAAAGATTAGAGTCAAATTTTATTACAAGCACACAAAATATTAATATAAGAGGTAATATATGTTTGCTCACAAAAGGAACACATGATCGATCATAAGATTTGTGTCATGTTTATAGCCATGCATGCATGCTCTTTACCGGATAAGTTTATTAGCTGATGGTGAATCTTGTTTTCTGTGAAGAAGAAAAGGTGTAGGACAAAAACTAGTGAACTCAGTTGAAGAATGGATGCTAAGAAATGGAGCAGATTACTCATTAGTAGCCACAGAGAAAAACAATACTGCCTCCACCAGCCTCTTCTCCCTCAAATGCCACTACCTCTCTCTCACTTCTCTCCACATTTTCGTCCACCCCACCACTTTCTCTCCCAACCACAACCCCGCCGGCCCGGGTCCCACCGCTGCCACCGGCAAACAGGTCAAAGTACAAAAGCTCAACATAGGCCAAGCCATCTCCTTATACACCCAAACCCTAAAACACAAAGACCTATATCTCGCAGACATGGACCTTATCTTGAAGGAGAAGCTCAGCCTAGGAACTTGGGTAACTTATTACAAAGAAGATGGAAATAATTATAATTATAATTGGGAAGAACTAGACAATGAAACAAGCAATCTCCCAAACTCTTGGCTTGTGTTTAGCATATGGAACACTTGTGAAGCCTATAAGCTTCAAGTTAGGTCAGAGTATAAGCCATTTAGGGTTTTGATTAACACAACCCTAAACCATGCAAGAGAGAAAATGTTCCCTTGTCTGAAAAACCCTAATGTGAGTGGCTCACTTTCTAGAAGGAGGCCATTTGGGTTTCTCTTCATGTATGGGCTTCATGGGGAAGGAGACAACCTAGGAGAACTCATGGAGTGTGCATGGAGATTCACGTCGAGGTTGGGAGAAAGCATGAAGGAGTATTGTAAAGTGGTCATAACTGAATTAGGGTTTGGTGATCCTCTTGCTAAGCTTGTTCCTCAGACAGCTTCTATGTCTTGTATTGATGATTTGTGGTATATTAAGAAGCTTTCTGGGCAGAGTGGTAGTGATGATGAGAACAATGAGGATGAAGTGTTGATGAAGGGTCAAGTGAGGAATGTGTTTGTTGATCCTAGGGATTTTTAATTTAGCTACTAAGTTGACCAAAATGGCGTCTAATATTTTAAGTTTAAAATAATTTGGCTCTTATGTATGTTATGTATGAGTGTGTATATATATTATGAAGTTGTCTCTGCTAATCCAAACAAATGTTGGCATAACTTTCGTTATTAGCAATGATTTGGCTCATGCATTTTTCATGCGTTGACAAGAATGTAATAATATTAGTAATGAAACAATTTTAGTTTTAGTTATTCTATAATATAAAATCCATAATATTAGATGCATGCATATTCAGACTGCTCTATCACGAAACGAGCTTTCCACAGGCACACACAAATTATATACTCCCTCCGTTAATATAAGATCATTTTCACATTTCAATTTGTTTATAAATAATAAGATCACTTTCTAATTTTGTCTCATTTAATTTTTCCCAAATTAACCCTAGTAATGTTTATCTATAGTAACAAACAAGAAGAGAGAGAGAGAGAGTGGGGATAAAGGTTTATGACCGGTTAGGATAAATTGGTAATATCATGTGTTAATAAGTAACATAATTAACATCCTTAAACTAATAAAATTGAGAAAATGATCTTATATTTAGGAATGTAGGGAGTATAAGATATCTAACAACGTATTAAGACGTGTAAAAAATAAATCATGCGATTTGTTCATCAATCATCACACACACACACATTCCAAAATATATACCCATGTACCGCATTTATTTGTAAATATAAATTTATTATTAATCTTATATTTTCCAAAAATAATTTCTCATATTTCTTCACTACAAATGCATCACTAACACCTTAAAATTATAAGTAGGATCAATCGTACCCTCAATCACCCACATATATACAAGGGAGATGGCATGACATCATGCTACAGATTATATGGTATAATTTCTACAATTTTGATGGCTTCCCTTTCATTCATTTGTTTATTAGGTTTGGAAATCAATACTTACTTAGGTTATAAATATAGGACCTTTTTTAAAAGGTGATCTTATTACTAAATATAAGTTCCTTTCTAATTTTTTTTAAATATTTTTCCTAATTATCCATATTGATGCTATTGCTCTACAATGATAGATGAGCAAGAGAGGGAGGGTGCCAATGGTTACAGTGCCTTGGTGATATCATTTAATTTCGATTAAATAAACTAACTTTGTTAATCTTATTAAATTATACTCCTATAATTGTTCTTACATTTAAGAATAGGGGGAGTAGTCAACAAAGATTAGTCTAGTTGGTAAAAGAATTTGTCTCATAACTATGCGATTGTGTATTCAAATCCCTCTAATATGAGGACCTTGTTAATGGGAAATCTATAAGTAATTTTGCAAGCGTTCTTTAAATCTTGAGGCTTATCTTGACTTTGGTGAGCCATTGGACCCAAAAGAATAGGAAGACTGGAAGAGTAAGTAACAGACAGAAAAGCCCCTGTTATTCAATCATTTTGTAACATAAAATTTTGGAACATTGTCGCCCCTATAGCTCAGTGGTAGAGCGTCAGTCTTGTAAACTGAAGGTCTGTAGTTCGATCCTGCATGGGGGCATTTTTATTTTTCTCTCAATCTTTGAGAAAAAAATATCTCAGATCTTATAGACCTGTATATTTTGAATTTGAATAATCATACAAAATAGTACTCCCTCCGCTCCTAAATATAAGACTTAATTGACTTTTTTATAAAATCCTATAAAAAAACAAAATAAGTTAATTATAAATTGATTTACCTAAATTTTTCCCTTATATTAGTTTATTTTACCTATAAACTAATGTATAATCTAAAAATATATCAAATATGTCATCATTTAATAGCGTATTTCGCAACCTTAATCTCTCTAAAAAAAGTCAATTAGGTCTTATATTTAGGTCCGGAGGTAGTATATGTGTAAATTAAACCCACATCACATCCTCTTATATAAACTTCTACTTATATCTTTCAATATAACATTTACATGATGAAAGTAAAATCTGGCAAATAAAAAATAAAGAATGTAAAAGAATTTGTATCACCAATCTAAAATATGTTCATATTTGATCCCAGCTCCCCACACATTGCTAATAGTGGAATTTGCGCCCATAGTAACAACTAACTAACAAGACAGGTACACAACAAATCCAAGTATACACCCAAAACCAGTTTGTTCCACCAAACTCCAATATGCAGTGAGATGCTAGACCAGTCGGAAGAATAGGACACGTCTTTTATGACGACTTCTATAGAGTAAAACGAGATTAACTAATACGACTTCTATAGAGTAAAACGAGATTAACTAAATACCTTCCAATAATTCGACGCCTATTGACAAATGACTAATCCGGACTCGAGGGGTAGAAGTGCTGCCCACATAGGCAGGGTCGTCCCCTCTTATAAAAAGAGCATTTCAGCAACACAGGACAATAACTGCCATTCAGAAATAGGCTTGATTATATCGAGAATGTCAGATTAATTTACAATCCTCACAATACAGAGATTTCAACAAATTTACCCTGATATCAAGGCCGTGTACATTTTATAGCCAGAGATTGGTGAAAATGTCATCTCATTCTGCCATGAAAACAAAAGCCTGGAACAAAAAGTGTGGATCACCTCTTTATATTTTGTCTACCAATTTATCAAAATAGAAGGACAAAGGAGCCCTCAAAACTGCTGCAGGAGTTTAATTACCACCCCAACGCCGCTTTCGAAGTGGCCTGATTTGATTTGTCTCATCTGTACCAACTATCAAGCCATCATCAGGCTTCAAACTCTTCTCTTCTTTTATCAATGCAATAGGCTCCTTAAAGCGCTCTCTTCGTTTCTCCATTTTAGCTAATGTCTCCATAATCCTTTGGTTATCATAACCACCTTTATTATCATCCTGATAAACATTATTTTCATCTTGAAGCGTCCTCATCCTCTTGCTGCCAGTCAGCGATTCTCCCTCAGGAAGATCATTTCTGTTCACAGAATCAACCATGCATGGTTCTTCAGTCACTATCTTACCTTCACCAGCTTCCGGACCTTCATGCTTCTTAGCTGGAACGCTATGAAGCCTTTTCCAACCATTATGGATACTCTCAAATTTAGTGGCTTTATCATTATGGGTTTTATATAAACCCATAGTTGTCCGCTTCTTTGCAAAGCCCTGATCCAAGTTTTCAATCCTACCACCGCACATCAAACTTCTAGTTCTGGAACTTCTTCCATGAAACTGCAGAATCAGTCATGAGCACACCACAAATTGATAACTTCTTGTACATGGGATATTAGAAAAAGCAAGTAATTTCAACACATCTAACAAATTTAGGCCACTGATGCTATACACATGCAATAAATGATGCATGACAAGCAAAACAACAGCTAGAATGCATGGTGGATATAATATCAAGAGTTGGATACTCAAAAGTTGGCATTAAAACTCAAAATAATGCCCCATAAGAAGCTACTCATCAAAGTTATGGCATGGTGCACAAGAACTTAGGAAAAATATGCTGAAACCACAAAAAAGAAACTGAAAGATATGGCATTGTCCAATCTGTGAGCGTAACATCACTATATTACAAGATATGATAATCAAATTTTCTCTGCACACTCATCCCCCCCCCCCCCCCGGGGCCTATTTCTTGTTCTGCCCAATCATTTGACATTTTTCCTTACTTGGTTAGATGGTGAAGGTCACCCTCACTAAAATAAACTGATGGAATAATTATAAATTAGAATAAGAAAATGAATGAAATGTCAAAACAAATAAAATGTCCTTGATTTATATAAAAATAAAGTCCTTGAACAAATAAGAATACAGTATGCATTTTTCAAATGCTCAATAATCAAGACACAGGGATGGTGTCTGCATTTTTCAGTGTTAATGGCGATGGACTGAATCATTAAAATCATTCACATAACAAACTGCATGCCCCAAACAGCAGTCAATAAAAGTACTAGCAAGAAAAAAGGGCAAATAGATTAAGTAGGAAAAAAGAGGAAGAGGCCAACAGACACGAATAACCTAATATTTGACCAAAAATAAAACCTTCCCAGATTCAAGGGCAAAAAAAGTGCCCAGCTAACTAAAGCTGCCTAACCAATGGGTAGTTGGTTGAGCTGGTAAGTGGGCTACAACCCCCCGTAAGGATGAGAACGCGTGTTTGAATCCCGGGAAGCGCTCTTATTGGGAGAGGGGACAACCTTACCTATATGGACAACACTCCTACCCCTCGAGTCTGGATTAAACCGGGCGGTTATTAACAAAAAAAAAAAAAAAGCTGCCTAAAGGCAAGTACTGTACTTTAAATTAAAAAAAAATCTAGAATGCTGCATCATGAAAGTTAAGATAAAGTACTAAGCAAGTAAACATTACGAGGAGCAGGAAACATGGTGACGAAACAGAAGCACCTCCTAGTCATTATTCTATCACAGAAAGCAAGTTAGACTATCCGAGACTAATGTCTTAATGACTAAGACAAATTTCATGTTTTTTTGTGTGCTGGACCAAAGGTTCTCTCTAAGTTACCCTGATAGTAATAAGGAAATTCAAGAACATTACTACAGTTGAAGAAGAGAATAAGAGAACATATATGACAGTGGAGAAGAGAACTATAGAACACAGCACAGAATTGAGAGTGAGAGTTGTAGTGGTGTATTGAGAAAAAGTTAACAAAAGGAATTGAATTAAATAACTCAACAGATGTGGAGTAACTCATATTTACAAGTATATCAGTACAGGTTCTTAACCATAGTTTCCCCAAGGTTACCTTTCCATCCCCTTTAACAAAGTCAATTGAACTCCGGCTATTTGCTTGCCCGTGCTTATCTCTACGGGCAATCTTATAGTGTCTTTTTATACAATTGTCACTACCTCTCCTTGGCATGTTCAAGTAATCATGCTGCAACTGTATATCATCAGTTTCCATCTCATCATGTAGAGATTCATATCTAGCATAAGTCCCTTTATGCCAAGAGGTTTCCTCATAATACAATGTTTCCTCATCAGCGTGAAATCCATCACGATGCCTCAAAATAACATCATCCCCAATCCAATCCAGGACTTCAGATGGGGAACTGTATCTTCTACTCCCCAAGTCACACTCTTTTTCAGGATCAAATAAAAAATCTTCATCTTCTAAAGCATCATCAATAATATTAGAATACCAATCACTGCCTTTGACATCTCTAGTGTGTTTCCATCTCCCAGGATGTCTAAGATATTCACTTACTCCTTTAACATAGGCACTGGCTTTCTGTGAATCTGGATAAAATTCTCTACAATAGGACAAACCAGAAGTCTGATGACTAGTGTACTCCTGACATTCATCCTCAATTCTCCTAGACCATAAGCTGTTTAATTCTAATGAAGGCCTGACATGATGTCTCTCCCTCCTGACAGATCTTTGCGGTTCTAGAAGTCGATGTTCATATTTACTATCCAATGATTCCACTTCTCTCTCAATAGAAGTGGTATAGCTTTTGTCTACAAAGTCACGCCCGCACTCGTTAAACCAATTATCTTTATCACTGTTTCTGTCCCGCAAATAGGGCATCTCATTCCTTCTTCTCCTCTGAATATTTCTCTCCTTAGCAGGAAAAGACCAGTGTTTTGACATAAATTTCCTGGGCTCCCTATAGGACAGGGGACTCACTTCATCAGCAGAGTATCCTCCATCAGCATGATACCAATTTTGTTCCCTGTCATCATCCTTCATCACAATTCTATTTTCAAAAATATAATCCTCCTCGTCCCATTCCCTTCTGAGATCTCGGTTTGTATTCTCTCTGAAGCGGTCATGATCATCCCTATATGAGTATGTAGTTTGAACCATATCATCAACAACCTTTCCATCATCATGATGGTAGGATTGTTCTGTTTCCTCGTAAAATGGAATATCTCTTCTCTTATGACCACCATAATAATCTTGCAATTGTACACTCTTTTTTCCATAATTCATGAATTTGTGATCAAGGAGAGACAGCTCCCTAACACCGGACATGGGCTTGGAGAAAACTTCATATTTCTCACTGAATTTATGCAGTTTAGAACCAGGGTCATAATTACGGCATAAAGGCCTCCATTCTTGTCGAATCGGACCATTTTTTCTTGAATAATAATCCATATTTTCTTCTTTTCTATTGGATCTGCTGTTCTTTGGGATCTTACAATCAGATGGTGCAGACTCTTTCAGGTCTGTAAGAGATTTTTCCAATTGCCTTCTTTGGTGCCTCATCTCATTGTCAGCGTGTACACTGTTTACAGATTCACTGTCAGAATAGGAAGTCAAGCTAAGGTCCTGGTCACCAAATGATAATTGTGACTCAATGGAGCAAGTGCCTAAATCAATTCCTTCCTCTGCTTTTGACTCATCTTCTGAGGCTTCTGCAGTATCTTCTGAACATTTGTCCATCCGATCCTGGCGTTCCTTTTTTTTATCAACACCAGCAACTGGATCTTTTCTGTAAAATTCAGGGTCTCATTAGCATAAATGAATAATTATTAAAAAAATGGGTGGCTTCAAAAGAGAGCATTTAATTGAATGTTAAAATAATAAACTCATGTTTTCAATATCGGAGAATAGATAAAATTGTATACAGCCAAGGGTAAGTTAGTGAATAAGAAATGCTAACAACTATTCAAAAGAAAAGATTACCTATATAATGTGAATCACCTACTACTTTAGGATGAAAATTAATACAAGAATGTGCTATCATTTCATAATATTCATTTCAATTACACAAGAAAAATCTCATCTCAGAGAAACAGAAAAACTAGAGAAGCTGTAAAGGGAAAATAAACTGATCTTTACTAGAATGGTGACAAATATGGAACTTTGTTTAGAGCAACCCTTTCACTTTTCTGTTGGACTCCTAGGTGACCTGCATCTATACTATATATAACCAATAAACAAAATATGTTCCACACTCATGCCAGCTTAGTGGTGAGACTATATGTTTTGCAACTGAAGGATCTTGGTTAAACCATGCTGGGCACTCCCTAACAACACTTGATGATTACTGGAGACTTTAAATGTAGCCACAACTCCCATCAATAAAACCAGTGAACTTAGCCAGACCAATGGTTTATCAAAAAACTAGCCAGCCCCATATAATTTTCAAGACTATGTCCCATATATGCTGATTTTCTCATAGAACAAGCCAAAAACAACAAAAAAGAAACCAAGGAGGGGGGGAGACTATTAAAAGTTTAAAATATGACTAAAAATTTTTAAGGTTCTTGTAGAAAAATAGAAACGGCAGAATAGTCCGACAATTTTATTAATGATGATCTCTCATATTTATAGTAATATGAGGAGAGAGAAATACAAATAGAAGAATAAGTCAAACTAGCAACAATCTAGCTAGATAAACTAAACAAATAAATAAATAATATAAAAATCAATAACAAACTCTAGAAAAATTAGATAACCTAAATTGACTAATTCAAATTATTCAGTGTTGAATTATTTCCAACACTCCCCCATAATTCAAAACTGAATTATGCTTGAAAACGCAACACTTCATCATTAGTTCTTCACCTTCCGCGATACTCACAGAGACAATAGTGTTTTCAATAACTGGAGCCTAAATCACCATTCTTGGATCAGATTTGAACTCCCCCTGAACATTAAAACTATGCACTTGACCTAAAATCAGAACTGACATTTGAACGCTCAACACAGAGAACAATCAAATAAGGCACAGAGGCACCAACATAGAGCTTGTCGTATCCCAACACAAAACCCGAATGCAATCACCACTAGGATCCACCAGAAACAGGATGACAACTCCAAAACACCTCATCATACCATTATGAAACAGATCTGAAACAACCAAAATCAATCCCAAAGATTGAACAAACCAGGCCAAAACATCAAAATCAGTCCAAAGCTGAACAAATGAGATCCAAATAGATGTCCAAAGGACCAACGAAAACACAGCAACAAACTCGCCAAAAATTTGGCCACACTTGCAACTCGTAGGATTTATTGGTTCTCCTACAACCAACGGTTTTACGGGTTAACCGACAACCTTAAAAAAGTTTTTACAGGCTTAAATTCAACCTACAGGATTTACTGGCTCTACTGCGACCACCGGTTTTACAGGCTAACCGACAACCATAAAAAGTTTTTACAGGATTAACTTCAACCTACAGGATTTACTGGCTCTCCTGCAACCACCGGTTTTACAGGCTAATCGACAACCTTAAAAAGTTTTTACAGGATTAACTTCAACCTACAGGATTTACCGGCTCTCCTGCAACCACAGGTTTTACGGGCTAACCTTAAACCTTACGGAGCTTCAAAGACAACTATCGGGAAACACATTGAAACTCCAAAAAACTGGACGACCCACATAACACAACTGCCACAAAAAGACCGGAAATCAGTACACCCGCTTCACGCACCGGCAAGTGGATGAACAGCGACGACGCGTGAACGCCACGCGCTTACCTCCCGCTGTCATAAGTTGATCGGACCACCAGGAATATACTGATGGGTCCCCTATGAACCCATATATGTGGTGTGTGTCTTTAAAAAAGTGCCCAGAAACAAAACCCCTGAATTCGACGCTCTTCCCCTTAAAAAACAAGTAGCCTCCACGAACAATGACAAAGAAGACTATAGAGGATATGAGAAAAATTTCGACTCTTTTGGAGTTTATGATTACAAAGGCAACTTAGATTAATTGCCTAGGGATCGGACTATCCATTCTTTAACCTAGCTCTGATACCATGTAGAAAAATAGAAACGGCAGAATAGTCCGACAATTTTATTAATGATGATCTCTCATATTTATAGTAATATGAGGAGAGAGAAATACAAATAGAAGAATAAGTCAAACTAGCAACAATCTAGCTAGATAAACTAAACAAATAAATAAATAATATAAAAATCAATAACAAATTCTAGAAAAATTAGATAACCTAAATTGACTAATTCAAATTATTCAGTGTTGAATTATTTCCAACAGTTCTTCTATGTTTTCCAACCTACAAACCTTTCACAATTACAGTCTTATATTCTTCAAAATTCTGCTTCAAGAGATGCTGCCGGATTCTCAAATTTCAAATACTTCACTGAAGTTTGAACATGGGAAATGCATGGGGGAAAATAAAACAGATGCAATTCCTAGAATACGAAAGAATGAATATCAAATAAAAAGGAATCACTACAATTCAGTATTCGACAAACTGCAGCAGACCTTTCCTCAGTGGAAGAATCCCCTGAATTTTTAACATCTTCTGATGGCTCTTGAGATAGATCATTGTCATGTTCACTAACAGATCTGGGAATATTTATTTTATTTCCAGCACAAAATTCTCCCTCTTCGGATGATTCCCGCACATTGCTATTGTCAGAACCAGAATAATCATCAGAGGATTCAAGCACCTTGATCTGCTCAAATTCCACCCAAGTTAATCCAAAGATAAATGGCAGCTAAAGCACAAGAAATTTGGGAATGTTAAGGGTAAACACCTGTATCACCACATCAGAATCCCTAAGGCGCGGACGCCAAACATCCATGGATGATTGGCGCTCAAACATGCTCTCCTCAACCTGAATTGCTCTACCTTTAGGCTGAGTAACCAAAATTCGGTCAGTAAAAGAGCCCAAACTTGTATTTGAATCCAACAATTAGAAAATAGCTTAAATCAATGTATAAAACATTAAAAAAAGTTGGACGAATCAGTAACTGATATTGTCATACCAGTTCACATCCCAATGCAGTAGAAAGTGGACTCCCTGATACAGCTTGCTCGGTTTGCTCTTTCATGGAATCCTGAAATATTTTACCAGGTAAGAAAGATATCACAATAACACAACCTGTAATAAATCTGTGAAACATTTTTCTGCACGAATCACTGCACACCAGATTATTTTTTGGAGACTTGTTGACAGCACTACCAGTTTGCATGAATTCTTCCCAATTCTGCTTCTGCATAAAATTGAAGTGTATAATTCTTTTTAATAAACTTAGCAAAAACCTTCAGATGAAATAAAATGACAACAATTTATTCATGAAAGAATTAAACTTTGATAAATAAGGGTTAGCAGACGCTCCACTCTGCTAAATGGGGCTTGCATCAAATTATTATTCAAATTTGTAATTCTTGAAACATAAGTCACTAACCAGTGACACACAATAACGCTTCCAAGTGTTCTCATCAAAACCAAAATTGAAATAATCTGTTATGTCAACTCCAGGGATCCTCCATGGCTTCTCCTCTAACGCGTCGATGTCTACATCAAATATACTCCTTTTATGGGGAAAAATAGAATGAAGGAAGTTAAGATATTTGAATGCCAAATCAGCAAGGCATACAGATTTTTGTTAAAGCAAAACTTAGAATCATACTACCTCCGGTCCTAAATATAGGACCTAGATAACTTCTTTTTGGAGAAGTTAAGGTTGCAAAATAGTCTATCAAATCATGACATATTTGATATATTTTTAGATTATCCATTAGTTTATAAGTAAAATAAACTAGTTTAAAGGAAAAAATTAGGTAAATCAATTTATAATTAACTTATTTTGCAGTTTTTTAGGATTTTTCAAAAAAGTCAATTAGGTCTTATATTTAGGACCGGAGGGAGTATTTCATAACCATGTTCTAAAAATAGTATAAAAATACATGTATATTTCTAACCAGTGCCAGGGAAGATATGATCTGTATCCGCATTGAACTGTCATCTGATTTGCCCCAGCACGTACTTGAGCACTACGCCCACCTTTAGTAAAGGGAGAAGGGTATGAAACCAGCCCCATATGCTTGCTTACTTTTGTATTGTCCGCTAATGCTGAGCCTCTCCTTACATACTACAGAAATAAATAGACATAAGTAACAAAAGCCGAAACCATAAACTTCATGTGTCACCAGCAAAATCAACGCCACACGGAGCTAGATGATGAAATATACTAGGAAAAATAGTGTATACTTTCAGTTGTGAAAACATAACGAGGTCGTGGGGAAAACATCATAGCACCTTGCTTTGAATTAACTCAGGGACATACAGCCTCAAAAGTAGGCAGTTACTATTGTTATCAGTACCATTCTTTCAAAGTACAGGCTTTTCTACATTGTATTAAAAAAATGAACTTGGCTCTATTTCATTGAAGGGCTGATGTGAAGGGCGTTACTGGTTTAGTCAATACTCAGCAATCATAATCTTTTGACGACATCCCTTTCAAGAACCCTGCTTGTTATCCAAATCAAACATATCAGAAGCTGTTTACAGGAAACAGTTCTATACATAATTCATGAAACCTAATTTCATTATTTACCCTCCATAAATCTTAGGGTACCCATGTAAAGGATAATACTCCTACTCCCTCCATTCTTAAATATAAGTATAAGAGCTAGTTGGCTTTTTTTAAGAATCCTAAGCAAAATAAGTTATTCAAAAATTAATTTTAATAAATTTTTCTCTAAATTAAACTAATTTTTCTACATCTATATTTTATGATTAAGGGGTTCATTTCGCTTCATTAACTTCTCCAACAAAGTCAACTAGTTCTTATATTTATTAAGACGGAATATTTCATAAATACAAGCATTCCATAAAATAGCTACTACTACCTTATGGTGAAAAAACTGAGATTTGAATCCACTTCTACAATGATCTGCAACTCCATCAGCCACATGATCTCCACTTTTCCCATTATTTCCCAAAATGCCCCTATCAATAACCCTTACAGCTTCATCACTATCATCCTCATCACAACCAACCCCATCATTCCTAACAGGAAAAGAGGCACAATCCTCATCATTCAACACTATATTCAAATCATCCTCACTTTCACTGCCAACAAATTCCTCATCACCATTCTCAACTTCAGCTTTCACTTCGTCAGGGGCAAAATCGTCCTTTCCATGATTTTTCGCATCGTCTTCTTGGGGTTCTATGCACAGAGGAGAGGAATGAGTGAGGGCGGGAAGTTCAACATGAGCGTAAAGCTCACCGAAATCATCATCGTCAAAATGTTCCATATTCATGAATGTAGAATAATCAAATAGAAAGGAAAGAAGACGATTGAGGTTTTGGAAGATGAGGAATTTCTTCCATTGAATGGAAATGAAGATGAAGAAGATGATGATGATAAGGTTGAAGTTTTGGTTCTTAAGAGTGAAGTGTGAAGTGTGTAAGTTCACTTCATTTGCAATAAATATCTAAGTTTCAACCTAAAACCCTCAGCCTCAACACCTTATAGTCTTAAACCCTAGCCAATGCCATGACAAGGCAAAATTATTTTTTTATCCTTTTTTAATTTGATTTAATTATCAGCAATAAGAAATTCGATTATACTGTATATATGTTAAGAAAAATAATTCGTTGGCATAGGGAAAAAGACAAGTAAAGTTTTCCCAATTGGTAAAAGGACAATTGAGGTTGCTAAATTTTAAAAATGACAAATTGGGTCATAGGCACCTAATACACATTAACAAATTTGTAAGAAAAGACTCAAATGTCCTTAACAATTTGAGGTTTAAGAGAGTGGGGTGGGAATCCAATCGTGTGTTTTGTGAGGATGAGGTAAGTGTGTGTTTTTAAGGGCATTTGAGTCATTTCCCAAATTTGTTAATGTGTATTAGGTGCTTATAACCCAACTTGTCCTTTTTACAATTTAAAAACCTCAATTGTCCTTTTACCAGTTGGAAAGACTTTATTTGTCTTATTCCCTTTTTCTCATATAAAATTTTGACTATTTGAGTAATAGTTTTAACTTAAATGAGAATCACATTAATAACTTTGCATCACCTATACCTATATGAGATTTAAAAATTCAAGTTGTGTTTTTGTTGATTTTGGCATGATTCATTTTGTTGAATAATAATCTATATAAAGTTTTTCTTTTTCCATAAATGTACATAAAATTTCACAGAAGAAATGACGATAGAGTAAACCTGACGGGTTGACGTGAGTGGTAAGTACTCTTGTCCCTTAAACAAGTGGTTGGGGGTTCGATCCCCAGCCCTTGCGAATGGAGCAAATTCACAGGCCAGCTGTCTACTATGGGATTTCAGAACAGCGAATGATTAGTCACACTTGACACGCGGGTGAGATACCCTTGAGAAATAAAAAAAAAAATTACGATAGAGTAATAGATGAGCTTTCCACTAAATATTAGAAAATTTAAATTCCAAGCATTGCATATTACCCACACACGTTTGTTTATAATCTTTTAAAGTTTTACAACAATAACAAAGTCTTATCCCAACTAAGTGAGGAATCTTTTGAAGTTTTACAATGAAAAAAATTCTTTATATTATTGTCTAAAACGAAAATGTTTTTGAATTTAAGTTCTACGGTTCAAAAGTTAGTTTTCCTAATAATAACAAGACACTCCCTTGTATTTGAAATATAATATTTATTTAATTTGATTAAATTAAGGATATTAGATAAGATAGTTGAAATCACGTAATCTTACCAATATATACTTCAATCATTTATTGTTATCTTCACTCTCTCTTTTTGTTTATTTATTACTATATTATAGATGATTAATATAAATAATATGGGAGAAATTTGAAATCAATTAAAAATATGTTTCATATTTAAGACTTATCTCTAGTACAAGCCTTAAGCTTTGATTTATAATACGCATTAAAATAGTATAATCACAATTTCTATGAAAAGCTAAATGTCAATTCATCCTCTATTGCAAACCCAGAACCTGTAGTCAGAAAATCTCCTCAACCACAAACCTAAAGAACATATGTAGGGTGGATATGAGCCAAAGTATATACATGCTCATAAAATGAGAGAAAAACAATTAAACACATGCACAAAATTAAAGTCTACACACAAAAGGCGGCAGCATCTGGATATTACCACATGTCCTTAATATACACTTGACACAGGAACAAAGATGCTGCTTTTTTGGCCTATAAAAGCTCCTAATATCACTTTATTTTACAAAAATGGCACACTAATGTTGTCCCAATCCTTATATCATCTTCCTTTCTGCTCAAAAATCTGGGAAAAAATTACATTAGAATCATCTGTCTCGTCAGCTCTTGATCTTCCACTTGTACTTCCATCTTCAGTGTTGAAATTAACAATAGCATTATGAATAGCAAAAGCATCATTTGCCTTCTTTTCTGCTGCATCTTCCCCTCCATTTGGATCCTCTTGCAACTGAAGTGCAAACTCAAGGCTCCACAACACATCACCCATTGAAGGCCTCTCAGGCCCAGAGTCAGATATACACTTCAAAGCAGTGTCCAAAAATTTCTTCAAACAACAAGGATCTATTTCATCTCTAAGTTTTGGATCAATGATGCTCTCCAAATTACCCTCCTTTTGACACAATAAAACCCAATCTACTAGGCTTGCTTGTTCTTCAGGCAAGTTAGAATCTAGTGCAGGCCTTGAACAAATCACTTCAAACAAAACCACGCCAAAAGAGTAAACATCAGATTTTTCTGTGATTTGCTGCCTCCTAAAGTATTCAGGGTCTAAGTACCCGAAGCTACCTTTCACAATAGTGGTCACATGGGTTTGGTCCAGATAAGGACATGTTCTAGACAGCCCAAAGTCAGATACTTTTGCTACCAATTTATCATCTAATAATATATTTGTGCTTTTAACATCCCTGTGAATAATAATGCACTTGGAACCAGTGTGAAGGTAGTGAAGCCCTCTTGCAGCTCCAATGCAGATTTTGAGCCTTTGCTTCCATGGCAAAGCTGGCTTGTCACTTTTGTATAGATGTCCTCTTAGAGTTCCATTGGCCATGTAATCATAAACTATGATCATTTCACCATTTTCTTCACAAAATCCAATTAGAGAGACTAAATGTTTGTGCCTGAGTTTTGAAAGCAATTCAACCTCAGTCCTAAACTCCAAAACTCCTTGCTCAGAAGTTGGGTTTGATCTTTTTATAGCCACATAGATCCCTCCATCTATAACACCTTTATAGACTTTCCCAAACCCACCATCACCAATAACATGTGATTGGTCGAAATTCTTGGTAGCATGCATGATCTCTTGTAATGAGAAGTATTTACATAAACCTTGTCTGAATGATGAAAGATTACTGCTAGAAGAAGAAAAGGTTGATTTGCTGGCTGATCTTGAATTCCCATATATAGGCAACCAACTCCTAACATCATAACCATTACCATCATCTTGTGATCTTCTTTTCCTATAGGCTACAAAGCACATGGCAACAACAAAAGCAACACCAATAGTTCCTCCAGCAACCCCTCCTATGATTGGAGCATGATTTATTTTTGAAGAGCCTTCTTTCTCTCTAGCTTCTTCTTTAAGAAGCATATCTGATGGTGTAGGATTCCGCCCACCTAAATTTCTGTCGTCGGTGCTAACCTTAAAAATCTCCATCCCATTTAGAATAACATCATAGTATTCTGGTTTTACTGAAACTGAAGGATGTAAAGTGACCCATAATGTTTCATCACCAGGTCCATCAGTGAGATGAATTGCATAATCTCTGTAGGTGGGGACCCCTTTGGAACCTGTCCATGCTAAAACATCAGCAGTTTCTTGTGCTATTATATTATTAACATAAATATTAAACACCCTTTGGTTAATCTTGTCTAACTCCAACTCACAGAAATGAAGCCTCACAACATAAGTAAAGTTTGAATCAACCAGAAACACCCAAGTGAGATTATGGTTCTGGTTAAAACTAGAATTTGCACCTATGGTTCTTGCAAAGCTATAAACATCTAAAGGGGCAATGGAATGAGACATTTCAGCAGGGTAATGAATGGTCACATTCTTATCATCACTAGAAGTAACCCCACTTCTTATTCCAAGCAAATAAGGGGCATCATTGTACCATGTCCTACTCAAATGAGCAGAGTCATCATCAGATTCTATAAAATGTCCTCCAACATTCAAACGGAACATGGTCTGCAAATGCCTGTTCCCAACATCAATAAACTGTTCAGAGGAAACCAACTTGGCAGGCTTGAAAATCTCAGGCATGGGGACAATCTCAATGCCATTAACAAAAGCATAAGACCCATGATGCCTCAAAGAAGGAGAGAATGTAATGTTAAATACACCAGATTGAACAGGCAAAAAAGAGTATTCTTTAATGAAATAAGCTTGTGTTAAAGCATGTGCTGAAATGTAAGAATTAAAATTATGAAGAATAGTAACCCCATTTGCATGAACTGCAAAATAAGCATCAGAAGGATCAAGGCTGCTATAATATGAGGGATAAAAATGAAGTCTAAGCCAGTGACGTGTTCCTGAAGAAACCTGAAATTTATATGTGGTAGGGGAAGTGAAGATTCTAGCTGTCAAGTAAGGAATTATGGAAGGAAGAGAAGGGTCTAAATATTGTGCTGTTGAGTTAATTGTGTTAGTGGAAGTTGTTAAAAATCCATAATCTGATTGCCACCTACGTCCATGATCATCTATGCCTACATTAGAGTAAAGACCACAAGAAATGACATAAGAATAATCTGATGAGCTTGTTGAATTTTTAGAACAAGAAATTACGATCAAAGATGTGAGGATAAGAGAAAACAAGATATGGGTATTGGATTTCATGTCTTAATAAGTCATTTGTGACAAGAATATGTGACATAATGGTGGCAAGTGCATTAGAGAACGATGGATGTACATAATAGGATTAATTTATTTGTGATTACAATGTGAGTGATCTTAATGGGAGGGAACGAAGAAATCCAGCATAATTTGCGAGGAATTTGCCGCAGGCATCAAGAGAATTCGTAGGATTGTTAAACATGGAACCTTTTTTTTCTTTTCATGAATTTGTTTTCTTTTTTTTCTGGCGGATGAAGGAGAAGAAGCCAACATGGCTGTAATTGTAAATACATGAAAAATGGCGGTCCATAAAATATGGTAGTATTTTAGTATTTAATTTCTAAAAAAAAGTCAATTATATCTTACAATTAGGAACGAAAAAAAAGTATGCTCACTTGAATTTAGTAATTTCGCAATTTTTAAATTAATGAAGTCAACTACATAACTTAAGTTTAACATATATTAAAGGTAAATAGGTTATATCTTGATTAATAGATAGAACAAAATAATTTTAAGATAAATTTATAAATATAAATACTTTATGGTGATTTATCTTATACCAATAATCTCTTAAAAAAGAATAATTCAACATTATATTTAGGAAATAGCTCTAACCCCTTATTTCTGTTTCGTCAGCTTCAACTTTGAATTGATATTGGTGATCAATTATCTTGACCCATTCGATTAATAATCAATTCTTAATGGTTATCATGATTATCCCATGCTAGGATGGCAAAAAAAATGATGATAATCTTATGGTAATGAATTTTTTTAACAGGTCTATTTCTTGGATTTTTTTTAATCAGAATCTATTTCTTGGAATTTAATCGAGTGGAATTGTCGTTTTTTCTTCATAAAAATAGAAGCTACGGGTGGAATCAAATCAAGCTAATTTTAGGTTGTTACTCAGCCCGCTTTGGTTGATCGAATTGAATATTACAATTTTATTCATAAACCTGATTAGTTAAATTAAACATTGTTGCACTCATCTCACTATTATAATGTCTTAAAAAATTACTCACACCAGACATATGGTCTTGCGAATGTATATTGGATTTACAGCATTTATCTTGGTTATTACAGGATTGATCAATGCCATACATTGTCACAACTCACAACTAGCACTTGCCTCTGATTGTATGAGATCAGACGAATTTTCATAAAAGAAATACGAGAGGAATTATAGGCTATGATAATGATCATTCTTTTTTAACTTCATGTAGATAAAAATAAGTTATATCCTGTCGTACAGATTGACAGATCATCCTGATCAACTAGCTAAGCTCTATCCTCGACAAAAAAAAAAAACTAGCTAAGCTCTCTCTCACAAGCTAAACTAAATCTTTTGTATATTTATTTGATCCTCGTGTACCAATCTCTCACACAGGCTAATAAAAGTAGTCTTGTCCATACTTCATCCTAGTGTTTATCATTATACTAGAAGCGCAAGTTGATGAAAGAAGTCAGACACTCAGTTTTAGTATTTCTTTCATGAGTTATAGATTCCAATCTAAGTATTAAATAATAATGTAGGAAAATCATACTTGTATCATTTTGAAGTGGAAATTCTCAACTAAATATAATGTTGTCTCATCCAATATATCAATATACAACCTCACTATGCCATTATTTTTTTTACACCATAATCCTAACCCTCCCGTGGAAGGGACTATACTCATATACCCCGAACACCACCACACACACATTTTTAACTTAAGAATTGACCCTCACAACCTCCTCTATTATCTGTATACCTTGCCATATATAATAATGACCGCTATACCTATATTTGTAACCTATTATGATGAAAACAGGTCTAAGTTATATTTTTCTAGACTTAAGCTAGTACTCCCTATGGTTATAAACATAAGATCTAATTGATTTTTTTTAAGTTATTAAAGCAAATTAGGCGTGAGTCTATTAACAAACAATTATAAAAGCATTTTATTCTCACGCACAAACAGGTTCATGAAATTCTTCACACATATTTCATCCAAACTCTACCTACGACTCATGAGTCATGAACAGCCCAACTCCATAGATTATTCCAATTTCAATGCTTTCTCTCCACTAGCCATATCAACTTTTAGCCACCTATTATGCTGGTGCATTACTGTAAACATAAATAAAATTAGTCAGCAATGGACATATCACAAAGAAAGGGAAACAGGTAACTGCGTTAAAGAAATCAACCAACAACATTTCTATAGAAATTGTTTACACAACTTTGACCACCACAAACAAACACTTACATCGTTAATGAGACAATTAAAGCAGTATTAAGGTTAGTATTTAACACAACTCAGCAAATGGGAAAAAATATGTATTTAGGGCGAGAGGTAGTACTAGCACAATCAAGCACCATTATATGATAGGGGTTGGAAAAACCTTCATGTAAATTGGTCTTATATTTAGGGCGAGAGGTAGTACTAGCCCCAACACTTTTAAGCGCCATTTGACTTTGTTTGGGAAGGTTAAACAGGCAGAACAATTAGCTGCACACACACACACTACTCCAGCAGATTTATAAATCACGCATGTAAAACAAATACAATTTGCAAACGTGAAGCAAATAACAGATTGGATGAGTTCAAAAGGGAAAAGTAAAGGCATAAAGGCAAACACTTACACTGGCACATAATTCTCGAGATAGAAGCCATTAAGGGGGAAGCACTGCGTCTATCCGATGTGAATATAGGGATCAGACGATTCAGGTGAATCAAAACGAACAGAGAAGCCAGTGTAAAAAATTTGGATTGAATGGGGACCAATGAACAAATTGGACAGCACACAGAAGCTGTCCTTGGAAAGCACATAGATGTTCCCTCCACCCATGAACCCATGCCAGAAGTATTCGGGAAGGCTCACCGTATAACGTTTCCTCTTTTCACGCATATCGTAGGAAGTAAATTCTGATGAAGCAAAATTACAAAGGTAAAAGATGCCGTCATCCACAGCTTGCTGCACACTCATCCAATTATGTATGGGATAAGGCAAAGGATCATGGTGCACAACACTCCACTCACTTGCAATACCATTAGTATCATCAACATCCTGGTTGAAATCTAGTTTATACGCTGTGCCATTCTGACCCATATAGCAAACAAGTGTGCCTGGGGATATGCAACATGAAAGATAGGGGGGCCGAAAATAGGACCAGGTTGACGAATTTTTATAACCGTTTCCCGGTCAACAACGTCAAAAGCAAGGCAAGGATACTTAAGATCAAGACCACGATGATTATACATATGGTGGGGAAAAGGGAAAACACATAGCCACCTATCATCAACCACAGTGGAACGACCTATACGGCCTTTGATGGGCATAGTGAAGCAAGTTTTCCAGCCTTGGTTTGGATTTCGGGTGTCTATTTGCAGTGAATCTCATAGCAGCCTTTATAGTCGCAGTGAGGGTCTGCCTCGCAGGGTTAGGGATACCTCCTATTCCCTACCCTCCTATTCCATCTTATTCTCATAATCTCATCCGTCCATGTGATCCAATGACTTACACTCCATACACACCCATACACCCTACCACATCATATCTCCCCCCATAACCACTTCCCCATTCTTCTCTCGCCTTCACATCTTGCAACTCCAGTCCCCTTTCTCCAACCACCAACTCCCAACCACCACCGTCCCCACTAGATTTCCGACGGTGAGGAAAATGGCTCCCCGTATTGGCGGCGGAGCACGAGATGGACGGCGGCGGAGCACCGGTGAAACTCGCCGGAAAATTTACCGTTGAAGTCAGTTCGGCGGCTTCGGTGTGGTGGTGAGAGAGAGAAGGAGGAGGATATGGTTGGGAGAAGAAGGATACCGGAAAGCACGCTGCCGCCGACGCCTTGGGTGGTTGTCGGTGAAGGTGGGAGGGGAGGAAGATGGAGGTGAGGTGAGAGAGATAAGATATGATGTGGTAGGGTGTATGAGGTGTGTATGGGGTCTGAGCCATTGGATCATATGAACGGTGGAGATGTGGGGAATATGATGAGAATAGGAGGCCAGGGAATAGGAGGTATCCCTAGCCGCTGCCTCGCACACCAGGCATTCCCTACCAATGACATAAATACAGGACCTGATTGCTTCACAGATGGTATGGCGAAGAGCGAAATTTGGGTTATTCATCGACGCCACCTCTTCAAACACTCGCGATATTTCAACCTCCTCGTCCGCACCATCTCCTTCTGCTTTTGGTTTAATGACATACCAGTAGTTGGTGGCATCCTCAGCCCTTCCAATTTTATCATCAGAGTTGCCAAGCTTCAACACGTTCACATAGATCCACTTCTTCATCATTCTATACACACACACACGCACAATCAAGGAAAAAGGCCTCAATTAAGTCACTGTAGAACAACAAACAGAGAAAAACACAGATCAGTCTAATCTAACATTAGCCATCACACAAGAAAGAAAGGAAAATAATGAGGAAGATGTAAATTAATTATATTTGCTATGGTTTTCGAATAAGATTTTAATGCTTTCTTCCTTCCTCATCACATCTAAACAAAACAGAACAATAACAAAACATACATACGATCAAGCCTGAGCAGAACCACTTGGCATAGAGAAGAACAAATTTCTGATTCAAATCCCATATTCACAAATTTTCAATCACTTATCACTGTATATATAAGGCAAATAAAATGGAAGGAATATTGGTAGAGCGCAAACCAATTTTATTACCTAATCAAATCGAAAGCAGGGCAACATTGTGCATAAACAACCAGAAAGCTTTCTGGTTCAAATGTATATAATTCCAATCACAAATCAACCCTACAAGACACCTATACATACCTTTATATCAAACCCCAATATATAAACAAGCTTAACAGAAAAGAATTAACATGTATCTGTTCACTCATAGGCAAATAAAATGGGACAGAAACTGTGGTAACCTGTTACCCCTCTTTTCTCTCTCCTGTTAATTCAAAATTCAAATGATGATTGACACGTGGCCAATTTAAATGCTAAACCAGACTACTCTTTTACAACCCGTATGGTTACATACCCGGATCATTGTTAGAGTCCACACTGAGACCAGAACCCGACCCGTTGCAGCCCAAGAGACGGAATCCAGGATTATTCGTGGGTGCTGAAGACTACCACTAACTTGGTGGAGGATCATTCCGAGCAACTGGAGATAAAGTCGCCGAACGTGGGGAGTGTCGACTATGACACGTGAACAGTTCCTATCTTACACCACAACACCTGATCACAGAACGTGTTGTGGTAGTTATCCTAGATGTAGTTTAGTTTAAATAAGATGTTTTGTACTCAAAAAATAGGATATTCGAGAAGATTGGTGAAGAGAACCATCTTGTAAAGAACTCTGTTCACTTAATTTCAAGAAGTAATTTCCAGATTATCATTTCTTTTAGTGTGATCAAGTATTATTTATATCGTATTGCTTTAATAAGATTTTTAGGGCATTACATTTGGCGCCGACCGTGGGGAGAAATTTGTATTTCTTCTCTTTATTCTGAAATCTCAGATAATGGAAGAAGACGCAACGTCGCCACTCAATGATGATTTACGCAAAATAAGTTAATTATAAATTGATGATTTACCTAATTTTTCCCTTAGACTAGAATATTTTACCTATAAATTAATGGGTAATCTAAAAATATATCAAATATGTCATAATTTAATAACATATTTCGCAATTTTAATCTCTCCAAAAAAGAGTCATCTAGGTCTTATATTTAGGACCGGAGATAGGATATTCTAATAATGGATATGTTTTACACAAGCATTTAAGTTTTGTTTTATTTGTCATTTGTTGTAAAAAGTATAAAGCTTTTACATCATGATTTTAATAGTTTTTAATCTCATTTATGTACATTAATACAGATTTTGACGTGAGGTCTTATAGGCTTGAAGTATGTATTTTATATATGTATATGAAAGTGGTGCATTGGGGTATGTGAAATGTGTGACTCTTTGCTCTTGAGTTAGAACACTCTTCTTCCTCCTCTTAAATACTTTATGCCTTACTGAGTAAAAGATCTTCCGTAGTTCTGTTGATCCTTGCTACTTAGCAAGAAGGATTTGTTTAATCCGGAAAGAGCTGCGTCCTAAACTTGTCGGTGGTCGCAGAATACCTCTAAAGGACAGTGTCCCTGTGACGCGACTCAGATCATTTCTATTATTGTGTTTTCATTTTTGCAGGCAAATTGCTTATTGGATACAATATATTAGCATTGGAAATAAGTTGGAAGATATACATGGAATATTTGATGATTTGGGAGTTAACTCCAACAATTTTCAATCTCAATCCGTATCTCAGTCCCACCCTAATTTCAATCTCAATCTTATCACACCAATCCATCTGATCTAAATCTAGTACTAAACCGGGCCTGTATGGCTTTATTAACTTCCAAGTGAACTTGGGTATGGCCTTATAAAAAGTTTGAGTTTCTTCTATTTTTGAACAAGTTGGACATTAGCTCATAAGTCATAACAAATCACGTGACCTATCTTCACCTTAAAATGCATCTAATTACTAATTTTCTATATGCGAGCAATCTTCCCTCGCGCAACACGTTCTTGGCCACGCCTTCATACTTTCATACTCGCTTCCTATTCTTTTTGTTTTGT
The DNA here is from genome assembly GCA_029929735.1 of Mimosa pudica. NCBI lineage: Eukaryota > Viridiplantae > Streptophyta > Magnoliopsida > Fabales > Fabaceae > Mimosa > Mimosa pudica. Next base: position 6,057,267 of record JAKELP010000016.1, on the reverse strand, counting down.
TTTTATTTGTTAGTACTTCAAAAAAGGTTCGCCAAAAACCATTCATGATTCTGCCTCAAGATAGTGACCTTTTGGGGCATTAATAGTGTGTATAATTTTTTAGCGTTGATGAAATTTTGTTTAAAACCTATTTTGCTTTGAAAGTTTTTATCGGTTCAAAATTACTATATATAAAATTTTAAAACGTAACAATATTATTTTATTTTATAAAAAAAGTTACGTTAATTGTTAAGAAGTTAAAATTAACAATTAATGCTTTAATGATGAAAGATTTTTCTCGGAACAAAAACTTCCAGATAAAATACACACTTAACATTTTCTATGACTTGTGCCCTTCTTGGGTTTGAACGTGCATACCAATATTTAAGTCTAGAGGTGCATTCATGGCAAAAAAAAAATTTTAGATGTGCATGGTATGTATACTTTAAATTAAAACGCCGCGAAGGTTTGCTCTATGAAATAAGTTTTAAATCAAGCCTTTAAAAAGAGTTAATTGCATGCAAAGGATATCCATAATTGATTCTCTATTTTCGCCCGTGATGTATGTGTGTCCATGTGTCTCATAGAGTTGGTGCCAATGCATTTTTTCCTTTTTAAAATTTAATTTCACCTTAAGCATTGCTAAAGTGTTTTAAGGAGGAAAAACCATAAGGATTGAGGAGGGCATTACGTGAAAATGTAGCAGAGTGTTCGAACAATGATCTCTCATATAAATAATATATGTCATGATAATTAATTATATTACAAATTACAGTGCCTGCAAGAATTAAATCATTTTGATTGAAAACTTTTTTTGAACAAAAGGTCATGCCTGAAAGTTCTCATAACGCAGACCTTTCATTAAAATTGAAAAAAATAAAGTCATTTTTTTCGCGTACGTTCATGCATTGCTGTCCTTTTTTTTTGAACTGAAATGCATTGCTGTCTTGGCTTGGAGGCTGCAAAAAATAATAATTTTGATGAAACTCGTGTGATTATTTTAATAACCATCATGCCCGCAAGAAAAATACCCGCTTGAGCTAGCGATGATGGATTGAATGTGAATCATTCAAAAGTTTATTGAGTGGCCTTACATTAACATAAGCCATGCGCCAACGATAGTCATTTAAGGTTTGCAAATATTCCCTCCACTATAGAATTATGTTATCATAAATCGGATTAGTCAATCATTAAGTTTATAGTCAATCATTAAGTTTATCATTAATCGGTTTCAGTGTAAGAGTATTCTTTGAATGAGTTGTTAGGCTATGAATCATAACCAAAATTTTTAAACACCGCACACTAGCTAATCCAATATTTATATGTAACTGATTAATCAATCCACCAGATTCAACGAGTAGAAGTGATGTCCACATAATTTGGGTTGTCTCTTTTTTCTAAACAGGGCACCACAACCAATTTATAGTGTCATACAAATGTCTTTCCCATGATATTCTCTCTTATTCATTAATATAAGTTACTTCAAAAAATTCATCAGAATAAAAAAAGTGAGGGTTACCTTATTTTAAAATGTCTCAAATTGAAATATTTTTTCACTTTTACCCCTATCCAAGAAAGTGTAATAATGATTACAAAAAATATAATACACAAGCAACTTTTAACTGAATATAGTACATGGGGAAAAAACTAAAAAATGGACGTTTGTTACTTTACAAGCTACTTGTATTTTTATAAGGCTAAATTATAGAATCCCTCTGAACTTTAAGTCAATTACATATAGGGTCTGTTTGGATTCAGCTTCTGAGAATAGCTTTTGGGAAAATAGCTTTTGGAGAATAGCTTTTGAGTAGAATAACTTTTCTGAAAAATAGATTTTGATGAAATGAAAGTGTTTGGATTAAGCTTTTTGAGAATAACTTTTAAGAATAACTTTTGAGTAAAATATAAATTTTCTGAAAATGAATAGCTTTTCATGTTTCTTTTATTTGAAATAAGTGTTTTCCCTAACTGAGAGATCGAAGCTTACAGATGGAAAAGGAGAAAAATGTAATTTTTCCTAAAATAGCTTTTGGAACCCAAACTAGCCTTTCTTCTCAAAATAGCTTATCCAAAAAAATTGAGTGTTTGGATGTCTTTGTGTGAAACCTAGGTTTGAGAATCAGAATAGCTTTTGGAAATGTATCCAAACAGGCACATAATCTCTATGACATTTGAAAGTTTAAATTAAGCACTTAAGACCCTTCATCTTTTGATTTTCAACCCCTACAGTTAAAAATTCTATCAAAATTAAAGGAAGAATGTCACAATCAAACAAATATTTTACATGTATTTTAAGTCTTTTATTTTTAACACATTGTATTTATAAATTGCATGGTCAAGAAAACATTTTATGCCCCTTTTTAAGCATTTTTACATTTTTGAGTATATAAAAATACTTAAAATCATTTGTGGGCTGTCCATGGTCATCTTTTAAATGATATAGTCTTTAATGAAAAAATGTTAAAAGTTGTACATGACAAATGCCATTAGCTTTATAAACAATTTTAACTCTACAAGGGACGAGAATCAAAACGTAAAACAGTAGTGGTGTTCACTCACATAAAAATTGTTGATCTGATAATTAACTATTTCAATTTGAGTAGAGATAATAAATGACTATTTCACGGTGCATAAATAATATTTAACTTTGTGACCCGGTGAAAAAACGATAAAATTGGTGCTGAATGTTAATTTGAAGTTTTGTGGAACCTTACTGATATTATTTTCTTAAGTAAAAAATACCTTTTCGCCCCTCCCAATTAAATCATTGCTTATATTAGTTAGCATGGGAAGAGGAAGAGGAGAATGGACAATGGTTAAGTTTTTAATTCAGAAAATAATATCAGTGAGGTTACACAAAACTACAAATTAATATTTGGTAACAGTTTTATCATTTTTGCACCGGATCACAAATTTGATTATTATTCATGAAATAGTCATTTATTATTTTTGATCAAATTGAAATAGTTAATTATCAAATCAGCGCTTCTTCTACCCTAAAAATTTAATGAGTTTTCTATTATTTAGCCAACTTTTAACTCTCACTTTTTTCAATGTATCATGTTAATGTACATGATGGAATGAATGCATTTTGTTGAATAATAGATTCAATCATTATCATTATTAGATAGTAGCAAACAAATTTAAATGTTTACCATTTCAACTTTGAGTTTCCCACTCACTCCTCTGTTTCAGACATGCAAACTCCTCTGCTTCATCTCTCTCTCTCTTTCTCTCTCTCTATTTATATCTTTCTCTTCTCTTCTTTCTTCTCAACCCCACCATTTCATTCATTTTCTCTCTTCTTCTTCCTTTACTTCATAAACACCACTCACTCATGTACACTCTCTTCTCTACCTTTACACTCTCTTCTCATAATTTTATACTCTGTTTTTTTGTTCCTCTTTAAAATTTGTTGGTTTTGAGAGTTTGACGTGTTCTACTGAGAATCTTAAGCTTAAGTCTTCTTTCATTCATTCACTCACTGATTGGAATCTATTTTTGAAATGATTTTCACTTATTTGATCATGTACATTGCTTGCATGGATTTAGATTTTGCTGTTAAATGATAATGAAGTTTCTGCAGGATTTGCTTTCCCAAAATCTTGGCATCACTAATGATCGTTCGTTTTAAATTTGTTATACTTTCAAGTTTGTTTAGTTAGTTAGAGTTTGCTATGATGGTATATTTCATTCTTTTACATTCTTTCTGTTTTATTATTGCTCTTTTGTTCATAGTATGCTTGTTATGCAATTTCCTAGCGATTTGTTTTCCATGTATGTGGTGACTTTAATATTATTTTTTTATATCTATTTGAGTGCAAACGAGAAAATAATGTGTTTTTATGTCATTAGAGTTCTGTTTGTTCAAGATGGTGACTGGACAACTATTCTCCCGCACTACACAAGCGTTGTTTTACAACTACAAGCAACTTCCTATTCAGCGGATGCTTGATTTTGACTTCCTATGTGGTTTGCACTAATTTTTTTAATCTTTTGTTCTGTTCTCTATGATGTTCTTTTGGTATGGACTGACTAAGCAATTGGACATTTGTATTATTGTTTGTTCTTATTTTACAATGTGAGTGCTGTTTTTTTAGGTAGAGAGATACCATCAGTTGCTGGAATCATTAATCCTGGTTCTGAGGGATTTCAGAAGCTCTTTTTTGGTCAAGATGAAATTGCAATCCCTGTCCATTCTACGTATGTGCTTTGCTCCTAAATATAAGAACCATTTGACTTTTTTTTATGAAAATAAGGAAGCAGATTAGATCACTAAATTAAAACATATATCTCATGTAATTAGATGATATGTTAGTTTATAAGTAGAATAAATTAGTTTTGAAGTAAAAAAGTAACTATAGGCAATTTGAAGTGATTAATTTTGCATCCTTAGTATTTCCGAAACAGTCAGAGTGGTCTTGTAATCAGGACCGGAGGAAGTATTTTCTTAATTTTAGATTGCTTCATTATCTGCAAAATACTGCTTAAAATTTAGTAATTAACCTCTAGGAAATGATAAATAGGTTTGACTGTGTGTTTGTTTATTTTGCAGCATTGAAGCAGCTTGTGCTGCACATCCTACAGCTGACGTCTTCATCAATTTTGCTTCATTTAGGAGGTGTGTTTTCATTATATATTCTTTTATGATTTGATGTGTTTCCCTGCACTATCGGCTGATAACGATTGATGTACTTGCAGTGCTGCTGCTTCATCCTTGACTGCATTGAAGCAGCCAACAATTAGAGTTGTTGCTATTATTGCAGAAGGAGTACCTGAGTCTGACACTAAGCATTTGATTGCATATGCCCGGTCAAACAATAAGGTGAGAGGAGAAATGGAAGTTCCTACTTCTACAGACAAATGGCTAATGAGAATTTAGCTTGGCAAATTAATTTTACTTCTGATTGCTATGGTAGGTTGTTATTGGCCCAGCTACTGTTGGAGGTATTCAAGCTGGTGCTTTTAAGATAGGTGACACAGCTGGAACAATTGACAATATTATTCAATGCAAGCTATACAGGCCTGGATCAGTTGGCTTTGTTTCTAAATCTGTATGTAGCCATTCCTTTTCTTTTCTTTGTGTTGCTTGATATACATTTTTACAATAATTATGAAATTTCCCATTCTGAAATTTCCCAGTAGACTTCAAGTTCTAGGGGCATGTTGAACATTTTTACAGATGTATAGTTTTTTACTTATAAATATAGTACTTGGTTTGTTCATGCTTGTTCTCTGATTGTAACATCAATCAGCACCTAGAGCTCCCAAACTGTGACGAGTTTGCTGTTGTTCCTTTCATCAATAGCAATAAATTCAACAAAGTGAAATACATGAGCCTAGAACAATTTTGTTGTATCAATTTCACTTGTTCATATCATGATCTAATTCCTGAAATCTCAGAAATCAGTTTGATGGATATACCATGATAGCGTAACATTCCTAAGGGCCACATTAAGTAGCCTAATATTCAAATTGTGTTACTTGTAATATGGAACATTTGAAATATAGTCAGGGTAATCATTTAGATCAGAATGTTTCTTTGTGCATCACATAATTATGGACTGAGTGGAGAGTAACTTGATGGACTGTAGGGTGGGATGTCCAATGAATTGTACAACTCTATTGCTCGGGTAACAGATGGAATTTATGAAGGTATGGTATCACAGTTTCAATTTTATCTCTCTGTATTTCTTAAAGTTTCTAATGAGTTATACTTTGTTTTGCATTGTAGGCATTGCAATTGGAGGAGATGTCTTTCCTGGTTCTACACTTTCTGATCATATTTTGCGGTATAACAACATGCCCCAGGTGAGCTACTATCTCTTAGAGAACTGTATATAATGTCTGCAAACTATAAAGCAGCTGAAAAAATTCATAGAATTTAAGATTGTTGTTACTAAACTGTTTCAATTATTTCCAATTCTCAGGTGAAAATGATGGTAGTGCTTGGTGAATTGGGTGGACGAGATGAGTATTCTCTTGTGGAAGCCTTAAAACATGGGAAAGTGACAAAACCAGTAGTTGCCTGGGTCAGTGGAACCTGCGCTCGACTCTTCAAGTCTGAAGTACAATTCGGTCATGCTGTATGTTGCTTCTCATTATCTTTGACTAAGTTCTCAGTTAAAGCCTTTCTTAAGAGGACAACAACAACATTACTAAACTCCTCTTGTCCTTCACATCTATTAGGGAGCTAAAAGTGGTGGTGAAATGGAGTCTGCTCAAGCTAAGAATCAAGCACTTAGAGAAGCTGGAGCTGTTGTCCCCACATCATATGAAGCTTTTGAAGCTGCAATTAAGGAAACATTTGACAAATTGGTTAGTATTCAGTATTTTTTTCATCTTGAGATTTTGTTTATATAAATACGAGCCTTGTTAAGTTGGGATTGGGGAGAGTTAGCCATATCTAGACCGTTATCCTGTACGGTTTGGATTTGATTTAGACACGCTATCTAGACCATATTGGTGAGATCCAATAGTCTAGATGTGGCTAGCTCTCCCCTACTCATCTTTTTATGAGTAGGGAAACCAAATTAGTTGTTTAAAGAAATTTCTCTAGTTTCCCTTTGTGGCTATAATGTGTTCGGCTAATGATTTTATAGGTAGAAGAAGGGAAAATCACGCCAGTGAAGGAGTCTATTCCTTCAGAGATTCCTGATGACCTTAATTCTGCAATTAGAAATGGAAAAGTCCGCGCGCCAACTCATATTATCTCCACCATCTCTGATGATAGAGGTATTTTGGGATCCTTCCTTTGTTAATTTTATGGCACAGCATTGTTTTTCATGGCATAGACTTGATAGCTGAACTAAATTTTCCTCCCAAATTTCTGCAGGTGAGGAGCCATGCTATGCTGGTGTTCCCATGTCTAACATTATTGAAAAAGGTCTGGGTGTAGGTGATGTTATATCTCTCCTGTGGTTTAAACGTAGCCTACCTCGTTACTGTACAAAATTTATTGAGGTAGGTTATTTATAACCATCTCCTCTTTCTATGTCTTTAGTCAATGAAACTGGTCAATGCTCAAGCTCTTTAAAGTCCTTGTACTGTCTATGTATCATTGAGATATTGCGTTGTGAAACAAATTGTTGATTTCATCTTTTATGTTCTTTATTGCTCATATATGCATTTGTCAGATATGTATCATGCTATGTGCCGACCATGGTCCATGTGTCTCTGGTGCTCACAATACTATAGTGACAGCGAGGGCAGGGAAGGACCTTGTCTCTAGCCTAGTATCAGGTGGTTATAGCCCTCAAAAAGTAAAAATTTTCCACTACTAGAATATCTTAAGATTAATGCGTACTCTGATTTTTTTCCCATGCATTGGTGAATAATAAGCTTCTGATCCAGGTTTGCTTACAATTGGTCCTCGATTTGGTGGTGCCATTGATGATGCTGCTCGTTACTTCAAGGATGCCTATGACAGGGTATGTTATAAGCCTATGTAACTTTGGCCTATTTACTTTTTTTCTTTTTTAATCTTTTATTCTTCCTCTAGTCCTAAATAATAGAAAACCTATTTATCTAATTTGATTAAATTAAAGATGTCAGTTAAGTTAGTTAAAATCACATGATACTACCAATGCACTCTACTCAAACTTTTATCCCAACGTTCCATCTCCTGGTTGTTTATTATTGAAGAGCACCTTAGGGATAATTTGGGGAAAAACTTAGAACTCTTCATCATTATGTCACCAAACTTATCTCCGTAAATAAAGTCCTATATTTAGGACTAGAAGGAGTATTTACCAGCTTATGCTACAAAACTAACATGGGGACAATGCTATGCCTTGTCAGAATCTGACACCTTATGAATATGTTGAAAGCATGAAGAAGAAGGGCATCCGTGTGCCAGGAATAGGCCACAGGTACCACATGACACTTTTTTTAATTCTATTTTTGTTGTTGGTACCGTAACACTTAAAATGTTCTGAAGCTTGTTTTCACTCTATTAAAAAGGATCAAGAGCAGAGACAACAAAGATAAGAGAGTAGAGTTACTACAGAAGTTTGCAAATACCCATTTTCCTTCTGTAAAATACATGGAATATGCTGTTCAGGTTGAAAACTACACCCTTACAAAGGCAAATAACTTGGTTCTCAACGTAGATGGTGCAATTGGGTCCCTTTTCTTGGATCTTCTTGCTGGCAGTGGGATGTTCACCAAGCAAGAGATTGATGAAATTGTTGAAATTGGCTATCTTAATGGGCTATTTGTGCTAGCTCGCTCCATTGGCTTCATTGGGTGAGTTTCATTTTCTACATTGTTTGATTTTCTCTCCGTTTGGACCCTTGTTTTGTTGATCTATGTGAAGGTAGGTCCACATATTATGCATTATTGTAGTTTTGTCCCTTTATGGCCTTTTTATCCACCAGTCTCTTGTGGACCAAACTCTAAACAATTCCACTTTTATCCATTAGCCATTAGGTGGTCCTACGTTCACTGATGCTGATTTTGCTTATTATGATTAATTGTAAGGCAATGCTTATCTTAAATATAAGATCTAATTGCCTAATTTAATTAGATTAAGGTTATTAAATGAGTTAGTTGAAATCATATGATATTACTTAATACTGTAACTATCTACCTTTTCCTCCCCCTCCCCTCTTACTTGTGTATTATTAAAGAGCATTATTAGTAGAGATAATTTGGGAAAAAGTTCAGGAAAATTAGAAAAAGGTCTTTTATTTTAGACCAAATCTAACTCCTCAAATAAATATCATATTTAGGTTGGGAGGGAGTATTTTAAATCTTTTTTTCTCTGTTAATACATTCTAAATCTATAGTATTGCATTCCTGATGAAAAAGATATGTTTGACTATCTTTTCACCACTCACTAACTAGTCACTACCACTTGTATTGATGATTTTTGCAAAAATTGCTTCACACGTTATGTTTTCAGTAGAGAGATTATTTAATAGTAATTTTACTTAGATACAATTTCAATTTTCAACTGTATGTTCTAACCATGACTTTCTCATATCTTTATTTTTATATAATTTTCAGGCATAGTTTTGACCAGAAGAGATTGAAACAACCACTATATCGCCACCCATGGGAAGATGTTCTCTATGCTAAGTGAAAAGGTGTCTTGCTTCGATGTATCAATGAGAAATTCTTACTTCTTCAATAATATGGATTATTTGTTTTAAACAGCTTTAAAATATGTTGATCTTTTTTAGTCTATTTTTTCTGTTGGGAGGGGGAATTCCGTCTATTTTCCTTTTGTAGGGTGTGTTAAAATTGTTGAAATAATTCAAAGGCAGGGTTTGTGTGACAATAGTGATATAATAAATATATTATATATCACTTCGTGAAAAGAGATACTACCTCTAGTCTTAAATATAAGACCTAATTGACTTTTTTTTGGAGAGGTTAATGTTGCGAAATAGGCTATTAAATCATGACATATTTGATATATTTTTAGATTATACATTAGTTTATAGGTAAAATAATATAGTTTAAGGGAAAAAATTAGGTAAATCAATTTATAATGAACTTATTTTGCTTTTTTTATAAGATTTTCTTAAAAAGTCAATAGGTCTTATATTTAGGACCTTAGGGAGTACTTCGTATTATATATCTCCATACAACATGATCCTTTTTTTAACCAAATACAACACGATCTCAAACCTCGAATCTTAATCAATGGAAAGACTAAAATCAACGTGACACCATTTAATTAAAACATAACTACACGGCATGATGTATAAAAGTCTAATAAAAATAGCTTTCATTGGTAATTACTAATTAGGAATTTAGGATAACAGTTGCATATTGCAGGGTGTGAACTCGCCTCACAAAATAATCAAATACTATAGTAATATACCGTTCAAGATTTAATGATGAGAGCCCATGAAGCCCAACATCAGAGTGTTTTACTCTGCAGCACAACACTTATTTGTAAAGCGTACTATATATGCTATTGACTCTTTGATGGCATAAGTAACAAAGTGCGGAAAGAAATCAATGTGCTCTACAGCACAAGAGATTTTTGCAAATGGGTTTTACTAAACAAAAAAGTGTCACAAAAATAAAGGTTCCATTGCATTAAATTTATTCACAAGAAATATGATTAAAAATTCTTCTTGATCTTAATAAAAAATGCAGGCACTTTTGCAGTATTGATCGAACCAACAATTAAATTAATTACAACAGTCTTTCAGTGATTACATACATCAACTTAGTGGAGAATACGCGAATAATTATCTCACCTGTATGATATCTTAGATATCAAGTGCCATATATTCTAGGAGAGGTATAATCATCCCACCTAAAAAGTATCTCTTATCACACATACAATATAGAGAAATCCCAAATAAATCCCTCCGAATACTTAAAAGGACAAGTGAGGAACCTAAACTTCCAAAAGGACCATGAAGGAACCAACACCTATCTGTCATTTTAAAATTTTGCGAAAAGACAAAATTGTCCCCATCCTAAAACACGAATTCCTACCCCACCCTAACACCCACCCTCTTATCGCAATTTGTGTTTTAGGATAAGGGCAATTTAGTCTTTTCGAAAAATTTTAAAATGACAGATAGGTGCTAGTTCCTTCATGGTCCTTTTGGAAGTTTATGTTCCTCACTTGTCCTTTTGGATATTCGGAGGGACTTATTTGGGATGACAATATAAAATCTAAATAAATTTAACATTTTGTATGACTTGAAATTTATTCATTTAAAAGTATGACATGGAAGAAAAGATTGAGGTAGATAACACATAAGCATACCACATGATATATTTGAGTGAGTTAATGGTCAAGGTTCACATTTTCTAATAGTGGGGCGAAATTGATATATTTTGCAAATTTCAGGGGCAAAATTGAAATACAAAAAACTTTCAAGGCAAAATTGATTGTTGGGTAAAACTCTTGGGTAACTATGACATCTATCCCTAATAAAAACTTTTTTTAAGATAGTATAATAATTAAACGTCACATTTTGTTTATAATAAATAAAACATCACATTTAATATTGGGGAAAACATATATTTTGGTTGGAAAATCCTGTCTTAAAAAATCTTAGATTGCTGACAGCAAAGGGACAATGAAGGACTTACCTATCAGCAGTGACTGCTTGCAATAATAAAAATCATCGCTAGTGTTCGCCTTCTCTGTTACACTATGGCACCTATCCTTGTCGCTATTGTTTCATGGGTTGTCCTCAAAAAAATCTCATTGACATCTATTTATTTATTTATTTTTCAAATATAACAGAAAAATAAAGCTAAGAATATTATGCTTCTTTCGCTTAAGATATGTTGTTCAATTTCTTATCAATTCTTTATTTCTGCGCTTCACCACCTAACAAATAACTAATTCATGCTAATTTATTTGGCTTTGGTTGGCAATTCGACCCTGCTGTCCTTGCATGCCCTTATGGGCTAATTCTTTAGTTTTGAGAGTTTATATTTATCTCTTAAAATCATGAGATACAAGGTTGTGACTTAATTTGTAATTTCGCAACCAGCGATCGTAAACAAGTATATTTTATTTCATTTCATTTTATTCTAATATTATCAGATAAAAATTATTAGGACATTAAAATCTTTCATTTTTAATTTTAGTTAATAAGTTAGGGCGAAGGGGCAAAACTAGCCACCATAAATTTCCAAATGGACAACTTTGACACCTGTAAATTGGACGGTGCAAAATCGTACATTATAAATCAAAATGAGACAAATTTAGCCACGTCGTTAAGTTGAAGCTAACAGACGTTTGTGTTGGCGTGTGGCCCACCTTCATTAAATCAAAACGTCTGTTAGTTTCAACTTAACGACGTGGCTAAATTTGTCCCATTTTGATTTATAATGTACGGTTTTGCACCATCCAATTTACGGGTGCCAAAGTTGTCCATTTGGAAATTTACGGTGACTAATTTTGCCCCTTTGCCCAATAAGTTATCACTAACAATAATTTTACAGTACGCTTATGTGTTAATTGATTTATTGAATGTATTATTGACCAGTTCCATTGTAGAGTGCAATAGGCAAATTAGCATTAAAAGAGTGCAAGTGGGTGGGATTTTTCAATTTTCACATATCATGATAAAAATTGCGGCACATTTTTCAATTTTCTTTTGTTATAGGTAAAAAAGCTGAGGTTATTACATTTGCCCGTGATTCGCGTTGTCTGAAATAATAGACCAGGAAAAAACAAAAGGGTTGTGGAAAAGACCTTGATGTTAAGCCACGTGAGATGTGAGAGTGAGTGTGAGTTTTTACAATTGCGCCTCCATTATTATCTCCAATTAATTTATAGTAGCTCCGGTCCTAAATATAAGATATAATTGACTTTTTTTGGAGAGATTAATGTTGCGAAATAGACTATTAAATCATGATATATTTGATATATTTTTAGATTATACATTAGTTTATCGGTAAAATAAACTAATCTAAGGGAAAAATTTAGGTAAATCAATTTATAATTAACTTATTTTGCTTTTTTATAAGATTTTCTAAAAAAGTCAATTAGGTCTTATATTTAGAACCGGAGGGAGTATTACAAACTGGATTTATACTAACAGTCAGAGACATTAGTTTATAATTTTTTTAATTATTATCATTTCTTATTGAAAAGAAATGATATCTTTTGTGGATCGTAGAAGTTCGGGTGATTAGTCGGGAGGATAATGTAACAACAGATTTTTTAGTAAGGAAGAGCTTCAACTATGACTTAGACATTCACATGGTGTCCAAAGCTGATACAGCGCATCTTCTCAAGGAAGTAGTTAGTTTTTAGTATTTTTTAATCTTATTTTCTTTTTATATATAAAAAAGAAAGGGAAAATTAATTTGAGGTCCCCCACAAGGGACTTAATACTAGAAAAGTCCCAAAAAGTTGAAAATATTAATGTAGGGTCCCAAGGGACCTCACTTTAATATATTTGAAAAGTGAAAAGACAGTTTTACCCCTAACCTTAATGAAAAAATACACCCCACCCACCCCTTCTCTCTCCTCTTCCTCTCTCCCCTTCTTCACCCACCCCTCACCCCTCCCCCACCGCCACCTGCCCCCCTATGACTTAGGCATTCACATGGTGTCCAAAGCTGATACAACGCATCGTCTCAAGGAAGTAGTTAGTTTTTAGTATTTTTTTTAGTCTTATTTTCCTTTTATATATAAAAAAGAAATGATATCTTTTGTTTTTAAAAATATAAAGAACTAGATAGTTGGTCGAACTGTTAGATAATCTTATAGCTCGTATAAGGACATGAATGCGTTTCAAATAGCAGCGAGAAGTACTCTTGTCGTGAGAGAGAGCAACACAACATCCATCGACTCCAAATTAGTATGTATGTTGTCTATATACGCTAGATTAATAGGCTTAAAGAACATATATAAAGACGTGATTAAAGGTAAAAGGGTCCAAATAATGCCAAGTTAAAAAAAACAGAAAGTTAAAAAAAAGCAGAAAGTAGGGACACAAAAGTGAAAATCAAAATCACACTATAACCATGTAAGTACATTGTATGGATAAAATACAAAATATACAGAGATATAAAGATAGATGGAGAGACCAATTCCAAAACATAGCCACTAATCAATTGATGCCTTTCTCAATTATGTGAGCAGCCCTCTCATCCTCAGCCACACAAAAGTCCAGCTCATCCAACACAACAATAAAAAAAAACACTCCTTTTCTCGCCACTCCAATAAACTAACACTCAAATAAAGTTAAAAATAAAAAAGGAGATATTATATAAAAAAGTTCTTTTTATCAGAGAAACTCTCGCATGAGCCCAATGCACCACGTCATTTGTAATATAATCAATCACAAGTAGACACATATGGTTTAATGTGGAATTTTTAATTTGACAAGACACCCTAAAAAAACTCAACTAACTTTAAAAAAACATTTTTATTTACATTGTAAATAAAAAACATTCAAAACATGAGATTAAAATTCTTTATCCGTTATTTCCTTCTTTTTTAGTGTCACATCAAACTAAAAATTCAATATTATATCGTGTCAAACTAAATATTCCACCTCATACCGTATGAGTTTACTTTGTGATTAACCAGACCATAAATGATGTGCTGAAATTAGATTGACGCAAGAATTTCTCCTTTTATTATTATTACTCCCTCCGGTCCTAAATATAGGACCTAGTTGATTTTTTTAAAAAATCCTAAAAAAAGTAAAATAAGTTAATTATAAATTGATTTACCTATTTTTTTCTTTTACGCTCGTTTATTTTACCTATAAGCTAATGGATAATCTAAAAAATATCAAATATGTTATGATTTAATAACCTATTTTGCAACCCAAAAAAAAGTCAATTGGATCTTATATTTAGGATCGGAGGTACTACCTCCGGTCCTAAATATAAGATCTAGATGACTTTTTTTGGAGAGATTAAGGTTGCGAAATAGGTTATTAAACTATGACATATTTGATATATTTTTAGATTATTCATTAGTTTATAAGTAAAATATACTTGTCTAAGGGAAAAATTAGGTAAATTATCAATTTATAATTAACTTGTTTTGCTTTTTTAAGATTTTTCAAAAAAATCAATTATGTCTTATATTTAAGACCGGGAGGAAGTATTATGTATAGTCTACAGAATACAGACCAGAGAGAGAGAGAGAGAGAGAGTAGCATTTGAGAATCAGAAAAGTGACACAAACAAAAGAAACACTAGTCTGCGCGTCACTTCACTTGAACTCTGTTAATAAAGTTCCGATTTTTCCTCTTATTTGCGTAGCTAAGACTTCAGTATCTTCTTCCTTCAGCCTAAAACACCGACTTCAATTTCATTCCACTCATAAATAAACAAACCCAGTACTTCTTCCATGGCTGCTGCAGGAAAAGCTGCAAATTCAATAACCCAAGTTCACTCTTCAGGCAACACAAACCATAACAACAAAAGAACCCACCAAAATTCTGAATCCATAAGCAAAGCAATTGCTCAGTACACTGAAGATGCTCGCCTTCATGCTGTTTTTGAGCAATCTGGTGAGTCTGGTAAGTCTTTTGATTACTCACAGTCAATAAAAACCACTATTCAATCTGTTCCCGAGCAGCAGATTACTGCTTATCTTTTGAGAATCCAAAGGGGTGGTTATATTCAGCCTTGTGGTTGCATGATTGCTGTGGATGAACCCAGTTTTAGGATTCTTGGTTATAGTGAAAACGCTAGAGATTTGCTTGCTATTACTCCTCAATCTGTGCCTAGTCTTGAAAAGTCTGAGACTTTAGCTGTTGGAGCTGATGTCCGTACACTTTTTACCCCCTCAAGTGCTGTCCTGCTTGAGAAGGCTTTTGGGGCTAGGGAAATCACTTTGTTGAACCCCATTTGGATTCATTCTAGGAATTCTGGCAAGCCCTTTTATGCAATCTTGCATAGGATTGATGTTGGGATTGTTATTGATTTGGAGCCTGCTAGGACTGAGGACCCTGCGCTGTCCATCGCTGGTGCGGTGCAGTCTCAGAAGTTGGCGGTTCGCGCGATTTCGCAGTTGCAATCGCTTCCTGGTGGTGATGTTAAGCTTTTGTGTGATACTGTTGTTGAGAGTGTTAGGGAATTGACTGGTTATGACCGTGTGATGGTTTATAAGTTTCATGAGGATGAGCATGGAGAGGTTGTTGCTGAGAGTAAACGGCCGGATTTGGATCCTTATATTGGTTTGCACTATCCTGCCACTGATATTCCTCAGGCTTCGAGGTTTTTGTTCAAGCAGAATCGGGTCAGGATGATTGTGGACTGCCATGCCACTCCGGTTAAGGTGATTCAGGATGAATCGCTTATGCAGCCGTTATGCTTAGTTGGATCGACGCTTCGTGCTCCCCATGGGTGTCATGCGCAGTATATGGCCAATATGGGATCCATAGCTTCGTTGGTAATGGCTGTCATAATCAATGGGAATGATGAGGAAGCGGTTGGTGGTCGTAGCTCAATGAGGCTTTGGGGCCTGGTTGTTTGTCATCACACTTCTGCTAGATGCATTCCTTTCCCTCTACGCTATGCTTGTGAGTTCCTAATGCAGGCCTTTGGTCTTCAGCTGAATATGGAACTTCAGTTGGCATCACAGTTATTGGAAAAACGTGTTTTAAGGACGCAGACCCTCTTGTGTGATATGTTGCTTCGTGACTCTCTTACTGGCATTGTTACTCAGAGCCCTAATATTATGGACCTTGTGAAGTGTGATGGTGCAGCTCTCTACTATCAATGTAACTACTACCCATTAGGTGTCACCCCAACTGAGTCCCAGATAAAGGATATTATAGATTGGCTGTTGACCAGCCACGAAGACTCAACAGGTCTAAGTACTGATAGTCTGGCTGATGCTGGGTATCCTGGGGCTGCTTCTCTTGGTGATGCGGTGTGTGGGATGGCTGTTGCTTATATTACAGAAAGGGTTTATTTATTCTGGTTCAGATCAAATACGGCCAAAGAGATTAAGTGGGGTGGTGCAAAGCACCATCCAGAGGACAAGGATGACGGGCAGAGAATGCATCCACGATCTTCATTTAAGGCATTTCTAGAAGTGGTAAAAAGCCGTAGTTTACCGTGGGAGAATGCAGAGATGGATGCGATACATTCCTTGCAGCTTATTTTGCGAGACTCATTTAGAGATGCTGAGCAAAACAACTCTAAGGCTGTTGTGCATTCCCAGCTTCATAATCTGGAATTGCAAGGGGTGGATGAACTGAGTTCTGTAGCCAGAGAAATGGTTAGATTGATTGAGACAGCTACTGCTCCCATATTTGCTGTAAATGCTGATGGCTGCATAAATGGCTGGAATGCAAAGGCTGCAGAACTGACAGGACTCTCAGTTGATGAAGCTATGGGGAAGTCTTTGATTCATGATCTTGTGTATAAGGAGTCTGAAGAAATTGTAGACAAGCTTCTTTCTCGTGCTTTAAAAGGTAGTCATTTAAAACTCTTCCTCTGCTCATTTTTATTAATTAATTGGGTAAGGAAACTCAGATTAGATAGTCGAAAGAACTTTTGTGTCGTCCAATGATTTGATTGCCTAAATTGTAATTAAACATACAGCTAAAAGTTTGTCACGTGTAAGCAGTGCTTGGGCACATAATTAACTGCAAGCACCAAAATATTTCCCCGTTCAAATAACTAGCACTTCCATTCCCTCACAGTTGGTTGACATCTAATTGCACAAGTGGTAGTCATGTAATCTGTAATGAGATGATGCTTGTCATGTGAGATTAATTTTTTGCCATACAACAGATTTGGTCTCAAATAGAAAAACAGTATGAGAATGAGAGATCAAGATGACCCTAAATGTGGAATTGTTGCCCTTAATTGTTTCTTGGGCCATAAACAAATAGTCAATGTATCAACTAACTCTTTATTGGTCAATGTCATTCTTAATTGAATCTGTTGTTATAGATTATCTTGTTCTTTATTCACATGACGGTTCTGATTACTAGTCGTACCCTAACAATACAGGCGAAGAAGACAAGAATGTTGAAATAAAAATGAGAACATTTGGCACTGAACATGACAAGAAGCCAGTATATATTGTGGTGAATGCTTGCTCCAGCAAGGATTATACAAATAATATAGTCGGAGTATGCTTTGTTGGTCAAGATGTTACTGGTCAAAAAGTAGTGATGGACAAATTCATTAACATACAAGGTGACTACAAGGCTATTGTACACAGTCCAAATCCGTTGATTCCCCCCATTTTTGCATCGGATGATAACACATGCTGCTCAGAGTGGAACACTGCAATGGAAAATCTTACAGGATGGAAGCGTGGGGACGTCATTGGGAAAATGTTGGTTGGAGAGGTTTTTGGTAGTTGCTGTCGACTAAAGGGTCCAGATTCTCTAACCAAGTTCATGATTGTGCTTCATAATGCGCTTGGAGGACAGGATACAGATAAATTTCCCTTTTCATTTCTTGATCGGGATGGAAAATATGTGCAGGCACTACTGACTGCTAATAAGAGGATAAACATGGATGGTCAGATCATTGGGGCTTTCTGCTTCTTGCAAATTGCAAGTCCTGAACTTCAGCAGGCTCTCAAAGTCCAGAGACAACAGGAGACGAAATGTTTTGCTAGGATGAAAGAATTAGCTTACATTTGTCAAGAAATAAAGAATCCTTTGAATGGCATACGCTTTACAAACTCTCTTTTGGAAGCTACAGAGTTAACTGATGATCAAAAGCAATTTCTTGAGACCAGTAATGCTTGTGAGAAGCAGATGTTGAAGATAATACGGGATATTGATCTGGAGAGTATTGATGATGGGTGGGTTTTCATTTCTCTTGCTAATCTAGATAAAATTTATGGCAATCATTTCTGGGTTTGCTTCAAGGCTTATATTTTTTAAGTAGGTCAATCTCTGATATTATGTCAGGAGTAAGACCAAGCCATTCAAAGTTTCAATCTGATTTGCCTCCCAGTCTACTGGTAGTATAATCATGTGGTTGTGGTATAATATAGTTGATATTTTTGAGTCTAGACTTTATCCTTATTTTATAGCTAGCATAGTGCATTGTGATGCATGAAGACACTTTATTCTATTTATTGAATTTTGAATTTATAGTATCAATTATAATGTTTGATGATTTTCTTTATCTTGACCTCTCATAGTGCAAAATCAGATAAATCATAATTGAAGTCTTTGTATATGCTTTAATGTCCTTAAAGTTGCTTTCATCAATTTCAGTAAGACATAATTGAAGTCTTTGTATACTTTTTGATTCAGGTCTTTGGAGCTTGAAAAGGGGGAATTCTTACTTGGTAGTGTCATCAATGCAGTTGTTAGCCAAGTGATGCTGTTGCTTAGAGAAAGAAATTTACAGTTAATCCGTGATATTCCTGAAGAAATCAAGACGTTAGCTGTATATGGTGACCAATCACGGATTCAACAGGTCTTGGCTGATTTCTTATTGAATATGGTGCGTTATGCACCATCTCCAGATGGTTGGGTAGAAATTCATGTATTTCCAAGAATAAAACAAATTTCTGACGGACTTACTCTTCTCCATGCCGAATTCAGGTACATTAACACATAATTTCAGTTATTTCATACTATGATGTGCGTTGTTGGAAAAGCCTACCCGATTCCTATATTCTTTGTACATTATGCTGGTATACCTAGAAAATAAGGTTACTTATTGCTTTCTTTTTAATTATCTCTTGATCACTGCATTTCGTGAAAAAAAGATTCCTTCAAGAAAAGTTAAACAGAGATTGTAATATTTGATCATTACCAAATGCATGGTATGATTTCAACTCTTCTATGTGGATACCTGATCATTTGTGCCAATATTGTTTCTCATATACTTTATTCACTTGTATTCTAATATATACTTTATTTATTTCAATTCTTCTTTTTATTTTTCCTTTTCGGTGTTGTGAAGGATGGTATGTCCTGGTGAAGGTCTCCCTCCTGAGTTGATTCAAGACATGTTCAATAGCAGCCGGTGGGTAACTCAAGAAGGCTTAGGGCTGAGCATGTGCAGGAGGATTCTAAAGCTAATGAGCGGTGAAGTCCAATATATCAGGGAGTCGGAACGATGCTACTTCTTAGTAACTATCGAGCTGCCCATGACACGAAAAGAATCTAGGAACATGAATTAGGTATTTTGCAAACTGCTCATGTTGACTGTTAGACTTCTCTTGCCATACTCTGAAGAGTATGCAGCATCACCTAACAAGGGACTTGGGGCCATGAATTTGAGCAAAACCTGTTCTGGCTCGTTATTCGGGTCTGATGTTGTAATTTACTGCCAATAGGACCTTTATCCAGGCTTCCACCCTGACCAATCACGTTTGGTCCATCAAACTAGTCAGTGGCTAGTCAATTTGTAGCCTATGTAACCCTAAGAAGTTCACAAAGTAATGGTAGAGTGTATAAAAGGTTTGCTGCCATTTTGTGTACATCTTCATGACCAAGTATGTGTCCTGTGAAATTGTTGCTGATGCTCCCATAATTAGCAGCAGCTATGGACTCCATGGTCTAGAAGTGAACTTCATCTTTCTGCCATTAATGCTTAGTCATGTAACTACTTATAGTATACGATGTGCGCGTTTCTGAATTCAGGAATAAATGTAAAAATCTTTGCCTGCTGAGAGTTTTTCTCTGGAAATTTTTTCAACCTGTTTTCTTGTTTTTGTTCTTATGATTTGTACATCTCTTTGTTCTATATAACAAAGGCCAGCCTTTTAGCCTTTTTTGTAACATTAGTGGAAAGTTGTTTTTCTAGCAGACAGAGATGAATAGTTGAATATGTGTGCCTCTTTCTTTTATAGACGTTAATTCTCTTTAACATAAACAGATGGACTAATTACAGCTGCCAGATTTCAGAAAGCGCTGGAGATTGAATGTCCTCTCAGATTCTGTGTGGATTGAGGAGATTGGAAGGGAAGGTTAGTTTTGATTGAGACATTTGCCTTGACTAATTAAAGCAAGTCTTTTCCTCGTTCACCCTCACTCCAAACATATCCTCCAGTCAACTCCAAAGCATGTGTAAATTATCAGAGGATGTTATTGTATCTTTATTCATATAGCTATTTAAGTGTCACCCCCACTTTTCTCAAAGGCGTTTTGTGTGTCCCTCTATTTGAGCTTGCTCTTTTTTTTTTGGTGTTTTGTTATGGCATCAACAATTATCAAATCACCCCGGAAGTTTTCCTTGAGGAGTATTCTCACCCTGGAAGTTTTTTTTGGAGCAATTGAGATCCGGAAGTTTTTTTTAAGGAGCAATTAAGATCCGGAAGTTTTTTTTAAGAGCAATCACACCCAAATCTAACTTGTACCGTGACTTAATTGCCCCTAAATGTTATAAATTTTTGGGTGAGATTGCTCCTAAAAAAAACTTCTGGGTCTTAATTGCTCATAAAAAAATTTCCGGGTGTTAATTGCTCCCAAAAAAACTTTCGGGGTGGGGATGCTTCTTAGGGAAAAATTCCTGGGGCGATTTGATATTTTACCCTTTATTTAATTCATTTCTGGTGGATCCAATCTTCACTGGCTTGTAAGAACTCTTGAACAATAAAGTCAAATAATCTGCAAGAGAAGGGTGTTTACAAGTTGCAACTTCCATCAATCATGGCATGAGGATGCAGGGCACTATAAAAATGTTATTAGAAAATATTAGACGCACAGTTTGACCCAGGTAATAAAGAAATTTAAGAAAACTAATATTGTGAGAGAAATCAAGAGAAAACAAAAAAAAATAAATAAATCCAAGAAATCTATGTCAAGTTCACCAACTCCAGTCACCTTAAAAAGCTGTTATTTGACCATTAATTAATTATTAAATATCATCCCTACATTTAGAGCTGTCAAAACGGGCCGGCCCGGCCCTTAAGGGCCTAGCCCATATAAAAAAACTTCCGTTTTCTAAAGCCCGGCCCTAGAGCAATCGGGTCAGGGTCGGCCCTCAGGGCTTCGGCCCATATAAAAAATTTTGAATTTCAACCACATACTACACCAGTTTTAACTTTTAATACACAAATACACTACATAAAAATCAAGTATTAATATAAATAAACCAAAACATCAATAAGGAAATAAAAAACATTTAAATACTAATAATCCACAAGACACAATTACAACTCATAAAAAGAAAATCACAATAAATATCATTCGACAACATTTGATTGTGTTTGGCTATGAGTTGCCTCCTCTTCTCCACTGACAAAAATATTAAGTTTTTTCATTTCTTCTTTAACGCCATAAGCATTATCAACTCCATCATTTGCAAAAAAAAGTAGCAAATAATAAATTGTCTTTCAAGCATATTTGAATCTATTAGCAAATAATTAATTGTCCTTCAAACATATTTGATAAAAAAAACTCACAATCATATTTGAATTCATGCAATTAATTTCTTGTGCAAATAAGAACCTGAACATTAATTAGATGGATGCAACTTGACACATTTGACCCATTACACTATTACAAACTTACATTGAAACTAAGGACTTTGAGAGTGAACACTTCTATTTTTTTTATTTTTTTAGTTTAGGAAAAACGGTCGGGCTTAACAGGGTCGGCCCTCAGCCCGGCCCTCAAAAG
This sequence comes from Mimosa pudica, assembly GCA_029929735.1. Taxonomy (NCBI): domain Eukaryota; kingdom Viridiplantae; phylum Streptophyta; class Magnoliopsida; order Fabales; family Fabaceae; genus Mimosa; species Mimosa pudica. Next base: position 6,035,272 of record JAKELP010000016.1, on the reverse strand, counting down.
CCCTAGCCCTTAAGGGCCGGCCCTTCAGGGCCCACACCCCTATTTTCCCCTCTAAATCCCAAGTCTGGCCCTACAAGGGCTTAGGCAAAAACGGGCCGGCCCTACGGGCTCGCCTCATATTGACGGCTCTACCTACATTGAAAAATGAACCAAATGAAACAAGAAATACTACAAAATATATAAATCAGTTAGTGATGCAGTGTGAGTGTGAGAATAGAGAAGGTGTGTGAGAATTAGAGAAATAAGGTAGAATACGAAGAGAGAATAAAGAGAATAGAGAGGCAGAATAAGAAGAGAGAAGATAGAAGAGAGAGATCAAGAGAGGAAGACAACAACACAATATGCTTATTATTCAAATCATTAAAGTCAGCAAATAGTTGAGAGGCTATATATAGGCCTCAACCTAAACCTAAATATTAATGATAGAATACTCTAGAATATAAATCATACTTAATGCTAATTGATAACAATAAATGCAAAATTACAATAGAACAATCTAGAAATACTAATTTCTAATATGATAATCTTCAAATCTCTTTGTCATCTTTTTTATTCTTTTGTGATTCCCATCAAATAATAATTTCCTCAATATCATATCCCATCAGTTAGTTGTAACCATTAAAAATAAAGAACCGAAACTGGTATATCACGTCAACTTTTAAACTCCTCAATGTGTTGACATTCCTAGTTAATTAGGTTCTCAAGCAAACATTTATATATACTACAATAATAAGTATCATTAACGACCTTCTTCTGATGACAGACTGTATATTGTATTTTATTCTACTTTTCAATGCGAAGTTGCCACTTGCCACTGTGTAAAAGCCATTCTAGTACAAAGAGCACTGAATGATATGAAGATAACAAAAGATAAGGTTTCATACTAATTGTGCAATCGCAATCCTCATTTCTAGTGCAGTGAACCAACTATGCTCCCTTTTTTCACATCATAACTTTGAAAGCCATAAAGCTTTACTACTTTCTTTCCTCTTTTAAGAATTCTATATAAATAAATTTAAACTTATATGTTATATTTATTAGTTTATTTTTTATAGGAATTCAAAGAGAGAGAAAAAGGATATAAAATATTCCATCCTCTCCATCTTCACTTTCAAGTCTTCTCAAGTTGTGTGCGTGCACGCCCTTCTTCATGCTTTGCACGAAACAACCTTCCACTAATTGACTCAATACATTACCCTTTTCATACACTTTAATCAATTAAGAAATATTATTTCGTTTATAGTTTGACAAAACTAATTTATCCTTTATTTTTTAATTTGATCTGCATTTTACTTTGAACTTTTGTTATACTGGTTTACGTTTTTACTTATTTTATATTTCAATATATTCATTTGTCTAGTAGAAATAGTCTTTTCGAAAGGTTCTTTGCAACTAATTTACCTTTTTTTCCTTTTTCACTATTTCGGGGTGGTAAAAGAAACTACTGCATGATATAAAAAAAAGCAACTACTGCATCCTATAAAAAAAAGCAACTACTGCATGCTATAAAAAAACAACTTGATACCAAATAAATAATAAATGATACCAAAAAAAAAACAACTACCGCATAGTTTAAGCGCTCAATGATTCTTGATGAATGGGTTTCGATCCGAATCATATTGCTTCTCTCTTGTGTTTTAGCATATTTTGAGTCTCATGCAACAATCTTTATAATAAGATTTTTCGTTTTCTACTTTTTTTTCCCATGGCTGCTTTCTAATATAATTACAAGGCTTTTTACATTTTTTTCATCGAAAAAAAAGAATATTAAAAGCCTTGTAATTTAATACTCCCTCTGGTCCCTAATGTAAGAGCCCAAAATTTGAATGGTTTTGGTCCCTAATGTAAGAGCTCACCCCATATTCTCTCCTCATTTAATGCATTTTTTCCTACTTTACCCCTAACTCTTTTTCATATTTATTAATGCTTATGCATTTCTCTCTCTTAAAAGTACCATAATAAATATGGACAATTTTGGAAAAGAAACATTAACTCCAGACACCCAACTAACATTCACATGTTTTCTTAAGAAGCGTTTTTTTGACGGCTAGCTCTTACATTAGGGACCGGAGGGAGTATTATATGTTATCCTTCTAATAAATGTTAAGTTGTGAGTTGTGACTTGTAACATGATATTACAAGTATAACTTAACCTTTATTAATCATACAAGTAGAACTAAACTTATAATAACAATCGAACACATAGCTTGGTGGTTAGAAGTAGAAAACGTTGACTTTATAAAGAGGTCATGTGTTCAAGTCGAGACAATCACTCTTCCGAACTAAACTTACAATACTAATATGTGGTATTCAACTATTCATAGAACAAAGCCATTTTGATTTCTAATATAATTAACTTAATAAAAACCTCTCTCTGATTCTTAAAAAATTATCTAATTAATAAAAATTAATAATATTTTTTAAATTAATTGTTATTTATAATAATTTACTTTTGATAAAAAGATGTTTTTCTTTGTTTTGATAAAAAGTATTTTAGTTTTCTTAAAATATATTGATAATAATTTGTTTTTGAGATAGGGCATGCATTATCGGCTTAACCTAAAAACACTCATAAATGTAGTATAGAAGCACTTTAACTTTAAAAAACCACACTCATAAATGTAGTAACATGCATATCCCTTATCAAATGTTGTTTTCTGCCACCCCTTATTAAATCAAATACGGCCTTGAGCTTGTCTTAATTACTCAAAAAAAAAATAATACTTGTGAGGATAGAGGGCTAACGACGTTAATATAGCAAAATTTGTGCGGGTTAGCATTACTTAAAAGAATAAAAAAATTGATGTAGATGAAGAGACTAAATTATATATACTAAATTAAAAATTGAAGGAAAATATATTATTGAAAAAGGGTTTTCTGTACTAGGGTGAAAATGCTTTTACAGAAAACCCTTTTAAGGAGAATATGAGGATGTGTTAAAGGGCCAATTAAAGAAAAGGTTATTTAAAAAGTGAGGATGGATTGAAAACGTTAGGTAAAGAGAGAGGGAAGAAGGAAAACACAGATTTGGTGCTTTTTATGGCATAATTTTGATTCTGCTTCATTTACTCTTCAAACTGTTCAAAGCTGATATTTGATGTGACCCAGTCCACAAGTACCCTATTAGTATTTTGTATTATCCCCCTATTTCCCTTTTACATTAACTTCAATTGAATTGAATGGCGGCTCATCCTCATCTCAATTTTTTTTATATTGGTTCCCAGTATTTCAATTTGAAAATATTAATTTATCTCGTCAATTGCTATGCCCGGATTGAAAATATATGATGATAAAAAAATATTTTTTTAAAAAAAAAGAAACTAATTTTCAAATATAAAAGCTTGTGAATTGTGATTGAAACAGCTTATATTCACTCTATTTTAATCAAAATATTTTTTTCACATTATGCGTTTAATTATTCCTGTATTCCATACTATATATTCAAATAAAAGAATTTAAAAATGAGTTGCATTCTTCAATTATTATGCAACATTCAAATTTAAATGATTTCAGTTTAACCTAAGATGCTATCCCCATTTTAAATTATTAGTTTATTACAGCACAGCAAAAAATGTCATCTATATCAAACCTATTATATTCCATCCCATCAGTTCTTTTTTTTCTTGCTTTTTTTGTGCATAATGCCTACTTTTAACTTTTTTTATAAATCTTTATTTCAGGTTACGAGTAGTTTTATCAATGTACAGTCTAAACTCTAAACCCATGTGCAAAAGGACAAAATAGTAAATTCACATAATTGCACTAAAACATGAATCTAGGTCAGCCCGTTGAATTAACACATGCAAGTGTAATCCTAAATTAAGTAATTGAACCAAAAAAGCAACTCAAAGAAAGCGAAAAGTATTTATCAATTCAAGTTTAAAGGAGAAAAGTTAATCGATTATATTTATTTCTCTTACATTCCATTTCCATTTCCAACTATTTTCAGCGCTTTGTCGACCAAATAAAGTGTGTCCGTTATTGTCTGAATTTAATGCAAGCTACGGGTGTCTTCTAGAAGCAGGCAAAATTAAAAGAAAAATGACACGATCTTTTTTCCCAAATAAAATAAAATAAAATAAAATAGATCCTATCAACATTAAGAAAATACACGCATTCATATTATTTTCCTTCTCTGGACAAGAAAGCCTCATATAGACATATACCCTCCAATATAGAATAGACAAAACTGGCTCAAATTTCTGTTCTAATAAAGTAACTTTTAATACAAGTATTTATCTCCAATTTAAAAGAAAACAACCTCAAAGCTAACCTCCAACAAACGCTCTCAGCAGCAACTAAAATAAACGCGCTCCAATAATTGGACCGATAGCAAAGAATCAGGCACGCACGACTATCGGCAGGTATCACACACAGACAAAAAGGCGCGTGAGATTTCATTTCTGGATTAACACATAGGAGTAATTAAAACCATTTAATAGTCAAATGGCAGAATTAGAATTAAACCATGAGGGAGGGCAGGGCAGTACTTCACAAAACAGAAACACCAAACCCCCTTTAAGAAGAAGAAGAATTAAGAAAGCAAATTACTAACACGGTTTCTATAAATACTGTATAAGATTACTTTCCTAATTTGATTAGATTAAAAATGTTATTTAAGTTAGTTATTAACACATGATATTACCAATTTATCCTTACTATATATATCTTGATTCTCACTCTCTATCTCTTACTTGTTTATCATTGACAGCTACTATGAGGTTAATTTGGAGAAAAGTTGAAAAAATTTAGAAATTGATCTTATATTTAGAAATGAAAGGAGTATTTTTTATTAGAGACTAAAGCTTGTAGCTTGAATCTCTGTTTCAATGAGCTGCATAAGAAGTCCTAGTTGATTTTTTTTTATAGTATATTATTTCATGCTACTTTATTAGCAGCTAAGCTATTGTTTGATGAAATATATAGCATGCAATTTTGAAGAGTGAGACGCTGAGATGTTACAAATTAGTTTTAGTGAACTTGTTATGTAGTTGAGCATATCTAGCTGGAGATTCTTGTTTGTGGTTTGGAGGATGGGAACGGCGGCGCCACCACAGGCGGAGGAGCTACTGAAGAAGATCGAGAATCTGGAGGCAGGACAGGCGCATCTGAAGCAAGAAATGACAAAGCTGAAGCTATCAGGAGCGAGCGATGTGAGAGGCGAACAAAGTCATCATCATAATCATCATCATCGACAGAGGTCGCACTCGATTTCTCCGCAGCGTTCGAGGCTAGGCGTGGCCAATAGGAGAGGCGGAGGCGGCGGATTCGACGGAGCAGCTTCGTGGAACAAAGGTTCTGCTTCGTTCAAACAGTCGTCGCCGCTTCAGAGAGAAAGTCGCAGTAGTGATCCTCAGAATGATGATGGAGATGGAGAAGAAGAAGGTGGTGGTGGAAGAAGAGGAGCTTGTGCTGTTAATTTCAGTGATAAACAGTATCTCAATATTTTGCAGTCAATGGGACACTCTGTTCATGTTTTGGATCTTAACGGTCGTATAATTTACTGGTGAATATAGCTTTTAGCTTAGCATATTGCACTTTTACTTTTACTTATTAAGTTTGAAGATTATTAATTTTTTTGTGGTTTCTTGTTTGACTTATTGATGACTTGTTGTGGATTTCTATTATTAGGTTGTTGTGGATTACACGTTTTTTGATTAAAATGGATGTGTTTTGAATTGTATTTAGTTCTGAGTGTTACATGTTCTGTGCTATTCAACAAATGGAGATAAAAACAAAGTTGTAATGGGTTTCTATTATTAGGCTGTTGTGGATGATGCTTTGTCAGATAAAATGGATGTGTTTTTGATGCATGATATGTTGTGTACTGTTGATTTGAAGAATTCTGGGGCCTGCATGGGAGGTTTGATTGTTTAAGGCTTGTGTGATGATTTTGCAGGAACCGTAGTGCGGAACATTTATATGGTTATTCGACGGAAGAAGCGCTTGGGAAAGACAGCATTGAGCTGCTGGTAGACCCCAGGGATTTTGGCCTGGCCAATGATATAATCAGCCGGGTCACTACGGGAGAGAAATGGTTTGGGCAGTTTCCTGTTAGAAATAAGATGGGAGAGAAATTTTTGGCTGTTGCTACTAATACTCCTTTCTATGATGATGATGGGAGTTTGGTTGGCATTATTTGTGTCTCTAGTGATTCGCGACCTTTCCTTGAAGTGAGAGTTCCCTTCTCAGGAGTTAGAAACTTTGAAACAGGTTCAGTCTCTAACAATCTTAGAAATAGCATTACAAATAAACTTGGTCTTGATTCTCAACAGCCTCTTCAAGCTGGTATAGCATCAAAAATTACAAATTTGGTTAGTCTACAACTCTTTTTTTCCATTCTTTTTTTATATATTTTAGCATGTCATGTATTGATTCGGAAATCATTATCATAGGCGTCCAAGGTAAGTAACAAAATGAAGTCAAGAATCCGAACGGGAGACAATAATGTGGATCGTGAAGGTGGGAGTGGTGAAAGTCACCATTCTGAGCATAGCCACTCAGATGTGGGTGTTTCAGACCAGAGAGAAGATGCTAATTCAAGTGGAGCTAGCACACCCAGGGGAGATGTGCCTCCATCTCCCTTTGGTGTATTTTCTCGCACAGAAGACAGAAGTCAAGGGAAAAATTTTGGAGATTCTGGTGATGAGGGTGAAGGAAAACCTATTCATAAAGTCTTAACTTCCAAGGCTGAAGCATGGATTCAAAAGAAAACATTATCATGGCCATGGAAAGGAAATGAACGGGATGGGTCGGAGGGAAGGAATCTCCGTGCGGGTTGGCCTTGGTTGCAGAATGAGCAAGAAAATGAGACAGCTCAGCGGAAGCCTCCTTCTTATAGTGTTAGGCCAGAAAGTCAGACAGGAGAAGGTAATCGAAGTGGTAATAATGAAGCATCAGGATCCTGGTCATCCTTCAATGTTAACAGCACAAGTAGTGCAAGCAGCTGTGGGAGTGGCAGCAGTGCTGTCAACAATAAATTGGACATGGATACTGATTGTTTGGATTATGAAATATTGTGGGAAGACCTAACAATTGGAGAACAAATTGGGCAAGGTAAGGATTTTTTTTTTAACACTGAACAGTCATGCTTTATGATTACATATGTATTCACAAAGAAAAAAACGTAATGGAGTTACATAAAACCCTCAAACTTCATCTATATTACAAATTTCTTATTTCCATATTATTTCTATAAGTTGATTGCTTTGCAAATTTAACCGGTTATGAGTGTGGTTATCATGCATAGAATTGGTTTGTTTTATTATCTCCTCTACCATATTTTGCTGATGTTATCATTATTTTCTCGTCAAATTTGATGTGAGGTTTTGCTAAGTGTGTTATTTCTATTTCCTATTTACCTCTTGGTGTTGCTTTGCAGGATCATGTGGAACTGTATATCATGCTCTGTGGTATGGATCAGTATGTTCTTTGCTCTTCCTGCTTATTATAGTTTTAAGTTCATATACTATATGTAAAAATGATATTAAAATAATTAGTGGCCATGACTTTGCTTGAGAATTCTTCTTTGCTTCTTTATGTTGTCCATTTTTTGTGGGTTGACAACATATCTAAGGTTTTTTTTTTTGATGTAACACATTATTATTAGGTTGCAACTCAAATTACTAGCATGTCCTATAATGTTTTGAATATCAAATATTTATTTCATAATGAGGCTAAGCATTTTCTATAAGGGGTTGAATTTATAAGGTGAATGCAAGACTGATGAAATGCTAGAGTTTCATTTGTGATGCCTCTTTTTCTAGGATGACAAACTAAATATTTCTGACTACTGTATATGCCAATTAACAACCACATTTCTGCAGGATGTTGCAGTCAAGGTATTCTCCAAGCAAGAATATTCGGATGATGTGATAATGTCCTTCAGACAAGAGGTATGCTTTCGGGCAGTCAATTTTTCATTTAAAAAAAAGGAGAAAAAAACTCCTGTTGCTAATGCACTAGGGAGAGACAAACTGATTAGTATGTGATAGGCTTTCCTTTTGGTATATTAGGTTGATAATATTCATGGATTGTTATTTTTGTCATTTTTTATATTGACACACTAAAGCACATCCATGTAAGGTGTTAGGGAGATGATTTCTAGATATATAAGCCTTGTTCCATCCACGGACAGCTAAAATGAGATGGCTTCATTGAGTTGACTATGTTTGATAAGGACCATTAATCATCTCCTGACCAAAGAAGAAAAGAAAGATCGATATGGTTTAACCTGTTAAATTTAAATATATCATTACGGTAGCATTGCCACGTTACAGTTTGGTGATCTCTAATATGGATATTATATTACGAGTACATGTTGTAATACCAAATGTCTGAAGTGAACTTAAGGTAGCCATAATATGAGCTGTTGAATAGGATTGACTTGATTAGCTCTAGAGATGTGATTCAGTATAGCCAGAGTGAAATTTAGCTTTTCCATGTTTTCCCCAACTTTAGGAGAAGGCTTTGGCAACATTCGTCACACATTTGCTAACATTTAAAACGTTTTTCTCAACCCAGCATGCATGATTGATCCTTTTAAAGAGTTTTCACCACATTTCATAAATCTATTAAAGGACCTCAAATTAAACATATAATGAGTGCACCAAATTTATTCCCTCTATAATTAAATAACTAAGAAAAACTGATAAGTTAAACTTTATATGAACCAAATAAGTTATTGAGTGGAGCCATGATTCTCTGGCATTATTATTTCTTAGACTGCAATTGTAGATATACTCTTGTGTTACTATCATTGTATCTCAGAATACTGAACCTCTTCCAAAACAATGCATCATTACTTGACACTGATTTGATGATGCCATTGATATGAAGGTATCTGTTATGAAAAGACTTAGACATCCGAATGTCCTTTTGTTCATGGGGGCAGTAACTTCACCTCAACGTCTCTGCATTGTGACTGAGTTTCTCCCACGGTTTGTACAGAAACTTTTTTTAATCATATGGTTACATAATATCATGTTGGGCTAATTATTCTTGCATTCATCTGTAATTCATCTCAGTGGAAGCTTGTTTCGCTTACTCCAGAGAAATACAGCCAAACTTGACTGGAGACGACGTGTTCATATGGCTTTAGATATTGTAAGATTTTTTGGTGATATTTTGAAGGAAATGTCTAATTCATGTTTTGTTGCTATAGTTTCTTGTTCATTTGTTTTATTTTAAATTCATTTTGGATATTGTAATGCCTTAATTGAAGATATTATCTATTTTTATCCTTTTCATAGGCACGGGGTGTAAACTATCTTCATCATTGTAGCCCACCTATAATTCATCGAGATCTAAAATCTTCAAATCTTCTTGTTGACAAGAACTGGACTGTGAAGGTCAGCTTTTTTTATTTTTCTATTTATTCTCACTTTGTTATGTTATACACTCTCTTTTGATCACTTGAAGATTTCTAGCATTGCATTCTGCTTAGTTAGATAATGACTTAACCAAGCACTAGCTGAACAGGTTGGGGATTTTGGCCTTTCACGCCTAAAGCATGAAACATATCTCACAACAAAGACAGGAAAAGGAACGGTATGTTTACATATCTTATATCTTGGCCACAGGATCTTTTTATGCACACAGAAATTTGCTGATTCTGGCTTTTTCCTGCTTTGCAGCCTCAATGGATGGCACCAGAAGTTCTTCGTAATGAGCCCTCTGATGAGAAGTATGTTTGATCTGTACCCTTAAGTATTCCCGCTCCCCAACAAAAAAAAAACAAATTGAGCTTCTGCGTTTTGAATGTCTCTATTTTCTCTTTATTGGGCACATCAGGTCTGATGTATACAGCTTTGGAGTGATATTGTGGGAACTTACAACTGAGAAGATCCCTTGGGAGACTCTCAACTCAATGCAGGTATAGTTTTCATGTACAAGTGAACCTTTGAATTTCCTGCAACAGAAAATGTATATCATAAGGTGGCATACTAAAAACTATTAAAAGAATTTGTTTCATACTGGTGGATGAACCACTCAAATCAGTTATGCGAGCCCTTGAATATATGTGATATTTTTTTTTAAATGTCTTATTATTTGGTCACTCGCATGCTTACTGAATAACAAGTCTTACTTAACAGGTCACAAGAACCTGAATTTTTATTGTTTATTAATGTGTTTCCTAATTCCTTATGATATTAAGGTGGGTCCAAATATGAACAATGGTTTCTTTAGGATACTTGCAGGTGATTGGAGCTGTTGGGTTCATGAACCAGCGGCTGGAAATTCCAAAGGATGTTGATCCCAAGTGGGCTGCTATAATTGAGAGCTGCTGGCTTAGGTGTGTAATCTGTTCGTTCTCTCTAATATATATTGATGGTTCCAATGTTATTGACCTCTATATCTTTTACTTTTTCACTCTTTACCGAAAATACTTGAAGCAGCCCTTTTTTTGTTCTAGTGATCTGCCTTATGGCTAATTAGCTGTTTGATCTGTCGATTTCACATGGTTATGATGGGTTACATGACAGAACGAAGTGATAGGAAACACTTGTTTCATCTATTCTTCTACGTTTTAACAGTCTGAATTTTTGGTCTTTTAAGTTTACTATGGGCTTCATTTAACAGCAATCACTTATTTGATGGTATTAATGCTTAGAGTGGAAACAAGTACACCTTTCTAATCTATTTAAGTAGTTATTTTTGTAATTTTAGAAGGGTGAAAAACTGCTGTTTATATCCTGTTAATAGCGAGGACGGATTCTCTCTGTTTATGTTTGTTTGTTTTTTTGGATAAGGCACATACTCGATTATGCACTATAGCACTAGTGGATAAATGTAATGATTTATGCGGTCTTTATGATTTGCCTATATTTTGCTAGAGCATAGATCATAACTCATCTTTTGCTAACATGTATCTTTATTCATTCTCACCAGTGATCCAGCACAACGACCAACGTTCCAAGAACTTTTGGAAAAGCTTCGAGAGCTGCATAGACGTTATGCCCTTCAATTTCAAGCATCCCGTACTGCTGGTGCTGAAAACACTCAAAAGGAGTCATAAGCACTGCCTTTGAGCTTCTTTTCCTTATTCGCTTGCTGCCGATATGATGATTCTTTTGCACACATTCTTACCAATGTCTGGTAAGCAGATGAGTTGGTACAAACAGCCCTGCTTGAAGTTGGAACCATACCAAATTGCTGGACAGAATTGTGGTCCTATACCATTTGCACTAAAACAACAGGGACAAACTTTGAAAAGTGAAAGGAAGTGGAGAAAGACTTTTGATGATGATGATGATTGGGAATTTTGGATAATCATGTTTTGTCTCTACAATGGCATCATAGATCTTCAATTTGTTAGTAGTGCTGTATGCTTGGAGCCATACTTTTGGGGTTGATTGTGACCTCTATTGTAGTCATCGTAGATGGAGAATTTAGGTGCTATTAAAAAATTTGTACAGGAGACCCAGAAAGCAAAAACTTCGAGTCTTCATTGGACTAAAGGGATTAGGATCAGAAAAGTTTCTTCCCTTTATATTCTTTGTTAATCATGGTTGGAGCTTTGTAATTATCCACTTGAACCAACAAGGTGCGACTTGGCATGTCAGATTCATTATTGATTAGTCCGTTCTAAATTAATCCGTAAATGTGACATTCCTACGTAGCTCCACTTCCTTTATTTGTAGTCTCAAGTGGCAAAATTTGTGCACGATCTTGTAAAGAGGGGTTTGACTAGCTGCTGCAAATATCAGTTGAAGTTTTCAGCAATATTTAAAATCCCCCGATTTGTACTTTTAAGTGGTCAAAGTCATATTATCATATTTGGTGGTCCCTTTTACAAGAGATAAATTATGTGTGGAAATAAGCATTCAATATCTCTGATATGCCATGAGCGCCATAATGTATTTTAAATCAACATTTGATCAGCCTTTGAGGTGTATTTGGGAGTTATTTTTTTATGTTATGTTGAGTTAAATGGGAGGATCGAGGAAATCAAAATAGAATAAAATAAAACGATTAAGATTGTATCAGGGGATAACTAAGTTTGGATTAGTCGATTGCAAATAGTTGCTAGATTGTGATGGTGTGTAACAAAAAATTGACTTCCTTTTAAATGGATTTGAACTCATTCATCACATGAGAAATTATTCATCCCACCACATCTAACCCAAAGATCAACAGTTATTATCATTATTGGGTCAAAATAATTAAATTGTGTAAAATTTGGACCTGCATTGATAATGAAATCTGGACCAGTAACTCACTCATTTCATCATTGTTTGTGTTTGTTCCTCTAGGCTTAAACAAGAGCTTGCATTTTCCCTCTTGTTTTTGTTAGACTGCGTTAATACTTATTTGCCTTATTAACGTGCATAAGATAATGGAGGATAGATACAAACAAGACGGGCCACTAAGCCCCAACTTTCTGCATGCAACTTGAGGAATCAATATCTTCAGTGGCGGAAAAAATTTATAAGCTCTGATTAGGATGATTGTGTTTTATGGAGCTTTATCACTTGCAAACATAACTTTCCAACAAGGAAATAACAAAACACTGCACAAAGATTCCTCCAACTAGCAGTGTTTCTCTGTCCTTTTTTTCCCTTTCTCTTTAGTCTTCAGGTATTTTCCAATGTTGTATTTTGTATTGCGTGTGAATTTTCATGTTGGCCGTTTCATCTTGCCCGTCTATTTTAGTTCCAATTGTGAATACATTTAGACAACCTTTCCAAGATATGAAAAAGAAAGTTATAAAAAAAGATTGTGGAGTTTCTGTGTCCTTTAAGTTCGCATTAATGATCATTTTAGTTCCTAAAATTCGATCTCTTTTTGGACAGAAAGTTTGATATTTATTAACAAGTCTCTAAATCTTCATGACCATATACATTTATACCATATGTATTACCGAATGCCTATTATTTATATATTTTCAGCTTTATGTAAAAAAAAATTCAATCATTTTTATCTTACATTCTTACATCTTCTAAAACACCCCACATCCCCTTTGGTTGATAAAGATTAAACTTAAGGAAACTTAAAAGAACAAAAACAATTTATCATCCAAAAAAAATTATATTCTCACCAGAAATTATTCATAATAAATTTGATTTTATCATTTTAATGTAAGGAATAGATATCATTTCACGTCCAATTGCCAATAATTTGAGAAATTCCGAGAAAAAGCATTGCATATAAATCGTATTGGTCAAAAAGACCTAAAGAACCATGCATATTCATTCCGTGTATAAAAATATAACAGACTTTTTGACCAATAAAATTTTAATATGGCAATCCTTCCCTGATTTTCACAATTTTGTACTGTCTAACCCACGTTTTCTTTTGTCAATGTTTCATTGCGTTGATCACTGTACAAAGTACTCCATACCTATTCATTTCTAAATACAAGACCAATCTAACTTTTTTCTAGAGAGACTAAAAAAAAGAACAACTTTATGCTATATTAGCTTATATACAATCTAAGAATCAACAAGATCTTATATTCAACCAACTTAACGTTATGTGATTTTGACCATCTTAATTAAGATCTTATATCTAGGAATATAGTGAGTATTTAGATTCTATATTAGCAAATTAACGAAATGCCCATACACATGGCTATGCAGTAAGCATAAGCTCCGTTTTCGCATAAGATAGATAGCCGCTTGTGATATGAGTCTGAAAATTTGTAAATAAACCATGCACTCTTCAGTACACAGCGGATCTTTCAGACATTCACCCCAAAACACAGTTAATACAGCTCAAGCAAAACTCTAATTTGCCCCAAAACAAAATTCTAAGCAAACCAAACATCTGATGGTATACAAATGTGGATCCAAATTTCAACACAAATATTTAGTGAAGCAAATGCCTGATGGCAGCAACGGCATCACCTTTATGCTCACGCAAGGTTCTTTCAGCCACCTTTTTGTCCAGCTGTTGAATGCATTAAAATAAGTTACCAGTCTATCATAAAAAAGTAGAATGAGCTTCAACAAGTTATGACACTTAAAGTTCAAGATGAAGTTACCTCTAGTTCATTTGCAATTATGTCAACATCAGCTGCATTTATCTTCACAGCAGCCAGTTCTTTCTCCCTGGAAATGAAACGGGATCAAATACATGAGATTCAAGATATAGAAGAATAGTCCGGTGCATATGCGAATGATAGAATTGGTGGTGAGAGGAAACAGTTATGAAATTTGAACATAAGCTCATAGTTCAGATTTATGTGATAAATTGTTCAGTATGGTAACTTTAAAAGATTAGTTGCTGAGTACGTACTCAAGGTGAGGAATTGCTAAGGTCTGTATATTAAGGGACAACAAATCAGTGTGTATGATTATTACATGAACTAATCACACACCATCAAATCTAATTTAGTTTAAGCATGCTTGTCTTAGGGTCTCCGTACACTATGTGGCTCAGGTAAAAGCATTTACTCAAGATAAGCTTTTACTTCCCCTAACCATAATTTGCAAATTATAACCTCCAATTCATGTCAGCATCAGATAAGTTAGCAACGAAATGCAGAAGAAAACTTAATGGAAGTTCAAACTTAACAGACCTTTATAAATCTTAATTAGCAAAAGTTAGCTAACATTCATACGTTCAAACAAAAAACCAATGGCTTGAAAATTCAAGACGGGCATTTTTTGGTTGAGATGCCACCAATTGAAATATCTATCACCTGTGGGCAATTCAGTAAAGCATGGAAATTTCTATTGACACTTCAAAAAACTTTCTTCTTCACTAGAAAGGAAAAAAAGAGGAGGAGGAGGAGGAGGAGGAGGAGGAGAAAAGGTTCATTCTTGGCATAAAAAATTGCTAACATTAATAAGCTCATATAAGTCTTTGATTGCTGAGGAGAGACTAATTCAGATTTGGAATGTGCCTTAAGTAAAAAATAAGACCTAACTCCAAGTAGTAGCTTATGGTATGTTTCATGAGCTTGTGAATTTCAAACTGGTAATTAAATTTAGTACAAAAGTGTAAGCCAGTAAAAACTCTGGATTAACAAAGCTGGTTAAAAAGTTTGAACTGGCTGTTAAATTTCAGCCTAAAGGAGTTGATTCGCTCAAAAAAAAAAAAAGAGGAGGATACATGATAAAACACAGGTTTTCCAGCCCACAAAACATGAAACAGGCCTCCTTTGATGGTCAGACCAGATCAAATATCACTAAAAACTCATTGGGTAGTAAAGTGAACCCTGACATATTACCCATGGCAACTATTTGAAATTCCAGACAAAACAAACCATATTTAACATTAAAAAGAGAAGGTTCACGGATGTTGGCTAAGTCTAATAGATGATTTTACATCCTAGGAGTTAAACAGACGCACACATTGAAGAGCCACTTAAAAACTTAGTTAGAACAAACGTGCAAGAAATAGAATACAATTATATTGGAACTTCAAGAAGTTCAAAATTTGAAAGAGTCCAAATCTCTTCCTTACTATTGTATACTTTCGTTCCTAAATATAAGAGATAATTGAATTTTTTGGAGAATCCTAAGAAAGCAAAAAGAATCACTTAAAAATTACATATTTTGTATATTATTAGATCAAATGTTAGTTTATAAGTCAAATAAACCAGTTTAGAGGAAAAAATTACGAAATTCAATTTTTAATTACCTTATTGAGTTTCTTAAGATTCTCCAAAAACAACTACCTCTAATATTTAGGAACCGAGGAAGCATTAGAATATTGAAAAACGTTGTTACCAAATGAATGCAAGTCTTATCATACATGTAAAACTTTCTCCTAAAGCAAGTCTATTTCACCTATAAACTAATGGATAATCCAACAATATATATCATAATTTAATAACCTATTTTACAACCTTAACCTCTCCAAAAAAAAGTCAACAAAGTCTTATACTCCCTCCGGTCCTAAATATAAGACCTAATTGACTTTTTCTAGAAAATACTTAAAAAGCAAAATAAGTTAATTATAAATTGATTGACCTAATTTTTTCCCTGAAACTAGTTTATTTTACCTATAAACTAATGGATAATCTAAAAATATATCAAATATGTCATTATTTAATAACCTATTTCGCAACCTTAATCTTTCCAAAAAAAGTCAATTAGTTCTTATATGTAGGACCGGAGGTAGTATTTTACAACATTAACCCTCTAAAAAAAAAAGTCAACTAGGTCTTATATTTAGGAGTAAGTGTTATGATACATATAAAATATTGTGTTGCTACAATAAAGTTAGTTAGTTAGTTAAATTGACCTCAAACGCATGGCGTTCCAGTCAGCTTGAGCAGAGGCAGCAATGGACGCCATGGCCTGCCACCAAATAATGATCGGTCAAGTAAATAAAAAGAAACTTTGATAATAATCGGAAAATAATAATAGTAATAAAAAGAGAAAAGAATAAAAGCTTACCTCTTGGACGCGCGTGGAATCGAGCTGGCGATCCTCGACGCGATCGGTGAGCTTATCGAAGGCCTTGCTCTGTTGCTGTAAGTCCTTCGAATCCTCAAATTCAATCCTCTCTACTCCCTCTTCTCCTCCCTCCATTATATTATTCGATACTCCCTACACACAAATTTGATACACAAAATTTAATCTTGTTAATGGTGAAGAGTGAAGACGAACAACTCCAAATATGAGCGCCTTCCTTCACAATAATCTTCCTTACTGTCACCTCTTTCGTGATTGGGCCGTATTGGGCCTCTTTCTCAACAAAACACTGACTTTCAATATGGACGGCCCAATAAGTCCAATCTCTATATTTTATTTTTAATTCCCCAGGGTATCTCACCTATAAACGGCTGACATGTGAGTTTGCTCTATTCATAAGAGCTCGTGATTGAATCCCTAATCTCTTACTTAAGAGATAGGAGTATCTGTCGGTCACTCCAAACCCGCCAGGTTGCAATCTCTATATTTTAAAGCACATTTTTGTGATGACAAAAAGAATTATAACCTTTTGATTTTAAAACAGATTCGGTAAGGCTCAATCTTTCACTTAAGTAGTATTTCCCTTACTATATATCCTCTAAAAGTCTTCATCTTTTCCTTCCAATTAATATGAATAGCCAAAATAAGCATCGATCCCACATGACTTTTTGAAATAGTGTACATGAAAGACAAAAGCTTCTTTATGGTAATCAATGACTTAAATTTGCTTGTTTTAATTATATGACTCTTATGATTAGAGAAATCAAGGAAATAAAATTAATCGTTTTAAATTTTCTTTTGTTATATTTTATCTTTAAAACTAATTTATTATACTTATAAACTAACATATATTCTAATTATATATTGCAAATATTGTTATAATTTAGTGGTCTAATTTACTTCCTTAATTTTCACAAAAGAAATAAAATTAAGGTGTCTTATATGTAGGATGGCAGGGGTACTTATTCTTAAGTGTGAAGTGACTTGCACATCCCGTTGATTATTATTCCATTGCCACTTAATTTATTATACCTAGGTGGTAGCCGGTGCCCGGTGGTTTGTGTATAAATCATATATGGATTGCTAGCGGGTTGTGATTTCAGGTTCATCACACATGTTACTCATCACCTTCTCATCACCACAAATACATGTAAAAATATAAACATATGTGGATCTCATAACCTCTCTCCTAGTGAGGCCCACCATGTGCTTATTTATTCATATATATTTGTGGTGATGAGATAAACATGGAATCAAAATCCAATAGCTAGCTGTAGCAAACATTATTATGGTCATCACTAGTTATCACTCTAATGGAGAGTTCCCGTGCTTTTAATGACATAACATCACTTTCACCCATCATTGGCATATATTCAGGACTAGAGGAAGATCCTTTAAAAATTACACGGCTTTTCCATATCATTTTATATTTATTATCACAAAAAAGTCTCTTTGATCATAATATGTATTATTACATACTCATGGTATGTCAGGAGAGACATCTTAACAGCTAAGTGAAATTGAGCAAAACCTACCCATGGACAAAAATAAAATGGTTCGCTTGCCATACTCAAGAGCCCACGAGGATAAGCCTGAGTCAATCATGAGTTAGGGGTCTTACAGTTAGATAGTTGGCGAGTCAAAATTTTTTCCTAAAATTTATTTTATAAGAAAATATTTGTATTATCATCTCTTGTCCTAGATTACCTTCAAAACTGCCACACGAGTTGTACAGTTAGTTCGTAATAGTCGTACCCTTCCAAAAATATATGAGGGGCACGTGCATGGGGACATCCGCATATGTAGAATGATTATACATAACATTTTTGTGATTTTGTTCATGAATTTTGTTACTAATATTCATTATTGTAGTGGCATTGAATTACATCAAAATTTGCTACGTGCACGGATCTTATAGTTTAGAACCGGCTGTATCCTCAATCCATCATTTAAATGTTTCTCCATCTTAGAAGGTAATTTGAGTTAAGTCCTTGGATAGAGAAGGATATGAAATCCAAATGATATCATCATTAATATACGAGAAAGTTTACATTAGAGCTCAAAACTCAGTTATTAGCAATCGAAGCATTTGAGAGAAGAAACAAGGTTTTATAAGGAGTTCATAAGGCTATATATAAAATCTGCCTTCTAGTCCACTTTGGAATGAAAGGACAAACAGAAGTTTGGCAATCTCAATCACTGAAAAAGATATCTCAACGGAATACATTAATGATTAAACCATTGAATGCTTAGTTACAGTATAAATAAGAGTGATGATTGTGAGACTAATAAGTCACCTACAAAGTGTTGAATATCAAGCTTTATTATTACTTTGTCTGTCTAATTAAAGATGAGGAACTTTGTGGGTGGGACTCTAGTGATATTGCTATTAATGGTGATTGCAGGAATATCCGAGGGTCGAAGAGTCAAGCAAGGCGAGCTTCATGGAACTGAAGGCGTCAAACCTGCTGGTTATGGAGACGACGGTAACGGTAGTTATGGAGGATATGGTAGTGGCTATGGAAGTGGACGTGGAGAAGGTTATGGAGAAGGTGGAGGCAAAGGAGAAGGAAGTGGAGAAGGTTATGGAAAAGGAGGAGGCAAAGGAGAAGGAAGTGGGGAAGGTTATGGAGAAGGAGGAGGCAAAGGAGAAGGAGGAGGAGAAGGTTATGGAGGGGGAGGGGGTAAGGGAAAAGGAAAAGATTGTGTAGGTGGAGAAGGGGGCGATGGAGGAAGTTATGGAGAAGGAGGAGGCAAAGGAGATGGAGGCAAAGGAGGAAGTTATGGAGAAGGAGGAGGCAAAGGAGATGGAGGGGGTGGAGGAAATTATGGAGAAGGCGGAGGTAAAGGAGAAGGAGGCGATGGAGGCAAAGGAGAAGGAGGAGGCAAAGGAGAAGGAGACGGTGGAGGAAGTTATGGAGAAGGAGGAGGCAAAGGAGAAGGAAGCGGAGGAGGAGATGACGACTATGGAAGTGGTGGAGACGGAGGAGGAGGAGGAGGAGATGACTATGGAAGTGGTGGAGACGGAGGAGGAGGAGGAGATAGTGGAGGAGGAGGAGGCTCTGACGAAGGGGGTAAGGGAAAAGATTGTGGAAGTGGAAATGGAAGCGGAGGAAATGGTGGCAATGGAGGAGATGGTGGTGATGGAGGAGATGGAGGAAATGGTGGTAGTGGAGGAGGAGGAGATGGGGGATGTAGTGGTGGAGACAATGGATGTAGTGAAAGTGGTGGGGAGGAAGGAGGTGGCGGGGGCATAAAAATTAATATTGGGTTGGGTATAGGTAGTGGAAACGGTGGTGACAATGGCACTAGTGGTAGAGGTAGTGCTGTTAAGACCAATGGAGTGTACTTTGTTGGCGCCAAAGAGGGATCAATTGGTGATAAGTTTTGAATCTGATGAAATTCTTCGGATGAATTAATGATCCTTAATTAGCTTGTGTTTGAGTCATATGATTGAGTGTGTGTGACATTGTAAATGAATAATAATGGATATGCATGCATGTGCGTACTTATAAGTACAAGAGCATATAGCTTGATTTCATATATAAAATATAAGAGAGAAGTGAGGTGGTACGTTCGTACATGTGCCATAATTCTCTTGTTTATTGTCTCACAGGTTCACAGCATGCATTGTGATTGTATCAAGTTTTAAAACCGGATATTTTTGGATTGGAATAATAAACAGTTCTTACTGATGTGTGAATTATCAGTTCTAAAACTACGGTGATTTTGATATACAATTTTGGTTTTTTCTTATGTCAAAAATTTTGATTTGCAATTCTAGAAATTTGATGATGCTTGTAACATATTTATGAATATGTTACAGGTCAAACTTGTAATTACAAGTTAAATTTGCTATTTTCCTGATTTTAAATATAAGACTTATTTACTTCATTTGAGGAAAGTAAGGTTACTAGTTAAGTTAGTTAGTTGAATATGTCATTAGTTAGTTTTATATGTCTTTCTTTTAAGGGCGAAGGCCCAAATATGATACATAACTATTTTCTAAGAAACAAAAGTAATACATAACTATTTCAAGGTACACCAATGATACACAACTTTAACATGAGATCAAAAATGATATTTTCACTAATATGACAATAAGATTAGATATGAAAAGTCTAAAATATCCTCATAAATAAAATAAAAAAACACATATCTCTTTCTCTCATCTCTTCCTCTTGCTCTTCTTCCTCCTCCCCTCATGGCCTCCGCTCAGCATCCCAACAACACCAACATGGCTAGGATTAAAAAACTCGACCACCGCGGCTTGATTGGCCATTTGTTTATTTTAGATTTTAGATGATTGTAAAAAGTTAACCTCAAATGGTCAAATCTTCTCACTCTCAGGGCGACAAAATAGGAAAATAATCCACAATAAATATCTTCCATGAACAAAGACAACTTAACAGCATAACAAAATAAACTACACATCAAGATGGCTATAATAATTTGACCAATAAAATAACTATGCACATCACACATAAGCCTAGAGTAAAAAAAAAAAGATGCCCCATGCCATGAGTTACACGTTACACGGTAATGGAAAAAAACAAATAATTATAACGGAAAAGGACGAATTGGCAAGATAGCAGCCATGCTGGAGAGTTGAAAAGAAAAGGCGCCTACTGCGTAACCAAAAAAGAAAAGAAAAGAAAAGGCGCCTACTGCATACTGCCGAGTTGATTGTAGCATCAAATTGAAAGGAAAGTCTTCTACTCTTCGCTGACTAGGTCCTTTATTTTCAAAGCTTTATTTTACTTATAGATCTCGCTCTCCAATTTCAACTTGGCACTTCTCTGTTTCCTGGGACCGCATTCTGCAAATTGGAATGTTGAGTGGAGGCCGTGAGGGGAGAAGGAAGAAGAGCAAGAGGAAGGGATGAGAGAAAGAGAATGTGTTTTTTATTTTATTTATGAGGGTATTTTGGACTTTTCATATCTAATCTTATTGTTATATTAGTGAAAATATCATTTTTGATCTCATGATAAAGTTGTGTATCATTGGCGTACCTTGAAATAGTTATGTATTACTTTTGTTCCTTGCCCAATAGTTATGTATCATATTTGGGCTTTCGCCCTTCTTTTAATGCCCTTAGTTTTATATATTTTTTCTTTTATATGGCTCCTTCCCTCTTCCAAGCTCCTTCGTCTCTAACTTCATCAAGTTTGCCTATATCTTTTCTCCAGTCCGTTCTCTGCTCTTCCAAATATCCTTCCTTTTATTCTTTGATTAACTGGTTCTGATCAATGTAGGAAAATTGTATTGAGTTATGATTGAGGAGGTTTTAATAAGGTAATTTTAGGAAAACAATCGCAAAAGTTAGAAGATTTAAGTGCAGAAATTGCCACATAATTGTCATGAAGGTGTAAAAATGACCATGTAAAATTTTTTAAAGCAAAATTGGCAATCAAATTTCAAGCCTGGAGCAAAAATGACCATCACAATTAATTCTTTGACTTTTTCACTCATCATCCTCTGCCGCATCATCATCACACAAGGGTAAATAAATACATAAGTTTGTCATATATTTTAGTTAGAGATGAATCGGCAGAAGATGATCCGTAAAAAAGTTAAAAAATTAACTATACTGATCATTTTTGCCTCAGTTTTGAAACTCAATGGTAAGTTTTGGTCCAAAAAATTTTACATGGTCATTTCTCCACATTCATGACAATTACATGGTTATTTTTGCACTTTAGTCCAAGCTAGAATTTTGTCTTATATTTTGGACCAAATCCATCTTGTTAAATAGGTCTTATATTTATGACCAAAGATAGTATTATGGAATAGATAGGAAATTGTTACTTCTATAATGTCATTATATATATACTCTATCATAAATGTTGTCTTTGTATTTCTATCCCTTTTTTAAGTAACCCAGTCCTACTCACTAATTCATACATATATATTCCAACAAGAATGATTTAATTTCTTAATTTTTGATACTTTTTCACACTTTGAAAATCCAAAAATAACTACTACCTCTGGTCCTAAATATAGGACCTAATTGACTTTTTTTAGAGAGATTAATGTTGTGAAATAGGTTAATAAATGATGATATATTTGATATATTTTTAGATTATACATTAGTTTATAGGTAAAATAAACTAGTTTAAGGGAAAAAATTAGGTAAATCAATTTATAATTAACTCATTTTGTTTTTTTAAGGATTTTTCAGAAAAAGTCAATTAGGTCTTATATTTAGGGCCGGAGGGAGTATTTCATATGCATCATAGTTGTGAACTACAAATTGAATTGCGGAAAATTTTGCTTGATGCGGGCAGGGCTAACCTCTCTATCTGAAAATGGGACAGACATTAATGAGCTGCATCCATAATTAAATATTGAAATATTGTTAAAATTGGTACATAGAGTATATTTCGATACGAATTGATTGAAGTCCAAATCTGTGAGCTTGTACACATGATTTGTTGGAAATTAAAGAACAAAATAATGACGAGAGAAAAGTAGACGGGGTAGCCACGTAAATAATACTGGCCACAATTTATTAATAACAATGAGCCTATTTATAGGCATTTACAAATGAACTAGTCAAATAACAACTTCCTAAAAACATGATGAGAATATCGCAACAGACATATTTTCCTAATTATTTAATAAAAATGAATATGCTAAACAATAAAACAATTGACCAAGTTAGTGTTGAATTATTCTTCCAACATGATTTAGTTACAAGTAGGGAGACCTATATATCAGTTAAATTTGTCCTTTAGTCGATTTAGGAATGTAAGGATGATTAGAGAAGTTTAGCAGTATAGATCAAAGAAAAAGAGATTTCAACTAAATGCATTAAATAACGAAAATCAATCAATCGACCTGCGATTAAGTAATATAAATACCACTGATTTTGAGCAAGCTACATTATACCCACCCAGCAAGAGCAATTATTCTAAAGATGAGGGATTATTTTCTCAGGCCATCACTGCTGCTTGTAATAACATTTACAATGATATCAACCCTGGCCATGGGAATTCCAGAAGGTCGTCAAGGAACCAGAAATGGTCAACATTATTATGGCATTGAAGATATTGCTTCTGGCTATAAAGGCTATGGTAATGCCACCGGTGGGGCGGGAGGAAAAGGCAGCAGTGGTGGCCGAGGAGGTGATTCTGGCAAAGGAACAAATTGTGGAAAAGGAGGAAGTGGGGGAGCATCAATAGATGTTGGTTTTAAAGGAGGAAAAGGGGGCATGGGGTGGCAGATCCATTTTCAAGCTCAGAAAGGCGGTGACCACCATGGAAATAATAATGTTAGTGTAAAAGCTAGAAAGAGTTGGTGATAAAATTTGATTTAAATTCTTCTGCTATATAATGGTCGGATTTATGTGTATCGAGTAATCTAGATGATAGTGCTAGTAGTTATCTAATGGTATGAATGTACTACTATATGAGAAATGAGAAAAGCTAAGCCTTTTATTTTCATAATGTAAAAATAAGATGTATAATCTGTTGTTGAGATTTGAGTACCGTTTAGTAGTATCAAGTAAACCGTGAAAGGTTCATGTGAATATGTATGTAAAGGTAAATAAATGTAACTTCTTCTATAGGGTAAACAAGTTCTAGAGAATCCTAGTAATAAGTGGATTATTTACAATTAAAAATTAACATTAAGACTCAAATGAACTTATATTATATAAGGCTAGTTCTCCTAAATTCATAAACAAGGATGCAAAACGTGCAAGATTAACTATAAAACATACACTCTATTCACAAAATTTCCAAAAGAATCAATCAAAGGCATCAACAACATGCCCACATGTATAAGACAAATTCCACAATGTCAAGCAAGTTTTCAAACTAGTAATGGCAACTCCTACAATATATAAGGGTAAAAGTGAGGGAAAGTTTCAAGATTTTCAAATTTTTGACAAATTTAAAGTTAGAAACATATTTAAGATGCAATAAGAAGTAGCCATAAGGTAATCCCCTCCCACACACATAATTCTTACATTGTCCTCGATACATCTCCACCTTTGAGATGAAGTACTGTCAAAAGAATATTTAGCTCATGAATTGGCATAAGTTAGTTAAACATGAAAATGATTTTTAAGATTGCTTCATGAATTCTTCGAGGTCTTATACTTGTAAACTATAGTACCGACAGAGTTCCGCCTAGTTTTAAAAAAAAAAAACTCACGCATACAGTGGAAGAATGGGGAGATGTTGAATAATTGACCATAATCCATGAACATTTTTTTATGAAGATACTCAAAAATTAAATTAGATCATCAAATTAGGTAAACTTAAAACTTGACATGAAAGAACTAAAAAAATCTAAATAATTCTTATAAAAAGTGAGTGAGTCGTGATAATACCATGAGATTAACCGTACCATTGACTTATTAAGTTTTGCTGCCATCCGATTAACCGATAACTGATGAATGCAAGAATTAATTAAAAGTTCTATCATACTAAAAATTTCAAACGAATTAGTAATATCTTATAAATAACTATATTACCTTAACAAAAATATCTTATGTGGTAAATAGAGGCGATTTTTTTTTTTCAGTTAGGCGCGGCAGAAAGCATTAAATTTCAAGCAGGGATATGCCCAACTTGATGTATAGTGGGAGCCCGAATTAAATGAGCCCTTTCAATTGGATTTTTCCAAGGAAGATAGTGGAGTATTATCTTGAAAAGGCTTTGACGTACTCCCTTATGGCCTTATCTAATAAGGTATCAATTAGCATTTCTCATGAACCAAAGAAATGTTAGTTGAGTCATGAAATATATATTGAATTTGTCACATTTTACAACTCTACCATTCATTAAATGATGTGATTTCACATTTTTTATTTAGAATCTATATTAACAATAAGGTTAAGACTCAAAAATATAAATTAAAAAAACAAATGATATATGCCTTGTACTGGGAACAAAAAATTTTATTAGTT
The DNA here is from genome assembly GCA_029929735.1 of Mimosa pudica. NCBI lineage: Eukaryota > Viridiplantae > Streptophyta > Magnoliopsida > Fabales > Fabaceae > Mimosa > Mimosa pudica. The sequence continues at coordinate 6,009,988 of JAKELP010000016.1, read as the reverse complement.
AATGCATTACAATAAGAATTAAAGAGAGTATTAACTATTCACTTTAATTTGGCGGTTAATAATAATTTAACCTATTTTCATTTAATGTTTTGTACTGTACAAAAATTAACTTTTAAGTGTCAATAAAGGTTTGTCTAGTTGATAAAGTGTTTTAACTCTCAACTATGTGATTGTGAATTCGAATCCCTTCATTGTGAGGATCTTGTTGGTGAACAATCCGTAAGTACCTCTATAAGCGTTGTTTGAGTTTGAAAGAATGTCAGCGCTATGTGAGCCCGACACTTAACTCACCTAAGTTTTTTTAATTTGTATAAAAATTGATTTCCATGATCTCATGTAGTTTTTTTTCCCACTAAGTAAGTTTTCATGTGGCTAACTAGCTGGTAAGCCGGTAACTATAGTAATGCCATGAAATAAAAATATTTGTTTGATTATCCAGACTATTATTTTGATTATTATGTATGGAATGGTGCTTTTAATAAGTACCCTTAGAAAAAGAAAACTCACTGAAGCAACAAATAGGTGAATTAATAAATAGTACTATATTGCATATCTTCTCAAAAAACCATACAATAAATATAATCACAGCTCTTTCAATTATACTCAAATGAAATTTTTCAATTTCTTTGTCACACATTTTCGTGTTCACTTAAGGGTTAATATGCAAATCCCCCCCCGGAAGTATACCGAAAGGTGCAAATCTGCCCCTAATATATTTTCATATGCAAATTTCACCCTAAAGTACCAATTCAATGCAAATTTACCCTTCTGTCAGTCAAAAAAGTTAACACCGTTAGTTTTAGTCCACGTGGCTGATAAGTTGCCACCATGGCATGCCACATAATAAAGTGTAAAAGTAAAACATAAAACCAAAAAGGAAATAAAGAAAAAAAAAGAAACAGAATCGGCATCATCATCTATCGTCTTCTGTGCGCAAGATAGGGAAAATAGAAACAAGCCCTAGTTTCTCAAATTTCATCCTATAATCATCTAATCCCACATCCATTGAATTCAGCCAAACCCAACCAGCCCCAAATTCGAAATTTGTTCTTGTAAACCTAGCCACTCCCAAATTCGAGATCTGGATGAAGGCTTCTAGCATGGATTCTCTAAACGGTTCATTCCTTCTTCTTCCCTTCACTTGTTCTTGAAATTTGATTTTCGAATTTCGAATTCCTTCTTCATAATTAGGTTCTGGTTTGACTTCTCTGATTTTGATTTTAAATTGTGACCTTTTCTTTTTCGAAAGATCAAAAATTGATGTTGGACGAAGATTTTAAAGAACCCTCTTTTTTATTGTCCTGCCTCTTTTTCTTTAATGTATCTAATTTATACTTTATCCAGCAAGCACACCAACGGCAATGATGTATCTAATTTATGCTTTATCTTTACTGTTTTCCTTGGTATATATCAGTGTGTGTTGTTAGTGTGACAGAGTTGATGATATCTAATTTTGTATATTATTTGGCAGCGTTGATGATATCTTTACTGTTTTCCTAGGTATATATCATCAATTCTGTCACACTAACAACACACACTGATATATACCAAGGAAAACAGTAAAGATAAGGTATAAATTAGATACATCATTGCCGTTGGTGTGCTTGCTGGATAAAGTATAAATTAGATACATTAAAGAAAAAGAGGCATGACAATAAAAAGGAGGGTTCTTTAAAATCTTCATCCAACATCAATTTTTGATCTTTCGAAAAAGAAAAGGTCACAATTTAAAATCAAAATCAGAGAAGTCAAACCAGAACCTAATTATGAAGAAGGAATTCGAAATTCGAAAATCAAATTTCAAGAACAAGTGAAGGGAAGAAGAAGGAATGAACCGTTTAGAGAATCCATGCTAGAAGCCTTCATCCAGATCTCGAATTTGGGAGTGGCTAGGTTCACAAGAACAAATTTTGAATTTGGGGCTGGTTGGGTTTGGCTGAATTCAATGGGTGTGGGATTAGAGATGATTATAGGATGAAATTTGAGAAACTAGGGTTTGTTTCTATTTTCCCTATCTTGCGCGCAGAAGACGATAGATGATGATGCCGATTCTGTTTCTTTTTTTTTCTTTATTTCCTTTTTGGTTTTATGTTTTATTTTTACACTTTATTATGTGGCATGCCAGGGTGGCAACTTATCAGCCACGTGGACTAAAACTAACGGTGTTAACTTTTTTGACTGACAGAAGGGTAAATTTGCATTGAATTGGTACTTTAGGGTGAAATTTGCATATGAAAATATATCAGGGGCAGATTTGCACCTTTCGGTATACTTCCGGGGGGATTTGCATATTAACCCTTCACTTAAATTGAAATAATTACATTTTTCAAGCAATGTGCAACAATTATTGCTGTGCAACAAGAGAATGTGTTTGAACAAGTTTCTAATTAGCGAAACATACTTTAATTTGATAAAATAAATTCACATGTTTTGCTTGTTGGGTATCGACTATAGCTGTAATGTTATGCATGGCATTAAAAAGAATAAGATATGGCCTCTTTTGTTTTGATTGAGGCAATAATTTATTAGATTAAATAAACTTGGGTGGACATCATCGTACTAATTTACCAGTGTGTTCCCTCTCCCTCCCCTATGACGTAACCATTCGGCCGGTTCATTTTCGTATTAGATGAGTAGAAAATGATGAAATTAAGCTATCAAGAAAGAAAAAAATTAGAGTAAAAGAAAATAGTTTATTAACTCGTTCTATAATAAAGAAAAAGATCGTGTGTATCCAAATATCCTCAAATTTTGGCGTAATCAGAAGTAAGACTTTTCATAGCCTTTGGATGATTTACTTTTTTAAAAAAAAATTAAACAATTCAAGTTGTATCTCAATCATTAAATTTTGATTTGGTACTACAAACATATTTCCTATAGTTTTGGCTTAGCTGAATGATATCCAAACTTTAATTTACCACAACCTAGTCTATCTAATTTAACTATTTAAAACTTAAGTCCCAACGTTCATGAAACACATTTTAATTTTATTGTCTAAAATATAGGGAAATTATTTTAAATGGTTAAACTATAGATACTGAGCTGCACTACGTCAAAGGTTATAAATGCTTAGTTACAACCAAGTAAAATTTATAAGCATTGAATTGCATCAAGTTAAAGTTTATATATTAAGTTAATGATCCAATCAAAACTATAATAAAATACAAAAGACAAACCTGGGGTGTGTGGTTGAGTGGCAAGGACTCATTCACCCTTAACCAATTGTCTGGGGTTCGATCCCTGGCGTTGGGTATGGAGAAGCATTAAATCTCTCACGCCAGCTGTCCCACTCTTTGAGATGGGTATGGAGAAGCATTAAATCTCTCAGGCCAGCTGTCCCACCCTTTGAGGTGCCTACAAATCAGCGGGGGATTAGTCTCTCACTCGTCGAGTGAGGGGATACCTTGATCATGGATAAAAAAAAGAAATACAAAAGACAAAATTTTCCCATTTTTTATTTTTGAGAATTTCAATATTTAATAGCCCTGAAGAAAAAGCTGCCAAAGATTCAAGTTGCATATACGTACCTAGCCAACTTGAAACTAACCAAAAGCCTTTAAATGTATGTTACAATTCATAAATCTTAAGTTGAGGTCATATTTACTCTACCAAGTCGGGAGGGGACCTCAATAGTTATTACTGCTTGAATCTGCATGAACAATAAGCGGTGTCATTTATGTGGCTCAGCCTTGTACAGGAGTAGTAGGAGTATGTAATAACAATAGGCAAATGTTATAAAAGTCTCAGATTCTTTTTTCAGTGTTTTTAGTTCTTACCATTGTGTCTTACCTTTCTAATGCTTACTATTTCTTACACATTTTCCAATAACTCAAGTATATAATACTAGAGTATAACACATTGTCCCGCCAGGTCATCTCCTATATATATTTATATTGAATTGAATTGCTCATGTTTCTCACTACCTAAGCCAAACATTCTTTCTTGAGCCCATATATACTCGCTCAGCTCCTTCCCATTCCTTAAAAGTTTTATACTCTTTTATTCCTTATGAAGGGGTTTCTGATTTTTGGGGTTACATTGCAATTTTTGACAAGTTTCCTCCTTTTTAGGACTTGTTTTTCCAAGAATGTTCCTGCTTTATTTGTGTTTGGGGACTCTTTGCTTGATCCAGGTAACAACAACTACATTGCTACACTCAGCAGGGCAAACTACGTTCCGAATGGAATTGACTTTGGATGGCCCTCTGGGCGTTTCACAAATGGAAGAACCATAGTGGACATCTTAGGCAAGTTTATTATTATTGCAATTTTTTTACATGCCTTTGCAATATTTCATTTTTCGTTAAATAAATATTAAATTAGTCTGCTTTAATTTCAAGTCTTTTGATTGAAACCAGAGCTCATTAATTATACTGTTACTCTTTTAATTTCTCTTTCAAATGTTGTGCCACTTTTAGGCCATCAATTGGGTCTTGATTTCACCCCTCCTTACTTGGCTCCAACTACAAAAGGATCAGTGATTCTCAAGGGAGTCAATTATGCTTCCGGTGGAGGTGGCATTTTGAATAAAACTGGACTAATTTTTGTAAGTTCATTTATTTCTTCCTCAAATAATGGAGGAAAATAGACAACTTCAATTTGAATTCCAAGAATCAAAATATATAAATATGATAAAGAATATTCTGTCATTATTTTGTTAGGGTGATCGAATCAACTTGGATGCTCAGCTAGATTACTTTGCAAACACTAGGCAAGACATTATATCCATGATTGGAGTTTCTGCAGCTGAATATCTTTTCAAATATTCAATATTTTCAGTAGCCATGGGCTCAAACGATTTCATCAACAACTATTTAACACCTGTATTATCAATTCCTGAAAGAAAGCTGGTTTCCCCAGAAACGTTTGTCTCCTCCATGACTTCAAAATTCAGAATACAACTCACTGTAATAATATTTTTCCCTGTTAATATATACTACCTCCGGTCCTAAATATAAGACTTAATTGACTTTTTTTTGGAGAGATTAAGGTTGCAAAAGAGGTAATTAAATCATGAGATATTTGATATCTTTTTAGATTATCCATTAGTTTATAGGTAAAATTAACTAGTGTAAGAGAAAAAATTAAGTAAATCAATTTATAGTTAATTTATTTTGCTTTTTTTTTAGGTTTTTTAAAAAAAGCCAACTAGATCCTATATTATTTAGGACTGGAGGGAGTATAATGTTAATTTCTGCTGCCCACACTAAGGATATATTTGAATTTTGTAGCGGCTATTCAATCTGGGAGCAAGAAAAATTGTGGTGGCAAATGTTGGGCCTATTGGGTGTATTCCATTTGAGAGGGATACAAACCCAGATGCTGGAGATAATTGTGTGGCTTTCCCCAATCAGATAACTCAAATGTTTAACTCCCAAATGAAGAGCCTCGTTTCAAAACTAAGCAGGAACTTGCAGGGGTCATCATTTGTTTATGCAGATGTTTATCACATTCTAGAAGACATTCTACAGAATTACAGGGCATATGGTGCGTGTTTGATTGACACTTGTCTTTCTGCTGCCTCTTAAAATTACCAACTTCCACAAACGCTTTTGTTTCCTTCTTATATTAGAATATGCATGAAAAAAAAGAGAAATTCTTCCCTAACATGCATTAAAAAAAAAGAGAAATTCTTCGCTAACCTTGGTACACCATGTCATTTGTAATCTGATTAAATAAACAAATACGATGTAAAATTGAATTTTTAATTTGACTTTACATCCTATAAATAACAACTAACTAACTCAAAAAAATTTAAATCTCATGCATGTTTTTGATGTTTCTATATTTTACAAGTTAAATAAAAAAATTTATCAGTTAGTTGCTAATTTTAGGGTGTCAAGTCAAATTAAAAATCTCTATGTGTTTACTTGTGGTTGATTAGATCACAAATGACATGGTACATCATGTTTATGCAAGAATTTCACTTAAAAATTGACATTTTCGTAAATGCATCTTTAATTTTTTATTATATGATTTTACAATGAAAAAATTTAAAGTAATTTTTCGAATATGCATCTTTTTTTTAATTTCACTAAAAATTGTTTTTCTTAATTTAGAGCAATTTTTCTTTAATCACAATCAGAATTACTCATTTGTTGTCCATTATTCTTCTCATCCTTACTGAAGCATATAGTACTCGACACCTTTTAGTTCTTGCTTAATAAATAAATTTTTCATCATTATCATGGAACATACAGGTTTTGAGTACGCAGATTCGTCATGCTGTCACATAGCTGGAAGATTTGGAGGGTTAATTCCTTGCTTTCCAAAATCGAAAGTGTGTGATGATCGTTCCAAGTATGTGTTCTGGGACGCTTTTCATCCTTCAGAAGCTGCTAATACTGTTATAGCAAAACGTCTGTTCGATGGAGATGCTGCTGACATTTCTCCTATGAATGTTCGCAAACTCATTCAGCTTTGATTTGTTCTATCATTTGAACTTATCTTGAAATTAAAATTGATTGATTGAATATTGATTCCGAGCAAGATAACATATTTTGTTTACTAAGAATGCCAATAAAAACACAGATATATTTGATATTTGTGGTTATTTATTTGGGGTATATATTGTTGTCTTGTGTATATTTCTTCGCGTATTTTAATATCATGACACAATAATTTTTATTCATAAAGTAGCTTGATAATATTTATCATATATATATATATATATATATATATATATATATATATATATATATATATATATATATTTTCAAACTGAAACTTGTTAAAAACTGAAAGTGACATAATTTGTTTACTACTACCTCTTGTGAGGCAGCATAAACTACTATTTTTAGCTTTACATAGTTTTTTTACCATAGTAGCTTCACATAGTTATTAAGTGGATATATTTGTCCTAAATTGATAATTTTGTCAACTTTGCCTCTCCGAAAACTTCCATCAATCGATCCCGGGCATATATACTAATAACATTTTTCAACATCCAATATATTAACAATATTTTTTAACTGAAACCCAATATATTAATTATGCCTACTCAAAACCTTATAATAAATTCATCTATACAATATACAGAAATACACACACACTCTACGCATGAGTAATCGGCACCATATTCAATATAAAAATCAGCACCAAATATAGTATACCTACTCAAAACCTCCCAATAAATTTATGTCTCCATGACCGTACTATCATTATATTGTTTCCATATTAAAAAAGAAAGGGGAAAAAAGGGGTAATGTGTGCCGTATTCGTTTGCTCTGTGCGTGGTGGATAGAAATTTACTAATGGCAATAATAGAATGAGGGCGAGTAGTTGACAATGGTTAATACGAGATGCGATGTAACAATGTTTGTGAATGCATGTCGGGAGATACTAAATTCGTGTTGTGGTTCTGGATAAGCCAAGGGAAGATGAAAAATAAAAGAAACGATGGAAAAAAAGATGCTCATTGTCAACACGCACGCGAGCGAACACATCAAATATAAATTAATTATGAAATTCATAATAAGTTATGCATTGTTTACCTTTTTTTGGCTAACGAAATCGTACCTTGTTTAGACGGTAGTAAAATGTTATAAAAAATTCACAAGTTATAGAATGTGTGTTTGAATGTATGATTAATGTTGTTAAGAATGACTAGCTAGATTTCTTTATGAATTTTGCCTATGAGATGGGGTGGAAAGGGAAGGAGAATGGTAGGAAGTTGCAGCATTTATAAGACATCATCAACTCTCTCTGACACAAATTTAAATCAAAACAACACAACACAGCTCATACCGATCAAGTCGTGCCCCTTCCACCCACTTCATTCCTTTATGTTATTAACGGATTGAAAGTATTTTTCCTCAATAATGGAGTAAATATATGCAACTTGGAAATTTTAGTTTGGGTTAAATATGCTAAGCAGACAACTTTAAGTCTCTAGGTGTCATACATGTCATTTTTGGTTAATGTAATGTAGAAAGTTTTCAATTTTTTATTGAGAAAAATGTTGTGCGTGCATGCATGGATTCAAATCATACCCAACATTGCTGTTACTTTATCCATGTTAATAGCTGACCAAATATGTCGAGCTCGAAGTATGAAGAATAATGTAGAAACTTAAGATAAAAGAGGAACTCGCTTCAAAAAGAGACTCATGGGTAAAACATTTGATTACGGGTTCTAGGCATGCTAATAAGAGGGTCATGGTCAAGCATATGGATGTTGAATATGTTGGCGAAAGCTTCCAAATCATCAAATAATCCATGGATATCTTCTAGCACCCCACCAATGGTAATATGTCCAATCAGCAACTATGTCTGCAAACAATGAAAAAGAATAATAAAAATGATCTGAGTCGCGTCCTCAAGGACACTTTACTTTAGAGGTATTCCGCGACCACCGGCAAGCTTAGGACGCGGCTCTCCCCAGAATTAAACAGATCCTTCTTGCTAAGTAGCAAGGATCAACAGAAGTACGGAAGATCTTTTACTCAGTAAGGTATAAAATATTCAAGAGGAGGAGGAAGAAGAATGCTCTCACTCAAAGAGCAAAGGGTCACATTTATGACCTTCCAATGCACCACTTTCATAGGCATATATTAATACATATTTCAAAGCCTATATGGCCTCATGTTGAAATGTGTATTAATATACATAAATGAGATTTTTTAAAACTATTAAAACCATGTTGTAAAAGCTTTATACGTTTTACAACAAATGACAAATAAAACCAACATAAATGCTTGCGTATAACATATCCATTATTGGATATAATTAACAATGAATGACATGCATAAATAGTATTCAAAATTCATAACTTCCAAAAACCCCCATTATCAATTACCATCATTGCCTTTATGTGCACATTTAATGTGATCCACAAAATCAGCATTTCATAGTTAATGAAATATATAAAGTTATTCTCCCAAAACTTAACTTCATATTTCAAAAAATATGGCCTAATAAAAATGTGCTCAATCCACAATTTAACTCATATAAATGGCTAGGGAACATAGCCGGATTTATCCTCTTGTGTCTCATTATTGTAGGAGTTAAATTCACTTATAATTTGGAAACTCACAATCCCAAACAATGTGAGACTTGTTCGTTATGACACACTCACTCAATATTTACAACAGAATACCCTCCACCACAAATTAATTGCTAGCTTCCTGCGTCAATCTTTGTAGACTTTCATTATTATTAGGGTGAACAAAATCAAGCTGAAACCGAAGATAGAACCAAACAAATTGCATTTTGGTTTTTCGGTTTTGTTTAATTTCTTCGTTGTGTGATTTTCGATTTTTGGTTAGGTTTTTAGGGAAAAATTCGGGTTTGAATCCAAAATCCATGGTGTTATTAGAAAAGTGCCCAACATGTTTATGTGAAAACAGGAAAAGTAAGCTCAAATTATTATCCCAAAATTTAATTAAACCGTATATATTTTTCAATTTCTTTTAGCTAATTGCAGGATGTTTCCTGGAAGTCAAAGAACTAATTCAATATTGTCATGTTTTGGACAATGCAAGATCTGTTTATCATATCTAAGGTGTAAATGAGTCAGGCCATAAACAGGTGGCCTATGACTCGGCCTATTTAGGGCCCGGTCTGGCTCGGCCTTTTTAATAAATAGGCCAGATTCAGACCCATTTAAAAGCCTTTTTAACTAAAAAGGCCAGACCTATATATTTCACTAAAGCTTGACTTGAAAGCCTTCAGGCCTGACCTATTTAATAAAACTACTAATAAGTAATAATAAAATAATAATAATACTATTAGTAAAACTAAAACCGATTACCCTAGTGTTATCAAAAAATAATAATAATATTTATGGTCTTTTTAAACTTGATATGTAGGCCTTTAAAACTCTAAATTCGAAGTAGGCCTTTAAAAAGGCTTTCAGGCCTTTAATATTTTTCGTACCTACAACCAGGCCTAGGCCTAGACCTATGTTTTCTTTTTGCATTACGGGCCTAGGCCTATTTAGGTAAAGCATTTACACCCCTATAATCTCTTTCTGAGGTTATCCCTGAGGTTATCCTACAGGCCTATGATTCATATCCCTGAGGTTATCCTACAGGCCTATTCTCTTTCTTTTGCCACCGTATCCTACCTATGCGTGCATTACTATAAGATGTGATGAAGATTGTACTATACGGAAGCATTGATTTCAGAATTGGAAATTTAAGCTTTCAGTTCTCAGTTACAACAATGCTGGATCTCCTTTCTAAAGTAACCGAGAATGTCTAAAATATTACAGACTGGCCTTTTATATTATAAACGAGATATGTGTTATGGTCTGTTTGGTTGCCTAGGTAAAGTGGCAAAGAATTAGAAAGTTTAGAAAGTGATGGTTTTTTTTTTTTATTTCTCAAGGGTATCCCACCCGCGTGTCAAGTGGGACTAATCCTTCGCTGTTCTGAAGTCTCATGTAGGGGTAGACAGCTGGCCTATGAATTTGCTCCATTCGCAAGGGTTGGGGATCGAACCCCCAACCACTTATTTAAGGGACGAGAGTACTTACCACTCACGCCAACCCGTCAGGTTTAGAAAGTGATGGTTTTTGTGTACACTACAAAAGATACAGCACTTGGCGGCGGACGGTTTTCGCTACTTAGCCACGTTTACAAACGCGGGCTATCGCAAACGCGGGCGAATGAAGCGTCGGGACGTTCCTTTCCTGCGTTTTACAAAACGCGGTAGCGTGTTAGCAATCGCGGCCAATTTATATTATTTTATTCATTATTTTATTCGTATTTTTCCCGCAATTATAAACGCGGCGAATTTATATTATTTTATTCATATTTGGCCCGTGTTTATAAACGCGGCTAAGTTATTCTATGGATTAAAAAAGAGCATTAATTTTAACCATTATACGATTAAAATTAATGCGAAAATTATTGAAAGAAATGAGAAAAAACCAAATCATAATATTTTTTTTTATTTCAACCAAATCTTAATATTGAACTATAAAATAAATTGATTTTTTATTATAATAAATCCGATTATTATATATTAACAAAACTATTCCAGAATAATAAAAAAGTAACTAAAAGTTTAGCATTAAAAAGATATAATTAAAAAACACTTTCTATATCAATTAAAATTCAAAATAATAAAATAACAGGAGAAAAAAATAAAAATAATAAAAAAGGATTTATAAGTAAAAAGAAATAAAATATATTGGAAAATTTGAAATATAAGAAAATTTAAAAAATAAATAAGGAAAACTACAACATAAAAATTATAATGGTTAATTTTTTAAAACTGAAAACAAAAGATTTGAAAAGAAGTAGAGAGAAAGAAGAAGAGAGAAGATGGAAGAGAGGAGAGGAAAGGGGCGAATATGGAGTGAAGGAAGACTGGTATTTATAGGTGAAGTTCGCTGCTTATCGGCGTTCGTAAACGCGGCGAAGTTTATATTATTTTTTACCATACCCGCGCTTACAAACGCCGGGATGTTTTTTAAGTATATTTTAACATACCGAAGCTTTTATAATATTTTAACATACCCGCGTTTATAAACGCAGGAAAGTGGTGGTTACAACTGTTGCAATTAATAACCTACTTTCCTGCGTTTATAAACGTGAATATGTTTTTAATTTAAAAGTAATTATATAACATTGTCGCGTTTGTAAACGCAGGCATGTTGGCGGGAATAAAATTAAAAACATGTCGGCTTTTACAAACGCGGCTAAGTGTGAAGACAAAAAAAAAATAAAAAAAAATGTTTTCCCCCCGCTTGACGGCGTTTTGTATCACACATTGCTGCGTCTGTGTTAGACCGCCGCAACGCGAAACACGCGCCAGCGTTTTTTGCACAAACGCGGCTAAGTGGACGCCGCCAAGTAGTGAATTTTTTGTAGTGGTAATTTACATATATCCTGAGGCCACAAGTTTTCTCTCTCCATCTCACACTTTTTCTGGGTCCCACAAACTTTATTTTCTCATCATTACCTAATTTACCTCTACTTTCCATTTTCACCCTTTCACTTTCCATTTTCACCCTTTCACTTTCTTTCCTACAACCAAACGGACTCTTAGTAGTCAGCCCATGATTTCTAACCACGAGTAGCCACATTTCTACTGTGGCTGTGCCAACAAACGACGAGGCCAATTAATTTTATTTGACTCAATGAATACTGTTTATTAGATGCAACAAGAATGTTATTTGTAACCAGTGGACTTCAACCCCCGTAAGGATGAGAACAAGTACTCAAATCTCAGGAAACACTCTCATTGGAAGAGAGGACAACCCTGCCTATGTAGGCAACACTCCTACCCTCGAATCTAGATTAGTCGGTTGCCAATAGGAATCAGACAACCGGGTTGTGTTTAACAAAAAAAAATTATGGTATTTGTAGTCCTAACAGGGTGAGACTTATAGGGCCAGTGGTTCAAGGGTCAAACCCGAGTTGTGAGAGTAAACGGACCAGGCTTTAAAAACATTATTTGTTTTGGAAGTTGGGCATAAACGGTTGGCATGTTTAGCCTTGAGCCCATGAAGAGTTAGCCAGCCTTAAAGGATCAGGTTGGGCCGTTTTCCACGACTTATATAAATGCCATATTATACTAAAATATTTGCAATCTAATTAAACTATTGTTGAGAGGTTCATTCGCAATTATTATTTTTTTCTCAGAATTCACAATTGAATATACCACAATTAGATAGTGTGGGTGGGAATTTTGGCCAAACTTCCTCATTGAGCCATCCAATTTGAGTTTTTCTAACTAAAAGCATAAAATTAAAAATTACTCCCTCCAATTTTAAATATAAGACTTATTTAGGGAAATAACTTTAGTTCTAAATGTAAGATCTATTTCTAATTCTTACAATTTTTCCTCTAATTTTCTTATCAATACTCCCCAACAATAGACAAATAAGAGAGGAATGATGGATGATTATGGTACATTGATAAAATTACATTATTTTAAGGCTAAAGTATACCTTTAGTCCCTTATGTTTGCATCAAGTTTCAATTTAGTCCTTTATCTTTGAAAAGTACACTTTTAGTCCTTTAAATCTAACACCGTCACTCAACTTAACGGAAATCGCTGACTCATCAAATTTTCGTGATGACTGTACAATTAAAAGCTGACTAATAAGCACAAATATATTATTTAGGGTAAAGAAATAAAATCAATCATGAAAAATAAAATCATCCCAAATAATTATCCTTTAATATGATGTTTCTACTAGGGTTTTTCAATGTGACAACATTTATACAATTCACTCATCACAAATTTTCATCTGGTAAGCAAGTCTCTTTTGCCTCTCATTCATCCCAAATCTTCATTTTCTCTCTGGTAACCAAGACTCTTTTGTCTCTTATTGTTTTGCTCTACATTTTGTGGATTGTATATACAAAAACCATTTGTTCTCTCTCTAATTTTTTGTTTCTGCTTCATCTGCAAAAAATAAAACGATGACTGTAAGAGAAAAATGACCCCAAAAATAAACTTTTTTTACTTGTTTATATGACAAATTAAAACAGAGTACAGTGTGGAGAAGACGATGTCGGAGGAGAAAACAGTGTGGAGTGTGGATGATGAAGGAAGAGGAAGGTCATGTTTGTTTTCATGGTTTTGAATATCTGAATGATTTTATTTCTGATTGATTTTCAATCAAATATAAAATCAATCAGATTTTTTTTCCTGATAAAAAAAATATCTGATTGATTTTATTTTTTTAACAAAATAATATATTTGTGTTTAGTCAGCTTTTAATTGTACAGTCATCACTAAAATTTGATGAGTCAGCGGTTTCCGTTAAGTTGAGTGACGGTGTTAGATTTTAAGGATCAAAAGTGTACTTTTCAAAGATAAAGGACTAAATTGAAACTTAATGTAAACATAAGGGACTAAAGGCATACTTTAGCCTTATTTTAACTAACTTAACGTTCTTATATTTAGAGCCAAATAGAGTAATTTAAATGGTAAGTATCATGTAAAGCTTTGTCGCATGCATGCGACTATTTATCATTAAAAGACACATACTCTCTCTGTTCTAATTATAATACATTGACTTTTTTGTGTGGATAAATTAAAAATACAAAATAAATAACTTTAAATTGCCTATAGTTTTTTTCTCCAAAAGTAATTTATTAATCTCATAAACTAATATATAATCTAATTTTTTTTATAATATATAATCTAATTACATAACATTATAATATAATGTCCTAATTTATTTCGTCAACTTTCAAAAAAAGTAAAAAGATTTTATATTTACCCAAACCACAAATAACTTAGCAGTTACTCCCTCCAATTCCTAATATAAGAGCCCAAAATTTGAATGGTTTTGATCCCTAATATAAAAATTCATCTCACATTCTCTCCTCATTTAATGCGTCTTTTCCTACTTTGCCCCTAACTCTCTTTCATATTTATTAATGCTTATGTACTTCTCTCTCTTAAAAGTATTTTAACAAATATGGGGCAGTATTAGAAAAGAATCATTAACTCCAGACACCCAACTAACATTCATACTACCTCCGGTCCTAAATATAAGACTTAATTGACTTTTTTTGGAGAGATTAAGGTTGCAAAATAGGTTATTAAATCATGATATATTTGATATCTTTTTAGATTATCCATTAGCTTATAGGTAAAATAAACTAGTCTAAGAGAAAAAATTAGGTAAATCAATTTATAATTAACTTATTTTATTTTTTTTTAGGATTTTTTTAAAAAGTAAACTAGTTCCCACATTTAGGAACGCAGAGAGTATGTTTTATTAAGATGCTTTTTTTTCCGGCTAGCTGAGTAGCTTCACGCATCACTCATTCCTACGTTTGTTTATTTTTTTTCTTAGAGTTTTCGGTGTCCGACCCGCTTTAGGAAATCGACTAACCCATTTTGGGGGTGACGACTTCCCAAGGTTTGAACCCATGACCTGGTGGGTACCCTTTTTTACCGGCTGGTATAGGGCCCTTGCCCTCCTACGTTTGTTTATTGCTCTTGTCTGTTCATCTTTATCCACTTCACTCACCTCAACACGCAATGATCAATTATAAATTATAAATATGATAATACGACCACGTCTGATCTCATCTGAATCTTCGTCTTCTTCTTCATAAAATCTCCAACCCCACCAAAAAGAAATCACAAATCACAATGGAATCCTCTTCTGTGAAGAACAATCTAATCCTCGTACAACGCGACCCAAACGGCGTGGCATTAATAACAATCAATCGTCCGTCTTCTCTAAACTCGTTGACCAGGCCCATGATGGTCGACCTGGCCCACATATTCAAGTCCCTGGGCCGGGATGAGTCGGTGCGGGTCATAATTTTAACCGGGTCGGGTCGGGCCTTCTGCTCCGGCGTTGACCTGACGGCGGCGGAGGACGTGTTCAAAGGTGACGTGAAAGATGTTGAGTCGGACGCGGTGGCGCAAATGGAGGCTTGTGGAAAGCCCATTATTGGTGCAATTAGAGGGTTTGCTGTTACTGCTGGATTTGAAATTGCTTTGGCTTGTGATATTTTGATTGCCTCTAAAGGGGCTAAGTTTGTAGATTCACATGCCAGGTTTGTTTGTTTTATTTCTCTTTTTGTTTACTTGTGATTTTTGATCAGGTGATTTGGAGTTATGGTTTTTTGTACTGTCCTAAATAAATACCACCTCCGGTCCTAAATATAACATATAGTTGACTTTTTTTTGGAGAGGTTAAGGTTGCGAAATAGCCGATTAAATCATGAAATTGATATATCTAAAGGAAAGAAATTAGGTAAATCAATTTATAATTATTTTATTTTGCTTTTTTAGGATTTTTCAAAAAAGTCAACTATGTCTTATATTTAGGATTTGAAGGAGTATATCATCATCCATTTGATTAAATTAAGAATAAGAATCTTAGTAAAGTTAGTTACTACTGGTACTAAATAGTATAGGAATTCTTTGTCTTTTTTTAAAGTAAATGAAGTAAATTAGACAATGCATGTAATTAGATTATACTCCAACTTCCTCTGATTCTAAACACCAGGCCTAGTTGGCGTTTTTGGAAAATTTTAAGAAAACAAAATAAGTTACTTATAAATTGATTCATCTGATTTTTCCTGAAACCAACTAGTTTATTTGACTTATAAACTAATAGGTAGTCTAAAAATATTAGATATATTGAAATTAACTAACCTAATTTGTTTGCTTAACCTCTCGAAAAAAAAGTCAACTGGTCTTATATTTAGGACCGGAGGGAGTATGTTAGTTTAAAAGTAGGATACCTTAGTCTATAGGAAAAAAGATAATTATAGACATTTTATAGTGATTAATTTTTCATCCTTAATTTATTTCCAAAACACCTTAATTATCTCCCCTTGATCTGACAATAATTATAATTAAGTTATATATTTAGGGTTGGGATCAACTCTCTGAATTGGTCTAAAGGACTGTGGGGAGTATCTTGGAAGATTGAATTATGTATTACCCTCTGGAGACAATGGGAAGTTAGGAATTATAGGATTTTTTAACAGGAAAGTTACACTATTGATGGTGTAATAGCATAGACTAGAGCTATAGCGCATACTGGAAAGAGTGCTTTAGTCTGCTCAAGCAAGTATTGTGATACAAAGATCTCATAGTCTTTGTACAGTTTTAGTTTGATTTAATATATTATCCTTTTCACTCAAAAAGCAATATCTATGCGCATGTGGTCTCATGGGACTTCAATTTGCAGGTTTGGGATTTTTCCTTCATGGGGTCTATCTCAGAAACTTTCAAGAATTATTGGGCCAAATAAAGCTCGTGAAGTGTCTCTTACAGCATCTCCTTTGACAGCGGAAGTAGCTGAGAAGCTGGGTCTTGTGAACCATGTTGTTGAAGAAGGTGAAGTATTGAAGAAAGCTCAAGAGATTGCGGGTGTTATTTTAAAGAATAATCAGGATATGGTGTTGAGGTACAAGTCTGTCATAAATGATGGCCTCAAGCTGGACCTTGGTCATGCTCTTTCTCTGGAAAAGGTTAGATGTCTATCATTATGTCTGTGTAAATGATAGTAAGATGGCTTCAAGTTTGAAAC
The DNA here is from genome assembly GCA_029929735.1 of Mimosa pudica. Classification (NCBI taxonomy): domain Eukaryota; kingdom Viridiplantae; phylum Streptophyta; class Magnoliopsida; order Fabales; family Fabaceae; genus Mimosa; species Mimosa pudica. Next base: position 5,993,021 of record JAKELP010000016.1, on the reverse strand, counting down.
TAACTATTTCAAGATGATTTGGTTCTCTGAAGGAGGCCCTTTCAAAGTTTAGGCAGTGTTTTTTGTTTTAGTATATGTTTGATTGGTGCTAGAGTGCTTGAAGATTAATTTACTGTTACCATTGTGAAGTTCAAATGCAAGTTATATTTTTCTTCATGGTATAGCAGTTATACTTAAATGAAATTGTAGAACTGTTCAGATTGTTGAATTTAAAATACGGCCCCTTGAACTCACTGATTGAATGAACTATGGGCTACAAGATAAAGCGATGAAATTTTGTATAGAAAGAATTGGGGAGAGTTGACAAGGAAACTAGAAGCAGAACTAATTGGATTCCCGACATCCAAATTCCCGTTTCCTTCACTAATGTCATTTGAGACATGTTACAAAAGAGAACAGTACAAGAGATTATCCTATCCATCAGTCATCACTTTCATAGATGCTGGCACATCTTCTTGATCTGTTCCTCCTTTTTCTTTAGTCCCTCTCTGTTTCTTGTTTTCTTCTGTAGAGTGCCACAGTAATGCAGGGAAACTTCCATGAAAACCAGTAAACTGTTTAGATTTTCTTTTTCAGAATCTTACCATTTTAATTGATTGTGAGTTCTTTTTTTTATTGTTTTTCACTTTTTTGGATGTCCCTAGGACTTCAGCATCTGCTGAGCCTGTATACGTGTACACCGTACAATCATTTGTTTGTTTATAAATGGTACTGGGTTTTGCTATTGAATACTAAGGAGTTAGAATTGCAAGAAATTCCGTGATTGGATATGCATGACCGGAAAGACTGTGCAGATGCACATCGGCTATCAAAATGTTAACAATTTCTTATTGATGTTCTCTAGTTATAGGAACTTCTAATTTCAAGTAGGGGAAACTTGTTACAGGAACTTCTAACACCATTGTGATGATAGATCAATTCGATGGAACTTTATGTCACTGGCCACAGCTTCTTGTGGAGAATTGCAAAATTTTCCCTCGTGTGCATATTTCTTCGGGTGGCTTTGCTAGTTTGCATCCTTCATTGACAATTTTTGTCCTAAGTATTAGGAGTCATTCAGTATTTTTGTATTTTAAGCTGAAAATTGTAGAAATTGCACTATCCCTTGGCGTCCATCAATTTCACTTTATGTTCTTCATATAGGCATTTTAAGCTTTACACTGCACAACGCCTAACTGTCTTGTACAAGTTTCATGAACTTCTTCAAGTATTTGTGGATTTCAGGAGAGAGCTCATGAGTATTACAATGGAATGACGAAGGAGCAATTCAGAATGATGCAGGAATTCATAGCAGGTCGAGGTGCAAAGAAACAGTCCAAATTGTAAATACAGTCTCTAATGGAGGATACAAAATCAACAGTCTTAAGCTTCATTCCTTGCCATAATGGGTGATATTGATATGGACTTTCGTGAAATGTGGGTAGCAGTCTAGCAGAAGATGTAGTCCCTGCTCTAATGTATATCAAACTAAACTGAAAAGCATGTTCACTGTTAAAATAACTTTTCGACTTTAGAGCCCTTATAATTTTGTTCACACTCAATAAGTATAAGAAAGTTTCAATTTCAAGGGCCTATTGTAATGTACATATTGAGCTATTATAATTTTATCACTTATTTTCCGGCAACATCTCCGGTTTAATGGCACTTTCTACAACCGGAGTTGATACTAGTGTATGTTGGTTCGTAGTTAATGGCCATATCTTGCATATGAAAAGCATATCAACCTTTAGCCCTCATATTCAATAATATTGAAGAGCACACAGATTATCTTTAGCAGCAATGTCTTCTGTAAATCTAATTCAATTCAAATTCTTGTAAATCTGCCTTTTCAAACTTAAGTCTACTATTACCTCGAGAGCTATCGTATCACCTTAGCATCTTTTCTATCATATCACCACCCACAGTAATAATAATTTGGGAGAATTTCACCTAAGGACCAAATTTGAGTATTAATTAAAAAGCATGATGGAAAAAATTATATTTCAAAGATTTTGTTACAATATATAAACATTATATAGTGAATGTCCATAAACTCTTCATCTTTGTATTTCTCCTAAGATTCTGTTTCTCTAAATGTCATTAACTTTGTAACCTCATAATAAATTTCATGTAAGGAGTTTCTAATGCCTTGAACTCCACCATAATTCTCTTGTAACTTCATGCATAGTCTTCACTCTTCAATGACTTAGGGCCTATAAATAGAGGTAATTTATAAGACTTTTGTTACCATTAAATTACAAGTGAAGGTAAAAATTTCTTCCTCTCACATCTTTCTTGTTCGAGCGTTTTTTTCTTTTCCATTTATCTCTCCTTTCTTTATTATAATAGATTTATAATAGTTAACCATATTTATGATCAGCTCTAACGATAATGACGGGAGGAGTATTAATTATTCATATAAACTTGTATTTGTATTTACATTTATATTTATATTTTACACTCATGTACTCATACAGTCATACTCATGTTGAATATGCAAGAAAAAATATACTCCCTCTAATCCTAAATATAAGACCTAATTGACTTATTCTGGAAAGTTCTAAAAAGCCAAAATAAGTTAATTATAAATTGATTTACCTGATTTTTTTACCTTGAACTAGTTTACTTTACCTATAAACTAATGGATAATCTAAAAATATATCAAATATGTCATCATTTAATAACCTATTTCTCAACCTTAATTTCTAAAAAAAAAATCAATTAGATCCTATATTTAGGACTAGACGTAGTAAAAAGTAAAATATAGGACTGGAGGGCCATTATGAAAACTTCGGGGGCATCTAAAGCAAATAAAGTATTTACAGTCCCGGCTGCTGATTCACCACTAGCTTCTTCTTCTGGGCGAAGACCTCAGCTCATAACATAATCATAGTGTTACACTAAATCTCTATGTGTTCTTCGATCCCTATTTCTTATTCCTCATAACACTTTTCATGTTCAATTTCCTATGAAAATCTCACACTCTACCTCCTCCTTATTATTCTCATTACTATGTCTTCTCTTCACTCTTTCCCATTCTGCCCCTCAAGCTTTCCGAAAAGATCGCACTCATGTTCAATGGCACCATGGAGCTTTCCACGATGTACGAGATAGCGTCCGATCCGATGTTCGTCGCATGCTTCATTCTCGTGCCGAGGTAATAATCTTTTATTTTATAAATTTTTCCAGAAAACCCAGAATTGTATTATTGTACAATTAGCTAATTTTGAAAAAAAAAAATTGATTTTTTTACTCTTTGTGTAACTATGTGTGTGTTTTTGGGTCTTTTTCGCATTTGGGTAATGTGGGATGTAAATTTTTTATTCCCTTAGAAATAAAGGTTTGATTTTTTTTTCATCTTTGTGGAATTTGATTTTTTTTTGTGCTGTAGGTTCCGTTTCAGGTTCCACTTGAAGTGAATGTGGTTCTTGTTGGTTTCAGCAATGATGGAGGATATAGATACTCTATTGATGTGCATAAATTGGAAAATTTTCTCAGAGTGAGCTTTCCATCTCATAGACCATCTTGCTTAGAGACCGGTGAGCCTCTTGACATTGAGCACCACATGGTCTATAATGTGTTCCCGGTAAGGTTCTTGTCTTTTTGAAAGGAAAAAAAAATTGGGTAGTGATTCATCTGTTATTTGTTAATTATAGTGCATATTTTGATATTTATGTGTCCATACTAGAGGGTTATTTTCTTTTAAGTATGATTATTTTTTTATGCTTGTGTTCCAATTTGTTTGCTGGTTTGATTGCTTTCCTGTTATACATGGTGTGAATGTTCAGTCTGGTCTAAGGTTCGATATTTGTCGGTGAAAAATATGGGTTGCACATCTTCCACATTTTTATTGTTTTCCTAGCAATCTCAGAAAGTTTTACGAGGATTGCATATGGAATGTGAGTTTGATTATTTAGGGCAATGCAGAGTGAATACTAGAAGGGATAGTACAAAAACTTTCAGGATTGAGTTGGTGACCCTAGCATGCGCCTAGCATTTAAGTAAAACTTTGATTGTACATGTTATGGTGAATATGATTGTTTAGACTATTAAAGTCATGAGGTTCTTATTGAATTTGGCTTGGAATTTATACATGCTGGTACCTATCTACTAGTGGAATAATTAAAAATGATATTTGACTGCTTGGTGTTCCGCCATGTAATCCAGCTCTCTTTCTTAAAGTTTGATTGTACAAAGGGTTACAACCAATACATCACATTACTCAAGTATTTTTTTTACTGCTGAGAGGCATGAAAATGTTAGAAGCAGACCCTACACCACAATCAAATTGATTCACAAATTTCTAGCTCATTGAGATTATATGATCACATTTACCTTATGGACTGCAATCGCACTTATTTCGTCCCTTATTTCTTTTATTGCTTTTTTCTGACGTGGTGTAATTTTTCCTCCCAAGAGGTGCACACACGCTTTGGCTTGTGTTTTTTCTTAATTGTGATATTTTCAATTTAATTCCCACCTCAGTCTGGACAACCTGAATTGATAGCACTTGAGAAAACACTCAAAGAAGCTATGGTACCTGCAGGGAAAGCAAGAGAGGTAAAAATGCCAGTTTCACATGCCCCTTGTTGTTGTGGTTGGTTGATTTTAGAAAACATATCTCTTTGATCTAAGGAAAAGGTCATGTGCATTTAAAATTTCCAGATTGAATTTGGAAGGGAGTTACCCTTGTTTGAAGTTGAAGCAACAGATGTGGAACACATATTTCAGAGGCTGTACTCTTACATATTCGACACAGGTGCTGAGGGAAAGTCTGCCACTGAGATGGATAGACCAGAACCAATTGCGATATTTGTAGTGAACTTTGATAAGGTATAATCTGTCATTTCCTTTATAAAATTATTTTCTTAATTTTTCTTGAACTAAAATCAGTTGATGTCAAATTCTTCCAAATTACCTGCAATGCTTGAAGCTTTAGATGGTTGACTATCATAAGTGAAAAAAGGTTAATGAGTGATTGGTTTTTCTTATTCCTATTTTCTTAAGCAATCGATGTCATTGGTTTTTTTTCTTTTTCTCACTAAATTCTTATAGTGCAGGTGAGAATGGATCCTAGGAATAAGGGAATTGACCATGACAGCTTGATGTATGAGAAACTTCCAGAGCTAACTGAGGATGATATTTTAAAACAAGAAGGAGATTACATTTATCGTTATCGCTACAATGGTGGAGGAGCATCCCAAGTTTGGCTGGGGTCTGGCAGGTATGAAATAATTTAGCACTGAACTTATCTCTCTGCGTATATTTCCATTACTAGCCAACTTGGCGATTAAGTGTGGATTTTAGTTTGCTCGGTGCATTATTTTTTATTTTTTTTTCTCTGGCACATAAGTGCATGCTCACTCTGTTTTTTTTTAAAATATTTAAGAGATTATTGTTATGTAATATTTGCAGAATCTGTGTGTGTGTGTGTGTGTGTTGTGTGGACACATATCTTAAATTTGGATAGGTTGCATCAATAGTTATTATGGACACTCTTTTCTTAATTCATATTTTTTTGCCCATCAAAGAAATCACTTAAACTAAACATTTTAACCTCCTCTCTGCATATTTCAACATACATTTGTAAGATTTTGAAAAAAAAAAAATCGTATTGGTTTCTGCAACTATTTCTGAGAGACCGACTTGACTCAATGGTAAGCTCGCTTGCTGTGGGGTTTGAGGTCGTGGGTTCGAATTAGCCTCTTTGCATAAAGTAGTGTTGCCTAGTATATTCCTTCCCCAATACCCTCATCATGTGGGATTAGAAGTGTATTGGATTTCAGCAACTTTTTCTCCTGGAAATTAATCAATGTACATTTACATACTGTTTCATGGAAAAAGGGTTGTATGCTGTTATATTACACACTTATTGAGCACATGTCTGTTCAAATAGCCAAATATGCAAGCCTAACTTTCGTTTTGTTCTGTTTAGATATGTTGTGATTGACCTCTCAGCAGGACCATGCACTTATGGGAAAATTGAAGCTGAAGAGGGAAGCATTAGTTTTAGAAGTCTGCCTAGATTACAAAGTGTGATGCGTCCAAAAAGTGGGCGATCATTTGCTGATCAATCTAGCCATGAAATATTTCTTGGACAGCTTGCTTCTTTGATATCAACCACTGTGGAGCATGTCATTGCTCCTGATGTTAGGTATGTGTGGATTATCTTGGCTACCAACATGGCTCGCTCAGAGAATTTATCAGGCTTTTTTGTATGAGTGGCTCTTTGTTCAATATTGAACATGCTACTTAGTAGAACACTTTAATATTACGTGGCTATTGTACAATTTATAGAAGCTGATTGTGTTCTTATTCGTGTTTCCAGGTTTGAAACTGTTGATCTTACTTCAAGATTGCTTGTACCTATTATTGTCTTGCAAAATCACAATCGATATAATATCATGGATAAGGGCCATAACTATAGTATTAATATCGAAGAAATTGAGACAGAGGTTTGTTTCTTTGGAATATGATTTTTTAAATTTTGTTATTTATCTTGAAAATTGACTGTTGGCGAAATCTAGTGTTATAAGACAGAAAAATGACTCTTTTTTGCTTTCCCCTTAGGTGAAAAGGATGCTCCATGATGTGCAAGAAGTAGTTATTATTGGGGGTGTGCATTCACTGCATCGCCACGAGAAGCTGGCAATTGCTGTGTCAAAATCAATGCGTGGACATTCCCTGCAAGAAACCAAGAATGATGGTCGGTTCCATGTTCATACCAAGATGTACTTAGATGGTGCTATTTTAAAAGAGGTAGCTTCCTTTTTAATATCTTTTTTCTGCTTTATATGAATACACTGGAGTTATTCATACCTTCTTTCTTTGTACTCTTAGGTGGTTAAGACATTTTTACTATTAGAATTAGAATCAGGAATATGACTTTGTATCCCTGATAATTATATTGGCCAATCGGATGTTATCAAAGCACGAGGTCTCACTCCCATCATTTGTATTGCTTGACTGCTTTTTTGAGAAACTGGCTGATTTCTGTGTTATCATAGCCAATATCACATCTCAAATACTATAAAATGGTAGCCTTCCTGTTTTCTTTTCTACCTCTGTTTGATGTTGAAACTTCTTTTTGCAGGAGATGGAGCGTTCTGCTGATGTGCTTGCTGCTGGGTTGCTTGAAGTAGCAGATCCATCTCTGTCAAGTAAATTTTTCCTTCGGCAGAATTGGAATGATGATTCTGATGGATCAACAGATTCTATTCTTAAGCATAAGCCTCTTTGGGCCTCATATGACTCAAAACGGGGCAAGAAAAAGAAGAGGAATGTAAAGAAACAAGGGGATTTGCACCCAACTTATGGGACTAGAGTAATTCCTGTGTATGTGGATAATTTATGTTAATGCATCTAGATACTTCTCGTATTATGACATCAGTATATCCGAAGTCCTTTTATTAGTTCACTTTTTTTTTCTGTTGATCTCTTTTTGTGGTTAATGTCATCCATCACCCATTAACACCGTCAATTTTGTTGTCATGTACCCATGTTCACGGCTTTAGTGTATGATGGATGGCGTAGGCCAAAATAAACATTTTTTATTGTCCGTTGGCCAAAATAATACCATTTATTGTTTGCTGGCCCAAATGATACTTCCTTAATTGTTTATTGGCTAGAAAGAGTATTGACCCTAGATTTGGTTGGTATTATTGATTTTTGTTTCTATATTAAATATGATATTGAGATTCCTGAATGCAATCAGTTGTTTATTGCAGTTTTGTGCTATCATTGGCAGATGTGGATCCAAACCTTATGATGGAAGATGAAAGTCTGGTGTGGACAAGCAATGATGTTGTCATTGTCCTTCAGCATCAAAATGATAGGATACCTTTAAGGTAAATGAAAATAATTTGCATTTATTTATTATTTGTAGACAGTTTTTGTTGAACTTTAGACATGCTAGTTTTGTGTAATAGTAAAATGAATAAATTTGTTCGGCTAACAAAATATGCTTACTGATACCTTTTCTAAATCATATAGTACTATTATGTGGAATCTTAAAGTTTATTCTTTATGGTCTTGTTTTTCTTTTAGCTCAAGAGTTTGGTATTTTCATAAAATAATTCAGGTCGTTCTTTCATGTTCTGTTTGACAGTTATGTTTCTGAAACACAGAGAAGGCATGTTATTCCATCTCAGGCTCAACGACACATTTTAGCAGGTCTTGCATCAGTTGTGGGTGGTTTAAGTGCGCCATATGAGAAGGCTTCTCATGTCCATGAAAGACCAGTTGTTAATTGGCTCTGGGCAACTGGCTGTCATCCATTTGGACCATTCTCTAATACTTCTCAAATCAGTCAAATGCTTCATGATGTCGCCTTGGTAAATACCCATTAAGCGTTATGTAGGATTAAGATTAATCCATAACGTTTTTCTATGTTTGTAATTTAAATTATTAATTGATGGTAGAGGAACACAATATATGCACGTGTGGATTCTGCTCTTCGAAAAATTCGGGAAACATCTGAGGTGAGCTAACTTTCATTTATGTTTGCTAATAATTGTCTTTATAATGATTATTGATCCCATCTCATTTCATGCAGACTGTCCAAGCTTTTGCAGCCGAATATCTGAAAACTCCTCTTGGTGAACCAGTGAAGGGAAAAAAGGAGAAATCAACCACTGAATTATGGTTAGAGAAGTTTTACAAGAAAACTACAAACTTGCCTGAACCGTTTCCACACGAATTGGTTGATCGCCTCGAAAAATATCTCGATGTGAGCACTTAATTTCAGTTGTTGAATTGACTTTGTTGGCATTTCAAGCGTCTTAATAGTTTGCTAATTACATGCTTGCACCAGGGCCTTGAGGAGCAGCTTGTTGACATGTCTTCATTATTATATGATCACCGGTTACAAGACGCCTTTATGAACAGTTCAGACATCTTACAGAGTACCATCTTCACCCAGCAGTAAGTTATTCTTTACTATTGGCTCATTTTTATATTTAGCCGAAGTGGGAAAGCTAATTCATTTATTCAAAGAGTGCCTTTTTGTTATGTATATTATATAGTGGTGAAAATACCCACAGATCACACGTGAGTATAAAATACTAGTGCTTAGGTTGATCTTTGTGATAAAATTTTATACAAGTGTTGTGTCATAAATTTATTTATTTATTTATTTGGGTTATTTTATTTCATCTGAAACACTAGTAATACTCCGGGATGTTGGTGGATTTGCAGATATGTTGATCATGTATTGGCTAGTGAGAGGGATAACATGAGATGCTGCAATATCGAGTACAAGTACCCGGTTCATTCTTCTCAAACTTACATCTATGGAGGAATACTAATAGCTGGTTTCTTTGTGTACTTTGTTGTAATTTTCTTTTCATCTCCAGTCCGCTGACCTCAAAACATTTTTGATACATGGAGCACAATGTAGGCGAAAGTTGAACAGGTTATGTATTTTTAGGCATCCTATTTTTATGTTGGGAGAAAATTTTGTTGATAAAACTTCCAGATAAAACAGAAAAGGAGACCTTTCTAGGTTTCATTACGGGGCAGTCTTTTCAATGATTTAATAACAATTATATATAACCCTCTTGTCCTTATATAAGACGTAGTATTTTGCTAACTTGATTATATTAAAGATGTTAATTAAATTAGTTAAAATCACTTGACAAGTTTATATTACCATAATTTCCTGACCATCTATCACTATTTTCATCATGTTCTTGTTTGTTCAGTGCTGAGAAACATCAATAAAGATAATTTGAGAAAAATTGGAAAGATATCTTATAATTAAGATTGAGCTTCCCTCTCTAAACGAATCGGGAGTAATAAAAAAGTAGAAGAGAACTAGGAGAATTCGTGCATTAAGGTCTTGTATGTAGGACTCGCAAAGCAGCATGTTTGTGCATTGATTGTTAAGGGTGGAATAGAAAATGTAAGGAAAATTTGCGTGATTCGTATCTTAATTTCTTCTGTCTCCTTTTTCCACAGAATTTATAAATGGGGTTAAGTTGCTCTCAATTTTTCCTTTCTCCTCTTATATTTTTTTTAATGAAATACTAGATGTTATCTTTTTCTTAATCTAAATGGAAGGTAAAGATGAGATTATTCAAAGAAAATGAGAGAAGAAAAAGAGACTTCTTAAAAAAATTGATGGAATGTTGATATACCCTTTAAGAAAAGAAGTTATTCTCAAATTTCTATCACTTCCCCATCGTTATTGTAGGTCACCGGCATACATCAAACCAGTGTTAGGAACGTGTGGAGCTACTAGTTACCAAAAATAAAATGTGTGGAGCTACGTGGCCCAATCTTCATCCATTAAATCAAAGGTAAAGAACCCACCATCCAAAGAAAAAAAATCTAGAAGCTTCTCATATACACACCACCCCAAGGCGTCAACAACCTAAACAATGAACATCCTAGGATATTAATACCTGGGTTTTGGAAACTCACTTAAGTTAATTAAAAAAAAATTAGGAGATGCCTCCAGATTAAAATCAGCACCTATTAATATAGTACTTACAAATTCCCAACTACTAAGCATTCTACTTTGGAGGGTTTTTAAGTCAATATTTTGGATAAGAGTCCACCCTTTATTAACTAAACCAACTTTTATTGATAATGGAAAAGAGAAATTGTGACGAAAACTTGTGCAATCAAAAAAAAATTGTAACAAAAATTCCCATCATCCCAAATTCAGCGTAACGCTTGAAATTGTAGTATTGTAGGGGTACAGCAATTAGCTTGACTCGGGTACCTATCAAGTCTATTGTGGGCGAAACAAACAAGTGTTTAAACAAGCACAGACTTCGATTTGATTTTTCTTTTGTTTTTAGTTAGATTCCGGATTAAATTAAATTATTGAATATGATGGTGAATAAAGTCATAACCTTTGGCACATAATTCTTTTATCTTCAATCTAGTAGTAAAAAATAGTAACAACTAACAACTTCAAATCCTGCCTATCAAAGTAATCTTATGATTTCAATCAAACGCTGAAGTCTGAACCAATAAAACGAAACTGAAGATCAAACTTTGATTTCAATCAACTCCCACTCAGCCCTTTTTATTCAAGAAATAAATTTTCTTCTCTTTTTTCAATTATAATAATATTTAAAAGGCTAAACTATGTTTTTATTCCCTTAACTTTGGAGAAAGTCATGTTTTGGTCCCTTAACTATGGAAAGTGTGTTTTTGGTCCCTAAATTTTGGACAAAGTCATCTTTTAGTCATTTAACTTTGAAATTTGTGTTTTTAGTCATTTTAAATTTGGTTTAAGTATGTTTTTGGTTCTTAGGTTTACACAAAGTCATGTTTTAGTCCCTTAATTTTGGAAAGAAGAGACTAAAAACATATTTTATCCTTTTTTAAAAGGACTAAAAACATCCCTTTGTTCAAAGTTAAGGGACAAAAAACACACTTTTCAAAGTTAAGGGACCAAAAACACACTTTTTCTCCAAAATTAGGGACCAAAAACACACTTTTCAAAGTTAAGGGACCAAAACATGACTTTCTCCAAAGTTAAGGGACCAAAAACATACTTTAGCCTATTTAAAAATAACAAATGAATTGAATCCATAAAAAATTTTCAAAAAAGGAAAAATCAGAGTATCCATGTCCACTTTATTTGAAGTTTAACTTCGTTGGAAAGTTTCTTTTAAATTAATCTTAAAAGTAATTGTCATTGGATCATATGTGGTGAATCAAATGAATTACAATCTAAAATCTATGTTTCTTCAATTTAAAGAAAGGAGAAATAAGTTTTTTTTTTGGTCAAAAGGGAGAAATAAGTTAAATAGACTTAAAAATCAAAGATTTTCTCCTCACAAGTTATATGGACGTGTTATATGGACGTGAATTAGTATGCGTTAGGTTAATTAATTTTTTTTATGTAAAACTCATAGTATCTAACCTCTTTGAGGTCCAACCAATGTTGTAAGAGTCAGATGATTGGACCAGTTCAATCGTCAACCGTTTCATAATTCCGCTCAACGGTTATCCGTTCGACCATTAGTCCAATCATCAGTCTAAATGATTCGACCGTGTTAAATCATGACTCAAAGTCCTTTCCGACTCACCTTCCAGTCCGACTTTTATAATAATGGGTTCAACTACTCTAGAGTGGCTCCCAAGTTGAGAGACTTCCTAGATATCTTTAAAAAAATGACGGACAAGACAATTTACCATTTCACTTTAGAATATCGGAGTAACACCCTTATATAAGTTAAGTCAATTAATGAACGAGTCCTCGGTCTAGTTAAAAAACGCATCAGAGAAGCGGACAGTCAGCGCAGAAAGCCAAAACCAATGCATGTGTTGTACTACTTGTCCACGTCAGAAGTTACCAAACGTGCTCATATATCACAGAAATTATTTTGATACATCAATATCACAGAAAATTACACTTCAATTCCACACAATACGACAATAAGCATTTAATTTCATGGCTACAAAAGACAACAATATTGAAACGATCACCAGAAATAAAGTGATTTCCTTAAAACTATTTATTAAAAAACCAATAATAAAAATTTTAAACTTTCCAATCATTTTTTATCATAAGAAAAGTTTGACTTCCGTTTTTTATCTCAAGGTATCCCTACCTACACACGTATCAAGTCACAAGTGAGACTAATAACTCGTTGATCTGAAGTGGAATATAGGGGCATATAGTTGATATGTAGTGAGTTTACTTCATTCACTAGAGTTATGTATTAAGCCTCAATCACTTGCTTAAGGGAGAAGTACTTATCACCAACAGCAACCACCAAGTTAAAGTTTCACTCCTTTCATTAATACATTCAAAGGGTTAAAGATCATATTTGCCCTGAAAGTTTTAACTAAGGATCAAATTTGCCCCTAAAGTTTTTTTGGGATCACATTTGCCCCTGAAGTATACAAAATGGATCAATTTTGCCCCTGCAACCCACATGGATGTGGTGGTCGTCCATGTAGGTTGCAGAGGCAAAATTGATCTATTTTGTATACTTCAGTGGCAAATGTGACCCAAAAAAACTTAAGGGGCAGATTTGATCCTTAGCTAAAATTTACAGGGCAAATATGATCTTTAACCCTACATTCAAATAGTTGTTTCCATAAAAAAGTCCAAGAACCCGCAACTATTATTTGGCGCAACTGGCCATGCTAACCACTTATTAAGGGCTTGTTTGGTTGGTAGGGAAAATGTTAAAGAATTAGAAAGTTTAAGTTTTTGTGTAATTTATATATATCCTGGGGCCCACAAGTTTTCTCTCTCCATCTCACACTTTTTCTGGGCCCCACACACTTTATTTTTCATCATTACTTAATTTATTCCTACTTTCCATCTTTACCCCTTTCACTTTCCAATTCTTCACTTTCCTTCCCACAACCAAACATACCCTAAATACTATACTTATTGATTACTATATTTTTTTGCCAAAATACTCTACTTATTGATATTGTTACAGTAACAACTAACAAGAATTCATCTCCATTACGCTCAACCTAACAAAAAACAATCTTCCTCACACAATTAAAGGTTGAAAACGTAACAACTCATGTCTAATTAATACTCTTCTGATATATTTATAGGTACAGAGAAACTCGTTTTTGGCCTAGTGTTTATTAAATATATGTAAAATATCAAATTTGTTAGATTTTAGTGGTAAGTTAGTGATTTAAAAAGTTTTCCTTGTTCATTATGAAACATATATGAAATATGAAACATATATGAAATACACTACAAAGAGGGAGTACTCTCATATAGGATATGTAGCTATTCTATGTACTCCCGTGTAAAATTTAGTCAACTCTTTTTCTTTAGAAATTCAGGTTGGAAATGTGTTACTTAATTGTTGTTTTTGAACTATATAATATATAAGTAGATTATAATAATACTTTATTATAAAAAAAGTATATAACAAAAAGGCATTTCATAATAATCAGATTATAATAATACTTTAATTCATAAGTGAAATGGACTAATTCTGAAAAGAAAATATAGATAAATCAAGTTGCGAATAAATTAATTAATTTTTTTAATATTTCATAAAAAAAACCAACGATATCTCACTATATAATGGCTTCTGCATAAATATTGCATCACGGCATACGTATCCTTCTGAGTTCTGACTCAATTCAACAGCTTGCTGGCCAAGACACATGACACGTGAAGTTTCCAAAACTTGTGGGGCCCACACATTCCTCCCCCTATATTACGGGAATAACAATTCCTCCTCTTACACCATTCACATCTTTTCTTCCCTCATTCAAAAAAAAAAAAAAAAAACCAAAACTCCAAAAACCCTCACTCCATCCATGTGTCCCTCCGGCCGCCCCCTCCCCCCGTCAGCCGCCGCCTCCTCCTCCTCCGCCGCCGACGCCGCCTTCCGCCCAGCCTTCGACGTCCTCGACACCGACCACGACGGCAAGATCAGCCGCGACGACCTCCGAAAATTCTACACCACCACCGCCGCAACCGCCTCCTCCGCCGCAGCCGACGTGGACGACGACCTGATCGGGACAATGATGACGGTGGCGGACACGGACAAAGACGGATTCGTGGAGTACGATGAGTTCGAGAGAGTGGTTTTGGGAAAGAAGAATGATAATAATAATAAAAATGGATCTGTGAACTCAACGACGACGTCGTTTTTGACGGATATGTATAAAATGATGGATACGGATGGAGATGGAATGCTTAGTCATAGAGATCTGAAGAATTTTATGCAAATGGCTGGCCTTCATGTTACCGACGATGATATTGATGCTATGATTTTGTTGGCTGGTGGTCATCGAAACGGCGGCGTTTCGTTTGAAGGCTTGCATGGGATTTTGATGATGAATAGTAGTTGAAGAAGGTTTTTTCTTTTTCTTTTTTTTTTTTTGGGATGTTCCAATAAATAATTAAGTAATTATTACTATTGTGGTCACCAATGAAGAAGGCAACTTGGCTTTTTTGTTTGTACTCTTTTCGTTACTTTCTTTGTTTTGTTTTTTCTTTTTTAGTTAAACATCATATGTAGTAGTAACAGACTAATCTATGTTAATCTATGTTCCAGGAGTATCTTAATGAGCACGTGATTTCGTCTTTATGAGAGATATAACTCACTTACTAGTTCAATCAACAACCAATTTATTTTTGTTTCCCTTTTGACAAGCCTCTGTTAGCTAGGAATTCTCATTATTACAAGAAATGAGAGCATTTCTCATTTCCCTTTTGGCGGGTTGGGTTATGATGATTTTTTATTACAAGAAATGAGCTCCACTTAATCTCATTAAATAAATTTTTTTTTTTTTGCAAATCTAATATACATAGATAAATAAGAGATAAATAAGGACACCATGTCAAGTCTTGGTTTAGGTTTAATATTATTCTCATCATCATGTGCAAGGTTGTTGTTTAGTTGTATTAAATTTTATACAGGAAAAGTTCGAGATAAATCACCAACTGATAAATTAATTGAAAAATGGAGCTAAGATGTATTTAAGTATGAGTGTTAGGTCCTATTGCCTAACGAATCTCTTTATTTGTTCTTTTAATATACAATCTAAATATATGCGTATAATTGCTGTTCTAATAAGCATTAATATTGACTTGTAGTATAGTTTTGGTTAAGTACTGTTAAATAATCATATATCTAACGTGTTTTTCGAAGTTGAGAAGATCAGAAGAACAACTGGGGGACAAAATACACCGACTTCAGAGGCATAAAGCATATTCCAAATGAGTGAATGATGTAGAAGGATGCCAATTTGTTCTGATAACTCGTGGTGGTGTCAAATTCTCCACCCATATATTTATAACCACAAAAATGTTTAAATATACAGTACAATCTATTTTTCAAGGTCGCCCCTGTCATACGTTTATTACTAAGTTATGAATCAAGTAACTATGGAAATTAAATTACAAAGGACCTTTAACCAGTTTAGTGTCCTTTAATTAAACACACACATGGGACAACTGAGGAAGAGCAATTATTTGGAGGATACTCCTACTCGATTCATGACAAAAAGTTTAATCATCTTTTTATTAGGTATTTCCATGGGAAGGATAAATGCATTTCTTAACCGTGTCAAGTGGTAACATATCAATATATAAAAAACAGTAAATTAGCAATAGATTTGCGACGGATTTCCGTCGCTAATAATTTGCAAATTGCTAAAAGGAAAAACCAATCCGTCATATTTCTAACAATTAATTAATTAACACATATATTAATTTAGTTTATCTCTATAAACTAACGATCTAGATTTTATATTAACACAACAGAATGTATATCTTATGCCCATGTCGACATTAACAGGGAAAAGTACCCATGGGATGCTAGTAAAATAGATTATATATATACATAAATGGATCGGAGAACCAAAATATTTACATTTACAAGAAAGAACTCGTATTTTTACAAGTCAAATTGGCATTATTTATTTAAATCAAATTTCACCATGCATTTATGTTTATAAATTAAACTTCTATATTTTTTATCCCATGTAAATCACAACATATTGTAAAGGTTTGAACTTAGCTTTTCGAAAACTGTAGGTATATTATTATTTTTACCCTTGGACGCATGAGTAATATTTTCATATACTAATGTTTTATATTCAACTAACATATTAATAAAAGAAGCTGAAATCCAATAGTAATTTTTTTTCGAAACTATAAATACATTTGAATCTAGTAGAACAAATTTTACTTTTGAAAGAAAGACGTGTATAATTTATAACAATTTAACGTCGTTATCATAAAATATATTGAATAAAATGAAATTTGATTGTTACCTAATGAAGAATATGGTCCATAGCTGCATTTTCCTATTCTCCTAAATTCATTACATAAAAGCTAATAACTTATGTACTGATGGTTCATTTAAGAATTATGCATGTCAGGTTTGTCATGATCAGCAATATAAATTAATTTAGAAAAATGAAACTGGTAGATTATTTTAGACTACTATGGTCACACTCACATACAGTAATTCATATAGTTCAAGCCATGTGAAAATATAATAGAGATAGATGGGGAGGGGGGATCATGGTAGGAGTTGACTTGCTTGCCATTGACACATACATTGATATTAACTGAAACGATTAATATTTAGTAAGCGCTTAATTAGCTTGAACCATGCATGCGGGCAGCTGAATCATGTTGAAGCTCCCTTACAGATAACTTATATGAAGCATAATACATAGAAACACATACATGTGCTTCAACTTTATTTATTCGTCAATATGTCTGTCTGACTTGGTCAAATTGAAATGTTATCACGTCTAATATTTGAGGATAGCTCTCTCTCAAAGGTGCGTGACACTGATATTTCCACTTTATTTAGTACATGCATGATCAGGTGCATGCAACACGCCATATTTATATATAAGGTAGAGCTGTACCCGCTAGGTTGAACTCGATCTTCTAAGCATGAGGTAATTTCCGAGGATCAGTGAAATAGTGATGATTGGTGAGATGAAAGCTATTATTTCCAGAATTATTATCGGTGTTGTTGTTGTTAGCATCGCTTCCTCCATTTTCTGAATCCTTCAACAACCTTCTCATTTTGCTTTCAACAACCTTCTCTTCGGCTTTGCCACCTGCAGTTAATTAACAAACAATTATACACTATAAAATATGCATGATAAGACATTAATCAAACGATTGCTTCAATGAACCGCCTATACATTGATATAACAATATTCAATCAGATTAAACATATTTCTTGTGATCTCCACCATTATATCTTAAATAACCTGTAGAGTTAAATACTACTCCCTCAGGTCCTAAATATAGGACCTAGATGACTTTTTTGAAAAATCCTAAAAAAGACAAAAAATAAGTTAATTATAAATTGATTTACCTAATTTTTTCTCTTAGACTAGTTTATTTTACCTATAAGCTAATGGATAATCTAAAAAGATATCAAATATATCATGATTTAATAACCTATTTCGCAAACTTAATCTTTCCAAAAAAAAGTTATCTAGGTCTTATATTTAGGACCGAGGGTAGTAGTATTGATGTTACATGGAAGTTATTAAGCAGCAGATTATGCCAGAAACTGATTCCATTTCTTCTTCTTCCAAGTTGAACTCGCTCATATTCAATCATCATAGGAATGACCATCCGAATTTGAACTCGATTTTTTTATTTCTTAAATCCTAACTTGAACTTTCATAAAAAAAACATAACGGAGTGATCAAAATTACGGATAAAAAAATCAACTCAATTTGATCTTTAATTTGATGTTAACATTGGATTGAGTATTTATAATGAAAATTAAAAGAGATAATTCCAAAAAAATACTACTCACTCTTTCCTAAATAATAAAGACATCATGTAAATTTAGGGTAAAACGAAAACTTAGAAAATATCTTATATTTAGAAATATATCCACTCAACTAAATTGATCTTTATATTTAGGAACAAATGGAGTATACTTGAATTTCAAATTCAAGATAGGTAAATTTGAGATGTGAATGTGGTTACTTATTTATTTAGTCAAGATTGTTCCTTGAATGGTCAAAATCTGTTATTTAAAATTTAGACTTTTAAGTGGTTTTTTTAAGGGCTGGCTTAATTCAACGGTAAGCTCGCTTGCCGTGTGGGTATGAGATTA
Source organism: Mimosa pudica (assembly GCA_029929735.1). NCBI lineage: Eukaryota > Viridiplantae > Streptophyta > Magnoliopsida > Fabales > Fabaceae > Mimosa > Mimosa pudica. The sequence goes on along the minus strand of JAKELP010000016.1, from coordinate 5,974,479 downwards.
TGAGTTTGAATCAGCCATTTTGCAGAAAACAAATGTTAGACTGCCTAGTATATTCCCTTCCCCAACACTTTCACCAAGTGAGGACTAGAACTAGGTTGACCCTTTAAGTGGGGTTTTTTACAATTTTTTATCAAATTTTCTTAATACAAATACACGCATATGTACTAATAAAAAAAACAACCTTAAATTGAACCAACAAAGTCTCTTGAGCATAAAAATCTTCTGAAAAGCATACAATTCAAAATAGGTCTGGTTTAATGTCGTAAACCATCGATAGATCAAAACTACACATGAAACCCAACATTTAATTTAATTAACATATTGCTCTCCGATTGTGAGTGAGACTTCCCATTTAAAACAAAAATTGCCTGTATAAAAAAACACAAAATTCTCAGCTTTTTAATGAAAGTGAAATTTTATGACACAATTTTTATATAATTAATTACCTGGGTTGGCCTTTCGACCAAAAGCTGTTTGGTTGAGAATCTGGCCTTTCGGCTCTTTGTCAACCTGCAGTATTGCATCATCAGCTTCAGCTTGAAGTGCCATCATCAACATGAGTTTCAAAACCAAGATTGTCACCACCACCATCAATGAAGATAAGCTCCTCATCTGCTCAAATTAGTCTATTTCCGCAACAGCCTGCAAGAATAAATCGAAAGTATGCAAGAAAGTTTGTTATATCTTAAAGATCCTTACTAGCACACACACTAACCCAAATGCAAACTTATTACGAGTAAGGGAGAGAGAAATATAAGGTTAGATATGGGACTAGTACTAATTAATTACCACGGATTAATGTTGGGAAAATATGAGGAAATGAATGCCAAGGGTTTCACAATTTATAGAGTTGAATTACTATGCATGTGTGTCGTTCAAAAAAAAAAATACTATGCATGTGTGGAGAACTGTATGAGTGTTACGTTCAGCAGATCTGTTAAGACGACTCGAGAGCAATCCCAAAGCAAATAGGGCATGAGAAGTTGAGAACATACACTCACACATATTCCCTCACATCCTAGGCACAAGATGATTTTAATTAGTTTAAGGAGATTATTATTGAAGATATTGAGTAAACTACTTTCTTTTGCAAAAGATGTTAAATAAAATATTCAATCACAGCAAATTTAACATATCATTTAAGTAATAAAAAAACAATTTACATATCATTGGATTGTATATTGATATATAACTAAGTTAAGCAATTAATTTGAAGAAAAATGATAAATATAAATTAAGGTACTTTTTTGTTTTTTTAATATTGTCAAATTAATTTCAGTTCAAATAAATATTCTAAAATTATTGGTTTACTTTATAGTCAATGTTATATTATAAGAAGTAGAAGGAGTACGTATGTCTATATATATATATATATATATATATATATATATATATATATATATATATATATATATATATATTCTTCTTAGTGGGTTTTCCACTATCTATACTAATTATTCTCAGTTACATGGCTAAGCCACAATAGATGGCCATCTAAGTTATGATCATGATCCATAATCGTCATATGGGAATTTCAAAGTTTATATATTCAATTATGGAATCATTAAGGGCCTCGATCGATGGGTTTTCATTTGATATTGCCCGTTCAAGGCGCAGAATATTTGCTATTTAGCAAATTAAGTCACTGTGTCTAGTTGACCAGGGAATGAATGATGGGCGAAAAACCTTATTTAATTATGAGACTTGGATGGATAATCATATACACACATACCATACGTATAGTTGTTGAAAGTTACGCCTATAAATCCAATTAAGGACTTGTAGAATATGTGGGGCTACTATATATACGATATCACGCCAAGCATTATATTATACTCCCCCGGTTCTAAATATAAGACTTAATTGATTTTTTTAAAAAATCCTAAAAAACAGCAAATTAAGTTAATTATAAATTGATAGATTTACCTAATTTTTTCCTTTAAACTAGTTTATTTTACTTATAAACTAATGGATAATCTAAAAATATATCAAATATGTCATGATTTAATAGACTATTTTGCAACCTTAACTTCTCCGAAAAAAAGTTATCTAGGTCCTATATTTAGGACCGGATGTAGTATTATATTATATTATTATTATTATTATTATTATTATTATTATTATTATTATTATTATTATTATTATTATTATTATTATTCCGGCTAGTGGCATACATTTTGTTCTTGGATCCACACCATAATAGAGGGAGATTGGTAGGTTTATTATAGAACTGCAAGCCCATAAATAATATCAGGCCTAAAAAGGAACATCCAATCGACCCAACGTTAACAGGGAGGTAGGAGCCTAGCGCAAAGTACACTTACTACAAAGACGAGAGATGCCGTGACGACCACTCTTTCATAACAACAGCTAATTCCTCCATATAATGACACATTAGTTCCAATGACTATATGACAAACGACACACAAGTGATTACGTTCCAACATTAACGGACCCAGTCAAGTTCGTGATAGAATAAGAAAGGGGATGACAACTCAAACACACCATACTCTCATACTCAGAAATATTATGTACTTGAACATTTTTTGTATCTTTCTTTTTCTGTGATTGTATCTTGATGTAGTTAACTTCTTGTAACTATTGCAGGTGACCAATAAACTTCATCTTTCATATTTTAGTTTTGCTATCCATTTTCTAGCATCAACACAAGAATATAATGTGGTACTAGGGTTAGTCTTATTTTATTTGAAATAAGTAGCTTATTTCATATGATGTGGACCCACAAATTCTCACTAATTTTACACATTCAATCACAAGTAATCTAAACATATACAATTTACCTTATGGAAAATAAGTCACTTATAAATCACTTTTTTCACTTATAAATTCTCACTAATACACAATTTGACTTATTCTTAAATTGTTTTAAAAATAAATAACTTTTTCTTGAGTCCAGCCAAACACAAACGAAGTACTACCTCCGGTCCTAAATATAGGACCTAATTGATTTTTTTTTGGAGAGATTAAGGTTGCGAATTAGGTTATTAAATAATGACATATTTGATAGATTTTTAGATGATATACATTAGTTTATATGTAAAATAAACTAGTTTAAGGGAAAAAATTAGGTAAATCAATTTATAATTAACCTATTTTACTTTTTTAAGGATTTTCCAGAAAAAATCAATTAGGTCTTATATTTAGGACCGGAGGGAGTAGCTTTTTTTTTTATACATACAAACAAACGAAGTACAGTAGCTTTTAATTTGGCAAAAACGGTTTGTCTTTCGTTCCCGACCCGACCCGACCCGACTTCACAGGGCTATAAATCAGAATATTTTCCTTTCAAATTCCAAGATATTTCCCGCCAATGAAAGAGAACGCAAAGCTTCCTCTTGGTTCCTCAGAGAATCATGCCTATCGCAGATCAAAAGACTCATCCAACAAGTTCAACAAGGCATAGCACAATTTCTTAACCCTAACTTTTTACTTTCAACTTCAATTTCAATATCTGCATTTTTTTTCACATTGATTTCTTTTCCTCCGTTAGATCACAAAGAAGAGCTTAAATGCCGCTTTCATGTCCGTTTCTCACGATGCACCTCAAGCATCCAATAATTCCGAGATTTCTTCACCGATCTCTGAAATCTCTCACGTCGACGGCGATGCAGACATCACAGAGGTGATATCGTTTATGTATATATACAAATGAATGATTCAGTCGTGTCTTTCGGTTCAACATTTCAATAGTGTTGTTTTGCTTATATAATAGGCAACCTGTACTGTTTAATTTCAGAAAGTAAATTGCTAGAAATGTGAAATGCACTTGAAATCTCAATTTGTATTGTCGAATCGATTAAATTACTTTACTCAAGTTTGTTGAATGCTTATATCCGTCTCAGACCTCGATTGAACAAGATTCCTCCGTTAATTCGCTTCTATCTGAAATGTCACCTTCTGAGAAGAAAACCGATGGTGAAGAAAAAGGTTTGGTGAGCTGTTTAAGTGCCTCTGAGTCGGATATTCCTAAGATTGCTTCTGTGGAGGCAGAGATTGCGGAGAAATTTCTCAGGAGAGCTCAATCCGAAGTGTTCAATTCACTCAGTGCTTCGCCTCGAAATAGGAAGCTCATGAATGAGATAATTGATTTTGTCTTAGAAGAAATACATGCTGTACCTGAGGAGAGAGATCGCATTGCTGAAGCCGTTTCTGCAAAAAACCGAATTATGTTTGTACTTCTCGTGTTATGGATCATAGGAGTAGCGGCCGTCATTTTCCTTACTTCAGATAGTCAATGCTGTATCGGTGGACCATTGCCTACTTAATTCAGATATATATAGAGGTAAGATCTTCTTTCACCACTTAAATATATATGAAGTCTTTTATTGGATGGTTTAAAATTCTCGTGTTATAATTGAGATACATGCTGCTGTATTTTAAAGGCCATTTGCATCACATGCTTATAGTTGTTGTTTTGAGGGAAAAAGTTGTTGTGTATGGTTTGTGCTGTATTATGACAGATAACAGTGTAAAATCATACTCTCAGATGAGACTTCAATTATTAAATTGTAGTCACTACTCACTACATAGCTAGTTGCTTTCATCTGGCGTCTTTAAAATGAAATAAAACTGTTGATTCTAGTGGTGTCTCTTATCATGAACATTGACTTGACGTGGTCCTTAGTCTAGTGGTTTAGCTTTGTTTCGTGTAACATGTGTGTTGTCCCTGCTGATTGACATGATGCTCGTCTAAAATAGACATGAAGTAAAAACATGTCACAAATAAAGTTATGCTAGATTGCTATTGCGTACTTTGCTAGTTTGAGATATAGTTGGAGAACAATCTCAATGGTTTCGGTGTCTAGTAGTCCCATATCCAGTAGGCTTGTCTCAATAGATGTTTCATTGCTGAATACTCCTTTACTAGAAATCATTTATTCAACTCTCTTCAACCTAAATGCTCACTATTCAAAAGAGATTTACGTAATTACCTTTTATCTATATTAATTTTAGAGCTATACCAGACAAGTAAATATGTACATACCTCTGGCCATGGAAAAATTGTAAAAGAAAACTTTGAAGTGGAAGAAATATATTCCAAATTCCATTTAATGCACAGGTTAAGGGATGGATAGATTCTGTAATTAGTTTGATGAAAAGAAGAATAAGAAATGATTAGCTTTCAGTGATGAATTAATATTCGTCGGTTAGATTTCCTCCTCTAGGAGCAATGAATAAGAGATTAGGCCCAGTAACGATATGTACATACAAGATTGGGCCTGGCTATGGTCTATGATTAGTCATTCGCATTCTATAAGGTGGTAATGATTAGTATTTTGCATAGGCAAACTGCAATAATTCAAAAACTTAAGAAATTTTTTTTGAGTTGTTTTTAAGGAAGTTTGTCAGATTATATTAGTAATAAAAAAATTTATATTATTAAACATTAATATCATATACCACAATTTTATTTTATTTGCTTATTATTTATTTACTATATTTTTTTTTGATCAAAAATTATTTATTTACTATATGATACTCCTATATTGTAAAAAAAAACACGCCAGTTAGGAACGTAGCGGTCTTCGATATTGATCCATGAAAGTATTACTATTCTTTTTTTTATCTGAAAGTATTGCTACTATTCATTCACAGATGAATATAACTGTACCTGATTGAAGTAGTTCACATTCCCCGCGTTTTTCTTGATGGCTTATTTCTCGAGTCTTGCGCCCCATATGGGATGAGGCGCTTACCTGTAGTACCTGTACACTATTACTAATTAATTATTGATTATTGATAGGCTTTATTATTATTTGTAATCTACAATATAAAGTATGATAATGAATCTTACTAAAATGGTTGAACCAATTAAAATTGATGACTACAAGTTCACCTCTAGAAAACTCTGAGGAGCTTTTTTATGGACTAACGGAGACTAGAACAATAAATCTTGATGAAAGCAGCCCATCTTTTAGGTCGCTTTCTCGACACCTCATTACCTGATCAATAATGCGACTCTGCCAGCTTGGTCCATGCTGCTTGATGTTTATTCTAGTTTTCTCGGATGAATTTAGAAAAATAATATGTCTACTCAATCTTTTTTTATTTGAAAATCTGCTCTGGTCAATGATTGATTTGGTTGCTGCCGGTTTAGCAATCCCTGAATAACTTGGTACCCTTGATACCGAACAAGAGACTGTCCCTTGAACGGCGGTTTCAATGAAATAATCAAAATATGAGGCGATATAATTAAAGTTTTCAACAAATTAATGTACCAAATAAATCTCTCTTTCAATTTTATGCCCTTCGTTGTAATTTTGACATGTGGCTCTGTTGCGAATTGAACTAAACAAACTGCCATCCCATTTATAATTCTACTGACAAGAGGGCTTCTCATCCAAGCCACTCTGAAAAGGTGTTAAGTCTAAACCCGAATCACAGAAATTATCTGCCCAAATTTAAAGTGGAGCAATTCTATTGACTAGTTACCGTTTGCTTTCTGAACAGTGTTCTCTTGCTATTGGTATACTTTTGTACATTTGACTTTGCCTAAATTTTATTTCACCTGTTTGGCTTAGGCTCACTTGTTTACTTTTAATTGCATATGATATGAAATGGAACTTATCAGAAGAACGAGCTGTTTTCTGATTTAATCGATGGTGCATGCATGCATCTACAAGAATTTAAGTTCGAACTTTTTGCAATTAAACTGTTAGAATCTTAGGACTAATGATTTCCCATTGCTTTATATCGGTACGTTTTAACCATTAACTATCGCATAGCATCTATCAGTGGTCTTGGTCATCAATAATAGCTTTCATTTTTGCTATGATACACATGTACGTCCTAATCCTAAGAAGCTATGATATGTATCATCATTATTTACAAGATTCGGATCCATCTGAATGGACTCGGACCTGTCTTGATATCTTCTTGTCTTATTCCCCACTGGTTTGCACCATGTGCCATACTTTTCTATTTTTCTCTTTTGATGATTTCTTTATTATATGTTCCTCTCTTCTTTTAGATGTTCATTATCTTATTGTGTCTAATGCAACGGAAGCAACCTCTCTGGCACATCATTGTCTCTTATAGTGATTTAATTTAGTTTCCGGAAAGTATTTTAAGTGAGGTTTTGCTCTGTAAAATTTCCCTGTTCACGCATTTGTTGTGATTTTGAGAGTAATGCATTAGGCTTATGGCTATCATTAATCTGTTCATAAACTGAGCTAACATGAAGATATTGGCTTTTGGATGTTGTCTTTACGGATTATTCCGCTTGCACGGATATTTCTAGGATAAAACAGACTCTTCCCGAGTTTGACTCAATGATACCATAACTGCCATCAGGAAGATGAAAGTTGATTATATTAAATTAGAGAATAACTTTGTTGTGTTGAAGACAAAACCGTTGGTGCTTAAAATTGTTTTAAACAGAGATGACATGGTATAAAATTGATACGAATTATATCCAGTAGCCAAAATTAATTAGTGCGCCAACGGATGTGTATAAGTTGATATTCCGACGAAAATGTAATTGAAGTTAAATCCCCTTACCCATATATAGTTGATAAGTATACAACTATTAGGTACTACCTCCGGTCCTAAATATAGGACCTAGATAACTTTTTTTTTTTTTGAGATGTTAAGGTTGCAAAATAGTCTATTAAATGATGACATATTTGATATATTTTTAGATTATTCATTAGTTTATAAGTAAAATAAACTAGTTTAAGGGAAAAAATGAGGTAAATCAATTTATAATTAACTTATTTTGCTTTTTTTTAGGATTTTTTAAAAAAGTCAATTAGGTCTTATATTTAGAACCGGAAGCAGTATCATTTATTCATCAATAAATTCTTTTTGAAAGTATCGTTTATTAACGAGATATCCTATATATAGTAAAAAAACGTGATATCCTACGCCTTTAGTATTTTTTGGCCAAAAAAAATACACCTTTAGTATTTATTGAGCCTTCAGCATTGAGCTTCATCCTTTGAACTTGGACACAAATCAAATACCCCGTCCTTTACCAAATAGTAACAATAACAAATCAAAGCCTTATCTTTTACTGAATAGCATGAATTTAAATTGTTAGTTACGTCAGATATTTGCTCATTATACATGTTGGTTTCTTTGTTGATGCAATAATATATGTTGGTTTCTGAAAACACCCATTTGATCATTTGCATTAGATGCTATAACTTGATGACAAAATCCTTGGTATGTGCAATCAATTTGGAGAGTTTTAGAAAAAAAAATCATAAATGTATAGGACAAAGTAAACTGAGGTCTTAACTTTCGGATTACGTATACTTTTCTCTACTATATCTTTGATATTTACGATAGGAGGAAGCTCAAATAACAGATAAAGGACTAACCATTACCAGTGTAATAGGGTCATGGTTATCACTTGTTAGTAATGAAATAATTGAGGTTCAATTAATTAAAATATTGAAAAACAAAACCTAATGGACAAGGAACTGGGGAGCAGTTTCAGGAAATGCGGAGCTTCAACTGTCCCCACCTCAACAAAGGAAGAAAAATTCCAAAACTCAATAAAATACAAAAGAGGGTGTGGGGATAGTAAAGTGCCAGGGAAATAGCCTTCACAAGCACATGCATCCCCTTTTGTTTTATCTTTTCTTTCGAGGATCATCACCTCCCACAATCATTGCACGGAATGAAAAGAAATAATTGTGGGACCCGCTATCATTCAATCAAGTAGTGGGAGCCAACAGCGTAGCTCCATCCAATGGGGGTTCCAAAATCCAATATTGCTCATCCCCTTGTGCAAAGAAGTCGGAACTGTGTCAGAATTTGTTAAACTTTGTCTGTAAAGGCATCTGCTTTCCTTATAGGAATGGTGTTTATTCATATTTTAATTTAGGTGCGAGCTTCATAGATGATATACTCTAGCAATTTGATTCAATATCATTGCCGGTCATTTATGTGTTCTGTTTTGTAAAGGTTGTGTGTGCTGCCAGAATAATTCTTATGTGTTCTATCATTTGTTTGGTAACTTGTTTATATGTTTGTGCTGGAATAAATGTTCCTATGATTATGGATCTGTCTAAGTTCATTGAAAGTTCCATTTATCCTGGTTGATTTTCCTCATTGTCATACTGTAATTAGTACACTACACTGAATACAGTGCATGGATTAATTTGAGACAGAAAAATTACAATGCAATTAATCTTGAATTGAGGGGCATTGCTTGAGCTAATTAAAACTGGTTATATATATTTATGAATTACTGCTAACTAATCATTGAGGAGATACTCTTTCGAGTATTCAAATATAAATTATGCATTATTTTAGTCCTTAAAAATGGGTCCTTTAAATTTTCCTTATCAATGTAAAAAGTGCGTGGTCTCGATAGACGCATTACATTACTGGGAAATATAATCATATATATAGAAAAATTAGGACATAGAAAAAAATTAATTGTAGTGATTGCTGCTGTGAAAGCAACCGTTAGCGAAACGTTATTCATATTAGGTTGTTGATGAATTTATAGTGATATTGACGAGTGCTTTTATTATTGAAAATGACTTGATAAATCTATCTATACGATGCCATCATCACCTGGAGCACATGTGATTTCGGTATGGATGACTGATCGTTGTAAAAAAATTGGAATTCATGTTTGCATATTGAGTTGTATTGTGACGTGTGACTTTCATTCATTTTGCTGTGTAAGAAGTCATTGGGATGCAATTTACTCCATCTTAAACAGGAAATAGTTAGGTTGACTAATTTAGGAGAATTAAGAAAACTAAATAAACTTTCAATTATAGTATATGTTACATGATGATGATGTATTTAAAAATTATAATTAGTTTATAAGTCCACCAAATATGTTTGGAGAAAAATGATAAATGAAGAAAGACCTTATATTTTAGATTTAATCATTATCAGATCCTCCCTCTAGTCCTAAATATAAAACTAATGTGGGGAGATAGTTTTAATCATAAATATAAGACATATTTTTAATTTGTGTATAGTTTTTCCAAAATTACCCTTATCAGTGTCCTCTTAAATCTTAATAGTAATCAAGTAAGAGAAAGGAGGGTGAACTAAGTTATATGATTTGGGTGTTTTGGGAAAAACATATCCAATCAACTGATTTAAGAAACATCTTTAAACTATTAGGTAAAGATGCCTTATATTTTTATTTAGGACCGGAGGGAGTAGCTCTTATATATAGGAAATTATATAATAGTTTGCTTGTGTTTTTCTGAATTAATCAATTGTTCCTTTGACCAAATAAATATATTTATATGTGTCTCTCTGTGTAAACTAATAATTACTATGTCCAAATAGCCATAGGCATAATTCTACGGATATGATATTAATTGCAGGTCCATTTATATGAATTATATGAATTGATTGATGACTGGTGTTACATAAACAGAATTCAATGCTACCTGCGTCTGCAGATGTATGTGAATTGAAGGATATACGGCTGTTTCTATAATTGATGGTATGGGAGGAAGTGTGGGTAGTAGGAACTGAATCAAAGAAGTGGAGCTTTCTTGCGGTACCTTCTCTAGTGCTGCTGTCTGCAAGAATTATGGGTAAGGTCCCCCTCTACCTGTTCTATTAATTACTAGTACTAAAGGAAGAGAAAAAAATACTGATGTTAGATATTTTCCAAGTATGTTCATCGTTAACTCAATTTAAACTTTAACTGGTTGAGAGAATTGTCTAGTAAATGATTGACAAAGATTGGTGAATACTTCTCCCCTCCCTAAATTATGTCCCCGTAATAAAGGCATACATAAGGGGTGGGGGAGTATAATCTATATACCATGTAAGATTTCTTTTTCCTCGCTTTGCTTTCCATTTAATGTCACTATATCTCACCTTTACTTCCTGACCGCCATCTAACAAATATGTTTTATGAATAAGTAATAATAATAATTATATTTTGAAATTTGGTGCACAATATATATTTAGGGGCAAAATGAAAATGAAAATTTAGGACAAGCAATGAGAAGGGGAGGAGGTAGTTTGGGGGGAGAATTACAACGAAATCCTAAGGAAGATACCTAGATCCATAAAAGTCACTAAGTTACATTCAAATCTTTTTTTTTTGCCAGAAAGTTACATTCAAATCTTAAGGAACCTTGGGTGACTATTAATTTGAAAGTGTCATTATGAGATGTCAATGCAGTTCATTGAGTTGTCAATAACAATTAAGTTTTCAAAGAGTCCTAAATAACAATTCATTGAGCTAAGTCACTAACATCGAGATATCTCAGCACATGTGATTCAGTATCACCAAAGTCTTTAAGGATTTCAATATCTAATGACTCTTTTGAATCTAGTTGTGATTCTAGTTGTAATTCTCCCTTTGCAACCACACTGCCAACTTCAAAAATAAATCTGAAAATGCTTACACAAAAATACTATATTTGTCCATAAAATTGGATGACATTCACAAGTTCAATAAACAATTCAATTGACTTAATATATTCTTGATCTCAAAGTCATGAGCCATGCTTTATTAAATAAATCAAACTACGTACGTGGATATTCTTGTAATTGGAAGGAGTTCGAGGGCTTTAGAGCTTTAAATGCTATTGTAGTTTTTCTTTCATAATTTTTTGAATAAGGGATTTATTCTTGCTCTTATCCTCCCTAATTTCTTGTCATACATGTTATTGTCAAAGTATTCACAGCAAATTGTTTTTCTGTTTTACATTCTTAATTAGCTTTCAACTAAGTCAGCCAACTGTGTGTGAAGTCATACAGAAAATTATAGTAGTAAACTTTTTACGTTGGTCAAATCATTTATAATTTATAAGTGATGTGTCTTGTATATTTATTGTACATGTCGGCTCTGTTTCCCCCTAAATTGTTAGTTTTGTTTTATTTTTCAATGATTTATCTGCTATTGCATCTTTATTCTACCTTGTTGGGGGTATCTCTTTTTTGTTTGAAAGTTGTGTGCATTTTCAATAAGTTAGCCAGAAGTGACAGGTTTTAAATTTGATTAGTAGCTGTAATATCACTCATTTTGTATTAATTAAGTACTGATTAATTTCAAGAACAAAGATATGTTATGGATAAGACTTTAAGCTAATGCCAAGGGAGATATTTAGTAGTAGTTCTTGCTGAAGAGTTTCGAATAGAAAGTCAAATTTGGGCGCTCGAAAATGGTAACTAAAGGGAACCTGTCTAATGATCCCCACACAAAATCATTTACTATTTCAAGTGTTTCACTACTAACTTGACCTTTTCAACACAAAGACTTGGACCTGGATATCAAATCTCGTATAAATGCTATTCTATTGACGAGTGAAAGATTAAGTAGGGTCGGCTTGAGGCATTCATATCATAAAAACTCTGTTGACATGTGAAAGATATAATTGATTTATAAATCACTGAAATAAAAACAAATTTTATAAACATGTCTAGATTTTGAAATTTAAAATAATGTGGTTAAAGTTATTAAATGAGAAACAAGGATCGCTTTGTTTCTGATATAAATATTGCATATGAATGATGCCCATAACTTCAATTTCTCTAATTAGATTTTCCTTGGGATTGTTTTCATTAGGAGTGTTTTCTCTATTAATGTCTATAACTTGAAACCTCCCAGTGAAAGATATGTGAGTAGTTTCTAGCAGTAAATACTAAATATCATAAAGCTCATCACTACTTTTAACTAGAAGCTTTAGCTTTTGATGGTTTGGGGCTTATAAATTGGGGTCTTTCACGAGATACTTGTACTCTAAAATCAGAAGCAAAAGTTAAAGCTCTCTTATAACTCAATATCCAGTTCATTCTTATTCAATCTAATTAACAGTTTCTGGTTTTGTATCTGCCTAGATTTAGGATGGACTTGCTAGTTTGGTGGAATTCATTAGTGTTTGCATATAACTTTATAACCTTATGGCATGTAAGGTCTCTTGTGAGGGAGAAGATGTGAGTCAATGACACCTATCAACGTGCCTGCCTCGTTAATTTTTCTAAAAAACATTAGCCACCCTGAGGCTATTTCATAAATTTACATGAAACAGAGCCTCTACTATCTATAAGCACTATAATTATGTTTAATATCCATGGCGCGCGCGGGCACAAACACAATTTCTAATAAGGAATAGAATACAATACAGAGAGAAGGGAATGCAAAATGGAAGAGTGAGGTGAATCTAGAATGGATGAAACCAAGCCGCTAACTACAATGCTCGATGAAAACATTAACTACCCAAAAGCCCAAAGAAAATCCGAATATTTATGGGGGAATACGAGGCATTGATGAATTTGGCAGGAAAAAATTGCTACTTCTACTTCTATATCTTATTTATCCTTCTATAAATAAAAGCATATCTTCAAATAAGAATTTATTTATTTTGAACTAATATTAATTTTTTTAAAAACAATTAATTCAATAATTTAAATTCTTATAGAAAACAAGAGGAAACAATAGAAGGGAAGAACCATCTACTTCTATCTCTTATTTATCCTTCTATAAATAAAAGCATATCTTCAAATAAGAATTTATTTATTTTGAACTAATATTAATTTTTTAAAAAACAATTAATTCAATAATTTAAATTCTTATAGAAAACAAGAGGAAACAATAGAAGGGAAGAACCATCGTCTATTATTGTGGATTCAACTAGTAAAATTGATGGAAATTTGACCATTTAATAGAGTATCATAAGTACCATTTTCGTCACCAATGAGTAGTTGGTTGAGTTGGTAAGTGGGTTACAACCCCCGTAAGGATGAGAACGTGTGTTCGATTCCCGGGAAGCGCTCTTATTGGGAGAGGGGACAACCTTGCCTATGTGGGCAACACTCCTACCCCTCGAGTCCGGATTAAACCGGGCGGTGATTAACAAAAAAAAGTATCATTTTCGTCCTGTTTTAGTGGAAAAGAATGAGTTTGTTTGTGAAATTTTTTAAAAATGAGTTTTTTAAACATAATCTTATATCTATTAGCAACCGACTAATTTAAACTTAAGGGTAAGAGTGTTGCTTACATAAATAAAGTTGTCCTCTCCCCTAATGAAAGTATTACCTGCCTAGGATTCGAACATATATTTTCATTTTCATGGGTTGAAAGTTGAAACTCACCAACTCAACAAACTATCAATTACTTTTTGTTTATCATACTTTAGAGCCGTGAATCAACCTATTTCTTAAAATTAGACAAATTATATAAATAAAAAAAGAATGGGGAGAAGGAGACGTGGTACGTTGGGATTTCTTTATAAGCATAAAGGCCTCTCCGTTTGTGTGTCCCTCCCAAACTCCCAATTAGTGGAGCGACACCTCACCCACTCCACTCCGTCCCGTTCCCACCACCACAACTCTCTCTTCCATTCATTCCCTGTTCTGTTCTATTATATCTCATTCTCTCCCAATCCTTCCAACTTATTCATCCCCCTTTCTCCTAAATCCCAATCTATTCATCTCTCTTTATCTCCCCTTATTCCTATTCCTTGAATATCTCACCACTCTCTTCTCCAATCCCGTCCACCCCTTTGAATCTCTAAGCTTTCAGATTCCTCCTTCACCTTCTGGAATCTGTATATTTGTGGTTGAAATGATGTCTTCTCTGATCTCCCAAAACCCGGTGACTAACACAGACAGGTCACGAGACGCATCAAAAAGAAGAAAGAAGAAGAAAGCTCAAATAAAACAACAAGAACAACAAAACCACATCAAGTGGAAATCCCCTGCTCAGCAACAAATCTACTCCTCCAAGCTCCACCAAGCCTTAGCCAAAGTCAACCTCCGATCACCCGACTCCACCGCCCCCCGCCGCGGCAAAGCCGTACGTGAAGCCGCCGACAGAGTCCTCGCCGTCACCGCCAAAGGGAAATCCCGCTGGAGCCGCGCCATCCTCACCCATCGCCTCAAGCTCAAATTCAGAAAGCACAAAAGACAGCGTGTCACGCCGGCTCAAGCCCCCGCTGGACCGGCCCGGTCCAAGAAGCCGAGGGTGAGCGTCTTACGGCTCAAAGGAAAGAGCTTGCCGGCGGTTCAGAGGAAAGTGAGGTTTCTTGGGAGATTAGTACCAGGTTGTCGGAAACAGCCTGTGCCTGTTATTTTGGAGGAAGCTATTGATTATATATCAGCCCTTGAAATGCAAGTTAGAGCTATGAGTTCTCTTGCCGATCTTCTTTCTTCTTCTTCCTCTGCTCCACCCACCTCATGAATGATGATGATTGATGACACCACACTAAAAGAAACATATTATTGTTGTTGTTATTATTTGTCTCCTCTTTCTCTGCTTTTCTATGCTATGCTATGTCTCTTCTTGCAAGTGAAGGTTTCTGTTAAAGTACATATCTTTCCTTCCTCTGATTCATTCTCACTCTTACTTGCCTTCCAACTTTGGTCTCTCTCGATTTTTACTATATTTGTATGATTGAAAGTTGAAACAGTATTCCTCACTTACCACCGTGGTTTCTTTTTCTTGTTCTGTATTGCTGTGAATAAATATAATTAATATGCTTGCTTGCTGCTTTTATAACGTTCTGAATTTGGCAATGGAATACAAGGCCTGCGTTTCAATGGTGGTATCCGGTATCGAATTGGCAACTTCTAAGCCAAGTTAATGTATCAAATTGAATCAAGAGGATTCCAGAACCGTGTGTTTATTGGTGTTATGTTTGTTTTAAGTCTTTCAAAATTTCAGTGGCTTAATTCCTTGGCGTGCCATGAAGAGCAGTGTTGATAAATTATGGTGTAGTGAAAATGTAGAGGAGTTGAGAGTATTAAGGATAGGGTAAGGTGTTTAGGTGAGGTGTTAAATTAGAATTGGTTGCTTGGTTTTTAATCTTTCTCACAAGTAACCAACGCCTTTTCTTGATATTATTACTAGTTATTCACTTATTCTAGTAATTTATTATTGTGGTTTGCATAAGTGTTTTTCTACAATAAGACTAGCAATCCACTAATTTTGTTGGTATGAGTGTTGACTCGCAATGGCATTACCATTTATTCGAAGAATCCACTAAAATGATTTGTATGAGTGTTAGCCTAACATTGGGATACCTTATTACAATTGTCCAATTATCGTGGTTACATAACAAATGAAGTTTTGGGTTAAGGGTCCATCTTTACGAAGCTTAAATTTTTTTTCTTGGATCAATTTCATGCTGAAGTAAAAAGGGGTAAGTCATACAGTGTTGACAAATAAAAAGAATGTTTTTTGACCAAAAAAAAAAGACAAATAAAAAGAATGCTGACCATCTACATTTATAACCGTGAGAAGCAACATTGCCCCCCTTTTAAACACGTTAGGATTAAAATTGATTCAAGAGGGATTTGTAGCTTTTTGAGATGCTCGTAGTTTCTACACAAAAAGTCAAAAAGTCCCAAAGTAAAATTCATGACTAAGAGTTTGGCAGCTTTTGATGATTGGGTGAAATACCATCAAAATGGTTACATCCATAGAGCTTACAACATTCATGAATGTTAGGTGAACTCAGAGTTTGTACGGATTAAAAGGACAAACCACATCAATGCCATTCGTATCTCCAACACTATTTCATGAGATACTCTAATATACCTACATGGAGTAGAGTTATGCATCCTCTTCCTCCTATATATCTTAGAACACAGCATTAATTAGATCGGTCACTATGTGTCAGATCAGTGCACGAAACTCCAACTATTTTATGAGTCACAAGTCACCATATATACACACATAATCCTAAAAAAGTCGCCGAAAGCGCCAACATAAACATAGTAAATCCACGTTACTCAAACACAGATGACCAACCTAACATCGCCCCATGTGCCTTTGTCCCATGCCTCTTCTCGCACATAAAAGAAAAATAAACCATGATCCATAAAAGATTACACCATTTTGAGTGTTGTCCCCGAGAAGAAACCTAAGTTTATTGCTTACTCCCTCCGGTCCTATTTATAAGTCGTCAACCGCCCATATTGTACAAACCAAGGAATGACGGTTAGTGGCGGTTACATCATTAAATTGGTCTTGTTTTATTTTTCATTTTCATCTTTGCCCTTCCTCACAAATATTAAATGAGTCATAATGAGGCAAGTAAAAGTAAATGGAGAGATCTCTTTTTTCAATGACAGGGGCATATTTGGAAAACTTTAATTAATGATTTAATTTGTGGTAGTTGGCGACTTATATTAAAGACCAAAATTTTGTGGCGGTTGACGACTTATAAATAGGACCGGAGGGAGTACAAGTTATTAGGATTCACACGCCAACACATCACTAGTAACATTATTTGCCAATAATAAAAATCAAACATATTGATGTATATATGCATTTATAGTACGTAATTATATATTGCAAGTACTTCGCTTTTAACAGTTTCCTTTCCCGTACCTTCTTTTCTTCTTAGTCATCTCCTCCTCTTCCAAACATAAACTAATCCATTTCTTCATGTCTTTGACATAAGACCAGCTTTATAAGAACTGAATGGGCAAACCATGTCCATATCAAATATATGTGCACCTATATTGATGGTGATATATTGGTTGACATTCACGCTAGCCATTCAATCTCTTACCCCTGAGATTTTTTTTTATGGAAGTTTCTATAATATTGCAAGGAGATTATTATCATTTCACAAACTGGAACTCATTATTGTACTTTGTTAGTTTATTTGAAATATTTCTTTAGTTACATCTTTTTCTATGACCTCAAAAGAATATAATCTTCCTGCTGATTTTTTCTTATATACTAAAAATGTCTTTTTTTTTTCAGGATGAATGGTAACAGACTAAAAGTCATTCCTTTGGGAGGCGGACCATTGTTGAAGTTTTTATCCTAACTACTTTGAAATCTGCTAAAGAATTATAAATAACTACAGGTTTCTTAGCTTGTGTTTTCAGTCAACAAATGTTTGGCAATTGCGATTAATGAAGCTTCATGTTCAATATTCACGTCGCTTAGGAAGCAAATATAACATAGTGATGATTAGTGATCATCATCGCATTTTAGTTGATTTGTTGATATGAAACAAGTGGCACTAATTCTCTAGCACAAGTGTTACTATCACACCAAAACGATAAGTGGATATATTAAAAATTTAATTAACGAATATTATTCCCAGCATGCGTGCGGTTTTATACTTCTTTTATGATCACTCATTAGTCATTATCGATCTTTGAAACACATGTTTTCTTCTGAGAAAGAGTTATTCTCATTCATCCTCTCATTTCTCAGTTAGTGTTTATGTATATATGTAGGATTGGAACTGTAATTAACTAATTTACTTTTGTCTTCATATATATTCAGTGGGTATCCTCTTAAACAATCTAATGAATGGTTTTAAGCCAAAAGGATACATAAGAGGCAAGCGAATTGCAATATGGTACCTAAAAGCTATTTCGTTATTTATAGAAAATTTTAATTAAATTGAATACCACCTAAAAGCGGTTAATTAATTGGGTGCAATGAAGCCCCGTTCAGGAATCTAGGTTTTTTATATAATTAAATCTCACCAATAGTTAATTTGAAATTCTAATCTAACACTAATATTTTTTAATGAAATTAACTAACCGTTCCAACATATGAATTATTGACGTGTTATATACATGCATCAATACATGTTTCATTATTTTTTTCCAAATATGTACTACTCATTAAACATGACTGTTTCTATATGTATTTTTATATAAAATATAATTATTACAACCATGCATGTTTTTGTATGATAATCATGAAATTCATTTTTATGTGAAAAACAGTATTCATAGACGCGAAATATGTGTTTACACCCAAACCTTCTTTTTTCAAAGATAAGTGAAAGCTGTTAATAAAAAAAAGGAAAAGTAAAAGCTAGAGAAGGAGAGAATTAAAACCTTATGGAATACACTAGTGAATATTAACAAATATAATTTCGACCAAAAAAGATTAATAAATTTAACAAGCAATATAATATCTTGGTAAGAAATAAGAGTACTTTTTAATTCTTTTACAAAGGGATGTGGACGCCAATTGGGGAAAAATAATGCCACTTGACATTATAAAAGGGGGAGTCGTCTAATTTAAAGCACAGAATATGCCCACACACACACACTATACAATAAAAAGAACAGAATATAACATAGATTGAAAAAAATAAAGCAGCTAATTATAAAAAAAATAAAGTAGTTAATGGTTCATGACAGCCAAGTTATATTAATTATTCCCCGATTAGGACTCAATTTAGGAAATTAAAAAGGCAGGAACAAAAAAGATGCCCATAGTTATACCCGTAATTCATTTAAAGTGACGATAAGTTGCACTAACTCTTGAAAATATAATCATATATAATAGCCTAATAGGGACATGGAGGCTCCACAAAGCATCAAATCATTAGTGCTTAGCATGTGGCATTCAAATTAATATACATTAAGTAATGGTGTGGCTCTAAGTAATTGGTTTTGCTTAAAATCTGCGACTGTTTCTGCCTTTATCAAACACTACGAAAAAAGTGGTTGAGGATCATATAGCCTTCAAGAGCATGGATTAGAGAATAAACGTTACTATTATTGTAACAACGCCGTGAAAGATGATATATTGAAGAATAAACTTAATTAATTTTAATTTTATTGATTGCGAGTTGCAAGCAATATTGGGGTAAATAATTACACAGACCCCCCTCCCCCCCAAGTTTTATTAAAATTAGATGAATTTTGATTAATGGAGAGGACTCATAATAAAAAATTTTAGTCTTTGATAAACTAAGGTCAGAATTATTTAAAGAGAAGTGTTCACATTGATTCAATGTCTGATGTGTCAAACAAGATTACCTCTAATTGAAATGTGTGTGTGTGTGTGTGACGAAAAGAAAATATATATAGATTTTTTTTCAAAGTACAATGTCTTATTATAGAATTGATTTTGCTAAAACCACATAGATTTCTCATTTTTTAATAATAAATATATGCAAAGTTTTCATTAAGTCACATCGCTTCTCTTGAGTTTTAATTTACAGGTTTTTTAACTTTATAAGAATTGTTTGCATGTTTAAAAAAAGAGAAGAGTCGTAGTTTCAATAAGATTGGGATCAAGCAGTTCACTTTTGTTTCATGAAAAATCAGTCTAAGTTCTATAGACACAGCAAAAGCAAAAGGTCTGCTTATTATTTAATGCATAAGAAAATATGTTGTATGAATCGAAAAATTGAAGGCGATATATTCACTTTAATTGGACGAAATTCTAATATATATACACACAATTAAGGGACAATTGCATTTATGTCCCAAATAAAAGACTTAATTTAAAAAAAGTTTCAAGGAGCTGTTAATGACTACTATTAACAACTGTGTAATAGAAAAACTGAAGATATAGGAGTATCATCTTGCTAATTTTCATAAGTACTTGGTTAATTTAATTTTCAAAACTGAAGAGATAGGAGTATAATCTTCACTTGATTAATTTTCATAAGAACTTCTTCATTTATTTGCTTGAGGATGACTATTCATTTCTTAAAGTTTATAAATTTTAATACTAATTATAAGACTATATTAACTAATTTCACTGCTATTAAAGAGTGAAAGTTAATAATATGTGTGAAAATTTGTGATTTTTTTATTTTTCGTTCAGTGAAGTTAATCAATGTGGCCACTATAAAGCATGTCTAGGAGTTAAAAGCATATCAACATATTGGTGCAATTAAGGAAGAGCGACTTGACAACATCTTTGTCTGATATTTGTGATCAAATAGCTAAAGTTTTAACATTGCACCACGATGAGCGGGGGAAATTATAATTTTAATCGTAAGTAAGGACTTGTAAAAATTTGAAGTACCTCATCAATAATGGCTACATACTTAGATATATCGTGACCCGAAACGTCTATATAGGTTAAGGAAATACTTTACTTCAACACAAATAAAAGACTCTAACTTTATTAATTAACTTACAATACAAGATCATTAAAAGTTATTAATCATCTCAACATGGCACCAAATAACTTTTGAATTTTCTTATTATACTTATACAAAATTTCACTTAATTATCTTTTGTGAGAATGAAGATTGAGACTGTTCCATGCTATATATCCACAGAAAAATCATTAGCAACATGTGACATGTCAAGCCTCACCCCAACACCATAACCTTATTGCCACCCACATCCTTCAGCCAAGACGTAAGCAATTACCAAAAAACTTGTTCTTCATATATTTATATAATATATATTCTCCAAATATTTGTTTGTTTGATGATGATGATGAATGAATGCTTTTTTCCCATGTGAGATTACAACAAAAGTTAAGGGAAAGAAAAGGACAAGCATTTGCGAAGCCTACATTATTTGTTTAAAAGCTTTGTCTAAACCCACATGGATGGGTCATAGCTTGTCCGCTAAACTCACCAAAATAAAAATAAAAAAAGAATATAAACTATAAAGTGACAAGAAATTAAAGGCGCATATATACATACATATATATATATATATATATATATATATATATATATATATATATATATATATATATATATATATATATATATATATATATATAGTGTATGTACAGTGACAACCCCATAGGTCAGCTCCGTTAGCTAGCTTGTATGTATACGTGTATATCTATACTTGCTTCGTTTTCTTTCTTGCCGACAAAATTTGAAGTATTTGGAATAAAATTATTTATGTTAGGGTTTCTTTTTCTGTAATTTCATTTTCATTTGATCTCTTTCTCCCTCTCTGTGTGTAATAAATAGTCCCTTTTTTCAATTCTGGCGTCACTGTCTTCTTTTTGGATATTATCAGAATCTTTTGCGTCCATGAAGCTTGGTTATAACCTATATATTGGCATCAAATATGAATTGATAAAGACATGCATCTCTGAAACACAAGTTACACAACATGATGATACCAAATTAATAGCTTGGGATGACTTTGCTTTAAGTTACAGTTCGTCGACATATTGTCGAGTGTCGATCGCTTCTGATTAAGTTGATAGAGAGTTAGTTAGAGTAGTCTTTCGACCCAAATAAAATAAAAGTATTAAATTATCACTTGAATATATATATATATATATATATATATATATATATATATATATATCTTAATTTTTAAAATTTTTAAAACGTACAAAAAGATTGATTAACATGAACTCTCTTCTTAATTAAATTACTAGACAAACAATATTTATGTCAAATTCCTTATATTTAGTATGTCTAATTCTCCAACTGTGCTTGATTATGGACGTGTTCTATTTTTAAAATAGTACCATTTAATCATAAACCTACATAAAATAAATAGGATATATTATATGTCGTCTATGTGTGATTGAACAACCTATTATAATAGATATAAGGAACTTAATAACTTAAGTATTTCCTTTTACTAATTAACTTACTCTATATATCCACGTTTATTATTTTTCAAACTTACAATTTTTAAAATAAAAAATTAATTACACATAATTTTGAAAGAAATTAAAGCTAAGCAAAAAGATGTGAGAAATGTGAATAACTTCAACAAAAAAGAAATTATTGTGCTTTATTACTACTACTATTATTATTCTATGAAACGCCAATGTCATTTCGAGAATAGATGAAAGTTATTATAAAAATATGTTTTGTCTTAGTTGTAAAAAATATTAAAGATGTATAGGTATTTTCAATATATAATTCAATTATGTTCTAAGAAATTATTCAACGACATCGATCAGTTCAATCCATTAATTTTGTAGCATGCTGATTCAAAAAAAAAACTTCAAAAACATTTTGAGAACATAGTTGGTAAAAAGTGAAAGAAAATTTTGCATAAGTAGATAAGAGAAAATATATGGATGGGCGAAGCCATCAATTTAATTTTGGTGTGATGGTTTTTGATGTTTCACTCTACCTAATTAGCAATTGTGTGCCTTAATTTTCTTAGTGACACACGTGAAATTATAAACATGGAATCAATGATTAATGATCTCGCTAATAATTATGGGTCCAATTATATATTCTGACAATGTTTATTTGTTTTGGATTATAGGGTTTATAGTTGGCTAGGCACATCATTATTAACTGAAAGAAACTATATATATCAAGTACCATGGGATTAGATCTTGTGGATAGTGGATACCCTTCTTTCTAATTTAATTCATTTGACAGAAGCTTGCTATCGATCTCTTAATTAAACTATTGGAGTTGATAATGTAAAATCGATATTGGCAATATTAATATTAATTTTCACAGTTTCTCAAACCATAATTTAAATGCTTGTAATACTCCTCATCTCCCTTAATGTAAAACACGTGAATCTCATTGGCGAAAATAACTCTTTATCTGAATCACTCATACCCATTAATTTGGATTAGTTGGTTGTCAAAAGACTTCGAATTATTGGACCATGTTTAATACAAAAAATCCTTATATAATTTGAGGACATTGATGTATCTAAATAAATTACTCACTTATAACTCGTGCAATGTAAAATCTTTAAATTACTTCTATATATATAATATTATATTATAAATGATAATGTAATAAAAGTTATAAAAGTCAAAATGAAAAGGATCAATTTAGAGAATAAAATTCACCACAAATCAGGTTTGCTCACTTAAGAAAATTAAGTGTACATATTTTACAGATACAAAAGAGCACACAAATAAGTATCCACTGATTTTGCTTGAAAGTTATAGTTAAGCAGCTCATAAATATCCGTAAATATGGGATTTGAGTTAACAGATCGAGCCATGATTTGATGCAGCTGGTTTTAAGTCAATGGTCATCACTCATCACTGATATCCGATTGATTAATATGTTAATAGTATTAAGTAAACAAGGGCTATAATCAAAATATATGTGTACGTTATTCAGGTCAAATGCAAATTAATTTGGTCCTAATCATCTAGTGCGTCGTTATGTGCTTGGATTTTCCAGATCAAGGATAACTGAGTTGTAATTTCTTTAAAATAAGAATAGTAGGGTCAGATGCTAGCTAGCTAAGCTAGCTTTTCAATCACTTTAATTATTATATGAGATTAAGGATAAGAATTAACAATTAACACTATCAATTAGCTTGAAAGAACTTGATTATTTTTTCAAATAATGCACTGTTTATGATTAAGACATTCTATTACATCAATTCTCGGTTTTGTTTTACAACTTGCGTTTAACCCAACTCCTTATTGGCTCCCGTCCTATCTCGATTTCAATATTTTTATGTATCATTAATTAAAGTTACGCCAAATAATGATTTGTGAATCAGACCCCGCATATTCTATCAACAAGAGAATATGACGTAGCTAAATCGAATAATTAATAAACATATTTGCATGCCTATTTTTCACAACTACTGTGTTCATTTGAGTTTGTGGAGTTTTGCGCAATGTTATATCAGAGAATTGATGAAAAACCACCTATACACTAATAACAAAAATTAAAAAAATGACTGTTTAAATCGAATTTAAATAACTTTTAAGTCGATTTTAAAATTCCTTTAAATAAGGACAGTTTAAAAAGTCATATACTTCTAGATTGGTTATAAACCGGTTCTTGTAACATATGACACTGGGATTATAAGAAAGTGTCAACTTCATTAATTTCCCTAGCAACACGACACAATTAAAGATAAGAAGTCATGAGAAATAAAGAAGGATTAAAGTTAAAAGAGAGTATAGAGTGGATCAAGCTAGGCAAAAAACAATGTGATAAGTAAATATTGGATGATGAAAGTGGGATATGAAAATGGTCTATTATCTTTTGTATGTGTATGTGGATTGATTAGAGCCACTTGCATATATAGTAATTAATGAGGAGTTTATTATAAATAAAAGGGCAATGACCCTATTTTAAACCCAAAGTAACCACCCTGGACCACCCACCACCATAAACTAACAGGTGGTACAATATTACACCCAAAGTAACCAAAGTGGTCCAAAAACACCCTCAACCGACGGTCTTCAACGACATTTGACCGTTAGTTGGATGATTTGGCGCCCATGTGTTATATTTTTTCCACGCGGCACCTGTGCAAATGCCACCTGGATGGGCGATGGCCCTATTTTATACCTAAAGTAACCACCCTGGACCACCCACTACCATAAACTAACAGGTGGTACAATATTACACCCAAAGTAACCAAAGTGGTCCAAAAATACCTTCAACCGACGGTCTTCAACGTTTGACCGTTAGTTGGATGATTTGGCGCCCACGTGTTATATTTTTTCCACGCGGCACCTGTGCAAATGCCATCTGGATGCCCACGTGACGTTTCTCTTCACTTCTTTCAATACACATGCATCCCACTTCGAATTCGCACTTGGATTTCGCAAAATGAACAAAGGATTTCGCACTCCCACCTCTCTAAATCGCTGCCCTAATCGTTGTCGATGCCCTAGGCTTAAAAAAAAAATTAAACAAAAAGCTTGTCATATATGCGTCTCTGCCCTAGGCTTGAAATATAACACGTGGGCATCCAGGTGGCATTTGCACAAGTGCCGCGTGGAAAAATATAACACGTAGGCGCCAAATCATCCAACTAACGGTCAAATGTTGAAGACCGTCGGTTGATGGTATTTTGGACCACTTTGGTTACTTTGGGTGTAATATTGTACCACCTGTTAGTTTATGGTGGTGAGTGGTCTAGGGTGGTTACTTTGGGTATAAAATAGGGTCATTGCCCAGGTGGCATTTGCACAGGTGCCACGTGGAAAAAATATAATACGTGGGCGCCAAATCATCAAACTAACGGTCAAACGTTGAAGACCGTCGGTTGAGGGTATTTTTAGACCACTTTGGTTACTTTGGGTGTAATATTGTACTACCTGTTAGTTTATGGTGGTGGGTGGTCCAGGGTGGTTACTTTGGGTATAAAATAGGGTCATTGCCCTAAATAAAAGGGACAGCATTTGGAAAACCATATCTAAAGAAGGGGACCAACCTCCAAAGACACACCTAATTAAACCAAGTACTCCATTATTTATCACTGCGCACATTTAATTAAATTGAGTGTGTGTAATCCTTTGAATGATTTTTTTATGCCTACCTGGTCGTCACTTGATAAATAATAACAACATGCCTAGCTGATCAAGCTAAGGTTGCGTGTATGTGTAACAGTATGCTGTTTCGAGTTTCTGTTTTTTCCCCCCTAATAATTCTCTCAGACCAAATCTTTTGCCATGTACGGTAGTATTTAAAAACTATAGAAGTACTGTGTGTGAAATTTATTATTACCTTTTTTCGGACCAAGTGAAATTTATTCTTCAATTAATACAACTTTGGTTTTTTATCTTTCAGTCAATTTTATTTTAATCCCTAAAATTGGGTTTATCCTTGAAAATTGGGCCAATCTTGGTTTTGATATCTGCAATTCAAAATTAATGGTTTGGGTTTCTAGACTTTTAGTCAACTTTTGGCATTGGTCCCTAAACTGATAGTCATTTTTGGTCTTAGTCTCTCGATTTTAAAGTTTTTTTTAAAAAAAGGAACTATATTAACTAACAGTTCGAGAATCACACTACCAACTCTAAAGTTCATGGACCAAAAACTAAAATTCTCTGGATATTTGAAGACCAAAACCACCAAGGCACCAACTACTAGAGACTCTATAGTGTATATTTCAAAGAAATTTCTCTTTTCTTTGACTTTTTTTAATTAAAGGGGCAAACACTAATGACTTGAAGTTATAAGTGGGAATGAACTTACAACCTCCCACTTAAAGGGAAGATGTTATACCACTAAGTTATCAAGTCCTTGGTACATTTTTCACATGAAACATGACAATAAGCCACAAAAAATAGCTATTTTTTTTTTTAAAAAAGGTAACAGTGATAAGAAATTAAAAAAAGACCATGTTTACATATACCTTCATTTATTTATAATAGTAAGAATCAATAGAAAATTAATCATTCATTCATCTCAAGTCTACCCATATAAGTTGAACAAAGTTTGACTCAGGCCATGCAAATAATATGATGCTTCTCCTTTTGTACCTTTTGTAAAGATATTATGTAGATCTAAATCTGCCATCCGTTTTGTTTAACTCTTTGATCACATGTTATAAGTTTTCCAATTTAAAATATTGTCATTCAAATATAAAACAACATGAAATAAATATGTCACATAACTTTGTGTAATTATTGAAGAACTTGATGTAAGTATATTCTTCATGTATTGTCTAACCTTTAATTGTTAATGCTTCTGTTATACACCATTATACCTTAGTGGGCCTGGGCCTTATCGGAGGCCCAATACCAAGATAGACGCCCTCAGGGCGTCGACGATAACATCACCAACGACAGCAAAGGACCAATAACGTGATAGACGTGATAGACGCCCTATGGACGTCGACGATAACATCGCCAATGCAGTAAAGTGGAATGACTTGGTCGCCCACCTTTTTCGGAGTAGTCGCCCATCTTTTTCGGAGCACGTGCAACGTCTCTTACCCATAACGGCCGCCTTTAATTTCGCAACTACCAAGACGAAGTTTCAACTATAATAAGGCCACGAACTCATTCAGAAGACACAAGCAATTCACTGCAATCATTCTCTCAATCTCTTTCTCTGTATCCTTCTCTCTGATTATCATTGTACTCTGAGTTTAATCTTTGCGATCAAGGCATTTACGCCCAAGTTTGTAACCACCGTTGCCGGTGACCCCGTCTATTGTATTCAATCATATTATTAATAAAGAGTTTCGATTATTCATTCATATTCCATAGTTCCCCTATATTGTGCATCAACATTTTGGCGCCGACCGTGGGGACTCCGGCAACATTATTTCTAAAAGCTTCACGTTCTCTGAGTGAGCGAATAAAACTTTATGATGGAACAGCAACCAAAGACTGTTCCTAAGCCAACTAGCTCTTCTACTGACCTCCAAAAGGTCTTAGAAGCCTTGACCTCTCAGTCTGAACAAATGAAGCGTCTCGAACAATCCGCAGGAATTCAATCTGAGAGGATGAAACGTTTGGAGGAAGAAAACAATGAATTAAAATTGCACCTAGCGGGCTTAGAGTCCAAAAAGAACAAAAGAAGGCAGAGTGGACCCGAAAGGGAGATTCGCCAAGTGCCAAACCCAAATGATCACGAGCGCAACCCGAACGGTGATAAAGGTAATAAAGGTAAGAATACTGACAATAATGATATTCCTAATGATGAAACAGGTCGAGACGACGAAGAGGGATATGATGATTCACAGTCTTATGATAGTCGAGAACAAGGAGAGCAGTCCGCTCAGAAGTCACAGGCAAGGATCCTTCACAATCATCCACAAGGAGGACAAAAGAGGGAAGATGAAATTCTCTCTTTTGCCCTTCGAATGGAGAAGGAGGTCGCTGAGATAAAGAAAAAGATGTACTCGATTCCAGGTGTTCAAAAGCCACTTGATGCAGCCCGTCTAGGGAGTTATTCAGAATCACCCTTCATAGACGACATCGCATTTGCTGATTTACCTGAAAGATTTGCTTTTCCTACCATGCCAAAGTATGACGGCAAGTCAGATCCAGACCAACACTTGGCTCAGTACAGGCAGATTATGCTAGCAGCAGTCCTCCCAGCCGACAAACGACATGCAGCTATGTGTCGTGGATTCGGTATAAGTCTGATAGGCCCTGCCCTGATGTGGTGGACCAATCTCCCTCAAGGTAAAATAACTTCATTTAGTCATTTAACTGACATTTTTGTTGAACAATTTGCAAGCAGCAGAGTCATGGTTAAGACGTCAGACGATTTATATCGAATTGTCATGAGGCCGGACGAGTCATACAGAGATCTTCTGAAAAGGTTTACGGCAGAGATGGTAAGTATCCCAAATTGTGATCCTAACATCGCTGTGCAGGCATTTAAGAGAGCATTGCCGCCCACTTGCGGCCTCTATCAAGAACTGGTTTTGAAACGGGTGACGACTTGGCCGGAAGTCCAATCATACGTGTGGTCCCATATTAATCTTCAAGAGGACGACGCCAGTAGAAATCATGCCCTTAAAATGAATCAAGGACTGGCGACAACCAGTCTCCCCGCTAATTCAGTGATCGCCACAAACGCGGATAAGCCAGCTAATCAACAACAAAATAACTTGGGATCCACAGACCGCCGTTCCAAACGGCAACGAGGTAGAAATTTTCGTTTTCACCCTTATACTAACAATAATGAGCAGGGCGACAAACAGAAGAGGGATCCACCCCCTCCTAGATATGAAGAGTTCAACATGTCCATCGGACCAGCCGAAATGGTAAGTGCACTTGAAAAGATGGATAGGGTGAAATGGCCTAAACCTATGACGACGCCTATCAATGAGAGAGACACCACAAAATACTGTGACTACCACAAAGACGTCGGCCATCGAACAGAGGATTGTTGGAGGTTCAGAAAAGAAGTAGCCTTCCAACTTAAACACGGTAACTTACAACATCTTCTTAAGAACAATACTACTAACAATGCAGGTAGAGATCAGAGGCAGAACGCCCCAGCTCAACCCCCGCAGGCAATCAGAACGATTAACACAATCATCGGGGGGTCGGCAATAAGTGGGATGTCTTATTCTGCTGCAAAGCGACATGCGAGGTCTTTACCAAAAGAATTGGAATGGGTTAATGGTAATGTAAGTAATGATCAGGTGGTTGAAGGTCCAATAACCTTCGATGACGCTGATATTCAGAGCGTCCAGATGCATGACGACGCCCTGGTAATATCTTTACTAATAGCTAATTGTTTGACCAAAAGAATATTAGTAGATGCAGGTAGTTCCGTTAATATTATTTACTTGCAAACTGTCAAAGAACTACAATTAGAATCCCAAATAATTAAGGCTCCAACCGTCTTGGTATTTGGAAATGGAACGCCAGACAGGACGATTGGAGAAATATCTCTGATGACTTTTGCTGCTGGAATTAATGCTTTAGTCAAGTTTCAGGTAATGGACTGCCCGTCCACTTACAATGCTTTGTTAGGACGTCCCTGGATTCATCAGATGAAGGCGGTCCCCTCGACGTTACACCAATCAATTAAGTTCTCTACACCTTGGGGTGTGAAAGAGATCAAAGGCGACCAGAGGATGGCAAGAGAATGTTACCAAGCGGCATTGAAAGGCTTGGAACAATCTCCTCCATCAGCATAGCAACTACAGGCGTTCATTCCTATGGACAGGGCGACAAAGGAGGAAGACGATAACTTAGAAAAAATAATTTTAGAACCTGAAAACCCTGAAAAGTTTTTGTCCATAGGAATGGACCTAGTTCCTGAGGTAAAACAGGAACTAATTTCTTTTCTAACTAATAACTTAGATTGTTTTGCTTGGTCCTATGATGATATGACAGGTATAAGCCCGGACGTCATTGAACACCAATTGAACGTCGACCCTACATTTAAGCCGGTCAGACAGAAACGACGGAAATTTGCACCAGAGCGGAATAGAATTTTTAATGAGGAGGTTCAGAAATTATTGAAAATTGGGTCTATTAGAGAGGTAAAGTATCCAGATTGGCTTGCTAATGTTGTGGTCGTCCCAAAGAAAAATGGTAAACACCGAGTATGCATTGATTTCACCGATTTGAACAAAGCTTGTCCGAAAGATTCTTTTCCACTGCCACACATCGACAGCCTAGTAGACGCAACGTCAGGCCATGAATTGTTAAGTTTTATGGACGCCTTCTCCGGGTACAATCAGACACTAGGCGCCGAGAAGACGTCGTTTATCACAGACCGTGGAACTTATTGTTACAAGGTAATGCCTTTTGGGTTGAAAAACGCTGGTGCCACATACCAAAGATTAGTCAATCGCATGTTTGCCGCCCAGCTTGGGAAGACAATGAAAGTTTACATAGACGACATGTTAGTCAAGTCCTTGAAAGCGGAAGATCATATTGACCATTTGCAGCAGACGTTTGATCTTTTGAGAAAGTATAACATGAAACTCAATCCCGAAAAATGCACTTTCGGGGTTCAGTCTGGCAAGTTTTTAGGGTACTTGGTGTCCAAGAGAGGAATCGAAGCGAACCCATCACAAATCAAAGCTGTGTTGGACATCCCGTCGCCCAAGTGTGTGAAGGACGTCCAGCGCTTGACGGGCAAGATAGCTGCTCTGATCAGATTTATATCTAAGTCCTCTGAAAAATGCCAACCATTCTTTGATATATTGAAGAAGAATAAGGAGTTTGTATGGAATGACGCCGCTGAAAAGGCGCTTCAAGATTTGAAAGAATATCTCACGCCAGCGCTTGACGGGCAAGATAGCTGCTCTGATCAAATTTATATCTAAGTCCTCTGAAAAATGCCAACCATTCTTTGATATATTGAAGAAGAATAAGGAGTTTGTATGGAATGACGCCGCTGAAAAGGCGCTTCAAGATTTGAAAGAATATCTCACGAGCCCCCCTTTGCTTTCTAAGCCAAGTCCAGGTGAAACCTTATATTTATACTTGTCTGTTGCCTCTAATGCTGTGAGTTCAGTACTTGTTAGGGAAGAAGATAGGCGACAGAGCCCAGTATATTATGTTAGCAGAGCTTTGCTAGATACGGAGACGCGATATTCAATGATGGAAAAACTTGCTTTGGCTCTAGTAGCGTCTTCCAAGAAGTTGAGGCCGTATTTTCAGTGCCACCCAATTATGGTCGTCACGACCTACCCTTTGCGAAACGTCCTCCACAAGCCTGACTTGTCTGGAAGATTGGTGAAATGGGCAATTGAGCTGAGTGAATTTGATATTTCTTATGTCCCAAGAACAGCTATCAAATCACAAATCCTAGCCGACTTTTTAGCAGAATTTAGCCCCAACCTACAGGTAACAGCTAATAATGAATCTTTTTCTGTTAAGAAACAGGTGAACTTGTCGCCCTGGACTCTCCATGTAGATGGATCTTCCAATGTAAAAGGAAGTGGACTTGGTATCGCACTTGAAACCCCCGATGGTGAACAAATTGTCCAGGCGATAAGGTGTGGCTTCAAGGCGACGAATAATGAAGCTGAATACGAAGCTCTTATAGCTGGACTTAAGTTAGCATCAGAGTTGGGCGCAAAAGTTCTAGAAGTAAAAAGTGATTCGCAGTTAGTTTCGAAACAAATCAATGGTTCTTATCAGGCAAAAGACCAAAGGATGAAGAAATATCAGGATGTAGTGTCTGATTTGACCACACGATTTGACGCTATGAAAATCACCCAAATAGGTAGGGAAGACAACCGGAAGGCCGACGCCCTTGCCAACATTGGATCCTCCATAGAAGTTATGGGGACAAAACAAATCCCATTGTTCTATCTGAAAACACCGGCGATCGAGGTAAATAACCGAGTTGTATTGAATAACAGTTTGACATGGGACTGGCGATCCCCTTTGCTTGCATATCTGTTGCAGAGTAAATTACCTTCAGATAAGAATGAAGCGCGACGAATAGTTGTTAGAGCTGCCAGATTTACTACCATAGGCGATGATCTTTATAGACGTACTTTCACTGGCGGACCTTTGCTGAAATGTGTCTCTCCATCCGAGGCAAACTATGTATTAAGAGAAATTCATGAAGGTGAGTGTGGAGACCATAGTGGGAGTCGATCATTGATAAGGAAGGTAACCAGAGCAGGTTATTTCTGGCTGACTTTGCAAAAAGATGCAGTAAGTATGGTGACTAAATGTGAACGTTGCCAAAAATTTTGCACCGTGGCAAGACAACCCCCTGAACAGTTGCATGTAATAGTGCCTTCGTGGCCTTTCCTTAAATGGGGAATGGATATTGTAGGCAAATTTACACCAGCACCTGGACGACTAGTCTTTTTGTTGGTCGCCACAGATTACTTCACCAAATGGGTAGAGGCCGTCGCCCTGAGCCAGGTACAAGAACCCCAGGTAATTGATTTTGTTTGGAAGAATATAGTATGTAGATTTGGTCTGCCCCAGGAAATTATATGTGATAACGGATCTCAATTTATAGGAAGAAAATTTAGAAAATTTTGTGATAAGTGGCATATTAAACTTAAGTTTTCCACTCCTAGAAATCCACAATCAAACGGGCAGGCAGAAGCTAGTAACAAAACCATAGTGACGTCTTTGAAAAAGAGATTAGATAAAGCTAAAGGAAGGTGGGCAGAGGAGTTGCCCGCCGTCTTATGGGCGTACCGAACGACGTCTAGGACGTCGACTGGTGAAACGCCTTTCTCTCTAGTTTATGGATCTGAAGCTATGATACCAGTAGAGGTAGGAATTTCATCATTAAGGAGACAATGGACTAGAGAAGAATCTAACAATGAACATTTAGCCCAAGATTTAGACTTGCTAGATGAACGTAGGGAACAAGCTCTTATTAGAATTGCCGCTTACCAACAAAGGGCGACAAAATTTTGGAACAAAGGTGTTAAGGAGCGCCATTTCCAAGTAGGAGATTGGGTTCTTCGAAAATTTTTTCCTAATACACCTGAGCATAAAAATGGAAAGTTGAACGCTTCATATGAAGGCCCTTATAAGGTAGTCGAAATTACTGGCCCTGGTGCTTACAAGTTGATTGACGTCCATGGTAAAGACATTCAAAGGAGTTGGAACGCCATCCATCTCAAGAGATATTATTTCTAAGTTATTCGATTATTCGATTTAAATAACAACGATACTGACACAATTATTCAAGAAAGAATGCAAATGATGAGAAACGCCTATAGGCGACGAGCCCAGCTAGAAGACCTAGTGTCTGATGATACGTTTAGCTGTGGTCGCGATAATCTGATGCAACTATTTCTTGAGATGTTTTGTTGTGAGATGTCATTTCCCAGATAATGTGATGAATTGACACCAAAATAATTTGATGATAAGACGACGCCGTGATGGCATGACGACGTTACGCCCTGGGAGGCTGATGCGAAGTTGATTTGGAAAAGGTATATATTACCTGAATTATTTTGAGTGATTTTTATTCGATCAATTGACAGTCGACGTTAAATTAATGTTTGATAATTCCTTGGCAGGGTCGCCAACGTTTGATTAAGGTATGAGTGACCATGTTATGAATTGATATTTGATGAATATAATTTAAGAGATTCCTTTATTAATGGACGGATTCTTTGTATCTTGGTAGGTTGTTACCCACACCCGTTGGAGGTGTGGGTGTTTAACGGAGAAAATAAATGAAGTGATGCAAAGAATATTGAATATGAAGATAGGAGACAAGATTTGCATTCTGTTAAGTGAACAATACTAGTTATATACAATGAAAATAAAGAAAGTTTCTAGAAATAAAGACATTTTTAGGCGTTGCCGCCGCCTTGCTCCTGGCTGGTTTGATTGCCGCCGCCAAGCTCCTGGCTGGTTTGATTGCCGTCTCTGCCACCATGCTCTTTGCTAGATGGGTTGCCGCCGTCTTGATTACCCTCGCCTTGGTTGGCGCCCTGAGCCCTCATCTCATTGATTGTTAGATTGTCTTCCTGGGATGGATTGGAGTCAGTTTCATCTTCAGGAAAAAGATCGTAGTAGTCGTCGATGACATCGTCGGGCTTCCAGTTTACATGCCAGCCGCTCTTGTATTCCTTCATGAGCTCCATCCGAGCGCGGGCATCGACTTCCAAGATATGAGTCTCATAATTCTCAGCCATTTGCTTCATATCTTGTTCTTGCTGGCGATAGGCAGCTTCCCATTTATCCCTGGCCGACTGGAGAGTCTTGATCTCTTCATCTTTGGCAGACGACTCAGCACGAGACTCATTGACGTACTCCTTCAATTTTTCGACGTCAGTATGATGATCGGCTTTCAACTTCTTAATGAAAGCCTTTAGCTCCTCTTGCTTTTTGTCAGACTGCTTCATCAACTCCTCCGCCCTCCTTCTGTCTTCATTAGCTTGTTTTTTAAATTGGAGGGCGGACTTCAAGTCAGCCAGAATCTTTTCTTTGTCGGCCATGGCAGCGTCCCTCTGGGCGACGAGCGTCGCCTTATCATCTTCATTCTCCTCAGCATGATGGAGAAGGACTTGTAGGGACTGAGAATATAAGTGATGGTAATAATTAGAGATGTCTAGTGTTAAGAAGACAGAATAGACTTAATAGACTTAAATGATGATACCTTCATTTGGGCACGAACAGCCTTTCTGAAAGCCTCTTTCCTCCCAAGAGATTCTAGGGCGGCCTTGTCATACTCGAATTCTAATTTACTTAACTCAGAGTAGACGTCGTCCCACCCTTCCTTATTTCTGACAGATGAGTTGGGAGGAAAAGATAAAGTGACTTCGCCAGAGTCTTCTTTGTCGCCCTTCACCTTGGCAGATTTTGAGGACCTAGAAGCCCTAGTTTTCTTGGCGACAGGCTCTTTGGCAGGCACCTCTGCAGGCCTCTTTCCCAGAGCGACGACTTCCTTGTTCGCAGGAGAAACAGGCTTCTTATTCTTTGGTGGAGGAGAGGGAGCTGTAACGGATTCAGGATTTGGGGGGGGACGCAATGAGGGTCATGTCCTTCCTTTCTGGCTTCAGCGTCATACTCCCCCCTCTTGGCCTTGAGCTTCTCCAGCCGCTGAGCCCTGGCTCTGAGGAGAGCTTCTTTATTTATCTTTTGCTCAGAAGCCTTGAGGATCATCTTCTTTCCTGATTAACAGAAAAAAGAAAGAGTAAGATGAATAAGGTGAAAACACTTGAATTAAGCAAATAGAGTATAGGCGTCAGGAGACTTACTGTCCATCATGGTTTTGAAATGCCGCTGGTCTGCTGGAATTTGGAGGATTTGCTTGATTTTCTTTTTGGTGTCGCTATTGGTGCGCGGAGAGATCCTCAACTCGTACGCACCTGTAAAATAATTAAGATATTATAAATCAGATAACAAATACAGTGAGAAAAATATCGTTGAGACGACGACTTACTTAAGCGACGCCACATTGGAGATACATAGTCCTCTTGGGCGACGGACTGAAAGGGCACCATAACAAAACGTGCATCCCATTGACGATCATTGGGTAATGACCCAAACGTCCAAGTTGGTAGCCCTTCCTTGGCTTGAATGAAGGAGTAAACGCCCGTCCTAATTTCTTGAAGTTTATAGGAGCCGAATAGATCAAACATATCTAAGTCGACTCCTATTTCATGATACATTAACTCAGCCATAGCGATGAGACGCCAGGCATGAGGAGAAAGTTGAGAGGGAGAGATTTCATAAAAAACACAAAGATCTAAAGCTATGTTTGGAAGAGGAAAGGGGTTGACATAGCGAAAACTTTCAAAACTTAAAGAAATGGTGTCGCTAGACCATGAATCAAGGGCTTCCCCGACTTCAGGCAACCTAAAGGGCACTCTAGGGTCAAAATAGTAAAGTGATGGCATCTTCGAAATTTCTAAGACCCTAAGATGAGTTTCTTTGACGTCGTTAAGAATGTTGGCCCTAGACGTCGGTAAGCCCCCAGTTTTACAAGCATACGGGGCGTTTTTAATTTGGGGGCTAGATTTCCTCCCAGAACTAGTCGAGGGCGATGAACCAGCATCAACCCATTCTTGATAGCGACTATCATAAATCTTTAGATATTTACCAGATGAAGCAGATTTTCTACTACGTAATGGTTTTTTCCCTTTGGAGGGATCTACAAAAGGAATGATATCTAAGCGATTACTATCAGAAATTTCAGTCTCTAAATCTATTACATTATCTGGGTTCCTAGAAGACGAGGAGGCGCTAGAATGGGAATTTTCAGAAATATAAACTTGATTAGAAGTAGTTTTTTCAGAATCAGAAGATGATGACATAACTACGAATTTACTCATGATAATAGTAAAAAGATAAGATCTTTGTAAGAAGATACCTTCGCAGAAAGTAGGATGACGCGTTGATGGAAGCAAATGACCGAAGTTTTGATTTTTCGAAGTGTTGGAGGAATGGGGAAGAAGAACGTCTGCGAAGTGAAATAGGAAAATGAACAGTCGAAATGGGGTATATGCAAACCGTTTGACGTCGTTAAGTTACGGTGTTACTTTAGCAAAACCATCCAGGTCGTTGGTTTAAGAGGGAAAATATAAGCGAAGATCTGAGCCGTTAGACGTGGGATAACTGCTACTTCCCAATACTTGATGACATCAGCATTGAGAAGTGGGGGGACTAATGTTATACACCATTATACCTTAGTGGGCCTGGGCCTTATCGGAGGCCCAATACCAAGATAGACGCCCTCAGGGCGTCGACGATAACATCACCAACGACAGCAAAGGACCAATAACGTGATAGACGTGATAGACGCCCTATGGACGTCGACGATAACATCGCCAATGCAGTAAAGTGGAATGACTTGGTCGCCCACCTTTTTCGGAGTAGTCGCCCATCTTTTTTCGGAGCACGTGCAACGTCTCTTACCCATAACAGCCGCCTTTAATTTCGCAACTACCAAGACGAAGTTTCAACTATAATAAGGCCACGAACTCATTCAGAAGACACAAGCAATTCACTGCAATCATTCTCTCAATCTCTTTCTCTGTATCCTTCTCTCTGATTATCATTGTACTCTGAGTTTAATCTTTGCGATCAAGGCATTTACGCCCAAGTTTGTAACCACCGTTGCCGGTGACCCCGTCTATTGTATTCAATCATATTATTAATAAAGAGTTTCGATTATTCATTCATATTCCATAGTTCCCCTATATTGTGCATCAACAGCTTCCATGTATCTCTCACTTTGTATCTTTGTCACCATCTATTCCATTTTGTGACACTCGACCTCCCTCATGAATCAAACTTTTATCGTGTCGTTATATGAAAGATATAAAAACGATATAATAATGTTTATTTTGTGATCGTCAACATTAGCAGATGTTAGTTATATTAACTTGTAGTGACTAACGATATCTTAATACAGAGTTTTCCTAAAAACGGTTCATGTTATTGTACAAGTAAAATAATATATATAATACATCTGGTCCTAACTGTAAGAGCCATTTTAAATAATGTAACTTTCATTATTGATATGACAACAATAACTCGATCTTTTATAATTAAGATTTCTTTGAAAATAATTTGTTTGACTCATAAAATGATGTATAATTTAATAACAATCAGAAATATTACAAAGAGATCATGTAAAATATATTATAGCTATATAGTCTATTTTAATTTCATGTGAAAGCAGAAAATATTTTTAGAAAAGTGTTTCCCAAAGGGCCGGATAATGCAATAATCATGTTATAATTTAACCTAGTTTAATAGCATAAAGAAAAGAAATCACTTCACAAAGCCATCCATTTGGAATTAAGCTTTCCAAGCCCAAAAGGCTACAATCAAAGGCCCAATTAACGGATAAAGTTTAAATTCAAATCGAGACCCAATTCACGACACGGATAATGCCCCAATAAAATTAACGGGCTAGATTGTTTGAAAAAACAAAAAAGTGACCCAAGTAGTAAGCACCTGATAGAAGGATTTTCGTATTCCCAGCCTAGATGAAGCATACTGGTGAGGTTCGTGTTCTGTGTGAATTTGTGTGTCTCTTGGTATGCTTAAAGTGGATGCAAATATCAAATTAGATGATATCAGTTTGCTGAAATTTTATTTTTTATTTACTGTTGAATCATTTAGTTTTTTCCTTGCCAATGTTTGCAAATGATAGTTCTGTGGTTGATAAATTCTAAGGCATGGCTGGCTGCTTTGTCAGCTTTCTTTTACTACGATATTAAAATTATAATGGGAAATTATAATTGACAAGGATCATTCATTTCACCCTGAGATTTTAAGCTGTTGGCAAATGCCCATATATCAATGCAAACAAAAATTCTTAAATAGATAGTTTCCTAAATTTCCCCATGTACAAAACACTTTTGATTGTCAAGCACATTCGTTTACTAGATGGTTTATGCTCTCTGTTGCACTTAAGCACAGGCACTTGTTGCTGATTTTGAAGTATCAGAAGGTATATATTCAAGAGCTTGTGCACGAGAATGAGTGGGTGTCTTTAAAGTTGAGTGAAAATGTCGTGTTGGAACATCCATTATATAAGGTCCTCGATTTTAGTTTTGCAAGTCGATGTTACTCCCTCTGCTCCTAAATATAAGATCATTTTCACATTTCAATTTGTTTTATAATTTTTTCCAACTTTTTCCCAAATTAACCTCATGGTACTTGTCTATAAACAAGAGATGATGGAGAGTGGAAACAAAGCATATGGTAAGGATTGATTGGTAATATCATGTGATAATAACTGACTTAACTAACATCCATAGTATAATCAAATTGGGTAAAGTGATCTTATATTTAAGAACGGAGGTAGTATTATTTTTATTCCTTCCTTCTCAATGTTTTCCCCACTAGTCCGAAATTCCTGTCACTTCATTTTCTAGCCAGTCTAGAAGTATCCCCTGCCAGATTTTCAATAACCAAAGGGTATCTCAACTTGAAAGTTTTTGGTTAGTTCTTACTTTTTTTAGGCCTCAAAGTTTAAGTTGCACCTAGGATCACGTCCTCTCATAGATTTATGGGCCCGAAGAGTAAGTAGGCCGAACCATGTTTTGCTGAAATTCAATTATTTTTTGGTAAATGCTGAAATTCAGTTTATTGAAGTATAATTTTATAAGGATAGCAAAGGTTGAGCTCTCAACCACTTTTCATAGAGATTCAAATACCATACCGAAGATCATTATATCACAAAAGCATGAATGATTAGAAAAATAACGAATATTTAAATAATATAGACAACAAATTATTCTAATTCTATCGATTACTTATTGATAGTTTGAAAGCAAAATTTTTATAAATGAAGTGTTATTTATTTCAGACCTTGATGTAGTATTTTTATTTAAAAATTGGTATGGAAAACTCTTAATAAAAGGATTCATGCAAATAGTAGCCAATCCGTTTTTTCTTTATTCCAGTTCATTTTCATTTTTCCATTTTTAGAGAGCAAACATATGATTTACATTCCTCATCTTGTATCTCATACTTCCACTTTCTGTGTGTTATATTAGTACCCCTCAATGTCACCTTTTAGTTATGTTTATCATCCAAACCGCAAATCCGGTTGTTGTCTTCCTTATAATAATATCGGCCCTTCTTGGAATATCATGCCAACTTGACCAGTTAT
This sequence comes from Mimosa pudica, assembly GCA_029929735.1. NCBI lineage: Eukaryota > Viridiplantae > Streptophyta > Magnoliopsida > Fabales > Fabaceae > Mimosa > Mimosa pudica. The sequence goes on along the minus strand of JAKELP010000016.1, from coordinate 5,934,625 downwards.
AAATTGTTAGTCTCTTAAGTAAAAAGAATTTGACAAGCTTCTCATCCAATATATTTGCTGCTCAAGATCATTAAACCAGAAGATTAATAAAAACCTTAACATAATGTTGGCGCTTGTGAGTGTGGTTCTAATCTTGTTTCACTTTCTAAATTTAGATGTATATAGAAACTCGTGTAGATTCTTTTTCCTCTGGTTTTACCATGGTCGATTCTGTCAAAGATGAGAAACCAGTTTCATACTAGTTTTAAAACGTCCACCTCCGTATCGTCACATGTAAATCAAAACAAAAAACTATATTCAGATTGACGGCATATATGCTTTGGTTCATGTGATTGAACATATGGGTATTTTTATAATTATTCTCTCAATTTAATTTAATTTTATAATATGGATGCTAGTGGCAACCGTGTTTAATTTAATAAAATGCTGCTATTCAGAGAGGACCCACATAAGCTTCAGTTAGCGTATGAAATCTGTCGGCCAAACTAAGCGAGATGGAATGGACAGGCACTTCAAAATCAATTGTTCTTTAATGTTATCATCTTCATTTTATCTTTCTTGAAAAGGGTTTTAGATGTAATTGGTTTATGATAGATGTGTATTTATGTATATCTATAATAGAATATAATATTTTCGCATTGTTATCAGTCTCATATGAGATGATGCCTAGTCTAATGCATGATCCAGTCAATTAGTCTACTCTTACAGTTTCTAGAAAGGATCATAAATAATTGAAAAGTTGGCTAATTAGAGAATCTTAGTCTTCAAGGGATATGATATGTTGTGATCTTACATTTTTTTTATCCACATGTACTGGGTACATGAATTAAAAGCATCATCATTAACAATTGAATGTTGTCACAAAAAGGAATATAAATGGTATTCTAGAAGAATTGAAGAAGTCAAAGGCTTGCTTAATTTTACCACGCAAATTTATTAGGGATGAAAATAGAGAAAGAGTAAAGAAGTACTAGTTTACATCATTCTAAAGTAGTGTTATACTATTTTATAATATTTGTTATCTTAAATAGCCGTTAGTTTGTACTGCTTGAATGTGATGGTCTTAGGATTAGCATATTAATTAAATTCAATTGCCTTTTGAGTTACTTGATATCCAAGATACAAAAAAGATGAAGAAGATGTATGATGTGAACAGAGATTGTTTTTGTTGAGCTGTATGTTTTTTATGAGCAGGTATGGGCGAAAAGTTAGGTGGAGTTGCACTAATGAGATTGTGCTAAAACAGATATATATTGTTTGTTGCGATGTTTTATATATTTGATACATATATATATAGCTTGACATGGAAGTTAAATATAGTAAAAGAGTGGCTATCTTAATTTTAATTTGTGAAAGGCATGGAACTCTGCCACATGGGGGACCCATAAACGACGGTGAGTGTCTGCATCTCTCAAAGTCAAAAAGGTAATCTGAGATTTTCAGGAATTTGAACTATAAACGACACCTCGATCTTTTCTTGATTCATCCTTCTGTTCCGTGCTTTAAAAATTATGATGAACCCTCTTCTGCGTTTAATTACACGCTCCTATTTTTGTATTGTTTTTCTTTTTGGTTTTTTAACAAATCATTTCAGCTTCTTGGGAGTGTTGTTGAAAGCATGGAATCTCGTTGAAACATGCCTTGTTTAGATTCAAGTCATGTGATGTTAAAATGTCTTCAAAGTGGAATAGAGAAAGACAGAGTAAGAGATGAATATAGTTCTCTTATTCTCTTTATCTCTTACCTTTAGTTTTAAAATGATACTAATTTTTAAGTTTGTAGCTTTGGAGGATTCAAATGTCTACCTTTAAAGCTTCTTCGAGAACTATTTTTCTTGGTTCGCTCTTACCATTCATGAATTCAGATGTTTCTAATTTACATTGACAGTCTATGAACAATTATTATCAAGTAATCAGTTATAAAAGGAAAAGAGATTTTCTATTAGGTAAATATATTGTTTCGATGTTATAGTTTGCCTCTATTTTGATTTTGGTCTTGAATGTTTTTAAACCATAAATTTTGATCACTCAGAGTAAAATAGTAAAATAGTCCATTTGTGCTGCCACGAGATTGATAGCCTTACTATTCCCAAAAAAAACTCGGTAGAAAATTGTTTGGCCAATTACAAAAGTTCCTAGAGGTTGCTAATTACTATGGAGATAGATAATGAGAAAATGATTGAACTGCTGCCTATAATATTAGTCATTAAATTAATTAATTAATATCTAATTTTCTAAAGGATAATGCGTCCAATGTGATGGTATGAACTATATTCTACTTCATTTCCTTAGATGCCAACATATCATCACTCTAGAAGAAGGAAAAAACGTATTATAATTGGTCCAAAATGTTCGAATTAATCACGTCCACATGAACTCAAAAGCATGCTTAATTAAGAAATCACCATGTAGCGAACACATCACAAATCACAATTAATATAAATGAAAGATGAAAGGACATAATATTCACTTAGATGTAAAAGAAAATTATGGATAGCTCTGGAATTATTCTCAAATTATGGTGAACAACAATTTTTCAAGAATTTTTAAATATGGTATGGGGGAACATTGAGAAGCATTAACTTGCACGCAATAATAGTGAAGTATAAAGAAGTCTTTTTATACACGAATATTTGTTAATTACAGGAAACGTATTTGGCGAATCTATACGCATTATTAAAAGTAGGAGTATTCCTTTAGGCCTTGAGAAAATATATTGTTCTTTGAGTATATACATGTGGTATATGCTAAAAATACATTATCACACATACATTTACGTGCCAAAACAATTACACATACAGTAATTAACATTACCTGCATAATCTCACACAACTTGATAATGTCTCTCTACACACATTTGGGGTGATTTAGTTATTTGTTTGTATATCAATTTGACATAACAAAAAGGTTGCTCACCGGGTAAAGCTTCTATATATCAGGTGGGGTCAGTGAATACGGCTATGATATATCAAACCAATGACCTCGAGTCATATAGCATGAATTTTACCATTGCCGATAATTTGTTCAATTAAATGGCTGAATGTATTTTCATTTTAAAAAATCTAGGAAAAAAAAAGCATAAGTCGAATAGTATAAGTGATCACTAAACCTTCGTCTGGTCGAATAAGCAAGAGCTTAGACGTAGATAGGGGCGCAAGTTAATCTCAAGCCTTAGAGTTGATGTTCAAGCAGCTTCACACGTTGAGCTTAAGCTTATGACGTGTATCAGTTTTCTTGCTTTCCGTTCTTTTTCATAAATTTTAAATGAAGAAAGTATTACATAATTTGGATATATAATTTATTCCCAACTATTGCTAAAAACTCAAGGTAAATTATTTTGAGTTTAAGTTCAAGGTTCTGAGTTATCATTACTCAAATTATAATCTCTCACTTATTTAGATATGTCGTACCAATTGCATTGGGGGTGAAAATAGTCTAAACCATACTTTTACTAAATAGGCATGAACATGAAATAAGAGAGTAAATATTGGGCCTAGGTCTGAGCCTGATTGCAGGTCTTTTCTCAAAATCAAGCTTGAGTTTTTGAAAAGTCTATCAAGGTCTGAAGTCTTTTTTAAGACATACTTATGATGTAGGCATTTGAAAAAAATTTACATTTCAATAGTCACTTTAAATCTAAGTTTAAAATATATTTTGAGACTATTTCAAGTCTACATATATTAAAAATAAATATGATTTAATAGCGTATTATCATAAAAGATGGATCATATTGTTATAAATAATTATATTGAAAATGATATAAAATTGAAATGTTCAAGAAATTATCGGAGGGGAACATTTAATATAGTATATGTAAATTATATATTAATATCATTCATATAATATTTTTATTCCTAAATAAGTCAAGCCTAGAGGTTTACAAGTTCTACTTTCATGAAATAGACATGACCTATTTACATAAAAGACTAATAAATAGATTTCAATCTAACTTATTTATTAAAAATGTTGATGAAGTCCGGCCTTAACCAAGCCATGTGTAAGCGGCCTCCAAGGGCTTAGCTATTCCCATCTTACCAATAGTTGCCACTTTGGTTTAATGGAATTGGAAAAGGGAAATAGAAATGAGAAAGGTAATTTCCTTATATGTCGGGGTCCACAAGTTATCTCTCTTTCCACCTCACATTTTTCTTGAGTCTCACAAACTTTACTTTTTCATCATTTTCTAATTTACCTCTACTTTCTATCTTTATCGTCTTACACTCATTTTCATTTTCATTTTCATTTTCATCATCCACTTTCCCTCCAACTAAAAAGATAAAAGAAAAGGGAAAGAAAATGGAGGGAGTAGTTAGTGTTTTATAAAGGCGTGCACGCAAACCGAAGCAGATTTGTAGGCTTTGCTTGCCCATTGAAAGCTCCTTTGTCCCTTTTCTGCCCCTCCTCTGCGCGTTTCCTTTCCTTTTTATCCTTTCTACCCTTTCCATCCTTCTTACGTTATTATTAAGGGTCGTTTGTTTGACCAGAAATTAAGATAATGAAAATGGAATTGAAAATAAGTGTGAGGGGTAAAATGGAAAATATAGTTAATAATGTGAAGTAAAGTTTGTGGGTCACAGACGTGAGATAGAGAGAGAGAAAGTTTGTGAGCCTTGAGATATATATAAATGACAAAAAAACATTTCCATTTCACTTCCCTTTTCCATCTTTCTTTCAACCAAACATACCTGTATACAATAACATTATTTTATAATTAGGACTATTCTTCATAAAATGTTGACTTTGACTTCCTTATTCCATATGCGTCGCCAGTTCCCCCCACCCCATCCATACTTCAGCAACATCAATTCAAAAAAAAAAAAGAAAAGAAATTCCCTCCCTTATCGAATTATTAAGTATATTTGCTTGGCTTAAATAAATATACAATAATTAAATCATTTCTATAATAAAAGGGGGGGAGGGGGATCTGGCGCAATCAACGTTTGCGTCTCCCTCCCTCCCTCCTAGGCCCCTGAAAATTTGTTCACTCAGTCAACGCATTTTCCCTCATACCTGTGTGCATATACTTCTCGAGCCCCTATTTATAAATCATTAATCAAATACTATAAGGTTTTATTCCGTTAGTTCCACAATATAAGTTAATTTTTATTAAATAGGAGTAACTATGTTTGATAAAACTATCAAAAGTTGTACATTGAAAGCAGTTAATATGTCTGGAACATATTTTTTCCTAACTCTACCCCTATTAATGAATAGGATAGTCTATAGATGACATGGATGGTAAAATGAGAAAAAATGGGAGAGAGTGTTTGTATTGGGAAGATGAGAGAGAATGTTATCAACAGAAGTTAAAAGTGGAAAAAATAAAATAAACACTCATAAAAAACTAATGTTGCTTATCTTATGAAATAGATTTTTTTTTTCAAAACATTAGCTTTTATTGTGAGAGAGGAGTATATACTTATATTTGTATGTAAGTCATCATACTATTTTTCGGGCAAAAAAAGTCATCATACTATTTAACTTTTCATGTGAATATATCATTTTGCCCTCATATTATTTAATTGCTCTCATTTAATTTGTTTGTTGTAGCGTTAAACGAATGTTAAAAGTTTCAAAGCATATACATAATGAGGTTTAATGTTTTTTTTAAGCGAAAAATGTTGGAAGCGTCACGTGGATAAAATTATAGAAGTACTTTTTTGCTTATATTGATAGGCAAATGTTTCAACCAGTACAAAACCTTAAGTGATCTCATTAAATGTGGATTAAAATTTAAAGCTTATTTAACTTAAATCATACTCTTTTTGGTTTTAAATATTAGAGGTAACATGGTTCATTTTTTTTTCAAAATATAAGAGTTAGCATGCAAAAGTTAAAATAATATTTTTTTAAAAAAATTTTAACTGCTTGTACTTCTTGGCCATAAAAAGTCACTACTTGCACTTGAATATCCCCTCCAGCTCCGTCTCATATTATAGGGTGTGAATTTTTTTAACAATCTTATCCCATAATATAAGGCGATGTTTGAGTTGGTGAGTATAATAAATGCATATTTTCTTTTCTCCTTTTTATTATATCAATCTCTTTCTTTTTTGGTAGTTGGGCATATTAATCTATTTCTTAAATAAGGGCATTTTTAAAACAAAATTTATAAATAAGCTAAGGGAGTATATGTTAACTTGTTTGGGAGCCCGTGATTTGGTTAAAATTATCTTATAAAACTAGAATGGACCCCGCGCGTTGCGCGGGCATTCAACATTTAGTTGCTTTTTTATTAGAAAACATTTAGTTGTTTTACATCTGAGCCTATAAACACATTAGTTTGTGTCGTATATGAAAAGGGATGTACACACTCTTAGTATATTTGAGAGTTTAGAGAAGAGAGACAACTTAATTATTATGTAACATTTTATTATATTATTATATACCTATTCATAAGCCGAGTTAGTTTATATACAAAGAAACATAAAATTTGTAATGTAATTTATTTTAGTTTTTTGAACGCATCCATAAAAAAGTTTAATTGTTCTTTTACTAAAAAATGGGATGAGAATTTATTTTAGGACAACTAAACACAAATTATTAACATTTATTTTCTCTAAATTTTTTAGTTATATCACTATCAAACAAAGGAATGGTAAAAAGTTAGACTTATATACTTGTGATTGATAGACTTGTCAAGATAAATACAAAGGAATTGGTATGAATATTTTCCGTTTTATTAAAGCTTATGTCAACATTTGTTGATTTTTTTATAACAAACATTTGTTGATTTCTTCATTATAAGAAATATATATTGTAAATTTTGTGTGCAATGTGCGAAGCATAAGACATTTGTTGATCTCAAAAACAGAAAGAGCTGATGAGAGATTCAAAGAATTTAGGATGAGAGATTCAATGCAGGATTAGTTGCAATACTAATTCTCCCATATTCATCATGTCACTAATATTTGGAACTTTTTTAACAGTGTAATTGTAACCACAACTCTACCAAATTTTAATGCTATAATTTTTCACATGCAAAATGCTAAGAACACCAAATTTTTAAAACCCCATATCAAGTTGTTTGAAGTAATCCTAACAATTATCTTAGCATTTATTTAAAGTGCAATACATAGGACTACTATAAATTAAAATGTTTTAGAAAATAAAATATATATTATTCTACGTGTAATATTTAAACTACAATAAAGTAAATACCCCAATGCTCTTTTACTAAGAAAGATATATTTTCTTGATACACATAAGAATGATATTTAACATGCTATCAAATCATTGTTACGTAAATCCTCACTCTTCTGATAAAAAAAATCCTTACTCAGATGTGATATTTATGATTATTACCAATGAAATGTTTTATTTTTAAAAAATATATATTTAGATTATATAATACTTATGTAGAACTCTTGTAATAACAATGTGACCACAAACTTTTAATCAACCGTTTAAAATTAGTAGAATCTATCGTCACAATAAGCTAAGTATTTAGCCAAACATGTGTAAAACATTGCTAAGGCATTACATAATAAAAAAAGTAAGCTAAGTATTGAAAGTGTATAAAAATGATAGAAGAGATAAACTTCATCCCCACCTCCCCCATTCGACCCCTTGGCCACAAAAAATCCAAATTCCCCTAGGTACCTCCCCCACGTGAAAGATAACTCGAACTAAATTTATCATGTAGTTGAACTTTCCAAATAATTTAAATTTAGATTACATATATTGTTTTTAACTTGATCAAAAATCAAACTGACCCGTGTATAAATTAAAAGCCATAAATATCATTAAAAATTCATAAGTAAATTTAAATTATATAATAGTTAAAAATATTATTGATTTATATCACATATAATATTCAACTTGACCGAGAATCCAAGTTTGCGTAAATAAAACAAAAGAACAATCAAATTATCTCCAACCCCCCCCCTCCAAACAACGAAATAACAAAACTTGTCGGGAGCACCCTAAAATGTACATTGTTGGAATATTTGTTAGTAGTGGATATTAACTTATTTCTAGGTGCCCGAGGAAAAAGATGGAGGTATATTCTGATAAAGAAAAAAATGAAGCTATGTTTTATCACCATAAAAATATATCATTGGCAATGATAATACTATTTTGAATTCATTTTTAAAATTCAATTCCATTATCAATATGCTAATTAATCTTGTTAAATAATAATATTTGAATTTTAAATCACATCCTATGATCTATACATCGATTTACTTGGGCATTAATGATAATTGATATGGTTAGCTATTAAACATAAAAACTATAATTTAAAAGATTATTAATTATTAGTAACTAACTCTTCTAAACTTAACATTTTTCAATATATTCACAAATAATTTTGAGAAATTTAGAAACATAACTGCCCATCATGCAGGAAAAAAAAAAGTTCCCCCACATTTATGTGTAAAAAAATATACCAGTCGTAAATAATTTTTCTTAATTATCTAATACTTTAAATTGATTTGGCACCAAGTTTAATTGCGATCATTGCGATCAAATGGAGTAAGATTAGGGAATAAAAGATTTGGAGGTGTAAAAACATACAAATAAACCCACAATTATTGTAATATGTTAGAAGCTTTGGCAAGCTCAAATAAGTTAAGAAATATCCATCAACATATATCCAAATTGCATCAACAGTCAACAACATATGTTTGTTTGTATTAAAGTGAGATATTTTATTTGTGTTAGCATAAATATTTAATGTTATTAAATCATTGCTGAACATTCTACAAATGACTTGTTAATTTAATTTAGTTTAGTAATCAATTTATTTGTTACGTATTACGCATATTAGTTGTGTTTTGGGAGGAAGTGACAATCATGTTTGTGGGTTATTTATGAATCTAAGTCTCAGGACTATGCCATCTATTAATGCTGCTTTACAATAAAACGGTCATCTGGTTCAATTAACATCGTCTAGAACCACTGTTAGTGCTTCAGTTTGTTTAAAAGATTAGAAATGGGGAGAAGGGAATGCATACACGTCTCATTTCTACATCCTTATCCAACTATACACGCATCACATTTCGATTGTCTCCTTTTTTTTTGTTTCTCACCCCATTAAAGTTCAAAAATGCAGGAGAAGAAGAATTTTTAAAAAATAACAAAATATCTTAGATATTATAATATTTTGGATACTTTAAGGCTTCAATACCTCATCCAAATTTGATTGTTTATAAAAATAAAAGAAGAGTTAAACCTTATCACACACCCTCATCCAATCCCTCCAAAATAAACCAAATTTTCCTTGGGCACCTTGTCATCTAAAAGTTTACTTGGTCAAAATTTTTTTAGAAGTTAATCTTTCAAAATGGTTTCAATATAGATTATATATAATATTTTTGACTGACCAATAATAAGATACATTCATTTATCAAAATAAAATAATAGTCAAACTCTATCTCAGCTCTATCTCAAACTTCTTCATCCAACCTCTTCCCTAACAAAAACAAATCCCTAAAAAAACAATTATCATTCGGGCACCTCCCTGTGAACTTAATTAATACAAAGACATTGATATAAGCGGGTGTTCTTAAATGTAATGTGACACAACCACTGAAGGCATTAATTATGGGCACCTCCCCATAAACTTTATCTTTCAATTTTTTTGGTTTGTCTTCCACAAAAATTCCTAATAATAATGTGTTCCATTGATAGCGGTCATTCAAATTTTTAATACTGAATGATGGAAGTAAATTCAATTTCCTTAGTCATTTGATATGAATATCTTCTCCTACACGTTCTCGCACTCACTATTATCTTTCAATAGAGCGATATTTTAAGGTTTAATATCACATCTTGAATATACTTTTGAAATACTTTTAATTAATAATGATTGATTTAAGTAATTTGAAAAGAAAGTTATAGAGGGAGTATTGAATGGTTCGATTTGATCCCATATATTCCATGTATATTTAACTTTCATAGTTTATGGTGATAGAGAATCAATCAACCACTAATGTGTGATTTACTTTGAAACACAATTTTCTAAAAGTGCCCTTATAAGAATTACATAAACAATAAGATAACCAATCTCAAGCCCAGCATTTTGTTCTCTCTAATAGTCTTATCTATGTATAATGAATTGATAAAAGGAAAGAAAACCCCATTTTGCATGCCTCATAATTAACAATTTTGAAATAATTTCAATTAATAGATGATTGATTTAAGCCAACAATAAACAAAAATTAAGGGCAACAATTGTGACAAAATATCTCCAGTATCTTAATGGTGTGTGGCTAATATTGTATTTGTGCCAACAGAGAGAAAGGAAGAAACATATTGATCAAAATACAAAGAAGCACTGCAAACTAACCGTCCTACTTCCCTTTCCCTTTGCACAAACTTACTCAGACACTTCTTACATCAGGTAGGTAGTGTCATTTTTTTGAAATGGTCAATAATTTCGGTTGAATTGAAAGTTTAGTATTTTTCGCTTTGTTTTTCTTTTGTTCTTCCCTTCCTGCGTCCTCTTTCTTTGTTCATATGAAACTTAGGTTGGATCAAAAATTCAGATCCCCCTTCTTCTGTGACCAGTCCAACCCTCAGGCCTGAAATTCTTCACTAAAAACTCAGAACATCCTCCCATAGTAATCCCACACTCTTTTAAAGGAAAGAAGTGTTTTCTTATCTGCCATCTCTCATCTGCATCAGCGAAGGCAAATATGAAGATAAGCAGGGAATGGTGAGTAGTACTGGTAGTAATGATTATATGGATGAATAACATACCCTGTTAAATTGATTTCTCATTTGCAATACCTTCTGACACGTGGATGCTGTTGAGAACAATATTGATTAAAACTACTTAAAATGCAGCCAATGACTAAGAGCCCAGAAACAGAAAAAGAGTAATGAAAAGGATTTGTTATTGCTAATTTAGAATGATAATGGTCATTGACCATTTCTTTGTTAGCCTTTTGTATTTGTCCTAAGCAAAGTCAGATACTTATTCCAATATATCCATCTACAGAATTGAATCCTTTAGCCCCACTTGAACATAAATGCATGACTATGGCAAAAAACAATGATGGAAAGAGTGGAATGTTGGTAATAAGGTGAGTGGCAAGTTTAAGATTATTTCTTTGTTAACCTTCTGTATTTGGGCAATGTTTCTACTCTACCAAACATACAATCGCAGTAGTGAACGAAACATGTGATAAAAAAAGATGACTGATTAATCCAGGGCAGTAACTGACTAATTAATGCACACGGTTCTTTAGTATAATATGAACTAACAACCACTTCATATGAGCATATGAAAATGATTCTCCTTATTCGATGTCTTAAGCATATATATATATATATGCATTAATATATCAGCAAACTACACAATAACAGAAAACACATATCCTTTCTCACATACTTTTATTACATCAACTTCCATTGCTTCCACATTGCCTTTCTTCCTTTTAGAGCCTACTGCTTCCCTTTCTTGTTTCACGGCTATCCTAAAAGGTGAAGAGCATAAGATAACTGAAGGTATCCTTGACATTTTTGGAATCCTTGTAAAGAAAAGAATTCAAATTTAATAAGGAAATTGAGTAACAGTGGGAAAATAACAGAAATGGAAAAGAGAGGAATTAAAAAAGCATTGTAATTAAAAAATACAATACCTGAAGATACAATACCTTTGCAATTACAAATTTAGTTACTTTATCTTTGATCCCTTTGCAATTAAAGACAGTTATAGAAGATACAAAACCTGGAGAAACATTATATCGATGAACATGAAATGCCATGGCACATGTTGTTGGCTCCAAAATTATGTCATCTTCCCTTAGCCACATACTGTTTCCAAAACCACAAAGGAGAACATGTTAGGATATGAAGTCCCACTCAAGTTTTCTTTTGATGCCTTTGCGGCATGTAGAAAAGTTCTGCCTATGCTCACGTTGCCAATCAATACATATTGTCTAATTGAAAGCAAAATATGATAACTTCATTAATATGATTATGTGTTACCTCCATGTTTCATCCCCAACTTCCACTTTAAAATGTTGATTAATCCCAGTTTTTCAAGAGTATCACCCATACGATAAAAAGTAAATGTCATAAATATGTACCACACTGTAACTTGAGAGATGCAGTACAATGACACACTCAATAACTTTTAAAATTCCAATATAAGTACTCTAAACTTGAAAGTTTTTATGAACTCATTACTCTATAAGTCTGAAACTATCAAACTCTACCTCACAATCGCATCCCAACTGAATTCTATTGAAATGCTTCTAATTCTCTTGATAGCTGGTAAATATCCACTTTACCTTTCATGACGTCACTGCAATAGAAATAATCTTGTCACTACCAAACTAAAAATTTATTATAAATTTCAAAATCTCATTAACTGCAATAGAAATAATCAGAAGAAATTTCATGTCAGACCCATAGATGATAACATTAGGTGAAAACTGACTGAAATTGCTTTAGCATTTTCATCTTACATAATGATTAATCGTGATACTCTGCACCACCATAAAAAGGAATATACTCTGTAATACTCCAGGGGAAGTCATAAATGTGAGTAAAACAATTTTAAAAAAGGTCAGGTACAAAAAGAAACTATAGAAGAATGGAAACCCAAAAGCGGGAAAATATGATAACATGGAGATTGGGGAGTTATGCCACTGATTAACTGATAATGTCCAAAAAAAAAATACCATTAATAGCATTAAATTTCAGATAAATTTCACATGATATTTATTTTAATCAATGAGATTGAAAAACAATATAAGGAAGAAATAAAAAAAAAAATGGAAGAAAAAGAGGCACAAATCGGGATAGTGAAAACAAAGGTGAGGGAGGAAGTGGGATGAAGAAAAACCCAGAGTCGCATTTATATGACTCTAAATCGCACACGACGAAGAGTGAGAGGATGGAAGTTGCATTGTTCAAAAGTGAAGGCAACGGTGGATTGTAAAGGCCCGATATTGTAGAGGATGGGAGATGAGTAAGCTTAAAGGATCCAACCGCTGCTGGCCACCGCCAGTGCCCTCTCCGCCCTTCACTGTTGAATGTAATATGTAAGGTTGAAAGTGAGTTAGGGTTAAATAGAAGGATCTGCGGCGAGGCTTTTTTAATAAGCATAATTGAATTGAATTGAATTGAATTGAATTGAATTGGGCAATTAATTTGGTGGTAGATAGCAGGTGAGCAATGATGATACCGATAGATTGGGCAGCACGCATAATTGGCCTGCGCTAAAAACCCTTTGATTAAAGATATTTGTATTCCTTTTTTTATCAGAAGATATTTGTATTCTCGTTGGCTGGTAGGTGTGAACGCACATATGATTCCTATCGGGTTTAGATGTATCACTGAGCTTTGTAGCACTGTTAAATAGAGTATTTATCCGGTTTATTGTGTGAAAGGTAAAGTAGATATTTACCAACTTTGGTTATATTGATGATGGGACAAAGGGAATATATGTTAACTTGTTTTCAATACGTGGTTTTCAATTTTTCAAAACTTGAATCTTAAATTAATGTGGATTCAAATAAAAAACAGTATATAATTAATTAAGTAATTTTACTATATTTTAGCAATTTGATTAATTGCTTCCTGGAAGTTTTATAGATATGGTATCTTAATAATGCATGTAAGTATAGTACTATTTCTCTGGTCTTAAATATGAGGCTAAAGTATACATTAGTATACATTTGGTCCCTTATGTTTGCATCAAGTTTCAATTTAGTCCTTTATGTTTAGAAAGTACACTTTTAGTCTTTTTTTTGTTAACACTGTTAGTTTAACTTAACGGAAAATGTTAACTTAACAATTTTAAATGATTATTAAATACTAAAAAAATGTTCAGAATATAATATTTGAGTGCAAATATTCTTATATTTTCAAAATTTATCATTTTTGGTCCAATTTCATTATACACTAGTCATTTAAAATTATTAAGTTAATATTATTTCCGTTAAGTTAAACTAACGGTGTTAACAAAAAAGGACTAAAAGTGTACTTTCTAAACATAAAGAACTAAATTAAAACTTGATGTAAACATAAGGGACCAAAAATATACTTTAGCCTAAATATGAAATATAGTTGACTTTTTTTTTAGAATCCTGAGAAAGCAAAATGAACTACTTAATCATAATATTTTTTGTATATTAATAAATCATATGTCAGTTTATAAGTCAATTAAACTAGTTTAGACGAAAAATTTAGGAAAATCAATTTTAATTATCTTATTTAGTTTTCTTAAAATTCTCTAAAAATCAACTAGATCTTATATTTAGGACGGAAAAATGTACCTTATATCACCGTATATATATATATATGCTATTCTGGATTGTTAAGCTTAATTCTAAGCTTAACCACAACTCACCCCTAAATATGCTTTTCTGTTAGTCAAGTGTTCGTCACCCCTTCAATCTATTTTCTGTTGGCTGAAACCTACAACACGACTGAAAAATAAGTCAAGACTCGAGAAAAGTAGTATTTCGAAACTCAGAAAAACGCTCCTTTCTAAACCTCCATGATATTAATATAATTAATTTTAAACACGGGCATAAAATTAGTAAGCTTATATGCAAGATCACGCATGTTCACGGAACAGACCTATACTAAACAAGTGTACTAATTACTGAAGAGAATTAAATTGAAAAAGTTGGTGATTTTGAAACATTCTTCACTGCTTAAGCATTATAGTAGTTATTTAACATGCAAAATTGGAAATCATACACGCGTTGGTAACTCGCATCTGGAACATGAATTTATTAATATATACAAATTAAAACACAAATGGGTTTGGTTAGAATGCTGGTCAGATTAAAATTCATTATTTAAATTGATATTGAAAATGGGAATATATATATGATGTTCAATGAATATTTGACGGGGTGTCTAAAATAATACTCATCATAGACAAGTGAATGAAGCGAACCTTATATTGAACCGAAATCACCGATAATATTCCCATGTTATATATTCTGAGACAATTGAAACTAGTAGAAAATTGATTTATGATTAATTTCATAAAAAAAATATTTATGATTAAAATAAAATGGTCGGTAATAGAATAAAGACGAGATGTACATACAACTTCAATAGGTTAATGACATCAGTTGGAAGTTGCAACCATATTTGCATTATTGAAAGATGCAGTTCTAAGAAAAATATTCAGCCCATCAGGTTCCAAATAAATCTTCTGATTTCTTTTATTAGGGATACATCCATTAGCCTTCTACATCCTTATTTATTAGTCTTGATTTGAACTTTTAATAAAACCAATTTATATTGATGTAAGAGAGTATCGAATTAATACATCAATCCATGTTTCTAAATAGATATCACATTATTTCCCATGTCACGGGATATATAAGTTAAACCATTTCAAAATGGGGGGTATGAAATGTACACATTTTTCCTTTTGAAAAAAAAAACAGAGTTGTGTTTTGCCGATAAGAGATTTTGAACCGCTGTTGTTTCTATGCATATACTACTATCGTCGATCTTTAACGTGAGATATGTTTAATTCATTTAAGCGGATAAAGAAAAAATTAAATTATAATTAAAGTGGCACATAGTTTGTTAAGTTTTTTGACCAAAATAAATCCTTATCTATCTCATTCATTTACTTATTTAGATCGGAATATATGATTAAGGCAATATAATATTTTTTTGAACTGAAAAGGCAATATAATATTGAACTTATATAAAAAAGGTAATATTGAACTTGAATTCAGTTCAGTCCAAAAAACTTGAATTTGCTCAAAAGCAATATTAACTTAAATTGTCAAATAATTTTTTACTTTTACTCTTTTCATATATAAAAAATAGAAATAAACCATAGTTTGGTAATTTTCAGTCCTGGTGAAAGTAATATTTATTTTGAGATCATTATTATTAATTGAAATATCTTAAATTATTCGGACGGTTAACATATTCTAATTTAACTGCCTTGATCGTACCGGTATATGTGATCAACATCTGGATCCATCTCATCATTGCCAAGAACACTTCAAATAAATTTGATGTTTTGCCCTACTCATTATTAATTCACGTCGTATTGTTTATGTAAGAAAATGCATTTTTTGTAAATGAATATAGAGCATCCAGTTCATTGAACCCAAATGGAGGAGAAATTAATAAAGTGGAGCATGGATGAACATAAAATCATCAGCAGCACCGCCCTAGCAACATGGAGAGTACTAAATTGATCAATGATTAATTTTGGCCTCTAACGACGCATGTTCTTCTTCTGTCCTACTCTGCCCCCCAAATATTCATACATACCTTTGACTTTGACCCATGCCGCTTTCTATAGCTATACAACAATAATATATCATCCTTCATTTTTTTATAAAAAATATTACTATATTATATTGTAACCCACTGCCTTAGTTTAAAAAGTGTTCCCTCTCTCACCCCTCGCTTTTCACACACGATGGCACATTATCGACATGGTCCATTCCTTCCTATTCAGCTTTGACACACACAGACAGAGAGAGATGAAGACATGTATATATATAAGGATCGGATGTGAGAGGCACGTGAAGTGGGATATGATTATCGATCTTTGATTAAAAGTGAGAGATTCTTTAATATAAATCACTTCATATTGCAAGAGCCAAGCATGTAGGGTCAGGATATGCTATATAGATTATATATGTTCATAAAGCTAAGGCCCCTTCTTTTAATTGCTATCTATATATTTCCCTCACAAATCACAACATTATTTTTTAATATATATATACACACACACACACTGTATATATAGTTAATTACAGCTAGCTAGCCATATATATATATATATATATATATATATATATATATATATATCATTAAATATTAATGACAACATATCACTCTAATCATTATTTTATTATCTGTGTGTTGCAATGTAATTACTAAATATGTATTACAGAAGAGTGTGTACATATATCTATAGAGAGGGGGTAATTAGCAGAAAGCGTGTGAACGAAGCAAACAAGCAGAGAATATACCAAAACCGCGTAAAGTGCATGTGCATGCTTTCAGATGTCGTCGATCGTTCAGGTAAATCAAGCCTTTGGATCTGCCACGTAGGCCAACATTTCGTTCCCCCGATGCATCCACGTGTGATTCCAGCCAACAAACCACTCCTCTTGTTTCTTTTTTTTTTTTTTTGATCAGCAAACCACTCCTCTTGTTTCGTTTTCCCCTCTTTACTCATTTTCAAATTTAAAATCATTTAACTGTACCAAAAATTGAAAAAAAAACTCACTGCTTGTTGTATGTGCTGCAAGCCTTCAGGCTGCAACTACAAGGAAAACCCTTCTGACACAATAAAATGAAAAGAAAAAGGGCTTGATATAGATTAATTATCTTATTGTAGTTAAGTACTACAATCCATAGCGCTGATTCATTTTAATTTTTAGGGTTAATACAACTTTTAGTTCTTAAATTTTCACTCAATTTTAATTTTGATCATTAACTTTGAAATTAGTGGTTTAATTTATGAACTTTTATTCAATTTTGGTATTGGTTCTTGAGCTTTATAAAAACTTTAAAACTCATGGACCGAAACCAAAATTAACTGAAAACTCAAGGACTAAGACCAAATTTTACCCAAAGTGTAGTGACAAAAACTTCCAATTTTTTAAAAAGTGTAATTTGATGATTGAATTTTTATAATAAAGACCGGAGGGAATACTTTATAGTAAGGAGTAGAAACAGTTAGTTTTAGATTATAATTAATTTTATAAACTAAATAAGCTAAATTTAAAAAATAAATAAATCAATTTACAACTAAGTTATTTGATCTTCCTATAGTTTCCTAAATTTGACAAATAAAAACTGAACTAAGGATGAGCACTAAATTCAAAGGTAGATCAAAACCGACGGAGAGTCTGGGTATTGTGGTCCATTGAAGTTAAGCTATCGGGGTGACGTCGGGATGACGTTGCCAAAAGTCTTTTGAGAAAGTCAGGCATGATGGCACGTGCGGAGACTTAGAGACATGTGACTGAGGCATAAGGCATTTGTGTAAGTTTCATAGTTCAATTCGTTATACTCGATGGTCAAAAAAATAAATTCGTTATACTCAACCAACTCACAACGCCATTATATTGCGAGTAGTTATGACTTATGACTCTCTCATTTTGAGTCAGTCCACGGGTCACCATTGACCAAGTTGCCCCATTTAATTTACTTCTCCGATCCCTTTTGTTTCCCACTAAAGATAGGTTTAAAAGCACTAGACGACATGTACGTGCTTCTCTGTCAACAAATGTTGATTTCATTGATAAGCATGTAAGTTTAACTCATATACTAAGTTTGTGAATTTAGTGAAAAAAGTTAGTCTATTCATCAAACAATGTTGTCAATGTGAGAATTCGGTCTATGTCATGTTTGATGAACCAGTCCCAATCATTCAAATTTGTGGGTATATAATAAATGTGTTTTTTATAAAGTGAAAACTCCATATATT
Source organism: Mimosa pudica (assembly GCA_029929735.1). Taxonomy (NCBI): domain Eukaryota; kingdom Viridiplantae; phylum Streptophyta; class Magnoliopsida; order Fabales; family Fabaceae; genus Mimosa; species Mimosa pudica. The sequence goes on along the minus strand of JAKELP010000016.1, from coordinate 5,916,232 downwards.
CTCTCTGGTTTTAGCTATGATTTTTTAACTTGTTTGAAGAAATTAAAGATGAAAAATTAGTTACTTTAAATCCCTATAGTTATTTTTTTTCAAATTAACACTAACATATCATCTAATTATGTGTAACATATGTTCTAATTTAATGATTTAATTTGTTCTCTTAACTACTTTCATAGAAAATCAAAGGGTTCTTATATTTAAAACTTAGGAGAGAATTTACCGTATGCATTTATATTACAAGATTACTTTAAATTATAAGTTGATCCAAGTAATATGGATGTTTTTGCCCGCATCATTTGGAATTATTACCAAAGCGGCATGTGTTTTCATATTCAAATATGCCGATTTCAGATTACTTCATCAATATATATATATATTGAGACTTTGAAAGCAGCGTCGACCGTACCACGAACACAATGAAGGAAGAGAAAATTGAATGACTTGTATACTCGTATATGGAAAGCCTCAACTTGAATTCAATCCTTGTGTGTGCTTGCAGTTTCACAAGCTATATATGCCTTGCTAGTTGCTAGCTATATATACACAGATATATTATCATGGCCATATATATGGGTAATTTAATAGATTTTGTTTGGTTCGTAGTGCTCATCATGATGAATATTTGGCAACTTGTTTAATGTCGATATCAAAGTTTATTTCCACTGCTGGCTTTACTCCATGGTCATCAAATAGTGTCATTTGTCGAATCACAGTATTTAATTTGTCATGTTGGTCTCACTTAATCATTTTCTCGCCTGTACAATTAGATACCCAGGTTCACCATGGCAAATCCACTCCTAATTTCATCTATTATTTTATTCCATAATTTTTTGCCAACATCTTTTGTTTATTCAATCACGCCTGATTTTACGTTTTGTCGTTAATCTTGTCAATGGATGGTGTTGATCAAAGTTACAAAGTGCCAACAAGTTACATAATCTTATATTTCAAGTGATGGATACATGAAAGAGATTAAAATTAAAATATACCGCTATAGCCTTTTATTATTGACAATATACGCACACGCGTTTAGAACTGTACGTACAGTCATATATGCAAAAAACTAATTAGCAAAGGGGATATGGATGCTAGATGTGTAGTTGATTTATAAATGAGACGTATCATTATTCTGTATAGTACCATGATATACCTTTTATATAAATTCAATTAAATGAAATTATGATATGGTATATATATATATATATATATATATATATAATTATTCTGTATAGTACCATGATATACCTTTTATATAAATTCAATTAAATGAAATTATGATATGGTATATATATATATATATATATATATATATATATAGTGATGATTGGGAATTGAATTAAAGTATAGAAGACAAACAGTGAATAGTTAATTGTAGGGGAATAAAAGGGTACACATATATACTAGTGGAGGCCAAATGAAAGGCTAAAGATCGATGTAAGTGCATGCAAAAACTTTCTAGCAACATCTGTATCACCAGTTGGGGCTATTTCGTATAATTATAATTATTTATTATTAATTGTCGATGATGACGCAATTTGAACATTTTGTTTTGGCATGTTTATATATATATATATATAGTCACCTAATTAATCTTTGGCTAAAGTATGTTTTTGGTCCCTTAACTTTGGAGAAAATCATGTTTTGATCCCTTAACTTTGAAAAGTGTGTTTTTGGTCCCTTAATTTTGGACAAAATCATCTTTTTAGTCCTTTAACTTTGAAGAGTGTGTTTTTAGTCCTTTTAAATTCGGTTTAAGTATGTTTTCGGTGCCTTAAGTTTGCAACAAGTCATGTTTTAGTCCCTTAATTTTGAAAAGGAAGGGACTAAAAACATTTTTATCCTTTTTTCAAATGACTAAAAACATTACTTTATCCAAAGTTAAAGAACAAAAAATACATTTTTCAAAGCTAAGGACCAAAAACACACTTTTTCCAAAATTAAGGGACCAAAAACACACTTTTCAAAGTTAAGGGACCAAAACATGACTTTGTGCAAACTTAAGGGACCAAAAACATACTTTAGCCTTAATCTTTCCTTCTTGTTTCTTCTTTCTCAAACACCATTTTAACTTGTCCTTCCCAGCCCCACCTCACACGTTTTCATTCATATCACTTCATCTCGAATTGGACAAAAAATAAAATAAAATAGAGTACACAAATTAAATGAGCTGTGTTGCACAAACAAAATTTGTCTTCATGCATATATATTGTAAAACTTCTGTTGTTTGCCCAAAATTTTGAGCTTAATTTAAATATTCAAATAGCCCTTTTATTTGATGTAGAATGATTGAATGACTAGCTAGTTGGCGTTATTGGATTTAAAAATGTTTTACTTAATTTTGGGATGGAATTTCCGAATTTCATTAAAACATTGTTCAATTTGAAGTTCTCATATTGTCATTCTCTTTTTAATTAAGTAGTGAATTTTAAAAAAGGACTCAATGGATAAGGAAACGTTACAAAAATATTAGTAGTTTGATTAGATTGTGATTTTGAAAATTGGGATGATGACGATAAATAATATTATTACCAAGATTCCAGTACCAAAGAAAAAAAATTATAGCTACGATACAAATTATGAGGATAAAACAGCTAGCTAGTAGGCCCCGCAGATTCTTCCAATTTTTAATATTAAAATTGCATGGAATAAAAACATAAGAAAAACATCTACATATATTGTTACATATATAACACCAAGAGAAAAATCTTGTTAAGATAAATCTATATAATAAACCCAGGGTAACATGGAAACAGTTTTTTTTGTCATAATTCAAACATTCATGAACATATAGTTGAAACCAAGGTTTTAAAACCCGAGCCGGACGTCGAGCCGGAAAACTGAGCGGGTCATGGTTGAAACGGTTGAAACGGTTGGACCGTTCGGTCGAACCGGTGACGTAATAATTTAATGAAAATTAAATATATAAATATTGTTAATACTTAATAACTTAATATAATTAGAATGAAGATATTTTTTTAATCAAGTTCATTTTTTTTCTGTTGATATATTTTTTTCTGCAGTTGTCAATTTCTGGCCGGGTCAAAAGCGGGTCAACTCGGGTCAACCCCGGGTCAACCCCGGGTCAACAGCGGTCGACCCGGGTCAACCCCGGGTCAACCCGGGCTGTACAGTAAACCGGCCCAATCGAGGTGATTGGGCCGTTTTAGCCACCGGCCGACGGTCCGACCGGTCGGACCGTCCGGCTCGGTCCGGCTTTAAAACCCTTGGTTGAAACTCATAACTCTAGAGGTTTATGGAAAATTAGAAGAGAGCTTGGTATTATATATATAATATTCCTTAGCTTAGTGAAATAGACCATAATTAAGCATATGTTTTTGTGCAAATGAAATGTTCATGGTAAAAGAAAAGAGAAAAGGAATTGAGTTTGGGTAATTTTTTTAGAGACGTGCCGCGTAAGAGATGAGATAATGGAAGCCAATGAAGAAGGGTGAGGCATCACATGCAGTGACCAGTTTGAGAGATAGATAAAGACTCCGTTCACACACATCCGGTTGCCGGTCAAATCTACGCGTTGAATAGAGGTGGACCCCACAACCTGTACCGCAATAAATGTAAATGCGATCTCAGGATTGAGCGCGTACTCTTGAATACCGACGCCTGTCGGTCGCCCCAAAGTGGGAAACCTCCACAACCAAAGCTGTTACCCTCCATATATCCAAAGTCTTTTCACACAACCTATCAACATTCCGTATATAATTAATTAATATTATTTCCAAGGGCTACAATATGACGTGAATTCTTTCAAGTTATTACTATTATTAATTTCTTATGAGAATTTACAATTTGTTGCCCTTCTCACACCTGTCATTTTAAAATTGTTTGTCACCGAAATTTAATACACATTTCCAATGCAATTAAGCTTAATTAATTTAAAATATCTTCAGCTAGCTAGACTGAATTATATAGTATGGAAAATAAAATAAAGTGAAAACAAAATGAAGCTAGCTTTTGGGGTTATTGAGAGGAAGAAAAGTTTAGTTTTATTTTTTTTATATCTAAAAATAGTGAGGAATATGTGCTATGTAGGAGAGAGAGAAAGCCAGCTTTAAGTCGATGACATATAGAAAGAGGGATGAATAAAAAGGGATGGATGAAAGAAGAAGAGGGGGAGAAGAAGAAAACAAAGAGAGATTGAAGAATAATATGGCAAACTTCGTGGCATTTCCCGACGAGATTCCGACTACAACTATGAGTAGCTTCTTTTCACAACCTCCATCTTTCTCTTCCTCTTCATCAAACATATTCTCTGACATGATGATGCTGCCTCTATCATCGGACAATAACAACGATTACAACACTAGTAATAAGTCTAGTTATTACTCGTCTTCTGCCTTCATGGACTTGCTCAATCTCCAAGATTACACTCCTTCTTTGTTTGATTGTCTCCCTCCTCATCTTCCTTCGCCTGCCAGCTCCAACGTGCCTGAATCCTCGGAGGTGTTGAATACCACTCCGACATCCCCCAATAATTCCTCTTCCATATCTTCTTCTTCCAATGATACCCCTCTCGCCGATGATAAACCTCACACTAAACAAGAACCTGATGATGAAGACCTCGTAGATCATGCCGCCAAACCCGGAGAAGACGACAGCCAACATCTTCACAAGAATAACAAACAGTACGACTTCCATTTTCCCTATCATTTTTCTTCCTGATTCTCAAGCTTGTACCTTAAGTCAGTCAGTCATTGACTGACTATGTTACAGATGATATCAGAGTCAGTTTAATTATTTTCTTTTAATTTTCTCTTTTTTCTTTTGGAGGGAATTTGAATGAAAAAGGGAACAAATTAGTGAATAAATACTAGCTAATTAATTAAAGATGTTGTTGTGTGGTGTTGACTACACAAAAAATGATGATGCATGTATATGTATGTGTTGCATCAGTTTGAAGGCAAAAAAGAAGAACCAAAAGAAGCAAAGGGAGCCCAGATTCGCGTTCATGACAAAGAGTGAAGTAGATCAACTTGACGATGGCTATAGGTGGCGCAAATACGGCCAAAAGGCGGTCAAAAACAGCCCCTACCCCAGGTATTTATATGTACACACGCATCAATATTAATTTATGTCCGTACACATTGTTATTAATTAGAGAACAAGAATTTTTGACTCAATTTTATGTGTATTTATGATGTGTTGATTTGGATTATATAATTATTAGGAGCTATTATCGTTGCACCACACCGAGTTGTGGAGTGAAGAAACGGGTGGAAAGGTCGTCGGAGGATCCATCAATAGTGGTGACAACATATGAGGGACAACACACGCACCCGAGTCCGATGACGAGTCGGGCGAGTCAACTCGGGTTCGGACCCGTGAGAGGTGGTGTTGGTGGTATTAGTGTGGTTGGTTCAGCACAATTTGTGGTGGCACCACAAGCACAGCATCAGCATCTGCATCATCATCATCATCATAATCAACATGAGCATGTGCTACCACAAGAGGATGATGCTTTGTTATTTAACAGCTCATCCCCACTACTACTTCCTCCTTTGAGTAGTATTAGTTATAACACAACGACGTCGTCTTCCACCTTCCATCATTATAATAGTCCTTTAGGTTTTGGCACATCGTCTGCCTCTCAATCTCAACAAGCTAATTTGTTAGTGAGGGACAATGGGTTGCTTCAGGACATTATTGTACCAACCCAGGTAATTAGGAATAAGGAGCTGGAGAAAGATCATCAAGTAAAAGAAGAATAGAGGCTGGGTAGGTGGTGTGATGCATGCAACATTAATTAGGCCCTCTATATATATATGACTTAGACTTTCGGTTTCCTATGATGTAACATTTTTATTTGATGTTTCATGTTTGTCTGTTGTATGTATGATTTTGTGATGTATATGGATGGATCTGAGTGGCGATAGATCCATATTGAGATGACACTTAGCTTGTATGTTGTTGGGGGAGGGGGGACTACTAATGATCTTCTGATCTGGAGAGTTTATTAGAGAGCTTATTATATTTCACTCTCTATTATTATTGTAGCACTATGGGATGAGCCTGGGAGGTTCATGGTAGCGTGACTACTTGTAGTTGTAGCTAGCCTTCCGGAGGAGGCTTTCCATTTTTTTATTATAATTTTTTAATTACTTCTTTCCCCCACCTTTGCACCTGCAAGGTTGATTATTGTTTAGCTTCATTATTATTCTTCCAAACTAGCTAGCAGCTACAATCTATATTTATCGCAGTCACACTTCTCTTTCTGTATGAACCACTTTCTAAATTTTGTACATAACTTTTACTTTTCCCTCTCTGTTCTATCTTTCTAATGACGGATCGCAAGCTGAGAGTAGTAATTAATTAATCAGTTGGGAACGACAGTTGTTAGGGTTAGGGTTATAAATTACCTGTAATAATGATGATAAACTCTACTGCAGCATGCAATATGGTAAATGAAAGAGAACTGGTTTAATATATATAGTGTAAAACCTAAAAGAAAGGTGTGGTTAGTTGATAAAGCACACATGGGTATGGAAGAAGGATAACTTGTTGGCATGATCTTGCTCTATAATAAGCTTCGTACAGTAGTGATGGGTTTGAGGCATTGAAGGATGGTGTACTTTTTCCTTCTATGGAAAAATTATGGCTTTTACGAGAGAGTTAGATGAATGATGGAACAGCATGGAGTGGTTGATATATGATATGATCTAATAGATAGGTACATATACATACGTGTGTGATATATATGTGTATACACTACATACACGTACGTGTGCGTGAAGAGGAAAAAAAGAAGTAATATTGTTGCTGAAAGAGAGTTCTTATTTATGGCCTTTCATCATTTCCCATTTTTGTAGCTAGCACAAGTATTTCTCCATTTCTTTCGTCCCCTTCCCACCTCGGAACTTTTTTTTGTATCATGACTTCTTCCCATGACTCACACTACTAGCTATATGCGGTACTCTATAAGTTGAATCATTTATATCTAGCTGTCTCGGCTGTGTGTGTAGAGAGATAGGTGAGCACGTACTCTGATTGTTCATGCATCTTACATATATATCATCCTCTGTATAAATTTATTCATGACTTTTATTTTGTATTTATCAATCTTTAAACAAATATATCATTTACATAATAATTAGTACTTTTATGTCGTCGGTGGAATGTAGTCTTAGTAGTAAAAAGCTAAATGTAAATTATATATTTTTGAACTGTATATTAAAATGTAAATTATTTCATCAGTATATATACATAAATATATATAATTCTATAAAATAAATTATAACATATATATATAACTATATATATATATATATAGTAAATTAATTGAACAATTGTATCATCATACTGTTCAAACATCATGTAATTGAGCAAATTTAAAATAAAAGGAAACTGTTGATATATTTTTGTTTCATGATGATGTAATCTGTATCATACTGATACCTTAAGTTCATATTTCTTGTCGGAGAAGATGTCATCATTTCACCGAATTTTTAGTTGGAACAAGTTACTGTCGTTCAGTTATATACGATTACTTAATGTCGACTAATCCCTAATCAGGAGGAATTTTTGGATGGTTTCATTAGTTAATTAGCTTGATAAGTTTTAGTCGGACAAACATTTAAATGATTTAGCCTGGTTTCCACTATACTGGCTATCAAATTGAGTTCCCTTTTGTGCCTTTAAATTATCTGAGTGAGGCAGTTATGATCAGAGTATTTGAATCAGAAATTTAATCATGGAACCCGAATCCTCTTTTGATAGCTTCCTATCAAAAAACATTATGAAAGGAATTTGATCCCCTACTCACCATCCATATCCCAGAATCACATTTACACAACTTAACTTTTGTTGGAAAAAAAAACCAAAGGGAGAATCCATAATATTTTCAAGAAATACATTATCCGTACGTATATTTTGTTAGTAGTCTTCTTCTTCTTTTTTTTTTATAACAATAAATTAGTCTTCTATAAGTTAGGAATAAAAACTTTCAAAAATTTCTTATATCGATATATTTCTCCCCCTCCGGTTTCAAGCATGAGTTAAATCATTAATTTGTTGATATTAAAACATTTAATTAGTTATTTATCACAAATAAATGTGGGTTTTTATTAGGATTAACTTATTTCTATTAAATTTGTGAGATAAAGCAGATTGAAATCTCATGTTACCAAAATAAATATCACAATTGTATATTTAATCATCTCTCATACAGGTTAGGCCTACTTGAAAAATGAGTTGTTTATCAGACAATTCAATATAATGTGTTTATATGAAATGCAACTTCCAAACACGCCATAAAAATTGAAGACAAAAAGTGTAATGTTGTATAAAGATAAACTATAAGTGAGGGGAGAAGGATGCAGGGCTTGAAAATTGTGAACAAAGATGATAAGATTTTGTGCCTCTCTCTCTCTCTCTCTCCCCCTCCCCCTAATCATACTTCAAAGTTGCCCAAACGAAAAAGTAAGACTCATCTCATCTCAACACACACGCACATTATCTTAAAGCATAACTCAAACTTTACTTTGAATTCTCAAAAGGTACTAATGCATTTCTTTTCGAAAACCAAAAACTCAATTTACGATATCATCTCTCTAGCTCGTTGCTTCATAGTTGTCATGCAAAGTTAAATTAAATCTCATCAACGCACAATTGTGTGCAAAAATTAAATCTCTTCATAGTACTCCCTAGCGGTCCTTGATATAAGAGTGATGCATCCGCCAAAAAACGTTTCTTAAGAAAACAATGGAATGTTAGTTGAGTGTCTGGAGTTAATATTCCTTTTTCAATATTGTCAATATTTATTAGGATACTTTTAAGAGAGAGAAATACATAAGCATTAATAAATTTGAAAGAGAGTTAGGGGTAAAGTAGGAAAAAACACATTAAATGAGTAGAGAATGTGAGACAAACTCTTATATTTTGGACCAAAATAATTCAAATTTTGGCTCTTATATTAGGGACCGGAGGAAGTAGCTAATATACAAATTTCCATGACATTAAATTCGACTTGATGGAGCTTTATAAAATTTTGTTTCACCACGCTAGCTACAGCTATAACAAGTGAATGTTCTCTACTTGAAGTGATGAAGAAAGTTTATATTGGTTGTGATTAAATTAATTCGAAGAGGCATTCAAATTTTAGAGTGAGATTTTTCTTTCAGGTCTTGTCACACTTTCCAGCCTTTAAGCTTTATATTTAATAATAATATTTCAAATTGGAAAATAAGGCTGTGTGTATCTCAATAATTGTCAATATATGCTCAGAAACAAGTGGGATATGTATTGCTGTATTATCTAACTGTATAATTGGAAAATGTATTAGATGCTACGAAAAGAACAACCAATCAAAGAGATATTGAGATTCAGAGAGATAAGATTTAATTATTTTGCAAAAGAACCCGCGAATGATTCTTCATTCGGAAGCATCATTTAATGAATCCTAGTGGAGTGCAGAAAATGATATTCACTTTTTCATAATTCAAATACTTGAGCAATGTGTGATATAAATTAATTTTCTTGATGAAAAGGGTTATATACTTATATATACTGTATACGTTTATTCAAAAAAACCATTGAACTTGTGTAGTCAGCCTTATCTTTCTCATCTAATATCAGGCCAATAAGATAATTTTCAAGTAGTTACACACTAGTCCATCCGTTTTCTTTATTCTTTTCTTACCTTGCAAGTCTAAGATTATAGTATCTGACAAGATCAATCATGCATATGTTATAAATGTGCAAGATTTTAGGTTCAAAGGCGTGATCCTTTAGATAGATAAACTTTCCAATATTATATTATACATTTTATATAAAATTACTATTTACTAAGGAATTTACAATCAATAGTTTTGAAAGCATAGAAGTACCTTCCAAAGAATATGCGATCATCCTGAATAATCATATTTAACATTTGCCCATAACATCAAGCATTGTATTATCAGTAGTATTGATCATGGTGAAATTTTAAAATTAATTCAAATAGACCATGATTTAAATTTAAAGTTAAGAATTGCAAATCAAAACATAAATTTTAATTTTTGCAAAGCTATTTATTAGCTTTTGAGAAAAATAAGAAAACAACACCCTTGATTTCAATAAGGGAAAGAAGTAATTAAAGTAAACATATTATGAATATATGTATTCATATGTGAGTGTACAAGTTGACTCCAATTAAATCTTATTTATGTCAAACATGAATTATCATATGAACCCTGAGCAAAAAAAAATTATCATATAAACTTTTATGATGAGAAGACAGATCTATCACATATATACAATTAACTCATATTTCAAGATGGTATTAGGCCCTCTCTCATTCCATTAATTCCCATCTTTATCAAAACGGTAGAGCTTACATTATGATATACCCTTACTTACCTAGTGTGAGTAAAGAAGTATATTCTATATATTACCGTTTGATGAGCCATTACAATAATATATATACATGTACAGCAGTGAGGAAAACCTTAAGATGCTAGCTACAAGATAATGACAAGTGGTGTTAAGGTTTTGGACTCTGTTTATCTGAGTATTTTGAGGTTTGGAGACATTTCACATCATAAGCTTTGCTGTTGCGGATTTCAGATCTTAAAGCTGTAACTGGGGTTATTAGCTTTGTTGTTGGCTTAACAGAAATGGAGACATTATTTCACTTGGAAGACAGCCTGAAGTCCATAAAACTCATAATATCTGATCATCCCCAAAAATTGTTGCGGAATGACTATACAGCTTCAATTGTCTCTTCATTACAAGCTAATCTGAGGTCTGTGCCTCATTTTGCATTATCTTCTGGGCGTTTGTATTATTTATACATACATACTTCTTACTCCCTGCACCTCCTGTTCTTAGTGCAGTGTCGATCATTGAACTTCCTGATGGTCTGCTAACAATAAGCAGTATTTAGTAAAATTAAAGTTGAAGAGATGATAACCTTTTACATTAAAGGATCGGAGATAATCGCAAAATAACCATAAATATCACATTGAAGATAAAACTTTGACATATCATCAAGTTCATTCATAAGCATTGCAGCGCCTTAGATCTTGGAATGCTTATAAGAAATCACATTTATCTAGCATCAAAGGTTATAAAGTTTTGAAAACAGTGCAGAACTCTATCCCAATAGTCTCCGAAGAGTTTATGTTGAATGCATCAATAAAGGGCTCATAAATTCCATGTACACAAGGTTTTGCAGTTTATCCTATCAACTATAACCAATCAAACAAACAAAAAAATGGCATGTATCCAAACCAGCTAAAATTGCGTTTTCAATAATCAATTTCGCTCTGAGGTATTTTTATCATCAACACCAATAATGGTTCACAAGTTGCTGATGTCAACTTACAATTATCAACAATTGAGTGTGTGTTTGGGAACCGTTTATGGACCCCAATAAGCTGGATGGAGCTACATAAACAGTTTTTGGGTTTTTGGTCATGTTTGGGTCCTGTTTATTTCTGACCAGTTTATTTGGATAAACTGGTTTGAGAAACTGGTTTCTGAGAAACTCCAATTTGGAGCTTCACCAACCAGCTTATTTAATTTCAGACCGTTGAGCATTAAAACACACAAACCGTTCAGCACAAGTTTGACTTTTACCATTCAAGTTTGAGGTGCACTATAAATATATAAGACCCTAATACAAATACAGAACAGTCTCTGCCTCAATAACCGATCAAGCTCATTAAAGTTTAACAACAGATCAATACAAAAAGGAATACAATATATCAAAATAACATTAATGAAATACTCACTCCCCCATCATTATCAGTTTGTGCAGGTTGGGCCTTGCATACTGCCAGGGCTGCAGCCAGTTCTTCTGCCTGTTTAATAATTATGAAGATCATGTATCAATTTGGCAAAGACATTCAAGTTCAGAGCAGCTCATATTTTAAAAACAAATCAATAAGATTAAGCAACCCCAAAACATTTTCAGGGAGCTGATTGTTTGGTAATGAAGTCAAGAATAGACCATTGTTGGTAGTACCTTTGGGGCACGATTTATCATTATTTGCTCAGAATTTTCTTCCTGATATTTGGATATATTTGATTCAATGACAGCGACTTTTATTCCATCAATCAATTTGAATGCTGGAAAGTTGAAAAAAAAAACATATTAACATAAAAAACAAAGAACTTTATCAAGCAATACACACATGACTGTAATGATAGAAACATACTCATGTCTTCTACTTCCTCCAAGTAGTCATTGTACTCTTTCAACAATGGGAAATCATCCTCTCGTTTATTAAATCTATTACATTTAACAGTAAGTTACAAGCTGGTCTAATTCTGCTTTCTATAAGAATGCATAGGTTGGAATGGTAAGACTGCAATGTAGACTGCAATGAAATTAATATGAATGACCCCATCTAAAGATAACTAAAAAGTCGAATGATATATTAGAGGGACTTAAGAATGAAAGAAGAAATAGAGAGAATAACAGAGAAGATAGAAACTCAAAGTGCTTAGTATAGTTCAGACTAGACATTTGGAGAGCTTGATAGCAATTGACCAAATTTGCAAGTCCGTGGTAAAGGCTAAGTTAGATCATCAAATTTCTTCAACTACCTTGATGTCCTCTGCAGTTCTTATTTTCAATTTGACATATCAGAGCATCAAACTACTATCCCCCCCCAGATAATAATGTTTTAGTCTGAGCCAAATTTTCTACAAGTAATATCAAAACCAAAAATCCAAGTATCTTATGTCTATTTAATTATAAAATAATTGTCTGTTGATAATAATATCCTTTACAGAAAGCTACAAGTACATTGATTGTCCTTGGAGCATTGGAGCACAGACTATGCTATATTTTCTCTGGTCTGCTCTTTAATGTTAAGCAAACCACTAAAAATCCAAGTCTCTCTTAATACATATGCCACCATTGGCCGGATTAAAAAAACAATGATGCTGGAAAAGCAAGTCTAAATAAGAGTGATATCATTACCAATAGCAAAGTTAGAACTCTCCCATTCAACCAGTTCAAAAACTTGAGTGAAAAGTTTGAGCTAAATGATTTTCTGATTCTTATTCATTGAAGCAGAATGGTTTGAGTGTAAATAGGGGTTAAATTGCTAGGCTGTAATATCCAAATCCTAAAAGAATAGAAAAAAACAAAAGTTTCCTCTATTATACTTGAAATCTCCACAAGTCAATAACTACCCTTGTTTCTGCTAAAAAAAATGTTCAGAACCCCTTTCCTCTATTATAAATTGTTCAAAGCCAGAATTCGTACAAGTAATACAGTTAACAAAGTCAAGACGTTGACATCACAGCTAAAAACACGCATAAAAATAAAGAAAGAATATAACAGGACAAACGCTTAGGAAAGGACTGGGATGAAAGGAAGGGAAAAACCTGAGGCCTGATCACGTCAATTGCAGGGAATAATATATCTTCATACACACTACAGATTCACATCAAAACACCCACAGAAAAGTCAGAAACAAAAGAAAAATGGGAAGGGAAAAACACTTGAAGCTGATAGAGCAGAGAATCTACCCCCCAACCTACAAACCCTAGAACCTTTTCAGCATGAGCAATTCAACACATGGCCTGCTTCTCATCATTCACATGAGCAATTCTGAGAACATTTTCAGCATCGTTTTTCCTGATGGCCACAATGGTATCCTGCCTAATAGCCATGGGCAAAACAGAGTACCCCTCATAATCAATATGCTCCCCAATCAAATTAACTCTACCTGCAACCAAAAAGACACAAACTTTACACCATAACTGATAGAATTATGGTGAGCATATCAAAGTTTCTTTTATTTTTTTAATAAAAAACAAACCTAACCGATAATTTAATTTGAGAGTAAATCCTAAAGCTAAGTTTAGTTTATATAGCTAGGTTGTTTATGTTTTGACTTATTCTTCTCTTTGTATTCTTCTCTCGCTATATTAGTATAAATATAAATATGAGAGACCATCATTAATAAAACATCTGACTATTCAATGGAATAAGTCTTTCTCTGCAACACTAAACATATGCTTAAGTTTTTTTGGACATGAGGAAAGGAAAAAACTATGATGAGTAGCAAAAGAATAAAATAAAACTACAAATAAAGCATCACTTCAATCTACATAATTCTTTTTTTACTAAAGGAAAAGACCAATAGATTCCACTGAAAGAAATTTTACATGTTAAGAGTTTCTCATAAACAATTCTACTCCAAATTAAATAATTGAACTCTATTCAGTAACAAAAACAATAGATTATAGATTCTGAGCAATTGCAAACAGATCTAATTAGGCAAAAGTAACGAATCCATATGAATAACAATGCTAATAAGTATTTGAGTCACAAATTGACACAAGACTCTCTTCACAAAAAAATCCCTCTTCCACATATGTTCTATGTAGAGAGATGCCAAGCTTCTTGACTTCACGCCTAACAGCGGCAGAAAAGGGTGTCCCAGTGAGCAGTTGATTTCTCCAAAAGCTTGATGGGCTTGTGAACAGTGTTGGTTTAATAGTACAACTCTTAGTCCAAGTCTTTTCTTCATATTCCAGCACCCATACATCAACATTAGGAGTGTCTGCAATCAGTGTTGTAAGAGCCGAACCGGACCGGACGGTTAGAACGATCCAACCATTGACCACTTTCCATTTTGGATCAACGTTGATCCGGTCCAACCATTGGTTTGAGCGATACAACCATGTTAAACCATGACTCGAAGCATTTTCCAACTCGTCTACCGGTCCGTCTTTTACAACACTGTCTGCAACCATATAATTTTCAAGCAGAACGCGGTATCGGTATTCATGAACCAAAACAACTTTGTTCTCGTACGCAATAAGCCTCGTGTTTTCATCATATCTAAACTTCAAAGGAGGCATTGGAATGAGTGTAAAAACCTCGGATGTCAAATCAAATAAAACTATGGTGTCCAATTCTTTCCAAACTATAGCCCCATCAACAGTAGTTGCGGCTAGTGTATAAGTAAACTTTACCCCTCTGATAGCCTCAACATCTACTACTTTCCATGACCATCTTCTCAATGAAAACATTTTCGCACGATAACCTTGTTGTCGGTCCCTCATCAATAACACTATCTTGTAATCTCTATCTGCAGGACTATATCCAAATCCTTTTAGTTTCGAGTAATAGTAACCTTCACAAACGGAGGGTAGTTGCCTCAACTCTCTGGTCGTAGGATTCAACACAAACAAATGAGAGTGTTCGATAGAAGGCGTGATATAACTCTTCACGCAAACCAAGCCTCTGCTGCAACCAATGATGCAACCGAAATTCTTTAAAGAATCCATGGTGTTAGATAATGGGTTCACTTCAATAGAATATCCCTCCTCAACATTAGTGTAACGAAACCCAACCATGCGCAGAGAAACCATTATCCTATCATAACATTGTCTAGCATTAAATAGAAGAAGATGGTCGTTGTTGTTATGAGGGTGATGGTAGAGGTAGTGCTCATCCATAAAATATTTAGTTTTAATGAGATCCCTCCATTCTTTACACACAAGTTGAAGTGGAAGAAGGTATTCTCGAGGAAGCCTTTTGAGAACCTCAATGACGATGCCAAAAGGAAGGTACGTATGGTGGTCTCCTATTGTGGCCTCCATCTTCTTTTTCTTTCCTGAATAACTAATTGAGTTATACAGATTATGTTATTATTCAAGCCGACTAGACGGTTACTATTTATATACCAATTGTCCTATCTTTTTTTTTCAATTAGAATCCATTTGTTGTTAGATCTGAAAATCTTGGCAAAAGTTAGGGCAATGTAACAAGCTGGAGAAATTCTTGTGTGAACCCGGTGCACCACATCGTTTGTGGTCTGACCAATCATAAGTAAACACATACAGTCTGACGTGGAATTTTTAAATTTACGTGGCACCCAAACAAAGCTCAACTAACTTTGAAAAACATTTTTATTTATATTGCAAAATAAAAATAATCAAAACATGAGATTTAAATTTTTATTATTGGTTAGTTCCTATTTTTAGGGTGTCACGTCAAATTAAAAAATTCCACGTCATACTATATGTGTCTACTTGTGATTGGTCAGACCACAAATGACGTGGTGCACCGGGTTCACGCAAGAATTTCTCAACAACCTGAATCTTTTATCTTTTATTATAAAAAAATAAATGAAATTTATGGGTTTTTGTCAAATAAACAATGAGTTAACTATGACTATATATATATATGGATTTTTTTTTTTCTACCATAAATTTTCATGAAGGAAGGATGAAGAGGATGGTAGGGTTTTTGCGGCGTCGGCGGCTCCCTCATATCCACGTTTACCATTTTAGGGTTTCAATATATTATCATTTAAATTTTCTTTTTTGCAGACCTATTTTGTATTCTCATTTTCTAGTTTAATAAAATTTCCTACTTCTATAGCTCTGTTTCCTTAAACTTAGATTATTTGATATGATTTTTTCAATAAAAAAGAAGGTAATTTGTTCTGATTTTTAAACAAAAAGAAAAAGGTAATTTGTTCTGATTGGGTGTTTAAAAGTAGCATTATTATTAGTTTATCCCTCATCAACTTTGTCAGACTCTTTTTTTTTTATCAGAAACTTTGTCAGACTCAGCTCCACGTTTTGATAAAAAAAAAAAGACTCAGCTCCACGTGGATATTTTATCCAAAATCACACCCCCACTTATTCTCGCAATCATTTTTTTAAAATAAAATTTATTTTAAAAAATAGAGCATATCAATATATATGGAAGGTTTAGATGTAGATAGAGGTGTGAGCATATCAAAGTCTTAACCGGTCGAATTTAATTCGGGTTTTTCGATTGAATAAACTCGATTTTTTCTTGTACCATTCGGTTATTAAAAAATTAATGGCTAAAGTATTCATTTGGTCCCTTATGTTTGCATCAAGTTTCAATTTAGTCCTTTATGTTTAGAAAGTACACTTTTAGTCCTTTTTTGTTAACACCGTTAGTTTAACTTAACGGAAAATGCTAACTTAACAATTTTAAATGATTATTTTATAATGAAATTGGATCAAAAATGATAAATTTTGAAAATATAAGAATATTTACACTTAAATATTTTAATCTGAACATTTTTTCAGTATTTAATAATCATTTAAAATTGTTAATTTAACATTTTCCGTTAAGTTAAACTAACGGTGTTAACAAAAAAGGACTAAAAGTGTACTTTCCAAACATAAAGGACTAAATTGAAACTTGATGCAAACATAAGGGACCAAATGAATACTTTAGCCAAAATTAATTAATTGTTTAAAACCAAAAACCAAACTATATGTAACATTAACAAGTTAACTATGACTAAAAAACAAGTTAACCACTCCTATATTCCCATATTATAAGATAGATAACTAGGTTTCCTTAAATTTAGCTGTTCTTATTTTTTAACAAAAAAAAAAAGAAAGAAAGAAGATAATTTGTTCTGATTGGGCGTTTAAAAGTAGCATTATTATTAGTTTATTTTAGCTAACTCCGTTTTCTTTTTTTTTTTTTTGGCCAGTAGCTAACTCCGTTTTCACCAAACAAATGTATCAAGATTTAAATGAATTAATCAAGATTAAGAATAAAAAAATAGAGAAAAAGTAGGATTATACCGTAGATACACGCCGATATTTTCGTGTAAATCTGTTATTTTGTGACAGATTAGAATAGCAATATTGTTTGCTGGCACAAAAAAAAACAAAACAAAACTATATATATATAAATATAATATTGATGATGATGCAGCATTCGGTGCTCTTGGCATAACAAGCTCTCAGAATTATTCTCTAGTATCAGGGGAAGAGAATTCTCTTTTGGAAAATCCAAATTTTCATATACTACCATCAATAATATTCAATAATGGCCAATCATGAAGATCTTCCAATTCCAGTTTTTGATTCCCATGAGACTGTTTATGGTGATGGATCTTTGTTAGAAGAAGCCCACCTTCGTTTTGATCATGTGAAGGCTAAGTTTCAGGAAGTTTTTGGACACCCACCTGAAGTTTTTGCTCGTTCTCCAGGTTTTTTTATTGTTTTTATTCAGATTTTGTGTTTTTCTTATTGGTTATGGTGTAAAGTTTTTGTCTTTTTGGTTGCAGGTAGAGTTAATTTGATTGGGGAGCATATTGATTATGAGGGGTACTCTGTTTTGCCTATGGCTATTAGGCAGGATACCATTGTGGCCATCAGGAAAAATGAGGCTGAAAATGTTCTTAGGATTGCTAATGTGAATGATGAGAAGCATGCCATGTGTACTTATCCTGCTGATCCTGATCAGGTTAGTTTTCATGTCTTCGTTTCAATTATTAATGTTTAATGATTGTTTTGTGTTTTGATAAAAAAAAGTGTTTTGTGGGTCCCTCTTTGTAAAGTTTGATACTTTGATAACATTCTGATCATGACCCATTGTTTTACTTTTTGAAATATGGTTGTTGTGATCAATGATCATTGAAATTTCTGGTTTAATTTATGTGTTGATTTATCTGCTGTTGTGCTGGTTTTTTTGTAGGCACTTGACTTGAAGCATCACAAATGGGGGCATTATTTTATATGCGGGTAAGCCAGAAAAGGAAGAAATAATGCCAATTCATATTATTATTAAGGGAAAAAAATATTCTTTTAACCGATTAATATTCTAAATTGACAATATGATGATTGTAGGTACAAAGGTTTTTATGATTATGTGAGATCAAAAGGACTAGATGTTGATGAGAAAGTTGGACTTGACGTCATTGTTGATGGAATTGTACCTCAAGGTGCGTTTCTGTCATCTTAAATGCTCTACCGGATTGTCTTTCTTTGTAGGTGGAGTTAAATTGAAGAAATGATATAAACTGTTTATACAGGTTCTGGACTATCAAGCTCCGCAGCATTTGTCTGTTCCGCTACAATTGCCATTATGGCTGCTTTTGGAGTTAACTTCCCTAAGGTAAGTCGTGGATCATACTTTTTTACTTTGAGGGTTTTTACTTTTATTCTATTATTGTAATGATTTTCATGTCTGTTTACTTTATATCTCAAGGTGAGCAGGAATGAATATTTACAGTTCGATGGCATGATTGTATTATTGGAATGCAGTTTGTCTTTATTTTAAAGTTTCTGTAATAGTAGAAGTTGAATGTATGACAAATTTTTTATCTCTTATAAAACAGTACATCTAGTAAGTTATTGTCTACATCTTGGGGTGATAATTTATGATTTGTGATTAACCTGGATCTGCAATCACCTATTACATAGACAATATTACCCCATGCTTGCTTTGAAAGCATGCTTTTGCTGCAAAATATATTTGATTTAATTGTTTATGTGAAAGTTAATAATTTAGCAGTTCTAACATTCTTGCATTGTTCACAGAAAGAAATTGCACAACTTGCATGTGTAAGTGAAAGATATGTCGGAACACAAGCTGGCGGAATGGATCAGGTTATACACATATTTCATTTAAGTTGTACTCTATCTCTCTTTTAAATAAAAGAATATGTCTTTATGACGTGTCATAGCACAGTCTTCTTTTTAAAAGTCAATTTCCCAATCAATAGTATTTTTTGTGAGGATTCGTGAGTTATTTAAGGTCAACTAGATGTCTAGATTTGTCTATGATTTAAGGGTCCAGGAATTATGTTAAACATGCTCTGATGCAATCAGTTGTATCAGAGCCTGAAACTGAGGGTTTTGGGACTAGTTGATTTAATTTGTTGGTTTTACTCTTAAGCTTTTCTAACAATGCACTAAAACCTATGATTTTCCTGTTTATTTTGACAGGCAATCTCTATCATGGCCAAGACCGGATTTGCTGAGCTTATTGATTTCAACCCCATTCGTGCTACAGATGTGCAGCTTCCAGCTGGTGGGGTTTTCGTAATTGCCCATTCTTTAGCAGAGTCTCAAAAGGCTGTCACTGCTGCCACAAACTATAATAGGAGGGTTGTTGAATGCCGTTTGGCTTCTGTAAGTAATTTTTGTCACAAAATTGGTTTCATTTTTTATCAGTTGTCATTTAGATCTATTGTTGAAAAATATATTCAAAGAGTTGATTAATGATAGAGCACAATGACACTGATAATCCATGTAGCCGACCTCACATAGTGTGGCTTGAATATAATGAACTAGGATAAAGCCAGTGATGAAGAAATTTGAGGAGGTTTTTGGTCCAATAAACCTTCTTAACCCCTCTCCACTGCTTTGATTTCCTTACCATGCCCCCCCAGCTTTGAACTAGCCCACCTTTGTATGTAAGGGTTGTTTGGGGGGGGGGGGGGGGGGTGGTTTGTGATCCAATTATATGCATGCTTATAGAAATCTTATTGTCTAGGTAGATATGCAAACTCATCACACTTAATTGCAAATCTTATATATAAAGTATAAACTCATTTGTGCTCGTGGATACTGTTGCAGATTGTGCTTGGCATAAAGCTGGGAATGGAGCCACAAGAGGCAATAGAAAAGGTGAAAACATTGTCAGATGTAGAAGGGTTATGCGTAGCCTATGCTGGTGATCACAATAATTCATCTGATCCTGTCCTTGCTGTCAAGGTACTTAATTTGACGTGACATTTTGAAATCCTCCTGTTCTTTCAAGTTTTTATGCCTTTAAAATCTTCTGATCTGAACATTATGTAACTTGCTATTTTGATCAATATGGATTTATGTAGTTTTTTTTGTCTATATCAATGATATTTACATGGCTTGTGCTGTTTAAATAATTACAATAAAACTCTTTGTTTGATGCAGGAATTTTTGAAGGAAGAGCCATACACAGCTGAAGAGATTGAGGAAATCACTGGTGAAAAGCTTACCTCAATTCTGAGCAGTAATGCAGCTTATTTGGAAGTTCTTAAAGTTGCCCAACAATTCAAGTTGCACCAGGTATTTCTTATTCCCGGTGTTAAGATATTTATATCATCACTTCTCTTGTACATTTTTAACAGTTTGCTTTCAAGGCTTGTTGATTAACTGTCCATGTTAAATATGGTTTTTTCATACTGCTGTACGGATATTACGTAGTATATGGAAAGCACTTATGCGTTCCTTGCCCTAATCGTTAAATTTCTATTACTTGAGGCTTTTGTTGGTGAATGGTGTTAATGAACATTTTTGCTTCATGATTTACTATCTTGTTGCTACCATTATGTGATATAATTTTGATCGTTTTGCTTCCAGAGAGCTGCTCATGTCTACTCAGAAGCCAAGAGAGTGCATGCTTTCAAGGATATTGTCTCATCAGACTTAAGGCGAGTCTTTTTTATTTGGGCACAGCTTTATCATTTTGCGAGTGCTTTTTGATTCTTGTATAATTCTTAAGAAATTAACTCAGGCCTGGAAATTGGATAAAATGTTTGGAAGTCCTTGATGTAGAACGATGTCCAAACATTGAAGCATGTGTCAATGTTGCAAAAAGGGCCTCTAATGTTGAAAACTGGATTATGGGGCAATAATTTGACATTTTATTTCTTCATCTTCATTTATTATTAATCCACCCTTCTCTTTCAGTGAGGATGAAGCACTCCAAAAACTTGGTGACCTTATGAATGATAGCCATTATAGCTGCAGCGTATTATATGAATGCAGGTGTGTATGGTTTGCTTGATCTGTTTCTTAGATGATAGGTTTTCCTCTTCCTATATGATGTGTCATACAATATTCATACAATATTTTTGCAAAGTTATCTCATAAAGCTATCCAATCTGGTTTTTCTTTACTGTTAATTTAATTTTTTATTTTGTATCTGCTTGTTATGGTTATCAGCTGCCCGGACTTGGACGAACTAGTAGGCATCTGTCGCGATAATGGCGCTCTCGGTGCAAGGCTTACCGGGGCCGGATGGGGTGGTTGTACTGTCTCTTTGGTGAAAGAGAACCTTGTGCCACAATATATCCTAAACTTGAAGGTCTGATGATAACTCTTTGACATTCTTCTGGTTATTGATTGGTTATTGGGAATTAACATTGGTTAATAATGCTGAATTTTGGACATATCTAATTGCAGGAACAATATTACCAGTCTAGGATTGAGAAGGGAGTAATCAGCAAAAAAGATCTTGGGCTTTATGTATTTGCTTCCAAGCCTTCAAGTGGTGCTGCCA
This sequence comes from Mimosa pudica, assembly GCA_029929735.1. Lineage (NCBI taxonomy): Eukaryota > Viridiplantae > Streptophyta > Magnoliopsida > Fabales > Fabaceae > Mimosa > Mimosa pudica. The sequence continues at coordinate 5,894,223 of JAKELP010000016.1, read as the reverse complement.
TTTTGAAGTTTTAAGTGCTATTCCAACTTTGAAACTTCTGTTTTTTTTGGCCAAACAATTATGAAACCTTTTTCACTTCTGTAACTGAAACCGTGTTAGAGATGGTACTTTTTATTTCTCATATGCGTCTTGTTAATAATCAATAATGAGGTTCAGCCAATAATAATAATGTTGCCAACAGAGCAACCTAGTTATGTCTTCTAGTCAGAATCAGCAGTGTTGTTTTCATTGTGAGCTTAATTATTAACACTGTTTTGTTATTTTCTCAGTCAAATGTTAGTAACTAACTAGTAAGCATTCAGATCTACGATCATTCTATCAACTCAAATTTTATACCTTAACCATAATATGAAATGTTAAATTAATAGTCCTCAGGTCCCAAATATGACTCAATTAGTAATAAGATTAAGAATGTTAGTTAAATTAGTTAAAATCAGATAATATTAACAATGCACTCTACATTTACCAGTACATTCACCATCTCTCTTAATTGTTTATTAGAAAAAATTAAAAAGAAATCATATATTTAGGGTCATACCCATCCGGTGAAATTATAATTAAAAGAATGTTATACTATTCATGAGTTTTTTTCTCCTTTACCACCCATAACAATTGATAAATTTTTTTTTTATCAGAAACAATTGATAAATTCATTTCATTTCCATATTGTGTTTTTTTTAACTGAAGTCAAAATATTGTGTTCAATATATGGAAAACCTAACATTTTATATTGTATTCAAATTTGGGATAATCAAGGTTGATTTGATTCGCTAAAACCGCGTAAGTTCAATTTCAAATAACTTAAAAAAAATTGAGTCCCTGATGATCCGGTATTGATAGCTATAAATGTGCACTTGTGCTTGTAACTTGATTTGTACTCCCTCCGGTCCCTAATGTAAGAGCCCAAAATTTGAATGATTTTAGTCCCTAATGTAAGAGCTCACCCATATTCTCTCCTCATTTAATGCATTTCTTCCTACTTTACCCCTAACTCTCTTTCATATTTATTAATGCTTATGTATTTCTCTCTCTTAAAAGTATCATAATAAATATGGGCAATTTTGGAAAAGAAGCATTAACTCCAGACACCCAACTAACATTCACATGTTTTCGTAAGAAGCGTTTTTTTGACGGCTAGCTCTTACATTAGGGACCGGAGGGAGTATTAGATTGTTCATGCTAACTTGATTTATTAGATGACCATTTATTAGATGATATGGGGTATTAATGTGCTATAAATGTGCACATGTGATTGTTAAAGTAACTTACTCATTAGATTGGAGTACAGCCCCACATGTATCATCATAAAAATAGGCCTCCATTATTGGACTCTCAGCTAAAGCATTATTCGGCGTCATAAACGCATATTCTAAACGAGACCCATTTTTTCATATACTATAAGAAAAATTAAGGGAAAATTAATTTGAGATCCCTCATAAGGGAGTTAATACTAGAAAAGTTCCAAAAGTTGAAAATATTAATGTAGGGTCCCAAGAGATCTCACTTTAATATACTTGAAAAGTGAAAAGACAGTTTTGCCCCTCCTCCTTCTTCCCCACTCCTCCTCCCCTTCCCCGCCGCCTCCCGCCGCCGCCGACGCACCCCGCCGCGGCGGCGGCGGCTGCCTCCTCCCCCCACCGTCTCCGCCGCGGCCGCCGGCGCGCCCCCCACCACCGCCGCCGCCGCCGCATCCCCGCCGCCGCCCCGGGTGTGGCCGGAGAAGGCGGGTGGCCGGGATGCGGCGGGCTGCGGCAGCGGGGGAGGCGGCGGCGGAGGGGGTACGACGGCGACAGCGGAGGGGGGAGGCGGCGGCGGCCGTTGCTGCGGCCGGGGGGAGGCGGCTTGGGGAGGCGGCGGCAGGGGAGGGGAGGAGGAGTGGGGAAGAAGAAGGAGGAGGGGCAAAACTGTCTTTTCACTTTTCAAGTATATTAAAGTGAAGTCCCTTGGGACCCTACATTAATATTTTCAACTTTTGGGACTTTTCTAGTATTAACTCCCTTATGAGGGATCTCAAATTAATTCTCCCAAAAATTAACAAGGTAAACTAAAAATAACTTCAGAATTTCAGATTCGACGCGAATTTTTTTCATTGAAAGAATAACATGTTTACCAATAATGAGCACAATTAGTGCATAATTGCCAATGATAAAATATGGATGTGATTTACACAAAAAAGAAGGAAGATGTGATTACCTATTTTTAAGTCACTTCTATTGCAAATATTTTAGATTTCTCCATTGATTAGTGATTACCTTAATTCAGGGATGAATGAGATACACTCATGCACATGATCCCTGCCTATCAAGGACATGTATCAGTAATAGAAAAAGAAAATCCATTCATTAATTTTAAGGATTAAATATTTTTCTATTTGTAGTATAAATTTAAGATATTTATTATAAATTATTTACTATATTTATTTCTGGAGTATCCCACCCAAGCTTCACATTCCTTTCCAGCTGAAGTAACATCACCAGCTTACAATAAAACCTATATTTTTAAATAATATACTGCTTTCCTATTTAATAAATATAAATATAAAATAATTTAAATCACATATATAGTTTGTTTCATCTTTCTCATGTGTGTGTGTGTTAATGGTGACTTGGTTCACGATCAATTCTAATAATAACTATTTTTTCCAAAATTTACTCCATGCAAAAGGTTAATCCAATACTTTGGGGTAATATTAGAAAAATCAATATCAATAAAAATAAAACAGTATGGGGTGAAAGCACATGTTAAATTATGTTCTCCTATACCGATTCTGTACCATAAATATGAGGTGGAATACTTTAATATATGACTTTTAAAAACCGAAACCATTACTATTTTTTGTTTAAAAAAAATATCCCCGTACACATACTAAAAAATTGATTCTAAAAGCAACCATTTCTAAACAATAACAACAACAATGTATTAGTGACAAATGGTAATCCAGTAGAGAATATAATATATAGTAAAAAGGTATTTTTACCTAACCCAATCTAAATCATTTCGTTTTTGGCCACACACCCTCCCTGAAAGCTGAAAATAAAAACAGAATGATTAAAAAAGCAAACCTCCATTACCAAAAAAAGATCAATCAAAATTGTAAAAGGAAACTTAAGTGGATAATTCAAAAATCCCATTACAAAAAAAGAAGACTAAAAAAAAATAAAAAAAAGAAAGAAACAATGAAATTGATGGTCAAGAAAAGTACAACATCGTCCAGCTGGCAACTGTCGGCGCGACAATGCTTTCTTCAATCCTTAGCTTCCTCACAATTTCATAGTACCCAACACAACATACAGCACAACATGTTTTTTAAGGTCTTTGGTTTATAAAGATTGCATTTTGAGAGAATCTAACAAGTAACAATAATAATAATCTATCTCCCTGGCAAACAAAGTAAAGGTCACTGCTTTCCTCGTTTCTTCCTTTACACCTCTTGTTTGTTTGTTTTTTTATATTCTCTGCCTTTCATTGCCTTTGAAATTTCATCTCTTTCATTTTTGGCCCATTATCTCATCTGGGTTTCTTTTGTTTTCTTCTCTTGAAGGTTCTTTTTTTACCTTTCTTCTTGTTCTTATTTGTTGTTTCCTGTTTTGTTTATTTTGGTTTTGGCCAATGTAAGTTTGTATGGTGTGGTTAGTGAGAGGTTTGTTTCTGTTATATTGGTTGGTTAAATGTTTTTCTTGTTATGGTCATGGCCGTTTTTCTGGTTGTTCAGTTTTTTTGTTTGTTTTTTATGCTCTCATTTTTTTTTGGTAGGTGCAGTTTGTGAATGGTGCTTTTGACTTGCAGTTTCTTGATTTTCAATGTAACTGATTGTATTTTGACCTTGTAATGTAGGGTTTGTTCTTCCTGGGGATTGCATATTAGTTGTTGGAAATCTTTGTTTTTTGAAGGGCTTCAGAAGAAGGAACTGGGCACCTTGCTGTAAACATTGAGAAAATCTTTCATTTATGTGTATATTATTGAGAAGTTGTTGATTTGTGGTTTTATGGATTGTTGTGTGTAGAATAGAGAAGTTATTTCTTGATAATTTTGTCATTCCAAGGAGGGCTGTTAGGAGCTGGGGTTGGAAGAAAATTTTGTGCACTTTGTACTTTTGTATGTGACCAGAAGATAGATTATATCATTATAGATTGGATCAGGTTTTTGATATAGGGATGGGTATGATAAATGCAGAAAATAAGGATGCTGAGTTTGATCTTGAAATAGGGTGGTCTAAATCTGTAGACAGCTCAAATAAAGAATCTAGTCCATGTGCTGAAAAACAAGAAAAGTCATTATTTGCAAAGGTTTCTGGTGGTCTTGTTGGCACAGAAGGAGAAAAGCAAAGTTTGTGTTGTAATGAGTCAAAATTAATCAGTGTTTCCAAGGATGTGTCAGACAAGTTGTTCTCCGGAACAGACTTGGTTGATATAGAGAAAACCCCAGTAAAGGAGAAACGAAAGAAGGGCAGTAATAAAAAGGCAGCCAAACCTCCAAGACCTCCACAAGCTCCATCATTGGATGCGGCTGATCATAAGCTGATCAGGGAGCTAACAGAACTTGCCATGTTGAAACGCGCTAGAATAGAGCGCTTGAAAGCCTTAAAGAAGATGAGAGCGGCTAAGTCATCGTCTCCCAGCGGCAGTAGCAGTATACTTGCCATGGTTTTCACTCTCGTTTTTTGCATCGTGATAATATTCCAAGGTAATGTTTTGTGGTTGAAGTAAATATTTATCTTGCATACAGAATTTTGTTGCTTATAGCCTAATTCCGTGCTGAGAAAACTGAGTCGTGATTAGAATTAGGCTTGCACATGATATATTCATTGGAATGTTGCCAATTGTTGAGTTGAGTTTTTGACCAATGTTAATCCTTGTCATTTGGTTAACTTCAGAATCCAAATTTTATTTGTTACCTATACCCATAAGTATTGTCTGCAAAGATTGACCTGTTTATTATCCTGACCAAGAGGTTTACATGGGAAGTCATTATTGACGATTGTTGCATGCTGAAAGGAGACCATCTGTAATATATATAAACGATGAGTAATCTCAAATGAAATGCAATGTTTTGAAATTTCAACTGTAGTTATCAATAGCTAATTCTACTTCCAGTGTTCTCATATTTGGTCATTATTTAGCCACCTTATTTGATCTTGATTTGATTTTATTTATGCTCTCTGCTGTGTTTGCTCTTTTACTTTTTTCCCTCAATACTCGAGGCCTTGTGTATGAGTTAAGCTCATTGAACTTGTAGCATTATAATCCAAATTTTCAGGATAAACCTATATAGAACGTAAGATGAGAAATTAAGTTTTGAGAACAATATTGGTTTCCAATGACCTGGTAGCCTTTCATGCCATTTTTTAGGAAACTGTAGCTTTTCTGTCTCTTATGGCTTAAAAAATTTTCTTATGCAGGCATGTCATCTGGAAGAAGTTCAGAGGCAAGCTTCCAGGGATCTCCTCTACTTTCAGCTCAATACCCTCTCAATCCATCTGCAAATAATCCCAATGCTCCCAGTTTAGAATCTCACAGGTAAGTTAAAATTTTCAACCATATCCATATTATATTACAACACAACACTATGTTGCAGCCTGTTAATGTTAAATTCTGCTATTCCATGGTGTCTTGCAGTTTTGTAAAGCAGGTCACAAGTTCAGATAGGTCAAAACAAATGAGAAGACGACACAGGGTTTAATGCATTTTTTTCTCAAGAAATCTAAATGGTGCAGTATGTGGCCAATAAAAGAGGGTTTAGTAGGGTTCTTATTCCCCTCACACATGACCTTTTATCTGTTTTGTATGTCTCCATAATAATTCTCTTTTTGTTACGAAACTGAGTATCAAGACTTGGTGACTTACCCCTTCATGTATATTATTTAGGTGGGTGAGTTACATTACATAGTTGTATTTAGTACGTTCCTCATTGGCATGTTCAATTCTTTTTTTCTTTTCTCTTTTTGGGGCCTTTTTGGCTCATGGCAACTTCCTGTTGCACAATTAATTGCTTCAATGGTTGTAAGTTGCAGAGTATTCATAAATGTTGAAGGAAATGTTTTCTCTCTTAAGAATCTTCAGGAGTACATGACTTTTCTCAAAATCTCACTTTTAAAGAATTAAAGAGTTGCCTCAGCATCAAATCTATTACTTGAGTAAGATTTTACTTATCTACTATGTGATTGTTTTGATTAATTAGTTTGCTAAGACTAGGTCTATCTGAATTACCATCATTACATATCTTTTGTGGGTTCACCTTGATAGCAATGGCACCCAATGATACTGACACAAGAAAAGTAAAAGAAGCCATATAAAGCAAGTCAACAATGCTTCCTCCAATATTAAAACTGTCATGATTGATTCTTTTTCTTTTTTTATCATTCTCTCCTATGGATTGAAGACACAACCCCTAAAAATGGAGGGTGGGAAGTGGTGAGGATTTCATTACGATGATTTTTTATTGGAGCAACTAGTCCATACCCCGCTCATGTCTCATAGTCATCATAATTCTTTTTTCTTAACCTTTATGACAGACCTAAGAAGGAATTCAAATTTTACCCTTTTTTTTCATTTTTAATTTTAATATATCGAGCAATTATGGAGAGCAAAACAAAAACATGAACGTTAAAATAATATTTGAAGCTTGATCTCTTCACCTGTATATATTTTTTTGTCATTTTTCAATAAACACGCGGATTTAGAAATAATTTAAGAAATGTCATTATCTCTAATCATTAAGAAAATTACTATGTTAAACAGTTAATTAAGGTCTTGGCATCACTCGCATGCAATAAAATCATAACTTCAATGTTTTCCTATTAAAAATTGACCACCTGCCTGCCAAATTGTCGGTTGTAATTTCGCACTATTAGTAATAGCCTTAAATGGGAATTAGATTATTTGTTGCAATCAAGGTTACATTACATTTTTATTTTGTTATTTTGGTAAAAAACATATCACAATGACACAATATGCTATCGTGACAACAAACACCTAAATATCAGCCAATCTTTCCCTGCTTAAAACTGAGCATCCACCAAAATAAAATGAAGTTTGGAAGTTCTTGCTAGTTGTTTTAGGGAAAATGACAAATAAGTACCTCTGAATGTCAAACTTCTAAAAGGACAAGTAAGGAACTCAAATTTCCAAATCGAAAAAATAACAACTGGAACATAGGTATTAACAACTACAACATAGTGATTAACAATTGCCTTGTTCCTTAATTGTCCTTTTGGAATTCGAAGTTCCTTACTTATAATTTTGGAAGTTTAAGTTCTTTACTTGTCCTTTTATACATTCGAAGTATTTATTTATCATTTTTCCATTGTTTTATATCATGATGCGAAGGACACATTTTCTAGGAGACTTAACCTGGCTTGCAAGAAAACATTTAAGTTTTCTTTTACGGTCAGAAAGTTATGTCTCATACAATTAAATATAATATAATAATTTATTGCTCTCAAATTTTTCCCATGAGATGGTTGAGTCTTATTAGTGTCATATGTGGTATTGTGGTGTGCCAATTTGGACTCTTATTTAAGGGTTAAATATCAAATTCACCCTGGAAGTTTTCCCATGAGAGCATTCCCACCCTGGGAGTTTTTTGGGGAGCAATTAAACCCCTGAAGTTTATATTTTGGAGCAATGTCACCCTTCCCACTTACATGGCAGCCACATGTCTTATTATTTTTCCACATCATCATCAATGTGGGCCCCAAAATCATCTTCTCTCTTCCTCCTTCTCCTTTCTCTCTCTCTCTCCAACCACCTCCTACCCGCCCCTCCTCCCACAGGACAATCTCTTCCCAAAAAACAAACCCAATTTCTTGCAACAAAACCTCCGTCCTCCGTTCCCTTATACACAAAAGAACAACAAACCATACACTAATGTAGCAGCAATTCAAATTAGGAGACGTACTTGCAAAAATAATGTGGTAGACATACAAAAAGTAGTTTGTTAACATTCCTTAATGTAACAGCGTTTCGAACTTGCTGTAGCAACAATTTTAAATGGGAACTTGCAAAAAAAAAAAGCTTAAATCATTCAAGCTTACTGTAACATGTATTTCAAGTAAACGAATGTATAGCAGCTTAAAAAATAAAAAATAAGCTTGAAGTCCAACTAATAAGCTTGAAGAGATCTGCAAACGAAAAGGAAGAGGAAGAAGATAAGGAGGAGGAGGAGGAGGACATGCTTCAAATTTCTGATGCTCCCCGTCTTCGTGCTTCTCCGATGTCCCAAGCTCTCTTCTGATTTAAGAGTCAGAGGAGATATGCAGTAGCTCTCTGCCTTTAGTCTTTTTTTCCATGTATAAGTGAACGGAGGAGGGAGGTGTTGTTGCTGGAAATTGGGTTTGTTTTTTGGGAAGAGATTGTCCTGTGGGAGGAGGGGCGGGTAGGAGGTGGTTGGAGAGAGAGAGAGAGAGGAGAAGGAGGAAGAGAGAAGATGATTTTGGGGCCCACATTGATGATGATGTGAAAAAATAACAAGACATGTGGCTGCCATGTAAGTGGGAAGGGTGACATTGCTCCAAAATATAAACTTCAGGGGCTTAATTGCTCCCCAAAAACTTTCAGGGTGAGAATGCTCTCATGGGAAAACTTCCAGGGTGAATTTGATATTTAACCCCTTATTTAATTTATTTTTCCTGAAAAATATGTTGAGGTCGTTGAGGAATAGTTAAAACATACATGTGATCTCACATGTGAGTATGTGGCACCTCCTTCTGTCAACCGTAAAAGAAAATATTAAGGGAAAAGTTGACCTGTGAGCCCTTCACCATCTCATAGGAATTTGACACGTGTAACTTACATCTCTTCTTCACGTTCATCCAAAATGAGAAATTTCTAGATGCTTGCCCCTGAACTTTTTTGTTGTTTTGCATATAGTAATTTACTTCTAGTCGTCGTCTTCTCCCTAAAATCCCTCACTGATATAATAGTATATGATAATTCTACCATGGCCACCATTCTATCTTTCAATAACCACCAAGAGATTTTGAGAAATGGCAGAGAATAGAACCTTTTAAATAGCAACTTGAGATAAAGTTCACACTCTTGCCATAGTTTCTTAACATTTGACTAAATATAATTTCTTCATAGCTTATATTTTTATATATGTAAAGGCTAACTCAGTTTTAAGTCTTCACTTTTTGTGAGGGTGCTCGTGAATGTGTGTGTATTATAGATAGTTTTTCGCTTACTTTATATAGAGAGACAGATTAAAACTCATAACTTCAAACCCCACAACAAACAAGTTTATTGGCGAACCAAAGACGGTGCTTCTTATATAATACTCCCTCCGGTCCCTAATGTAAGAGCCCAAAATTTGAATGGTTTTGATCCCTAATGTAAGAGCTCACCCCATATTCTCTCTTCATTTAATGCATTTTTCCTACTTTACCCCTAACTCTCTTTCATATTTATTAATGCTTATGTATTTCTCTCTCTTAAAAGTACCATAATAAATATGGGCAATTTTGGAAAAGAAGCATTAACTTCAGACACCCAACTAACATTCACATGTTTTCTTAAGAAGCGTTTTTTTGACGTCTAGCTCTTACATTAGGGACCGAAGGGAGTACTATACACTTATTACTAAAAAAAAAGATCACATTTTGAAATGCTTTTCTAGAGAGATGTACTTAAGAATGCAAAAGGAATCACAGTATTCAAAAGGCTAATACTTTGTTATGACCAAAATACTGAAGCTAGGGACATGTTACAATGTTCCAAACAGAGAAAACCCAATAGTGATTGAACATTAAAAATAGCTGCTTCAAAGTACATATATATATCATATATTTTTGTACACACCCAATAAACTACCATCCAAATTTGATAAGGAGAGGAAAAAACAAAAAAGGGTGACAGAACAATTAACCCTTGAGTAATAATTTCATTATAGCAGCAGCCACACCAACAAGCTTCTGCATAATCCCATTTCTATCCTCCAAAAGTGACTTATTCTCAGGAGAGGCAGAGAATTTCTTATCACAATTGTTGACTTCTTTGGCTGAATCAGAGATACAGTAACTGGCAAATCCAAATCTGCCTTGGCTAACAGCATCAGCAGCTTGTGGAAGAGTGTACTTCACAATGGGTATATAAGATTCTGCACAGTAAGCCAAAGTTTGCTCTAATTGTTGATCTGATGTTTGCTTGATGAGCCCTTCTATGTAATTCAAAGTGTCACTTGCATTTGCTAGAAGATTGTTCACCATCACAAGAGCAGCCCCTTTGAGATCAGGCTTAGTGGTTATAGGATTTGAATGGAGGGTGGCCATACAAATGTCATAAAAAGGTGTCTTTCTGCATATTTGGTCAATGAAGTCACCACTACTAGTTGTGTTGAGGTCAGAGGCTTGTTGGGTTGGTGTGAGCATAAGTGAAGAAAGAAGAAGATAGAGAAGAAGTGGACATGAAGAAGAGAGTACATAGGATGAGCTGAATCTAAAGTTGAAGCTTCTCATTCTTTTGTTTTTAAGAGAAAATGGAGAATGAAGAAGAAGATGGTGATAGTGAAGGGGAATGTCTCTGAGGTTTGTGCCTGAGGCTGCTATTTATGGTTAGTTTGGTCGTTTGGTGAGTTAGAAATGGGGGGCTTTGCTTGTCGCTATTTGGAGAAAAAGAAAGAGGTGAAAAAAATATTTGGAATCTGTTGTTGGTTTTATTGTGATGAGGGATGTGTTTGAAATTATAGCACAATTGAAAATGAATTTATATATTTTATAAAGAAATGCAGTCTACAGAACATACCAGATATGTATAATAATAGTCATATAATTTGAGTGAACATGATTAAATTAAAGACGTTTGATGTTCAAGTGTAAGGAATGGAAAGCGATTAGGCAACTGTGATATTATTGGAGTAATATATGTGACAATAATAAAGTTTGAGGCTTTATATGTGTGTATGTGTGTGGAGAGAGAGATGTGTGTTGAAATTTTGCAGGTATTGGGGAAACCATGGGCTGGAAAGAAGGAAAAGGAAGGTGTTTTTGTACACAAAGTTTAAGGTTTGAGGAGCTTTGGGGTAGCCCCATGTATCACGGATGTTTCCTTTTTCTACTTCTCAATTCTCATACTTCTTTTTCTGTTTGTTCTGATCCCACCATTGATTCTAGGGTTCATTGGAGGCAGAGAAAAGAGTGGGGGAGATGAGTAAACAATAATTATTGAGGTGTTATATGCTTGAAAGTATCACCTATAGGATCCAAGAGAGTAAATTAAAATGTGCTTAGATAACTAATGTGAGACAGTGAGGTTATGTACTTCTTTTCTTGGGAGGATCACCTATAGGATCCAAGAGAGTAAATTAAAGTGTGCTAAGATAACTAATGTCTCCAACAATTATTTTTTTTAAAAGAATTGAATATCGAATATTTTCCCCAAGAAATTATTGATTCCAACAACTCCAAGTTATTTAAGTTTCAAATCTTTTGTCAAACAATCATTATATCAGTCTTATAAACAATGTAGCCATAGGAAAGTCTCCTAAAGAGGGAATACTATGAACCTATTTTAATTTTTGAAGAAGCTTAGTACTCTCTCCGGTCCTAAATATAAGACCTAATTGACTTTTTCTAGAAAATCCTTAAAAAAACAAAATAAGTTAATTATAAATTGATTTACCTAATTTTTTTCCTTTAAACTAGTTTATTTTACCTATAAACTAATGGATAATCTAAAAATATATCAAATATGTCATCATTTAATAACCTATTTCGCAACCTTAATGTCTCAAAAAAAAAGTCAATTAAGTCCTATTTTTAGGACCAGAGGTAGTATTATTTATTGTTTCCGGACAAGTGGGCAAGCATAACGCTTGGAATAGAAGGAGCAGGCGCCGACTTGCTAGGACACGTCCCTAGCTAAGTCTTGGACCCGTCTCCGGTCTTCAAAATACCAGGACCTACACGAGGCCGGCACCGTGGGATGCAGTTGCAACACCTGAGAGTCCCCATGGCCCATTTTGGCCAACAAGTCCGCGCCTCGTAGGGTCTCTCGGCCTACCCGTCTGACTTGCAGCCCAGCCTCCGTGAATATCAGCTCACGAGTCTCTGTTACCACCCCATACAGGGGGTGATCCGGCCTACACTGCCTCATCAAAAGATTAAAAGCCTCAATGGAGTCCGAGTAAATGATAGCCTTTGCATAACCCTGGCTCCTGGCAACCTTGATTCCTTCCTGGATAGCTTTAAGCTCAGCTTCCGTGACTAAGCAGATGCCAAGAGACTTCTGAAACCCCATTCGCCACAATCCCATCTCATCCCGTATAACACCCCCACACGAAGCTTGCTGGTTATGCCAAAGAGTCTACAAAAAATATATCCAGGAAGGACATGACCAGCAGGAGGAGGAGTCCAATGCCGTTCCCCTCCCTCGGCAACCTGAAAGATCTTATGACTGAACGCTAATTGTGCTACACATTCCTTTATCAAAAATGTACATCTGTGTTTGAGGTCTATTGGAGTGGACTCGCGACCCTCAAACACATATGTACACCTCGATAACCATAATAACCAGCAAGTAAAACTAAAAACTCGTGTCCAATCATCTTCCTTAATCCACTCCCTTCCTGGCCAGTGCCGACTATTCCATTGCAGCCAACCCTGTAGATCCGTACTGAAGAAAGCCGCATACCGAGAGGGATGGAGGAACTGGCACCATAACTCTCTAGCTCTAGCACAATCCCTAAGCAAGTGGATGATACTCTCCGCAGCTTGACACCCAAAAGGACAAACACCAGAAGGTGCGAAACCTCGGTGAGCTCTAACGGCGTTCGTCATCACACTCTCATGAGAGACTTGCCATAGAAAGAACTTTATCTTCTCTGGTATCTGCCACTTCCAGATTTTATCCCATATAGGTAAGCGAGGACCATCACCTCCTCCTTGGATGAACTCATAAGCGGACTTAACAGAGAAATTCCCATCCTTGGAGTGACGCCAGGTGTAGCAATCAGCGCCCTCACGCTGCGGCGGGTGTATCCTACATATCATAGTAACAATATGCCGTGGAAGGCAGTGGCTCCATGCATCTCGGATCCACCCCCCGGACGAGTGAACGAAGTCGCGGACCGACTTATCTAAACTCAGTGCAGCGCAATCTGTGACAACACTGGCGAGGGGACAATCCAAAGGCAGCCATAGATCGGTCCAGAAATTCGTGTTTCGCCCACTGACAATCTTCCGTCCCACTCCTTGCGAGAACCGGTCCCAAACCGAAACTATGCCCTGCCAAGTTCGAGAGGCAAAACTCCGTTTGCTGACCAAAGGCCACTCCGTACTCCCGCACTTGTACTTGGCTTTCAACACCCTGACCCAAAGAGCATCCGGCTTAGTGAGGATTCCCCAACAGAGCTTCATCATATAGGCTTGATTCTGGCGCCGAAGGTTTTTGAAACCCAAACCTCCATCCACCTTCCCCTGTAATACTTTCTGCCAAGCGATAGAATGAATCCGCCGATTATTCTCGTCCTGCCCCCATAAGAAATCCCGGCTGATCCGTTCTAAATCTCTGATAACCCCGACAGGCAGCAATAAGGACTGCATTTGATACCCCGGAATTACCGCAAGCACAACTTTGATAAGCACCGATCTCCCTGCCATGGTTAGGTGTTTGCATTTCCAAGTAGAAAGCTTTCGCTTCGTCTTTAGGACAAGACCCCGGAACGTGTCTTTGGTGGCCCTATTATGAAGGATGGGCACCCCTAAGTATTTTCCAAGGTCCCCCGTGAGGCCAATACCGAGGAGCTGGCTGAGTTCCAACGCTCGGTGGAAGTTAACTACCCGTTAGACAAACATCTTCGACTTATCCAAATTAATTCGATGCCCGGAGACTGCACAGAAACTGCTCATGACTCGCCGAACCACCTCCATCTGCTCTCTACTTGCCTCCACAAATAGGAGCAAATCGTCCGCAAAAAAGAGGTGCGACAGGCGTGGGCCATTTCTACTGAAACTCAGCGGGCGCCATCGGTTTGCCACACATTCAGCCGTTATCAAATGATTAAGGCGCTCCATACAAAGAACAAACAGATACGGGCTGAGGGGGTCACCTTGCCTAATACCCCTCGATGTTGTGAACTCATCTGTTGTTTCCCCATTCCACAGGATACTCATAACAACCGTACTTGTGCATTGCATGATGAGTTGAATAATCCGATCATCAAGGTGGAGACACTCCAAGGTATGTCGGAGAAAACCTCAGTCTAAACGGTCATAAGCCTTCTCCATATCAACCTTGATAGCTACATAGCCCGCCTTTGATCCCTTCTGTCGCATGGAGTGAAAGGCCTCCTGCGCAAGAATGATATTATCACAGCTGGATCTTCCCTCAATGAAGCTACACTGTTCAAGACCCACCAGTTTTCCCATCACCTTTTTCAACCGGTTCGCAATGACCTTAGTGAGCACCTTGAAGCTAACATTACATAGTGATATAGGCCGAAGATCACGAATATACTCTGGATCGTCCACTTTCGGGATGAGCACAACCCGTGTTTGATTAATCTCAGCAACGCGCGTAGGGTCCCTAAAAATAGCTTCAACCTGCTCGCAAATCTGGTCACCCACTAAATGCCACTGTTTTTGGAGAAAATGAGATTGGATACCATCCGGTCCAGGTGCCTTAAAAGGCCCCATCTCAAAAACTGCCAGACGTACCTCTTCACGGTCCACCATTCTAGCAAGGTCATTTCGTTCATGTTGTGAAAGAGCAGGGAAGTTAGAGGCCCAATTCCGTGGCTCCACTACCGCAGGATCTTTCGAGTACAGTTCTTGATAGAAATCACGCGCCATCTGTTTAAGAGAGTCTCGGTCATAAACCCACTCGCCAGAAGAATCCTTCAGCCCCAAAATCGCCTGACGTTTCCGTTTTAAGACCGTTGACGCATGGAAGAAGGAGGTATTCCTATCCCCCCACTTCAACCACTTACACCGCGACTTTTGGAACCACATTACCTCTTCCTGAGCCACCAGTTTGAAATACTCATCCCACAGCTTTCGTTCTAGGCGATACAAACCAGAGGCGAGGGACGTACGTCTTCTAGCCTCAATCTCCTCAAGTCTTCTTAGAAGATGTTGCTTCTTTCTCCCCACACCCCCCAGCTTGTTTCGGCTCCAATGCAAGGCCTCTTTTTGGAAAATACCTAATCCTTCCTTCCAGGTTCTCCCCTGCCACGCTTCCCTCACTTGAAATTCGAAATCCTCCTCTAACTGCCAGGCAGCCTGGTATTGGAATTTCCTCAGTTTCAGGGGCCGCTCAACAGAGTCTGGATCAGAGCGAACCACCAGGAGTCGGTGATCCGATTTGAAACGTAATTCATGAGTGACAACAATGTGTGGATGTTGAATTTCCCACCTCCCATTATGAAACGTCCAATCAATGCGTTCTTTAAGGCCAGATCTGTCCCAAGTAAAACGATCACCCTTCCTCGGCGTTTCCAGCAAACCCGCATCCAATATACAGTCCTGGAAGTCCTGGCTGCTAGATAAATCCGGGGGAGCTCCACCCTCCTTGTCCCCTGGTGAGAGATAGGCATTGAAGTCACCCACCACTAACCAAGGATCAAGAGTGTACAAGCAAGCACCTTAATGGAGTCCCATAGAAGCTTCCGACCACGAGCATTGGTTTCTCCATATACACATGAAACAATAGATACCTTATTGACCTGCCGATCAACCACCCGACAGTGAAGAAGCTGAGAATTGGACTGCACATAGTCAACAGAAAATTTAGCATCATCCCAAAGCAACCAAATCCCGCCTGCAAAACCATTAGCCTCTACTCTAATCCAGTGACTAAACCCTAATTTCCGAATTACACGTTCCGCCTTTGAGCCACTAATACGCGGTTCCAGCAGACACAAAAGCTCAATACCATATTTACCTACCATATCGTTAATTAAAAGGGGAAAAGCACGGCCACCGGCCCCCCGACAATTCCATGAAGCCACTATCATTTTCAAAACAAAATAAGTAACCAAAAAACACACAAGGGGCTAAAAGCTCACCGCCGGGGCCCCCCTTCGGTCCCACCCCCCTGTCGCGTAACCGGCGTCTCAGAGACGATAGACACTCCATCAAGACAGAAGTCCTCATCATCAAAATGATCCACATCGCGGGGATCTGGAGGTTCCGTTGTACAAGGCACATCGCCCTCGGGGGAGCAACCCTGCCCGGTCGTGCCCTTTGGGATCACACTCATAGAGCCTGTGTGTGGACTTGGTCTGATCTGGGTGGCAACTTGGGCTGGAGGCTCCAATTGGGCTGTATTTAGCAGGCCCACATGTCCCTGAATAACCACATGTGTCCGCCTGGCCTTTGGGCCTTGGTCCTTCCTCCGCTTCTGTTCCCCACTTGCCGCTTGACCCTTCATTTTACGCCCCTGGCCAGGCCCCATTGGCCCAAAAGAGGAAAGGGGCCCATTCGAAGGAACAAAATTCTCCTTCCCTGTCATACACACGGCCCCACCTTTCTGGCCCCCTGCAGCGTGGACTACCTTCTGTCGTTGGTCACCTACCTTGTCAACCCTCTTGTCAGCCGCTTTACGCTTTTCGACAACCACCAAAGCTTTTTCAAAGCTATCTGCCCTCACAGGCTCTCTGACCCCCTCAAAGTCGTACTCATCCTTATCTAAATTCTCATCCTCTCTGTCCTCAAGGATAGCAAACCTCGTCTTCTGCACATAACCCTTGGCCTTTTGCGCCCCACTGGGCCCACCTGTCCCTGTCGTCTGCCATTCTTTCTTCACTGTTTTACTAGGGAACCGTGGTTTAGAGGCCTTGGGGACCACCATCCACTGTCCAAAAGTCTCCTCATTTATTTTCTGATCAGAACCCTGTCCCGTCCTTTGACGTTCCTCTCTCTCCGGCGGCATATTCCCCTTTGCCGGAGTTTCCTGGCAATGGCCCTGGGTTGCGTTGTTGTCCCCCGAAGTGCCCGCACTCACTTTCCATGGACAAGCCTCCTTCTTGTGCCCAACTCTGCCACAGGCAAAACAAATGAGGCTCAAGCCCTCATATTCCACACTAAGGACAGCATCTGCAAAGATGACCTTTGGGACCAGCGGCTTTTGCAAATTCAGTTCAACACAGAGCCGAGCAAAACGGCCCCTCTCGACCCTTGTGTGACTCGCCGTGGGCTCGTGCAAAGTTTTAAGGTCAACTCTCAGAGTCCGACCAATCCTATCTCCCAACCTCTGCATAAAATGCTTATTATAGCAGTGAATGGGTACATTTGGCACTCGAACCCAGGTGGCAACTCGTCCAAGAGGGTTTTGGAAAGGATTAAAAAGGGGGGTCCAACGTTGGACCAGCATACAGTGATTCCTCACTGTCCAGGGGCCCTCACAAAGAATCTTCCTGTACTGATTCCTCCACTGTTCCTCATCATGCAATCTTACCATAAAGTAGTTATTTGGCAAGTCAATCAGCTCAAAACTAGAAAACCCCAAATTTTTTGGAGATGTTCCTTTAACCAATACATATTAAATCTTCTTCCCAGGACGGTTAGAACAAGGACGTGTTTCCATGGCTCACACCACTCATTATACTCTTCCTGAGTCACGGGTATTACCGGATAAACCTCCATTAGTCTTTGAACCTCCTCCGATGGTTGAGGGATCTTCCATTCAAACTCATCATCATCCAGCATGAAGTCATCATCATCCGGTTCTCCCCCTCCATTCGCGACCCCATTAAACCCCATGAGAGAGGCTCGATAGGAAGCAAACTTTGGTGGCGGGGTCCGGTCTTCCTCACTCTGCTCACCTTCGGAGCTCAGCGGAGCCTCCCCTTGCGCGTCCATTCCTTGTGTTTCCCCTTGTTCATCACGGAGCGAAGTCATCACCTCATCCTCAGGCGAAATCAGAACCGTCTCTATCTTCGTCTTCTTACTCCGGTTAGGCTCTTCGGCCTCCGCCAGCCCCCTGTCCGGTGGGAGTTTCCGCTGGTCCTCAAACATCGAGAAAATAAAAGCTCAGAACAAGTTTCCCAAGAGAGAGAAAAAGCACACTAATCAGCTATGCCTTCCTAGTATTGTTGATGTGGTGTGTACAGGAAACTCTCCTAATAGAAGGGGGGATTATAATTTTTTAAAAAAAATTCCCACGGATTCTACTTTTCCCACGTTCTGTTTTTGTGCACACAGGTTTTTTAGTTATTTTCATTACTATTTGGCTGATTAAGAATTTTTATTTAATTAATGTTAATTAAATTTAAGAAAAAAAATCTCACACTCCCCAAAGACTACCTAATTGGCAATTTTAGTGTTTCATAAATAAGGTTGAGACGAGGCGGACAGAACATCATCAACCAATGCACTGGGGAAATGAGACATGCATTATATATTAAATATTAATGTTAACTAAGATTTTTAATTTTATTTTTTCTTTATTTACGAATTTTGGTCCTGCGATTTGAAGTGAGCACTTAACATTGTTTTCTTTTGTCTTAAAACATAACAGTTGTCATATGCACACACTTTTTTTTTTACCATATATGCACACACTTAATTACTCCATTAACAACACCGCCCTGTGCACAAGAAAATAAAATAATACTAACATGATTCATATTTTTATCTTTATTAAGTCATTATATCATGAGGACTTGGTTTAAGTTTAATTCAGTGGCTATTAAAAACATGTCCAGAACTAATAAACCAAGCGTACATCGACATGTCAAATTTTTGGTTCCGATCACTGCACATTAAAAAAATCATAGTTTTGATTATTGTGCTTAATGAGGTATGCTCATATCAAAATCAAAATTCAAGAAGAATATTTGTTTAAATTAAGGTCTGACTGATGCGGGAAAACTCATTTTTGATTGTATGAAATTCTGTGGGTGGTCCTTGTGTTGGAAATAATATTCGGATAGGCCCTCGATGAAATAGATTGTTCGAAAGAAAATCTGACGATTAGTAGAAAAGAAAGAAATTGACAGAAATTGACAGATCAGCAATTAATACACGATTAATTTTTGATTGATTTGATATAATTTCCTTTTGAAAAAAATGTGATTATTTATCACTAAGATAGCTTGATATTGATATTGACAAAAATGGTGGATAATTATGTCACTAAGATAGATTGATATTGACAAAAACACAGCTATTTAGAGTAGTGGTTTAATATTTTTTTCGCATACATGAAGATCATTTTTTATATATGAAAAGATAAAATAAAAATATTATTTGTTATTAAAAAAACCAAGAACAATGTATTTGCACTGCAAAACTTGAATAAAAGACAAATATATATGGTGGAGGTTTTCTGTCTGCTCAGGCTTATCAATTTAGCACCATACATTTATTGAATTTGAATAAGACATGCTAATTGTTCAAGTGTGAAAACAAGAAAAGCAGAGGAAAAAGACACGCCAATAATAATACATATCTCCTTCCAACAATTTCCATCAAACAAATCAACCACGCTCAATAGTGATTGTGTCTTTTACCACAACAATAATATCATTAACTGAACCTATAAAATCATAAATTTTTAACCACTTTGGTAGGAAACCTAGTTGGAGAATCAAGTTACTAATCTTTCTTATTATTTATTAAAATAACATAAATAAATCTAAAGCAAATTTCTGACAATAGCAGAAGTAACTAGAGCAATATCATGTAGAGCATTATTCTCTTGTGTAAGGGGAGATTTTCCAGAAGAGAAGCCACTTTCACAAGAATTAGCCTCCAAGGCTGCATCATTAGCACCATCTTCAGCAAACTTAGGATCACCTTTTTCAAGAGCAGCAATGGCTTGAGGAACATCAGCTTCTAGAACTGCGTTGTATTGGTCAGCACAAGAATTGAGGGCTTGTTTTTCACTTTCACTGAGGTCTTTTCTTTTGAGTTGTTGGTGGATTTTGGTTAGAGCTTGATTTGCTTTGGCTTTCATGACATCCACCATGATGAGAGCTAGGCCTGAGATGTCAGAAGAAGTGCTTCTTGGGTCTGATTTGAGGTAATGGATACATAGGGCTTGGTTTGGTGTGTGCTTGCATGTTTGTTGAATGAGGTTGGCATCATTGGGGGAAGAAGTTGCACAAACAATGAAGAAGAAGTAAAAGAAAAAGAGAGGTATTATTAGGAGCTTGAAGTTGGTCATTTTTTTTGTGGAACTGTAATGAGAATTGAAAGATGATGGGTGAGTTTTGTGTATATATACAGTGAGGAGTGTGATGAGGAAGAGTGGGATTGTGGCGTGCAAGGAAATGATGAGTTTTATTGTGTGCTTGCTTTGTTTGTTAGTGATATGTTGATAAGATGAATTTAGGCAAAAAAAAAAAAAAAGAAAAAGGAAGGAGTTAGGATGAAAAGAAGGGACTAGAGAAGTTCAATTATTTAGTTGCCATAAAGGCACGGCTTTTTTATTGCCTGCTTCTTGTTAAAGCTATATCTAATCTAATCCAGAATTCCTGAGTTCAAAAGAATATCACATAAAAATGTTAGCTAATGAGTTCAAAAAAATAAAAGACATTAATTTGCCAAGGAACTCTGATCCAGATCCAATGAAAATTGACATCTGATTTGTGGTGTGTGTTTATGTGATATTTTATAATCTTATACTCCCACTCTGGTCCAAATTATAAGATCACTTTAATTTTTAGATATATCAATGATATAAAATTAATTATTTTCAATTGTCTGCTCTTATTTTTTAACTCAAAACTAATTTATTTTATTCATAAACTAACTTATAATCTAATTTGTTTCCTTAACTTCCAGAAAAAGCCAATAATCTTATATTTAGAATAAGAGGGAGTAATACTCATGACTATTTAAAGACATCATGTATCATAAGGTATATATATCCTCCATTCCTAATTATAACATTTATTTAGGGAGATGAACTTTTTTCTTAATACAAGACATCTTTTTATTTTTCTCAACATTTTCTTAACTCATCCCTATTAATTATCCTTAATAATAAAGTAGGCATTTATAATTAGGAATATTTTTTTTGGTCGGAAAATAATTAGTAACATTTTAACATAATCAAATTAAGTTATTATATTTAGAAACAAAGGATCGCATGTAGCAAGTGGGATATATGTGAGCGCTTCCATTTTGACTCCTCGTATCTTGTAATTTCATTAGTATGGCTTTCTATTGATGTACACAAAAAATTTCAGTGTATCTTATCTTATGCCATGCCCACAATAATTTCATTAGTAGGTTGATGATGAAGACCACTCCTACTGCGCAGTTCAAAAAAAGACCACTCCTACTAGCATGCTCACAAAATGACTTATACCATGTCTCTCGTACAATCACACCTAATGCTCGTTGAGAATAAACAGTCTTAACTGATGTATCATTATCTTTAAGGAGACCATCAACAAGCACACCGGAAAAATATCTTTGTTAAAATTACCAACTAACATCGATTTAAAATTTAAGAACAACGTGGCACTCTGAGTACAATATATAACATTCAACAATGACGTTAAACTGATTGATGTTTCCATTGTTTCGCACCATAAAAAATTATGAGAAAAAAAGGTTAAATGTGATATAATTTATGAAATGCAAAATATAAGATATTTCAATGGCTTTCAAAGCTTCAATCAATGCACCAAATATATTAAAATAGTAAATTTCACTACCCCTATGATAAGTAATAAACACTTTACTACAGGGGCCCGTACAACAAACATTTTTTGTGGTCAAAACGTACAACAAACTTAATCATAAAGGTTCGTGGAAAAAAAAAACAAGAACAAGAAAATGGAATAATTTTCTGAATTTTCATCTGCACAATCGTTTGAAAGGTACACTAAATTTCCCTCAAAAACATGAGTATCACCTATTCACCTAAATAAATCCTAAATTGACTTTCTAAGATTATTCATTCCTCCTCCTCTGTGACTAAAGCCTATTCACCTATTCACAAGATTTGTATCATCTATTCCCTAAAACCTATTGCAAATACTGAAGCCCAAAAATTACAGGCCTTGCAGGATATACAGGAAGATGAGAAATGGAATATATTAGCATCTTCCATATATAGATTCCAACCATTCTAACTCTCCACCACTACATGTGTAAGACACGTCTATGAGTATTCCACGAGGTGTTTTGCAGTTGCATCGTCAGATAACATTATCAGGCAAATCAGAAGCTAGTACAATGGACAACTTTATCTTCCCAGGAGATCCAACACAAAATCTGTCAATAAAGTTTTTCTCTATCAATTGTATATTGTCAGTTATAATGTCCTTATCATTTTGTAAACCCCAGTAGAAAACCACATTAGGCTCTTTTTCCTTGGCATCCGCATATTCTGTTGGGTTGGGGTCACAAAAACCTTGGTTTTGCTCCAACTGCACAAGTAAAAATATAAAAAGGAAATAAGAATGACATCTATAACTAAAATCATTCAGCTTGAATTCAATTATTAACATAGCCATCTATTCAAAATTTATGAAAAATAATTATGTAAAGAAAGTAAATAGACATTTGGTTATTCATAGTACTACACTCACGGTCAATAAAAGTTTGAAGTTAATCTGAAGATAAATTTATTGAGAAAATGACATGAAACCATAAACTCTTGTTATTCATTCAATTTTATAACCATTTTCACATGTGATGATGGTTTAATTTCAAAGGTTTAAATTGTAACCCGACTACATAACATTATACAAGCAAGGCACATACCATTTCGAGAAGAGTAGGAAGTCGTGACTTAACCAATCCAGCCCATTTTCTAAGATCATCATTATTAAGAGAAGAGAGTTTAATCTTGACAAACAGTGGGTACTCTTTTGAATATGGGAAAGGCTCAGAAATAAGACTCCAATGGAAGTTCATGTTCGAAAGATGCTTCATTGCAACCAAAATGAAAATGAGACTTTAGACAATAAGATTATTGACAAAGAAGTAAGGTATGATGACAAGTATATGCCAATGTTATGTTGTTTAAGAAGAAACATACCCATGTCATGTTGCATCCTCGTAAAAACTCAGTCTTAATCCGATAGAATGTGCTTCTGGTAACGTTTGAGTGGCAAAACTTATTAGGACTAGATGGAAGCTGTATAGGCATGAAGGATAGTGTCTTTGTAATATCTGGTAATATTGGGAATACTCCTAGCACCATTACTGGTTTAGGCCATGGCCAAAAGGCAAATGTCTGAAAGAAGTGCACAACTAGAGCAGTCAAGGAGGCATCTGGATGTGCTAGACAAATAAAAGCTGTAAGGACAGCCAAATGAACTCCTCCCAAATAACCATGTAACTGCAAACACGAATTGGTTTTCACATGAGCTTTAAAGGCTGTGTGCTTAAGTACATGCATGAAGCAAAGATTCCAAGTGAATGCTACTCAGTTATGAATATACTTACAGTTCCATACACTCCTCGCCTTTTAGCCCACAATTTAAGAAATCTCAGCATAGATTGGAAATTCTGAAAACAAATTCTGAACATATGAGAGACAAGACCACAATGGCCCAAAAATAATGAAGCAAAACCAGGAATAAGGTTTCATAGTTGTTTCCAAAACTAATCAATGAGACATTCTGCTAGTTTCATATTTTGTATCACATAGATTATTGTGACAGATAAAAAACTTGAAGTCATGAGAGAGAAAAGATTGCCATGCACTTTACCTCCACATTTGGAATAATCTGAATAATATGCTTATTTGCAAGAACTCCAGACAGACTTTTCGAGCTGGTAGCATCAGTAGTCCACACGAGATATGGGTATAATATGTCTAAGTGCTGTACCCAAGAAATAATTAACAAGGGTCAGATAAAATCAAAACAAAGTTGTGGCATTATAACTAACAAGTTTCAGATTTGATTACATACTGACCTCAGGAACATATATCGTGTCAACTCGGGCAAATGATAGATCAATGGAAATCCCATCAAACTTAAACCGCATAAGAGGGACTTGCGCACCCTTAATGCATGTCATCTCAGACACTTCAGCTCTACCTTTAAGCATGTCATGCAAATCACCAAAGAAGTCTGTCTGCATAAATCACAGGCCATAGAAATCAAAACAACTATTGATCGACAAACAGAAAATTATCGATAAGTAGAACAATGCAGTATTTGACTTACATCCCTTTTAGCAAAGGTAGGAGCAACACAGACAGCATCAATATCGGACTGGGGACCGCCAACCTGAACATAGACAAAAAATTTATAAGACAAAACAAGTTTCACAATTGTCAATAAGCTGAAGCAAATCACACTGAAGTAATAAAACACAAATGTTAGCTGAAGATGAAAAAGTATAAAATAAAGCTTTCAAGTTTACAGTCAAACATGCCCCCCCCCCCCCCAAAAAAAAAAAAAAACTATACACAGTCAAAATAACATGTAAAACCTAGTATAACATTGTTTAAATAGTAGAAAGTTTAGACCAGACAAAGCCAAAGTTCATCAGTTTAATGATGGGTCACAACTCATTTCAAGTAAAATAGGCGAGAAAATATTTCCAAACAAAAAGAAATGTTTTATTTAACAAGGAACATATAATAAAGCTAGGGAATCAAGGAGTTGGGAGCTAGCTTACTTTGTCTAAGTCTAGATTTAAGTGAAAGCCTGTAGATCATATCATTTAAAAAATTTAAGTGAAAGCCTGTAGATCATATCAGCTAGAGAGCAATTTCTAAACACAAATATGTTAATTTTTGCAAAGGACCCCTTGAATCAGGTGGAAACTTTTATAGAGAAAATGCAATATGATTAACCAAATTAAGAATGCCAGACTTCCTTGAGCCGGCCAACACATAAAATATGTCACATCTTTCAAACTGTAAGAAACAGACAGAAATTAGAAAACGTACTCCAAGGCCATAAGATCCATATGTCAGTATGGTGGCTGAGGCGTCAGAAATTGGGTACGGAGGACATCCTTGATTCTGTGCAACCTCCTCGATCCAAGATGAAACAATCTACAAATTTATGTGCAACATTAAGTAAACAGTTTTAGAAATAAGGTGAAACAATAGAAGTACAAAATTGGTAATTTACAATGTTGAGATTGTATTTACCCAAAAAAATCATCAGGATTGTGCAACATTATAACATTGGAAACAATTATTCTAATGCAAGCAAATCAGAAACTAATATAGGTTCAGAAATCATAAGGGGATTCTAACTTGAACCTCCGCATTCATCACGTGAGAGCTAGCATTCTTCACATCTATCAGGTTGTGGAAAATAGCCCAAATACATTGACATTGATTACATCTTGAAGGGAAAGAGTGGGAATTTCTTTTAATGAAAACTTGCAACATAGAGATTGCCAACATTCACATATCTACATCGTTCCATAAATAACATTAGCATCTTACAAAGAGTACGGTATAATGCACAAGAATACCTTTGATAACGTGACGCATGCATAACACACCAGAAGTCTAAGGAAATGTGTGGGAACCGTAAATCCACGATACTTTATTATGTAAAACCATGGGAATCTTGTCAAACTATCAATACAACATCTTTCCTACGTGTGAACCAATCTGGAAGATAGGATTTCACAGAGACCGAAAAGCAATGCATTTCCCTTTTCAAAAGAAGCGATTAGAATCATCAATTCACGATTTTACATATTGCTTTTACATCAAAGGTTCAATACAACTACCTTTGATGCAAAAAAGAAAGAAAGCATCTTCAAAAAAAGGTTGTCCAAGAATCATCCAAGAACGGAATAAATGTCAAACACACATAACTCTAATGAACTAAACAAGCACACAGCACACATTGAAATTCGTTACACGCCAAAACCATATATAATTACTTGACCAAAAAATACGGCATTGCTAGAAAGACCAAGAAAACAATTCCATTTCTCATTAAAAACACGTAAAACGCCAATACACTTTAGAAAGATTAGATAAAGAACTTTACATTTGAAACACAAAAGACAAGACATTGCAAAAAGAAGAATGAGTGAAAGAACAAGACAATGTTGAGGTACAAAACCTTTTTAAGCTCCTCAATGACATATTCCCTTGTTCCCTCATCGTCAGGCGACAAACAAAGCCCTTCATTAGCCATATACTGCAAAAAGGAAATGAACCCAAAAATCATAAGGCCAAAAACATAACAAAACCACAAGAAAAGAGAGAGTTGACTAGTCAAGAAACACAACACACAAAAAAAAAAAAGTAGTACCCGACACAACGATATTGATCTTTCCTTCTCTATCTCAATGAGAATAGATGGATTCAAAGGGTACGGTGGCGGCGGCGCTGACGTGTCAGCCGGCGAAAATGAAGGAAAGAAAATATTGGGATTCAAAAATTCATAATAATAATAATAATTGGCTCGGTTTTGCAAACCCCTGTAGACAAATATACTCATTTGAAAAGGATGGAGATGAGCATGTGTTTCCATACAAATAATAACAATGCACCCACCAAAACAAAATATTCAAGAATGTGCAAAGAATCCAAAATAATGAATGGAGAATCGACAAGTCAAAAAGGTGAATAATTTTAGTTGCTTTCTTTCTGTTACAATCTGCACAGATAAGAATTCAAAGGGACACTCTGTAACTTTGAACAGCTCTCGCTTTTGTTGTTTATGGAGTATCTGTGTGTGTTTCTTACTTCGTTTCTCTCTCAGTGTTTAGATTTGTTCTTCAAGATTCAGTTTTTATAAGTCAAAGTTTTTGACCGTCACTTATTAGCTGAGTTGTTGCGCGAGTTCTTGCTTTCGACACGTGTCGGGGTAGTTACTTGCCACGTGGAAGGATGCTTATGATTTGTTTGTGGATGGCACGTGACCTGAATATTTTTTTCTTAGCTGCGGTTTTTCCTTCATGGTCGGTCCGATCCTCCCATGCACATTCCTCGTCTCCTCGATTGTTGGGATTACTTTTTTTGCATTTGAAAATTAAAAATTAGTGCTACCAAATTTATATTTATAGTAATATAAAAGTTCAATAGTCAAAACACAATTTTTTTAGAAAAAGTGTAAAAGTTTGCTATGTGTCTGGAGTTAATTCTTATTTTTCCAATTTTGCCTCATTATTATGATATTCAGAGTGAATATAAAGTATTAATAAATATGAAAGAGAGTTTGGATTAAAGTATAAAAAAAATGATTAAATGATGATAGATGATAAGAGTGAGCTCTTATATTTATTACAAAAATCATTTAAATTATAATTTAGCTAAAGTCTAGATCATAAGATCAATGTCGTCTTCTACTATTGGGCCAAATTGGTTTCGTTTGTTTTTTTTGTATATTGCTTCTTTTTTTGAACTGAAATTGTATATATGCTTCTAGTTGCCCTTTTATGGAGGTTCTATCTTGTTAGCTTTAGGGGCCAAAGCCCATCTGATCACAAGAAAATTTCTGCTAAGAATATAATGTTCCTTTTTTCCATTTTACTTTTATAAAAAATAACTAAATTTACTCTATGAGATTTTATACTTCGCTCCTAATTATAAAATGGCCTTTATTTATGGAGAAGTCTACTTATAAAATCTGATTCATGATTTGAGTGGTCTAATTTAATTCCTCTGACTTACACAAAAAGTCAAAGTGATCTTATAATCACTCCAATCCTAAATATAAAGTCACTTTGACTTTTTTATTAGTCACTTTGATTTTTTTTGCGAAATTTAAGAAAGTAAATTAGACTACTAAATTATAACATATATCACATGTAATTAGAATATATAGTTTATAAGCAGAATAAATTAGTTTTAAGGAAAAAAATATTTTTATACAATTTAAGATTGTCAATTTTGAAACTTTACTTTTTTTTCTAAATAGGTGATCTGGAGAGAGTATCTAGGGTAGGAGAGGCAGTAATCAGAAGTTAGACTACACAATGCCAATAGTTTTTAGGTTTATTTAACACTTTTAGGGACAATTAATTGGTTTAATGGAGTTGTGCAATGAGAGTTTAGTTGGAGAATTTATTTGTGGGTTGGAATGGTGACAGAATCTTAGATAAAAAAAGGAATGGTGATTGGTGAGACAATCTTAGGGCATTTTTGGTTGCTAGGAAAGTGATATTGGAATTGAGAAATGGAAACTAGAAAGGTCATTTCCATATATCATGAGGTCCACAAGCTTTCTCTCTCAATCTCACATTATTCCTAGGCCACACAAATTTTTACATCTCATCATTATCTAATTTACCTCTACTTTCCATCTTTTCCCCCTTATCCTCAATTCCCACCTCCATTTCCATTTCTCAGTTCCAATCAACCAAACGGACTCTTAGATAGTGGTACTAGCATAAAAAAAGCAAGGAAATGAAGTAAAGAAAGTCCAAACTAAAAATGAAATTAAAATGCATTGTTATAAAAAAAATAAAATATACCATTTTCTTTTACGGTTATTTTCATTTAGCCCAAAACTAAAGAGAGGCCTAACAAATCCTTGGGTTTGCATGATTTTATGTACTAAATTTGAGGCAATTAAGATGATAAAGATGCAATTTTTGTCCAATTGTGCTTAATTAATATCTAAATTCCTTAGGTGTGATTACTCCCATTTTTTTAATTATATTTGACAAATATTTTGATTATATTTGGAAAGTCATTGATAGAAAATTAAAAGAAATTAATCTTGAAAATAATATAAATGGGATTTGAGTATTAGATTGGTTTTTCATAATATTTATATATGTTTTAGCATGTATTTGAAGACTTCCCTTTCATCTTTGACAAGCCCAGAACAAGAGCCCAAAGTTTGTAATTGAAGAAATGGGTCATTACATACATGTTGAAGGAATAGCACATGGGGAGCTGTTGGCCCGAAAAGGAAAAAAAGAAAGAAATGAAGGGCGAAAGCCCAAAAATGATACATAACTATTGGTCAAGGAATAAAAATAGTACATAACTATTCCAAGTTAAAAAAATGATACTCAACTTTTACCATGTGATAAAAAATGATATTTTCACTAATATGACAATAATATTAGACATGAAATGTCCGAAATGCCCCTATAAATTAATTTCCGTCCGATAAAAGTTTATTTAATTATAAGGACATTTTGGACATTTCATGTCTAATATTATTGTCATATTAGTGACAATATCATTTTTGATCATATGGTAAATGTTGCTATCATTTTTGTACCTTGGAATAGTTATGTATCATTTTTTGGCCTTTGTCTAGAAATGAATTGAAAGTGTGTGTGTGTGTATTTGAGCTGTGGAGGAGAAAAGAAAAGAGGGAGCAGCGGGCAGAAACGCGAAGGAATATAAAGGAACAGAGGGGGCTGGAGCTGCAGAAACGATTTTGAGCACAAGAGGGCGCCAAATTTGGAGACCTCCTCCTCCCTTCCATTTGTTTTCTTTCCTTCTTATTTTCACCATAATTTCTCTCTATCTCCTTGTTGGTGCTTCTCTTGTGGGAAGTAACTAAACATTTTTTACTCTTGGGAATGATTTGAGAAAGCTTGAGCTCACATGTTTCAAAGGGGAGTTATATTTCCTTTCCCTTTCTCTTGTATTTATGATTTTCATAGGTTTAGGATTGTTATTTATACTTAGATTTGGACTATTATGTTTATTTGAGTTTATTTGTGGTTTTGACTTGTAATGAGGGATTTGGACTCAACAATATGTATGGTCATACATATGTTCTTTGTAATTCATTAGATATATTTATTTACTCATGGTATTGGTAGATAGTTTGTTGAATTGAATTGTAATTGAACCAAATGCATTACAAGTTACTAATCACACTCTAGGGTAATCAATAATGTCTATTTGAATGGGTTCATGAGACTAGGTATTAGACTTGCCGATTGCTGAAGTTTGGTAATTTAGGAAACCTAGAGAAAACTCAAAGGTGCTAAAGGACTTAACAATTCCTAATTAGTTGAGGTTCCACTAAGTAGGTAATTGGACTCATGAGTTCATGAGATTTGGCAAATTAGTGAATTAGCATCCTAATTAACTCCCTAAATATATTAATTGAGTTAGGATAATTCTTCTCAATCATTTCCCAAGAGCAATTCCATTTTATTTTACCATATCTTTACTTTTTCCCAATTCTTATTTGGGAAAATTAAATACAAGTCCTTGATAAGGGACATAATACTGGAAAAGTCCCAAAAATTGAAAAAATTAAAGTAGAGTCCCTTGAGACCTCACTTTAATTATTTATGAATGTGTGGGCCCCACATTTAATAATAAAAAAATCCACTCACCTTTTCTCTCTCCTCTACTTAATTAAATGCGGATTTTTTTATTATTAAATGTGGGGCCCACACATTCATAAATAATTAAAGTGAGGTCCCAAGGGACTCTACTTTAATTTTTCAATTTTTGAGATTCTTCCAGTATTATGTCCCTTCTTAATTTTCCACTATGTCCTTTTCTCTCTCTCACCAGGGACTTTTATTTAATTTTCCCTTCTTATTTTCCCTTTTGCATATCACACCCTTTACTAATTTTTACTATTAATCCATAACACTTTTCCTTATTTCAAACAAGTTTAACGTTTAGTTACTAGGTAATTAGTTGCATTTGATGGGTTCCTTTGAGAACGATATCCGGAGTAACTTCCGCTTACCTTGGGGTTTTAACATTTCTTGAAGGACTAGACCTAAGACACACTACATCGACCGCTAATTCAGTGTCCTGTAAGGCCCATCTCGATTTTATCATTATTTTGGTTTGAACCTTAAGCAGTCATGGGAGGCGATTGTACCAAATCACACTTATCCTCCTAACTATGTATTATGTAGTCAATATATATCTTAATCTCTCAATCAAACCTTGATCTACTTAATTACGTCTTCTACATTATTTTCATTGTCAATAAACACGTGTATTATGCGCTTTTGGGATCCAAGCACAACGGTCATTTCCTCCCCCACTAAAAAAATATACTACTCCCTCCGGTCCCTAATATAAGATCTCGAAATTTGAATGGTTTTGGTCCCTAATATAAGAGCTCATCTCACATTCTCTCCTCATTTAATGTGTTTTTTCCTACTTTGCCCTTAACTCTCTTTCATATTTATTAATACTTATGTGTTTCTCTCTCTTACAAGTATCATAATAAATATGGACAATATTGGAAAAGAAGCATTAACTCCAGACAACCAACTAACATTCACATGTTTTCTTAAGAAGCATTTTTTGGCGGCTAGCTCTTACATTAGGGACCGGAGGGAGTAGTATATTATATTTTTTTTTATTACAGTAGTATATTATATATACTACTAGTAGTCGAGTACTTTGATGTTAGAAGCAACAATCACATTTGCACGTTACGTCACACACAAACATATATTCCTATAAGTAACGTTCACGACATGAATTATGTATTTTTATTACTCAAGGCTATCCTCACCTGCATGTCAAGTTAAACTAATTACTCCCTATTCTGAAGTTTCATATATGGAGTAAATAACTGACTTGTGAATTTGCACCATTCGCAAGAGTTAGGGATCAAACCCCCAACCACTTGCTTAAAAGACTATGAAGAAACCAGCACCTACCTGTCATTTTAAAATTTTGCGAAAAGACAAAATTGCCCCCATCCTAAAACACAAATTGCGAGAAAATGGTGGGTGTTAAGGGTGAGTTTAGGGTGGGGTAGTAATTTGTGTTTTAGGATGGAGACAATTTTGTCTTTTCAATAAATTTTAAAATGACAGGTAGGTGCTGGTTCCTTCATAGTACTTTTGGAAGTTTAGGTTCCTTACTTATCCTTTTGGGTATTGGGAGGGATTTATTTGGAGTTTTCCCCTAAACCCTAAACCTTAAATAACTTGGAGTTGTTGGAATCAATAATTTCTTTTCAAAAATATTTGATATTTAATTATTTTTAGAAAAACAATTGTTATCTAAGCCCAATTCAAATTACTCCCTTGGATCCTATAGGTGATCCTCCCAATAAAAAGAAGTATATATATATATATATATATATATATATATATATATATATATATATATATATATATATATATATATATAACCTCACATCAGTTATCTAAGCACATTTTAATTTACTCTCTGGGATCCTTTAAGTGATTCTCCCAAGATAAGAAGTATATGACCTCATTGTCTCACATTAGTTATCTAAGCACATTTTAATTTACTCCCTTGGATCCTATAGGTGATACTTTCAAGCTAATAAGCATATAACACCTCAATAATTATTGTTTACTCATCTCCCCCACTCTTTCCTCTGCCTCCAATGAACCCTAGAATCAATCATGGGATTAGAATATACAGAAAAACAAGTATGAGAAGTAGAAAAAGGAAGCATCCGTGATACACGGGGCTACCCCAAAGCTCCTCAAACCTTAAACTTTGTGTACAAAAACACCTCCCTTTTCCTTCTTTCCAGCCCATGGTTTCCCCAATACCTGCAAAATTTCAACACATATCTCTCTCTCTCCACACACACACATAAAGCCTCAAACTTCATTATTGTCATATATATTGCTCCAATAATATCATAGTTGCCTAATCGCTTTCCATTTCTTACACTTGGACATAAAACATTTTATATTTAATCAAGTTCACTCAAATAATATGACTATTATAATACATATCTGGTAAACTACTAGCAATTGACAACCACGTTGGCCAAACAGGAGCTCTGCTAGGGTTTGTATCAGGGTAGCGCCGCTTGTGCG
The DNA here is from genome assembly GCA_029929735.1 of Mimosa pudica. Classification (NCBI taxonomy): domain Eukaryota; kingdom Viridiplantae; phylum Streptophyta; class Magnoliopsida; order Fabales; family Fabaceae; genus Mimosa; species Mimosa pudica. Next base: position 5,861,636 of record JAKELP010000016.1, on the reverse strand, counting down.
CGTGGGTAGCGCCGCTGTGCACTTTTCGTCTAGGGTTCCTCCTAGTTTCAGTCAAAGCTTGTCTTCGGTTTGGCTTCTCATCTGAGGGAAGTTTGATGGCGACGGCAAAGGGCTTTGGGTTTTCAAGGTTTGGGAGTTCGATTGGGTTCATGGGGAAGGAGGGCATCGAAGGTGGAGGGCGGAATCGGGGCTGGATCTTCGACGAGGCCGCTGGTTGTCGTCGGTTTGCGGTGTGGGAAGAGGCCCCTCTTTCTAATCAACTTGCTGGTGTAGGGATGAGCTTTCTGGAGGCTGTCATGGAGGCGAGGCTGAAGAAAATGGACTCTGAAGAGAAGGTGACTTGGCCGTGGAGGATGGATTTGACCATGATGACTTTTTTGGGACCCATTTCTCTGAAGATTGGTGGCTGGCTTGCAGCCACCAAAGTTCCATGAGCCTCAAGCTTGGGCACTACCTGGGTTTAGGGTATCTATGGTAGTGTTCTTGGAGTCTTGGTCACCCCTATTAGATGTTAGGAGTAGAAGTTGTGTCTTGTGGTTGTCTTGCTTGTTTTGTTTTAGCCTTATCTTGCAGGTTAATTTTGTTTGGTTGGGATGCTGGCTAACTTTCTTCACAATCATCATTATTCCTGCGGAGTTTGTTCTCAAACTTCAAAGGTCTCTTCACCTTTTAGGAGGTGATTATGGAGCTGCTTATGAATTGCAGCATTTGCATCAAAGGGGTTGGGCTCGGGAGAGCATGTCTTGTTTAGACAACCACCCTCTATTGCTTTATCCTTTGATTGTAATAGATTGGAAGCTTGGTCTCTTTGCTATCTACCTGCAATGGTTAGGAATCAGCATTTATTATAGTGTTTGGTGTCTGTTTTGTTATGCTAGTCTTTTGATATTAGCAGCTATGGTTGAATTCCAGACCTTTTGGATCTGTAGTTTAATTGTTCTGCACTACTCTAGTGTCTTCTATGTAATGTAGTGGTCTCATCACTGTCTTTGTACACTGTTCCAGTGTCTTATTAGAGTATGTATGAAATTTTACATCAATGAAAAATATCCTTTGGCCAAAAAAAATATAATACATATCTGGTACTCCCCCGTCCTAAATATAAGACCTAATTGACTTTTTTTGAAAAATCCTAAAAAAAAGCAAAATAAGTTAATTATAAATTGATTTACCTAATTTTTTCCCTTAAACTAGTTTATTTTACTTATAAACTAATGGATAATCTAAAAATATATCGAATATGTCATGATTTAATAGACTATTTTGCAACCTTAACCTCTCCAAAAAAAAGTAATCTAGGTCCTATATTTAGAACCGGGGTAGTATGTCTGTAGACTGCATCTCTTCATAAAATATTTAAATTCATTTTCAATTGTGCTATAATTTCAAACACATCCCTCATCACAATAAAACCAACAACAAATTCCAAATATTTTTTTCACCTCTTTCTTTTTCTCCAAATAGCGACAAGCAAAGCCCCCCATTTCTAACTCACCAAACGACCAAACTAACCATAAATAGCAGCCTCAGGCACAAACCTCAGAGACATTCCCCTTCACTATCACCATCTTCTTCTTCATTCTCCATTTTCTCTTTAAAACAAAAGAATGAGAAGCTTCAACTTCAGATTCAGCTCAGCCTATGTACTCTCTTCTTCATATCCGCTTCTTATGTATCTTCTTCTCTCTTCACTCATGCTCACACCAACCCAACAAGCCTCTGACCTCAACACAACTAGTAGTGGTGACTTCATTGACCAAATATGCAGAAAGACACCTTTTTATGACATTTGTATGGCTACCCTCCATTCAAATCCTATCACCACTAAGCCTGATCTCTAAGGGGCTGCTCTTGTGATGGTGAACAATCTGAATGAATGGTTGAGATTATAACGGATGGAGGGTAGAGATTTAATTTTAAAAAGTGCAAGATGCGGGACTTTTTTCAGCCCTCTGATTGAATGGATGAACAAGATTTAATGATTCTGAGAATTTCTGAGAAAATTGATACTGAAAGAACCTGAACCCATAATAATGCTACTTTTAAACGCCCAATCAGAACAAATTATCTTTTTCTTTTTGTTTAAAACTCATAACAAATAACTTTTTCTTTTTTATTTTTGTTAAAAAATAAGAACAGCTAAATTTAAGGAAACCGACTTATCTATCTTATAATATGGGAATATCGGAGTGGTTATGCCAAGAGCAACGAATGCTGCATCATCATCAATAATATATATATATATATATTTTTTGATATAAAGACAAAATGATATTAATTAGCGAAAGTATTACATAGTTCTAATAATGTCTCTAAAAGGAAAATTAAAAACATGACACATATGAGAAGGAAACAAGTATCAAATATATATATATATATATATATATATATATATATATATATATATCATCATCATCATCAATAATAACAACGTAACCAATGGGTAGTTGGTTGAACTGGTAAGTGGACTACAACCCCCGTAAGGATGAGAACGCGTGTTCGATTCCCGGGAAGCGCTCTTATTGGGAGAGGGGACAACCTTGCCTATGTGGGCAACACTCCTACCCCTCGAGTCCAGATTAAACCGGGCGGTGATTAACCAAAAAAAAAAAATAATAACAACGTAAACCATTCTGATAAAAAAAACAACGTAAATCTTATCTCACTTAAGTGGGGTCGGCTACATAGATCACACGACACCATTTTGCTATGTCCCTAGTCATTCCTGGAGAATAAACATTTCACTAACATATCTCTTTGAATAACTTCATCAAGAGTTCTCTTTGGTCTCCCTCTGTTTCTTATATACGGCTCCCTTACCATCTGCTCTATTATTCTTACTGGCTCATCTAATTCTTGAACATGTCCATACCACCTTAAACGATAATATCTCATTTTCCCTGAAATTGGTGCTACCCAAACTCTTTCACGAATGTAATCATTACGAATCCTATCTTTTAGTGTATACCCACTCATCTCTCAACATTTTCATCTTTATCACATCCATCTTATGTTCTTGTTGTTTTCTTTAATTGCCCATGATTCACGTTTTACATTAATTGTTTCCTCCTCAATTACCATTTTTATCGATAATAATCTGTCTCCACTTCTATAATTTTTCAACCACATTCTTCTTTCATATTTCATCCAAAATTATACCTACACAATTCCTACGACTCACTTTAGCAGTGCACCAAAGTTTATAACCATCAATATCTTTAGCCTTTTCACCTACCCATTTAGTCTCTTATAGACATAAAATGTTTATCTTTCTATCCTCATCACACCTATTACCTCTCAAGCTTTGCCTTTTAAGGTTCCAATATTCCACGTACTAAATCTAATCCTACACTCATTCACTTGCTTCCTTATATATCTCTTCTTCTGTAAAATGCTAGACGATGACATATTGCAAAAATGGTTGTGTGTGTCCATGCTTTAGGATTTGACAAATTTTTACGTTGGATGCCGAAGTCTAACACAACAGCCTACTCTTTTTATTTGGGCTTAGGACCGGCTATATTATATGCAGAGTATTACTTACAATAATTACAGAATACAATATAATAATAACACTAAACACTAATAATAATTAAACTAGCACAAATAATAACAAATAAATAAAGCAATAAACAATAAAAAAAACAATAATCACAATACAATAAAATAATAACACAATACAATATAACCATAAAACAAAATAAAATAATAAATAAACAAATAAATAAATAAATAAATAACAATATACAATAAAACAATAAAACTGAACAACCACAATACTCAACAATAAAATAAAACAATAATTAATAAATATACTATGAAAACAGAAGAACACAATGCTCAACAAATAATATACAAGTTATTTTTAGTTCAATTATATATATATATATATATATATATATATAGTTTTGTTTTTTTTTTTTGCCAGCAAACAATATTGCTATTCTCAGTTAAAAAAAAAGGCTAAAGTATACTTTTGGTCCCTTATGTTTGCATCAAGTTTCAATTTAGTCATTTATGTTTGGAAAGTACACTTTTAGTCCTTTTTTGTTAACACCGTTAGTTTAACTTAACGGAAAATGCTAAATTAATAATTTTAAATGATTATTTTATAATGAAATTGGACCAAAAATGATAAATTTTGAAAAAATAAGAATATTTACACTCAAATATTTTAAAATGAACATTTTTCAGTATTTAATAATCATTTAAAATTGTTAAGTTAGCATTTTCCGTTAAGTTAAACTAACGGTGTTAACAAAAAAAGGACTAAAAGTGTATTTTCCAAACATAAAGGACTAAATTGAAACTTGATGCAAACATAAGGGACCAAAAGTATACTTAAGCCAACAAAAAACAATATTGCTATTCTAATCTGTGGCAAAATAACAGATTTACACGAAAATATCTGCCTATATCTTGGTTATTTTCCTACTTTCTCTCTATTTTTTAATTCTTAATCTTAATAAATTCATTTAAAATGACACATATATTATCCTTTCCTTTGTTGTTCTCCCATGGAAATTTATTTTTCCTTTTGAAAGCGAAAATTATTATTCATTCTGCTACACTCAAACCCTAGACGGCGGCAGAGATAGAGACAAAGGCGATCGGCGCATAATAGGTTAGCCTCCTCCTTCGTTATTTCTTTAATCCGTTTTACCCTCTTATTGATTGCTGCTATATCCGTTTATATTCAGTGTGCTTATGTTGCAGATTTTTCCTCTTTTACTTTCTAATTAGCTATGTTTTTGTTTTTGGGTTACATAAACTAGTACAGGACACCCACACATATGCGCGGGTTCACTTGTTTATCATGTAATTTATACTCTATTCACTATGACTCTCAGTCACTTTTTTAAGGGACAATTAGTGTGTTTGGCTCGACTTATTTTGAGAAATAAGCCAGCTTATTTTGGGTTTTTGGCCTTGAAAATCCAAAATAAACTGGCTTATTTCTCAAAATAAGTCGAGTCAAACACGCTATATAGTATTTACCACTAATGTCAACCCGCTAGCTTCCTTCATTAGAGTTTTTTAAAGCAAATATTTGATATCTAATTATTGAACATATTATACAATCAAAATGTAACAAATACTAATGAATGAATACATTGCACAATGTTTTTTTTTTTAAAATCACTTTCTCATAGATTTTTTTCATATGTTTTTTTTATCAAATTCATATGTTTTGTTGAGAGTAAGATTTTTTAATCAGAATATTTTGATAGAAAGTGTACATTCCACCCTATTTATACAGTTAATTTATTATATTAATTGGAAAAAAATATTGAGTAACCAAATGTAGAGGTGGTGTTAGTGGGTAGTTATTTTTGGGCAAAGTGTTAGTGGATGTGTGGGTAGTTTCATAAGTTACGTTCAGTTGGTGTAAAAAAAAGTAGGAATAGTAGGAGAAATAGTAGGTTATCCAAATAGTTTATGATTAAAAATAAATAAGCAAAACCATGAGAAGTAAGATAGGAAAATAATTTAAAAGATCATGAAAAAAAGATTAATTTTGACTATTTTTTAAGGAAATAAAGGAGAGAATTTATAGGAGATATTTAAGGAGAGATTATAAATTAGAGAGAATTTTTTTTGACAACAAATTAGAGAGAAATTTTAACAACGCACTAAAGAATAAAATGTCAGTTTTTTTATCTTAAAATATATAAGCACATTTTTTGTAAAAGAATTTATAGGAGATCATTAAAGGGATTATAATTTAGAGAGAAATCATAAAGGATTTAATAAATAATTATATGTCAGTTTGTTTTTGCTAAAAATAAATGGAGAGAGAATGTGGTTATGTGCAGTTTTTTTCCAAAAATAGATAGAGTGAGTGAGTGGTTACGTGAATGTAAAAAGATGGGGGGAGAGAGAGAATGCTTACGTGGCTTCTTAGAATTCCTGCTTTTATCCCTTCCTTTATATATAAGATAGATAAATAAAACTCATCATACTGATATAATCAATTAAACTCTGAACTTGAATATTAATATTCATCTCTGCAATATGGTTTCAGCGCTGCATATTTGTATTTCCTGCGATTTGCTTTTATTTCTTAAGGTCAAGGTTTTGTATGTTTGGCTGTCAGTTTCTAACTCTATTATACTAAATGGGTATGATGACAAATTATTTTTATTATTTGATTTTCATTTAGGAATACTCCGCCTATATTTTTATAGCCGGTCTCAAGCCCGGATAAAGGAGTAGAGTTGTGTTAGGCTTCGGGAGTCAACTTAAAAAATCTTGTCAAATCTTTTGAGCATGGATCCACGCATGACTATTAATCGTACAAAATGTCGAATCTTTTGAGCATGGATCCACGCATGACTATTAATCGTACAAAATGACGTCGTGTAATCTATGTAGTCAACCCCACATAGTAGGATAAGGTTTTGTTGTTGCTGAGTGTGTATAATAATAGTATTTCTTGGTCATAGTTAACTCATTATTTATTCAACCAAAAACCCATAAATTTCATTTATTTTTTTATAATAAAAGATAAAAGATTCAGGTTGTTACATTGCCCTAACTTTAGCCAAGATTTTCTCAGATCTAACAACAAATGAATTCTAATTGAAAAAAAAAGATAGGGCAAGTGGTATATAAATAGTAACTGTCTAGTCGGCTTGAATAATAACATAATCTGTATAACTCAATTAGTTATTCAGGAAAGAAAAAGAAGATGGAGGCCACAATAGGAGACCACCATAGGTACCTTCCTTTTGGCATCGTCATCGAGGTTCTCAAAAGGCTTCCGCGAGAATACCTTCTTCCACTTCAACTTGTGTGTAAAGAATGGAGGGATCTCATTAAAACTAAATATTTTATGGATGAGCACTACCTCTACCATCACCCTCATAACAACAACGACCATCTTCTTCTATTTAATGCTAGACAATGTTATGATAGGATAATGGTTTCTCTGCGCATGGTTGGGTTTCGTTACACTAATGTTGAGGAGGGATATTCTATTGAAGTGAACCCATTATCTAACACCATGGATTCTTTAAAGAATTTCGGTTGCATCATTGGTTGCAGCAGAGGCTTGGTTTGCGTGAAGAGTTATATCACGCGTTCTTCCAAACGTTCTCATTTGTTTGTGTTGAATCCTACGACCAGAGAGTTGAGGCAACTACCCCCCGTTTGTGAAGATCACTATGACCCAATACTAAAAGGATTTGGCTATAGTCCTGCAGATAGAGATTACAAGATAGTGTTATATATGAGGGACCGACCACAAGTTTATCGGGCGAAAATGTTTTCACTGAGAAGATGGTCATGGAAAGAAGTAGATGTTGAGGCTATCAGAGGGGTAAGTTGGGTTATTCATGAACGAGCCGCAACTACTACTGTTGATGGGGCTATAGTTTGGAAAGGATTGAACACCATAGTTTCGTTTGATTTGGCATATGAGATTTTTACACGGATTCCACTGCCTCCTTTGAAGGTTAGATATTATGAAAACACGAGGCTTATTGCGTATGAGAACAAAGTTGTTTTAGTTGCAGACACTCCAAATGCTGATGTATGGGTGCTGGAATATGAAGAAAAGACTTGGACTAAGAGTTGTACTATTAAACCAGCATTGTTCACAAGCCCATCAAGCTTTTGGAGAAATCAACTGCTCACTGCGACACCCTTTTCTATCGCTATTAGACGTGAAGTTATCATGAAGCATGACATCTCTCTACCTATATCATATGTGGAAGAGGGATTTTTTTGTGAAGAGAGCCTTGTGTCAATTTGTGACGCGGATACTTATTAGCATTGTTATTGCTATGGATTTGTTACTTTTGCCTGATTAGATCTGTTTGCTATTGCTCAGAAACTATAATCTATTGTTTTTGTTACTGAATAGAGTTCAATTAACATTTAATTTGGAGTAGAATTGTTTGTGAGAAATTCTTAACATGTAAAATTTCTTTCAGTTGAATCTATTGGTCTTATCCTTTAGTAAAAAAATGAATTACGTAGCTGGAAGTGAATCTATTTGTAGTTTTAAGCATATGTTCATTGTTGCACAGAAAGACTCATTCTATTGAATAGTCGTATGTTTTAGCAATGATGGTCTCCCATATTTATACTAATATGGTGAGAGAAAAAAATAAATAGAAGAATACGTCAAACCAGAAACAACCTAACTATATAAACTAAACAAATAAGTAATATAACAATAAATAACTAACCCTAGAAAAATCAATTCTTCTTAAACTTGACTGATTCATATTAGGGTTAATTAATTAGAGGTCCCTCACAAGGGAGTTAATACTGGAAAAATCTCAAAAGTTGAAAATATTAATGTAGGGTCCCAAGGGACCTCACATTAATATATTTGAAAAGTGAAAAGACAGTTTTGCCCCTAGCCTTAATAAAAAATTACCCCCAACCCCCTCCCTCCTCCCTCACCCAACCCCCACCCTCCTCCCTCACACCCTCCGCCCACCCACCCCACCCTCCTCCCTCAGCCCTCCACCCTCCTCCCTCCTCCCTCCTCCCAACCCCACCCTCCACCCTCCTCCCTCCCCTCCCTCACGCCACCCCCACCCTCCTCCCTCCCCCTTCCTCCCTCCACGCCCCCCACCCTTCTCCCGCCCCCACCCTTCCAGATCGGCCCCCCCTCCCCCTCCAGCCCCAGATCGGCCCCCCACCCCCACCCTCCCCCTCCCCCTTCCTCCCTCCCACCCTCCTCCCTCCACGCCCCCCACCCTTCTCCCGCCCCCACCCCAGCCGCCCCCCACCCCCACCCTCCCCCCTCCAGCCCGCCCCCCACCCCTACCCTCCTCCCTCCACGCCCCCACCCCCACTCCTCCTCGCGAGCTGGAGTGGGGGTGGGGGGCGTGGAGGGAGGAGGGTGGGAGGGAGGAAGGGGGAGGGAGGAGGGTGGGGGTGGGGGGCCGATCTGGGGCTGGAGGGGGTGGGGGGGCCGATCTGGAGGGGTGGGAGCGGGAGAAGGGTGAGGGGGCGTGGAGGGAGGAGGGTGGGAGGGAGGAAGGGGGAGGGAGGAGGGTGGGGGTGGCGTGAGGGAGGGGAGGGTGGAGGGTGGGGTTGGGAGGAGGGAGGAGGGAGGAGGGTGGAGGGCTGAGGGAGGAGGGTGGGGTGGGTGGGCGGAGGGTGTGAGGGAGGAGGGTGGGGGTGGGGGGGGGTTAGGTGAGGGAGGAGGGAGGGGTGGGGGGTAATTTTTTATTAAGGCTAGGGGCAAAATTGTCTTTTCACTTTTCAAATATATTAATGTGAGGTCCCTTGGGACCCTACATTAATATTTTCAACTTTTGAGATTTTTCCAGTATTAACTCCCTTGTGAGGGACCTCTAATTAATTATCCCTTCATATTATTCAAATAATAAAATAATTTAGTGTTGAATTATTGTCAACACTTATATATGAACTTGATATAGTTAGTATAAATGGTTTGCACGAACATGAATCTGGAAGATTTTAGAAACCATTATATTACCTTTGGTTCTAAATATAAGATCTAATTGACTTTTTTTTGAGAGGTTAATGTTGCGAAATAAGCTATTAAATTATGACATATTTGATATATTTTTAGATTATACATTAGTTTATAGGTAAAATAAACTAATCTAAGGGAAAAATTAGTTAAATCAATTTATAATTAACTTATTTTGTTTTGTTATAGGATTTTCTAAAAAGTCAATTAGGTCTTATATTTAGGACCGGATGGAGTATTATACTATAGCATACAAGATATGATCTGCAATAATTGTATTCAAGAAAGACTTGCAGTGATATCGATTGTGAAGAAAATGACAGAAAGTCACTGAGGTGGTTTGGGTATAGCATAATTAACTAATAAAATGTGAAAATTAACGAACATACTATTATCAGAAGTTATTGGAAAATGATAATTACAAGTTGTTGGAACTTGGAACTATGTAGAGATGTCTTTTTTTTTTTTTTGGCCAACACTATGTAGAGATGTCTTTTACTGATGCATCAGTTAAGAAATTTGATTGATATCTTCGTAATTGTATTGATCTTTTTTTATTCGCCATAGTTATATTGTTCTATTACACATTTACACATACCTTTCACCAAGATCTCCCTCATGCATTCTTTGTCAAGTCGTTAACTTTTTCTATTTCAAGTTTACAAATACATTTTTTTAGTTGTTCCACTAATGATTTTCGCACTATAATCATCCAGGATGATTTACTTTCCAGTATTCAAGGATCCTATAAATAATTGTTTATTTCTCTTTCTTTGTAATGAATGAAAAATAAATTAAAATTCTGACACAAAAAATGAATGTAGGATAAAATATTTTAATTATAAAATGTTATTTTTTTGCTCAAAATTATAATGTTATCATAAAACTACTTTTATAAAATATTTGATCCGAATTATTCATTCCATAATCTTTTGATCAAAAAAAGAATTATTCATTCCATAATCTAGGGTAAAAGGAAAAGGAGACTGGAAATTCTACCGATCATTGTAAATGTTAGGCTCAAAAAAAATAATAATTCACTTTATTAAGAAACATATCACATATTTATAGAAGAGAATACTCTAAAATAATTTCCAGAAATAATAACACAAATAATATCCATAATTAATAGAGATATTAATGATTAAATATACAATATTTACTTTTTTATTACAATATACAATATTTACTATTTCTTAAATATTTCCTCATTATTTGTGTGAACAGTATTCTATAACAATATTTCCCAATTCCCATTTTTTCGTAATAATATCTAACTGCTGATAAGAAAAGTAATAATATCTAACCATTATCAATGATATTATATAACATTATAACCAGAAATTCTTATGTGAAATCTTTTGAGAGAAAGGTGATGAATTTAAAAAGTAGGATTATTTTTTAAATTTTTTAAATGACCCATATAACTAAACTAGAGGTTTTTTTTGTGTTGGACTAATATTACTCTATTATTTATTTATTTTTGTGTTGGACCAATATGACTCTATAACTAACCTAGAGGTTTATTTGTTTATTTGTCGACTTCTCTATAAATAAATAAACTTCTATCTCTATAAATAAATAAACTTCTATTCTGTGATGGGAGTCACTTCAAAAAAAAAATCGACCAATACAAGTTCAGAAAAAAATCAGTTCACAAGAAATTCAATTATGGGATTTTCTTTCTTCATTAATGTATTTAAATTTAAATTACAATTCTGGTCCCTATAATTTTTCAAATTACCTAATACCTATAACTGATTTTCTCCCTTTTATTTTGGGACAATTCAATTTGGAATTATTTGAAGAAAAAATCAATTTTTAATTGAAAACTAATTTAGGTTATCTTAAATTTAAAATTTTACGTGAACAAATTTTATATTTTGAATTTAAATTAAATTAAAGCAATATTTAATTTATTTTCAATGAGATCATTTTTATTCCAAATATAAATTTTAAAAATACTAATAATTATTAATAACTCATTAATTATTCGAAAAAAACTCATTATTCTTTTACTTAAATTTCATTTCAGGTTTTTGATAAAAAAAACAAAATTCATTTCAAGTATTTTTATTGTTATTTAAAATTTTTTATCTTTTTCCTCTCTATGGGGAGAGCCTATTTTCTCTCTACGACTACTAGGGAGAGCCTTTTTGGTTAACGACATAATCTCCAGCGTGGGTATTCGACTTGCGGCGGCCACATCTCTCAGCCTTGATAGTGTGGTAGGGGTGAGCCTTCTAATTTGGGAGGGTGCTAACATTATTTGGATGATTAAAAAGTTGAATAATCATCATCAAGGTTGTTCTCTTGTTGGAAAACGTAACTCATTTCTGACTAAATTTTGAATACTCCTATCTACTTTTATGGCAATGATTAAAAATGAAATCCAGGATCTTGATCATACTAATATGATATTCTTGTTTCATTTTAACAAAAAGGAGGATAAGATGCGTATTTTGAACGGTCGACCTTAGCTTGGTCCATCCAGGGTCACCTACTCAATTTACAGGAATGGGATGGGATGAATTTAAGACTTTGAAGGAAGTTGATTTCTCTAAGACTCCCTACTGGATCCAGTTTCACGATTTGCCTCAAAATGCCTTTGGTTTGGAAAGTACAATCATTATGGGCAATGTTACGTACTTTGTTGGGGATTGAAATCCCTTGTGATTGATGGTAAGATTCAGCGTGGCTTTGTTAGGGTGACATCTTTAGTGAACCTTAACAATCCATTTGTCTCAAGTATAGTTTCTTGGTCCCACGTGATCTATAATAGGGATCCCGCAAAGATTAATGTCAAATATGTAACATGCTGAAATTTTAATTTTAATAATTAAATAATTAATATATACTCCCTTCGATCCTTATTATAAGTCACCAATTACCTCTAATTTTTTGTCCTTATATAAGTCACTAACTGAAGGACACCAATTTTGCGGTCAGTGTAGTGTGTCTTGGGTCTAGTTCTTCAAGAAATTTTAAGACCACAAGGTAAGCGAAAGATACCTCGGGTATCGTTCTCAGAGGAGCCTTGTTTAATTTAACTATCCTAGTAAACTAATGCAATGCAAGATGAATTTGAGTAAAGAAAATATATTTTGTTGATTTTTTAAAGAGGGAATGAAGAATGCAAAACAAATAAATATTTTTTGTATTTTTAGATAAAGGGGTGAAATGGAAGTGAATTGCTCTTGGGAAATGATTAGGAATAACTATCCTAACTCAATTAATATATTTAGGGAGTCAATTAGGATGCTAATGTACTAATTTACCAAACCTCATAGACCCATGAGTCCAATACCTAATTGTTGGAGCCCCATCCAATTAGACATTGTTAAGCTCTTTAGCACCTTGAGTTTTCTCTATATTTCCTAAAATATCAAACCTCACCAATCGACAAGTCTAATACATAATCTCATGAACCCATTCGACTAGGCATTATTATGTACCATAGAGTGTGATTAGAGATTGCAATGCATTAGGTTCAATTATAATTCAATTCAACAAACTATATATCTACCAATACCATGAGTAAATAGAAATTTCTAATGAATTATAAAAAACATATGTATGACCATACATATTGTTGAGTCTAAATCACTTATTACAAGTCAAAATCACAAATAAACTCAAATAAACATAATAATCCAAATCTCAAAGTATACATGACAAACCTAAAGCTAGGAATATCATAAATATAGGAGAAAAGAAGAGAAAGAGAACTCCCCAAGACCATGAGCTCAAACAACTTTCAAATCATTCTAAAGAGCAAGGGAGGAGTTTAGTTGAGTTGCTCATATAGAAGGAAAAGGGAGAAATTCAGGATGAGAAGAGAGGAGGAGGAGTGAGCATTTCAGCACCTCACCCCTCCCCTGCACTGTACGAGTTCGGCACTCACCAAACGCGTCCCTCCTTGTCTCCACACTGTATGTGTTCGCCCCCCATCTCAAGCACGCAACTTCTTCACTTTTAATTGCTAATCCAGCTCCTGCCACGTGTCCAACTTCATTTCTTCTTCTTTTATTTCAATTTGTTTGTCATTTGCCTTTTCTTTTCTCTTCCTTTGCTAAGCCCAAACAGCATGGAGTTTACTTCAATCCAACAAATCTTCAAATGGTCCGCATGTTGCTAACGTAAAGAGAAGGAGAACAAGCATGTAATATGTTTCCATTTCTTTTCACTTTTTAATCTATTATTTATTTATTTGATGATTTGTTCAAGATAAAATCCATATGTCTTAATTTTAAAAATAAGCATAGATGAGATCAAAATTGCATCTCTAATATGTTAGTAACCTCAATTTTCACATAATAAAATCATACAAATCTTATGATTTGTCACTAACCTCCACATCAAATGCTTTTTTTCAACTTTACCCTTGTTATTAATGGAGATTCAAAATTGATGAGGAGAAACACATCATTAAATGAAGGGTGGAGTTGAAAAAAGTGGGAAATTTATCATGAATTTTATGACTCAACTACCATTCCTTGGAATGTGAGAATAGGTAGTTAGTGACTTATAATTAGAACCGGAGGGAGTAATATTTATGGTATATAATATAAACTATAGAAAATTATAATGTTTTTAGGTGGTTGAGATTTTGTAGCAATATTGTTATTGTTAATATTTAAACTTAAATTTAAATAGAGTGTCTTTGAAGTAAAGATAGATTTAGTCAAAAAAATAAATGAATGCATGATTTTATGCATTAGGAAGAGATTGGACTCACTCATGTTGAACTTGAAAAAACAAATATATATATATATATATATATATATATATATATATATATATATTGAATTGGTCAAAAGATATTTCTTATAAAATGAGCATGATTTCATCTATATATAAATATATTAGAGGGTGTGCCTAACAGAAAGGCAAATTAGAATTCGAGAGGGATTAGAGTTTTTATTTTTCATAGCTTCTTTGGAGTAGACGCAGACAATTGAGGTAACCAGTGTTGATTTACATTATATGCATATTATGGAGTATAAGATTTTCTAACTGTGTTTCGATAGTATAAAATTTGATTTGTGAAATTTTATTTTGATTATATGAAATTCCAATGAAGTGGGAAGTATTTTAACCTATATTCTATTGGGCAATGACCCTATTTTATACCCAAAGTAACCACTCTGGACCACCCACCACCATAAACTAACAGGTGGTACAATATTACACCCAAAGTAACTAAAGTGGTCCAAAAATACCCTCAACTGACGGTCTTCAACATTTGACCGTTAGTTGGATGATTTGGCGTCCACATGTTATATTTTTTCCACGCGGCACTTGTGCAAATGCCACCTGGGCAATTACCCTATTTTATACCCAAAGTAACCACCCTGGACCACCCACCACCATAAACTAACAGATGGTACAATATTACACCCAAAGTAACCAAAGTGGTCCAAAAATGCCCTCAACCGATGGTCATCAACGTTTGATCGTTAGTTGGATAATTTGGCACCCACGTGTTATATTTTTTCCACGCGGCACCTGTGCAAATGCCACCTGGATGCCCACGTGTTATATTTCAAGCCTAGGGCAGAGACGCATATATATATATGACAAGCTTTTTGTTTAATTTCTTTTAAGCCTAGGTCATCGACAACGATTAGGGCAACGATTTAGAGAGGAGAGAGTGCGAAATCCTTTGTTCATTTTGCGAAATCCAAGTGCGAATTCGAAGTGAGATGCATGTGGATTGAAACAAGTGAAGAGATTCGTCTTCCAAGCTGAGCGTTGTCAGATTCCCCATTGTCTAGCTCGAGCCTTTAGATAAGGTAAGGAATCTTTTGATTTTTCAAATGTCACATTTGGGACTGTTTAAGGGGCTGATCTGTCGTGTTCCCACTTTTCCTAATTTTTTTGCTTGTGTTTGTTACTTTTGCTAATTTTCCCTTTGTTACATTTTGTTAGGGTTTTTGTTAAAAATGGGGAGTAAGGGAAACAGTAGTGGTCCTGAAGGTGTGGGGAAAGGTGAGGTTCGTGGGGCCAATGCTTTAGTGCAAGGTGTGCTTGAGTACATGTCATTAAGGAAGAAAATCATTGCTGAGGGGAGGGAAGAACTTGAGCATGAACAACGTGAGCGCAGGCGTAGGTGGACATCTTTGGGTATAGAAACTTTAAAAGCTGGTGAACAAGAAGGAGGAGAGGGGGCTGCTGGTGTTAATGAAGAACCGAATTCAGAAGGGACAATGAAGAGGTGGTTAATTTAGAAGGTGATGGTGAAAAGGGTGCTACTGGTGGTAATGAAGAACCCAATTTAGAAGGGGACATTAAAGAAGAGGTGGTGAATTTAGAAGGTTATGATGAATCCATGGGAGTATTGCTAAGAAGACTTGAAACCCTCCCTCCTTTTATCCCAAATCGAAAACCTTAGGCTCTGCCATCAACACAAGGGAAAAGACATGGGAAATATAACACGTGGGCATCCAGGTGACATTTGCACAGGTGCCGCGTGGAAAAAATATAACATGTGGACGCCAAATTATCCAACTAACGGTCAAACGTTGAAGACCGTCGGTTGAGGGTATTTTTGGACCACTTTAGTTACTTTGGGTGTAATATTGTACCACCTGTTAGTTTATAGTGGTGGGTGGTCCAGGGTGGTTACTTTGGGTAAAAAATAGGGCCATTGCCCATCCAGGTGGCATTTGCACAGGTGCCGCGTGGAAAAAATATAACATGTGAGTGCCAAATCATCCAACTAACGGTCAAACGTTGAAGACCGTCGGTTGAGGGTATATTTTTGGACCACTTTGGTTACTTTGGGTGTAATATTGTACCACCTGTTAGTTTATGATGGTGGGTGGTCCAGGGTGGTTACTTTGGGTATAAAATAGGGTCATTGCCCATTTTCTATTATAAAACTTGCATGTACATGTGTATTTGTTACGTTTATAAATACGATTATTTGTTATGACTATTGCTGTGATGGAGATTTTGGGTGGGTTGTGGAGAATTTTGTTTGGAAGCCCGCGCGGCAAGCCTCTACTACTGATCGTAATAGTTGGCACCTTATCAGGCTCATTCTCTATTCCTTACCCCTGATCAAGTTTTGGAAATAGGTGCTTGGATAAGACACCTCTTGAGCCTAGACCCATGTGGGGGAGGTAAGAGAGGGGACCGACACCTAAAGTGGTACAACATAAGTAGGGTTATACAACATAAATTGTTCGGATCCACGTCTAGGAGTTATACGGAGGAGATCGGTTGGGGGTTATAAAAGTATTTGAAATTGTTTTGGTTTTCAAAATTTATCTAATAATATAAATTTGTAAAGCACTGCTTCATTGGCTTATGTTCCATTCTTGTATAATTTGTAAAGTGATATTGGTTATAGGGGGTTACTAACCCCAAATATACTTTTTATTTGTTGTATTACTATTTGTTTTATGTGAGTATTCTTATAGAGGTGATTGTGAAGGGAAGGAGCAAGAGTTTCAGTTCTCCAAACGTGTTATGTCGCACGATTAATTATGTTGCCACATTAGTTGCATTTTTTTTTTCATTTCTAGTTTAATTACTCATTTGTTATTTTGATTTTATTTTTGTCATAAAAACTTTTAAATGATGTTGTTTTAGCCAAAATTGGTTTCAACTCATAATTTTTCATCTTTATTGTGTCATTATTTCATGTGGACTTGGTTTTAAGTTTAGTGGCTATTAAAAACATGTCCATAACCAATAAACCAAAACCTAATTGGTTTTAAGTTTAGTGGCTATTAAAAACATGACCATAACCAATAAACCAAAACCTAATCATGTTAAGAGTACATGGACATGTCATGTTTTGGTTTCGATCACAGCACATTAAAATATCCTAATTATTGTGCTTAATGAGCCATGCTCATATCAAAATCAAAATTCAACAAGTATATTTGTTTGAATTGAGGTCTGATTGATTTTTGTCTAATTAACTGTAGCATATGTTTTAATATTTTTCCACATACATGAAGATCATTTTTATATATGAAGAGATAAAATTTTAAAAAAATATATATCATTTTTATTAAAAAAAACCTAGAACAATGTATTTGCACTGCAAAACTTATATAAAAGACAAATATATATGGTGGAGGTTTTCTGTCTGCTCAGGCTTATCAATTTAGCCCCATACATTTATTGAATTTGAATAAGACATGCTAATTGTTCAAGTGTGAAAACAAGAAAAGCAGAGGAAAAAGACACGCCAAATAATACATATCTCCTTGCAACAATTTCCATCAAACAAATCAACCACGCTCAATAGTAGTGATTGTGTCTTTTACCACAACAATAATATCATTAACTGAACCTATAAAATCATAAATTTTTAACCACTTTGGTAGGAAACCCAGTTGGAGAATCAAGTCACTAATTACTCTTATTATTTATTACAATAACATAATAAATAAATCTAAAGCAAATTTCGGACAATAGCAGAAGTAACTAGAGCAACATCATGTAGAGCATTGTTCTCTTGTGTAAGTGGAGATTTCCCAGAAGAGAAGCCACTCTCACAAGAATTAGCCTCCAAGGCTGCATCATTAGCACCATCTTCTGCAAACTTAGGATCACCTTTTTCAAGAGCAGCAATGGCTTGAGGAACATCAGCTTCTAGAACTGCGTTGTATTGGTCGGCACAAGAGCTCAGGGCTTGTTTTTCACTTTCACTGAGGTCTTTTCTTTTGACTTTTTGGTGGATTTTGGTTAGAGCTTGATTTGCTTTGGCTTTCATGACATCCACCATGATGAGAGCTAGGCCTGAGATGTCAGAAGAAGTGCTTCTTGGGTCTGATTTGAGGTAATGGATACATAGGGCTTGGTTTGGTGTGTGCTTGCATGTTTGTTGAATGAGGTTGGCATCATTGGGGGAAGAAGTTGCACAAACAATGAAGAAGAAGTAAAAGAAAAAGAGAGGTATTATTAGGAGCTTGAAGTTGGTCATTTTTTTTGTGGAACTGTAATGAGAATTGAAAGATGATGGGTGAGTTTTGTGTATATATACAGTGAGGAGTGTGATGAGGAAGAGTGGGATTGTGGCGTGCAAGGAAATGATGAGTTTTATTGTGTGCTTGCTTTTTTTGTTAGTGATATGTTGATGAGATGAATTTAGGCAAAAAAAGGAAGGAGTTAGGGATGAAAAGAAGAGAATAGAGAAGTTCAATCATTTGGTTGCCAGAAAGACACGGCTTTTTTAGTGCCTCCTTTTGCTAAAGCTATATCTAATCTAATCTATACTTTCTGAGTTCAAAAGAATCACATGAAGTGTTGATCATGTTGATTGATTGATATTTGATAGGTTTGTTAAACAGGGAAAAAAAAGGGGGGGATTGAACCCGACGTGAATCGAACACGCAACCTTCTGATCTGGAGTCAGACGCGCTACCATTGCGCCACGGATCCATGAAGCTTCCTTCTAAACTAATCTATTCGCAATTGTCGTAGTATTTTTCCAGCTTTTATAGAAGACATTAATTTGCCAAGGACCTTGATCCAAATCCAATGAAAATTGACATCTGATTTGTGGTGTGTGTTTATGTGATATTTAATAATCTTATACTCCCTCTATGGTGTTTGTTTATGTGATATTTAATAATCTTATACTCCCTCTATGGACCTTATTATAAGATCACTTTAATTTGTAGTATATATAAACAATATAAAATTAATTATTTTCAATTGTCTGCTCTTATTTTTTTAACTCAAAACTAATTTATTTTATTCATAAACTAACTTATAATCTAATTTGCTTCCTTAACTTCCAGAAAAAGCCAATGATCTTATATTTAGGATAAGAGGGACTAATACTCATGACTATTTAAAGACATCATGTAACATAAGGGGTATATATATATCCTCCGTTCCAATTATAACACTTATTTAGGGAGATGAACTTTTTTTCTTAATGCAAGACATTTTTTATTTTTCTCAACATTTTCTTAACTCATCCCTATTAATTATCCTTAATAATATACTAGGCAATTATAAGTAGGAAAATTTTTTTTGGTCGGAATATAATTAGGAACATTTTCATATAATCAAATTAGTAAGTTATTGCAAGTGGGATATATGAGCGCTTCCATTTTGGTTTTTGACTCCCCATATTTTGTAATTTCGTTAGTATGGTTTTCTATTAATGTACACCGCATAAAATAAATAAAAAAATTTCAGCGTATCTTATCTTATGCCATGCCCGCAATAATTCAAATGATAAGACCTCCACTAATTTATATAGGTTGATGATGAAGACCACTCCAACTGCAGTTCAAAAAAAGACCACTCCTACCAGCATGCTCACACAGTGACTTATACCATGTCTCTCGTACAATCACACCTGATGCTCCTTGAGAATAAACCGTCTTAACTGATGTATCATTTATCTTTAAGGAGACCATCAACAAGCAGACCGGGAAAAAAAAATCTTTATTAAAATTACCAAAATTGGTTTAAAATTTAAGAACGTGGCACTCTAAGTACAATATATAACATTCAATAATGATGTTAAATTGATTGATGTTTCCATTGTTTCGTACCATAAAAAATGAGAAGAAAAGATTAAATGTGATAATTTATGAAACACAAATTATAAGATATTTCAATGGCTTTCAAATTTTCAATCAATGCAATGCACGAAACATTTAAGGGTGAAGACCCAAAAATGATACATAACTATTGGTTAAGGAACAAAAATAATACATATATATTTCAAGGTACACCAATGATACCAACTTTTAACATGAGATCAATAATGATATTTTCACTAATATGACAATAAACTTAAACGTACAAAGTCCAAAATGCCCTTATAAAATAAATAAATTTTCTTTCTCCTTCTTCCTCCCCTGTCCTTCCTTCTTCGTACACACCCCCCCCTCCACACTCGCCGGCCACCGTCTTGTCAGATAAGTAAAGTAAACAAAATTCTCCACTCCTTTTGCTGTACATGACGAAGGTAATACCCCTAAATACCTTCCCTCCCCTAAGTCAAAGTCAAAGTCAAAGGAGAGGCATCGGTATCAGCATTACAGAGGAGTAGTAAGGAAGCGTCCATGGGGATGTTTGGGAGGTGCGTGGGCTTTTGGATGGCCCCCACGTGTTTTCCAGCCGCAGCAGGAGCACCATTGAGATCGGAGATTGTGGATGAGGTAGTGAGAAAGAAGAAACCATTGATGTTTGATCTCAATCAACCATCGCCGTTATTCTGAAGCCGTTCGCCGTTTCTGCTAGCTCTTCCTTAGCTAATTAATTTTTACTTTTTTTATTTTGTAAAGGAATGGCTGGAACAAGAGTATTACCATGTCATTCATCCATTTTGATTATGGTTTCCAACGGTTTCCAACCCAGTTCTTAGTTAAATGGGTATATCATATTTTTTATTTTCCCACAAAGGAAGCTTTGAATGTTACATTTCATTTGCTATCATGAAAAAGGTTCTCAGAGGTGTTGAAGTCTCTTCGTTGCTATCATGAAAGAAGGTTCTCATGGGTGATAAGTGTATGAAAAAGGAAGAATGAAGGAGAGGGTGAGGAAGAAAGTAAAAGAAAATTTATTTAATTTATAAGGGCATTTTGGACTTTTCATGTCTAATCTTATTGTCATATTAGTGAAAATATCATTTTTGATCATATGGTAAAAGTTGGATACAATTGGTGTACCTCAAAATAGTTATGTATTATTTTTGTTCGTTAGCCAATAGTTATGTATCATTTTTGGGCCTTCACCCAAACATTAAAATGGAAAATTTTACTACCCTAATGATAAGTAATAAA
The DNA here is from genome assembly GCA_029929735.1 of Mimosa pudica. NCBI lineage: Eukaryota > Viridiplantae > Streptophyta > Magnoliopsida > Fabales > Fabaceae > Mimosa > Mimosa pudica. Next base: position 5,840,408 of record JAKELP010000016.1, on the reverse strand, counting down.
GGTTCACGGAAGAGAACAAGAACAAGAAAATGGAATAATTTTCTTTATTTTTCCTATGCACAATCAATCATTTGAAAGGTACAATAAGTTTCCCCAAAAAATATGTGCATCACCCATTCACCTAAACAAATCTTGAATTGACTTTCAAGATTATTTATTCTTCCCTCTGTGACTAAAGTCTATTCACTTATTCAAAAGCCTATTCACCTATTCACAAGTTTTGTATCATCTATTCCCTAAAACCTATTGCAAATACTGAAGCCAAAAATTACAGGACTTGCAAGATATACAGGAAGATGAGAAATGGAATAAATTAGCATCTTCCATTTAGAACCCAACCATTCCAACTCTCCACTACTAGATGTGTAAGACACTTCTATGAGTATTCTACTAGGTGTTCTGCAGTATCATCATCAGATAGAGCATTATCAGGCAAATCAGAAGCTAGTACAATGGACAACTCTACGTTCCCAAGAGATCCAACATAAAATTTGCTAAGTTTACTCATAAACGCCTTCTCTATCAACTGTATCTTGTCAGTTACACCGTCCTTATCATTTAGTAAGCCCCAGTAAAAAACCACATTAGACTCACCTTTCTCGGCATCCACATATTCTGTTGGGTTGGGGTCACAAAAACCTTGGCTTTCCTCCAACTGCACAAGTAAAATCATAAAAAGGAAATAAGAATGACAGAATAAGAATATAACTAAAATCATCTAGCTTGAATTCTATTATTAGCACCCCCGTCTATTTCACATTTATGAAAACTAATTCTGTAAAGAAAGTAAATAGACATTTGGTTTTTCATAGTACTAGCAAGTTAGCAACATCAATCGCCATTACTCCATGTTCCTCTGGTATATGAAATTATGTACACTCACGGTCAATAAAAGTTTTAGGTAACTTTGAAGATAAGTTTTTTGAGAAAATGACAAGAAACCATAAACTCTTGTTATTCATTCAATTTTATAACCATTTTCACACGTGATGATGGTTTAATTTCAAAGGTTTAAATTGTAACTCAAGTAGATAACATTATCCAAGCAAGGCACATACCATTAGAAGAAGAACACAAAGTCGTGACTTGACTAATCCGACCCATTCTCCAAGATCATCTTGATTGAGAGAAGAGAGGCAAATCTTGACAAACAGTCGGTAATGTTTTGAATATGGAAAAGGCTCAGAAATACAACCCCAATGGAAGTTCAAGTCCAAAAGATGCTTCATTGCAACCAAAATGAAAATGAGACTTGAGACAATAAGATTATTGACAAAGAAGTAAGGTATGATGACAAGAAGTAAACACCAATGTTATGTTTGTTTAAGAAGAAACATACCCATGTCATGTTGTATCCTCGTAAAAACTCAGTCCTGATCCGATAAAATGTGCTTTCGGTAATGTTTGAATGGCAAAACTCATTAGGATTAGATGGAAGCTGTATAGGCATGATGGATCGTATCTTTGAAATATCTAGTAATGTTGGGAATACTCCTTGCACCATTACTGGTTTAGGCCAGGGCCAAAAGGCAAATGTCTGAAAGAAGTGCACAACTAGAGCAGTCAAGGAGGCATCTGGATGTGCTTGACAAATAAAAGCTGTAAGGACAGCCAAATGAATTCCTCCCAAATATCCATGTAACTGCAAACACGAATTGATTTTCACATAAGCAAGCTTTGAAGGTTGTCTGCTTAAGTACATACATGAAGCAAAGAATCCAAGTGAATGCTACTCAGTTATGAATATACTTACAGTTCCATACACTCCTCGCCTTTTAGCCCACAATTTAAGAAATCTCAGCATAGATTGGAAATTCTGAAAACAAATTATGAACATATGAGAGACAAGACCACAATGGCCCAAAAATAATGAAGCAAAACCAGGAATCAGGTTTCAGTAATTGTTTCCAAAACTAATCAACAAGACATTCTGCTAGTTTCATATTTTGCATCACATAGATTAATGTGACAGTTACAAAACTTGATGTCATGAGAGAGAAAAGATTGCCATGCACTTTACCTCCACATTTGGAATAATCTGAATAATATGCTTATTTGCACGAACTCCAGACATGCTTTTCCAGCTGGTACCATCTATATTCCTCGTGAAGAATGGTTTTAATATGTCTGCGTGCTGTACCCAGGAAATAATTAACAAGGGTTAGACAAAATCAAAACAATGTTGTTGATTGTAACTAACAAGTTTCAGATTTGATGACATGCTGACCTCAGGAACATATGATACGTAAAGACGGGCAAATGGTAGATCGATGGAAATCCCATCAAATTTAAACCGCATAAGAGGGACTTTTGCACCCTGAACACGTGTTATCTCAGACACTTCAGGTCTATCTCTAAGGATGTCATGCAAACAACCAAAGAAGTCTCTCTGCATAAATCACAGGCCGTAGAATCAAAACAATTAGTGATCGCCAAACAGAAAATTATCGATAAGTAGAACAATGCAGTATTTGACTTACAGCCATTGTAGCAAAGGAAGGAGCAATTAGAACAATGCAGTATTTGACTTACAGCCATTGTAGCAAAGGAAGGAGCAACACAGAGAGCATCAATATCAGATTCGGAACCGTGAACCTGAACATAAGCAAAAATTTAGAAGACAAGACAAGTTTCACAATTGTCAATAAGCTGTGGTAAATCACACTGAAGTAATAAAATATAAATGTTAGCTGAAGAGCAAAAGGTAACAAAATAAAGCTTTCAGGTTTACAGTCACTCATGTCTCCCCCCCCCCAAAAAAAAAAAAAATTCACACAATCAAAATAACATGTAAAACCAAGTAACATTGTTTAAATAGTAGAAAGTTTGGACCAGACAAAGCCAAAGCAGTTAGTTCATCATTTCAAACGGTGGGTCACAACTCATTTCAAGTAAAATAGGCAAGAAAATATCTCCAAACAAAAAGAAAAAAGAAAAGGCAATACTATTTTATTCATCAAGGAACATGTAATAAAGCTAGGGAATCAAGGAGTTGGGAGCTTGCTTACTTTGTCTAAGTCTAGATTTAAGTAAAAGCCTGTAGATCATATCATTTAAAAAATTTATATGTCCAGCTAGAGAGCAATTTCTGAACACAAACATGTAAATTTTTGCAAAGGACCCCTTGAATCAGGTGGAAACTTTTATAGAGAAAATGCAATATGATTAACCAAATTAAGAATGCCAGACTTCCTTGAGCGGGCCAACACATAAAATACATCACATCTTTCAAACTGTAAGAAACAGACAGAAATTGGAGGACATACTCCAAGGCCATAAGATCCATATGTCAGTATGGTGGCTGAGGTGTACCCAGGACGTCCTTGATTCTGTGCAACCTTCTTGATCCAAGATGAAACAATCTACAAATTTATGTACAACATTAAGTAAACAATTTTAGAAATAGAAGTACAAAGTTGATAATTTACAATGTTGAGATTGTATTTACCCAAAAAAAATCATCAGGATTGTGCAACATTATAACATTGAAAACAATTATTCTAATGCAAGCATATCAGAAACAAATATAAGATCAGAAATCATAAGGGGATTCTAACTTGAACCTACGCATTCATCATGTGGCAGCTAGCACTCTTCACATCTATCAGGTTGTGGAAAAATAAACCAAATGCACTGACATTGACTACATCTTGAAAGGAAAGAATTGGAATTTCTTTTAATGAAAACTTGCAACATAGAGATTGCCAACATTCACATAATTACTACTATGATGTGCAGCATCGTTCCATAAATAACACTAGCATCCTACAAGAGTACCATGTAATGCACAAGAGTATCTTTGATAATGTGATGCATGCATAACACACCAGAAGTCTAAGGAAATGTGTGGGAATCATAAATCCATGACACTTTATTATGTAAAACCATGGGAATCCTGTCAGACTATCAATACAACATCTTTCCTACGCGTGAATTGATCTGGAAAATAGGATTTCACAGAGACTGAAAAGCAATACATTTCCCCTTTTAAAGGAAGGGATTAGAATCATCAATTCAAGATTTTACATATTAGATTGGGCGAAGACCCAAAAATGATACATAACTATTAGCTAAGGAACAAAAATAATACATAATTATTCCAAGGTACAAAAATAATACCCAACTTTTACCATATGATCAAAAATGATATTTTCACTAATATGACAATAATATTAGACATGAAAAGTCCAAAATACCCTTATAAATTAATCACCACCCAGTAAAAGTTTATTTAATTATTATAAGGGTGTTTTGGACATTTCATGTCTAATATTTTTTCATATTAGTGAAAATATAATTTTTGACCACATGGTAAAAGTTATGTATCATTTTTGTGCCTTGGAATAGTTTTGTACTATTTTTGTACCTTGACCAATAGTTATGTATCATTTTTGGGCCTTCACCCTATTAGATTTTACACCAAAGGTTCAATACAACTCACCAAGATGCAAAAAAGAAAGAAAGCATCTTAAAAAAAGATTGTCCAAGAATCATCCAAGAACGGAATAAATGTCAAACACACATAGCTCTAATGAACTAAACAAGCACACACTACACATTAAAATTCCTAACACGCCAAAACCATAATTACTTGACCAAAAAATACGGCATTGCTAGAAAGACCAAGAAAACAATTCTTTTTTTTTTTTTTGATAAAAAGAACTACAATATAAAACAATTACTCAGCAACGATTACTGAGTTTCTACAGTAAGACAACAAACTCAAATCAAAAACCAATAGGCTATGAATCAGATCTGGAGGGTCAACATAGACCAAAAAATCAACTTTCATATCTTGAGCTACTCCGGCAAGCATATCAGCAACACAGTTGGCATCTCTTGGGCATATCTTAAGGATCACTGTCCATTTCTTTCTCAAAAAACTTTTAATTTCCTGCAAAACCTCGAAATCTGGATGACAAACTGGAATCGTCTTTTGCAAAATATTAACTAATTCATGGCAATCACTCTCAACAATCAAACTTTGAACTTTCTTCTCCCATGATAACTTGAGAGCCCATAAAAAGCCCCAAGCTTCAGCAGACAAAGAAGACCCAATACCAATACGATATTGAAAAGCCTGTATGAAATCCCCATTATGATCTCTCAGCACTCCCCCACACGTACAATATCCTGAACTCAAATTTCTTGCTCCATCAATATTGAATTTCAAATACCCATAAGCAGGACATTCTCATCTATCCAAATTATTTTCCTTCAACTCTTGATTCAAAACAGGTCTGCCCCATCCCAAACAAGCATAACTTCGAGCAATTACATTATATTCACCCCACAAATTATTGTTAAAAACAAACTCATTTCTCCTTAGCCAAAGATTTCTACAAATAATAGCAAACCATAACCTAAATTCAAAACCTTGAATTAAGATTCTTTGCCTCATACTCCAATTTAACCATTCATATACATTAGTGAAGTTAAAAAATTGAACTGCAATAAACTGAGGGAGCACTTTCCTCCAAACCTGATCAGAGCCACAACAATCTCTTAAAGCATGAATAAGAGTTTCCTCTGAATCCTTACAGATATCACAAGCACTCGTAGCAGAAATTTTCCTCTCCAACCTCAACTCATTAGTCAAAACTCTATCATGAAGACATAGCCATAAGAAAGTTCTATATCTTTGAGGCACCTTTAAACTCCAAGCAACCTTCCAATCTCTAGATATCGTAGCATTACTGGGTTTCTTTAGTTGCTCATACACCGACTTAATTGTGAAAACACCATCTGAAGTCCACCTCCAAACCGGGAAGTCTTGACACTCACTTGACCTCAATGAGACCCTCTCAATAGCCTTTAACACATCCTGAACAAAATAGTTTCTAAATTTCTGCCAATCCCAGGTACCTGAAGGAGATAGAACATCAGCAACTTTCCAATTTTTTATATCCTCAGGAATTGTCAGAACACTTAACACGTCAATACACTTTAGAAAAATTAGAAAAAGAACTTAACATCTGATACACAAAATACAAGACATTGCAGAAAGAAGAATGAGTAAAAGAACAAGACAACGTTGAGCTACAAAACCTCCTTGAGCTTCTTAATGACAGATTTCCTTCTTGCCTCATCTTCAGGCGACGGATAAAGCCCTTCATCAGCCATATACTGCAAAAAGGAAATGAACCCAAAAATCATAAGGCCAAAAACATAACAAAACCACAAGAAAAGAGAGAGAGTTGACTAGTCAAGAAACACAACACAAACAAAAAAAAAGTATTACCCGACACAATGATATTGATCTTTCCTTGTCTATCTCAATGAGACTAGATGGATTCAAAGAGTACGGCGGCGCTGACGTGTCAGGCGGAGAAAATGGAGGAAAGAAAATATTGGGGTTCACATATTCATAATGATTGGCTTGGTTTTGCAAACCAGGGTATATAAAGATACCCTTTTGAATAGGATGGAGATGAGCATGTGTTTCCATACAAATAATAACAATGCACCCACCAAAACAAAATATTCAAGAATGTGCAAAGAATCCAAAATAATGAATGGAGAATCTAGAAATAAAAAAGGTGAATAATTTTAGTTGCTTTCTTTCTGTTACAATCTGCACAGATAAGAATTCAAAGGGACACTCTGTAACTTTGAACAGCTCTCGCTTTTGTTGTTTATGGAGTATCTGTGCGTGTTTCTTACTTCGTTTCTCTCACAGTGTTTAGATTTGTTCTTCAAGATTCAGTTTTTATAAGTCAAAGTTTTTGACCGTCACTTATTAGCTGAGTTGTTGCGCGCGTTCTGGCTTTCGACACGTGTTGGGGTAGTTACTTGCCACGTGGAAGGATGCTTATGATTTGTTTGTGGATGGCACGTGACCTGAATATTTTTTTCTTAGCTGCGGTTTTTCCTTCATGGTCGGTCCGATCCTTTCATAGTTTCATGCACATCCCTAGATTCATGGGATTAAACTTTTTCATATCAAAATTAAAAATTAATACGCCCAAATTCATAATATAAGTGCTCAACTGCGAAAACACTGTTTTGTAGAAAACGTGTAAAAGTTTGCCGTGTGTCTGCAGTTAATTCTTATTTTCCTAATTTTGCCTCATTATTATGATACTAAGAGAGAATATAAAAGTATTAATAAATATGAAAGAGAGTTTCAAGTAAAATAGAAAAAAAGGAAAAAACTTACCTCAAGTACTTGACCTCAATTACATCCAGTAAGCCAATAAGAATTAGACACATGTCCAACTAACTCACACCACTTTCTCCTTATTTTCTCTCTCCTCCATGTTTTAATTGTGTATGGTTAGTTGGACATGTGTCTAATTCTTATTGGGTAATGGATGTGATTGAGATCAAGTACTTGAGGTAAATTTTTTCCAGAAAAAAATTATTAAATGATAAAAGATGATAAGAGTGAGCTCTTAAATTTTTTTTACAAAAATCATATAAATTATAGTTTAGCTAAGTCTGGATCACAAGATCATTGTCGTCTTCTACTATTGGGCCAAATTGGTTTCGTTTTTTTCTTTTTGTATATATGCTTCTAGTTGCCCTTTTATAGAGGTTCTATCTTGTTAGCTTTAGGGCCCAAGGCCCATCTGATCACAAGAAAATTTCTACTAAGAATAGAATGTACTTTTTTTATTTTACTTTTAAAAAATAACTAAATTTACTTTATGAGATTTTATACTTCGCTCCTAATTATAATATCGCTTTTAGTTATGGAGAAGTCTACTTATAATCTAATTCACAATTTGAGTGGATTAGATTATAAGTAGACTATGACTTTTAATCTAATTTAATTCCTTTGACTCACAAAAAAAAGTCAAAGTGATCTTATACTCTCTCTGGTCCTAATATAAAGTCACTATGACTTTCTTGTATCAGACACTTTGACTTTTTTTTCCAAAAGTTAAGGAAGCAAATTACACTACTAAATCATAATATATATCACATGTAATTAAAATATATAATTTATAAGTAGAATAACCTAATTTTTGGAAAAAGGATAATTTTATACAGTTTAAAATTGTCAATTTTGAAACTTTATTTTTTCTCAAAAAAGTGGTCTTATATTTAGAATCGGAGAGAGCATCTAGGAGAGGAGAGGGAGTAATATTTTTCAGAAGTTTGACTACACAGTGCCAATAACTTTTAGGTTTATTTAAAAATTTCAGGGGCAATCAATTGGTTTAAAGGAGCTATGCAATGAGAGTTTAGTTGGAGAATTTGTTTGTGGGTTGGAATGGTGACAGAATCTCAGTTAAAAAAAAGGGAATGGTGATTGGTGAGACAATCTTAGATAGTGGTACGAGCATAAAAAAGGGAAGGAAATGAAGTAAAGAAAGTCCAAATTAAAAATGAAATTAAAATGCATTGTTATAAAAAAAATTAAAATATATCATTTCCTTTTACCATTTGATTTCATATAGCCCAAAACTGAAGAGAGGCCCAACTCGATCTATAACATTATTTCGGTTTGAACCTTAACCAGCACGGCTGTGTAACACAATCAAGGGGGCGATTGTACCAAATCACGCTTATCCTCCTAAATATGCATTATGCAGTCAATATCCATCCTAATCTCTCACTCAAACCTTGATCTACTTAATTACGTCTTTTATATTATTTTCATTGTCATTAAATACGTGTATTATACGCTTTTGGGGATCCAAGTACAACGGTCATTTCCTCCCCCACTAGAAAAATATAATACTAGTACTTTTTTTTTGGCCAACGAATAATATACTACTAGTACTTTGATGTTAGAAGCAACAATCACATTCGCACGCTACGTCACACACAAACATATATTCCTATAAGCAACCTTCATGACATGAATTATTTTAATGCCATACTCTTACTATAATTCTTTTTCTATTTTTTCTTTGGTATCGTGGGCAAGCCACACCGTAGAAACATATCAATATGACAATACCCCCACCAATGAGTAGTTGGTTGAGCTCGTAAGTGAGCTACAACCCAGTAAGGATGAGAATGCGTGTTTGAATTCCGAGAAGTGCTCTCATTGGAGAGGGGACAATCTTTCCTATGTGAGCAACACTCCTACCCCCTTGAGTCTGGATAAAATTAGACAGTAATTAACGAAAAAATGACAATATCCCCACTAATTCACATTGCTAATTGTAACACTACAATGAATGGGACAATTGTCCAAGAGCTTAACATACTTTATATCAAAATTGGACTACTAACCTTAGTTAAGATTAGACGAATCTCTTATCACTCAATTAAATTTTGTTTTTTTGGCACACTTCTTCAAACAGGATTTTGGGATAGTTGCCTTCTTTTTTTTAAAAAAACAAAGTTAGTTAAACTGATAGGAAGACTTCAATCCTGAAAGACATTTTCATTGAGAAAGAGATAACCCTACCTATATGACCCGCAAAGGTGTTTGCCTAAAAAATCCACTTTCTGTTAGAAAATTAAAAAAGCCCAAAGTACTCAGTGAGCATAGGATTCGGAAAACAATCATCATGATCCAAACAGTGTGTGGAAAGTTCAAGAGCACCTTGGAAAATATCACCCAAGTGATCTAGCTGGAAAAATAAAGAAACGTTATCAACAATTATTCAATAGAAGATCAGAATTAAGAGTTAGGAAGGAAATCCCAAAAGAAAAATACTAACCATAAAAAATATGGCCTAAGGAGAAAAGGAAAAAAAATGTATAGTTAATATGAAATAATGTGTACATCAGAGATAGAGATGGGAAAAGGAATTAGAGGGTACAACCACAGAAGAGGAAGAAATAACAAAGCATGGAGAGTAAGGCCAAAGACTCCACCACCATGACTAAACCCCAAACAACGTCGTCTACTACTATAGACAAATCCCAGTTCAGGTTCCAATCACTTCTCCACCGGAACACCCACGAGGGCAGAGAAAACTCCAACTCCGGCCACCGGAATTCCTCCGCCTACCGCCACCGCCACCAAGAGCACATGTTTGTTTGTTTGTTTTTTTTTTTCTTTTTTTGGTATTTATTTTGGCCTTTTTTGGGCAGAGAGTAGAGTATAGAGGCCTTACCAGATAAATAGACGAAGGAGGATGAGGTGATGAAGAATGTGTAGGTGTAGGCGTGTGCCCGTGTGGATATTTTCTTCCCACTCATATGATCTCATTTATTTTTTTACCAAACTTATCTCTTTATTCTTTTTTTTAAAAGTTTAATAGTGCATCATATGTTGGTGAAAAAATAGTGCATCATACAATATCAATTTCTTTTTTTATAATGCCGAGGTAATTCATTGCATATTTTCAACTGACTAATCTTTATTAGTGTTGTCTGTATAAGTAAGGTTGTCCTTCTCCAAATTAGAGTGTTTCCCAGAATTGGAACACTCATTCTCATCTTTATGTGGTTGTATCCTACTTACCAAGTCAATCAACTACATGTTTGTTATCAAACCATATTACTTCCTTTATATGTCCATCCGCGTGTATTCAAACTCTTGTGTTAAATGTATACTCAATGCAGAAACGAAGATATGCATATTTGTTAATTTAATTAGATTCAAGATTTTAGTTAAATAGGTGAATATTCCATTCAATACTTAACAATAGAAAATAAAAGGGATTTGACCTTTTTATTGAATAAGTTACAGAAAATAAATAAGTTATTTTAATTAATAGTAACTCCAATTTTTAGGTTTCATAAATATTTATGTGTCAAGTGAGATCAGTCTCTTGTTGATCTGAAGCGGTATATAGAGAGTAGCTAACTGGACTGTGAGTTTGCTCTATTCACAAATAAGAAATCTAAGACTTTTTTTGGAGGGATTTATAATGCAAAAGCAATCACTTCAAATTATTTGTTATATTTTTCCTTCAAAACTAACTTATTCTACTAATAAACTAACATATTATTGTAATAAAAAAACTAACATATTATTAGAATTACATGTAATAAATGTGATAATTTAGTGGTCTACTTTACTTCTTTAACTTCCACAAATAAAATAAAAGTAATCTCATATTTAAGACCGGAGTGAACAAATTACTTTTAGATTATACATATTAATTGACCAACCAAATTTCGAGAAAAAATTTAGTCAAATTTCGGACAAACTTAATTAAATTAATTTATAAGTGACTTGTCTAACTTTTTTCATAATTTTAGAAAAAAAATTAATTAGGCTTTATGTTAGAGATTGAAGGGAGTATGATGTTATTTTTCAAAAACATCATAATCTCCCTCAATTTTAAACTCTCACTATCACATCCATGGCTTGATAATATGATTGATGGAGGATCCATATGGGTAAATAACTTTAATTTGACAAATTTTAACAAAACCATATCATGCCTCATATATAGAACAGTAAAGATAAACTTCACCAGTGAATCATATATTAAGGTCTATTTGGTCAGTGTGACCTGCTTTTTTATCACCTTCCACGCGTTCATTAATTCCCTCGTTTCCTCTTTTATTTACTATTGTTGAGGGATATCAACTCTCTGATCTAGCCCTACATTGAGCGATGGACGATATACTAGCAGTAAACCATGCATTACACACACACACACACATATTCATGTTGTGCATATTAGATAATTAATAAAAACTCGTATTCTCATTCTCTCTGTTTTTTTTTAATCAAAAGTATTCTCATTCTCAATATTACTAAAACTTTGAAAATATAATCACTAATAAGTATAAAATTAACTCGGTGGTGATATTTTGTGGAGTAGGCCATGGCTCATGTCTCTAAGGATAATTCAATAACCGAACTAAACCAGAGAAATTGTCGTACATTATACTTTTATGTAAACCAGAAAATGATGTGGACAATAAGTTTTGTCAATGGAGTTAGTCATCAAGTGACACCACCTCGTGCAATATAAATTGTATAGTTTATTGTTTCATATAGGATATGTGAGCTGATGCCATGTCGACTCTAGTTTTTCTGTTGAGAAGAGATGAAAAAAAAATAGAATTGAGACATATTAGGCTGCTTTTGGTTTCAAGTGTTTTGGGACTGTCGGTGATAATACCACGATAGATACCAACCCTGAAAATGTGATAACAAAAGATGAAGAGTGGTTTTGAAGGAGACATTATTGTGGGGTGGATATTGGAGACTTGGAGTGGCATCATGGGCCATGCCAAAAATAGGAGAAAGCAGCTTATTACCATTTATCATCACCAACTCATTCTTGTCTTATCCTCAAAGGCCGAAGACTCTCCTGCTTAGCCGTCTTATCTAGTGATTCCCTTTCTGAGTTTTTTCCTAGCTATTCAGTATTTTGAACATAAGAGTTAATTGAAAGTTTTTGTAGTAGTTTTTTTCTACATGCATAAAAGTTATTTGAAAGAAATAATTGTTTTTAATTTTAGGATCAAAGAGCAATATTGTCAATACAATTTTTGTCCAAATTGTAGATAATACGATTGATGATAGAAAGGGTTATTATCGCCCATAAACATTTGATTTAGGGTGGATTGGTCAGGCCATTTAATTTGAGCTAACTACTGTTACTTTTGTTTTAAAAAATTATCATGGGTTCACTTAAAATTGTGATGGACATTTGGTGATTTTGAAGACATTTGTCAATCAGCTCCAAAATCTTTCGCAAGTTCTAGAACCCTTTATCCGTATAGGAAATGTTTGCTAAATCATAGGGAGTGCCACAACCAATTGCTTCAACAAATGATGTTGCAAAAGATCTCTAAATGACATTGTACTTGAGCACAATTCGAATAAAAGATTTTCTTGATTTTTGTAGGTCTTGCCAACATATTTCTCATATATGGTTGAGAGTAATGTGTTGATAGGTTAAAATAAAGTTTGCCTGTTTTAATGGCCTATTAAACATAATTTTTTTGTTAAATGAGTTTGATTGAGTTTGGATTTAAGTATATTCAGGTAATTATTCCACTTACCCTATTAAAATGTTAGTTCTTCTTATTTTATTATTCACCAATTTTCATGAATTAAAGATGAATAGCTGAGTCATCAAATTTAAGTTGAATCATCATTTTTTTCTAAATTAACCCACCATTAAATAATTGATATGTCTGTCGGTTCCATAAATTTGGAAACGAAACCGTGTCAAATTGTTTGGGTGATTGATACTCACCTTATGAGAAGAAGATGTATATCACATTCAATTTGGGAACTCGTATAGCACACCAAAAAAAACATTATAACCAAACATCATGATTAACACCAAACACATTTCTTAAATCTTTTAGGAGATCAATTTTATAATTGAGAAAGAATGAGTGCAAGTGCAAGAGTTACTAATAATAAAATGTGTTTTGTCTTAAAAACAAGCCTTCTGGCCTTGAGGTGATTTTAGAATGTTTTGGGTTAAATACCATTTTACCCCATGGAACAATTATCCAAGAATCAATTTACACAATGAACAATCCTTGGCATCAATTTTTCCAAAGAATAATTGAAAAGTACTACTTTACCTAAACCACCAAATCTCGCCTAATTGCCATTAGATTGACCAATGTCTAAAAGACATTTGACAATGCTAGCTAACATGATAATTTATAGTTTTTCTTAGTCACATTTGACACCACTTATCCTTTGGATTGGTGATCGAACAAAATGATATTTAACCCACTTTAATTTAAGGAGGAATAATTTATAATTAAATTTTACAATAAAGTAGTAGTACTACCTCCGGTCCTAAATATAAGATATAGTTGACTTTTTTTGGAGAGGTTAAGGTTGCGAAATAGACTATTAAATCATGACACATTTGATATATTTTTAGATTATCCATTAGCTTATAGGTAAAATAAACTAATCTTAGAAAAAAATTAGGTAAATCAATTTATAATTAATTTATTTTGCTCTTTAGAATTTTCTAAAAAAGTCAATTAGTTCTTATATTTAGGATCGGAGGAGGGAGTATGATGTATATGTATTTGCGCGTAATGAAAATACTCCCTCCGGTCCCTAATGTAAGAGCTCAAAATTTGAATGGTTTGGTCCCTAATGTAAGAGTTCACCCCATATTCTCTCCTCATTTAATGCATTTTTTCCTACTTTACCCCTAACTCTCTTTCATATTTATTAATGCTTATGTATTTCTCTCTCTTAAAAGTACCATATTAAATATGGACAATTTTGGAAAAGAAGCATTAACTACAGACACCCAACTAACATTCACATGTTTTCTTAAGAAGCCTTTTTTTGACGGCTAGCTCTTAGATTAGGGACCGGAGGGAGTATGAAATAGAGTAAAGAAGAGTGTGGTGAGTTGCACATAGCATTTATACTCTTTGTCGGTCCCTCCCTCCCTTTTTCTTCTCGCACTTACCATTCTCTTCTTTCTCTTCAAATTCAATTCCTCTCCTTCTTCTTCTTCTTCTAGATCTGCTCTCAGATCCTCAATGCCCTTTCCTCTTCTCCTTCACTTACTCTGACTCTTCTTCTTCACTTCATTCATTCCAACATGATTATCTCTTCTCCTGTCACTCCTGCTCAGGCACGATCTACTCACTCTACTATTTCACTCTCTCAAATGCACCGCCATTTTCAATTTCCATTATTTCATTCTTATTTTATGCTGAGATTAGTGTTCTGTAATGAACTCACTTCAACTCACATTTTTGTTTTTCAATTTTCTTCTTCAGGTTTCCTACCTGCTTGCAATCATTCCTATCCTCGTCGCATGGATATATTCCGAGATTTTAGAGTATCGTAAATCTTCATTACCTTCCAAAGTGTGAGGCTGTATTCCATTTATTAACTCTTTCATACTTCTGCTATCGATTTATGCAATTTCACATTTTTAATTTCTCATGCTGTACATTTGTTCCAAATTAGCTCAACTTTTTATTCTGTTTTTCATTTTCCTGATAGGTTTAGGGAGGGAAATTATTGACTAGATGTTTTACTCCCTCTATTTCTAAATTTAAGATCAATTTTAAATTTCAATTTGTTCCTGAATATAAGTAAATTTCTAATTTTTCCAAACTTATTCTCAAATAAACCTAATAATGCTTATCTATGATGGACAAGCAAGAGAGGGAGAATGAGGATAATGGTATATGGTTAGGGTAGATTAGTAATATTATGTGCTAATAACTAACTTAACTAACAACCTTGATGTAATCAAATTAGGGAAAAATGATCTTATATTTAGGAACAGAGAGAGGAAGTATGTAACTGAATAAGGATACGTTTGGAAATTCAGCAATTTTAAGTTTCACCATTATTACTGATAAATTTGTTTTCATTGGATGGTACTAGTAGGACTTCGGAAGTTAATTTGGTTGAAATGAGCAGTGCTGCTGCTAAAGATGAGGATACAGCAGTTTTACTAGAGGGGGGAGCCTTGCAGACTGCCCCTGCAACGAAAGCTCGAAGTTCGACATCATCACCGATTTTTAAGTTTGTGAATGAAGACCCTTTTTCTCTTGCTTACTGTAATTTTGACTGTTATGTTTTCCTGATGTAGATTTTAATACTTTGGTGTTCTTGTTTGTTTCTTTAGATTCCTTTTGTTGGATGAGACTTTTCTGATTGAAAACCGTTTGACACTTCGAGCAATGTGAGTGGAATATGTAACCTGAAATATGTTTTTTTAATTGGATCAAGATCTTTCGTTTCATTTGCTCTTCTCTGTTGCAGGTCTGAATTTGGTCTTCTTTTGGTTTATTATTATTTGTGTGATCGGACAGATTTGTTCAACTCTTCAACAAAGGTTAAGAGATTTTGTTAATTTATCTGTATACGTCACTTTATTTCTTAATACTCTCCATTTTTTATGGGATGTGCCATTCAACGTATGCAAGTTTCCTCTGGCTTTTTAACTGACGCTTACCAAAACAAGAGTATCTATGTAGCCATTGCATACACTCTTGTGGTTTTGTTGGTTAGGTGGTCAATCAACTTTAAAAGAGTAAAACCTTTATTAGATGTTTGTCCACAATTTGATATTGAAATAACTATTGCCATGATTATTAGAGTTCTTTATGATTTGTCACTTTAGTATTGCAAAATGAAGGCCAAGCAAGTTTTGCTCAGAGGTGAAAGTTAGTGAGGTAAAATAGATTTTTTTTTTAAAAAAGAAAGAGTGAAACCGAGCATAATATAAAATAATGTGTGTGTTTATATAAAGAATAGATATAGGATCTCACCGGAAAAAAAAGAGAATAGATATAGGATAACAACATTATTTGTTGAATTAATACATGTTTATTCTGCCACTGTTGCAAGTGCCCAACATTAGTGGCCATAGGCTAGCGCAAGTAAGTAATCCAACTCAACCTTAGTTATTATATGTTTAAACTGATTGTCATGTCTCTGTACTTTTATTTTGTTTAGCCTCTTATTTATACATTGTTCAGATAAAATGTTCTTGTCTGGCATGTTTTATTCTTCACGTAGAAATTACTCATTTACATGTCTTTGATATTTCATAGCACTTGTGTTTATTATCTTTTGGTCTGTTACATAGAATGTATTGTTGACATGATAATTGGGGAAAACTGACAACTGTCTTTCTTCCAGAGTTACAACAGGGATCTATTCTGGTTTCTCTATGCCCTCCTCATCATAGTTTCAGCAATGACTTCTTTTACGATACATCATGACAAGTCTCCTTTCTCTGGAAAATCCATACTTTATTTGAATAGGCACCAGACTGAAGAATGGAAAGGCTGGATGCAGGTTGGACTCTATTTCATGTTGCCATATCTATGGATTCTCCTATTATTCTGCAATGGGTAAAACTTTGCTTTGAATTTCCTAGACCAAGAACCTTTAATCAACACGAATAAATTTAGTACAAAGGAATTACAATGGAAATCTGGTCTGGACTTTTGCATCGGATTTTTTTTCTGATGCACTCGTAAACATATTGATATTTTGATGCTGCTACCATTTGACATAGGGTGCCTTCTGTGGTCTTTTTCTTTCTGTTCACAGGTTCTGTTTTTGATGTACCATTACTTTGCTGCATCTGAGATCTATAATGCAATTCGTGTATTCATTGCTGCCTATGTATGGATGACTGGTTTTGGTAACTTCTCATATTATTATGTGCGAAAAGATTTTAGTCTTGCAAGGTTTGCTCAGGTATGTCAGTGTCTTGAACTAAAAGCTTGCTTTTGAATATTTAGTAACCAGCTTGCTATGACTTTTATGTTTCCTCACGCTTCTTTTTTGGTTGAGCAGATGATGTGGCGGCTCAATTTCTTGGTGGTGTTCTGCTGTATTGTCCTTAACAACAGTTATACGTTATATTACATCTGTCCTATGCATACTCTTTTCACTTTAATGGTTTATGGGGCACTTGGTATCCTGAACAAGTACAATGAGTCTGGATCAGTTATTGCAGCAAAAATCGTTGCTTGCTTCTTGGTTGTCATACTAGTATGGGAGATACCTGGGGTATTTGAATGGGTCTGGAGCCCATTTACTTTCCTGCTTGGTTAGTAACTTTTGTGGTGCTTAGCTTGCATCTAAAAGCACAGCAGTCTTTCTGACTGGGAGTTTGGGGTTCCTTGCAGGTTATACTGATCCTAACCCTGCAAAATCTCACTTGCCTCGTTTACACGAATGGCATTTCCGATCAGGGCTTGATCGCTACATCTGGATAATTGGAATGATTCATGCTTATTATCATCCAACTGTAAGTTTCTGATTTATGTTCTTGAAATAATTGAAAATACTCTATAGATCACTTCCACCCTTTCTGTGATTGATTGAAGAATATGAAGCAGGAATTTGTCTATCTTTTGTCTTTTAAGTTGAATTCCTTAATGAATGTCACAAAATTTGATAGGTTGAAAGTTGGATGGAGAAATTGGAGGAATTGGAAGTCAAGCGTAGAACATCAATTAAAGCTGTTGTTGTGACACTATCTTCACTGGTATTGTATTTTAATGGTTTTTCTGATGTCATGTAAATGTTAAGCCTTTGCGTTACTTTTTCCACCTGCAGTACTGACCAGTTGAGTTAATTTCTAGGTCGGTTACTTATGGTTCGAGTATATATACAAGCTGGACAAGCTTACTTACAACAAATATCATCCTTATACCTCATGGATTCCTATAACGTATTTGTTTATTTCCATGTTGTTCTTTTGCTTCACTGAGTTATTCAAGACAATGCTCTATATATTCATGCGTAGTGTTTTTTTAACAGTGTATACATTTGCCTGCGAAATGTTACTCAAAGTTTCCGTGGCTATTCTTTGACCCTATTTGCGTAAGTTGTCTTTATGTTAGTGCAGTTTTTATTCACCACTCCCTCCCTCTCACTCACACACGCTAACAATTTCTCTCATACATTTTGACAAACATATACTTGTGATGAGAGTTTACTGGTGGATGCATTCAAATAATAATTGAGCTACTTTGGTTATTGATTTAGAATGCCAATTTGTGAATTATTTCGTTTTAATTTTCTTCTGCTAGGTGGCTTGGAAAGATCACTTTGGAAACCTATATCTCCCAGTTCCATATCTGGTTAAGGTATACATTTGTGGTCACATTGTGTAAATGCATCTCACATGGTATTGCCTTTGATATTACAAAAAGATGGCACCAAATCTGTAAATGCGTCTATTATAGCGAGAAGCTGCAGATGCAAATTGGTTTAAGTTTACCTGCCTCAGGAATTATGTGAAGAGTTCACCAAAAATAGAAAATAAAATGTGAATGGAGTTTTAAGCTTTTGGATGATTTCCATGTATGGCAGAGATTTTAGAATGCTTCTCAGTTTTTCAGTTTTAAACAACTATTCTATGTATAATAAAAATTTGGTTATAGTTACTTCTTAGTCATGATGCAAGGGAGGAAACACCTTTTGCATTAAATACATGCATAGAGGGCGAGGACAAGTTGATGCTTGGATGCGTTCAAGTTTTATATTATTTTTGAGGAAACATGTGCGTGTGTTATTCATCCAAATAAGTTCTCTCATACATGTAATAAAAAAAAAAAAGTTCTCTCATACCATGTCTGATTGATTTCAGGTCTAGCGTTCCAGATGGTCAACCCAAATTATTGCTTTCTTTAATCCCAGACTACCCAATGTTGAATTTTATGCTCGTTTCTACTATATATGTTGCAGTAAGTACATAATAATGAGATATTCGAGTTTTATTAATAATGATTCACTCTGATTTGACATTCTGTTTACTCGCAGATTTCTTATAGGCTCTTTGAACTGACAAATACACTGAAAATAGCGTTTGTGCCAAGCAAAGACAATAAACGTCTCGTACACAACATAGTTATAGCTACAACAATCTCAGTTGTTTTATATTCATTGTCCTTTGTCTTTCTAAGGATACCTCAGATGTGGGTAAGTGTTATCACGTAGTTGCTTTAAACTTTTTTTTTTTTGCTGAGTTTGTTTTTAATCCTTATGGGTTATTCATTGCTATCAATTAAACGCAAGTGAATGTAGATTCATTCTTTTCTAAAGCATAATTTATCTGGCACAGAAGTGATACTGAATTTTGATGCAAACGAAGCTGAGTGCATTCACTGAGTGTAAATAATTTTTGTGATGTTTTTGTTGTCTGGAAAACCTTTTGAGCGCTGATGTGTTTACTTTTAGATTGTCTGAAAGTCTCCTGATGAATTTTGAGAGGAAATATGCGAAGAAGTTGGCACATGTTTTGTTTTGTGCCCCCTGAGAATGAAAACTTGCCCCGAGTTGGCTTGAGAAATCTGACAATGATATATTCACAGGTTTGAGAATTGAGGCATGTATATTACGGACTGCTGCAAGCTAATGTGCCAGTTTCCAAGGAATTCTGGGAAGAAATCTGCGCAACTTCTACAATTTGCTTGTCCAACCAAATTTCAATGAAGGATGCATTTGTGTACATCCCGTTGTTTGTTGAGCCTGCTTACACTAGAATCAATCAATCATCATCAATCATCAATCAATATATAACATAAAACTCTTCCACCAAAAACAGCACTGTTCATGAACAGTGATTTTGATGGAATATTATATATATATTTTTTAAATTTTTTTTTTATTTTTTTTAAAAAATGTTGTTATTCATTTTTTTTTACTTTTTTTTTTAAAAAAACTTTTAGTTATTATATGATTTTTTTCACCTGATATTTTAGTTAAAAAATTTGTCATATATTTTTTTAGTGTAAATTTGTTAAAAAAAAAGTTAAAAAATTTGTTCATGAGCAAATTTTTAGTGCAATAATTGACATTTTTTATTACTATTGTATGTGATTGCTTTCTTGTGCGAATTTATTTGGGCAACGTATTTGCCTTAAAGATTTATATTTTTAGTATTACCATTATGATGATCTTTTTGACCTAATATATATCTGCAAATGTTTTATTGTGTCTTTTTATTTGCCTATTTATTTGGGCTACGTATTCTTTACTTTCTTGGGCTAATTTATTTGGGTCACATATTTTTTTGTGTGTAAATTTGCCTTAAAAATTTATCTTTAGTGTCACCATTATGGTGATATTTTTGACCTAATATGTATCTGCAAATGTTTTATTGTGTCTTTTTATTTGCCTATTTTTCTTGTGCAAACTAGAAGTTGTTCCATGTAAATATAGAACACAAAAAGAAGAGTTGTTTCTTCACATAGGGAAGATGTGTTCAGTTAGATTTAATTTCGATTTTCATTACAACTTACAGAAAAATGATCATTTGATAATGTAAACTAGAAATTGTCATTGAAATTTTCTTCCTTCTAAGGTTAAAGTTAGATAATAGTTTTTTTGGTTAATGCTAATTTTTTTAAAAAAAAAAAGCGCGGAGCGCAGGAAACCCTGTGCAACGCATGGGAGTGGTGGAATATAATATATTATTTTTTTTTGTTTTTTAAAAAAATTAGTTATTATATGATTTTTTTCACCCAACGATTTTCATTACAACTTATAGAAAAATGGTCATTTGATAATGTAAACTAGAAGTTGTCATTGAAATTTTCTTCCTTCTAAGGTTAAGGTTAGATAATAGTTTTTTTTGTTAATGCTAATTTTTAAACAAAGCCGCGCTGAGCGCGGGAAACCCCCTTGCAACGCACGGGAGATACCGCTAGTTTTTCTAATATGATTCTAGCTGTATTGAGAAGGTTGTATAGCCAGGGCGGGTGGTGGATGTCATGATTTTTTTGTAAGCTAGATCTATTTAATATTTCAGATGAGTAAAATGATATGTAAATACCTATATGTTCAATTTTATATACAGATTGGATATGATATGATCATCTTTGATAAAGAAGCTACCATCTACCAGTCAAATGGTATGAAAACCCCGATACATTTTAAGGCAGTCCACGTACAAATCATGGTTTAAATGTTGATCGTCAGTTTATTCTTGGAACACTAGAGCACTTATAAAGCAGATTGGAGGGATAAATTTAGCTGGGAGCTAACCCAGAGCGAACAACAAAAGTGAAGATACGTCAATGAAGAATTTTACAGGCGAAAAGGACATGATAAATATTTGGAGGCAAAAGTTTCAGTATCATGCAAATTTAGTCATAGTAACAAACTAATAATATAGGGCTAAAGATCAAATTTGCCTTGGTAGTTTTAGGTAAGATCAAATTTGCCCCTAAAGTTTTTTTTTATATCAAATTTGCCTAAAGTATACAAAATGGATCAATTTTACTCCTCATATCCCACATGTACTGTCATGCCATTCTACATGTCAAAAGTGATGTCACATCATCATCTTCTTCATCCCTCCCTCTCCCTCAACCCCCTCCTCTCCTCCCCTCCATCTCCCAGCTCCGCCAATTGATGGCAATTATTATTTTCTTAATTTCTTACAACACTCAAAAAATTTAAACCTTTTTTGTTTTATTTCTTTCTTGTGTTGAACTTTGATTTTCTGGTTATGTTTATGCTTGTTCTTAATCAGAATTTAGAATTTTTGTTATTTGGGTGATTCCCTTTTGTCATGGTGATGTTTCATGCAAATGGTTTTTTTTAATTTATTTATTGTGTTTTGTTTTATGCTATTTATGAAGTACACCCAAATAAAGTTTTTGGTTTGGAAAATGCAAATGCAGAAATGTACAATGAAGAATAGGAGAATGTGCTGGGTAATACGGAGAAGACCTGAAGAAGATAGGCAGATGATGTAGTTAACGAGAAGAGAGAGAGGGGGTGGTAGAGCAGGGAGACGGAGGGGAGGGGAGGAGAGGAGAGGAGGCGGTGGAGGGAAAGGGAGGGATGAAGAAGATGATGATGTGACATCACTTTGACATATAGGTTGAAGTGGCAATACATGTAGGATATGAGGGGTAAAATTGATCTATTTTGTATACTTCTGAGGCAAATTTGATAAAAAAAAACTTTAGGGGCAAATTTGATCCTTACCTATAATTTCCGGGACAAATTTGATCTTTAACCCTAACAATATACAACATAATAGTCCTTCCCATCAACAAACTTTTTAAAGGGTCCCAAAAAATTGTTAGTGTCTCCATTGGACCTACAAAATGTATAGACGGTCGATACTAGGGACAACCTGGTGACTCGTGGAAGAAAACCCCTTATCCGTACCCATCTAAAACGGTCTAGTAATGGTACCATTGAATCATGAAACAATGCATATCAACTGGTTCATCTTGTGGCCATAAGCCCATAAAAACAAAAAACAGTTGGTTTTACATATACATATATCATAGCCAACCTATACAGCTACAGTTCATTTATTTGCGCTTTTGCCTTTTGTGAATAACCTCATTGAATATTTCAACTTCCATGTCAACTAACTCATCCTCAAGGGGTCAGCTTCATCTTGAAGAATCAGGTTTTGCAATAAGCAGCATGACATTATTATCAGGTTGTACCTTTGAACATCTTTGCAAAATGGTACCAAGCTTTAACATATCAAAGGATCTCTTTATTACATTTAGTGCTATAAAATGTCTATTGAAGCACTCATGTAATATTCCAAGATAATGTTCTTCTTTCACTTGGTTTTTGCGGTATGTTTTGCGTTTATATATATGATGCAAGGAAGCCTTCACAATTGGTGAATCAGTTACCAACCAAATAATATTGACGTTTCTAAATCCTCAGAGCCAGAACAATACACATGATGAAAATCTGTAACCAACAAATTAACGGATGAAATAACATAGTTAGTTAGTTTGCAACAAGAATACTTTACTACTATGGTGAGCTATAAAGCTCTGATACCATAACGCCGATTGATTTGAGCCTTAGTCCTTATGCCTTGGGGTTCAAATGAAAATATAATTATTTACCAAGGATTGTAGCAAGTGTACTCTCCTGGATCGTCTCTCTACGGAGTCTTTATGTAACTACCTAAATTAGCTAAGTGAATGCAAGAAAACAATAAAGATGGGTTTATGTGATTACTTAAGTTACTAAGCTAAACTACTATTTGGTAGTTTAGATTTATAAGAAAGCGGGTAAAGATAAGATGTAAACTATATAAGATGAGAGTGAGTCATTCAATGGATTTAACAACCTTCCTAACTTCACTTATGATGTGGGAGTAATTAATCCAAGTTCTAATATGAAAACTAGAGCAATCGCATCTAGTCTACTCACCAAATCCACTAACTTATGTGACGCATTGCTCATTCAATTAATTAACATGGTAAACATTAATAACCAGCATGATAGCATCAATTCAAGACAAACATACATAGAGACACTAATTAGGAAAGCACGCTAACTATGGATCTAATGTCCAACTACACATACAATCGCACATATAATTGACATATACTACAATCGCACATATTCTGTAGGGTATTGAACAACAAAACCATAGTATAAAATTGTTCTAATACACACATACAACAATATAAATTGAAATACATATATGAATTGAACAATTAAAATTTAGTAACTCCCCTTGAAGAACTAGAATCTCTGGTTGCTTTCATCCATCGAACTCCCCACAAATGATTTCCATCGAACAAAGCACGAACACACGATCAATGAATGTGGATGTCATGGAATTGATGGTTGAAGGTTGAAAGTGATGATGGACAATGGAGGAAGGGATGAAATTTCGTGCTAGACTTTTGAGGGATGAAAGAAATGGGTGGTAGATGAAGGATGGAAGAAAGATGGAGAGAATTGGTTGTTTGGGTGTAGTGAAACTGTTTGGAGAGTGCTAATTGTGTGTCAAATTCGTGCCCCTTCCTTATATAATAGGTGATCACGAACCATGTTTGGGCATCAAGAATTATCATTATTAAGTGCCCAAAGCAAATAGGAAAAGGTTGGAGAACAAGAATTGCGTAAAAGAGAAAATATTTTCCTAAAATTGAAGGAAGATTGCTTGGAGAATAAACTTTGTCAGTATTTTCGTGCTCCCCCTTTATGCAGCTGAAAAGATGACTCAAAATCATTCTAATTGACATAGGATTTCCAAAATTGAATGCCCAAAGCATATAGGAAAGGTTTGGGCACAAAAACTTCTTAAAACAAGGTAATCACTCTCAAAATAGGAAATAATGAAGGTGCAAGTGATGAGCACGTTTTTACACTCCTTATAGTACTATGATTACTTGGGAAAGTCATCTATCAAGATTAGGAAACAATTGGAAAAGAATCATTCCTTGAAATAATTAGTCCTAATTGAAATAGGACTTTCCAAATATGTGTCTTGATCTTGTGCTCTTCAATATGATCCTCTTCCTTTTGCTCATAAGATAGGAAATTAGGAAATATGTGAAGTATATCAAGTCCATAAAATATAAAATGTTTTAGTTAGTTTCCTAATATGCTCAAATTATCATTAAAATGCAACTAACTCATCAAACTTAGACTCAACATGAAATGACATCTAATTTCTATTATTTTTGACCAATTGACATGCTAATTTCATATGATTAGTGGTAAAAAAATAAATATCATGCACAATCACCAATGTTTGAGAAAATGAGGAAAATGATTCACTATAAGTTTTTGGACACACTTAAATTCATTTGTTAAATTTTTTTTCTTAACTAGTTTGTTTATCTTATAATATGCATAAATTCTAATAATATACAAAATATTTCCTCCGATTCGAAATATAAGACCTAATTGACTTTTTCTAGATAATCCTTAAAAAAGCAAACTAAGTTAATTATAAATTGATTTACCTAATTTTTTCCCTTAAATTAGTTTACTTTACCTATAAACCAATGGATAATCTAAAAATATATCAAATATGTCATCATTTAATAACCTATTTCGCAATCTTAATCTCTCCAAAAAAAGTCAATTAGGTCCTATATTTAGGACCGGAGGTAGTATGTTATATTTAACAAGTTAATTTTTATCTTTCTTTTATCACTAAAAAAATCTTACTAGATATGTTTTTTTTAACTGAACTAGATATTTATATTAACCAATGGGGAAGTAGTTTAAAATACATGAATATGCATATATAATCATGCACAATGGTTTAATGTTGTTAGTTGTTGATCACTCTCACATTTTTTTTTGGGCGCCCTCGATCACTTTTCTCTCTATTATTTTTCCTGCAAGAAGATTACTTTCATGCCTATATATTAGCTGAGTTATATACGCGCTGGAACGGAAAGTTACATACCCCTCAGATCAAAAAATAGATTGCTTTATCTTACGCATGAAACATATATTGTTTTTTTTAACACAAAGTTATGAGTTTTTTTTTAACTGAATGAAGTTATGAGTTTTTTTTCTATCAAAAATGAAGTTAAGAGTTTCACTCTCTATGAATATGCTTTTTTTTCGGCTAACCTCTACGAATGTGTGTTAGTTGTTTGAATTTGGTGAAATATATATTTCTTTTTATTTTTTCTTAGGGAAAAACTTATCTCCAGTACTTACCTTCATTCCCTCCAGTGTACCAATGAAAAGTTGACACATATACAACAAGCCACATCAGCCCTACATCTCATCATTCCCAAATAAAAAAAAATCACCCTCTCTCCTCCCCACTTCATCTTCTTCCCCAACCTTCTTCATACCCCTCCACCACCCACCTCCACCGGCGCCTGCCACAACCGCCGCCGGTGGAGGGGACGACGCCGGCGGAGGCGGATGCGGCGAGATGCGCCGGTGGAGGGGACGACGCCGGTGGGAGGCGGCGGCGGCGGATGCTCCGGTGGAGGAGGCGGCAGCGGTGGAGACGGCGGCGGTGGGATGCACCGGTGTAGGAGACGACGACGGTGGGGGCGGCGGCGGCAGCGGGAGGCGCCGGTGGAGGTGGGTGGTGGAGGGGTAGGAAGAAGGTTGGGGAAGATGATGAAGTGGGGAGGAGGGAGAATGATTTGTTTTTATTTGGGAATGATGAGATGTAGGGCTAACGTGGCATATTGTATATGTGTCAACTTTTAATTGGTACACTGGAGGTAATGAAGGTCAAGTACTGGAGGTAAGTCTTCTCCTTTTTCTTAACATCAAACGCATATATTGTTATTGAACCCGAACCAAGACCATCCCCTAAAAAATAAAATACTCGTCAAGCATCAAGCATCAAGCATCATCCACAACAACCATTTAGGTTTGATCTACCAAGCCTCAAATAAACACCCTAAAAGGCTCATATATACTCACTATAATTATTAAAAGCGATTGCCGATTGAATTTGAACCACATAAATCACCATTGCACGGCATCAATAATATATATAAACTCATCGTAAACATAGCTTTCCAGTGCCAAATTAGAGCGATAATTAGAGCGATAACACCCTCTTTCTCTTTAGGCCTGACAGTGACATTTTTATATTCCCTCTGATGCCATATTTCCATGCATAAAACAAAACACACACGCACACATTTGTAACATATTACGTGACGCATTTGGAAAGAAAGAATAAAGCACATAAACTCAAAAGCATATTCTGCAATCACCCAAACAAATTATAATTCCCAAGAAAGTATATTCTTTTATGGATTTCCCATCTTAATTACTCTTTTCCTTCTTAAATATAAAACCTCGTTGATTTTTTGGAGAATCTTAAAAAAGCTAAATTAAGTAATTAAAAATTGATTATTTTCCTGATTTTTCTCTATAAACTCATTTACTTGACTTAGCTATATGATCTAATTATATATATAGAATATGTTATGATCAAATGGTTAATTTCATTTTCTTAAAATTCTAAAAAAAAATCAATTAGTTCTTAATCTCTTATATTTAGAAACGAAATAATATATTATATTCAATGAAGTTGCACTTAATTAAATGAAGTTGCACTTAATTAAACAATGAAAAAACTATACAATATTACATCCATCATCAATAACAGCAACAGCAAATAGTAATCGACTTACATTAATTCCTTGCTTTATTTTCACCTAATCAATCACAGTTTGATCGTTTTCACCATTTCTGCGCCATTCTTGTCTGAGACGCATCTTCTTCTCCCTTGTCTGATTTGAAGAGAGAAATAGGGAAAGACATGGACAAACCAACCAGAGATTTGAAGGTAATAATAGAACCTTTACGTGGAGAAGGGTTTCTAACATGAATTTCAATTAAAGTGAACCAAACAAGAAAATCTCTAGCTTTGACACCTCTAAGATTTTTTATCTTGTTTGGCTCCAAGAATGCAGTAACCTCGGTATCAAAACATACGAGTATGTTGTCAAATCTGTGCTCTTTCTTTTCCCTAAGCTTGAGCCAAACAAAGCCAATCTCCTTCACAAAGCCACATTCTTGGATGATGTTATTCTCTTCATCATGATCAAACGTTGTCGTTAAGAGACCATCTGGTAGGCCCATTTCAGCCAGTAATAATGAGAATCTCTCTTTGCAGACTTGGCCTCCATAGTACACCTCTGCTTTTGCCTTTAGCTCTTCTGTTACTAAAGACATCTTGAGAGCTCTTCTGGGGTGGTGGTGATGGTGATAAACTTGTAATGCAAAAAAAGATTGAAACTATTGGTGGGTGTTATATAAAAAGGTTTGGCATATGTCCAATTTGTAGTATGTGACTATATGTGGGTGGCGTCTTGATCTTGCATATATATGGGCGAAATTTATAATTCCTTTTGAGATAAAATTTCTAATCTTGGTAATGATGACTTTTTAATCCTAGTGGGATAGTGTCCATGGAAGGGGATTCAATTTCTTAATTATATATATATGTAGGTAAGTTTGAGTTTTAGTGCATGTAAAAAGGTTTTTGAGAAAGTTATCATTAATTGAGAATGACAATGTTTGAATTTGATTAAATCAAGAAAACCATATAAAAGAATGATGAGAGACTATGTTATAAAAAAAAAGGCTAAAGTATGTTTTTGGTCCCTTAAGTTTGCACAAAGTCATGTTTTGGTCCCTTAACTTTGAAAAGTGTGTTTTTGGTCCTTAATTTTTGAGAAAGTGTGTTTTAGGTCCCTTAGCTTTGAAAAATGTGTTTTTTGTCCTTTAACTTTGGATAAAGTAAATTTTTTTTTATTTCAGGATAAAGTAATATTTTTTGTCCTTTGTAAAAAGGATAAAAATGTTTTTAGTCCCTTCATTTTCAAAATTAAGGGACTAAAACATGACTTTTTGCAAACTTAAGGGACCGAAAACATACTTAAACTGAATTTAAAAGGACTAAAAATACACTTTTCAAAGTTAAAGGACTAAAAAGACGACTTTGTCCAAAATTAAGGGACCAAAAACACACTTTTCAAAGTTAAGGGACCAAAACATGATTTTCTCCAAAGTTAAGGGACCAAAAACATACTTTAGCCAAAAAAGAATGATGAGAGAATATTCCTTTACTTATTTTCCCATTTCATATACACATGACAAGCTACATGACACTTGATGACATAATAAACGATTGTTACCTTAAATTAATGGTGATAGACAATTTTGCCTCACTTTTGAAATTTGATAAGTAATTTTGCTCCAAAAATTTTGACTCAAATCAATCAAACATTCTAACTCCTTCAACCTCCATTGGAACTGTTCAAACGCCGTATGCACCACTGGATCCTCCTCCCACAACGGCTCTATAGTGTCCCTCAGATACTCTTTGTCTGGTGAGTGACTTGACAGAATATCTTATACTCACATAACCGATTGAAAAACACCTTATAAAGCAAGCTCTAGCTTGTTCATAAAAGTTTCCCACTATGTCTAGGCGATAGGGTGGATTTCGGAGACAGAGGGAAGAGGAGAATCATATTCCGACGAGAGGGTCTATTATTATCCTAGAAAAGACATTTTAGTATTTTCCAATAGTCCATTGTCTAAAATGTGTTATTTTTTTGTTCATTGACCAAAATGTGACATTTTATTGTTCATTGACCAAATTGATACTTTGAAAATAATTTATTGACTAAAAATTAAAATGATATTTAACTCATCTTTCAATTTGTCTGCAAAAGTCAACTTAGAGGGGTAGTAATTCTTTTTTTTTTTTTATACAAGAGGGGTAGTAATTCTTGAATCAAGTGTCTGAAAATGGAGTTAATATTATAATTGCAAGTCGCAACAATTGATGATCATTCTGTGATATTGTTTCCTTTGTAAGCTTAACTCACAAGTCACAGAAATGTGCGCTTCAACACAACCCAATCCAATCCATTTCACTCGCCTTTCCTTATGGTCTCTGTCTAAACTCTAAACTTTTATTTCTTTTATGGTAAAAAGAAAAGACTTTTATTTCTTTTAACCCAAAAATAAAATAAACAAAGTATGCCTCCTTACTTATAGCCACAAACTGCTCTATTTCTCTCACTCCTTCCTTCGTCTCGTCACATCATCTTTCAATTTCTTCATTCATCATTCCTCACTCCATTTTCCTCCCTTCGTTACTTTTCTTCTCCTCCGCTCTCTACGTGTCTCCGCTTTTGCTTTATCTTCACTAACACTCTCCATTTTCTTAATCCCCTTCATTCAAATCCTCTCTCAATCCTTCATTTTCTTCATCTTTCCTTCTGGGTATCTCTATTTTCCCCTCAAACTCAAAACAATCAACCAATCCCATCATACATGAAAACCCATTTTCTCTTTTCCTCCTCAACAACCCCACGGTAAGAAAAGTTTCAATCTTTCGTTTTTTTTGGTGTCTAAAATTTTCAATCATGAATATGAGAAGGGAAGAGGGTTTCCCAGAGGAAGTAGTTATCCAAATTCTGGCTAGATTACCCATAAAATCCCTTTTCAGGAACAAAACTGTGTGTAAACTGTGGAATAGATTGTCCTCTGAGAAGTATTTCATTCAACTTTACAATGAAATATGTAGTAAGAACCCCATGATACTTTTGGATGTTTCTGATGCATCACAGTCAAAATCTAGTTTGATCTGTGTTGATAAATTAAGGGGTGTTTCTGAACTTTCACTTGCTTTTTTGAATGATAGAGTTAAGGTTAGAGCATCATGTTGTGGATTGTTATGTTGTTCTAGTATTCCTGATAAGGGTGTTTACTATGTTTGTAATCCTATGACGCGTGAGTTTAAGATGTTGCCTAAGAGTAGGGAAAGGCCTGTCACTAGGTTTTATCCTGATGGTGAAGCTACACTTGTTGGTTTGGCTTGTGATTTGATGTGTCAGAAGTTTAAGGTTGTTTTGGGCGGTTATCATCGCACTTTCGGTCATAGGTCGGATGGAAGTTTCATATGTTTGGTGTTTGATTCGGAGTCGAACAAGTGGAGGAAGTTTGTGTCATTGCAAGATGATCATTTTTCTCATATGAATAAGAACCAGGTAGTTTTTCTCCATAATTCCCTGCATTGGTTGACTGTTAATTCGCCTTATATACTTGTGCTTGATCTGAGTTGTGACATTTGGAGAAAGATTCAGTTGCCGTATGATGTGATTTATGGAATTGGATATAGGATATACCTCCTAGAGCTCAATGGTTGTATGTCCGTGATTCAGATTTCGGAAGCTTGGATGAACATATGGGTGCTGAATGATTATTGGAAAGAAGAGTGGTCTTTGGTGGATAAGGTGAGCCTGAGGTGTATCCGAGGGATGGTGCCGGGGATCTTCCCGATAAGTCAGACAAATGATTATATTCTATTGGCAACTCATAAGCAGGTTTTGGTTTATCATCACAAGACTCGAATTTGGAAAGAGATGTATTCTGTCAAGTATAGCTCAACACTTCCATTATGGTTTTCTGCACATGCCTACCGCAGTGCATTGTTCACATGCAACTGAGCTGTGCCATAATTTGGTAACTTGTGTACATATTTCTAGTTGCAGTATATGGTAATCATTAGATGATTTATGATCTAGTATATTTCAGTACATTATATCAATTGTAGAGTTATTACAACTGCTTTCCCTGGGTAGCAGCTACACTAATATCTGAACACCAGCTAATTGTACTTGAATACTTTTTCTCCCATGTAGTAGAATGGAGACAAGTTGAAAAATCTGCAGTCATATAAATACTGTAAAGCTGGTTATTTTTATATTTGTTCATGGTATTGTATTGGAGACATTTATGTTGTGCCCTGTCCATGGTGTTAATGAATGATAGTTTTCTTCTATTTACTGATGATCTTCCCAAGTTGAGACATTGCAGTCCAAAAAGTAATCTTCATTGGGCTATATCCTACCTCTGATTTACATTTTTCCAATCATCTATCAAGTCGCTTCTTCGATTTTATCCGTTGGCAGCTATACGGATACTGCCACTCTCAATAGATTACAACAAAGTCTTATCCCAACTAGATGGAGTTGGCCACTCAAAATAGATTATTAGTAGAAAAATTAATTCATAACTGTCCACCAAATGGGGATAAAGTCTCTTCTTGTTGTAATTGAACCATTATATGTTGTAACTAGACATTTAGTTATTCAGGTTGAAAAGCTTGTTGCATGAAAATTCATCATATCCGTCTTGTCAACGCTGGACAGTAGTTCACTTGGACATTATGGTTACTTAACCGATTGGTTCGTTTTAAAAAGTTGATTTTTAATGCTCTTGGGTGTTTATTTATAGTCTAAGAAGCATGGAAGTGAACTCAAAACAGGTTTGGTGACCACTATGGTAACATGATGAAATAAGAGGTGCTGTTGTTGAATTTGAAGAATGGCCATGTATGATTTGAGTGCCATGATCCAACGATAACTGTATGGCCCGTTTGCCTAAAGATGTGGTTGTTCATGTATTATGTCTAATGAGGTCAATCCAATCTTTGAGCTAATTAGTATGGATCTTCCTCATGAGTTGTCCTTGAGATAATCTTCTCTTTTATCTGTGGTTGGAAGCTTGAACAAGTGTGTATTCTTTTCTTTTTAACGGCATTTTTCTTTTTCTTTTTCTTATGTTTTTGACATGAATGAGGTCAGTTATAGATAGGAGTAACTGATTATACAAGTGCTTATCTTTCTTTATCTTTTTTCCATATCCACTGTGTCTGGTATGTGATCTGATTTGTTCACATTCACTGTGTGCCTGGTATGTTCTGTGATCACAACCATTCTGAACACTGTGTGTAGCGTGGTCGCAAATGATCTGCCATCCTTTGTAGGTTTTATCATATCAACAAAAAATGCATCTACATGTTTAAACGAAAAATAATTTGAACGCTTTATTTTGGTAGAATCAAGTATAGACTTAATTTGTGGTGACATGAGAATCTTTTTCAAAGGCGTCATGCCCCTTTAAGCTGCCGATTATTCATATTTGCCGTTCTAGTTAATTTGATCATATTAAGAACTTTAGTTAGTGGAGAGTTTTAGTTAAATTGGTCGATAATTTTCTGATCAAAAACAAATTGATTGACAATTTTTAAAAATATTTTAGTTATCTTCTTTAATTCCATTTCTCTCTTTTTTAATTTTTAAAAATATTTTAGTTATCTTCTTTAATTCCATTTCTCTCTTTTTTACTTGATTATTGTCAAGTAGCAATTAGTCATGAATTCAGCATCAACTCTTTAAACAATTGATATATTAATGACCGAAACATAGTTTTAAAAATACTCAGTTTTGAATGAATGAAAATGTTGCCACATGTTCTTTTAAGGGAAAATGGTAAAAATGTATTCTGAATTTCAATTTTTTTTGACAAACTGAATTTTAAAACTGAAGATATGTGATTTGCTATTTGTTAGTTAATATGAATATAGTTACTCAATTGGTTAAAATTTTCTAATGTTTTAAAATTCAGAAAAACTCTTTTTCATTCGTTCTCCCTTCTTTTAACATTGTTAAGAAGATTTACAGAGTGTCAATGTATTTTAAGAGAATAAGGAATATGGTCATCAACTTTATTTTAAACGTGGTTTGCAATATTTGACCAAACGACCAATCAAGTTTATTGTGCGTTGTTTCCTTATTTTAAGTAATTTTTTCTCCAAAACTGTATTTTTAATGCTTTTCCTTGAAAATCCATTTTATAATTTCCCTAAAAAATTGGTGGAATCGTAAGAGTGACACTGAAATATATTATTATAAATGGGGAATTTCATCTTTAAATACAATAAAATAAAATGAAAAAAGTTTCTCCTCATTGGTATGAGGTGGGTAATTTTTTATTTTGAAAGGTAGAATTCACATATTCAGAAATTATATTAATTAGGTCCCAAAGGATATTTTAGTATTTTCAAGTATCTCATTGGTCGGTCAATTGAACCATTTTTATTGAACATGTGTTCTCGTCATCACAGTGGTTATAACTCACTTATCAGCTCAACTAACTACCCATTGATTGAAAACTTTTATTATTTGTTGGCTAAATTGATCATTTCAAAATAATTTATTGACCAGAATGATACTTAACTCAAAACTCTATATCATGAGGATACACTCAACCAGGTGGATCCAATTGATAAAGATGTTTGACTCATAACCTATGTGGTTGTGGTTATGGGTCCCAAGCTTAAATAAACTATGTTATGTTAGGGTTGTTTAAGCTTGGGACCCAACTCACAGAAAAAGGATACACTCAACTCAAACATGTTCCAGCGCATCCTCAGGCTTACTCTTCCGTGTTTGGGAAAGGAATAACGAGTGTGCCAAACAGTGCCTTAGCATCCTATGAGAAGAGAAAAGTAGTGATGGGGTGAATAAACAGACTTGCCTCCCTCTATCTCCAGCCTACACTCTCATCAGCCTTTTGTCATTTTCCCCTCTTCTATAAATCCTCCCTACTCCCTTCCCAATTCTTAATTCCCACATCACTATAATACACAATCATGCTTTGCCCTTTTTAGGGATTTCCCTTTTCCTCTCTTCCTTTCCTTCACCTTTTCTCTCCATTGGGTGTCTCACTATCATCCTTGCATAGCTAAAGGTACGTTTTTTATCATCATCTCTAGCTCTACATGTAATCTTTCACTTTTTTGTTCTTATATTCGTTGGATTTTCATGTGGGGTTGTTGTGAAAGTAATGGGTTTTTGCAAAATCTGGGCTTTTGGGGAGTAATGGGTTTTTGAGTATCAGTTTTCTTATTGATGATGCTGGAATCTTCTTGTGGGGGTTACAAGTGAAATGAGAGAGTTAAAAAAATGTATTCGTATATTGTATTTAACTGATAATGATATCTAAGAACAAGCTTTGCCTTTACATGCTTTTTATCTCTACAATTAGAGTTGCAATTGATCCCATATTTGTAAGATTATTGTTGTGGACAATTTTGCATCTGCACATGTACATTCACATTGAGCACTATTAGCATGAAATAGTATGCTTAGCTTATAAAACACTTGTTCTTATCTGTTGTAAGGGAGTCCTGTATATGTAACATTATATTGTCATCTGGTTAGTATCATCCTATGTACACACATTTGGTAGAAGAGCTGCTGTTTTTGGGAGTTGCCTGATGCTCAAGTATGTTGTTTTAGGGAAGCTGCAATCAGTGGAGAGGCTTGGTGGCATCGGGCCAAAATTTTTCATCAGTAATATATTGATAATCAACTGTATATCTGTATAATAGGTTACAATTGGGTGAAAACTAGACTTATAGAATGTTGTCATGTTCTTCATCAGTGCAATTTTTGAGTTGAGATAACTGCTAGCATATGCTGAAACTGCCATTCTATAGCGCCAGAAACCAGTGGTAAAACAGTGATTGTGGCATGCTACTTATGGAGTCAAAAATGGTATAATTTGATATCTCCTTTTTACTATTGCTCAAGATATTGATACTTTATGGCTCGGAAGGGTAACCAACAGAAGAATGGAGTCGATAATCATGGTTTGAACCACAAAAAACCAGCTTCTGGGTCTGTGCTTTCGGGCGTGAAAGGGCATGCGAAAGGTGGCAAGGTGAAGGTCTCTCCTGAAGATGAGATTCTGAATAAAAACCGGAGTAGTACTTTTTCGCAGAATACCAAAGAAACTACTGCTGGAGATGGTGGTAACAATGTGCATAAATGTGAGAAATTTTCAAGGAAAGAGAAGCAAGGAACAGTTGATAAGCATGACCTGGAGGAACCATTATCTTTCAGGAGTAATTCAGGAGAGGGTAGTCAGAATATGGAAATTCCTATGCAAGAGGAAAATGAGGCATTTCCTAGAAGTAATCAAGGTCAACGAAATATGAAAAATGGGTTGAGCCATTTCCTGAATGAGTTTCACTCTCACATGCAAAGTGTTGCAGAAAGAGTAGATTTTGCCAATAATTCGTATCTTTCGACAATACAGTTGTGGTTATCATCCATCTTCACAGTGGTTACAGCATGGTTAACCAGACAGAAGCCATTATTTGTATCTCTAATGTCCAGCATTCTTAAAGCTTGTGGTCATCTAAAAATGAGAATTCAGCAGGCATACCCTGTTGTTCTGAAATGGCTATTACAATTTGGGAATATAATGCTGCTCTTATTAGTGTTTTGGTTGGACTGTGCGCTAAGGGGTATTGATTCCTTTGTACGAATGGGGACTGTATCCTTCTTCTCTGTTATATGGTGCAGCGTGTTCTCGGTAATTGGCATGATAGGGATTCTCAAGCTTCTTGTTTTCCTGGTAAGTGCTAGTTATTTTTGTTGTCACCCTCAAGTTTGATTTTGACTATCAATATTATGATTGATTGATATATTTTGTTGAATCATTTTGACACTTATATTTATCACTTCCATATATATAACGATATTGTCAACAATTTTATATATCTTCACCTCTTTAGGCGCCACTAATAATTTTTCTATTTTAATGGTCTTTCTGTTTTGATTCTCAATTCTCTTGTCATGGATGTAAATTGGAATGTGTATATGATGAATCATGAGACTTGATTTTAGAAGATCCGATAATCATAATTATCTTGTGAGAATTCAGTTGTGCACATTTGAATGAGTTATTCATGAGTTT
The DNA here is from genome assembly GCA_029929735.1 of Mimosa pudica. NCBI lineage: Eukaryota > Viridiplantae > Streptophyta > Magnoliopsida > Fabales > Fabaceae > Mimosa > Mimosa pudica. The sequence goes on along the minus strand of JAKELP010000016.1, from coordinate 5,804,257 downwards.
GTGTGTAATTTAAATCATGATGGTGTACTTTTATGATCAAAGTGAAGATCAATGAATGTAATAAATTTTTTATGGGGTGTTTGGTTTCAAGTATGTATGCCGTGTTTTAAATGTTTAAGTAACCAGGATAGGAAATTTAAATAGCCCTTTTTCCTTCTTTTGGGTGTTTGGTTTCGCTTCTCAAAGAGCCATCTGCATAATTGGATATGAATATTGTGAACTTGAAGAAAATATGGCTTTGGATCATGAGTATTTCTCTGCTTGTTGTTTGATTTATATGTAGCTCAATAAACATAGTTTTAGTTGGATACCTCTGTAGACTTTGGTTTTTTTTACCATCATCATCATTTGTTTGTGAAATTATTATATAATATATAAATATTTACCTGCTCTTAATGATTTGTGGAAAAAAAGAGAAGCATGACAGGGAGAAAAGGAGGAGGGAAGCCATAATAATAGTGACTCAATTTTATTGATAACAACAAGCCTATTTATAGGCTTATACATATCAATTAAATTACATTTAATAAACAAATCAAATAAAAAATAACAAACAAGAAGATAAAATTGGAATGACTTATTTAAACTAATAGACTTAGAATAAAACAACAACAATAATAATAAAATAACCTAGGGCAGCTTTGTAGCACATGTTCAACATAATTGTACAACCATTTTTTGCCATAATTTTCAATCATAAACTGGAGGTATTGGATGGGATTTGCAACTTATATATATATATATATATATATATATATATATATATATATATATTTGAGAACTAAGGGCATGCATGATAATCCGGCTATGGAGGATAAATTCATAACTATACAGCACTCCCAGTGGGATGGAGATGCACAACCTGTGATTTAACTTTTTGTATCGTGAACTTAGTTGATTTGTACATAAGCTGAATTACCATGATTTGCTGGTCTGAAATTGATTTTGTGGGTCACATAGCTGAGAGATGTTTTCCCTAACTGGCCATTTTGATGTATCAGGGCCTGGCTGCCTTGATTGGATTCTTCCTTGGGCTTGGCCTTGCAATTGTGGTAGTTGCAATCGTTGGCATCATTTTCTTATGGATTTATGGCAGCTTCTGGACAACTCTAACTTTCATCTTCCTTGGAGGTAATTTGTTCGTCTTTTGTATTCAGATCATTTTCTGTCTCTCGCAGCTCTTCTCTGTACATTTGCACCCTCACAGTACATATTATGTTCTTGTACATTATATTACTATATTCAATTATCATGCATTTTCCTGGAGGACTTGCTAATACTTGTTGATATTTAATATTCAGGACTGGCCTATAAGTTGGGCCATGAACGTGTTGCACTGCTTATCACCACTGTGTATTCTGTCTATTGTGCATGGATGTATGTTGGCTGGCTTGGCTTGCTGTTGGCTTTAAATCTGTCATTCATTTCATGTGATGTGTTAATATACTTTCTCAAGACAAGGATAAATCAGCAAAGTCAATCCAATGCTTCTCCAGAATTTAGAGCTGGAATGCAAGGTCAGCCATATTTCTCTAGTGATGAGCCAACATATACTTATCCTGAAAATGGGCCAGGATCAGTTGAGGATCGAAATGCAGGAGTACCTTCAACTAGCGGGGCTGACTCCGATTTACCTTCTGAAGATGAAGTTGTCCGTTTGTTGAACTGCTCTGATCATTACTCAGTGTTGGGCTTGACCCGCTATCAGAACATCGATGCCTCACTAGTGAAACGGGAATATAGGAAAAAGGTTATTGTCATTCTCTGATGCCAACACTGGCTTAATCACGTCTTCTTCCTTAGTGGATCTATCTAATATGTTGTACTCTTGGGTGTTACAGGACTGTCAGTGATCCTTTGATCAGTTATCTATTTTTTTTTATCTCCGATAATTTTAGTTCAAATCTTTTGCAGTTCTCTGCTGTTGCTTGATAATTTCTTATTCTGAATCAGATTTTTTATTGAATGTTAGGCAATGTTGGTACATCCTGACAAAAATATGGGTGATGAAAAGGCAGCAGAAGCCTTCAAGAAACTTCAAAATGCTTATGAGGTAAGTTTAATGTTTTTCTTCAATCAGACACTTGAAAGAGCAAATTCTACCTGAATATTTTATATAATTAAAATCAATTTCTCAGATTCTTATGGATTCCTTGAAACGAAAAGCATATGATGATGAATTGAGGAGGGAGGAGCTTCTGGGTATCTTTCGCAGGTTTCAGACTGCTTCACAGTCTCATAAGGTAGGATGTCTTCATTTGATACTGTGATCAGCGTTCAAATCAAGTTTGTAATAATGATGAATGGAAACCTCTATAATTGAATACTCTATAGGGGGCACTCATGACCATTTTTTATAAATCATAATATAAATGAATTATTGCTCCTATGATATACATGTGCTGTATAAGAATAGATAAAACGAGAAAAGCAGATACAATTGACTGCTATCATGTCTTATCAGCAATATTGGTGCAAAGACTAACCTAGAATTGTAACGTGAGTACATCAAACATATGGTGGGTATTTAAGCATTTGTTCCCTTCCCCCTGGAAGGTTCATCGTATACCTGTTAATTATTTATTGCTCTAACTTTACATACAATTTAAATTGCTTAGTCATTTATCTAGCTTTTGTGCTAATATCTGATCTAACATTAGCTTGGGATGTTTTGGCTAGAATGGTAGGCGTGGATTCTTTCCTTCAGGATTTGCACGATCAGATGCAGATGGTGATGACATTTTTGGTGACTCAAGGCGTATATTGTGCAAAAAGTGTGGTGGATTTCATATGTGGATACACACAAAGAAACCAAAGTCTCGATCAAGATGGTGCCAGGTTTACCTTCATCTCTTTTTCTCTTGATGGAACCTGTGAAGTTTATGAATGCCTGTTGATATCACATTATCCCACTAAATTTACCTTTGTACTGTCACATGTTTCCTTGGTGAGATAGTTTTACTTCTTTCCCTTGCACAGCACTTATATTTTCCACTGTGTTGTTTGTTTGAACTTTGAAGGACTGCCAAGATTATCATCAAGCCAGAGACGGTGATGGATGGGTCGAACAATTGTCCCAGCCATTTCTTTTTGGACTGCTGCAGAAGGTGAGGATCAAAGTACTGTATTGGATTAAAAGTATCTTCAGTGGGAAGCATTTTACAACCTATAGTCTTGCTTTCTGCCTTTAACCCTTTTCAAAACTACTATTAAAATGGAATATTGGGCTACATTGCTGCATTATTATTAATTATGACATTAGGATAGGATATGCTTACTTCTTTTCCACCTTATTTTTCCAGGTGGATGTGCCTTCTGCTTATGTGTGTGCTGATAGCCAGATATATAACGCCACTGAATGGTATACATGTCAGGTACATTTGTGGTTTTTCCCTCAACTTTTATTTCTCTTAATTTATATTGATGTGATGCATTTTCAATTAGTAGGGCCTGTGAGAGAGTGAAAATATTTGGCTGTTGAGAATTGCCAGCTGGATCAACATGAATTGGCTCATAGTTGCTTAAAGAAGAATCCCTAACTGGGTGTGGGACATGTGGAGGCAATTAAGGGTTTATGTAGATGTTTAAGGCTGAAGGTGATTAAGAGAGCGCTAATGGGAAGTTCATAGTTGGCCTAACTTTAAGGAAGCTTGGGAGAGGGGTAGCTTCATTAAGGTTTAAAATATTGTTACCCTTTTGTGGCTATTTTCTTCTGAAATACTAAGAGTAAATCAAGGTTCCCATCATATTATGTAAGAGACCAGGTATTAATTAGATGCATTTCCGCAGTGAGGTGATTGTGTTGACATGCTTGTCAGCTTTATTTGTTTCGGCCTGCGTTAAGTGTATGCCCTGCCTGTCTTTGTTTAAGTAATCATGAGAAACTGACTCTTTCAAACTGGCTAGTGAGGAAAAAGAACCATGCCATCTAGTAGTGGTAGGGAAAAAGAAATATGCCCATAAACATGCCTCATGGCCCCTTAACATAAGGCTCCATCACCGCATTCTTGATTGCATTACAGGGTGCTTTACTCTGGTCATGAGATCGCATCCTCCATGTGTAATCTTTTCAATGGAAGTTAGTCCCGCTGATACCAATTGATGGAGGCCTTTGCAAATATGGGAAACCAATTATAAACACTGGTTTGTTAGGGTTGAAAAATCCTGCCATTTAAGCATCACGAGAATTACTTGTGGTTGCTCAACATGAGATTCCATAATGACATAGCTTTTGCAGAGCTAAGGTTCTTGCTAAATATTTGTTTGATGTACACCAGGCTTTCTGAGTAATTGGCAGAGTTTCCACATAGGATGCTGGTTGTGTCTATTTAAAGCTGATTGTTTTCATCATGTTTGTAATTCAGCTATAGTTTTTTTTTTCATTGTATTCTTTTTGGTGCGTTTGAAGATTTGTGACTGAAAATTGCTTAGCATGTTTGCTTAATAGCCCATTAACTCTGCAATGTGGGGCTGTGAATGAGGACTGTATTTTCTGGAAGTGCTAAATTAATACTCGGACTACTGCTTATCTTTACATGAAATACTTGGTTGTTTAGTTTATACCTTGTTTCCAAGCATCTACCTTGAGGTTTGTGTGGAGATCAAAAAATTTTCTGGACACTAATGCTGAACATATTTATTGCAGGGCATGAGATGTCCAGCAAATACTCACAAGCCAAGTTTTCATGTAAACACTAGTTTAACATCAAAGCATGGTTCAAGTAAAGGATCACATTCGGGTCAGAGAGGTGGTCGGATACCGACAATGAATCCGGGTGATGCTATGACAGAAGAGGAGTTTTTTGAGTGGTTGCAGGATGCAGCACAGGCAGGCGTATTTGACAATTTTGGTGGCAGTACCGCTGCCGAGAGTCCGTCTAAATCAGGGAATGGGATGAAAAATCCTGGCACTGGCGGCAGCAGTGGAAGCAGTAGCAAGAGAAAGAAAAAGGGAAGGAGGAATTGATGAGAGCAAAGGCATCTTCTATATAATGGCAGGATTTGTGTATACTTGAAGCCAAGAAGAGTGGAAACTCGAAACCCATTGTATAGTGTTATTTATCATACACCATCAATCTCTGCCATCCATTGGTTTTTGCGTTTTTAATATGCTGCAATATTATGCCATTAAGTATACATGGTATGGCATTGATCCTTTTGCCCTTTATTTTTCCCGTTAAGTTGCTATAATGCTTTAGAGTTGAACCAGTGAAGAGAGGGATGTGATTAAGGGATGATAATAGTAAACCCCAAGGCATCATTTTAAATCTATTTCTGCTCATATTCAGTTTGGTGTTACCACCAATAGAGGCAGTTAGGTTGGCAAAACAGCTTTATAATATTATTAAGAGTATATTTTGCAATGAAATAAGAGCAAAAAAATACAGAATTTATTCACATACACTTGCTCTTTTGAAGTTATTGTTTTAAAAATTGTGGTGGTAGTGACGAACATTTTGCCAATTGCCACTCCATAGTTGAGATTTCGCTGTAATTAAGTTTCTGAAAAATGTAATGGCTTTAATGCCTAAATACAATATTTCACAATGTTACCCACACCCGGGAGATAGACATTTTGGCGATGTCATAGTCTTAATCAAAATTAAACAACTTATTAAGATTAAAAATTAAGTTCTGCCTAGCCCGGTTGACGTGAGTAGTAAGTATTCTTATGTCTTAAACAAATCTATATGAGGCTTATCAGTGATGGATTAATCTTACTTCACACACGGGTGATGATACCCTTAAGAAACAAAAAAAATTAAGTTCTAATAAGTTTGTTTTGGGGAAAAGACAAATAAAGTCTTCTCAATTGATAATATGACAATTGAGGTTGTTAAATTGTAAAAGTTTACATAAGATGGACTACCATCGTCTCTTATTCTTTGAAATTGAATGTAAAAGTTTACATAAGATGGACTACCATCGTCTCTTATTATCTGAGATCTTTCTTTTTTTAATACCCATCAATTTGCTTTATTTATAAGACTAAGTCTTTAGATAAATATCTAATATTTTGGACAAAACTCACCTTCCTAAATATGTCCTATTTTAAATGTAATAAGACATATTTATCCATATCAATGCTCCATATTCCATTATAATAAACACACAAGAGAGGAAAACTAGTAAGAGATGTAAATGGTTACAATGTTTTGAGATATCATATGATTTTTACTAGTCATTAACTAACATCTTCAATCTTATTAAATGAAGTAAATATCTTATATGTAGGACAAGAATGACTATTGTATATTTGTTTCGTAGAAACTAAATAGACAACTTATATCACTAAATTATAACATGGGCGAAGACCAAAAAATGATACATAACTATTGGCCAAGGAACAAAAATAATACATAACTATTCCAAGGTACAAAAATGAAGCTCAACTTTTATCATATGATCAAAAATGATATTTTCACTAATATGGCAATAATATTAGACATGAAATGTCCAAAATGCCCTTATAATTAAATAAACTTTTACCGGGCGGCAATTAATTTATAAGGGCGTTTTGCACTTTTCATGTCTAATATTATTTTCATATTAGTGAAAATATCATTTATGATCACATGGTAAAAGTTGGGTATCATGTTTGTACCATGGAATAGTTATGTATTATTTTTTCCTTAGACAATAGTTATGTATCATTTTTAGGCCTTCGCCCTTGTAAGATATGCCACATACCATACCAGAGTAAATTAGTTTTGGAGAGAAATATAAATATAAACTTAAAATGATATATATAAGCTACTAGCAAATAGTGCTGCTTGCTAGAGATGCTTGGCGGATATATTTGAAACATGGAGACACTTTTACCCTCATCATCATCATCATCATCATCTTCATCTTCAGCTTATCTTCCACTCAGAACTCCAAAAATGGTGACAGGAAATGGAGTTAGAGTGTTAAATTTCACTCCTTTTTTGATATCCTCTACTGGGTATCCTTCATATTCTTCCCTCCCATTCTCTACGCCAAGGAAATCAGTATCAGTCATTATGAGAGCCCGTAAGAGAGAAGATAACCACAGTTTCATTCCAAAACACGACGAGGCCTCTGGCTTTTTCCCTGAGACTGTTCTTCTCAAACAGGTTTGTTTCTTTTTACAATTACAAGCTAAAGTTTTTCTCTTTTTGTATGTTTCTGTTTCAAACAACAGTTTTTGATAGTAAATGATGGAGTTTAGGCTTAGTTGTTTGATACTTGAGAGAATAGAAGCACCCCTTTGGATGATTTTTTTAGCTCAGGAAATATCAGTTGAAATCACATTATTCAACCCATGTTGTTGTCTCTTGTGAAATTTCATTTGCGCTTTATTAATTACATGGAGAATTGCTCACTAACAAGAGGTTGTTTATTGTTTTTGGTTTTTTTAAGAATTGAAGTAGACTGCTTTATATCATACTCTCTATCCTTACTATATATAAGAGCTAGTTGACTTTTTGGAGAATCCTAAGAAAGCTAAATAGGTTACTTAAAAGTTGATTTTCATGAATTTTTTCTCTAAATAAGTTTATTTGTCTTATAAGCTATCATATGATATGATTTAATAATATACAAAACAGGTTATGATTAAGTGGTTCATTTGACTTCATTAATTTCTCCATTTTCATAAGGTCCTCTTGACTACTATTGAAAAGCTCTCTAATTGGTCAATGAAAATCGATTTCAATGCTATTTCTTTTTAATTTTTTCTTAGTTTAGCCAATCCATCATGAAAAGTAAAAGAATTATATCACTAACTAGTGTTTGAGTGTTTGTCCTCTTAATCCTAATGTCTTGCCCATTTTCATTATGAGTTGAGTTGTTTGGATGACAATGAAGTGAGATTTGTTGATTTTCATTTCAGAAGAAAGTTGAGGGAGATGGGAATTCTCTCCCAGAGTTTGCAGATGCTGAAGAGGGTGAGTTGCCATAATTCATTTATTCAATCCCTAGCTGTTTGCATCTCTTTTTTCAAGATTTTTATTGATAATGGATACTGTACTGAACCTTTTGTTTATTTGTTTTGATTTGCAGAACAGCTTTATGAATCGTTGATGCTTGAGCTGGAAAGTGATCTGGATGTAGATCAAAGTAAGTAGGCTGTAGAGTTAAGTATCCTTTTCCTACCTGTCTGTAAAAGTGTAGTAGAAAAGTATCGTTTTTAAACTGTCATGTCACTCCCGGTGTCTGGCTAGTGAAGTCACATATTTATTATACATGTTATCTGTTGAAGTTTTAAAGCTTGAATATCAACCTGTCTTTTATGAAGTTTTAGAGACTAAAAGGTTTGTTGACTAATTGGTTTATAGATCCCATGAGCATTTAAAATTATTTCTCTCACAATATTTTTGCTGCTTTAATCTTACAGTGCGACATTACGAGGTTGTCTACTTAATTCACCAGAAGCATGAAGAAGAGGTTGCTGCTGTGAATGAGAAAATTCAAGGTTTTTTTCTTTTAATCTCTCTCTTTTTGCTCGGTTGACCATATTCCCTGAACTGATTCCCCAAGATATTTGAGTTATTCAGTGTCTGTCCTGAGAATTAACAAACCTCTCTTCTATGAAGTGTTTCAGCATATAAGTGAAATATGCTTAGATTGTTCTGTTCATTAGTTTTTACATAGCTATTTCTGTTGGAAATATAACAAAAAATATCTCAACAAGTAATAACGAAGCCAGGTGGGTCGGATTACATATTTTGAACCACGTGGGACAATTAGTAACGAGCTTAACTTTAAGGCTCTAAAGGGGCCACTAAGATACTTCGTCCAGTCTGCAATATAAGAGTTAGATCACTAATTTTCGGGTATTAAGAAAATTAATTTAGTTATTTGTAACAAATGCTTGTGGGCTTCTCTAAAATACCCTTTCATATCATGTACTTGTTTTGAAAACATCTTATGATATAAAATCCTTAAATTGTGCGATCAATAGGGATACTTGAAAACCAAAGTAAACCCCTTGTGTAGCATTAATATCTAGGTTCAGAGGGAGTGAAATAATTTGGTCTAACTATGAAAAACTGAGATACATGGCTGAGAAATATTATAAAAATGCCGCATGAATCACTTATCATTAATACGAACAGAATTGTTTGCTGTGTTAGAGATCAACATTGCCTTGATAACAAAATTTAGCTTGATCTGATCATCCTCCTCACACTTGTTTGTACAAACACAATTTGCAGACTTTATCAGGGAAAAAAAAGGCCGAGTGTGGAGGTTCAGTGATTGGGGAATGAGACAACTAGCTTACAAGATACAGAAAGCTGACAGAGCACATTACATTCTGATGAACTTTGAGGTTGATTCTAAATACATTAATGAGTTCAAGAGTCTCTTGGACAAAGATGAACGAGTCATCCGGCATCTTGTAATAAAGAGAGATGAGGCAGTCACCGAAGACTGCCCTCCCCCTCCTGAATTTCACACACTGCATGCAAATACTGCCGACTTTGATGATGAAGAAGAAGAAGAAGAAATTGACGCGGAATATGATGGAGATTATGACGACGGGGAAGAAGAGATGGATGACAATGATGCAGACAATATCATCTACATAGATGGTGATGAAGATGAAGATGTTGATGCTGATGGGAGAGAATCTAAAAATGATACATTAACATACGTAAGACAACCAGAAAAAAGATTGAGTGCTGAGAAAGTAAGCAAGAGGTAGTAGAGGTGTGCTCTTGTATTCTAGATTTCTTACTTTCTAGATGAAATGCTGAGCGATTTTATGCATCAGAACTTTGTATATGCAGAGATTAAAGTAATTATATGTTCACGGAAAACTTAAAATCATGAGTTGGCTGTGTTTTAGTCTTTAAGTTACATTTATGTTGATGTAATACTTCTTCAGTAATAACTGTCATATACATCATACATGAACTTCAAACTTTTTTGCACCTGAACTTCAAACTTTTTTGCACCCAACACGTACTTGTTTGTTTAAATTAGCTTATTCTGAGATATTTTAAAGTTTTGTTTTGTAAAGGATGAATGTGTTTTTATATAGTTTTTTAACACGGGCTAATAAAATTTGTAAATGAAAAGGGAAAATCATAACTAAGTCTCTCATGAGGAAATTGTTTATAATCAAGTCAATAGTCTTGAAATTCTATGGAATTTACGTGATATTTTTGTTATTGAAAATTGAATAGTTCTTAATATCAACTCCTTAAATTGTCAATAATGCTAACTTTTTTAAGAGGTACATTGACAACTCAATGAGCTATTATTAATCATTATTAAGATTTCAATAACAAGCCTTTTAATATAACACATGTCATTTGGACTTTAATGTAATTTGATATTTGTTTGATACATACTTGTATTGATTCCCTTATGAGAGACCTCATTGTGATTTTTCAAAAAGAACAAGATGTGAAAAGAATCTTTTTTTATACATTGAAAAGAATCTTGTAATGCGCCCCCCTCTTATGCTTATTTTTTTGGATTTTTTCTCTGATATCTTAGGGCAGACTATTTTTTTAGGTACATCAATGACCTAGAGTAATTCAAATTGTTGATTGTGGGCACCTCGATGGGTGAGACAATTGGTCAGGAGTTTTAGTATGTTTCATGACCAAGCAATGATCAAACTCCTAACTTGGTTAAAGTTAGATAAGTCTCGGATGAGGGGTGACAATTGGCCAGGAGTTTTAGCATGTTTCAATGACCAAGCAATTACTCAACCAAAAATTTCTGACCTTTTTATGGTTAATGACATTGACACTGATGAGGGGTGTTCCTTACAATATAACACTAGTTTTTTAGGAGTATTTATTTTGTTATGCATATTCATATTTCCCCTGATCTTGAATATAAGATTCCTTTAACATTTTTGTGGAAGTAGTTAAGAAATCAAAATCAAATCAGACCACTAAATTATAACATTTCACATATAATTAGATTATATGTTAGTTTATAAGTAAAATAAATTTAAATTTACAGAAAAAATATTCATAGACAATTTGAAAAGATTAATTTTGCATCTTTAGTTTCTACAAAAAAGTCAGAGTGGCCTTATAATTAGGAGTTAGGATTGAATGAAGTATTTTCTAAAAGGTAGTGGGGATTATGGGGCAATTTTGTTTTTCTTTAAAAAAATGTGACTTACTTAAAAAAACAAAAACAAAACATAATACTAATATATGGACATGACGTGGAGGTCACATGGACATGTCATCTCTACATTCTCTAGTTAAACTATATAAATAAACGGTCAAACTCATTATCATTGACAGAATTACTACATATACACCACTTCGCAATAAATTGATACTACATTTGCCTTTCGAAATTATTAACTTTTTTCTGCACTTTGCTAATTGTTAGGCACTACATTTGTACCTTAACCTGATAAACTAATAGATCATTCCCTCTCCGTGTGGTACCGTTATAGATTTAAATTTCAATTATCATGTGAGGGTGGAGCATAGCTCGTCCATGGATCCACTCCATTGGACTAAATCAGTCTTATTTAAGTCAATACTCCCTCTAATCCTAAACATAAGAGTTATTTGGGATGATCTTGGTTTTAAATATGATATATATTTCTATTATTTTTCCATTTTTCTAAATTTATCCTTCTTATTGAGTCCCCTCAACTATAACCAAATAAAAACGGGAGGGAGTGTTAATAAGTTATATGATAAGTATTCTTTGGGAAAATCATGTCATATTAACTAACACCCATAATTAATCAAATTAGCTAAATATATGTTCTTAAGGGAGTATATTATACCAATAAAGATACTGTGTATCACTAAACTTTTTTAAAACCTTCATATCATATTAAAGAATTTATGAGAGGTCAAATGAGAAGGTCCCCATCATAAAATAAGAAACGATATTAAAAACTAATTTAAATGGTGATTAGTCCAAAAAAATATCAAAATTTGATTATCCCCCAATGTGTAATAAAGTCACGGGTGTGAACTTGACAAGCGAAAAGAGTTGCGTCGAGGTAACGAACTGAAATAGCGTACCACGATGGCAAAATAATTATACCATATATATAAGATATGTAAGACCTATGATTAGAGGATTTAATCCATGAAAATAAAAAAAAATGGATCAACGATTGATTGGATTAGAAATAATGACATCTATTTCACAAATAAGAATTATTTCTTTTTTTTAAAAGTAAAATGTAAGGAAAAAGGTTTAGATGAATCATAGTCCAAGGGCCAGAGCCCTTAAATCACGATCCACCCTGGGGCGTCCAAAATTATTTCTTTCTACACTCAAAGTCAAATCCATATCTTCCTGTGATCAAATCAATTTTAATTCTGCTGATAAAAAAATCCATTTTAATTCCATCTCTCTCCTTTACCTAGTCTATTAATTAAGAGAATATCTTAGGGTGACCCTCTGTTTCTAAATATAAAACCACTTTTAGATTTTAATTTGTTTCTAAATATATATAAGCGACTTTTTAATTTTTCTCAACTTTTTTTCCAAATAAACCCTAATAATACTTATCTATAATAAACAATCAAGAGTGGAGAGTGGGGATAAAGGTATATAGTTAGGATATCACGTGTTAATAACTACTATATAACTTACATTTTTAATCTAAGTAAATTAGGAAAGTGATCTTATATTTAGGAAAGTGATCTTATATTATTTTACAAAAAAGAGTTAAAACTAATTTTTAATATCTGAAAATTATATTATTTATCTCGTTCTTATATTCAAATATATGCGGAATTATAAGTTTAATTGATTAGATTGATTACTACCACAATTGACCATGCAAAATGAAAATGTAAAGGAATTGAAGTTTGACAATTCAGGAAAGGAAGTTCGACAAGAAGGCAGGTAACACAAGGAACTATATATTAGCTGAGGACAAGAGTTATGAATGAATACGTGAAAATTGGAAATACCAAAGTCACGTGCAGTTAATTATTGAATTACTAATTCAATTGCTAAGAAAAGAGATAAGGCTACCCATCGTCCGTGGGTTCAGTAGCGAAAGGATTGAACAATGAGCGTCGGGTTGACCACCACGTCGCGAGTTCGATCCTGGGGAGTGACACTTTGTTGTGTCGATCTCCATCGCGGCGCTTCCGTAGCTAAGTGAAGTTGGGAGTAACTTACCTGTGTGGACAGACAGAAAGGGCTTGCTGGTCATGCTTCAGAGCCCACAGGGACAGGCCCCAGTGGATCATGAGTTAGATGTCCTGCCCTTGGATTGGGTTGAACCCAAACCCCTTCCTAAAATTTAATTATCAAAAAAAACAGAGAGATAAGGCTTCTCTTACACTCACTGTCTCACTCTCATTTAATTAATGAAAACTTGATTTGAACTTGTTAACTTACATTGCGAGCAAAGAGGCATTTTCTTTGTGCAGCATCGTCATCTCCAACGATTTCTTTAACTTACAACTTCTCAAATAGTCATGCCATTTGACACGAACGCACATCTTAATTACTTAATTGTACCTTTTATTACATTGTGAAAGTTTGACAAATTTTACGTTTCATTCGGTCTACATGCATGAACCGCTTTGTTCAGTCATCATTCATTTGGCCTTTGTTATTACATTGTGAAAGTTTGACAAATTTTACGTTTCATTCGGTCTACATGCATGAACCGCTTTGTTCAGTCATCATTCATTTGGCCTTTGTTTGTCCACCCCCCCCCCAAAAAAAAAAAAAAAAACTATACACACGCATGCATGCACACACATACACGTATACATAAAAACACACATGTATTATGTATTTGTGTATGAAATAAGGTGAACTAGTTCCTAATTAATATGAGATTTCTTTCTACTTTTTCTCAACTTTCCTATGTTATTGCTATCGATGTTCTTCAATGATAAACAAAGAGGGAAAATGAAAACAATATAGATAAATATGGTAATTTAATAATATCATATATGATTTTAAACAAATTAACTAACTTTCTTATTCTAATCAAATTAGATTATTATGTCTTATATTTATATTTAGAAATGGGTAACAAATACTAGATATTATTTTGCTCACTTTAAAAAGTAAGGCGATTTCACTCTATTGAAATCTTTTTTTGTCATTCTAATCATCTCAAAGTTTAGGAGAATAACGAACGTACATTAATCTTAAGACTTATTGGAATGTGTTTAAGTAAGTGTTTAAGTTACTTAAAAACGAGATCTTAAATTAGATTTTGTATTAGTCATTTTACACTGAGCCTACACTTATCATATACATCAAGCATAACATTCGAAATTAATCTAATAGTACGCACTACAACCCATTATTTGATTTCCAATTGAGTGTCCACTCAGATAAAATGTTTCACGCATAAATCACCCTTCGAAAAATGACAAAAAATGCAGTTAATTAAAGTTGTGCAGAAGATAATTGCCGACAAGGCACCCTTTGGAAGGAACTCTATAGTTCACAAAAAGAATACGTAGCAACCACCACCGATTTAATGTGTTAATTGAAAAGTCAATCTAACCAGTCGGTTGCTTATGTGTATGTGTCCATATGTGTAAGTGTGTGTATATATATTAGTCTCATACACATAGAATCATCATAAAAACTACAAGAAAAACACCGAACAGAAAAAGAGGCAATTAAGAAAGATGGGTTTCCGTGATGCTTTCAAATCAAGAATATTAATGAATGTGGCTTTTCTGAGCTTTCTGGTGTTGCTTGTAAGTGCACATAATGAACACATAAAGATAAATGATGATGATCTTCTGGAGTTTGCTCTGAATCTGGAGTACTTGGAGGCTGAGTTCTTTCTCATAGGAGCTTTTGGTCATGGTTTGGATTTTGTAGCTCCAGAGCTTGCTGAAGGCGGGCCCCCGCCTATTGGTGCCAAATTGGCTAATCTTGGCCCCTTAGTCAGAGATATCATCCTTCAATTTGGATTCCAGGAAGTTGGTCACCTAAGGTTGTTCTTCAACTCTATCAAATAAATCATGCTCCACATTATTCTCCTATAGTTACTTTACCATTGCTAGTAATGTTTGATCAAATTTGGATTTTTGATTTTATTTTTTTTCAAATCATGATTTTTTTGTTCCTATTGATTATATAAAGGGTTGATCCGAATTCAATTCAATGGATAAAAACTAAATTAAAATATAGATATTTTACGGATTGGAGCTAGAACTCGTTATTTTTGTTTTGGTCTCTATAGTTTTAAAAAGTTGTGATTTTGGTTCATATATTTTTAGCTCGCTTTGATGTTTATTCCCATATTTGACATTGTTAATTTTTAACTAACTCTGTTATATCTAGATTAAGTCTTTATAAAACTAGAGAGACTATATATAAAAACACGATTTTATTTAAAACTACAAGAATTAAATATAATATTTTATCAAATTGTTACTACAAATTGTTGTTGTTGAGTGACATAGAGTGTTAAAAGTTGTGATGTTCAATGAATATGATTGCAGGGCCATAAAAAGCAAAGTTAAAGGGTTTCCAAGGCCAAAGTTGGACTTGAGCAAGGAAACATTTGGGGAAGTGATGAACTGTGCATTTGGGAAAAAGCTATACCCTCCTTTCGATCCTTATGCAAATGAAATAAACTTTTTGCTTGCTTCTTACCTTATTCCTTACGTTGGCCTTACTGGTTATGTTGGAGCAAATCCACATCTCCAAAACTCCACTTCCAAGGCGGTAACCCCAAAAATCCAGCCTCATACATAACCTGATTATTATTTTCTGTCACAAAAAAAACTATGACAAAGTTTGGTACTTGGATTTTTTTTAATTATGTAGAAAAAAGTAATCTAAACAAAGGATAGAAGTTAAAGAAATCTATTTCGATCAGAACATATATTTTGAGGGGGAAAACTCATTTTTAACAATAAAATTAACTCTTCTTCGTCATCTATAATTGTTTTATTTATTAGGCTACATCCACTCTTAATTAACCATTAATGAGTTTTGGTTGCCCACCTAAATTTACTTAATGTGCCTATGCCACCATACCTTCAAAATTAACATTCAAGTTTGAACCTTTTGTACAATTAGAGGAACCAATGTATTGGATTTAGATGACATTAAGTATATAGGGACGAAATTAAAAACACTGAAAATATCAAAATCAAAACTCATTAAAAATATATCAACTTTTAGTCTAATTATTTTCTCTCACAAAAGTTGAAAACTAAACTATGGCAACATTTGATACATGAAAAAGTGTTTTTTGTATCTAAGTGTACATGTATTTCCACAGCTTGTTGCGGGGCTTCTAGCGATGGAATCAGGACAAGACGCAGTGATCAGGACAATGCTATACGAACAATGGAAGGCAAAGGTGAAGCCATACAAAGCAAGTGTGGCAGAGTTTACAAATCGGATATCAGCATTAAGGGACAAGCTAGGGAAGGAGGGGCTAAAAGATGAAGGGCTTAGAGTGCCAAAAGCTTTAGGAGCAGAAGGAAAAATATCAGGAAATGTGCTTGCTGGTGACAAGAACTCACTTGGATATGCAAGGACCCCAAAGGAAATCTTGAGGATTATTTATGGAAATGGTGATGAACATAAGCCTGGTGGATTCTACCCTCATGGTGCTTGTGGTCGTATTGCCAAATCTTATATATTAGCTAGTCTCCCTATTAATATTAATAATTATAATTCATAAAGCTTTAATAGTTTAAGGTGTCAGGATATATTGATATGTTTTCTGGTCGATGATATAAACGTTTCTACTTGATCGGTTATGTTAGTTAAGCTATGCTTGGTATGTGTTTAAATGTTTGGTTTGGATTGTATCTGGAACTATAGTCCTACTTCAATAAAATGCCTTTGGAATATGGTTGTGATAACTTGGCTCAAAAAGTGCACTTTCTTGATATCTTGTAATTTCTATTTTATATTTCAGTTAAAAAAAGTAATTTCTATTTTATATCATATTTTTTTTTATAAAATAAGCGCACCCTTTATTTGTATTTTGGTAAAAAAAGTTATGAATAATCACATTAATGTGTCATGTAAAAAAACATTATTACTAGAAAGTCGTATAACAAATCACCAACATGTACAATAAGTTCAATAGCAGGAAATTATTGCTCATGTATGCTATTCCATCAGACCATCACTTATTATTATGAATTTTTCGCTGATATCGTAAACTGTAATTAGAATTATTATGTAATTATTGGATAGCTAAATGTAAATATTAGTTCTTTGCACATTCTGTCGTTAGGTACATCATGTTATTTGGCCAATCTAGCCGAGTCTTAGACTGATCATTACATAAGGATGATCTTGACTTTGCCAATTTGGTTATTGATTGAGAAGAACATTATTCAGCATGAATCCTAGAGTATCAATTCGACAGATTTCCAACAATTAATAAATAGGAGGTTCTTCTCTGCTCTCAACTGTTCAGATCTAATCTGAATGGTCCAGAGTTGAGTAGTACATCTACCTATCTTTTTAACGAGCACCAACACTAGTTCAATACCAAATACATGTAGAATATCAAATTGATATTTATGAATAACGTTGACCAATAATGGGTTATATGACCTTAGGAAAATAGGCACACATATAAATAATTATTCTCTTTACAAGGTCCATTACGATAAACATTATTGTTTTCCCATAAGTAACATAGGCAACATGTTCTCGTAATATTGAAAGTTACAAGTAAAATGTATCTCTGTATAACGAAAACCTCTTGTCATAGTTTTCTTTTCCATCAACTAACTGGTTAATAGAATATTCATGGGTAACCTGTTTCAGTCACGAAGATTTGCATTTTCATCCTTACAAACAAATCCCTCACTTCAGGACCATTGACTTCATTTGTTTCTATTTACATATGCTACACATCACTCTTTCATCAGAGTGACTTTTATACTTGAAAGTGGTAGGACTTGTACTGGCTTACAATTGCACTCAATCCTCCAATAGGTGCTACAATCATTAAGCTCACTCCAAGCAAAATGCAAATCTGAAATAAACCCATCTAATTTTATATTTAGATTAATAAAAAAGGACAAATGATTAACAACATCAGAAGAAAATTCCCAACATACCCAGTTAGTCCACCAAGACAAGCTAAATCTCTTTGGGTTGCGGATTTTGAGCCATATGATACAAGGCAGCTGAAGTTTAAGAAAAACTTGAATTGTCAAGCCAAATGTTATGTATTCCTCAGGAGAGTGATCTTACTATATTTAAATTTTCAAGCACTCGAGACTTACAAAGTACATTATTGGGGCAAAAGCAAATCCTCCAAAAAACCCCAAGAGACCATTGAAAAATGGGAGAGACATAGCAACAAACAATGTGGACGCTGCAACAAGAAAATATGTCAATGTATACTTGTAGATCAAAGCATATCCATTGAAGCCCCTTAGAGTTATACTTACCAATATATACATTGCGCAGAACAAAGCGAAGTTCTTTAGTAGGTATTGATTTCAGTTTTCTTACCAACATGGTTTCAATCACGTCAAACGCATACATCTAGATCAAGAAACACAGAACAAACAGAAATATGCTGCTTTAGGATCAAATATGAAGAGCTTTATAGAAAGTAGAAGGAATTACAATAAAACAATAATGTACTCTCCAATCACTTTGACCTTTTTTTGCGAAAGTTAAGACAGAAAATTTGACCACTAAATTAAAACATATATCACATTAAGTTATATTATAAAATTTATAAGTAGAATAAAATAGTTTTGTGTAAAAAGAATAATTCTAAACAATTTGAAGTGATTAATTCTGCATATTTAATTTCTTCAAAATAATCTTATACTATCTCCGGTCCTAAATATAAGACCTAATTGACTTTTTTTTTGGAGAGATTAAAGTTGCGAAGTAGGTTATTAAATGATGACATATTTGATATATTTTTAGATTATCCATTAGTTTATAGGTAAAATAAACTACTTTAAGGGAAAAAATTAGGTAAATCTATAATTAATTTATTTTGCTTTTTTAAGGATTTTCTAAAAAAATCAATTAGGTCTTATATTTAGGACCGAAGGGAGTAATTAGGAATTGAGAGAGTTTATGTGAGGATATATATTCATCACCTGATGGCTTCCAATTAAATTGAAAACGACAAACAAGTTAGCCATAGCAATAAGCCATGGTGGTTTCATTAGTGTGAGGAGAATATTATCACCAACTTGCTCATTTCCAAAAACCCCAAAACCAACGAGAGCAACTGGAAAGTAGCATAGGGCCACGATTATATAGGCAACAACAACTCCTTTCCACATAGGACCCTTAGATGGATTCTCTGGTGTAGATGGCATTTTCGCTTGGACTTCCAGCACCACGTTTTGTGCAGCAAAGGCAAAAGCCGCACTACCAAGGGCATTAAAAAAGTTTAACACGTTCCCTGAAGTACTATAATTTACATTGGCTATAACACCATGTTCCAAACATGCTGCCCATGCACTTGTAGAATAGCTGTAGGACCACAACAAAAGCAAAACAAAAAAACAAGTCAAAAATTATTGATCATGAGGTTCTATATCTATATACTCCCTCCGGTCCTAAATATAAGACCTAGTTGACTTTTTTGGAAAATCCTAAAAAAACAAAATAAGATAATTATAAATTGGTTTACCTAACTTTTTCCCTTAGACTAGTTTATTTTACCTATAAACTAATGGATAATCTAAAAATATATCAAATGTGTCATGATTTAATAGTCTATTTCGCAACTTTAACCTCTCCAAAAAAAGTCAACTAGGTCTTATATTTAGGACCAGGGGTAGTACATACATATATCAATGGAAGCTACAAAGATAAACAAGGGACTTTCATGTATATATATATACCTAAAGGACATGACTGTGGTTGCCAAAGATACATAAGAAATAAAGGTGACGTTGGTAAGATGAGATAGTACAAATTGAGTAGAGCCAAAGATCATAATGAAGTATGTCAACTTGATATTATTGCAGTTGGGACAAACGGCGTTGTACAACTTGTTCAATGACTGCCCTCCAGTGACCATGTACACAATGTTGACACCAAGTTCAGCAACTAGTAGTAGAGGCACTGCAATGTAAAGGCCAAGTTTTTCTCCAAAAGCAAACTGACACAATTCATGGTATCCATTAAAACGCTTTCCTGGAACCATTTCATGCATCTTCACCATTTGCCAAATAATATATAGTGTAATGATCCACAAAAGGACCAGTAGAGTCACACCAGGGCCCCTTTGAAAAAACATTATTGTGAGAAGCAAAATCAACAAACACTGTGTTAACAAGTGTGTTTTTTTTAAAAAGGACAATTATCCCATTTTACCCTTCAAGTAACCACCCTGGACCACTGAGCACCCTAAATTAATAACGGGTACAATTTTACCCTTGGAAGAACCAAAGTGGTCCAATTTTACCCTCTAATGAATGTAATGTTGACACGTGTCGTCCACGTGTCAACATTACATTGGTCAGAGGGTAAAATTGGACCACTTTGGTTACTTCAAGAGTAAAATTGTACCTGTTGTTAGTTTATGGTACTCAATGGTCCAGGGCTGTTACTTGAAGGCAAAATTGAGTCATTGTTCTTTAAAAAAATAAAACCAGGAATTTTTTCTGAATAATAGGAAATGAGAGTCTTAGAGACATAGAGCTAGAATTTATTATGCAGTTCAGATTTGACTACTCTTAAGGCTTACCATCCTAATGCGGACATGTTTGAAGGCAAACTAAGTATACCAGCTCCAACCATGTTTGTCACGATGTCGAACGTTGAGTGGTACCATTTTGCATGCCATGAGGAAGCAACTGGAGTAAGATTAATTTCCTTTTGACTTTCTACTCTTTCATCAAACTGTTCGATTATATTGGCATAAATGAACACACAATAATTAATCTTGTTCATAAGAATCTACATGCAATGCTCCCTCCATCCTAATTATTATTAAATCACTTTGTGTTCTGCAAGTCGTGAAATATTTTATATTTAGCAAAAAGAATGAGGCCTGAGTATTAGTGGTCACCCTAAAGAAATGATGAGGAAGGTAAAAGTATTTTTATAAACTCTTTTTGTGTTTTTCTTAATTTTGTAAGTTTCAAAAAACAAATTTATCTAAAATCTTGTTTTAGGTTATCCCTTTGATTCAAATC
This sequence comes from Mimosa pudica, assembly GCA_029929735.1. NCBI lineage: Eukaryota > Viridiplantae > Streptophyta > Magnoliopsida > Fabales > Fabaceae > Mimosa > Mimosa pudica. The sequence continues at coordinate 5,783,189 of JAKELP010000016.1, read as the reverse complement.
ATCACTCAGTTAGATACTCTTCTAGTCTTAGAGAGAGAACGTTTTTTGTCTTATATTGATCATTTCTTTAAATATTGTTATGAATGTACAAGTTTACAATCCATTCATTATATAATGATTTTGTTTTTATATGGTATAGCAGATATTATATATTGAAAAAATATAAACTATGTTGGTTGGATTTTAGTGAGAAATTATTGATGTTAAAATTTTCCTTAGTCTATGTGAAACATGCTAGAAGTGATTTATAAATGGAAGCATATGAGTATTACCTATTTATTTGTAATTAGTAAAACTACAAATGATGAGACAAACCCGGTTCTCCTAAGTACAATAACAATGAAACATTATCCCACTAAATATTTCCCATAATCTCATTAAATAGAATAATTATATTAGCTGCATGAATTGAGTTAGCCGCAAAGAACACAAGCTTTATGTTTATTTATAAACAGTCATTAATCCCTTAACCGTACGATCGCACGCGCGCACATATATTAATACATTTTTCTTTCATTTGAAATAAAATCTTGATTATTAAACACTACAAAAGCACAATTTTCACTATAAAAGCACAGTTTTATAATCAAATGGTTGATGATTTTTTATTTGAAAAACCATCATTTGAAAAAAAAATTGAGAATTGTTAATATGAAACAATCCCCATAATTTGTCAACGACAATTGAAAATGCTTTAATTAACAGTGAAAATGTATCATTAATATTAACAATTTACTAGGACCTATTATATAGCAATAAAACCAGTAGTCCCAAGTGCATGTTGCATTTTTCTTATTTTTCTACCTCCTCTGGTTTTAATATAGATATTGTTTGTATTATAAATTACTACACCATATCAGCCAGAAAAACGAGGTAGCACTGTTTAGCATAAAAATGTGCGAAAAATTGTAGAAAGTATAAAGGAAGAAAATTAAATCAAAGAAAGAGGGAGTGAAAGAATGAAAGGAGGAAGGGACATACAATGATAGTGGCAGTGGCAGCATAAGAACCGTCGTTCGGTGGTTGAGTTCCCATTTTCTGAGTTGAGAGAACACGCAGACCACTAGCTCAAATTTGCAAACTATGAGAAACATGCATGTCTCTTTGTGTGTGTGTGTGTGTGTGTAAGCGTGGGATAGACTTTTTTTTTTGTTTCATATAATAACTCGGTGACTTCTCAACAGAGAGTGCAGAACTTTTGTGGTGATAATTTTATTTGATGAGAGTTTGAAACACGAAACATAAATAAGAATAATATTTCGATGAACTGGGTTCCCTAACTCTCTGCACTAAGCAAACATTTTATTTATTATAATAATGACAGAAAAATTTCCACGAAGGGTTATCCAACATCCAACAAATCCTTACTCTTGGTATCTCTCAAATACCAATACAATTGGTTGAAAACATTAAAGTACCGACCCGGGAATAGTTGTGCAGCTAAAAGCCTGAAAAAAGTACGGTTTCCTCGAAGCATTGTACGTTCCAAGTACGTATACGTGGATTTCCTAATATAATTCCTTTCTATCTTGGACAATTATTAAAGGTTAAAGATCATTTAGGCCAACAAACAATTTCCAATGTATCAATTTGATCAATAAACAATAAATTGTCTCATTCTAACCAATGAATTAAAAAAAATGGCTCATTTTGTCCAATAAACCACTGGAAAATACTAAAATACCCTTATCATGTTAAAAAAATATTTCCCACCTCTTTTTCCTCTTCCTCAAACTCAACCTCACCACCCTCCACCACAGCCCTCCGCCGCCACCGCTGGACTCTCGCCGGAGTCTCCCTCCCCTTCCTCCTCGGACTCGCCGTTGGCCACCGTGGAGCTCATTAACTTCAATGAGTGTGGTGGGGTTGAGCTATGGTGGATTTGTGGCGTATAGTTTGGCGGCTAAGTAAAGGAAGTGGTGGAGAGAGTGGTGTTGTTTGTTCTGTTGTGGGTATGGAAGAGAAGGATTTGAAAGAAAGACATTTTCCTATGGATTTGGATGAAGCTGCGTTTTGGTGCCTCAGATGCGTACGCTAGAGAGACTAAAGAGCTTCTTGGTTTTACTCTTTCCAAACCTTCCACGGTGGCTGACGGCGAGGCCGAGGAGGAAGGGGAGGGAGACTCCGGCGAGAGTCCGGCGGCGGCGGCGGAGGGCTGTGGCGGAGGGTGACGAGGTAGTTTGTGGATGAGGAAGAAGAGGTGGGAAATATTTTTTTAATATGATAAGGGCATTTTAGTATTTTCCAGTAATCTATTGGCTAAAATGAGCCATTTTTTTAATTCATTGGTCAGAATGAGACCATTTATTGTTTGTTGGCCAAATTTATATATAGAAAATTGTTTGTTGGCTTAAATGATCTTTAACCCATTATTAAAATACCAGACTTTCAGGATTGGATTCTCAAGAGACAATTTTTCATCATATTATAAATATCTGAGTAGGTAAGGTTAGATCATTATGTACCGTTTAGATTTCATCTTTTCAAAAGGTTTGTTCTTTTTGAATAAAGTATTTAGTGGCGATGCAATAATGTCCTTGTAAGTGTTTGATATAAAATAGTGTTTTTTTTATTTCGAAGAGTATATATATATATATATATATATATATATATATATATATATATATATATATATATTTTAAGAATCATAAAAATTAATATCACGATATTTTGTCTTTAAAATATCAAAATGTCACTTCTTTATGTATAAATTAAACTCAAAAAAGTATTTAGGAAGGGTCCCAAATTTTAGAGGCAACTCACGCCCAGCCCATATTGATCACCAAAATTTCCAAGCATACCCAAATTTTAGAGGCAACTCACGCCAGACCATATTCATCACCAAAATTTCCAAGCATAACTAAAAATATGGCTGGGAGATATGAACTTGGAATGGACATGTATACATTTAATTTGAATCAAATCTCATGGCGGCATAGGTATCGCTATCTTTGAGCCTATTTCACCTCGGGAGGTTGGTTTAAAATTTAAATTATAACCTTTGTACCTTCACGGTATACTCATGAATTGACAGGCTTCTTTTTGCAAGGTTGCAACTTCTTAATTGGTGCACTCTGTATATGCTCCTACTAATAGTTTAACCCACTCTCTGTTCAATTGTTGTTACAATGTGGTCTTACCCATTGGTGTTAATTAAGAGGCATGTGGACTTTTGTTGCTATGAATCGTGCTTTTGAACTGAAAGATTTCATGTTATGAATTTGAGCCTGCTTAATCTTTTCATTCGCGTCTCCTAATAATTCAATTAGGTTTCTCACAAAAGGAGTACACATAAATAAGTAAAGGGTTAAGGTAATATCTGCCCTCGAAATATACACGAAAGATCATATCTGCCTCCAGAAGTAATTTTAAGTCCAATTTTGTCCTAGGAGTTTGCAAAATGAATCATATATGCCCATTTTCATTAAAATCTCTCGTTGACAATTAAATAGTTGACGTTGACCTTTGATATTTTAACAGTAAAGGGTGAATATATATATATATATATATATATATATATATATATATATATAATACACTTTGCATACTTCCGAGACAAATTTGGGCAAAAAAATATTTACCGGGCATATATGAACCTCCATGCATATTTTTTAGGCCAAAAATAATCTTTAAGTAAACAACTATGCTATCCACAAGGTTCCGGGTATCATTCTCCATTAAGTAAAAAAGCATATTGATAAAAAAAAAAAAGGCATACAACAAATTAAACACGAGGCAGCCAGATTTCTCTTGTTTAATTGCCTCTTTAGGCTTAGAAACTGAATATTGTCGGGGTTCATACAAATATCAGCGGGTCCTACTATCTCTTGTACATTTGTGTGTGTTCCTCTCTCTGTTTTTTTTTTCTATTAAGAAAATTGATTAATATTGGACGCAGCTTAACGTGGTACTCCGGTGGAGTATATCAGAAGCAACTTGGTTTGAACCTGATCCGATACACCGATGCTTCATCGATGGAAATTTAGTAAATAGAGCTGCATGGCCATGGCATCCTGAGTTCATTTCTCAGATGATGGTACTCCTTGATTGATGTTCATGTATCTTAGCTTTCTCGTTTTTAGTTGTACTTTTACGCCAAGAGTGTACGTGGCACCAACGATCTTTCAACTTATTACTATCTTATGCATGCATTTTCGAATGTTCATAGAACTATAGTAAGTGTGTGCTATGTGAGGCTTGCATTGTACTATATTGCTGTGAGAACAATTGAGCTTTATATAATGGAATAAAGTCGCCATCTTTATTTTTATATAATCTCTTACCAGAAAATTTTAGGTGGCTATTAGCAAGATTTGCTGCACCAGGCTTTCTCATCTTAATCTCCCTCTGTCCCAAAGTATAAGCTTCAAATAGTTATTTAACTCTTTTTTGAAAATCTACTGACACTACAAAAAAATGCCTGCATAGCGACACATGCATTCCAACGGTTCATGAAGTTAGTTAAAAGCATATTATTTGAGGAATTTTATTTATTTTTCAACTTTACCCTTATTATTGAACATGAAAGAAAATAAAATAAGAGATAATAAAAATGAAAGCTAAGAGACTATATCGGAAAAGATAAAATATGGGTAAAATAGGAAAAATGCAATAAATACTTGGTCAACAACTATAGAATGCATCTTATATTTTGGGTAAGTTCATTCACAAATATGAAGCTTGTGGAGGAAGTATAAAATCAACGTCTCCAGGTCAAATTTTAGTTGGGAGAATTTCAATGAGGCAATTAATTTCGGTTTGGGACCAAAACTTTCTGATATTTCTCTGCAGGACCTTGGGTCCTTAAATGAATGAAATTGCTGTCTCAAAAGACAAGAAAGTCCTTATTTAAACTCTCACCACATACAAAAGATTATGGGAAAAATTGTTGGAGAAGTTCTAGAGCTATCTCGTCATCACATTCACGAGTAAGGAAATGGGAAAGAAGAATGTTTTGGGTATTGCTCCAAAGCCCACACTCTTGTTTCTTCGCATCACACTCTTTAAGATCTGATGGCTGAAGCATGATGAAAACATTCTTGATGAAGATGGGATATGCATGTGTGTGTTGCCCCCTTTTATTTTCTCCTTTTTTAGAGAGTTGAGATGAAATTTTTTGTTTTTTTTTTCTTTTTTCCCTTTCTCTTCACTGCCTCTTCCTATCTCTGGAAGAATGAGGATGAGCCAAGGAACTGTGTTTGATATGTGTGACTCCCCTTGAACCGTGAACCTTCCTCAATCCTCACTCTCTTGCCTTTTTTTATTTGCTCTCATTTTTCTTCTTTTTATTTTTCTGCGTGAGGTGTCCAAAGGAGTGTGGGGCTTTGTCTTTTCTTTTTGCTTCAAAACAAGTGGCACAAACTAATATGTTTGAACATTGTTCATGATTTATTACATTCAAAAGGTTTTTCAAAAGAAGACGAACTTGGGAGTGCAAAGGAAACTCACGGATTGAATAGGTGAAATGACCATTTAAGTAAGTAATGATTAGTACATCGACATGTTTTGCATCACACCTTAAACAGGTGCAATATCTTTTCAACAACAGAAACTCATGTTTGAACATGTGAAATGGTCACATGAACAAGAAATGGTTAAGTGTCATGAACATGTTTTGCTTTAGATCTTGAACAAGTGCAAATGTCTTTTTCAACAATAGAAATCTATATTTGAACATGTGAAATGACCATTTCAACAAGTAATGGTTAGTGTCATGAATATGTTTTGTATCAGACTTTAAACAAGTGCAATGTCTTTTTCAACAACAGAAACCCACGTTTGAACATGTCATATGACCATTTAAACAAGAAATGGTTAGTGTTATGGACATGTTTTGCATGAGACCTCTAACAAGTGTTATGTCTTTTTCAACAACAGAAACTCATGTTTGAACAATTGAAATGACCATTTGAACAAGTGACAATTACTGTGAAACACAAACATGTATGATACCTTAAACAAGTAAAATGGTGATTTGAACAAGGAAAACACTCTTTTGAACAGGTGAAAAATTCATTTGAACAAATGACAATTAATGTGAAACACAAACATGTATGATACCCTTAAACAAGTAAAATGGTGATTTGAACAAGGAAATCCTTCTTTCAACAGGTAAAAAAGTCATTTGAACAAATGACAATTAATGTGAAACACAAATATGTATGATACCTTAAAGAAGTAAAATGGTGAATTGATCAAGCAAAACTCTCCTTTGAACAAGTAAAAAGTCATTTGAACAAGCGACGAGGGAGATCGTATTCTGCTTCAAGCTTCAAGCATGGAGGATGAAGGAGATTGCAGAACAAGCGACGAGGGAGACTGGGACAGCGTTCAAATTGTTGGAAATACATATGGATAATTTGGTCTTTTGCTTTACTCATTTAATTTTAGTTTGCCCCCTTGTCCTTCCTTGATGTTTCAGATTGTTTTGGTCCTGCTTTTTAATTAATTGGTATAATTAGTCCTACAATGAAATTCTCCCATTTTAGTTTGGTGTGTATGGTAGTCTACTTATTTCTAATATCCATGTAAGTGACATTGTAATAATGGTTGCATAGAAAGAAAGCCTCTGAGAGCTTTTGAAACTATTTTGTGCGAAATAATAAAAAAACTCAACATTATTAAAGTGTCAGAAGAAATCTGAATAAAAAATTTAATAACCAAACATGAACATGTGACAATAGCTCTCTATCCATGGATCCCATTTGGTAAGTGTAGAATAGATATTTATTGTTCAGAGAGTCAGAGAGGCAGCCCTTACTATCCCATAATTTCAGGAAGCATGAACTGTCATAAACGTTCTATCTTTATGATTGCAGTTATGAAAGAGACTTCAGAAATCACATCTCATCTGAGAGAAAAGTTTTATGTAAGCTATTAATATTATGGAAGAGAAAGAAAACTTGGTGTTTAACTTCAAAATAAGAATACAATTTTATTTTGTAATATAACATAGAGTAGAAATGATTAACGAACTTCACTCCTTTTTTTTATACTTTTTACATGTTTTGGTTCAAACTTTAAGTTCAAGTCGCTCCCAACAATAAATTGTTGTACAATACTATATCATCTTGCTGATACTATAATAGTGGAGGCTGTGGCATTGGAATTAAGTAAAGAAGTTGATGTAATGGTGCATCCCTCTTAAACTAGTTTCAATAAAGATAGGCATAGTGGGTTTCATGTGCCCCAATAAGCCCTTGCTTCTCAGCATTAGAACAACTTCAGACATTGTTGGTCTTAATGCAGGAGATGCTTGGGTACAGAGCAAACCAATCTCTATGATGATCTTCATTTCTTCTGGATCATACTCATTAGGGTCCAACGTACTATATATCCACCAACTTTAAGTGCATGCCTTTCTCATATAGTTTATGCCTGCCAGGTGAGATCAAAGTGTCTTAGAGCATAAGAGGGAAGGGAACATAACAAAACATAGTGTAGAGTTTAAAAAGAGCTGTCTCTTTAAGAATTAATTACGTCATGATGAGCTATTAAAAATATCTCAAAATTGTATCAAAGTTTTCCTAAATACATGAATATGCTTACTTGTTGAAGGAGGAATTCACTTTCAACATCAGGATCAACCTTTAATTCTATGCTTGTCTGGCCACTAATAATTTCTAAGAGTACAACTCCATAACTATATGTATCAACCTTCTCTGATAATTGGCCTAGCAATACATACTCAGGCGCTGTATATCCCTTGGAAAATGCATAATATTTAGGACGACATTCATAAGTACAATGACACTATACATACATATACATATTGCTATACAACAAAATCTGGAAATAGATTCATGCAACAAAACTGATCCATAAGTACATGCATTGACTGATGTATAGGTTTTATTGATGTCTTATGTGTTACATGTAATATGATAGACGTTTTAGAAGATTAAATAAGTGCATTATTTTTTCAACTTACAATGTTCTTGCAAATTTTGTACTAAGATGTGATTGCTCCCTAGGAAAAAGTCTTGCCAACCTAAAATCAGCAATTCTAAGCTGAAGATCGATCATCATCTAAGAGGATGTTGGTGGTCTTTATATCTCTATGTATGATACAAACATAGAATTTCTCATGTAAATAGGCCAACCCTCTTGTTGTGCCTAAAACTATATCATACCTTTGCTTCCAGTTGAGAGAACCTTTGTTTTCATCTATTTCACATTAGAGGGTTAGGGAAAAGTAAGAGCGAAATAAATTAAATTCTAACAATGTTTAAACTAACAAATGTTTGTTAAGTTTTTCAATAAAACTACAACAAATGGTTAAGTGTTTGTTAGAAAAGTTGAGGATATGTTGCTAAATAGAAAATACACCCACATATTACAAACAAATAATTAATGGTAGATAATACTTGAGGACTTCATGGTTGATATGATGATTTACCAAATAAGAATTTGTCAAGACTACTGTTTTTCATGTATTCATAAACAGGGATCTTCTCTGGGCCTTTACTGCAGCATCCCAGTAGCCGAACAAGATTCCGATGATGAACATTACTTATAAGCTTCACTTCACTTTCAAATTCTTCCCCATCCTCTTGGTGTTGCCTAAAGCTAATTTCTTGACTGCAACTATTTTCCCATTCTTAAGAGTGCCCTGTCCATGTTGATTAAGAATTTTAATCATGAAAATATTTGGGAAAATTAATTAGAGATCCCTCACAAGGGAGTTAATACTGGAAAAGTCCTAAAAGTTGAAAATATTAATGTAGGGTCCTAAGGGATCTCACATTAATATATTTGAAAAGTGAAAAGATAGTTTTAATTTATAAGTTACATTTACATGAATGAATAATTTTACCTTTCATTTATTATTGTGAAGCTTTGTTCTTATACCAATAGGGATAAAGTTAAAAAGTTGTTAGTTACAGCAATGAAGCTTGATATTTTTTATTGGAGTGAAATATGTTTTAGTGACTTATAAATAGGATAAAAAAATTATTCTTTTTTAACCAACTCTTGTTTAGACCACAAAAGTGAAGGGCAAGTAATTTTATTTTTAGAGGGATAATGTTCTAGATATATACAATAATAATTACTCTTGAAATCTTTTCAAATTATATGCTTCATTAATCGAAACTTGATTAAAGCCTTGTAAAATAATGTGCATGTTATTACCGAGAACATGAATAGTCCCGCCCCCATGCTTCTCTTGGAATCATGTATATATGGAAAATTGTTGGTATTATTTGTAAAAAATCATAAAACTAGATAAAAAAAAAGTCAATTTTTCATCATGACCTATCAAAAAATTTAAAATGTGTGATGAATGTTTGAAGTATTCTACGTTGGGGATTAAAAATATATGAATTACTGTTCTACGTTAGGACCTGAGTAGGAAGGGCCCACAGAAATGTAATAACAAGAATATAATAACAAAAAGGCTAAAGTATAGTTTTAGTCCCTTATGTTTGCATGAAGTTTCAATTTAGTCATTTATCTTTGAAAAGTACACTTTTAGTCCTTCAAATCTAACATCGTTACTCAACTTAACGGAAATTGTTGAGTCATCAAATTTTGGTGATGACTGTTCAATTAAAAGTTGACGAGGCATAATATATTATTTTGAGTAAAAAAATAAAATCAATCCAAATAATGACTTGGCAAACAAATCAAATAAAATCAATCATTACAATAAAAAATCGTCCAATTAAAAATCAATCATGACAATTAAAAATTATCCAAATTGAAAATCAATCATGACAATTAAAAATCAATAATGACAATTAAAAATCATCCCAAATTAAAAATCAATCATTTTTTAGTATTGATCCAACATAATTGCTTATAAGTAGGACATTCGCACTTCAGCTTGCCAACCGCGTTAGTTGGTTTTGCTGTTGTGTTTGGTCCGAAAAATGTGTTAAAAAAAACATAATTGCTTGGTTTTTTTTATTTACTTTAATTCAAAATAAAATTAATAAATAGAAAATAGAATTATTTAATTATTTACATTTAAAATGACAATTTCTACTACAAATTTAACCAAATCTGAAAAGAAATCATGACTGCTGGTTTTTCTATCAGTATTCATTTGCTCATATTTATGAATTTACATTAATTCAGAGAGGAGAAAGAGAATGAAGAGATGAACAACAAGATGAGAGTCACCGGTTTGCTTCTGACGAAGATTCATAGACATTACTCCCAAAATAACTGGACACCTCACACACATTCTTCATCTCCCCATACTTAAACTCTAAAAGTCTCCAAAAATCTCACCTTCCTCCTCAACTTCTCCACCCTCACATCCAACAAATGAGCGTTCAATTTCTCAATTCTAATTTGATGGAGAAATTGGGTGTAACTTAAAAGAATTGAAGAAGCCCAATGGCCGGAGGCATAGTTTGACGTTAGAAAATAGCAAATTAGAGTTTTGAGGAGAAAATTGTGGGATTCTTCGACAAAGGTGGGGATTTCGCAGCGTAAGAAGTTGAAGACGGGGAGAAATCGAAATCGGATTTGCGGAAATGGACGGTGAGGATAATGTGGTCGACGGTATGGATGATGTGGTCGACAGTGTAGATGATGTGACCAACTTTTAATTGAACAGTCATCATTTAAATTTGATGAGTCAGCAATTTCCGTTAAGTTGGTTAACGGTGTTAGATTTGAAGGAATAAAAGTGTACTTTTCAAAGATAAAGGACTAAATTGAAACTTCATGCAAATATAAGGGACTAAAGGTATACTTTAGCCTAACAAAAAATATATAGAAGGAATATACTCATAATCATTGTTGTCAAACTCGCGAGTCAACTCGCCGAGTTAACCGAGTTCACGTTTTCAGCCATGGAAATGGAAATCGAGTGAACTCGCTTACAGAATCGTTCAAGGTATAGAATCGCCCAAACTCGTTCCTGACTCGGTGAAAATCGTTTAACTCGCCGTGTGAAGACCGAGTACACCGAGTTCAAGATCTGGGAGGTAGAAGACTAATAAAAAAAGGAAAAACAAAGCCTTAAAATAAATATTACACCTTTATTTCTTTCTTCACTCTCCCATCGTTGTAGCCATATAGATCTGCAACTTTTCATGTTCCAGTGAAACTCTGAGAGTTGAGATTCATAGAAGATAGAAGGTAGGAAGAAGAGAAAGTACGAAGAAGGTGAGAAGGTGTAAAAACAGGAACGGGTAAAGCTACTCCATCTTGTAACTTTGTGAGACATTGGGTTTTGAAATGTGATAGGAGACAGACAATGACGTGTATTTTTTAATAAGAAATATTTGTGTTCTTTTATCAGCTTTTCAAAATCTGTGTTGAGGATAGTTGATAGTTAGATTTCAAGTCTTAAGTTGGCATGAGACTCATTGCAATAGAAATGGATGTGGTATTATTTTTTTGGCCGATGTGATGTATAATGGATGCCAGCTACTCACCATGTTTTTACTAATATACTACTATAATATTAGAAGCTTGCAGTAATTGCCTGTTACTCCTTGGTTTTATCAAATATTTCGTTTTGCTTGTTATGCCTTGTTTTTTCTTTGTTTTGTTTTAATGTTATGATGGTATTTTTTTGGCCAGTAGCTAGGATGGTATATTTCATTTGCTTATTACATGGGTATTATATTTAATTGATGATGTTAGTCACAGCAAAAAAAGAAGTTATTGCCACAAAAAATGTCTATAGTTAACTTTAATTACTTTTAAAATTTATAAACTAAGAATGTTAGATTTTTTTGGCTGAAAATTAAGAATGTTATATTAGATTTCAATATTTTTGGTTTGATCTTTGTTGAGTTTAAAAATTTCAGCTTTTAGATTTTAATTATTTAATTATATATTATTATAGGTAAACTCTTACGAGTTTACGTTTCGAATTTACGATCCAAGTTTATCTCCTATAAACGAGTTTGCTTAAACTCACGAGTTTGACAACCTTGCTCATAATATACAAAGATGAGAAAAGAAAGTGGAGAAGCGTAATGCATAATTAAGCATTACTATCATTCCTTAATTATGCCACTAATTTTAAGAGTGGAATAATGTATTAATTATTCACTATTTACAAGTGGAATATTCTAACAATCTTGCTTCTTCCAATTTTGTTTCTTCCCAAAATGATTAATTAATAATGTATCTATGTGCAATATATTACATGATATCAGGGCCCCATTTCCTTCTGTTTTGCCAAAACATCACAAACTCTTGGATGAAAACATTATGTTGTAAATAGTATGTTTTCATTTATAGCTTTATAATTATCAAATGTAAAGTCGATAAGCATTGTTGCTCACGCCAATATGGGTGTTGACTTGAGTAGTAAATACTCTCATTTCTTAAACAAGTAGTTGATGTTTGATCTCTGCTATAGACCTTTGTGGATGAAATAAATCACAGAATAAATGTTTACCTCATTCTATGGGACTTCTGAATAATGAGAGATCAATTTCACTTAACAGATGGGTGAGAATACCCTTAAGAAACAAAAAAATTGTAAATTAGTCGTGAAATCCATCCAAAAATAAGCCACGCACTACTGGAAATAAGGTCTTTCACGACCACAATATTGGGCTTTTCACGACCAGAAATAGGTGGTCGTGGAATCCCGCGTCGTAAAAAAGTGTGTTTTTCACGACCACATATTTGTGGTCGTGATAGGTAGCACCTATCACGACCACAGTTATGTAACTGTGGTCGTGAAAGCCTCTTAGGAGGCACCTAGTTTAGGTGCCTCCTAAGAGGCTTTCACGACCACAATTTAACAATTGTGGTCGTGATAGGTATCCCCTATCACGACCACAATTATTAAGTTGTGGTCGTGAAAGCCTCCTGGGAGGCTTTCACGACCACAACTTAATAATTGTGGTCGTGATAGGTATCCCCTATCACGACCACAATTGTTAAATTGTGGTCGTGAAAAGTCTCCTGGGAGGCTTTCACGACCACAATTACGAAAATGTGGTCGTGAAAGGTTGCTCTTTTTTTATATATTTAGGGACTGTATTGTTTTTAGCCATCTGCATTCTTGCAGATCAATTTACAAACCACTTTCAATACAGCACCATAAATCATATACAATACAGAATAATAGATCAATTGCAAAAACGTATCATGCATATGTAATATGTAATTTAATTAATGAATTTTGTCTTTAGTCACAAAATCCCGTCATTAATTCATTGTTTTCTATGTGTATTATGACCAGAATTGTTACAATAATTAATATGACAGCGGTTTTATTTTTATGTCCTGAGTTTATATTGCAATAAGATGATTAATTGCGAGTACGATATTGTAAAACTTCATTTTTATAAATAAAATTTACAATCCCACGTGTGACGTCAAACAATTTATAGGATGACTGATTCCCCACACAATGTTGGTAGCCAGGGCAAATAGTTTTTTCTTTTGTAAAATTGAAAAGGTTTGATATACAAACTATAACATATATATTAATTATAAATATCATTCAAAATACCAATAAAATCCATATAATCAGTGGTTCATAAGGATATGACCTAGAAATTAATTGGTTTTGATTAATTTGGGATATCACATGACATCACATCATAATCATAATAATAATAGCAACTAAGTAATTAATCAAAATAATAATAACAATTGATAGATATATACTACCTCCGGTCCTAAATATAAGACCTAATTGACTTTTTTTTTAGAGATTAAGGTTGCAAAATAGGTTATTAAATCATGACATATTTGATATATTTTTAGATTATCCATTAGCTTATAGGTAAAATAAACTAGTGTAAGAGAAAAAATTAGGTAAATCAATTTATAATTAACTTTTTTAAATTTTTTTTAGAATTTTTCATAAAAGTCAACTAGGTCCGGAGGGAGTATCTTATTTAACCCACATGCATGAAAGAAAAGAAAAGTGGCACTTGTACGTAGAGCTTATCAGATAGATATACCTGAGGATGCATCCATCATAGATGACACGACCACCGTTAGCAGCAGCGGAGCAGTTCCGTATCTGAGCGGCGGCGACGTCAAAGCAAGCGATACAATCCGGCACAGCGGAGAGATACTTTCTACATTGAAAAAGCGCATAGACGGGGCTACCACCCTTGGCTTGATTAGCAGTGGCAAAAAGCTTTCTTTGACTCATAACTTGATCTCTAAGGTTTTGAAACGTCGCGTTTAGGTTGTTGTGGAAGCTGGCCAAGTTGGACACGTTGTATTGGCTGCACCCTCTGTTTAGAAGACGGCTTTGTGGGGTTGAAACGACGCCATTCATCATGGAGTAGAGGCAACATGATGACCACAATAATATGAAGGTGGCTGATGGAAGGAGTTTATTACTATGAAGCATCTTTTGCAGGTGAGAGAGAGGGGATAGGATGAGGAAGATATATAGAGATGAAGATGGATGAGGACTTAAAGTGTTTTTAGAGTGTGGAGAGTGTATATATAGGAAAGCCAAGGGAAAATGTATTTTTGAGGTCCTTCCTTTTACATTCAGCATACAAATGATTAGAGGTAAATGAATGGACCTATCCATACATATAGTGTGGGTCAATTTCGTATTATAAGCTTTAATTGATCAATTTCCATTGTGCTCATAAAAATGATAAAATTAGTTAGAAGTAATTAAAATGTGAAAAATGCAATCTGTTTTTTCAGTTTTGCCCTTATCTTGAATTATCAAATATTGTATATATGGAGAAAAATAATGTGAGACAATATATGACATTGAAAATATTGAAGAGATATTATAGATGAGACTTGGGAGTGAATGCCTAGAGAAAAGATGAAAAAGGGCATGAAATTGGAAGAACACGATAAATGTTTGTAAACATAAACTAAAGTTTGTGTTAAAAATGATACACTTTGAAAGTTAAAGCTTATAATAAGCCATGAAAGGAGTAGCGCTATTAATTGCAATATTGATTGGGGGATTTTCAGAAACTTCCCATGAAATCTTCATGTGATAAGAGAAGAAAAACATGTAACAAATGAAAATAAGGATTATTTAAATGTTATTATTATTATTTTTTCCAATTGTTCGAGGTGATAGGAACTCTTCTTGTTATTATATGAGTTTTTTTGGTGGGTCTCCCCCCGCCGAATGGAGATGTCCATATTTTGCTTCGATATACTTTTATTTTCATGTTTCTTTTGACTTCTTGCAGTGATGTTGCTTATCTGTATGAAGTAAATTGATTTGGAGGTTAGACGATAATAAAAATTTCTTCTATCTAATCTTCATATTTCATATTAATGTTATTATTTTCTTTTATTTATGTGAGATAGTCAACTAATAGAGATTGTTTAAAAACCAAATTTGTTGATTTATTGCAAATAAAATGTGTGAATTCTTTGATATGGTTCTTCGAATAACCACTATTTATAATGATTTTGTTACTAGTGGTGACAACTTTTTCAACCTATGAATTTTGATAAAAGAATGATGAACACGATATGCTTCTTAGAGGTGATGAATTCCTCCTACCTATGATAGAATTATATTATTATCTTTAGGGTTTCTAATTATTTAGGCTTTCTCTTGTGAATATTGTATTTTATACTACTGTTAACCTCATGAAATTCATGTCATTTTAGCACATTTTCCTATGCTTCCTACATATTTTGGATAAACTCATACTTGTTTTGAAGTACATATGATAGGAAAATGCGTCAAGTTGACATTGGATTAAAATCATGGAATTGATTATTTAAATGTGAATATTTGACTATCTATTTGTCAACTTTGGTTTGGTATAGATCTTATTGTTATGTAGGTTGTTGATGCTAAACAAGTGGGCCACATTTGAGTTGCATTTGGAGAAGATTTGAGGTGGAAGGATAAAAATGAAAAAGAAGCTAAAGGAAGTTGAAAATGCGCCTGACTACAGCCAAGAATCTAAGGCAAAAATGGTTGGCTGCAGCCAACATAAGTCAAGGAGCATATGGCTACAGCCAAAAAAACACACAGAATTGTTTGGCTACAGCCAACGCAATGAAAAGAAAGGCGGCAAAAATCAGCTCGAATTTAGGTTATAAAAGAGCCCCAAAACACACAAAAACACATCTTTCGACCTAGGCTCTCTTGGGGGACTCTTGGCGGCAGCTCTAAGCTAGGGTTTTGTGGCTTTGAAGGAGATTCAAGTGGAGGTTGAAGATTTTGAAGAGATTCAACCTCAATTCCCTTGGTTTTTCTTCTTCCCCTCTCTTCCCTCTTGAACTTCATGTTATGACTTCCTCTATTTTTGGGATTTGTAATTTTCTTTCATTTATGAGTAACTAAACTCTCATTCTAGGATTATTTTGAACCTTTGTATGGATTAACACTAGATTCTTCCTCTTATTTTGTGATTAATGACATGTGTTTATTTTACTCTTTACCTAATGCTTCTAAGTGTTTGATCACCATTTAGATGTTGAGTTCACTTGATTGATGCTTGAGAGGGCTAGGTTGAGTGTAGAACTTGGGTAAAATAGTGCAAGAACTTGAAGTTTGCTTGATGAATGGATGGTTTTGTTGATAAGATAGAGATATACTTATTAACCTTGCATAGTCACATTAGGGTTGGAGATTAGAAATTGAGTTTTATTAATTGTAACAAGAGATTGAGCAATTAAATAGAACTAGACACTTGTTCTTGACTCGACGGAGCGTTTACAAGTACCTTTTGAACCCTAGATTAGCACATATGTTAATTAATAACATCTATAAGAGGAGGTGAATCTAAAGTTGAGAAATACAAGGGGAATAAATAATCCTAGACCCCCATTTGATTGTTTAAGTCAAAAGATCAATTGTTTATATTAGTTTTAGAAATAGATTTCTTTTATTTCACTTAAACAACCACCACTTTTTCTTGGTTCAACTTAATTGAATTCACTTAGTCTTTTGCTTGGTTGGGATTTTAGTCCAAATCCTCGTGGAAACGATACTTTTCTTATCACTTATTACTTGGCGCGACCCGTACACTTGCGGTGCGAACAACTACCTCCAGTCCTTAATATAGGACCTAATTGGCTTTTTTTTGGAGAGATTAAGTTTGCGAAATAAGTTATTAAATGATGACATATTTGATATATTTTTAGATTATCCATTAGTTAATAGGTAAAATAAACTATTTCAAGAAAAAAAATTAGATAAATCAATTTATAATTAACTTATTTTGCCTTTTTAAGGATTTTTTAGAAAAAGTCAATTAGGTTTTATATTTAGGACCGAAGGGAGTATATGTCTTGTATCCCATTGTTCCTTAGTATAATAAACAACATGTTATTTGAAAAAAAGTGTATACATATCATCATTCTTATTTGAGATAGGCAACATGTTCTCACTTCTCACAACAAAAGCAAGCTACAAATATAATAGAGTAAATGTGCAACAAAATCCCTCTGGCCATGGTTCTCTTTTCCAAAAACGGATTGATAAATTAAATTATTCATTAGTAACCTATATATGATACAAAGATTTGCAAGTAAACCCAAACAAACAAGTGCTGGCCCCACAACAGGACCAGGACCATCATCTTTATTGGTTTCTACACATGCTACACATTACTCTTCTATAGGAAATTGCTTGTAGAAGTGGTACTTATTAGCATTAATTATGATTCTCCTTAATCCTCCAATAGGTGCTACGATCATTAAGCTCACTCCAAGCAAAATGCAAATCTGAAATCAATTTTATCCAACTCCATATGTTAATAAACATGGACTAATGATGAATGGCATCAGAAGAAAATTTCCGAACATACCCAGTTAGTCCACCAAGACAAGCTGAATCTTTTTGGGTCGTGGATTTTGAGCCATATGATGCAAGGCAGCTGACAGTTAAAATAACATGAATTGTTAAACCAAATGTTAATCCTCAAGAGAGAGATCTTTTTAGATTCAACTTTTCAAGAATTCTCTTACAAAGTATGATGTTGGGGCAAAGGCAAATCCTCCAAAAAACCCCATAAGACCATTGAAGAATGGGAAAGTTATGGCAATAAACATGGTGTACACTGCAATATGAAAGTATATCAATGCACACTTGCAAATGAAAGCATATCTATTGGAGATGTTATATGAACACCCAAGAGCTATACTCACCCACATATACATTACGTACGACAAAGCTAAGAAAATTAGTTGGTCTGAAATTTAGTTTTATTACCAACGCGGTTTCAATCATGTCAAACGCAGCCATTGAATAAATCTGGATCAAGAAAAAGAAAACAACCAGAAATATGCTTGTTTAGGACAAACACAAAGAACTTTATTTGCAGTAACTAGAAAAAATCACGAATAAGTGAGTGTTCATCACCTGATAGCCTCCAATTAAATGGATAACCACAAACAAGTTACCCATAGCAATAAGCCATGCTGGTTGCTTTAATGTAAAGAGAATGTTATCGCCAACATTCTTATTTCCAAAAGCCCAATAACCAATGAGAGCAACTGGAAAGTAGCACAAAGCCACGATTATATAGGCAACAACAACTCCTTTCATCATATGTCCCTTGGATGGTTTCCCAGGTTCAGATGGGATAGTTGCTTGAATTTCCAGAACCACGTTGTGTCCAGCATAGGCAAAAGCCACATTTCCAAGGGCGTTAAAGAAGTCAAATACATTATCTTCAGTACTAAGATGTGGTCTGTTACTATAATCTACACTGTCTGCAATATCATGTCTTGACTTTAAACATGCTGCCCAGGCAATTGTAGAATAACTGAAGGGGAAAAAAATCATAAGATTATTGAATGGATGATTCTATATGTCAAATCAATGGAAGCTACCAAGTTGGAAGAAGGGGTATGCATTTATATACCTAAAGGACATGATTGCGGCTGCCATAGATACACCCCAGATAGCGTTCATGTTGGGGAGGTGGGACAACACCATCTGGACAGAGGCGAAGATCATGATGCAATAAGGCGCTTTGAAGTTATCGCAGGTAGGACAGACGGTCATGATGAACTTCTGCAATGATTGTCCTCCAACAATCATGTAGACAATGCCGACACCGACTTCAACAAGAAGTTGCTGAGGCACCAGAATGTAGAGGCCAAGTTTTTTACCAAAAGCATACTGACCCAGTTCATGGTATCTGTCAAAACGCCTGCCTGGAACCATTTCATGCATCTCCACCATTTGCCAAAGCGTATACAGCGTAATTATCCATGACAGGAGAAGTACAATCACACCAGGACCCCTGAAGAAAAACATTATAGTAATCAGAAAATTGACAAACACTTGGCGTTAATAAGTCTTTGCTTGAATGTTTGCAGGATGATATGATTAGTAGTTGTTAATGGTGGCAGCAACTTAGTGCAGACAATTGAACCAGAAAATTTCGCTAAAATCAAAGCCCTTCGGGATTGAAGATGCTTACCATCTTAGTGCAGACATGCTATAAGGGAAACTGAGTATGCCTGCTCCAACCATGGCTGTAACGTTGTGGAAAGTTGAGTAATACCATTTTGCATTCCTTGAAGATGTTACCGGAAGAAATTCATTAATTTCTCTATGACTCTCTGATCTTTCATCACGCTGTTCGACATATTGGCGTAAAGGAACAAATGAACACAAAATCATATTATTCAGAAGAGAGGTACACAAGAATAAATAAGAAAAATGCAATTTGGTGGCATTTCAAAACTGAGAAAGGGCTGGATATTATAATGTTTCAAACAAATTGTTATTGAATGTCAATGAGGGACTTTTCCATTTACATGTGAGTCCAATGATCCGTGTTACCATAAGCAAATATAGCACTCAGGGACTTCCAAACTTTTTTATAGGTACTCCGTACAACACAAGTAAAGGTTGTTAGTTAGCTTGCCAACACTTATCTTTATGTTAAATAGGTTCATTATTTGCATATCATAACCACACCAAAACTTGTTTCATCAAAAAGCAACCGCTTTCTCCATCTTCTCTAAATGGAACCAGCAAATGTATTTGTGAAAGATTACATCACATATCCTTTATCTCTTACCTAGAACTCCTTTGAAGTGGTTAAGCATTTTTTTTATACAGAGTATTGTTTATCTCAATTAGAACCTTCTCATCAATAATAAATTTCAATGAGAAATTTTCCCAAATTTTTCCTTAAATTTTTTAATTGTTAGGATAAGATTGCTTTTTTAGCACATATTACATTGAGTAAAAACAACTTCCAAATACCCCATAAATTCTTTATGAATACTTCCATTGACCTTTAATTTATATTAATATCATTTAATCGTTTATAAAGTTGGAAACAAAAATCTTTTATAAGAATAAGAATAAAAGGAGATTATTTTTATTGAAATGTTCATGAAAAAAAATAATATTGAAATGTCTTTAAAAGCTACTACAATCCCATCTTCATATCTTAAAACAATTTTTGAAAGTAGGCACAATATTCTTTTCACAATTTTATTCCCGTTTAAAATCCCATCTCTATTTCAGTCACTATTAAAACAAAAGATTAATATTAACTAGTTGAAGATTGTTTCAACAACATAACCTTTTATATCACGGATGAACTATAAAATACTAAATCACAAATAATTTTAATTTAATTATTCCTTAAAGAAAAAAATACTTGTAACTAAAAATATGTTTAGAACTATAACACATACCATTTTCAATGCTAAAGTCATAAGGTTTATTTTGATAAAACTACAATTTTAAATTTTCTACTAATTTTTTCTGCAAAATTTTTTTTCTTACTTTATCTTAAGAATTACTTTAAATAGTAATTCTAAAATTAACTCAATGGTTGGTTACCATTGAATGAATATTTTTTAAAAAAATCCTACAAATATATAAATTCTTTCCTTTTTGTTAGAACAAAAATTGCAGAACAGTGGAATAGAAGCAGATTAAATAACAGGGGAAAGATGTTAAAGATTGAGGATAGGGACATACCGTGTTAGAGGTAGTGGCAACATGAGAGTCGTTTTTTGCTGCTTGAGTTCCCATCTCATGAGTTAAAACAAGCAGATCACTAACACATATATCCAAAGACTAGAAACATGTCTCTTAGTCTTTATATATACATAACAGTTGACTTTTTTTATTTGACGTGTAATAACTTGTTGACTTTTCAACAGTGTAGAACTTTTCTGGTGATATTTTTCTATTTGATAGAATTTGAAGGAAGCAACATGACAATGCCAATGTGATTATTCAATTCCAGGGAAGAATTCTTTGCAAGGTGATTGGTTTGACAGATTTGGGAGACGGTCAATTATAAGTTATAACGACAGACTATTTCCAAGCAAGATGAACACAACAAACAATTAGTAAAATAAATTTAAATCTGAATCATATGTAGTTTCTTGGCAAGAAGAAAAGTGCCGTGCCGTATTCGCCTAATTTATTTCAATCTTGGACTACTAAAAAATTAGATTGTCACTTGATTTGACTGAATTGGGTTCTATGTTCTCAAGTGATCTTTCATCACAACTACAAGAGACCAAAATCACAATGGACAACACACACACACAGATATAGGAGAATATATTAACAAGAAGTAGTCTAAGTAATACATATTGTAACACTCCAAAATTTCTAAAAGAATAAATAAGATAATATTTGGAATCTTGAGGTATTGGTTAGTGTTTAGGAAATTTTAAAAATAAATTTGGATCTAAAATATATTTAAAGAAATTATATTAGGATTCAAAACATCTCTTTAAAGTTCATATTCATCCAACACAACCCTTCGTCCTTATCCTTGTATAACCTCATTCACTTATTTCTCAAAATATCTCCAATTTTCTTTTTAATTTTATATTTCAAAATTTCCCAACCACACCTTAATATTCATTAATACCATCACATTCTCTCGTAATATCTTCTTCAAATCCTCTCTTAGTCAGCCATCTTCGGTGACAATTGAGGCAATAGTGGTGGCCCAGAATCCGTTCAAAGTTTGCCTAACTATTAGGTGAATCTTGATTCTTTCACTTTCCTCTTTTTCTTGTTCGATTGGAGCTTTGTTTGTGGCTTGGGGAAGGGAATAGATTCTGAATTTGCTGGTTTTAAACTTGTATTAGGGGTTCATTATAAGTAATGGAAGTTGTATGATGATGATTGATATTTTATTGGTTATCTCCTCTTCTTGCTCTCTGTTTAGTCAGCTAGGGACTATGAAGAGGATTATTGGGTATTTAACTTGAGTTAGAACTTCATTATGGGTACTTGAAATTCTAGTATAATGATTGGAAATTTTGACTCTTTGTGTATATGTGTTCGGTTCTATGTAAAAAGAGAAATAAGAGGATTATGAAATTTTAATCTTTTACTTTGTGTTTGTGATGGTTTAATTTTGAGGAGATTAGGTCTTGTATGGCTGAATTTGTGATATATGTTTGGAGTATTATTGAGATTTGTTGTTTGAACATTATTGCACTCAAAGTGTTTGTTAAAATGTTTAGAAGAAAATTTTGGTGACATTGAGATTTTTGAAACTGAGAGGCGTATATGTATATGTATGGAAGGAAGAATGAAAGTTTTGTTTTATGATTGATTGAATTATTAAAATATCATTTATTTGTTAGGTACAACAATTACTGTTGTTAGTTTGCAATGGAAACCATGAGTGAATGAAAATGAATTTGATTTACTTAATGTTTAAATAATTCCAAACTTGCTGTTCCTTTCTTTATATTGGCCTGAACAAATATGAGAAAGAAAGTGCTTTAAATTATAAATGGAATATACTTAAAATATTTGAGTTAAATATTCAAGAACATGGTATGCTAAGGTAGTAAGTTAATTGTAGTTGTCTTGATGTTGAGCTTGTGTTTCCTTTAAGTAAGAAGCTGCATAGTTGGGAAAAATATGGTAATGACATATTAATCATTAAGTTAAAAGGAACTAGAAAGATGTATGCTTATTCTTACCTTGGTGTTGTTTCTGTTTTTGCTGTTGTTTGTAAAGCAGAAAAGAATATTGACTTTTCTTTTCCTGCCTTGTTTGCAAATTGAGTTGATGAATCACTTATATTTGAAAAATTTATAAAACTGAATGATATGGAAGTAGAAGGAAATCTTGTTTATTATATGAATGTATGATGTTAATATGATCCATTATGTTCACTACTTGTTCTGTAATGGTTGCATTGATCTCTCTTTCTTTGATGGTTGGTGTTATATTTGATTTGATTATTATGGAATATACATGTGGTTTGTACGTTTGACTTTGAATTCAGTTTGTGATGAATTTGCCAATGAACCTTTGAGTTGAGTTCAAAGTATATTATTAAAGCTATTGGAATATAATATGAGATTTCAGATTTTTCTGTGAGTATGCTTGCTTTTGCGTCAGTCTTTATTTCAGGAATGACACATGTGACAACAATTTAGGTTCTATGCATACCTGACTTTCCAAACAGGTTTTTATTAATCACACTTGCACCAAATTCCATGGGTTTTATTACTGTTTGGGAAAGAGATATTGATTAAAAGATAATGAATATATATTAGAATAGAAATATGGTTTGCATGTTAGAAATATTCAAACTTCTTTGCATTCTAGTTTTCCTCTCTTTTGGTTTCATTTCTCATTCTGTTTGGTCTTTAATAAAGAAAAATAAAAGAGTTTATTGTAATGGTGCATGTACGATTTTGTAGTATATGACTCTACTTGATCTTAAGGAATTCTTTCTGTGTTTTTGTTGGGATTGGCTGAGTTAGTTAGTTGCAACATGTGAGAACTTCACATTTTGATTAAGAAAGCGTTATATGAATGTTCAAAGCTGGTTCCGTTCCAAGCCTGTGTTTGTTGACGTGTTCTATGACCTCGAAAGTAGATTTTATTGATAATTGCAACTTGAATTATGTAGGAAAGGATATTGAAATGTATCTATAAGAAGTTATTATGGGAAGTGAAGTGTTTGAAGTTATAAATTGATTTAGATATGTGATATTTGTATGTGTCATAGGAATTCTTTTACTTTTATATGATAGTAGAGTTTGTTAGAAATGTGAAGGGTAGAAGTATTAGTAGGTTATTAAGGATATGAGAGATGGTAAAAGAATATTCATGAGCAGAGTCATTAATACATTATATGAACATATTTATAGGAAAAGATAGTGAAGTTGAATTCTCGAAGTATAGCGAAGGGAAGGAGTCAGTTTGGGAGTAAGAACCACAACCAGGTAGCAGTTTACTTCATATATATATTGATAAAAGTTTGTAGATCTGCATGAAAATTATTTATTTTATAATCATGATGATGTTTAATCCTTTGAGGAATATTGAGCAATATTTGAGCATTATTGAGGAACATTGAGATATATTGAGAATTGTTGAGGAATATTTGAGGAATTGTTGAGTGGAATACTCCAAGGTATAGGTGGGTAGCTCCCCCTATACCAGAGCTTATGTTAAATCCTGCAGGTAAAGGTGTCTCCACTATTTAGCGAGTATCTCGTTATTAGTGGTAGGTCATTGAGGCAAATAAGGCCCCAGCATTGGCTGGAGGGATTATCTTTATCATTTTCATAAAGAAAGTATATTTATGTTTTAATATTATTATATGCTTGTATACGAAGTAAACTGCATTGACTGTTGCTGCTTTTCAGAGGCTCATGGAGCTGGTGAGATGGAGGATATAAGGTGGGCTATTTTTGAGTGTAAATGAGGGATAATAAGAGGTTGATCGTTCGTGGACATGATAGTGGCGTGCACATAGTTAAGAGAAATATCTTTGGTTCAAATAGGCAAACTATAGCGAGCATGAGCTTGCATAGTAATTGTATTATTATTTGTAAATGTTTAAAATTAGAAATAGAACAACACCAAATTCAGGGATTTATCATCGAGATAACTTATGTTTTGATTATTAGAGCGGAGTAATAGTGATAATAATGATTTGTAAAATTTTTTGATAAGAAAAGTTTTAAATTATTGGTATTTTAGGCTTTCTAAAATAGGAAAAATTTTAGAATATCAATTAAAATGATATAGTATAGTAGTAAAAAGATTAGATGTTACACTATGGTAAGCTTTAGAAGATAGAGGAGATGCAGGAACTTCAGGCAATTTAATCCCTGAGATGAGAGTCTTCAATTTAGATACTTTAAGGATTAGGGGATAGATGGTTTGTTAGGACATTGTCAACTGTATGGAGTAAATTTTTTATAGAAAGAATATAAAATAAGGAAGAGAGCACATGATAAAACAATTAAGCAGGAAGGAATCAAACCTGTCAATATTATCACTCAGGCCTTTTGGACAATGACAACTGAAGGTTCATCATGAACTTCTTGGATATTTTCATAGTTATTTGTAAGAAGTTTCATCAACCAGAATACATTTGATGGTATAATTCCTGCATAAAATTTAAAAAAAGATGATAGCTACAATGAGGCAAATTGTATAAAATGAAGGGAAAAGATCAACGAGATGAGATGTAAGTTCATAGTGACTAAATATTTAATATGATTTTTTTGTACCTGAAATATTTGATATGATGAAAGCTATTCATAACCAAGGTTAACCAAGGTGAAGACTCCTTTCATTCATCTTCCTTGTAAACTCTCAAACACCACATTTGGGAGAATATTCTTCAGGTCCTTCGTTTCCCCTCATTTTCTATTCTCATTCAAAACACTCCAACCGGGTTTTCTTTTATTTCAGCTTCATTTGTCAATGCTTTTCCCCTGTTTGCAAGGGACAGGAAAAATAAGAATTTACTTCAATCTGTAGATGAGTGTCTCAACCATTTAGACATAACAAAAGGCTGAGCACTATCCATTACCCAATATATTATCCAGAATGCGAATTGGTCCCATATGGCCTAAGTTGTTAAAGAAGCAGCGAACCAAGACATCCCAAGTAGCAATCAGTAGTCATTTTATTAAGATACACAATGGCTTCTTCAATGCCTAAAGAATTACAAATGCCACACAGAAGACTAGTATATGCAACTATATCTGGACGCCATTTGTTCTCTTCACTAAGCCTATCAAAAAGTTGTACAGCAGTTCTAACCTGACCCCACTTACAGTATGCATAAATAATTGTATTAATGGTAGTGGTATCTGGCTTTGCTCCATTCACTAACATTTTCCCTAGGATCTGGAAAACTTGTTCTTGCATTCCAACACGAGATAATCCATACATTATAGTATTATAAGTAACAGAAGTCAGTTCCAACTCCACTTCTTCCAGCTCCTTAATAAGCCCACAAGCTTCTTTACTTTTGTTATCTCTAAACAAACCATCCAATAACTCATTATATGTTCTGATATTGGGCAAGCACTCATATTTCTTCATAATATCAAGCACACACATTGCCCATTCTGCATGCCCATTGGTGCACAGACCCTTAATTAACGTATTGAACATAACAACGTTGGAGGACAGCCATCATTGTTCATGATTTCAATAAGACGATGAGCTCGGTTGAACATAGAGTTCTGACAAAGGATATCGAGCATGCAGGTATATACCACAACATTAGAATGGCAACCACAACTTATAATTTTGTTCCATATCTCAGAAGCACCTCGCAAATTTCCAGCCTTTGCAAAACCATAAATGAGAGAACTATATGTGGTAACATTAGGATGGCACCACATCTTTTCCATATGATTACAGACAGATATAGCCTCTTCCATATAACCATTGGTGCAGAGACCATGTATCAACGTGTTATATGCAACAACATTAGGCTTAACTCCCTCTTGAATCATACAACTCCACAAGCAGCATCAACATTCCCATTTTTACAAAGAGCCTTAACAAGAATATTATAGGTAAAAACATTTGGCTCCAAACCTTCTCCCTTCATATTATTATAAACAGGATTGATCATCTTAAACCTATTTTCATCAAGCAACAAATCCAACAAGTGGTTATATATCCTAACCGTTGGTTTGCACCCAAATTCTCTTATCCTATACAACATCTTCAAAGCCTGATCAGCTGAACCAGCTAACCTATAAGAATGTATAACACTTATGAATAAATCTTCAGAGCAATCTATGCCTTCCAACTTCATGGGTTGCAAGAGATACTGAACATATTCAATATTGCAATTTCTTCCTAGTTTCTCAATCATTGTTTGGTATGTCAAATGGGTGTGTTTGAAAGCTCTAGAATTTGCTAAGGACTTGAAATACTCAAGTGCTAACACACTATCTAGCTCAAGTTTCAATCTTTTCACAACTTCTGATTCCTTAACATGTGTTGATTCTACTTGGGGTGGTTTATGAAGATCAAAAATTGGGTTTGTGTTGAGTACAAAGGGAATTGAAGGCTTGTGTAGTTTGAAAATTAAAGAACACCCATCTTTTAAATACATAGTATTGCGTGATTGAAGTGAAGCTTTCAGCTCAAAATCAAGTAAGATGAATACCCAAGAGAAGATAAGACCAAGAAATCTATAAAAATGATAGCTTTGAGAAAAATGAGAACAAAAAAGTGTTCTTTTTCTCTGAAGCACAGAGTAATTATTATAAATGAGGAGTTTGGTTAGTTGACAAGTGAAAATAACTCAATATTGTGAATTCTTTATTTGTTGCACCATGAAGCACAAAATTATGGAGAAAAAACCTAGTTTGGTTGTCATAAAGCAGGGAAAGTGGCTTGAAAATAAATTAAAAAGTTAAGGGTAATATGGTCATTTACATATATTCCGGGCTCACAAGTTTTCTCTCTCAATCTCACACTTTTCCTATGACCCACAAACTTTACTTTCTCATTATTACCTCTACTTTCCATCTCTTACCACAAGTTTTCTCTTTCAATCTCACACTTTTCCTGGGACCCACAAACTTTAGTTTCTCATTATTACTTCTATTTTCCATCTCTTACCCTTTCCATTTCTAATTATTTACTTTCTTTCTTGCAACCAAACATAGGGCACGAACGGAAGGCGAGGGCGGCACAAAATTAGGAGTACGTTGTTTTAGGGTTGACTTTTGGAATTTTGATTGACATGAAACCACTTTACCTGTACCAATAAATAAATGTTGGAACTATACATTAATAATTTCATTATTTCTCAAATTACAAACAAAAAATCACTATTAATTAAAAACACGTTTGCTTATTGCTAATCTAAATGGGCACAACAAATCTTTGTTGCATGTACTCCTTCTGGTGCTATATATAAATTGACCATTTCATTTTGATATATCTTACAGTTAATTGTATTTTATAATTGTTTATGAGTAAGAAAAATTAGTTGAGGAAATAATTAATTTTACATCCTAGTTTCTCAAAAAAAAAATCAAAGTGATCTTTTAATTAGGACCAAAAGAGTATTTATCTATGTTTAGAGATTTATGGATTCTATGCTTTTTAAAACTTAAAATTACTCATATTGATGTTGGAGAGAGAAAAAAAACATTTTAGTGTTCAAAATGTTAACTATTTTAGTGTTGGATTCCATTATTTTCAAGACTTAAATAGACTCTCATTGATGTTAGAAAGAAGCACAAATGTCTTAAAAATTCCATATATAAATCTCGGTTATCTAAATATATAGTTTTGAATAATTTAAAGTTTAAATTTTATGATATCTAAGACTTGAAAATACTTATATTAATGTTAGAAAGAAATACATTCTCCATATATCTTCATATTCTAATTACATAATTCAATAAGGACATTTGGCCTTTAGTTAAGACAATTAAATTTAATTTTGCTTTGCAAAGTGAAGTCAGAATTGTCATGACGGATATCTAAAGGTGTTTTTGTTACTGAGGCGAGCTTCCCTTCTCCTATGTCACAGATTTCTCGGTTCAGATTCCAGTACTAGAATAACTGATTAGAAAGCAAGCATTTTTCATCATAAATGATTTGATGCTGCCACATAACATTATTCACATATGGCAAAGCCTACATAAATATACATACACACAAATAATGCAAAGCATCTAATCAAAGTATCAAACAGTATAGCCAGTTAAGGCAATTAATAAACCATGGCAGGGAGCAGATACAAATATGCTGCCACAAAAAGCAGCAAGAGGTGCCTTGGGGATGTACATTTATATGTATGATATCGTTGAATGATGAAACCAAACCAGAAGCGAGTGATCCCATGGCCTTGATCTACTTACAGCAGATTATTTATCTGATGTTGTTGCCTCTCAACAAAGTTGCTTCATACGGCTGAACAAATTGAAATTAGAATACATGAAAACGAGCTTGACTGTTACTTGAGCAGTACTAATATGAAATTCCCAATCTATCAAGCATTGATATATTGAGAGAACAGATATTTTACAGATTGTGATGAACGGGGAGATTTGAAAGTTAAGGGCCTGCATCAAAAGTTTGTAAGGTGAAGTAGACAATTCTACCCTTATATTATGCAGTAAATGACTTCTTCTTGTGCAATATTTGGTGTTAAACATCATAATAGCCAAAGTTTCAGATTGAACACAACATAGAGTTTATGTGTCTTGCCTTGGATAAAGTGCTCATTGTGAGAACTACAAAATAGTTCTAGACATGTGGCAGAATATCAAAATCTACCTTCAAGAGGTTGAAGAACTAACGAGTGACCTTTCTTCTGAGGTTTCTTTTTCCTTTTCAGGGAGAATGGCCGGATCATGAATCTTGAGAAACGGCTCAAAGGATCTTGTAAACCATCCATCTCATAGTGACCAAACCGCCAATCTCTCTCAATATAAGGTCGCTGAATAGGTTCATCGAGTCCACCTACAATGAGGAACAATCCAATTTTTACAACTAATTTAGAATAATCAAGCCTTTGCTAGTGAGTTAGATAATATTCTAGACATGTTAAAAATCAAAGTAATTTGTGGACCTTACTGATCATTTAACAGCTCATAAATTGAATCATAAATTGATACAGTTTTAAAATTTATTATGCAACATGTCATGTTAATTTAACACAATTATTTGTAACTCCCGAGGGATCCAGAAATACCCGTCCTATCTGCACAACATTAATATTATTACTCCTATAGCCTTGAACTAAGTTATTGGTTAGTGCCGCGAGCAAAACAATGTGACAGAATGAATTGGAGAGCAAATTGTTAATCTGAGAAAGAGAATAGAAAGAAACAAGTTAAATCCAAAAGACGTTAGCATGCAGTCACATGCACCCTGAAAATTTGAAACATAATAAAAGATACAAGTTCAGAATGTAAATGATTATGATGGGCTGTAAGTGAAGGTTTACGATGAGAGCGAGGGAAGAATGCACAAAAGGAAGCTGAAGGAGACCTATTTTTATACTAGAAGGAAGAAAGTGGAGGCCCAAAGACATTAGGACAATGAGCTGGCAAGAGGGTAGAATGGTCTTGTGGATACCTGCATACATCAATCCATGCTTGTCTACAGAACGATAAAATGGTCTTGTTTTCTTTTCAATGGCAGCCCTTTGTAGATCATTCCATTCTCTGTCACGATCTTCACGTGTGACTTTACCCGTTGTCACAATCTGGAATTTAGGGTACATTAAAGGTGTCTATTCAGAGAAAAATAGTGTCAACCAAAACAACTATAGAAACAGAGCTCTGACTTTAGAAAATAGGTGGTAAGATGGGCGTGGGTGGCGTGCAAGATTATTGGCTCGGTCAACTGCTACAAGTCCAAACTTAGGACCATATCCATCAGCCCACTCCCAGTTATCAGAAATAGTCCAAAACAGGTAACCAAGCACGGGGACACCCTACAAAACCAGAAAAGAAAAGCCTAATGTGATAACACTAATTACAAAGAATTGCATGATTTAAAGCTGATCAACGCTAGATTCAGAGTCTGAACCATTGTCATGGCTGCATATACAGCAAGCAAATGTTCCAACATATATGGTCGTCGAATAAGATCTGTCTGATCAGATACTCCGTTTTCGGTAATGATGAAAGGGACCTTTAGCTGTTTGTATCTCTCATGGAACTGAAGCAACATGCGATACAAACCATCAGGATATACCCCACGGCCAGATTCACTGTATTCGTCTGTTTCCACAAGTTTCAGTCCAGCGCCAGAGACAACTTCCTAAATGTCAGGATAGTTATATAAGTATAAGCCTAATGCGCATAGTGCATTCATCAAGGTTCATGAAACAAACCTGTCCATAGTAGTTTATGCCTATAAAATCCAGCTTGTCAGAAATACTATCAGTGTACGGGAAGAGAGTCAAAGAATTAGCCAGTGAAACAGCAGCAACATCAAACAGACCATAGGGTCGCATGAATGACACATGGTGTGCCACACCAACTATAGGTTTTAACGAGCCGCTGCCAGAAGGTTTATATAAATCAGAAAACTATATTTACAGAAACAGCAAAGTGGTCAACCATGAACACAATTTATTGATTGAGATGGAATGAAAAGAAAAAAGAAGTAAAATATCGTTCAATGTTCTAGAGGAAAGCTGCACATTCTACAGCTTCTTTGAGAAAGACAAACCTTTGTTCATGGATACAATCATATGCTTTTGAATGCGCAATAGCCATCCAATGCATGGCCTGTTGGAAAACACCAGTTGGAAGAGCAGAAGTAGCAACCTCCAGCATATCAGGATTACCACCAGGCCAAGCTCCAGCACAATAAGTAAGCATACAGAAGACATGAGGTTCATTAAAAGTAACCCAGTATTCCACCAGATCAGATACACTGTCTACAACAAGTCTGCACCATGGAATGTAAGCGATGAGGAAAAGCATCATTTCCTAATACTACCATAAAATGAATCACTCAATGACATTGAATAAAGACGTGATCCTGCAGGGGTAAAAATACAATATAGAGGCAAATTCCAAAACTGCTCAATACAATCTCAAAAGTAACCACTATATGCTGTTACCAGCATATGTAAATCAATTCCAGAAATCTGAACTCCCAAGAAAAAGCCAAGAAAACGATTCATTAGGCCAGCTAATACCATAAAAACATCAATATTATAATATATATTATTGCACTAGTATGTTCAAGGGATTGAATCTATTTAAATACACAAAAATAACGCATGCCAACCTTATAGTTAAGGTTCAACATATAGCTCATCATGAAGAGATAATGTCAGTGGTAACGATCAAAACCCTGATCACTCAGTCGATAAGGCGTTATCGATGACCATAAATAACTCAAAGCTTAAGCTTTCGTAGAAGAAGACCCTAAAATGGGCAATACTACATCTTCATCTCAATATTATTTATATTTTTAGGCATATCTTATAGGAAAAATTTTCAATACCTTTTTCCCAGAAACTTTATTTTTTACTTACAATATGCACACACGTCCCTTCGGAGGAGAACAAAGACCAGAAAGAAGAAGTCAAGGGATTCTGCCATAAATTGCTCCCTTATCATAACGGAGAGCTGATTAAAAAAAGTATATAATGAAAATCAAAGATCCCAATTGACAATTCAATCATGTTTGACATCACAGTTGCTATATATATTGGGGGAAATCATGATTAATATTAATATGTTAAAGTTATAGAATGAATAATGCACATGCTGACTTTATTAGAATAAAGTACCTTAAGTATCTAAATACTCAAGTTTTTCCTTCTAATATACCACCATATTGCGGTATGGGTATTTATGAACTTGTTCGCTTACAACCAAGGATAGGCTGACACATGGCAGTGGTTATTTTAAGGCAAATGTCATTATAAGTGGTTGAAGGAAAAAAAATATATGGAAAACTAATACAAATGTAAGTCTAACCTCGTGAAGTCCATGAAATAATCAACAGTCTTCTCCAGCTTCCAACCTCCATACTCACAGGCCCAGGGTGGTAGTGAGTGATGAAAAAGAGTGAGCATGACCTTCATTCCATATGACCGAACCCTATTGATAATCCACTTATA
Organism: Mimosa pudica; assembly: GCA_029929735.1. Classification (NCBI taxonomy): domain Eukaryota; kingdom Viridiplantae; phylum Streptophyta; class Magnoliopsida; order Fabales; family Fabaceae; genus Mimosa; species Mimosa pudica. The sequence continues at coordinate 5,750,454 of JAKELP010000016.1, read as the reverse complement.
ACGCTCCAAAGCAGCATAATTAACCTAGGAAGATCATGTGGCATACTCATAAAAGTAAAATGTATGCACCAGTTGGATTCATTGAACTGGTTTTTCATAAAAAAAATAGTAGGAAACACTTTAGCTGACTCCTTAAGAAGCTATTTGACATTGCATATTTATTAGTTATCACACATGCAGTAGTGAAAGAGACACTCACAGATTCTTTTAGCCCATTCACAGGTTCATTTGGCATTATTCTTGACCAATCTATACCCATGCGAAAGACAGTAACACCAGTATCCTTGGCCAACTTTAGTTCTGTATCAGGATCAGACCAAAACCTTAATCTCTCCTCCCTGAGAATCAGCCATCATTTTCTATTTAGCATGAACGTATCCACCGTGATATATTTAGAATCCACCAAAGTGAACAATTTCCATCTCTTTTGGTAATTATGCTTGAAAAATACATGATACCATGACTAAAATATGGACTTACGGGTGTGGAACATTATGCCAAGCAGTTACATTATGTTGTTCTTCTTTTGGTACAACAGCTGGTGCTTCTTCTTCGTCTTCTTCTGAAAACTTCTCAAACCCTCTAATCATGGCCTCCATAGCAACCTTCAAAGGCTTTTTCCTCTTTTTGACTGTGGAATTATCATGTTGTCGAGATGAAGTAGCTTGGTGAGAGCCACCGTCACCAGTAGCAGCGCCCATCAAAGCATCAGCATGTTGTTTGACCTCTTGTGAGTCAACATGAAGCTTTTCTTCTTCTGCAAACTGAATCCAAGCATCATTAAGCCTATCCTCAACATGTGCTGGTGCTGTAGCCAGGCCAAAGAAAAAAACATTTTCCTCTTCTGCAAGAGGAAAAACTTCATGATTCTCTTTCAGATAAACACAACTACACATTATTACATAAGCTAAGGAGAGCACAATACAAATAAAACTGTCATATTATCAATAACAGGGCAAAAAAACAAAAAGAGTAATTGAGTTTGGCAAATATAGCAGTGGAGGTCTTGCTAAATTTCAGTCGATAAAGTAAGAACTTAAACTCATTTCCTCCCACTCAAAATCAGGTTTGAGCTTCTATCTTCGCCAGAATATGTCCTTTGCAACTTATCTACATACGAGTCTACCATCTACTATCCCCTCAATTTCTAAATATAGGACATAATTGACTTTTATGGAAAATCCTAATAAAGCTAAACAAGATAATAATAAATTGATTTGCCTATTTTATTTCTTAAAACCAGTTCATTCATTTGACTTATAGACTAACATGTATCAATACACAACATAATGATTAAATGGCTCATTTAGCTTCATTGACTTCCACAAAAAATACTATATCTAATTGTTTTGTAGAAGTTAATGAACTAAACTAGATCACTATATTACAATATATGTCACATGTAATTAGATTTTAGGTTAGTTTATAGACAGAATAAATTAATTTTAAGTGAAAAAAGATAACTATAGCCAATAATTATTAATTTTGCGTCATTAATTTCAAAAAAAAAAGTCAAAATAATCTTATAATTAGTAGCAAACGAATATATATTTATGAATGGAGGAAGTACACATTTAAAGCTAAGTAACAGTGAGATACACTTCCGACCAAAAAAAAAAACAGTGAGCTAAACGAACAAGCAATAATAAGCGATTATCAGTTAGACTTATTGACTTAACTTACAAAACCTAGATTATCCTCTAAAAACAGAAGTGTTCTATTCTAATTAGTAATTAGTGATTAGTAATTACTGACCATGAACATTGAAGAGAGCGAGGACTTCAGAAGACTCGTCGATAGGCGAGGGGAAAGGGCGGAGATTCCTTCGCTTGAAACGGGAGAAGGAGAAGACATTGGCGGCGACGGTGATCGTAGCGATAGCTCCGGCGAGCTTCGTGGCGGTGAAAAAGAGCGCCACAAAGGTCATATCGTCCCGCCAACAGAATCACTCGCACGTGTGAGCAAGAAGAGCACACGCACACGTGTGAAAGAGAGAGAGAGAGAGAGAGAGAGAAGGAAGTGCGCGCGGAATTGTTATAGTTATAGTTGCTTGATGAGGGAGTGCGGGAACCACCATGGATGGAGATTTCATTCTTTCGGGTGAGTTCCATGTGAAGGTGATAGGGTCAGTTTTGGAATTTCGCTAATAGTGTCAATATCAATATCAATCACAATTCACTTTCATTGGCCATGAGTCATAACCCAATCCAAAAAGAAGTCTAGTTCCTTACGGAGTAGTAGCTTCGTTGGTTCACTCGTTTGGGAACTTTAAGGACCTATTTGGTTTATAAAGGAAAGCAAATTATTTGAAACGAAATGGAATGGGAAAGGAAATTATTTGAGGTTGGTGTAAAAGGAAAATGATTTTGGTGCGAAAATTTGTGTTGTACGCATTGAAAATAAGGAAAATTAATTTGTAGTTCCTCTCATAAAGGACTTAATAGTAGAAAAGTCTCATAAACTCCACATATTAAAATAGAGTCCCTAGGGACCTTACTTTAATATACTTCAAATACAAAAAGACAAGATTGTCCTTCCCTGTGAGTTTGTGACAAGGTCATGAGCAGGAAATGACGAGGTCATGTGCACGTACAATAAGATCATGTGCAACTCTCACAAGATCATGGTCCACCATGTGTTAAGTTAATGGGCAAGCATTGATGAGGTTATGGGCAGGAATAACAAAGTCATGCGCACGTATAACAAGTTCATGGGCATGGAAGAAGGGGCAATCTAGTCCTTTTGTATTTGAAATATATTAAAGTGTGGTCCCTAGGGACCCTACTTTAATATATAGAGTTTATGAAACTTTTTTACTATTAAGCCCCTTGTGAGGGCTACCAATTAATTTTCCCTTGAAAATAATGGGAAGTAAAGTAAAAAAAATATGCTGAAATGAACATATTACCCTTTCAATAATTTAGATGAAATTCCAATTTAAGGCTTAGACTCCATTTTCATATCTTCAAACTCAAGTTGAATTGAGTGAACATTTTGAGGGAATATCGAATAATCAACAATCATCTTCTTATTCATCTTCACTCACGCATAAACACACACAAGCCCTAAACTTTATCCTTCTTCGACTGAGCTTACATTTTGAGACGATCTAAAATAATCAACAATCAATCTCACCTTCTTCTTCACTCATGCATAAACACATACACACAAGCTCAAATCTACCGTGTTTTTTTATACAAAATTCTACCGTGGTTGTGACCGGAAAAAAAATCTACCGTTGTTTTAAATAGGAATTTTTTTTTTGTTCTATGAGCTTGGAGGTATGATATTTTCCACATGGCTGAGCAACTTTCTAGCGGTTTGCAAACAGCCATAGCGTTTCTGAAACTGCGGAGAAGTTGTCTTTCCATATTGCGCTTTTCCACATTTGTTATAAACGTTGTAGTGTCTTTGCCACATTTTTAAGCGCCGGATAGTGAAGAAAAAAGTGTTGCAAAACAACGAGTTTTTGTAGTGATATTAAAATTTTATTATTATTAACCTATTTTAATTTGTTTTCTTAATCTTCCCAAGAAAGTCAAATAGATCTTATATATATGTAGTATTGAAGTGAGTATTTAGGCTTAGTTGACTTTTTTATAATCCTAAAGAAGTTAACAGGTTACTTTTTTGTATGGAGCTAATATGTTGCTTATAAATATTATGTCCAAATTATTTTTCAGAAACTAACTTATTTTGACCTCTAAATGTTTTTTAAAATATGTTATGATTAAATAGTTGACCTTCTTTGACATCATTACAAAAGGTCGAGTGAGTCTTATATTTAAGAATAAATGGAGTAGTAGATGTATAAAGTTGAAAATGTTACTAAATTATAGTATCATCTAATAAGGGGTTGAGTTGGAAAATCAATTTAGCGTAAATTTAATATTATTTTTAATTTGTAGAAATAAGTCATCAGTGTCTTTTAATAATTAATATATGAAGTATGTGATTCATATTTTTCACCAACTGTTTTCATTTTTAATTTTTATGAAATATAGCGTTATTTAAAAAACTAAATTATTATTATTTAGTTTATTTTTCTAGAAAAATACAACTCAATATTGTAGGCTTACGTGTAATCTCCAAAATAAAATCAAGTCTCAAGAGACCTATTAATAATAAAATACAATGTGAAATTATTTATCCACTGTTTAATTGTTAATATATCGTAATAATTATTAATACATAGGAGTATAATAAGTGCGTAGAATATATTGATATTAATTGCTAATAAAGATATTGTGGTACCTTAACTCATAAATCGAGACATATTAACTTGTTCACGTTCTTCTTCATTTATTATTAAGGTGAATGACATAATTTCTCAACTGTACTGTGCTCTTAGTCTCGCAAATTTAAGATTTAAAAACAGTATAGTACTAATTTTTTTTATTTATGACTTAAGTATATATTGCTTATATGCTTTTTGACCATGAGATTTACCCTATAACTTTTGGGTTTGCCGAAATTTTCTATGACAAAGCTAGGTATTTGGATATTTTTGTGAATATATGACTAGAGCGCAACATGAACGTTGAACATCACAAAAACAATAAAAACCTGTTCAGGCTAATTAAAATGCAAATGATATGTAAAAACAAAATAGTTTTTCCTCTTTTTTGAATTATTTTCACTCTTTTAAGGGCTATATTAGTCCTTACCAATGATTCAAAAACCAGGTCAGACCACCCGATTCAACCAATAAACCGCTAAACCACTCATCAAAGCGGTCCAATTTGGTGGTTAGCGGTATTACAGTTGAACCGATGATAAACTGATCCAGCTTGCCTGAACCGGCCATAAACCAAGAAAATCGACACCTATATTCTGCCTTCTATTGTTTTTTTAAAAAATGAAACTAAAAAGGTTGATCCCTAACTCATTATGATCTCTAACTCATTATCTTCACCCAATCCATAACCCATGTAATTGGTAGCGGAAGAGAATATGGTAGCGGAGGAGGTTGGGGATCGAAGGGCGGCGGGGAGAGGAAGGGGGTTGGTGATGGGGAGGATGGTGAGGGAGGAGAGGGGGGAGAGATCTGAGGAGCAGAGAGGCCATGGCTTAGTTCTCCTAAGATCTAAGGGCATTGAATCGCGTATTTTGAAATTAATGGGATGGATGGATTATGGCTTTCTTTCCTTATTTTTCTTCTTCTACTTCGTGCACAAGAACTAAGGTCCCGTTTAGTTGGAGTGAAAGTGTATAATGGAAATGGAAATGGAAATGGAATTGAGTGCAAAGGTATAAAGATCAATTGAAAGTAGAGGTAAGTTAGGTAATGATGAGATGTAAAAGTTTGTGTGACCCTAGAAAATTGTGAGATAGAGAGAGAAAGTTTGTGAGCTCAGGATATATGTAAATTACAATTATTATTTCCTTCTTCCATTTCCATCCAAGCAAACATAGCCTAAGCATCAGAGAGGGAGAGAGAAAGTGTGGGGAGTTAGTGAAGGATAGTGAGGACTGGGTGAAGGTGAGGGTGGGGGGCAGGAGCATGTGTGCTGATTGTGTATGACCATCAGAGCATGGGTTGGAGGAGCACTTCACGCTCATGACATGAGTAATGAATTCTATATAAATTTGACTCTGGATGTATTTTACTATTTTTAGTTTAAATTTGACTCTAGATGTATTTTACTATTTTTAGTTTTTTTTTACTATTTGGTTCTTATTTTCACTAATTAAAAGGTATCTGATTGATATATTTTCTAATATAACATTTGAGTTTTGACAATTTAATATTATTATTTTATTATTTCGGGTTGACTCAGTTTAAACACGATTGAACCAATAACCCTTAACATAGTAGATCAACTATTTTGACATCCAGTTCAAAATTTTGAACCTTGGTCATTACTAATCAAGTCAAGTCTCACTGCAGGCTGTATAACATACTCGTGTAAAACATTTTTAAATTTGATGATAATTTTTTCAGTCAAAGAACTTGAAATTAGTCGCATGAAAAGAGGCCACCTATGATCTAAAAAATATTAGTTATAATAATAAGACTTTTGTGTAGGGCCTATTTATTAATAACTTATATCTAAAGATTAAATTTGTCATATAATATATGTAACTGGCACTCCTAGCGAGGTAAGACTTGTTAGAACTGGTTAATTATTATCTAAACTATTAAATCAGATTATATAATAAATTAAATTGAAATTCAAAATGCACGAAAGAACAAACTCAATGACTAAAAACATTTTATTATAATTTATAATTGAGCGAGTGTTCAACATAGATAAATTGAAACATAAATATAGTAAACTATAATTAAAATTATATATAGACTTTCTTTGGCACATTAAACTTCAACAAATTTAAACACACTTTAAAGCTTAAGAGACAAATCAAGGCCCGAAGGATCAAGACCGCTATCATTGTCCTTTTTCGGAGCTTGTTCTGGTATAAACTTGATATGTTGAACACCATCAGTAGGAGCAGCTACAATACTAGCAGTAGCAGTTGAAGGAGAGGAATTAAGCCCAAATTGATGACATGGACGAGTTGGAGGACTAGCATCACTAGTTTCTTCAATCCTCAAAGTTCCAGAAGTTGCCATAATTCCAAACCTATCTAGAGTTTGATTGTCATTATTATGCCTAAGCCTGAAATTAGGGTTTGCATAAGAAGGCTTATGAATCATGGAGTCCATTCTGACCCCAAGTGACCTATTATAATTGAGCAAAGGGCTATTGACCAGAGGGCTAGTATGGTAATTAGGGTAATTACCACCATAATAAGAATATTGAGGAGAATAATAGTGATTCCCTAGGAAACCAAAATGATGATCAGAGACAATCCCAGCTTGTCGTCGTTTTGCTATTGCACGTTCTTGTTTGTGTGCGTTTTGATGACCTCCTAGGGCTTGTGAGGAAGAAAACTCTCGTTTGCAAAAGTTGCAACAAAATGTTCTTTCCGTAGAGCTGTTCTTCTCATGGTCATCATCAAGAATATTTTCATATTCATGATCTTTTTCATTGTTGTTAATGATATTTGTTTTTGATGAAGAGGAAGAACCTATGATGTTTCCTCCTCCTGATTTAAAGAGATCCAGCTCAATCTTCGATTTCTGAAGAGGATCGTCGTCACTGCTGGTAATCTTCATGGAATATACACCAAGCAACAAATAAGAGAAATTGTATTAGTTGATGTGATACTGGATATCTCCGTTAAATAAAATTTATATTTTTAGTTGTTTTTTTTTTTTTTTGCGTTTTCCATTGCAACAATTTCAAGAAAGGGGAGATAAAACAAGCAACCTCTCCATCATAAGATAGCTTACATAAGTATCATTAGGCTACAAGGCTAATTAAATTTAGGCACTATAGTTTGGTATTGGTCTTTTTCTAACATATGATTATTATATCTGTGTGTGTGCGTGTGTGTGACTTCATACAGAAATAAAACGATTCGGAAAGACGACTCCAGTTGGGTTATTTTTAATGTCTGAATCAAACCTGTGACAGTGAGAAAAAACTATATAAAGTGATTTGGAAACCCTATGGTCAGAAAATAAGTGCTATTGACAAGTTTGTATCTTCCATCTATCAATATTAACCTTGAAAAATATTTTTAAATAGCAACAAAACAATCCAAACAAAATAAAGGAGAACACACACAAATTTACTCACTTGAACCATCTTCATCTTTTGGTTTTCGATCACTTTATCTCTGGATCCTTCTCCTTTGGACCCTCCTGAGATGCTAGAGGCTTCAGAGGGAGAGAGATCCATGCTACCATTATCTGCAGCCATGGAATTAAAACACAACCAACAGGAGAACAAAAACTTCTTTTTTTTTTGAATCTGCAGTAAGTGTGAGATTCAAATTAATCAAGTAGAAAGAAGAAGGGCGTGTTTATATGTTCAATAGAGACACCTACATTGAATGCAACAATCTTTATATAATTGGAAACAAATCTCGTTTTAATTTGCGGTTATGCGATTTTCATTATTAGTACTGAGTGATTGATTTTATATAACCAAGCTTCCTCAAATTTAAACACATCATTCCATGAATGTGTATAAATAATAATTAATGCTAATTATTGCGATAGTCAAATCAAATCTTTTATATGGAAGAACATGAAGGATTGGTGTTAGTGCATCACGGCTTTTATGTAGTTTGTGTATGATTTCAACTTACAAGTAAAATAGGAAACCGGGAAATAATTACTTGATTAATATTTAATCATATCTTTGAACTTAGCCTCTTGAAGGGAACAACTATCAAATCAAACGAATGAAAGAAATAATTTTAGCATGATTGATGGTTTTACTTATGGAAATTACTTCAATGATGTTCGTGATCTTTTAGTCTAATTTTCGTACCAACGCACTTGGTATCGATATCGATTTTTATGATTTCGGTCTGTTAGAGAGGTCAATGGTCAAACCCATGATGATAATATAATAATAAAAAATAGTTATATATATATATCCACAATTATAAGTAAAATTTTATACAAAAATATAAAATATTATAATAATACTAGTATATAAAGTTATCAGGGAAAAATAACACTATATGAATATAAACTATTTGAAAATATATTTAGATTAGGTTTTTAAAACTGTTCATTATTTATTTATAAAAAAACAGTTCATTATTTTTACAGGTTTTAAGTTTTTTTTTTTTTTTTGCTTTTTTCCAACTTACCTAAAATCCACTTGCTTTTTTAAAAGTCATTTTAATAGCCAATCTAGTTCTAGGTTTTATTTAATGGCTAATTGGCAATTCAGGCATTCAGCTCTAGTTAAAATGAGTTCGTCAATTGTCTATCTAATTCATTTTGCTATTATTTCAGAATTTAACTTGGGTGCTTATCACTCAGCTGGTCAATTTTAAACAATTTATTTTTAATATGAACAATTCATATTTAAATAATGTCCGTGAGCTTTTAGTAATAACAATATTTGGATAACTCGATATCGATTTTTATAATTCAGTAGGCTTGAGAGGTAGGTGGTCAAACTGATGATGATATAATAATAACAAATAGTGATATTATATGTGTGTGTGCATAATTGTAAGTATAATTGTATATAAGTTAAAATATCATACTATATAAATTTTCAATGAAATAACACTATATGAATATAAACTATTTGAAAATATAATAAGTTTTAAAGACAGACCATTATTTTTATATGCTTTTATTTATTTTTTCCTTTTTCCATCTAACCTAAAATCCACTTGGTTTTCTAAAAAGTCATCTATTCCAGTGGCCAATCTAATTGTACGTTCCAAGTAAATTGCAAATTGGCAATTCAACTCTAGTTAAATGAGTTCGGTCAATTATCCATCTAATTCAGTTCCTATTATTTCAGAATAGAATTCGGGTGCTTTATTATTACTCATTTCGTCAGTTTGAACTATTTATAAACGATTCATATTTAATTTTTATTCTTTTTTTTAGAATTATACTTTAATAGAATGCAAAGTTCGAAATTCGAATAAAGATAGTGTCACGATATTTAATCATTGCTTTGGTTGCAACATTAACTATCATGCCACGTCATTCTCTTAAGGGAAGCGATACTCTATCTTGGGCCATGGGCAAGGATCAAGCTAGCTGAATGGTAACGATATGTGCAGATATTTTCAAATTGGAGAACACATTGTGAATCTGAATAATCTTGCATTTATATAACAAACGAACAATCCCCTTGATTACCAATATTTCAATTTATTTATTTATCTTTTTTTTTGCCAGAAATTTATTTATTTATCTTCGTATGATAATAAGGGTGTTTACATTCTAATAAATTATCCACAATTCAATAAGAATGCTAATTATTTGACACTTACATTGGCTCAATAAGTGCATATAGAACAAAAAGCCTCCTAGTTCAGTGTATTTTTTATTACTATGGTTGGAATCACTTTTTTAATTACTTTATGTAATTTTACCTTTCACCGCCTTTTGGCTATAAGATCAAGTAATTTTACTTTTCATAACTTAATAATCTCAACTGAACAAATCATATGTGTGACTGTGCATATATTATACTAACTCCGGTCCTAAATATAAGATTTAATTGACTTTTTTTGGGAGATTAAGGTTGCAAAATAGGTTATTAAATCATGACATATTTGATATCTTTTTAGATTATCCATTAGCTTATAGGTAAAATAAACTAGTGTAAGAAAAAAAATTAGGTAAATCAATTTTTAAGTAACATATTTTGCTTTTTTTTAGTATTTTTAAAAAAAAATCAACTAGGTCTTATATTTAGGACCAAAGGGAGTATTTGGTGTATCGTGTATTTTGATTTTTTGATTTTTGACGAGTTTATGGTTTTCAAAAGGTTCTTATTTAATATTTATTTGGGCGAAAGAAAGATTCTTTTTAAAGTTGTATCTCTAAATGCTGATCATTTATGTAGTCGCTGCTCTTCTAACAACAATTAATAACAAGTTTTTGAACAAATGAATAATCAGCAAGATACATATGTTTTAAGATAAAATTAATGATCACGTAAATTAAAACTTAAATATAAATATTTGACGGATACATAGGACCAATATTATCAAACTTGTGAGTTTAAGTGAACTTGTGAAAATATAATAAAAGAGATCAATTAGTAGACTCTAATAGTAAACTCGTATGCTAATAAAAAAATAGTTAACTCGAGATAAAATTTTATATTTATTTAATAAATGAAATGAGTGTTTCTCCTATATAATGAAATAAAATTAGAAAAATACAAATAATTTGACTTGAATATATTTTAAATATAAATAGTTTATATTAAATATATTAACATCCATATTTTATCAACCTCAAAAGAGAAATTTCTACGAAACTTATTATGGATTCATTAAATTTGGTGAAATAACTAAAATAATTAAAATGAGTTTAAAAGTAAGTTAGCACGATTTTCTATAAGATAAAAACACAAAAACAGTGAATTTGACACGTAATCACATAAATTTTTACCGAGTTTGTGTTATTATGATAAACACAATTTTGTTTATTTCAAAAGAGAAGTAATTTAAGCACCTCAGTTATCATATTAAACAAAGTCGCGCACGATTTCATTTTAATGATTCCATACACGAATTTAGTTTTTAACCCTATAATTAATTAGAAGTTTTATTTTAATTTGCACTTTACGTGATATAATTCCTCCCGTATATTGATATTATATAATATAAAATTACATAAATTAAGTTAATAAAAATTTTTAGGATCTTCTAAATATAGAGGTTAATTATATTTAGAAATTACAATGAGCGTGCTTTAATATATACTATATCAAATTCCATCCACCCTACCTCCCAAATTTAGTGATTACATAAAAAAGTTTGTAGTTCAAAAAATTCAGTCCAAAAAAAAATCTTCCAAATTCATAATCATAACGTCCACATGCTGCTATATATCGAATAAAATATTATTAAGAAAGTTTTCATAAAAAAGTTTGTGGTTCAACAAATGCTAGTTATACTCATTGTCCTCAATATAACGATTTTATATTTCACTTTGAACTGCAAAATGGATTTTGTATGGGACTGGCCATTGGAGGAACTAATTAAGAGAAATCACCACACATATTTTGGTTAAATTATACAAAACACCCAAACTTTGAAACAATACCATATAACCACTTAAATGTTATAAAATTTAAATTAACTTCCTTTAACTGTTAAAAAACTATACATTTAGTACATTTATTATCTTAATCAAATTTTAATCAATTATTTTTCCACATAATTTTAATCATTTGTACGTACACATACATATTTTACTTGGCAAGGGTCCTAACCTTTTTTGCCTCCAAAGAATGAATATCCTAAACCAATAACTGATTGTTTTCACCTTGGAAGTATAACGTTAGCAATTCGCCCCTGATTGGATGGATGCACCAATGGGCATCTCCACATACGTGTCAATATTACAATAACTAGATGGTGAAATTGCTACACATATATTACTTTTTGGGTAAATATGGTGAAAATATGACTTTGCTAATTAACTACCAAAATTGACCGGTTTTCTGTTGTTTTCCACTATCATCGTAAATAACACGACATACATTATTAAATTCTGCTAAACATACTAACAGTATAGTATAATTTAGGGAAGACTCCAACAAATGACTTGACTTGTCCCCTAGCTCGGTATGCCTGATATATTATTACTGTTTAAGCGGTGACCACAAGATCCTGAGTCGTCACAGACTAAACTTTCGCTCGAGGAAAAGGAAAAGGCCTCCACCAGTTCATTCACTAAATCATCTGCTTCTTTCATCACTCAAAATGTAAGTCTTCCTTCTCTCGATCTAATAATTACTTTCTGTTTGCCTTTTTTCTTAAATCGGCGAATCGAATGTTTTGTTCCCCGTATATATAGATGACGTTGACTTTTTGTTCTGCATATAGTAGAGTATATATCTTCATCATTTACACCACTTGAAATATGAAGCTTGATATAAATTTGCCCTCATCCAAAGCATAGGGTGATAGTTATTGTGTTAGGCTCTACATAAAGGCGTACCGATTAGGTGGTGGTGGGCTTGGCGGCGTTCCCACAGTAGTGTAGAGAGATGAGATCACAGCATAAAAAAACTTGCTATTTAGGAGCAAATGTTTTCCAACGATTTTTGCGTAACAGTTAGAAAGAGCACGTCACATATCAACGTTTCTGGAAAAAACAGTGACAAAAAACTTGAGGTTGACTTTAGAACACATTAGTAGAGGTTCTTAGCCACGGTTGACCGATGTTAATTTGGCGTGAGATTCCCGCCAAACTGGTAACATTTATCTAACCATTGGTAGATATTTAATTTTTTAAAAAATTGAAGTGCATTGCCATTAACGCGTTTAAATACATTTTTAAAGTTTAAAGGGTAAAGAGTCAAATCTAGCACTTTACTATTGTCAAAATTTCATCCAACATAAACAAGAATTTGATGGCTCAAATGTAGCACACGTCTATTCAAAAATGTCACAAATTTAGCATTTTCGTCAATTTTAACTGGTTTGACCATTAAGTTTGACCCCATCATGCCACGTCACCTGTCAAGTCACATAGTTAGGTCACGTCACCTGCAACATCACCCAATGGGCCCACTTACTATCCATGATTGGGTGACGTGGCCTAACTGAGTGACGTGACATGATCGGGTCTAACTTAATAGTCAAACCCATTAAAATTGACGAAAATGCTAGATTTGAGCCATTTTTGAATAGATGTGTGCTACATTTGAGCCATCAAATTTTTGTTTATGCTGGGTGAACTTTTGTCAATAGTAGAGTGCTAGACTAACGGTCAAACCCGTTAAAATTGACGGAAATGTATGGTTTAATTAGTTTTCCCCCCAAAAGGCTAAAATACTCCTAATACAATCATTTTCATGATAATAAACGAATCCCCTGGTGCACTAGCTTGTTCTCCCTCTATATGTATCAACCTTATATTTGGAGTTATGTATATATATACACAGATAATCACCATGGGAGAAGCATTTGACATTACTGAAGGATTCAATAATCACGTCATAGTGGATGTAAAATTTTTGACAAATTCACTAGTAAAAAGTCTGGAAGACAAATTGGAGAACCTTCCTCCTTTGTCCTCCAAATGCAGCATCTGTATAGTTCCTGTTCATCTCCGAGAACGAAATGAGAAAGCCTTCACTCCACAAGAAATTTCAATTGGTCCAATCCATCACAACAACAAAAACCTCAGACGCATGGAACAACACAAACTGCGGTTACTTAAGGACTTCCTTTCACGTGCACAGGTAAGCCTAAACGACTGTGTTCAATTTTTAAAGAAGAGAGAAGTACACTTAAGAAACTGTTATGCAGATCCCATTGAATTCGATAGTGACAAACTCATTGAGATCATCCTTGTAGATTCTGCTTTCATTCTTGAATTGTTTTTCAGAAACATCTCATCAGATGATGATGATACTAAAAAACAATTGTTGCAAGGTCATCACTATGATCATTTTTTTGGTGGGCCATGGCTGCTTCGGTTCATTAAAACCGACATGCTTTTACTAGAGAATCAAATTCCATTTTTTGTCCTGGAAGACCTACTTTCACTAACCAAACTAGACATTCTTCCCATAAAGAACAATGTTCGCCGTTCCACAATCAAGCTAACCTATGAGTTCTTCAAAAGAAAACTAAATCTGTTAGATATGGATAACTTTGATGTAGAGGAAAAAGTTGGTGAACATGAAATACAACATTTTGTTGACTTCGCAAGAATATGTTACGTGCCACGTGTATTCCCATGCAAGAACAAGCTAAAATGCATGAGTATGCCAAGAGCAACAAAGTTACGTGAAGCAGGAGTGAAGTTCAAGGTGATGAACAATGGGAATCCATTTGAAATCAGATTCAAAGATGGAGTGTTGGAGATCTCAAGGATCAGAATAAAAGATGCGACGGAGACTATTCTGAGGAATCTGATTGCATACGAACGTTGTCACTTGCATGATAATTATGTGAATGATTATGTGTTCATTCTGGACCGTCTGATTGAAACAGAAGGTGATGTGGAGTTATTGTTACATTATGGGATTATTGAGTCCAAGTTATCAGGGACTCAAGAAGTGGCTAATACAATCAACAGGCTGTCTCCGGGAATAACAATGGCTAGAAGAAGGTTTTACTTCTCAGAACTGTGTGAGAAGGTGAATGCTTATTATAGAGTGCCTTGGCATAAGTGGAGGGTAGTTCTGAAAGAGGACTATTTTAAGAATCCTTGGGCTGTTATATCTGTCATTGCAGCAATTTCACTTCTTTTACTCACCTTCCTCCAGACTTTTTATACAGTCACATCCTTTTATGTTAGCTAATATGGGTAAATAGGCTTCTCTGCTTATTTAGCAGATCGATCTCTAATAAATTTGTGTTTGTGTGTGTCACCTATCTCTCTGTGTATATACATGTAAGAGAGAGATTGATGTATTCCAGTACAGATCCACTGAGATGATTGGATTTGCTGTGAGTATTGTACTATAGAAGATAACTAATGGAAATTAAATTTGTGTTGATATATGTTCATAAATCTCTACTTTATATTTATCATTGCATTATTTCTTACGGACATACCGCCTGCCAATATCTAAACGAATAACATCTATAGAAAAATTAAGGGCAAAAGCTTGATCTGATAATTAACTATTTTAGTTTGGGCAAAAATAATAAATGACTATTTCGCGGTGCATAAATAATATCTAACTTTGTGACCCGGTGCAAAAATGATAAAACGGTCCTGAATATTAATTTGTAGTCATGTGGAACATTTCTAGTATTATTTTCAAAGTGAAAAATACATTATTGCCCCTCCCAATTAAAACCTTGATAATACTAGTTAGCATGAGAAGATGAAGGCGGAAGGAAGAATGATTGAGTTTTAATTGTGACAGGGTAAAAAAGTATTTTTACTTTAGAAAATAATATCAGAAAGGTTACACAAAACTACAAATTAACATTTAGAACCAGTTTTATTATTTTTGCACCAGGTCACAAAGTTGGTTATTATTTATTCACCGCGAAATAGTCATTTATTATTATTGTTCAAATTGAAATAGTTAATTATTAGATCAGCGCTTTTGCCCAAAATTAATAGCATTTAGAATAAAGTATGAATAGGTTATACGTCTCAAGTAAACAAAAATGGGAAAATCATAATTAAATCCCATATAAAGAAATTAATCACAATAAGGTAAAGGGCCCTCTTGTCAACTTAAGGAGTAGGATTAAAACATTCCTTAAATTTGATTGTGATTACTTACTTTATTTGGTGTTATTATTGTTAGGCCTTTTGGCGATTTTGTGAAAAAACCCAAAATGTCCAAAAAAATATATATAGGTAAAAATATAAAATGTCTGTGTTTTTTTAACTACAACATTTTTTTGTTGACTCACAAAAATAATTGTTAGAGGAAAATTTGTGCAAATATTTTTGCATCCTTTTTGTACAGCAGGGCTATGGGGTCCGGGCCGAATCTTTCTAATTTAATATGGATTTGCCTCATCTTGTATTTTTCTGGAGGAAAAAAAAACAGAAAGAAAGAGAAATTAAACGATTAATGAGTAAATTGTTTAATCTTATCCTACCTCCTACCACAACTATAGTAGGTAAGGGATGGATTTTATGAACGACAATTTTGATTAATTATATCTTATATTTTATACTTATGATTTTTCTCCCCAACTAATTTGTATATTTTACAGCAAATCAAAATATGATCAACCGTGTTTTCAATTCGTAGTGCTAAATTTTTAAAGCTGAACGAGAAAAGTAGGTCCAAATGATTAAGTGGGTAAGTAGCAACAGCCACCATTGACTAGGTCCTGGTTGGCCTATAATATGTTAACTTGCAACTAATATCATTGGCTTCTCAAAAAGAAAAAAACAGCTTATAATGAAAGATTCAACAACTACCCAATTAAGGAACACCTATGTCCTCTTCGGATATTACAAAGAACACTGGAGAAGAAGAACAAACACAGGAGAAAGACAAGGAAAGCTCAATTCATCATTCCTGGTTTCCTCAAAGTGTAAGCTCTTAACCTTCACTCAATTCTTCAACCTTTTTCTTCAGGCAATATTTGATTTCTGTTCTTCCATATTTTTGCTTCTGATATGTCATGTTTCTATTATTTCTCAATTCTCATAACTGTGATGAGATTTATAAAGCTAGGACTTCTGACCAACCCGTCAGGATGAGCCCGAAAATACATAGGTGAAAAGCAGGTTGGGCTGTGAAAAATTCAGCCCAAATTTAAAGCTTGTTGAGCCTGAATATACATAAAAAAGCGGGTTAAGTTGAAAAAAATGAAATAGCCCGAATTAAAAGTGACTTGGGTTGGGCTGGCCAGTTTGAAACTTGTTCGCAAAATACTTTTTTAAAACTTAACTTATAACTAACCACTTTAGATTAGTTCTGTCAATTCATAATTTTGTTTAATTAAATATGGTTGTAGTGATTGAACATAAGGGAGAATGGAGGGGGCAGCTGATCATATAACAGAAGGATTGAGCCATATCAGTATTGATGAAAGAGTGTTATCAAATTCAATAGCAAAACGTTTGAAAGACAGATTGAGGAAACTCTCTCCTTTGTCACCTGAGTGCTGTATATATAAAGTTCCTGCAGAATTACGTGAAGGCAACGAAAAATCCTTCACTCCTCAGGTTATTTCAATAGGTCCTCTTCATCACAACAATGAGAAGCTTAAAGACATGGAAGAACATAAAATGAGATTCTTCAATGATTTTCTCTCTAGAGCTCAAGTAAGCATAGATGACTGTATTGAACTTTTGAAGAGAAAAGAAGTGAAGTTGAGAAATTGTTATGCAGATCCCATTGAGTTTGATAGTGATAAGTTCATTGAGATCATTCTAATAGATGCAGCTTTCATTGTTGAAGTGTTCTTGAGGAATCATAGTAGTTCTGATGATAAAGAAGTTCAGAAGAAGCAGAACCATCATCAGCATGATCATTTTTTTGGCAGACCATGGAAGCTAAGGTTCATTAAAAATGACATGCTTTTGCTTGAAAATCAAGTTCCTTTCTTCATCATTGAGGAACTTCTTTCTCTCACAGGATCATCCATCACCATAATCAATCTAACCTATGAGTTCTTCAAAACAAGAATGTTTCTGAAGATTAATAACTTCAATGTCATGGAAAAATTGGGTCAATCAGAAATACTACATTTTCTTGACTTTGCCCTGAAGTGTCACTTGCCACAAGAGATGCCACACAAAAGTAAACTACATTCTCTAGCTATGCCTACTGCAACACAGTTACATCAAGCAGGGGTGAAGTTCAAGGTGAAGCAAAGTAGGGAACTTTTTGATATACAGTTTAAAGATGGAATTTTGGAGATTCCACGCTTGAGGATAAATGAAGCAATAGAGAACTTTCTGAGGAATCTCATTGCATATGAACATTACCATTTGAAGGACAATTTTGTGAATGACTATGTGTTCATCCTCGATCGCCTTATCGACACGCCTGATGATGTGCAATTGCTTGCTCATAATGGGATTATTGAATCAAAGTTGGCAGGTAATGAAGAGGTGGCTTCTTTGATCAACAAGTTGTCTCCAGGAATGACTCTGATCAGATTCAATTTCCACTTCTCAGATCTGTGTAAGGAAGTGAATGGTTACTACAGAGTGCCTTGGCATAAATGGAAGGCAACTTTGAAACAGGACTACTTTACAAATCCATGGGCCATTATCTCTGTAATTGCGGCAATTGTGCTTCTTATACTCACCATTGTCCAAACATATTATTCAGTGGCTTCTTACTATGTTTGAGGTGGTTTGGACAAATGTCATATATATTGTCATCTCATCTGGAAAGAGATCGGAGGAAGACCAAGAAAAGCACTTAATGAAGTTATTGTGAGAGACTTTTTGGTTGTTGATGTAATACTACCTCCGGTCCTAAATATAGGACCTAGATAACTTTTTTTTGGAGAGGTTAATGTTGCAAAATAGTCTATTAAATGATGACATATTTGATATATTTTTAGATTATCCATTAGTTTATAAGTAAAATAAACTAGTTTAAGGGAAAAAATTAGGTAAATCAATTTATAATTAACTTATTTTGCTTTTTTTAAGGATTTTTCAAAAAAGTCAATTAGGTCTTATATTTAGGACCGGAGGGAGTATAATGACATTATGTGATCCAACTAACCGACATCGCCGAGGTGGATAAATTTTGTTGTTATTGTTGTAAACTATTGGTTGTTTTTTGTATAAGAAAAACTAGATGGCCGTATTAAAAATGGATTGGAGTTGGTGTTTGAGATTTTACTAGTTAGCGACATTAATTTATATTTGATCTCTATGCAAATTATCTGAGCGTGGTCCTTGAGCATTTGCCATTGTTGAACTGATTTGAGGTTGTGAGAAGAATTAGTAATGTTGAACGAACATGTCAATTTAAATGGATAAATGGAGGGATGGGTTTATAATTTCGATTCAACTTGATGCATGTATCCCCAATAGTTGGTTTTCACAAAACACAGTTTTTTCTTGAATATAACAGAGGAGTTAAAAACAATTTTCTGTGGGCTGCATCTTCCAAGTTTATTTTATACTCTCTCTATCTCATAATGTAAGGTGAAATTAATCGAATAATGGTTTCCAAGAATTGATTTTAGTGAAAAAAATGATTATGTAGGGGACAAAAAATTATTTCTAAAAATGTCCATATTTAAAAAGGAGGATATATAGAGAATGTGAGAAGATGAATGATTTATGAAATAGAAGATTCTTTTAAGAAGAAAAAGTGATGTGTATGCATTAAATGATGTAAGAGAGAAGTGAGGGTAATATTGAAAAAATTACATTTATTATGTTGACCATGTCAAACATCACCTTACATTTTGGGACAAACCATTCAAAAATGTCACCTTACATTATGGGACAAGGGAGTATATGGTATTTCTTCCTTCAATTTTTTTTAAAAAAATGGTAAAATTGTGATATAAAAAAATATTTTTGAATTGAAATATAAAAAAGAAATTGAAAACTATATTGGAAATAAATTTGGGTTGTCTTGTTTATATAATGGCGTAGATTTTTTTTTTTGATCATAATATAATGGCCTAGATTCAATATATCATGATGCTTAAATCGCTGGGTATAGTTCCTGAAATTCTGCTTCTTAGCGCCGCTATTGCAATAACAAAGCGCCTCTATTGATATTAGTGTGCCAGCGTTTATTCGATTAAACGCAGGCGTAGGCTCAATATATCCTGAATAGTAAAGCGCCAGGAAAGTTCGTGAAATTCAGTTACTAAGCGCAGCTATTTCAACACCCAAGCGCCTCTACTGATCTTCGTATGCCGACATTTATTTGATCAAACGCCGCCGTAGGCTCAAGATATCCCGACCCTTAAAATGTCGGGATAGTTCTTGAAATTCTACTTCTAAGCACCGTTATTTCAATACCTTTTGAATAAGGGAAAATTAATTTGAGATCCCTCACAAGGGAGTTAATATTAGAAAAGTCCCAAAAGTTGAAAATATTAATGTAGGGTCCCAAGGGACCTCACTTTAATATACTTGAAAAGTGAAAAGACATTTTTGTCCCTCCTCCTCCTTCTTCCCCACTCCTCCTCCCCTCCCCCCCGCCGCAGCCTCCTCTGCCGCCGCCGCACCCCGCCGCATCCCTCCGCGACGCCACCTCCCCCCCCGCCGCCGCCGGATGTGGCCGGTGAAGGCGGCGGTCGGGATGCTGCGGCTGCGAGGGAGACGGCGTCGCGGAGGGATGCGGGGGGAGGCGGCCGCGGCAGCGGCGGGGAGGCGGCGGCGGTGTGCGGCGGCGGGGGGAGGGGAGGAGGAGTGGGGAAGAAGAAGGAGGAGGGGCAAAAATGTCTTTTCACTTTTCAAGTATATTAAAGTGAGGTTCCTTGGGACCCTACATTAATATTTTCAACTTTTTGGATTTTTCTAGTATTAACTCCCTTGTGAGGGATCTCAAATTAATTTTCCCGAATAATATTTCCGCCAAAAAAAATACCTTTTGAATATCAAATAATTAAGGGAAAATTAATCATTTTAGTCTATGTCTCTCCATAATTACAAATTAGCACCAATTTCAATTGCCACATATTTTTGTATATGTCTCTCCATAGCTAATTCGTGGGAAAAAACATACCTAACCCACTAATAGTGGACCTAGTATTTCCCCATACCTTCTCTGATATATTCATATAATTGCCACATATTGTAGCTATTTCTTCTATACTTCATATATAAATGATTAGAGGTCGATCAAAGTAATATAATTTGGAAAAGTCTCTAATGAAACAATTTTTTATTAATTTACTTTCATGGCGTATCCTATAATTTATTTTGATTGTGAAGAAACTCCATTTTATATAATCAATAACATTGTTTTTCAATTTAATATGAGCTAGTACTTATACCATTTAGTAAAAACTTCTCAATATATTACATTTTTTGTACCATTAGAAAATCTAAAATAATATTTGATTAATAAATAAATAAATAAATTGGGCAAAGGCGTATAAATTATGTGCTTTTTCGGTCAACCTAGATGTAACATGTCTGCATCTTATTTTTTTATTGACCTTACAGTTCAAAGATGGCCATAAATTGCATGACGAGTATGTACTCTCTCTAGTCCTAATTTTAAGATCACTTAATTTTTTGTTTTGAGAAAATAAGGATGCAAATTTAATCACTTTAAAATGTTATAATTATCTTATTTCCTTGAAACCAATTTATTTTACTTATGAACTAACCTATAATTTAATTATATGTAACATATGTATGTTATAATTTAGCGATCTAATTTGATTTATTAACTTCTAAAAAAAGTCACATAAGGGAGGATCATGTTTGCATTTAAGCATGTTTCTCTAGTTGGATGTATATTGACAGTAACCCAACTACTAGTTCTTTTAAGTTTGATCAATAATAGCTCTTTGTTTACTTTTACTGTCTCTCATTTTACTATTTAACTTATAAATCCCGGAAGAAGCTACAAAAATTGAAACAGCAAGTTAACAAATTCTCATTGATGACAACTGAGCTACAAAGTGCTAATTCCACTTCCAACTAGGTCCCCCCGAACTTGCTCTCAAAACATTTGCAGGAAGCAAGTTTCACATTGATTGTGGCGGTGGTCTAGAGATATAGCCTATTATTGCTGATCTACTCTTGTGCACATCCTGAAATGGTGAATTCTGTGATCACCTAGCCTGAGAGAATAAGCAGCTTGCTTGTATTCAGCCCAAGTGAATGGTCTGTAAAGTGAGGGCCTCTGGATTGTAATCATCTCCGGGAGAGCATCTATGCAGGCATTTGGAGGTGGAGCCCCAAAAAATGCCATTGACATTCTAGACTTGTGTGAGTTTGTCATAGCTCTATGCCTTACACTTACAAATCTGCCATTTGTCATCACCTTGACATGAAAAAAACCACACATAAATCAGCTCCATAAATAAAATAATAGTCCATCTATCTCACAAAACCCTTTATATATAGTCACCAGCACATACAATATAATGCTGTTGGTTTCGCAAGGGTATCCTACCCGCGTGTCAAGTGAGACTAATCTCTCACTGTTCTGAAGTCCCATATAGGAGGTAGATAGCTGACATGTGAATTTTCTCCATTCACAAGGGTTAGGGATCGAACTCACAACCACGAAAGTACTTACCACTCACGCCTTACATACAATGCTTTTTACTACACTGTTTACAAGCAAATTACTATATTGATATACTCATCAAGTAATAAAACACTATTATATTCCTTGGCAAAAAAAAAGACTATTATATTCGGTTTGGTGACTGATATGCATGCATTGATCATCTGAGTGGTTCTGAAATTGTGTGTGGACCCACACAAAAAAGCTGGACTACTCAGAAGGCATCAAAATCCAGTAGGCAGGTGATTCCCACCCCATTTCACTTGTCTTTCTGCCAACTATATCTTGCTTTATTAGGGCCTTTCAGGTGGGACCAATTGTTACATAATAAGTAAAAACCTAGTACAGTTTTGGAGGTTGCTATGTACGGACACATGAATAGGGACATCATGAAGGAGATATGAGGTAGAGATAGAAAGATAGATATACCTGAAGAGCATCACCAACATTAACAAAGAAAGCAGAAGGGTCAGGGGAGACAGGGAACCATAGGCCATTAGGGAGGGAGATCTGGAGGCCAGCAACATCGTTGGATCTGAGGAGGCTGAGGATCTGAGGGTCAGAATGCTCACCAAAGGCAACGTTGATGATGTCCTTGAGAAGCAGAGTGGGAGGGTAGTGATTGAGCCTGAGGAGAGAGTCACTGTCATGGTGTCTGAGGAAGTTGCTGAAAGCCTGTGTGTTAGGGACCCCAAGACCCTCTGCCATTAGCTCCAATATCTCACATGCCAGCTCTCTAACTGCCCCTACGTATTCACTCACACTACACCTGTCATACATGTACATATACAAACACACATATATACTCATTCGTCAGCCCTCCCAAGCTTTCAAAAATGCATGCCCTACTATAGTATATATCCCCACTTTGATTCCTTTTATCCCCACCCCCATTTTAAATCATTGGTGTAACTTAAAAAAAAAATTAAGAGCGCTTATATATTTACTTACTAATGCCCCTCTCCTAAGTATATTTATACAATCTCTTCTCTTTTGACATTTTTGAAGAAATTAAAGATGCAAAATAAATTACTTTAAATTGTTTTTAATTATTTTTTTCAAAACTTATTTATCATAGTTTTGAACTAATCTATAATTTAATTGTATGTAACATATGTAGATTATAATTCAGTGATCTAAGTTGTTTCCTTAATTTTCATAGAAAAAGTAAAAAAAAAAATATTTAATTTAAGACAAGAGAGAGTAGTACTCTGTTTCTTCCGTATTTAACATCATAGATGCTCGAGATTGAAAAACCAAATCAAAAGATATTATAGAGACTTTTTGTTTAGTTTGTTTGGGAACTAAGAAAATAGTTACTATTTTCAAGTTACTGGAGAAAAAGTAGGGTTTGTTTGTCCTTTTTTTTTATTACGAGGGTTTGTTTGTCTTTAATTGACATTATTATTAAACTTACTGATGACGTGTCTGCAGCAATACTTGGGAAAATTGAGTTCCTTTATCCCATTTCATACTTCAGTACAATTACACGTGAAAGATGCTAACAGTAGTTACAAGGTAATAAATAATAAATAAATATAAATGATGGATGACTTGGTCACTCGTCACTCACACACTTGGGAGTGGATTTTGAAGGCAGGCTGATGTGACAGATATGTCAAAGAGAAAGAGTAAAAGGAGGTAACATGTCTCTGACAAATACTATCCTACCTCTTAGTACATTTTCCTTCCTCTACAGTTCCCATGTGCCCTCTGAAGTGTTTCCCCAACACACATACTGTTTTAATAATACTAAATAATAATATTATGTAACATCATAATTGTATTAAATAATTGATACCAAAATATTCTTCTTTCTATCGATGTAATGGTGGTTATGATCTTGACATAGAATGGCCATAGGCTTTCTTAATGATTTGAAGAATCTTTGGCAAAAAGAGAATGATATATATAATTCCGATTGTTAACTACTGGATGTTCTTCTTCCCCCCAAAAATTATGCACCAATATTATTGTCATGCAAAATTAGATTAATCACTTTATGTATATTTGACCAAGAAAATGATTGTTCAATTTAAATTACATATTTTTATGTAAGTGAAAGAAAGATATTTTGATTTAAAATAAAATTGATGTAAAATAAGTATTTCAAGATTAAAAATAAAACAATGTGTGAATAGATTTTTTTTAAAAAAAAATTAGATAACGAAACTTGACGTCTCGAAACATCCCTGCAGTAAAAATAAGCCAAATTTCAACCTGTGCATATAAAATTAACTGTACGTCAGCTGACAGATGAGAATTATTACTAACATCTTAATAAAATGATGTTGGTAATATAGACAACAGTCCGTAGTTCTGACAGATCGGTTCGTAAGTGATCCTCACTAGTCATGTTGGAAGGAGGAAATTAAACCTTCAAATTGATAAACACAGATAATCTAAGGTAGACGTTTTCGAACTGTGATTTATACATCAGTTATATATTTTCATAATTAAGAGATTTCAAGTCATTATTGTAGTTTATCAGACTTATTAATTGGCTAAATGCACAATGACGTTAAATATGACTTTATGGGTTATACATACATATATAAATTGTCAAACATTTATAAGCACGAAACTAAACTTCAAGCTCATCATGAGCGAACACTTTCAAAACTTGGTGAATCTTTTCTTAATAGAAGAATATGTACACACACGCACACACATATTTATGAGAAAAATATGAATATAAAAAAACCAATCAAGCATGCACTGAATGGAAAAGAAATGTATAATATAATTTAGAGGGCGAGGTATCTAGAACCTGAAGTTGGAAGGGTTTAGTTGGGAGATAGAAGAGGAAGAAGGAGAAGCATTGAGAAGAAGGTAGTCAAGGTTGCCAACATCACCGCGAAAACCGATAGTGTTGGAGCCGTAACCGGTGGTCACATTCTTTTGAGCCACCGGTTTGGCAAAGAAGGCGGCGGCTTCTTCTTCCATGGCCATTATTATGTGGTCAGGCACCCCATGTTTCACCACTTTGAAGAAGCCATAGTCTTCACAAGCTTTCACGATCTGCTTCGACACTATATGCTTCTCTGCCGACATGTCTACCCTCGGAGGCTCAAATCCATGGCTAGCTGGCGGGTTTGTAGATGCTGCCACCATTGTAGGAGGAGGAGGAAGGAATAGATGCATGGAGAGCTTATTGTTAGTTGGAGATATACAACAACAGCGAGTTATTATATGGTGGTGAGGAATCAATGGGCATTATATATGTGAAAATGAGAGTACGTGTTGCGTAGTTGGCCATATATATGTATCCATGGAAATATAAAGAATTATGGTCTCCATCATCGAATTTTAAATATAAGATTAAATTGACATCATAAAAAATTAATGAGACCAAAAATGTTAACATACGTTTAATTATTGGTATGTATGAAATGAAATCAGTTTTAGAACTACAAAATACAAAATGATATGATAATGATGTTGACTTAATTACTTCACTAGTATTTGGCTAGTGGCCTTTCACTTTTTGATCCTATTTATAAGACATTTCCAACAACATGAGAATGAAATCAACGTATAATATTAAATAAAAGATAAAATTGTAGATTCATGTAGAAAAATTATGACATGCCCTATATAAATAATAAGACCAAATAAAATATCATTTTTCTACCATATAAATAAGATAAGAGGAGTGTGTTTTCAGAATTACCATTTTTCTTACAAATAGTTAACATTATGAGCGGTTCTCTACCTACCGCTGCTTCATTTCACTCATTGTCACACATGCTAAACGTTTTTTTCCCCTCACCACAAAGCCAAACCAAATAATTCTAATAATACAAATTAATAACGCTATGTAATATAAGCAGGAAACCAAAAATAAAAATGTTTAGATTTTTTTATCCATGGACAAAATGTAGTTCTGATTTAAATAAGTATGCTTATGTATGTTCAATTATTAAGAATCGAGCTTGCAAGATGCAGCAATGTATAAAAACGGAGTTTTATGAAACCCGAAGCGTATCTAAACTGACGAAATCGTATTTGCATGAATTTTAGACGTTCCAAATACGCGAAATACTCTTTGCGAAGAAAAACGATTTTTTATTTTAATTCTTTAAATATATATTTGACATTACACTCAATATTTTTCTTGCATGCATTGGTATGAGAAAAATTAAAACAATGTTATAAGATAAATTAGCGGTACTCACTTCGTTCCTA
Organism: Mimosa pudica; assembly: GCA_029929735.1. NCBI lineage: Eukaryota > Viridiplantae > Streptophyta > Magnoliopsida > Fabales > Fabaceae > Mimosa > Mimosa pudica. The sequence goes on along the minus strand of JAKELP010000016.1, from coordinate 5,724,076 downwards.
AATATAAGATCACTTTAGCAAATTTGGAGAGATTAAGGAAGACGCTTCAATGAGTTAGGATTACATGAAATTTCCAAAATACCCCTCACCTAAGTTTTGAAAATATCATCTCACCTTCAAACTACTACTTTTTGGGTGAAGGGAGTATAGGGGTAATTTAGGGTAAAATTAGAAAGAGATCTTATATTCAGGAACAAGTTCTCCTTCCTAAAGTGATCTTATATTAGGAACGGAGGGAGTAGTTTACATGCTATGATATAACTGAAATAAATAAAGAAAAAAATTACAACTAAGATAGGAATAAGGGAATTAATCCCAATCTAACCTAAAAAGTTATCGAATTACATTCAAATTTCTATTGACATGGGTAATTTATAAATGGTTTGTTATTGTCACACAGCTCAATGGATGTTGATTGTAGGTAGCTCAATATTGACAACTCATTCAATAACTATTCATTTAATGTTACCCAAATTGTTAGTGATTTTAGTATAATTTAATGATTTTTGGGACTTAATTGTGATTAGTTTCCTAATTTGGGATCTAGTTATAACTATCCCTAAAAGAAAATAATGTGATAAAAATTAATTATAATATATTTTCGCTAAAAAATGGTTATATAATACCATATTAATACCAATGCAATATCTTTTTTTAAATGAAGAATGGAATCACAGGGTTAAAAAAATTCCTTAAAAATATGCCTTAGATCAATGTAGTAGCCACTATGGGGAATGAAACTCAGTTCAAAAAAACTATGAGGAATGAAATGAAACACAAATGTCTTTTATAAATATCTGGGAGGATAATTGTATAACCAAAAATATCGAAACCTCTTTTAATTTTAATGATTAGGGTCATTTTGGTAAGTGATTGAGAGTCGAAAAGCGATCAATGCTACGAACAAAAAGGCATAATCCACTGTTCCTATCAACATTGGACGTTACCTCGTCATGTCTGGTCGGCAATACACGTGAAACAAAATATTACAGTAATAAAAAAATACTGATATGCAATGTTGATTACATAATTTTATTTTTATTATTAAACAATACACGCCTCATTATTTTTATTGGGTTAAACAGCAAATTTCCCCAGAAAGTTTTCCTCTAGAGCATGTCACCCCTAGAAGTTTTTTGGGTGTAAATAAGCCCCTGCAGTTTTTTTAAGGAGCAAATTAACCCAGTTTTAAACATTTATACTTTTATGCACTATTTTACCCCTCTCATCTTCTCTCATCCACCAACCTCGCTCCCCCACCCCACCCCAAAAGTTGTCGACCCATCTCTCCCCAGAAACTCTTAATTTAGCTGGTAATATACATCCAATTCCCATATCAGTAATCAATGTAGGGTTAAACAGCAATATGAATGAATTTAATGACTTTTTGGAACCTAAGTGTATTGATTAATTCCCTTATTTGGGAACAAATCATAATTCTCCCTAAAAATAATTCATGATTTAGTTCATTGTTAATAGTATAATTTTATGTATATGTTAATTATAACATATTAGGCGGCCTTGTTATGCTCGTTGTGAAAACATCTTTCAAAAGTTGCACTGTTTATGATTCATTATTGATAATATGATTTCATTGATTTGTTGTCATCAATAAATACTCTTCTAAGGAAAAACCTAAAATGGCTGGAGTGGGTTAAAGAGGTAAAATGATAGCATTATTGTGAGAACATCTTACTAATATTTAGATGTTCAGTTAAAAAAAACTAATATTTAAATGCATGACTTACGATTTAAATATTACAGAAATATACATACAAATATAGCCATACTGTTACCAGTTATAGAATATAATGATTCTTAACATTTCAATGTCTTGATAAAACATTATTGTATTAAAAAAGGCGCAGTATGCTAGAAAATACTATATTCGGTTTAATATATTTATAAGATATAGTTAGGGTTAACTTTTAATCTTAAATATATATAAGGCCATTTTAATTGTATCTCTATATATATCATTTTTTTTAAAAAAAATAATTTGTCTGATTCATAAACTAAAAAAATATAATACTCTTCTTTTGAAAATAACATTTAATAATGCAGCAGTGAACTTCTTAGTTCTAGTTTAGGCTATCAAGCTGTGGAGAGTATACGAGCAGAGTTATGGAGTTTTCTTCGGGAAAATATTACTACTAGGCTTCCTAGTTCTAGTTAGATTCTAGTTTATTTTCTCATGTTGTATAAAAAATAACATTTAATACCAGTGAGAGATCCCTCCTATTCCTGCTTCTCCTATTCCCCTCGTCTCACCGTCCAAAATAATTCAACGGTCCATATGAGAGAGATTTGAGAGCGGTTACTATGGAAAAAATAGTGAAAAAGAGATAAATTAGGAGAGTGGATGTGTGGACCATTGAATTATTTTGGACGGCTGAGATTAGGGGAATATGAGGGAATATGAGAGAAGAGAACAGGAAGTTATTTAATTCACGTTATATTTAGCTTTTTAATATTTCTAAAGTTAGTTGAATGAAATAGAGATTTTATAAGTATACTAGTACACCAAGAGTCCCCCCCCCCAATTATTACCTCTACTATTATTATATACTCTTCAATAATTGCCGCTTCAGATCATAGCCCTCTGATTTTCAACTCTGAGTTTTCATTGAAGCCTATGAAACAGAAGAAGTTTGAATTGTTTTGGCTCTTATCAAAAGATTGTGAGGAGATCATCAGGTTTAATTGGAATCAAGAATCAAGAGGATCTTCTAGTTTTAATTTCAGATGCAAGCTTCAGAGAACTCTAGATGCCTTATCTGCATGGAGTAAATCCAACATTGGGAATTTGTCTCACAAAATTAAATCCTTAGAATCGGAGCTACTCAAAATCTCGGCTTCGCTTTCCTCTTCCTCTTCCATGTCTAGCCCTTCTCTTCAGCTCATTTCAGAAACAAAACACCAATTAGAATTTTTCTATGATTGTGAGGCTAGTTTTTGGGCTCAGCGGTCAAGATTAAAATGGTGTGTTGAAGGTGAAAGAAACACAAAATTTTTCCATGCTGTGGCTAGCAGGCGAAAGGCCAAAAATCTGATCTCATGTCTTCAAAATGATCAAGGAGAGTGGATCTCAGACTCTCATGATCTGGCTAATCAAGTGGCCAGCCATTTTCAAAGTATCTATGTGGACGGGAACTCACACTCAATGGATGATTTAATTGCCTCTCTAGCTTCTGTAAATCTCCCTTGCCTTTCTGAATTTGAGTAACAAAGTTTGATGCAGCCTTTCTCTCTTGATGAACTCAAAGAAGCTGTGTTCGGTCTCCCAGGTAATAGTGCACCTGGTCCTGACGGTTTTAATGCCAAATTTTATCAATCTCAGTGGCATCTTATTAATCAAGATATTTTCAAAGTTGTTCAATCTTTTTGGCATTCTGAACATATGCTAAATGAGCTTAATAAGACCAATATAGTCTTAATACCGAAGATAGACTCTCCACAGGCTGTTAAAGACTTCAGACCTATTAGCTTGTTCTCTAAGCTTTTGAGCAACAGGTTGAAACCGATTCTATCTTTAATTATTGCTCCCCATCAGAGTGCTTTCCTAAAAGGTCGTCTTATATCTGATAACATCATGTTGGCCACTGAATTAATGGATCACATTCACTCATCTCAGGAAGGTCGAAGGAAACTTGCTGCTTTAAAAATTGACTTTTCAAAGGCCTTTGACCGCATATGTTGGAATTTTATCTCTGTTGTGCTCTTCTGTATGGGGTTTCCAATGAAATGGGTCAATCTCATATCTCAATGCATCTCCAAAGTAGAATATAATCTTCTTTTTAACAATCAGATTGCAAGTGTTTTTAAGCCAGTTAGGAGAATTCGCCAAGGAGATCCATTGTCACCTTATCTGTATATCATATCAGCTAATGTGCTTTCCTGTTTAATTTTCCATCAGGAAGCTCTGAGTTCATGGAAAGGGGTTAAACTATGTCGATCTGCAAATGCCATATCTCATCTTCTTTATGCTGATGACTCTCTTCTTTTCACTGAGGCATCTACTGAAGGATTTGATGTTGTTAAAAAGGTTATCAAGGAATACAGCGACCTCTCAGGTCAGATTATAAATACTCAGAAATCCAGCATCATTTTTAGCCCAAATGTTCCTCATTTTGAGAAACTTCGGTTATCAAGGCTAATCGACATCTCATTTGCTGGGAGATTGGGGAAATATCTGGGTACTTGGGTAGACCCTGGTAGAAACAAATCAATTGTTTATCAACAGGTTCTCAGTGCTATTGACTCCAGAACGGCTTCATGGAAATCAAAACTTCTCAAGCAAGTCGTCTTACTCTACTCAAGTCAGTTTTAGCTGCAGTTAATATCCACATATTGTCTTGCTTCAAGCTCCCTGTTTATGTTTGTGAAAAGATTGATAGCAAATGTCTTGACTTCTTCTGGGGCATGGATGGTACATCAAAAAGAATGCATTTGTCTAACAGGAACCATCTTTTCCTTCCACTCAATCAAGGAGGTTTAGGTCTCAGACCCATGGATTTAGTCAACAAATCACTTCTTGCAAAACAGGTTTGGAGAGTTATTTCAACTGATCAATCTTCCATTCTTGCGACTACTATGGGAAAAAAAGTACATTGACTGGTCTAAAGATCAATGGTTAAGGAGGCCATACAATTCTTCTTGGCTATGGAATGACATCCTCAAGTGTAGTTCATTTATTACCAATAACCTTCAATGGCAAATTGGTAGTGGCTCATCTATTCCTATCAACCACCCTTTGTGGTGGCCCGTGCAAGGCTCTGTTGGAGAATCATCTAGGCCTCAGATGGTTTCTGACTTGCTTACGCACTCCCCTTCTTCCTGGAACTCTACTCGATGGAACATTCCTTTAGTTAGAAGTTTGTATCCTGGCACCTTGGCTAATAGTATCTTATCTATTCCAGTCTCAATTGTTGGTGGTCCGGACTCACGTATATGGACTAAAAGCTCATCAGGCTTCTACTCAACCAAAGCAGACTATACTTTTCTTTTCAATGAAAAGTTCCCCAATCAGCCAGCTAATGATCCATTTTGGAAATTCCTCTGGTCTATTTCTCTACCTCAGAAGCAGTTGCTGTTTATTTGGAAGCTTCTTCACCAGGCCATTCCATCGAATGATGTTTTGAAGAATCATCATCTTATGACTGGTAATTCATGCCATTTCGGATGCTCAGAAGAAAAGTCAATTCATCACTTGTTTTTCTCTTATCCCGTTGTTAGAGTCGCTTGGTATGGACTCTTCCCTTTTAGCCTGCCTTTGCACCTTCAAACCAATGACTTGCTCTCTTGGTTGAAATCAACACTTCTCTCTCTCAAGGATAATGAGAAACTCTTAAAAGGTGTCATTACTCTTCCGAATGTGATTTGGAGCAGAAGAAATTTGTTTGCTCATGGAGGGAGTCTTCCTAATCCTCACGATATCATTAGAGATTGTACTTCTACTCTCTCTTTCTCGCTTTTAGCTATGAGGCCTCAGGATTCACCTTCGTCATTTCTAGCTTTTAGCCAGCAAGATATTGATATCTCCTCTCAATGGCATGTTCTGGTGAAAAAATGGAAATTGCACTGTCAATCTTATTGTCGGATAATGATTTGTCTGAATGGATTCCTAGCTCAAGTCTTCACATGGCAACGTTCCTTTATTCCTGGTCATCTGTTCGCTTTGGGATGTTTTTGTTTTGCTTTAAACTGGATTCATGATTCCCATTTTCCAAAGCAAAGTCTTACTGTATGAAATGTTGGACGATGCTCTATTGATTTCTCCAGCTGGGCCCCATCGATGAGGCACACGGTTGCTACTGATACTGCGTTGCTATTAAGACCTTTTTCATTTATTTCCATTCACTTGCTTCCTTCTCATATGTGTCATGTTTTTAACTTTCCTTTTAGAGACATTATTATAACTATGTAATACTCTTGGTTATTAATATCATTTTGTCTTTATATCAAAAAAAAATATACTCTTCAATAATTGTCCACCAACCTCTCAACCTCGCATCATCGATCCCAACTTGCCTTTTTTTTAAACTTGCAGTGAGAGATGATAATAACAGGAGAAAAAATAAAAATTCCACGCCCACACATATATTGTACAGGCTAAGTAAAGATGGAACAATTGATTATTAGAATTGAGAGTGATCATGACAATTATAAATGTAATAGCGTTTCATTTTTATATTACATGCACGTACCTTTCTCTTTATTTATAAAAGAAAAACAAAATAATGACACCTTCGAATCCCTGGTTGAGAATTTTTTCTATGTATTGATATAAATAATCATATTTTTTTTTCGAAACAGTGACGGCCAGCAATGAGAAATCAAACAGTGCCTGTCTAAATTGTACTATATACACTTCAATTATTGATAGAAAAATAAGACTTGTATCATAGATCTTTTCGTCATTGATCAAACAGTATTAAATTTGCATTGCAGTCTAATAATTAATGGTTTTGAAAAAGCAATTTATAAGTGAAAAATTCTAGTAGAGAAACAATATATATAGTGTTTGTTCTAAATTACAATTACATTTCCCATATTTTCCCATAATTAAATGATTAACCTTTCCAATAAATTTTGCTATGCAGTAATAAGACTTATATTTTGGAGCACAAAAAAGGACAACTCTTCACGAAATGAATTATATCATATGATAAATCGGAGGGAGTAATATTTTTGTATAACACTGGAGGGATATGCAATTTTAATAATTGGAATTGCGTCTTATAATAGATCATCAGAAGAATTATTTGTGTCTATTAGGGTGGGAATAAGGTTTAGGGTGGCCTATGTGATATTATATAATTGGAAGGATTATTATATAATAATCATTTACAAACAAATTGGAAGAATTATTGTAATATCAGAATTGGAATAAGTCAGACTTTAAATAGGTGGTCTATATATGACTTAGCCTGACTTATTTAGTAAATAGATTAGGTCAGGTTAGAGTCTTTTACTGACCTCATTATATAAGTAGGTCATGTCTATTTCATGAAGGTCTGACCTACAAGCATTAAGGTTCGATTTGCTTAATATTAAAAGTATATTATTGATACTATTATATATATGAGATAAACTATATTAAATGTTTCCATTTGATAATTTTTGGGCATTTAAATTCTATATCCTTTTTAATATAATTATTTATAACAATGTGATCTTTTATGCTTTAGACTCATATCTTATTTTCATTAATTATATGTAGCTTTAAAATATATTTTTTAAAAGATATTTAAAGCCTACAGTTTGTAAATATATAGGCACATCAAAAGCCCACGCTTAAAGCGAATTGCTCAAATGTATGTGAAGCCTTTATAAAAGTCCATATTGTAAGTTTACGTACCTCTAAAAAAATTTCAAACCTTCATAAATAGTGCTTTTGAAGGCTTATGCTGTAAGTTAAAAAGGAAACCTGCATTGAGACACAAGTCAGACTCAATATTCATTCCTTCATTTCATGCTAAGACCTATATAGCAAAAGCCTACCATATTCCCACCCTAGTGTCTCCACATACATGTAATATTAATAGTTGATATATAGGAAAATTAAAAAAATCAGATGAAGGAAGAGTTGGGCCATATAGACGAACGACATGAACATATAATCATAATCATAATAATAATGATAGTTGACAAAAAGAGGAGACAAAAAAAAACAAAAGAAATGGGGAGCATAACGAGTTGTTAATTTTTTGTGATAGAGACATGCTTCTCACTTGCATTATTAATGTGGGGGTCGCATCCTCCCTCATTTTTATTTCTCTGTACATTTCCAGGGACAAGTACTTCAGATGCAGACCCTGTTCGCAAGGTTGCTAGAACATAAACACATAATATAATTATATATACATATATTTATAATTATCTTTTCCCCTTTGGCCATGAATTAAAGAAATAAAAAACCACTATATTCTGAAAAAGAAATTTTCATTTTATGCTTTCGTTTATACTTTGTTCGATCTCTGATGAAAATCTTGGTATATATATTCAAATATCTTCTTGTCTGTGTTGATAATAAGAGAAATTATCTAAACCTACCAATTAATTAGATTATATTATCTGTATATATGGATCATCATCTATACATTAAATTAAACCGTGCCATTAAGATCTCCACTTTCATTTTACTGGTTAATTACATTTTTATGAAATTTCAATGACAAGTACATCTGTACATGTATGTTTATGAATAATGTGAAGGAGATTTGGAATAAAGCATGATAGATGATGGGGGAAATTAATATTGGGAGAAGGTGTGAGGTAGCCATCAAACATCTAATTTGCAAATGGAGCGTACGTACTATATTACTGCATGATGAGGACCCATATCTTCATGAGCTTGAGAGTGCCAAAGCTGCGTCTAGCTACCATTATATGCATCTTCCCGCGATCCTGTGGCCTTCATTTCTTATACTTCTTTTATTGAAAAGATATTGAAAAGACAGGCCAAAACCATTCACTCTGATAACACAGGATGTGCCTTTAGCCCTTTATTACAACACTTTTTTTGTGTTTGACTCTCACTCCACCTCAGGCAAGCTTTACTATATGCCTACCTGCCGCACACTCTGCTCTTTTTTTTAGTTTTTAATCTGATATCTTGAGTCAGCTCCGGTGTTAAGGGGAATTCAACTGGCTCAGACTAATCCAAATCCGCACCGGAACCTCCACTTAAGGGTAAAGTACTAGCCAATGGGTAGACTGCATTCACAGAGCTCGAACTTGAGACCTCTGGTTAAGCGGTGAAATGCGGTAATAACTACACCAACCACGCTTGGTTACACTTTGCTCATTGTTAATGAATAAAATCTTCTTATCCTATTTGTAAAATAGGGGGAAAAGTACTTTTAGTTCTATTCATAAGTAATTTTATTATCTTTTCTTAAAATGAACATAAAAATTTACCCTTTATTTATTATTATCTAGATTTTGTTCTCGTGAGGTACAACATTTACTAATTAAAAGGGAAAAAATATGTAAGACGTTATTTATTAATAGGATGTGATGAGAAATATAAATAAGCATAAGTTTATCATGAAATCTCATGTATAGAATGAAGAAATAATAATCTATCAGTTATAGAAGAGTTAGATCATACAACAATTCACATGTAAGAAATCCTTTTTTGAAAACAACAATAACATCATACAAGTTTCAAGGATAATTAGATAATTAGTTGAAGATTATAGTGAGATTTCCACATTGTGGGTTTACAATCTGTAGTGAAACAATTATTTTAGTTGATTTTTTATAACCTTATAGATATGATTATATATTACCCCATAGACATGATACACCTTTCAATTACTTTCTTTGTTGTTAAATATATACATATTTTGACAAGAACACGAATATTAGTTAAGTTAATTAAAATTACATGATATTAACAAAGTAACCTAACTGCTTCCTTCATTTTAACTACCCTCTTTCTTGCTTGTTCCTTATTTAGGAACAATCTCACATATCCAAATATGTCATATATTTAGGAACAGAGGAAATATTATTTTTGTACTAATCTAATTAATTTATTTCAATATAATATAATACTCCCTCCGGTCCTAAATATAAGACCTAATTGACTTTTTTGAAAAATCCTAAAAAATGCTAAAATAAGTTAATTATAAATTGATTTGCCTGATTTTTTTCCCTTAAACTAGTTTATTTAACTTATAAACTAATGAATAATCTAAAAATAAATCAAATATGTCATGATTTAATAGACTATTTTGCAACCTTAACCTCTCAAAAAAAAAGTCATCTAGGTCCTATATTTAGGACCGGAGGTAGTATTATGAATAAAAAAATTCCCTCTGTCCTAAATATAATGCAAGTTCTTTTATTCATATGTATATATGACATGTTTATTTGATTTGATTAGATTAATGATATTTATTAAATTAATTAACACCGCCGTTTTATTATTGCTAATAATGGAGTAACAATTTGAGCAATTTATAAATATATAAATAAAAATAAAAAAGATGTCATATATTTAAAATTAAGATTAACTTCTTAAATATGGTTTATATTAAGGACCATAATGAGTACGAAATAATATTGCACTCTCTCCAGTCCTTATATAAGAGATTGACAATCAAATTACACTTCTTAAGAAAACTGTAAAAATTAGTTAAAAACTATAAATATGTTTGAAATATAAATATTTTTCCCAATAGTACCCTTTTCATGGGACTATTAAGAGAACATAGAAATGAGCATGAAAGAATGTTGGGGTAAATATGAAAAAAATACATTAAATGTTAAATGATAGAAGAAAAACCATTGGAGACTCTCATATTTTAAATCAAACTAATTTAAAAACTGTTATAACAAAGACTAGAGGCATGACTTTGTAGATCATAATTTACTACTACTCCCTCCGTTCCTAAATATAAGATCACTTTGAAGGAGTGAATAAGTTCTTAAATATAAGATCACTTTCTATTTTTTCCCAATTTTGGTCCAAATTACCCCTACACTTCTTAGCTCCCTCACTTCTCTCTCAAATCCCTATTTGTCTTTTAAATTTAAGTGAGGGGTATTTTGGGAAGATCATGTAATCCTAATTCATTGGAAAATCTTCCTTAATCTCTCCAAATTAGCCAAAGTGATCTTATATTTAGGAACAGAGGTAGTACCATTCTGACTTTTTCCTGGCCTTACAAATGTTCTATCAAAACAACAAAAACTTCCAGCATGCTCCTGTCTGATGGGCCATGAGCCTTTTCTTTTGAAGCTGTCGGATTGGAAAAACTCTTATTTTAGATATGCCTTTATTTACTTAATGTTCTCTCCATGTATCTTTAAGTTTATTGACTCCATCTTTTGCTAATTATATTGAAATTTTTGTGTTCTCACATAGTTTATTGGTTCAATATAATGAATATGTAATTTTCATTTTATCTTGATATATTGTCTTTATATAAAAAAAATAAGGAGCGAAGGAGGGAGTACTAAAAACTACAACTTTCATTATTGTCACCAATAATATACCTGAGAAGTGAGATTTGATCCCTCAACAGCCTTTTCGGTGGACCTTCCTCAAATTGTTTGGAGTTTGGACTGAAGACCCAAGATCCATTCAACATATTGAAGCCCAAGCCCGAATTATTGTTGCCATTCTATTAGCCCAAGGATGGCAAGTTTGAAGTTTAATGGATTTGATTCCACCAATACATATGTCTTTTCTTGCTTTCTTTTTTCATTTTTTGGATTAAAGTATTTTAGAACAAGGAAAAAAAGAGCATACTACTGTACAATTCCCAGGCACTGTTTATCATATTTGAACCATTTCCTTCTTCCTATAGATCAGTAAACAGCAAAAGACGGGCCTCAGTATTATGGCCATTAATAGGAATAGAAAGGAAACATCTCCTTTATGTATATTTAGTTGTTAGACTATGAAGGCTTGTATTTCATTTTTAAGGATAATTCTCCTTTATCTTTTACAGAGTTGTTGAGTCTTTGAGCAGTACCGAAAGAGATTGATTTGTAAAGAATTTATGTATTTTAAGTATAAAAAACCTGGTTTCCACCAAAAAAGCCAGGCTCTCACTCATTTTCACACCCAAAGATACATTAAGTTGAGATGATAAATTTTGAGCGAATAGTTATTTTCATAGAAAAACCGTTTGTATAAACCTGTAATTTTTCTCAACTTTCGATTTGATATTTATATATTTTTCTATTAATCAAATCATTTAACTTTTCCCTGTTAGTACTCAATACTGTTAGTTCTTGTATAGAGGCTGATGGTATTGACAGAGAAAAGTAAAGCTAATGCCACTACTAAAAGAGTCAGAGTAAATTTAAATTTTGAATAAAAGAAAAAACACCTGAATACCAAATTTGAAATGAAAACAAATATAGATGTAAGTAAAATGGTTTCATCGTGTTTACATCTTCCTCAAGTTTCCATTTTGAGTGATCTCTTCTATTCCTCACTTCCCTTAGAAAACCAATTTCTAATATATGGACATCATGCTTATTTTTTAATTAAAGAGAAAAATTGACAGACAGATGTTGCCTTGCAGCCCAAATCTCTTTGATAGATATGAAAAGGAAATGAAAAGAAAATGGAATAATAAAAGAAGGTAAAGCTCAATAGTGTACAGTTCTTACAGATGCCACCTGGGTTCCAATTTTTATGTGATTTTCATTTGTTTACTTCTTATAGTATAAGTATAGTTCTTACTGTTTTCTCTTGTATAAAAAACACGGTAAAGCTCAATTGTAATACAAAGTGTGATGGTTTTGTTGGATTGGCATAATCTTTTGGAGTGGGCCCAATGATAATGGGAATAATTATAATCCCACGAAAAGAAGAGGCGTTTGACAATGAGTGATGAGGCCATTATTGGTATGTCATTGTTAAAGAGAAGGGTATGGGAAGGGAATAATACAAAGGAACAAAAGCAATAGGCAGATATAATAATGGTTAGAATTTATTATGTATTGAACTTATGAATTTGCACTTTATGAATAAGAGTGATGTTAAAAACGTTACTAGGATTGTTGGAAAAAAGTCACGCTTATAGGGAATGATTTAAATATAAGATTTATTTAGTTAATTTAATAAGATTTAACATATTAGTTAAATTAGTTAAAATTACAAGTTCCTTCATTATTAAGAAGCATTAATATGGATAGTTTGAGGAAAAACTAAAAAACATAAAGATGGATGCATTTTATTTAGGATCAAATGCAGCTCTCTAAATAGATCTTATATTAAGGATTTGTTAAACAGTTATTAAATTAAACAAATTTGATACATTTTAACTTGTGAATTAAAATCTTCAATAAACAAATTGTAGAAAAATTTTCTATATTTAAATTCCAAACACACAAATTTAAAAAAGTATTTAAAAAATACATAATAGTAGAGAGGGAAGGGGGTCCCAATGGTAATGAAAGAATGAAAGAGCCATGTTCGCATGTAACCTAAAGGTGGAAAAAGCTTTGACTCTAGTGGGCCCCCATGTTGTTCGTACAAATGTAAAAATGTCCATGCATTTCATTTCATCATATTGTTTTTCTCTTTTCAACAACAAAAAAACAAACAGAAAAAAGGTTAAGAGTTTTATCAACCATGAAGTTCTCGACAAAAAAATATATCTACCATGAAGTATGTATAGAAGATTATATGTTCCTTAAGTGTTTTTGGTCTAAATTTACCTCAGAATTGTAAACAAAGGATTGTATTTGGCACTAAAGTATGTACAAAAGGTCATATCTGGCCCTAGAGTATGCATAACGGTAACATTTGTCCTTAAAGTACACGAATGATCACACTTGACCGTTAATATTTTAATAGTAAAGGGTGAATATGATCCTTCATGCAAACTTTAGGGTATGATCCTTTATGCATGCTACAGGGTCAAATATGACTTTTAACCCAAAAACAAATCATTACTCTAATTGATTTTCCAAACCTCGGCCATTCAAATTCGATATATTTTTTGAATAAAAATTTGATAATTAACAATAATTATTTTTCACTATTTCATATCTTCTTGAAAAATAATAATAGCAATTGGAGATATCCTTTTTGGTCAAGCAAAAAAAGGATGAATAATGATTAAGCCACACAAGGTTAAAGGCATGTAACTTTTCAAGGTCCCAATTTAAGACATCATCATCACTATTTTTGTGCATCAAGTCATCTTGCTCTGACCCATTTTTGGGAACCTGAAAAAAATATGGGTAAATTTCTCCATCTCATTATTACATATCTTATAACTTACATTTTACATGTTGGCCTTCTCTTTACAAAATCATATTTACCCACAATCACATTGCTTGCCTAACTGTCTGCATGGTATTCTGTAGAATTATATTAATGTAATGAGTTTAAACTTTAAAGTTCGCATTAATCTTTAGTTCATCTTTCAAAGTGGGAATGAAACTTCTTTGATCTGATCCATATATGACCAAAGATATCCGATCTAAAGTTTGCATCTTTGGGGGCAAATTAGTCTGAAAAATAAGACCAATTAGATGCCCTTTTTCTTGCTTTTGATGAGTAGAAAGGGTACTCAGTCAAACACAATGGCAAGAGTTCAAATATCTCAATCCTACAAAGGAAGCTATATCCGAGCTTTTGAATTTATGTTTTCAAACTTGTAAGACCATATTTCACATGTTATTATGAGAGAAACAAGTAAATAATGTGGAAATATGTTTGAATATGTCAGGAGTTCTATAAGCAGGAGCTTCACAAGAAATTTGAAAGTCCCATCCAACATGTTAGTCTTTCCGTATAGATTTTCCCTTCAGACTCGCACTAGCTCTCTGCTCGTAACATTCATGTGGAGAGGCCAATGTTCATAGATAGAGTTATTATATTCATACGGGTTTATGACTAATTGGATGCAAGAGAAACCGAACTCGTAAGTTCAAGAGGTTATGTCATCCAACATGCATGCTAGTCTTTTGGGATTATATTGTCAAATGGCAAAAAAGCGTAATTGTTGTTGAATGTAATAAATAGGGATTGAATGAATGTTGAATTAAATGTTTTTACACAGAATCATAGGCAACCAATTTGAGAAATTGGAGCAATATCAGAGAGAAAGATCATTGTCTGCACATGTCATCTCTATAAGTAGGGCTACCATTTGTAGATATCACTGATTATTTTTTTGACCAGAGTAGATATCACTGATTGAAACAATGAATAAGTGGCATTTCTTTTTTCTTTTTTCTTTAGATAAATTCACATTTCTTCATGATATACTTTGTTGTAAACCAAACAACATCTTCACATCCCCTCTTTTGTATTTTAATGCCGACACAAACCCATAATATAAGTACATAGACAATCACTTTTAACAAGAATACTTGAGGAATATTTCCAGCTTTAAGTCTGAGTATTATGGATGCAGGATTATTAGAGAGGAAGCTTATGTACATAACTATTAACTAGGAGGCCAGGGTGAGAGAGAGGTGGAAATTATTGTAAAATATAGGACCACACAAGCAAATTCCAAATAGAGTCTCATCATGACTTATTTCTCATCACTTGTTTTGTATATAACAAGAAAAACAAAGATCAATATATATGTTAGATAGGGAAGCATCACAGAATCATCTCCTCCTCATCCTCCTCTTTCTCTCCCTTATTCTGGATTTTTGTTTTTTTCTCTCAGAATTCCCTCAGTTTTATTTCTCACACATGAACCCTATACAGTGGATATACTCACTTTTCTTAGAGAGAGAGGTGACTCCAATAATACAGTGGATAGGTGTACAGAAATAGAGAAGTCACGAGGGAGAGAAATAGAGTAATTTAAAGGCAGAGAGATCAAAGAGAATATGGAAAAACTTTCTCAGCCAAACATCATATAAAACAACGAAACTGAGATGCCTGCAATTACAGCAGAAGTAGCATAAATATTCTGCACACACTATGATACAAAAGCGAAAATTGATTGCCTTAACAGAATAATTACTTGACAGACACACACACACACACCTATACACACTTGGCTTAGCTTTTCAACTCTGAATACAACACAACACAAAAAAAAACTCTTGCATAACATTCCTATCTTTATTTAACAACATAAAAGCTTTTAAACCAGCCCCTTAAGTCTACTTCAAGTCAAGCTTCATCTTTCTGCATTGCTTATTTGCTTCCACATTTCAAGAAGCCCTCTTTTGGAGTCTGGGGTTTTTTGAGGCTTTTTTGTAAATTTTTGTTTTTCATTTGAATTTTTTTTTGGTGTGTCATGTCATATTGATATATAGGAATTGTTCCATGCTTGGCCAAAAACTGAAACAGCTCAGGAGGGATAGACAAGGAAGGAGAAGATGAGTTGGGCGGAAAAGGGGAAACAGAGGGATCAAACACTATATCAGTAGATTCTGATATAGAGTCTTTCACAGAAGTGAGAACAAAAACCTTAGACGCCACACGGGGTCTTACAAGGTCAAGAAAAGGTCTTACAAGGTCAAGAAGACTCAAATTAGAAACACAATGGAGGGTCAGAACTTAGACGAAGAAGAGAGTAGTAGACGACAATTAGTAGGTAAAAAGCTCGGGTAGGATAGCACCAAATCAGAACAACAATGATGTATCTTCCACAATTAACATTCCATGAAAAGATGAAAAAGAATCATCAACATCCTTCGGGCTGTGGCAATTGCTCACAATTCTGAAATTGGCAGCCACATGCATGGCGAACAAGCCCTTATGAGGACCTGCAATATAAGATCATCATTATCATAAATAATCCAAGTACAATCTGATCATATAGGAAACATATGGATTACAAAAATAAATGTCATTGAACTTTTACAAAGAAGATATGTGGATTGAAGACTAATACCTTTATTGAAGAATTTGTCTTTGAGTTTCATGATTTGAGAGTGTAAAGAGAGAGAGGATTATAATGAGAGTGTTATGGGATGATACAAAGAGAAGAGGGGGAGGCAGAGGAGGAATGAGGAAGCTTATATGGAAAACAGAGAAAGGAAGGTGGGTAAGCCGGCCACTGGGCTTTTTTCACGGGCCTGAAAGAGACAGCTCCAAGGCCCACAAAAAAGAATTATAACCCGACCCGCATTTAAAGTTAATAGCACTACACTCCCTTTTAAAATAAACCAAAAGCAACGGGTTTGAATTGCTCCTCCAAAGTGAAAACATTTTCTGGTAATAACAAATGTCAATAGGCTAAGGGCAAAACTGTCTTTTCACTTTTTAAATATATTAAAGTGAGGTCCCTTGGGACCCTACATTAATTTTCCCAACTTTTGGGACTTTTCTAGTATTAAGTCCCTTGTGGGGGACCTCAAATTAATTTTCCCAAATTCTTTATTATATACTTACCCTTGCACCATAAACTACAATTAAAAAACTATTTCTGAAAACTCCAATTAACATTTTAAACAAGCTTTAGTTCGATTATGATAAATCAATCTAACCGACATAATATGCAGAATTTAAATAAACGAGTCAAGGAACATGATGATTACCCCAAGGTGAAGACAGTCCGCAGAATATCACATCTATAACCACCACCAGTTTGCTATTTAGACCTGAATCTCCAATTAATTTAATAATTAATACTTAATCCTTCTTATCTTTAATATAAGACCGAATCACCTAATTTGATAAAACTAAAGTTGTTAGTTAAATTAATTAATATCACTTGATAACCAAATTAAAGTATAGATACCCTGACCATATCTATATTTATTCTTATACATAATTTCTCTCTTACTCTTTTATTATTATTAAGGACTATTTTTTGGGATAATTGAAAATGACCAAAAATGAGAAAAATATTTATGTTTATTAGGACCAAAATTAAAAATTAATATTTAAGATATGAGTGAGTAATAATCTTAGAAAACTTGCGCAAGCAACTGTGCAAGGAAGCTTCTGGATATATGTGAATAAATGTGAGAGATTTTTAAATATTTGTGACTTGATCAGACTTGAACATATTATTGGAAGCGTCTCTTTGAGTAAGGTATGCTTTATATGATTTATTTATACTCAGAATCATGTGTTCAAATTGATAAAACCAGAACCTATTATATGTGAGTGTGAATTGATTAAATTTTAAACATATTTTAATTTTGGAAGTAACTCTTCTTACATGTTTTATGTTTTATCTGATTTAAATTCAAGTTTATGTGTTTAAATTGATGCAACTTTGAGTTTAGACACATATTCGAATCTTGATGGGCCCAAAGCCCAAATGATCCTAAAAATTTTTAATTTGTAAATTTAAAAATTGAAAAAGATAAATATTGGGTTGTAGTTATTGAGAAACTCATAAGTCTCACATTGAATAAATCATAGATAGGCTAAGGGTATATATATGAGTTGAGTCTCCACCACATTGACTTAAACTTTTGTGGTGGAATGATAAGACTCATACTATATGCCCTTAGACTATAAATTCTCACTGTACTTGTTGATTTTGAAATTAAGTAATCACAGGGGCTTAATTAATTAATCTTGAAATTCAATTTATGCCCAATTTATGGATGATCAATAGGTATTGACCTCTCAAATGAATAAATGGTTGATTTTGACCTACATAGTGAAAATGGGGATGGGACCCACTGGTGTCAAAGTTTAATCGTCTTTAAGTTTTAACTCCCTCGAATCGTCCACTTGCTGCATAAAAACTGGCCCATGTGGGAAGCCATATTGTACGTGGAAAATTAACAAGGTGGGTCAAGTTTGCATTATTACGCTAAAGAGATATAGAAAAAAGCCATGACAAACTCCAATAAAAATAAATAAATAAATGTATTGCTTTTCGCACTCGCATCTTATCGCATGGTGTGTAACTCTCTTTTGATCAAAAAAATGGTGTGTATGTAACTCTCTTAATTGAAACAACTGTTTATAGTCGTGTAATAATTTCAAATTCAATGATTCATTTAGATTTGGTCTAGTTTTAAAAACTGGTTTGAAACTCAACCAGTGTCTACGAGTTACCCTGAAAAGATGGGACAAACAGAGAATAAAATAACACGAATAACCCATTGAATGAAATGAAGAGGGAACAAGGAATCTAGGGTTACCCAGAGCAATATAATTATGCATAGTTATAACTATCAGCTTTAAATGCTCAATAAACTAGGGTTTTGTCATGTGGACAGTGAACACAAACACACACAACACATGGTCAAACAAGTTACAAAGTTTCTCATCACCTTCCCCAATTCCTTGGCCTGCGTTCTCTATGTAATTTAATACATGCTAGTTGTGCATTGTTTGACTAGGACCCTCACTCTCACAACCTCTCATCACACTTTTTGGTGTAATCTTTGCAACAACGCCCTTAAATTATATTGGAAATAAAATTAACCTTTTCAACTGTATACTTCATATTTTTGTTATTCAATATCCTTAAATTTTGACTATATGCAATTAAGTTCTTATAGTTTATTTTTTTTTATCAGCAAGTTCTTATAGTTTAGAAGACTCGCTTATCACACAATCTTTTGAATTTTAACTAAATACAATTTATTGTCTAAAATTTTATCAATTTATGATGGTCTTGTATTAATAGAAATCAAAATATATATTTCACAAAGCTTTAAAGACATAATTTTAATTAAGTCGAAATTATTAGGATAGAATTGCATCGAATCAAAATTCAAAGATTAAGCTATGACTGAATCAAAACTAATAAGAATTAGTGGATTAATTTTTTCATTTTTCATATTCAAGAATTCAAAGAAATAGAATATTCATAAACTCTAATTTTATCAATGGGCTCTCTTCTGTACCTCATGTTAGGGACCAAGTCCAAGTGTCCCACTCCTATACGTACTCTTTTTCTTTAATTGTTCTCTATCATTTCTTTGTGGGTGTTTTCATTTTTTTTCAAAGACCTTTTGGCATCATTGCACGTTAAGCTTCAGGTACACTCCATGATTCTGATGATGTGAGGCAGTGAGTGAATAATAATAGCAGAAATAAAAGGGATTGTCCTGTTAATTCTTAAGCAGAAGAATAATATGTACCTTCTGATATCATCTCAGGGGCCTCTTTTATTCCATTCCGTGATGACCTCAGAAATAGTTTTGAATTCTTCTGATTTTTCCCCACCATTTATATCAGTGCTCGTATATATGTAAGTTTGGGTTAAAGGTCAAAACATATTAGAATAATTCTGCACCAACAGGTCCACATCGAAAATCCCCTTCTTTCACCAACATCTCTGTGAGTGTGTGTAAACAGAATTTGAAGTTACAAAAACTTGAGCAAAAAAGTTTGATGTCATCTCAACAGAAATTGAACTTTTCTTTTTTGAAAAAATAATAGAGAGAAAAATGTATAAAGGTTACACGATCGGTAAAGATTTAGTCAATCAACATGTAACCCTATCACGTAAGCTTTATATTTAAAAGTAATTAGGAGGTCACTAGATCAATCCGGTTTGTAATCTCATACTACTATTGTCTGCCTATCCGTTCCAAAGGGCAGCCCAATGCACAAGGTTTTCAGCATTTGCAATCTAAGAAGGGATTTTACCACTACAAGTAGAGTGTATGCTTCTTTAATTCAAAGAAAAAAAAAACACTCAATATTGAGATGGGTTGAGAAGTGTTTTAGTTCCATTTACTTTTTTAAAAAAGTTTAGGTTAATACAAATTTTGATCCTTAAACTTTCATCAATTTTAGTTTTATTCTTTGAATTTTAACCTTTGTGGTCTAATTTTACCCTTTGAACATTCAATCAATTTTAGTCTTGTTCCCGAAACTTTAATATTGATGTTTTGGTCCCTGAACTTTGAATCAATATTGGTCTTGATCCCTGGACTTTAAAAAACATGGAAACAGTTTGAAGTTCAGGGATTAAGACCAAAATTGATTGAAAATTTAAGGACTAAGACCTAAATTATTTAAAAGTTTAGGGACCAAAAACATAATTTACTTGAATTCAAAGAACAAAATCACCGATTTTAAATTTCAGGAACAACAAAATTTGATTTGAAAATTTAAGGACCAAAAGTTATATTAACCCAACAATTGGCTAATTACTGTTTATCAAGCATTAAGTAGTATGAATGGATATATTGTGTTATTGGGCCCTCATATTTATAATGAATCTATTGCCATATATATAGCAGCAAAATGTTGCTACCTCCTAAGGTTTGGCTGTATATCTGACCGTTTGGACCACTCCTTCGCCATCATTCGTCCTTTGATTCTCTTCTCATTGAATATCCCCAAAACATTAGCCAGAAAAACAATGCAAAAGCCAAAGTTGAATGCCCTACATATATATACTTTGCGGGGGTGGTGAAACATATATAAATATACACACACATTGACCTGCAATTTTCACCTTTTATTTCCTAGTGGATTAGTTAACTAGAACTCTTTTGTTAGAAGTTAAATATACCTTCTTTAATTTGTTTTCACCCTTCACGCAGTCAAATACATCACATCATAAAGCTTCTTCTATAAGACAGCTTTTGACAGCACTTTCTTAACAACAAAGATAAGAATGGTGCATTTGGGGCAATTCACGTTCTTACTGATATGCGCACACAAATTTATTTTTTAAAAAAGGCAATTACTTAAATAGGCTTTGCTTCAGTTTCCACATTAATGAAGTGCAACGTGTGGAGCCCCTTTGAGCATAATTTTGAGCATGCCATTTATTAACATTCATCACTCCAAACTCATTCCAAAATAGTCTATCTATATATAACTACCAGAAATATATAGGAACAAGCATGCTACAATATGAAATGTACGGATACAGGTGAAATTTGATTTGACACATTGTAATTTTTTTGTCATCGACACTGTTAGACCTGTGATATATATTAATGTTTCGACTTTCAATTGTTGCTGGCTACTTCCTCAAAGACATGAATATTAATGTGGCTTGTAGCAGCCTTCAGGTGTGGTTTGGGATGAAATATGTAAGGTTGATGTGATGTAAGACCAACGAGAGTATAATGCAAGACTGTACAAGAAATCATTTGAAAACTACAAGACACGTTCTAGTTGCATAATAATACTTCCTCCGTCCCATAATATAAATTAACATAATGAGAGATGGTCGATACTATAATATAAGCTAATGTAGTAAATAGTCTGAATATTTATTGTATTTTTCTCACTTTTATTCTTTGTAGACAACACTCTCCCTTATCTTCTCCACACACACACTCTCATTTTTTTTCCTCATCCAATAATCATTATCTCACATATCCTCTTCATAAATAGGGGTAAAGTTGGAAAAAATAATACTCCAAAATCCAAACATATAAATTATTTTCAACAATTTTTAACAGTTTTCTTGAATATAATGAGGGTGTTTAATTAATACTGTGTGTTTTTTGTTTGATTAATGGTATAAGAAGCTTTTTCAAGGTGATTTTCATTATACAAAGTAAATTGTTGCTATAGCTACTTCCTTAAAGACAAGAATAATAATGTGGCTTGTAGTAGCCTTCAGGTAGTGTTGTTTGGGATGAGATATGTAAGGTTGATGTGATGTAAGACCAACGAGAGTATAATGCAAGACTGTACAAGAAATCATTTGAAAACTATGAGACACATTCTAGTTGCATAATAGTTCTACTAAACACTGTGTGTCTTTTTGTTTTATTAATGGTAGAAGAAGCTTTTTCAAGGTGATTTACATTATACAAAGTAAATAAGTAAGAGAAATTTAATTTCAACTTGTATAACCGTCAATCAAAAAATTCGTCCCAGTTATATATATGGACATTCATATATGCAAGGGAAGCAGTAGCCATCATCCAAATTATAAGAGAGACATCACATTTTAATCCAAAAATAAGACAGAGACATCACATGTTAATCAAAAACTCTAACACATTCACCGCAATGAAAGCCCGTTTTCACTTTTAGTCCTGGAGACAAGAATGCCACTTTTCTTAGCGTGTCTATGTGGTAGCGGAATAACTCTTTAAAACGAGAAGCTTGTTGACTTGATGTATCATAGTTTTTCACTTCTATATATGTTATAATACAGTGGGAAGAAGAAGGATGGAGAGTAGTAAATAATGGAAAAGGGAAAGAGGTATAAATGTATAATGACCCGTACGTGTGGCCCTTTTATGAGATGGCAAGTACTAGAGGACAAAGTGGAGCTGTTCCGTCATTAATTCCCTCTGTATCTCAGAGAGAAGAAGGAAAAAACGGAACAAAAACGAACAAAACAACCTGCAAAGATTCTCTCAGCAAATTTCAGAAGTAGAACCAGGGTGGTGATGAGTTTTTTGAATTCCTCATTTTTTATTTTATTTTATTATTTTATGGACATGAATTTTGGGAATTTAATTTGGCTTGCATGAACTTATATGATGGTGGTGGGGCCCAGCAGGTCACCATCAATTTCTGGGTAAAGGAGTGACGCCCACTCTCAGAACTGATCCATCATCTGAAACTGCCATCAATATTCTTTACACTCTTCAAAAACAGCAATAATGCATTTCCTAATAGTGAACAGAAAGCCTCACTTTTCTTTTCTTTTTTCTCTTTCTGTGATATTAATGTTTGGGTTCATTGAGTACAGTAGAGCCCAGAAAACTATATGGTCCTTTTAATTGGATTTTATCTTCTGAAAAATATTTGGGCTTTTCAAACCAATTTTGAGAGTTTTTCACCCGTCAAGGCTCGCAATCTCATCTCAAGGAAGATAACAAGCTTTCTATTATGGCCCGGAAGGCATTGAATATTTGGTGTGTTCATCATTTCATAATTTTTTTTTTGTTCTAGACTTCTAGTATCACTCTCTATTTGAGACAATTTAATTTGAGACATTGTTAATTACTAAATGTGGATATCTTTTCTAGGATCTTATATGCATGTCATGTTATCAGAAATAAACCCCTTTTATTAGATCTAATCTCCGTAAGAGGTGGAAAAATCAGCTAGCTTTGCCCTATAGAAAAAGAGCTCAAGCATAAAAACCCGCCTTCACAAAATACTCCACAGATTCGTAGGCTTGAGCCTTGAGCCCGGACCATTGGTTATGCTCATTTGACCTTTTAAAATTTTTTATTCATTTCTGAATAGATAAAAATAAATAAAAATCTTTTGCCCATTCTGATTCGAATCATAAAAGTATATTAAGCTGTCAAACTATATCCAAACAATGAAATTAAATTAAAGTGTTATTGTGAACCCCCTATGTAACTGTCGATATATCTTAAAATTTTTATTTTTTACTTGGTTAATGATTAAATCAATTTTAAATCAACATTAGCTAAATAAAAAGTTGGAAAAAAAATAATGGTTTACAATATCCCTCCTCGAGCTTAAAAAAAGATAATTACAATGAGTTTCTTCATAAAACAATTAATCACATTTAGGTTCCAAAAATTCATCAAATTACATATTAAATGGCTTATCATTGACTTGTCAATACAACTCTTAAGAAATTTAATTATTATTGACAACTCAGAGGTTGGTATTTACAATTACTCAATAATAAGCTATTTAAAATCACTCAAATCCCTAGGGCTTTCAACCCAATTTTACTATTCTTTAGAACCTGAATGCCATTAATTGTCTTATGAGGGACCTCACTGTAATTACCCCAAAAGTAGAGTCGTTTGAGTTTAAATGGGCTGGCATTTGACGACTCATGCTTAAAAGGATTAGGCCTAAAAGCTCAATAGGGAAAAATTGTTCTTTTTCTAAAAATTCTTGGATAAAAATAAGGCTCCTTCAAATATTTCCCGATGATGCGATTTTGTGGTTACTTTTGTAGCAAATATTAATTGTAGCCAACTTTTATTAATCGGGCCCTTAATTTGAATGAGCTTTAAACGGCCGAGCCCAACACATTCGACCATTTACCTGACTCCAATTCATGTCTGTGGGAAAAAAATTAGAAACCATACATTAAAAAAATGCAACATATCTTTAATGCATACACATGCATACCAAACTAACCATAATTTACGTATTGTTGTCTTCAAAACAAAAAACATAACTTTTTGAAGAGAATGATTATAATTTATCGACAGACATATAATCAACCAAATAACTTCTAGGAGTATACTAATTTTCCTTCAAAATGATTTTTCATGGAGAAGTTAACTCTCTTCATCAAAGATTCATAATTGAACCAAGGGAAGCCTTTTGGCGGAGGAAACCCCATCATTATTGCCACGTTTGGAAACAAATTCCTATTTAATTATTCTACCCATCAATTATTCCTTGATATAGAATTTATTTGTGGAGTAGTCGCCTATATATGTGTACGATACATTTCTAATCTGTGTGTGTGTGTGTTATCAAGTTACTCCTATCAATACTCCTTACAGAACAATCAAGCAATGGAGATAGAGAAATTGAGGAAGAAGATTAATTAGGGTATAATAAAATGCATATCATATTAATAAACCTAACCAACAATATTCATCTGATCAAATTATTAGAAATATATAATTATATATTTAAGACTATATAATGCTTTAGTGAGAGAATATCATGTGAGGCAGCAGAGGCATTTTGAAATGATACTAATCTTCTGGAAGGAAGACGAGTAATGAACTAATGATTGAAATCAAATTACTCAATTGGTCAAGAGATCAACATGAGTGTTTTAGGTACTTAACCATCCAATTTGCGATCCTTTGACTCTCTTAGTACATATCTATATTAAATAATTTGTTACGTGTTACTTTTGCTGATCCTATACTATAACTAATAGCACATTGAGGATGGATACTTATAAAAAAAAATTTCAAAACTTGGGAAGGTTCAACACGCTCATTGTGTGAGACAAGTCAAAATATTTTATTTTAGCATATTAAAGCAAGAAGGTGGAATTATACAATTTAAAATATGCTTATCCTTGAATATAAACAAACGCAATAATTTTTTTAAGAGTCTTTTATTCTGACTTCGATAGTTCCATGATTCTTCCCTTCAGTTTTAGACTTATTTTGAAAAGTTTCGTTTTCTAACAGTATAAAATATCTCCTATTAATGATGATTCTATTTGAGGCACTTAACCAGGAATCTCTATCGGTCAAATTAGAACTTGAGTTCATTTTTTTTATTTGATGATGGGTAAAATACAAAAAAAAAATTTGAGGGGTTAGAAAATTGTGCGGAAATTATTGAAGGTTCCGAATAAAAGATTGGGAGAAGGTACAAAAGTGACCACATATATCAGCTCTAAATACATTCAACAGCACATAGTTATTGATAATTCAAAGAACTGCTATTAACTTGTTAGTGACAAGTCGTTTAATATAATTTAGGTCCCTTTGAACTTCAACATAATTTTATGATTCCTTGGAACCTAGTATTGATTAATTTCCTTATGAGAAACTTAGTTATGATTTTCTGGAATATTAATAGTCATCTCCAAGATATTTTAACAGAAAATGGTAATATTTGCCATTTTATAAAACTTTTTTTGAACAAAAATAAACTTTGAAGGCAAAATAGCTCCTAAGTAAAAACTTCCCAGAAAAATGTCAACCTTAACCCCTCTAACTAAACCACGAGTAACACTCCTAAGGGTCAGGGTAATTAGAAAACAATATTAAGATTTGCTGATACATTATTATCACTGTCCTAATGTTATTGAAAACACGAGGAGTATAAGGCCAAAACATAAAAGCAGTGAAAGCCACTAATGAAGAGAGAATTTTCCGTCCAAGTCGTTATGACTACAATGAAGGTTGAATTTGCGTTTACAACTGTTGAATTTGGGAGCTAAGATAAACTACTTCGAAATTTGAATTTGACGCAATCATATGTGGTCTTCTTAAGGTTTTTTTTTATCTTAAATCAAAATCTCAAATAAAAAATTGTTTGGAAGATGATGTTTCATCAAACATAAATAGACGATTCGGGGAGTTAAGTTTAATTTTTAAACTAAGAACATATAAAAATGTTAAACTATAGAAAACCCACTAACTATGGGTCAGTTGAACATTACCTCAATAAACGTTTAAATTAAGAACCCCCATATTTCATATTTTAAAAATTTGTGCTTGGAAATCAACAACCCCGAATTTTCACCACCAGCAGCAGAAGACTTACGTGAAATAATGGAGTTCACTTTCTCTAACCATAATTGATCAAATTAAAAGCTTTGTATTTCGATTTAACATTTACGAGAATAACATCACACTATCTATGTAGTAAGAAAAAGGGACACACAAATAGAGAGAAGCTAATGGCATGATTGAAGCTAAATCAGTGGCTTCAATCCTCAAAGCGTGGTCGTGCATATTCCAAATCACATATTTTAGATGTATTTTAGTTACTTTTGTTAGTTTTGTATTGACTCTTTTCAACCAATGAAACAAGATAAGAAATGATTTAAACTTTAAAGTAGTTGCATCTATTATTTTTAAAATTAATTTATCTAACTCATAAACTTATCTATAATCCAAAACAATTACTATTACTTATATATTATACTACCTCGGTCCTAAATATAAGACAAAATTGACGTTTTTGGAGAGATTAAGGTTGCGAAATAGACTATTAAATCATGACATATTTGATATATTTTTAGATTATACATTAGTTTATAGGTAAAATAAACTAGTTTAAGGGAAAAAATTAGGTAAATCAATTTATAATTAACTTATTTTGCTTTTTTATAGAATTTTCTAAAAAAGTCAACTAGGTCTTATATTTAGGACCGGAGGGAGTATTTATTTATTTTCTTCCATTGATGTCTCCAAATTAAGCCAACTGCCTCTGTTAGGACTCCGAGTCAATGGGCTGGCTTCTAGAAGTGTTATATGAGACTCCGAGTCAATGAGAGCACACCAATATATAGGCCCATTAGTCATCAGTTTATGTTTTATAGCAATCGATGAGGTTTTAAATATAAAATCTTTTTTTATCTCTTATACTTATTTCTTTATTAAATTAATTTCTTTAAATTAAAAATTGATATATTTTTAATGATGTATAAATTTTATATGACATGGGATGTCATTAATTATTCCATTTAGCTTTCTCATTCTCATGAAATTAGTCAATTATAGTGAACCTTATAACAACGACAAGAAAATAATAAGTTTTCTTTAGTTTCAAATTCCACACATTTTTTCTCCTTGTTGGAATGCTTGTGTCATATTCACTCAGACAATGCTTGTGTTATAATCAAATAGGATTATAGGAATGATTTATTTTTTAGTTTTTCAAAAAAATTACAGTTAGATGACATCAAATCGTCTATATAATATATCCCTTTTATAGGAAGTAGGTTTTTTAAAAACCATATACATTCACATAAAATTGAGTCAGGTATGCAATTCATAAGGGTAAGTGTCTCAAGTAGAAGCTATAACCCCATCTGTAAAACCAACCTATTAAGAGAGCAAAATTATTTACATTAGAACCCCCCTTAGGTATTAAACAATTTTGGGATACCCAACATTCCTGATTTAAATTTGTTGGAACAAATTTACCATCTAACTATTAAATCGATGCTAGAAAGAGTGAAACAATAAGTGGTTGAAATAAACTAAGATAACCATAAAATTAAATGGTTGGATAATAAATACTGGATACTCCTTCGTTCTTAAATATATGATAATTTTGATTTTTTTTTAAGTTAAGAAATCAAATTAGATAATTAAATTGTAACACATATCATATGTAATTAGATTATATGTTAGCTTATAAGTAGAATAAATTATTTTTGAGAAAAAATTTATAATGGAAAATTTAAAGTGAATAATTCTATATTTTAATCCTATATATAATAGCAATGGAGGAAATACTGTTTATCCTACAGTAGTCTTTTTTTATTCTTATTGTAGCATTGTTCCCGAAGCAATTATCATTAAAAGTGCTCTTCATTATTTTTTCAAGAAAACTTCTTTATAGCACCAATATTTAGCTTTAATTTAATTTAATGTATAACATGTACATTCTCCTTTCCAAAATATAAGATTTTTTTTAATTGTTCCAAACTTTTTCTCAAATTAGTCGTAATAATGTTCATCTATAATAAACAAATAAGAGAGAAGAGTGGAGATAAATATATATCTTTAGAATTAATTGGTAATATCATATACTAATAAATAAATTAACTAAAATCTTTAATCTAATCAAATTTGGCAAAAAGAAAACTCTAACATGTATATCCTCTCTTTATTAAGTCTATACTAATTGGTTTATCTCTAAAACAACGTAAATGTTGGTTTCTCTCTACTTTTATTGTTTATCTTAGTTGTTTATGTTCGTATTTCCTTGTTATTACAGAATATGTTTATATATATTATTACTATTAATAAAAGTCAGAGACAATCACTAAAACAAGTCGGTCCTTTTCTTCCTAAGCTTGTCTTTAGTCATGAACAGCTTTATGTTGCTTTGTCTTGTGTTAAAAGTGTTGATGGGTTGAAAATTTATCTTCCCAATGATTCTTATGCTAGTCTACAAGGACGCTTAATACTATTGTGTACACAGAAATTTCCAGGAATATCAATTTATAGCCTATTGATTCCACTTGTAATTAATTGTTTTTTGACTTCGTACAAACATAATTGTGGATATATTATCCTTTTTTGTGACAAAATATATTATCCTTTATTTGTACTCTCTTGCCTATTTTCTTTCAACCTACATTAACATTACTTTTCACATTATTAAATTATTCATATTTTAAGAAGTTACATGTTGTTTGTCCCTTGCAAATTATTGTCCCCGGGCATCGCCCGGGTAGTAGTATCTAGTTTCTTTTAAAAAGTCAAAGTAATCTTATAATTAAGACCAGAGAAAGCAGCTAATAGTGATTTCAACTTATCAAGAGTCTTGTCTCTTAGTTGAATCTTTAGTACACAATCACATTATACTTTATTTTAGAGGCAGTAAGATTTGAATATGTATACTCCGATCCCATATTATGAATAATTCAATCATATATATATAAAGGGAGTGGGGAGATTAACTGTTGATTTAACAATGTTCTCCCCATCCCTTCCCTTTTATATTTCTTTTTTTATTATTATTATATTTATATATTATATTTATATTATATATATATTATACTACCTCCGTTCTTAAATATAAGATCATTTTAGCAAATTTGGAGAGATTAAGGAAGACATTTTGATGAGTAAGGATTACATGAAATTTTCAAAATACCCCTCATTTGAGTTAAAAATATCTTCTCACCTTTAAACCACTATTTTTTGGGAGTATATGGGTAATTTGGGGAAAACGTGAGTCAAATTAGAAAGTGATCTTATATTTAAGAACAAGTTCTCCTCCCTAAAGCGATCTTATATTTAGGAAGGGAGTGAGTATAATATATAGGAAATTTCAAATATAAATTTTAAAATTAGTTACAATATTTTTTAAAAAATAGTCTTTTTTAAAAAAAATTATGTTTTTGTATCTATCACAATTTAATATGTTTTTTACATATTGCAATTAGGTCTTGTTTTGCTTTATCTTCTTTGCTACAAACTATATCCTTATTTTGCCTATACATCCTATCTTATCAATAGAGATTAAGTTGAAAAATAAAATATATTTGAGACACATTAAATAATTTTATCTTTTTTAATTGTTTTTTTAATAAAACAAAGTGGTTTTTTTCACATTATATTAAGGATAAGGAGCTTATTATTGTTATCGTTATCATCAAACAATAATACTCCCTCTGATACATAATACTCCCTCAGGTCCCTAATGTAAGAGCCCAAAATTTGAATGGTTTTGGTCCCTAATGTAAGAGCTCACCCCACATTCTCTCCTCATTTAATGCATTTTTTCCTACTTTACCCCTAACTCTCTTTCATAATTATTAATGGTTATGTATTTCTCTCTCTTAAAGTATCATAATAAATATGGACAATTTTGGAAAAGAAGCATTAACTCCAGACATCCAACTAACATTCACATGTTTTCTTAAGAAGCGTTTTTTTGGCGGCTAGCTCTTACATTAGGGACCGGAGGGAGTATAAGAGCGCAAAATTTAAATAAATCTTTTCAAAATATAAGAATTCACTATTACATTCTTTCATTATTTGATATATTTTTTTACTTTGCCTCCAACTCGCTTTCATAGAAATTTTTGGAATATTAATGTTTAATCTACCATTTTCCATTGTACTTTGTCTTTCCTTTAGCATATCAATGTATAGGTTGTGTTTTCCTTCTGTTTGCTTATTAACCACTTGCCTTCCAATTATATGTGCATTCCTTTACCTTGAAAATTTGCAACTTCACTACTCTTTCTTACCATGCATAAATTAACTATATCTAATGTTTCCCTTTCTAGATTAAGTATAGTTTACCCCTAAGAAGCCCGGGGTATACCATCTAGTTATTAGTAATAGCATACACTGGTAGATGATAAAAAAAGTAACAACTAGTTAATTTAAAATTATTTGTGAGTATCTTTGCATACACTCTTTAAGTCTAGAGACATCTATTAGTAGCTCGTAGGACCCAACTCACCTAAACTGTTAGTTATAAAAAAATTGGTTAATTTTGCTTCCTTTATTTTTTCTAAAAAAATTCAAAATAATATCATAATTAAGTCTGAATGGTATACTATATTAGAAAGAAAGAGATTATCAGATACTCCTTACTGTAAGTTATTTATTACCCATTCCAATTATAATCAGCTTGAGTCTGATACTGAAGAAACGCGGATACAATAAGATGTAAAGGTGAGGTCGGGATTTTGTTACTACTGCGATAACCTGGACAGAAGATCTTGTAATGGCAGTATTACCCCCACTGGTTATTATACTCTCTTCTCAATTCCTAACAACACCGGATCTAAAGAAAGAGAGAAGTCATTCGTAACATGTCATATTACAAATTAATTTTTGTTGGAAGAGTTGCATATATTTAGTACCTCAATTCCAATAGCATAGTATCAAAGCCTAAGAAAACATATTGTTTACAACTAGCTTGTTCTTATTTTGCTATGATATATATAGTTTAAAACATCATCCAAAAGCAAAAGTTAAAGGTAAATATATTTCACAAATTTTGAGTCTAAACTGTTTGAATTTCAATCAAATGATGGGGATGAAGATGGAGGAGCGATGGACGGTAAATGCAGAACAGAAAAGTAAAGACCATAACTTAAAAATGATTAATTTAGTTTTCTTAAACTGCACATGTTATATTGATATTGAGTATTCACTATAGTAATTCATAATATCCATCACTTGTAGTGATATTCTTTAGGGCAAAGGTGTATAAGTATCTATGAAGTTTGGTCTAAGGTGCAATACTTTGAAGTATTTTTTGACCCAACTATACCTACTAGAATGAGTTAACAGTGTTTATACCGTCAATATACATTAACAACATTAAATTTTTCAACATTAGAAAATAGTACAAATAAAACTTTTTAATTAGCTCTTATATTTAGGAACGAATGGATTATATAGTTATACAATAGCTTAGGGGAGGCCAACTTTACACCCACACACACATTAATAAATATCGCGTGAAATAATTAATGCTCTTTTATTAGATTATCATCATATATCTGACTAACCAACTATTGTGGCTTAAAAATTTATGGTTGAAACCCAAGCATCTCCTTTAAGGTTTGAATAACTCAAGGATTTATCATAATCTTACACAATTAGACCAATTATATATATATGTTATCGTGATAGGAGATGACAATTTGTGGTGAATATATTCATGAAAATGGTAAAAAATAGGAATTGAAATGCAATACATACGTTCAGAAAAAAAGAGATTTAATTTGTGGACTCTAATTAGCTATAAGCTATATCTAAACATGATTGATTTTTTTCTAAGTGATGGGGAGATTCTCTCAATTTCATTCTCACTTTACTTTCAGTTGCGTGAATGCTTTCTCATGAAAACGACACACCTGTGTGGCTCTCCTCTAAGTCAAGTAGCTTTTTTCTCTCTTAATCGCAATCTTTAATTTGATTTCATCGTGCCAAAAAAAAAACATATCCAACCATCTACATTTGACATGCCATTTAATTATATCTCTTTACGAATATCTAATCTAATTAGTTGTAGAAACCTAATAAGGACAGGTTTTTGTATCGAGAGCGTGAGAATTTCTTACGATTGAAAAAATAAAGTTTATATGGATTACTGATCATTATTTTATTTAAGTTAACAAGTGGCTGGATACAAATTTTTCATAATGATTGTGAATTTTGGTATTAGTATACTAATTTTAAAATAAAGTCATTTGTAGTCTAGGAAAGCTTAATATTTTTTTAGACACGTCGAGTAATCTATATCGGTTAGAAATTAAAGTATCGCGTCTAATCTTAAAAAAGAAAGAAAGAAATTAAAGTACCTCGGCAAGAATCTTAACGCGCATCTAGAAGTTCCCATGACTGGGGAATTAAGGACTTTAAGTAGTAATTAACCTTATAAGGTAATAGTTCTTTTTGAAGCCAGCCAGGCGATAAAATTAAAACTCTATATATGTTAAAGAAAATTAAAATTCTATATTGTATTAGCAGTAGCAATACTAATTATGACTCCTATAAAAAAGGGAATAAGAATTCTGTTTTTTTATTTATGAAAAAATTATGTGTTATGTGTAACTTTTTAATTTAATAACAAGCCTAAACAATGACTTTCTTAGTCAAATAAGTTAGTAGATGGGGAATTTTGGTATGCTAAAAATAAAAATGATAGTTTATTCCTTGAAGATATGGTGAGAATGAATGTGCATGATCAGCATCCGATAACTCTCTGATTTTAAGAAATATCTGCTCGTAATAATGTATTGGTTTTAATGAAAGAATTGATATAACAAACAACTCATATATGAGTGGTCTGTTTAGGAACACCAGTTGCTGAAGTCATTTACGTAAAAATGCATAGAATACATTCCCAACCCGTAATTAATAATGTGCATGTGCTTGCCTTCGACTTCCATTTCAATAAGATTAAACACATTATTATTTTTCCAATTAGCCACGCTATGTTTTCATTTCAACGATGATCACATCATCACCGTCGTTAATAATAAATCAATTAGTATCAATAGTAATATAATCCAATTTAATTTGCATATAACTAATCTGATGTAATTGTAAGGATGTGATTAGAGATTGGTTAGGGTTTGAAATCCATAATTGGAAGTGTTTATCTCGTGTTAAACCTAATTGAAATCATAATCACACGCTATTGTACTTGTAATTTGGGGTTTGCTTTGTTAATTAATTGCGGGTGCAAAAAGTGGTTTTAGTTATTACTGCAAATACGCACATTCCACGCGTTTGATTATTTGTCAATTGTAGTAATCCGGATATTTAATTTTTATATTAAAAAGAGAATTAAATATTATTACAATTTAATTTATCAATATCACCATCAACATCATCATCATTAATCATACTAATATCAATGGAACCGGACGTTGATTTTCATATAATTAAGTTGTAAATTGACTTCAGGCTAAGAAAATAGATGTTATAATTTTAATATTTACGGTTAATATCACCAAAAATTTTGATCCATTATTGTGCATTATTGATCCAGTTTAACCGATAGTTTAGTTTAGTCCTAGTTTAATTTGCATTGTACTTGCGATGATCACTTGAAGGTACGAAATTCTCTTTATTTTAGCTTACATTCTCGTGAATCATATTAGTTGGCTGCTAATAATAACATACATGATACATTAGTGAATAAATTCCAAAAAAATATTTTCATTAAAAAATTTCCTAATCTAGTTCCCATATTTTAAATATCGATGTAATTCAATCTCATGATGATCAGTACAACTTGCAGAACCTTTAATAGAAATTCCTTTGTTTTAATTTTGCAATTGTTAATTTTTTGTATTTATTTATTATTACTCCCCCCTTTACTTTTTCTTTGGTTAATCACCGCCCGGTTTAATGCGGACTCGAGGGGTAGGAGTGTTGCGCACATAGGGAAGGTTGTCCCCTCTCTCCCAATGAGAGCGCTTCCTGGGAATCGAACGCGCGTTCTCATCCTTACGAGGGTTGTAGCTCACTTACCAGTTCAACCAACTACCCATTGGTACTTAACATAAAAATAATCTAACCAATATAAGTAGAATAAAATAAGATAAGATACTTAATGATGATAAAAGTGACCTGGCATAATCTTTCTATAATCATTTAAGGATAAAGTATGTTTTTGGTCCCTTAACTTTGGAGAAAGTCATCTTTTCGTCCCTTAACTTTAAAAAGTGTGTTTTTAATCCCTTAACTTTTGATAAAGTCATCTTTTAGTCCTTTAACTTTGAAAAGTGTGTTTTTAGTCCTTTTAAATTCGGTTAAAGTATGTTTTTGGTCTTTAACTTTGCACAAAGTCATGTTTCAGTCTCTTAACTTTAAAAAGAAAAGGATCAAAAACATATTTTATCTTGTTTTGAAAGAACTAAAAACATCACCTTGTCTAAAATTAAAGGATAAAAAATACACTTTTCAAAGTTAAGGGACCAAAAACACACTTTCTCTAAAGTTAAGGGACCAAAAACACACTTTTTAAAGTTAAGGGGCCAAAACTTGACTTTCACCAAAGTTAAGGGACCGAAAACATACTTTAGCCATCATTTAAATTGTGTCTTAGGTATTTTTTCTTTAAAACTAATTTAATCTACTTATAAAATAACATATAATCTAATTAATTATATTTAACACATTTTGTGATTTTATGGTCTAATTTGCTTCTTTAACTTCTAAAAAAGTTAAAATAGTGTTATGTTTAGGAAACTAGAGTAGTTAATATTATGTACCATATTCGACTTAACTTTCTCATCTCTATTCGTCTTATTTAACTATCTCCTTTCTATTCATCTACTTTGTGCATTTATAAAATTTCTTATTTAAAATTTTTCTCGCTATCCCATCCTCCCCTTTCTCTATTTTTGTGTTTTTTGTCTTTGAACTTTGCATTGAAGAAATTTCGTTTCAAAATCAATATATCATTAGTCATTTTAAAGAATAAAATCTAATTAATCATCAGCTTAATTTAGTGCAAAAATTGTTTCATTTGCGTTGTTATGCTAAAAAAATTATAAAAAGATGAAAACCGCAAAAGTTGACACATTGAATTTTTTAGTAGTATCTTTTCACTAGTCTTAATTGAATAATAAAAGATAATAAATTTTAGAGATGCTTGTAGAGCTGGAGGTGGTACGTAGCCTAGTTTATAAGCTTTTTGTGTTTCAATTTTTGCAACTGTAAGTGCTTATATTAAGACTCAAAAAAGTCTTACAATGCTGTACCAAGAAAAAGTCTCCCAATATTTGTAATTTTTCTCTGAGTTAATTAATTTGAGGCTCCACCAAACATATATAATATAGAAAAGGGTTACACTAAATGACAAAATTAAAGGAGAGTGTCAAGAGACCTTACTTTAATTATCTGTTAAGTTAAGAAGACATTTTTACCTCTTTTTATTATTCACAAGATAACAAATGATTGGACGGTGCATAACAACGTTTTGACCACGCACGTGTAACAAGCTAAGTTATTGAGTTTCAGACATAAGTGTTTACATTTAAACTAATAATAATGTTTAGACCACACGTAACAAGTTATTGGACAACATAAACACAACATCTAAATTTAGAATAACGAGTTATTTAGATAACCGAATGCTTATGTAAAAAAAAAACTAGTCCAGATGTTTGCAAATGAATAAACTTCGTATTAACCTTTGATCAATGAATCATCATCTGGTTGATCAAGTTTGCGGATGTGTCGATGTGACACTATATGCTATGTTCAAATATACTATTAGAGAGTTGAGGTCTGTTATATGTTATACTTTATTTCAAAAATATATATGTAAAAAAGCCTTCCTATTTATAAAATTCTGTTGATTTTATTCAAATTTAAAATTTAAAAAATTATTATTCTCTACATATGGGACACTCTAAACAAACAACATTTTTGAGTACGGAATGACAATTTGATCAGGATTTTTAATAATTATTTGCAATTAATAAGTACTTGTTGTAATAAGAGTTTTATTTTAAGTGATTATAATTAGCTCAAAACATTTATAAAAAAAGATAATTAGCTTAAAACAAACCATTGATTGGATTAATTGGACTTGGAAAAAAGACAAGAAAGAGGCGTGTAAAAAAATGGCTGTATAAACATGTTCAGTTAAGGAGTACACGTGGCAGCATCAGAACAGCTCTCCGACTTGGACCACATAGCTGGGGGATCCGGATTTTCTCAGCGACCTTTTTTCTCAGCGTCTCTCAGCGTCTTAATCATGGCCGTCCAAAATGATCTAATTAATTAGCACACATGTACCCACCCACACTCAATCCCTCCCCTTATTTTCCCACCATGGTCGACACTCTCTCACCCCCTCAACATCTCCATCTCCACAGGCCACAACCCCCACCCCCATCTCCTCACCATCTCCAATCCCCAACACCACCCTCCTCCACCCCCAACATCTCCATCTACCCCCTCTCCGATTGCGTCCTCGTTGTCAACTCCATCAGATCTGAACTGAGAAAAGGAGAGACTCCTCCTCGCACTCCCAAAACGTCTTCTCCAACTCGTCGGTCCCGTTCTTGTGCCGACTTCCGACCACCGTTGGCAACCTCCGACCACCACCGACGTCGCACCCCATCCAGCAACCCATACCCCATTCATTGGTTTTGGCATGTTTAGTTTTGTTATTCTTCATTTGGGTGAAGTTTATTCATGTCTTTTCTGTTTTGGGATGATGGAAAACAGAGTCAGAAATCAGAGTGGGGTGAGATCTGAACGGGAGAGAGAAAGGAATGGGAGAGTGGTTAGGAATGGGGGAGAGAGATAGGGTGAGGTGGGTGTAGGAGAGTGTAAACATGTGCCTCCTTTTTTGAGCGGTTGGATAATTTTGGACGGCCATGATTGAGACGCTGAGAGACGCTGAGAAAAAAGGCCGCTGAGAAAATCCGGATCCCATAGGTGGGGCCTAGCTTAAAGGCACGCGCCTACAAAGATTCCGCGCCGCCATACAATTTGTGTGCGTGTGAGTGTTCCGTCCTTCGTTGGCACGTGCCACGCCTCCCTTTCTCCAGTATGGAATCCCACCACCACTGGAAATTACGCATTTGCCTCCTTAACATTATGGATTCCATTGAAATGTTTATAGTTCCCATTTTTTTAAAAAATAACTATTGTACGGAATAAATCATAGTGGTGGAATATGGAAACTAGGGAGGATCCATGGAACCGTACCAAGGGGGCAAACTTCCGAGCTGTATTATTTTCACATGTGGATTATTCTTGTTCACAAATTATGACAAACAATATAATTTCTTTTGAATTATGCGCATATTTGTTTTAAAACAATAACCTATTTAATTTAATTTTATATGAATAACTGGTCATGTGTGTGTAGTTATTCTACCTTTGGTTGGGATTTTCAAAAATATAGAAAATCGTTATACCCATTTTAAAGTGACGATCTCTTTTAACTTATTTCTGTGAATAAACTTTAACCTCTTGTAATTATAATATTGATATTATTAAAATTAGTTACATGATTCAGATGAATAAAATAAAGAAGAATATGTTATTTGAGTGTAACTTTTGTCTTTTCATTAATTAATAAGCATCTAGAAACACTTGGGAGATAAGAAAACTTGTAATCACATGGACAATGTTTCAGAAGTGGAATTATTGCTCATATTTTAACCGTTCATCAATTGGGACTTGAAAACTGATCGGAGAGAAATGGGTGGCGGGGCATCAATTATATACACTCCTTTTTTAATATCTTTCCTTCATTTTTCTTCTTTTGTTTCGTCCCATCATGCTTCACAAAGGTACTTCCTACTTCATAGCTAGCTAGCTATCTAGCTGCCCACACATCCACCCATATTGGAAAATACAAGCTAGCTTCTTTTAGTGTTCGCTTGAATTAATTTATTTTAAGTGTCCTTGAGTTGCACGAAAGAAGGGGCAATTATCCTAATTCAATTCAATAGAATAAATGTTCTTTAAAAAGTTCAGATTACAAATTTTGCCACATAAAAGGCAAAAGGATCGGAGAAAAGAGAAGTACCAACTTGACGATTTATAAACCCGCAATTGATACTTCTGACGCAGATAGTCCAGATCTAATACAAATTATAAACCTATATTCATCTCAAATCCTATGTATGTGTCCAGTAAAATATAACATATTAATTTATTACCTCTCATCTCTCTGGAATTCCAAAGTAACCTTCCTTTTTTTACAGTATATGTACGATGGACTTCCACGAACTTTCCCTGTTCATCTTCGTCCCTCTCCCTACAAGCATACATCCACGTGGCCCCACTCTTACAACAAGGAAATACTTTAAAGGTGTACAGATAAATTAAGAAACCACAAATGATCCGAACCCAAGTTAATTATATCTAATAACAGTCCTAATGAAGAAGATATTTCAGAATAACTGTAAATAAAGTTTCAATTTTTTGGGGGGTTGCCAAATAAAAGAATAAGGCCAAAGTGAGGAAGAAGAACAGAAGAAGAATGAAGGGGTATTGTATATGTAAATTGTATAGAAGTAAAAGTGAAATAATAGGTTGTCACGTGTTACATATTGTCACTGAGTTGTTGCTGTAAAAACAACATATTTTCAACATTCCAGAAACCGTCCAACGTGTCACATCCATTGCTCTGAGCACAATATTGTTGGTTGTTTGGGTCCAAGGTTTGCATATCCAAGCTGCTTATGCTTTGATCAGAACAACTCAATTCCACGGTTTGGCCATAATCCGGGATAGGGTTATTATGATTACCCGTATTCCCAACCATAACTCCACCACCATAATAATAATTGTCATACACGTGAGTTGACTCGAACGAGTTAGAAGAAGCTGTTGTGTAGTTGCTACTTCCTGTGGCCTGAGAGGTGGAGCCTCCAGCCATGGTGAATTCGAAATTATTGTTGTAATTGGGAGGAGTTGTGGCGGCGGGTGGCGGTGGAGAGATGGCGGAGGAGGCGGAGGCGGAGGCTTGGATGCGCTCCACTAGGCGGGGCATCCAGAGGAATCGCATGGTGTCCTTGAATTGCTTGCTGTTCACGTCACATTTAAGTTGCTTGGCGTGCTTTTGAACTCTTGTTCTCCAATAGTTCTTTATCTCATTGTCCGTCCTTCCTGGCAAATACTGCGCTATTTTCGACCATCTGATAAAAAAAAACAGTAAATTAGTCACAGAATTTATGTTAAAACAGATTATTACTATTGCTGAATAATAATTATTAATAGAATTTCATATTATAGGTTGTTAATCATATCACTACTTTTTTTAGCGAATCAACAGAAGA
Source organism: Mimosa pudica (assembly GCA_029929735.1). Taxonomy (NCBI): domain Eukaryota; kingdom Viridiplantae; phylum Streptophyta; class Magnoliopsida; order Fabales; family Fabaceae; genus Mimosa; species Mimosa pudica. The sequence goes on along the minus strand of JAKELP010000016.1, from coordinate 5,684,324 downwards.
AATTGGGAAGGAAGTGGTATTATATTGTGAATAATATGATAATTAATGATGATGAAGATATGTACCTGTTGCCATAGCGAGAATGGAGCTCGAGAATGAGGAGCTGTTCTTCGAGGGTGATGTTGCCACGTCGGACATCAGGGCGGAGGTAGTTGAGCCACCTCAATCTGCAGCTCTTGCCAGTTCGTTTCAGGCCTGCAAATCAAAATTAAAACAAATCCATCCATCACTATGTGTATTTTATTTTGGTAAAGTTAACAAGACAACCGAAAAACAAAAATAAAAGTCGTAGCATAGCATTATGTATATTCGCTTTCCCACTCTTTTGTGATAGATTCGTGTGACCAAGAAATAGAGAGGAAAACATATATGTATGCGATGATTTTCATTATTTCATAAAGAAGATATATAGATGATGCATGACTGGAAGATTTATTAGAAGGAAGTAGGTACCAGCGGAACGGGCGAGGGAATTCCAGCGACCTTCACCGTGAGTGGCTATGTGATTGATGAGTGTGACGTCTTCGTCTACGGTCCATGGGCCTCGCCTCAGCTCTACTTCTTCTTCGTTGTAGCTTCCTCCTCCTCCTCTGATTTCTGATGAACTATCCATCATCTCCATATCCATCTATATATCCTCAATAATGATTCACTTTACTAGTCACTACTAGTTGATTGGATTGGATGAGCTTCAACTCGATTATATATCTATCTATATTTCTGTTTTAGTTTGATTTGGGGAGAGATAGAGGAGGGAGGAGAAGGATGGGATTGTGGATGATAAAGAGAGATTTTGATTGTTACCGGGCGAGAATGCTCAAACCATGGTGCCTTTTATAGATAGTGATATGATGATATATTCCCATTTTTCATACCCCCTCCCTCAAATTTATTAACTACACTTTTATTTGCCCCTTCCATCTTTTAAACACTTTTTAATTTTTATTACCTTGGTTTGGCTAGTGGAAGGGTTAGTTCCTATCCTATAAACATAATATAGCAAAAAAAAAAAATTTAATCTTCATTAACAAATGTGCTTATAGTTAACATTCAGTGACTGAAATAAGAGTGTCTCAAATAGAAGGATATATGCATTTAGAAAAAAAATAATTTATATTACTTATAAAATAGAGACCACAAATTAATCCGACTTCCAGACTCATCAACACAATTACACAAAGTATATATTTTCCAAGTGCATTTGAATTAGCTTTTTCAAAGATATTTACACGTGTGAGGTAAATATATATACTGATGAATAAGAATTTGAATTGCCTCAACTTGAATACGTATGGTTATAATTTGTTTTAATTTTTTTCCTTGGATAAAAAAATAGGGGTAAAAAAAGCAAAAGTTAAAGTTGCAATAAGAATGAAAAATAAAACTGGACTGTGCAGGTAAATTATTGCTTAAATTAAATTTCGTTCCTTCTTACTGCAATAAGAATGGAAAAATTATTTCACAAGAAAAAAAAGGAAAAATTTATATGCAAGAGTTGCCTTTTTAACTTGATGATGCTTCAATCTGATCAAAATATTGAATAATATATCTCTTAAAAAATCTATGAAGCCAACCACACTGTACAGTGAAAATAACTACTGATCTAGATAATGAAATGGTTTTTTTTGTACCATAGAAGAAGATGAATTAAAGAGTTTAGGGCGTTGAAATTAAACAATCTTAATTCTGAAATTTGAGAGTGTAGATAGGTATTTCTTCAAATCAATTTATTACGCCAAAGTAGTAAAATAATTATTTCTATTGGCGAAATTGTTTTTTCTCTATGTCGACAGATATTGCCATATTTAATCCAAAGAAACTTCAAATTTGAGTATAGATATTTCAGACTTCAGTATATAAATAAATGAAATGGGTGAGTGATTATGGATTGAAAGAAGAAAGAGGGTTGGCCAAAAAAAAAAGAAGAAAGAGGGCCATGCCAAAATCAAAAAAAGAAAGAAAGAAGAAAGAGGGAGTACGAAGTTTGACTTATGGACTCCTCTTAGTTGTCAGGTTGGGTTGTGTACTTGTGTGGACCTGCCAGACACCGGACCTTATCGTTTCCTTTACCTCTTTTATTCAAAAACAATTTATTACTATTTTCTTTATTCATTTGATTTACTTGACATAAATTTTCCTCTACAATTTTGAAAGACGAATTATTATTTATGATTTATAATTTCTATGTATTTCATGCTTGCATGTATATCAAGGGGGTGGTAAAAATTATTCAGAATGCAACTGGTTATAAAGAATTTTACAACCAATCTGAATCAACACTTGGGAAATTTATATCGACAAGGTAAAGTTCTATTCATATTTATTTTTTTATCGATGAGATTATAAAATTTTATTCACACATGATACTATATATTTTTATTTTCATATATGATGATGTGTTAATGAACTCTTTTCTTAAAATTTTTCCAAGTTTGCATGAGTTTGAAATGTATCAAACTGATACGAACCTCCATAAAATAATTCTTTTTTTTTTGTATGTTAGGTAGTTTTTAATTAGTAACACATACATGACACAAAATAGGACGTACGTTGCAGCTTACATTTATACAAAAAGGATCAGATTAAGTTTCTGAATTTCAATATTAATATTTTTAAACTTATCCAGTCACATCCATATATGCTTAAACTATTATTATTAATCATGTATCAATCACCCACAAGATTTTTAATTTTTGAGTGCAGCCATTGGAATTTGACCACCCTTTAAAAATGACAACAAATTACACAATCAAAAGTGATCACCTCGTTTTACTTTTTCACTTTTTATATATTTATCTCACATTACTTTAATATTTAACTGGAAAGCATCATTTTTGGGCTGAGTACATTGGAATCCATCAGAGATGAAATGAGGGAATATAAGAATAATGGCGTTTTAGGAAACAACTTGTGTGAAAATTAATGAAGAAATTAAGAATGATTCGCCCATGTGACCCACGTGGAATGTACTCATCTATCTTATTCCATAAATGATACTCCCTCCGGTCCCTAATGTAAGAGCCCAAAATTTGAATGGTTTTGGTCCCTAATGTAAGAGCTCACCCCATATTCTCTCCTCATTTAATGCATTTTTCCTACTTTACCCCTAACTCTCTTTCATATTTATTAATACTTATGTATTTCTCTCTCTTAAAAGTACCATAATAAATATGGGCAATTTTGGAAAAGAAGCATTAACTCCAGACATCCAACTAACATTCACATGTTTTCTTAAGAAGCGTTTTTTTGACGGCTAGCTCTTACATTAGGGATCGGAGGTAGTACATCCTTACATCTAATAAAAATACGCTTCTATATCTGCCCCTAAATCAATTTATCTAGCTAACTGTATGATGTCGTGTGCTCAACGGAATTTTAATCTATATCCAGTTCAAAGCATATTAGTTTTATAACTAATCTTTACAGATCAAAATATAGTTAAATTAATACTAGTAACTTGCAAAAAAGTGTATTTATTTTATAACCCATTTAATCATTTACAATTGAATCACCTCTTTATAAATGGACCATGTAAATAATAGTGAGAGTTTAGAAATTAAAAATTAAAAATTTGGGTGACAAAACAAATTGTAGTTATCTCCTAACTCATTATTGTCAAAAGAAACTGCATTACTAGCTCATAATTAATTAGTATTAGCGAGATTAATAATTTTTTAGTTTGGAAATTTTTTTTGAAAGGAAAATACTTTTATCTCGATCGATCAGTTATTCACTGATCACTTAAATACAAGTGTACATGTGTGTGTGAGAGATAAGACCCCTACTAATTAATAAGCAACCTATGATAGCTTTTTTAGGAATCACATACCCACTTATGTGGATACGTAAAGCAAAACAAATTCTCTAAATATTTTCGTGAATTCATCACTATCCTAATATATATGTATATAGAATCTGAAGACATAACCCATAAACGCACGCACAAACCACGACGGGTCCGCATGCCATGATATATAAGCTAATCTCTTAGCATCGCATGCTAATCCCACGAAACTACATCGATTTCGAGGAATTGAGGACAATTCTTTTTTAAAATTTTATTTTTCATAATTTATTTGAAGTCAGTGAATATTTTCGTCGTCTAATATTAAATTTTATTGTATCTAGGTTTTTAAAGTATTTTTTATAGTTCATAGATTAAGGAGGACATAGTTTAGGCTTGACAATCATAAATAGGCTAGCCTACGATGTAGTTCATTAGCCTGAGTCTGGGCTGTAGAGTGTAATAGACATTTTTTCAAATCTATAAATCCCCTATTCACAGACGATAGGCCTGACCTAAAGCAAAATGTTAGATACAAACATGTATAATGTTATTTCAAACTAAAGGTAATATAAATATAAGGTTACTATAAGACACACACACTATTTAAGACGTTTAGACTGGCCTATTAATCCAAATAAAATTCTTAAAAAGAAGCCTGAGCTAGATGGGTTTAATTAAATAGGCTTGGAAAAAACCTAAGTCTAGACAGATGTCCTATTAATTAATTATGATAGTTTTTAGATTAATCAATTTAGAGCATTATATAATATATCTTGCTAGAAAAAACACTACAAGAAAAAAAGTTGTAGTCCCGGGTTAAAGTGGGGTGTAGTCGCGGTTTTAACCAAGACATGTTGCCTATATCGTGATTTTAGTAACTGTGAAATAAAACATCAAAATAATGCAATAGATCAAGGGTCTCAAAACATGTGACACACTCTCGACAAAGTGTGACATATGCAACAATTTTTTTTTTAAAAAAACATTTTTTAAACACTATCACACCCTTTAAACCAAGACAGGCGAAGTTTTAAAAAATTATTTTATTTACGTAGAAAAAAGCGTGACATAGTGTTTTCAAAATAAAAAATTACTTTATCTATGTCGTACTAGCTAGGAATCCGAGATACCAAGCTCTCAATTTTTTTTAAAAAAAGGCATAGCAAATATTATTATTTGTAACGACTTGAATGAATATAAAAGTTATAATTGAGAATGAGTAGACAATTATTGAATATATAAAACATAAATATATGATAAATATTGTTTCATATTCATCACTTCATAAATATATGGTGTTAATGAATGCAATGGAGAAAAAGTTGAGGGACACCTGGTAGATAATAAAATAGTAAAGGACAAAAATCAAAGTGTTTGAACAAATTACGTGTAGAAAATAAGAAAAACAACTAGTTAAGTATAAGAATAATAAAGAAACAATTGTATGTAGGGGAAAATGAACAAAAAAAATTAATGTATACACCAAAGTAATGTTTAATTTTTTTTTTAAAAAAAAACTGATTGTGGAGTATTAACTTGTGGCATGCATATATTTTTTAAAAATTTATTTTTTTAAAAAAATGTATGTTGCACATTTATCCACGACACATGTTTATTATATTTTCAAAAAATGTATGTAAATTGTGATATTGAATTGAATAAGTTTGCATATGAGGGACATTTAGATGAGGATGAGTATGACAACTGTGAGAGCTGGAGAAAGTCATTCTATTGGTTAGTGTACATACAAAATCTACTTTTTAGAGTATCATATATATATATATATATATATATATATATATATATATATATATATATAAGTTTGTTTATGAAGGTGAGAAAATAGTTTTCAAAATTCTCCTTTGAAACCTGGTGGAAGGGGGAAAAAAATTATGTTGCAATTTTACGGTGCAACATTTGTCAAAGAAAAAAATTGCGGGTGCAATATGTCGCAGTTTATGGTAAAAAAAAAAAATTGCAGATGCAAACCTCGGCATATATTTTTATTTGTGTGGTTTTTCTTATTTCTGCGACATATCATATGGGACTACAGCTCATTTTTCTTGTACTGAAAATATATCTGTGCTAATTTTAACTTAACAAATTAAAAAAAGGACAAAAAGAAAATGTGCTGCCATATTTGTTATTAGCAGTCATTGCTAACAGCATCTCTTAGCACTGAATGCGGACTCCTCAAACAACCTTATGATTGATATTTTTGTGTGTGGAAGAGCGATATTATATATACCCACAGATTATGATTCTCTCATTGCCTTTCTAAACACCGTATATCTATCAACAATTAACACACTAAATTTTAAAAACGGATAAAGATTAAAAAGCCTAAACCTTTGAGTAATTGCAATCAAGCTCTTTCATTATAGCTATGTGTACATAATTAATTGCTATAGTAAAATATGCACGCTAATATTTTTCGTTCAGATATACACTAAATTTTTCGTGCATATCTACGTTCGATTTTGTCGGATACGTTCGGATATGTTTGATACCCACACAGTTATACTGTTATTATCATCAACACACACACGAAGAAGGAACATTTCGTCTCATGACACCGACCAAGACGAAAATAAAAGAAAGCCAAAATTTGTAAATGGTGTAAGCTAAGTCTCTTGCATATTGCATCCGAGAATCTGAGACAATTTCCTACATAAGAGATAGTGAAATTATATATATTAAAGTATGATATTCTCAATTAACACCACTCACAATAAATTTTAATTTAACGAGTTTGATTCATTGTCAGTGCCTATCGTAAATATGAAAACGTTACAAGATTTTGTTTCTCATTTATTAATTAGTTCTAACGGAATTTCGTATATATCTGGAATACTGTTTGACTCAGCCGAGTATCCGCACGAGTCTGGAGCACCGTTTAGGATTATGAATATGTTATACGTCAAATGTACAATAAAGAAGGGGAATAGAGGGAAGAGATCGGTGAGAGTTCTGTGTTTCAATTCCTAAAAACAGACTCATTATTCTTACGTTGTTTCCTTTCATCGTTAATCTCATATATATAATGTGGGAAAAACATGTCTTTTAGTTTTTAGTAGAAAACCATGTATGTTTAATTCCAAAAATTAAGGGAATATTACTCATTTTACCTTAGATATCTACATAATTACAATTTGACCCCAATTCCAATTGGGCTTGGTCTAATCCACTAAAGATGGACCCCTATAAATTCCATGTCCACAAGGATTATATCATGAAATGCAATGATTGGCAATGTATCATTTATCAAGAAATGTAAATAAGAATCGCTGTTTATCTGTTTTCTTAAATGTTTAGTTTAGCATAATTACCTATGCAGTGTCTATGTTATCAGCGAAAAAGTATAATTATTTATTTTAGGTGGACGGGTGTGGTGATGGTACACTTCATCTTGTAAAAGCATGGAAACAACAAAGAAATAATTAAATTAAGTGCGTCACCACAATTTTAAATTAATGAAGAGAGAAAATAATTTAATTATAATGGAGTCTTCTTTAAAAATCCATGATTTCCATGTGGTATACAGATAATAACATATAAGAAAACCTGTATGCATCATTCATAGCGCATCAAAAGAATAATTATCATGCAGCTCGCTCTTGGGTATATGCAGAAGATATGTGTTAAATTATAATCTAGGTTTTTAATATATTAAAAACAGCCTCCATTAACTTACTGCTTTATTTTTTTTTTTGATAATAACTTACTGCTTTATTTTATGTGTGTCTGGTTTATTTTTTTAGAGATGGGCTGTCTAATCATCTATGAAAAAATAATTATATGGCCATGATATATATGCGCGCGCGCGAGTGTGAACTTTAAGAAGATGTTTTTTTTCCAGTAATATTCAGATCACTCGTGTTTAGTTAAAAAAATTAAGACTAGTGTATTCGCGTTTCACTCTCAAAAGTGTGCTTGAGATATATGTGTGTGTGATCAATAAAATTGAATTTTAAAGGTCGTTAAATGGTCATGGGTAGATCTTTTAACTGTGGTTTCTATTATTACTACTCGGATGCTGCCAACAACTAACAAAGTATGGTTTGAGGCGCGTCCTCGGGATGTGTTGTTGGTCCAAATATGTAACAAGTAGGGGTAATATTGAATCATTAAATGTGTCAAAAGATAAATGAACTTGGGTTTAGGTGATATTAAATGGTTTATTTTTTATAACTCAATATTGTCAATATCAGTCTTGAGTTGCCAATAATAATTAAATTTTTAAAGAGCTATTATTATTTGTTTTGAGGGTGGAAAAACGATATGGGTATACCATTATCTATCTCAATCGTTATTAATGCCAATTATACAGCTTGATGGTATTATTTAATTATTATATCAATATCAACAGTTAAGAGCTTCTTCATTATCTGTGGGCAATTGATATTATTTATAGATAATATAAATAGCAAGAGGGGGCAGCGATTTTGTCTTGTTCGCATAAGTGCTTTTATTTATATATATATACTGTACACTTTTGCACTGATGATGATTATGGGACACCATAAGTTACTCTTGTCCAGAGAGTGGGATGCAGTGTGAAAGGGATTTTCCAAAGTTTGAGAGCTTCTAGAAGGATTAGTATATTGGTTCTTAGTCACTTACCCTCATTATCCCCTCAAAATTGCACTTTAAAAAGTATGTGTATTAATATAATTTCCACTTCATAGAGTTATTTAAAAATCCAACTTATAAGCAAATAGAGAGAAAAGGAGTTAAAAAGAAGAAATGGGTTGTAACTTTGTACTTTGCCCTCTGTTTCGCGCTGTGAGCTAATATGATTCCTTACATTTTTTTTTGGACAAAATATGATTCCTTACATTTAATTTGGCCTAGGTGCATTCTATAATTTTTTCTTAAAAAATTTAAAAATACTTAGTAAGAACTCAGATAGCTGTATATGTTTTTCAATTATGGGAGGGACTAATCCCTCCCATAATTGAAAAACATATCCCTCCCATAATTGAAAAACATATACAACTAATTGGTAAAAATGAATATTGTGTTGAAAGATGAAAAATGATTGGTATGTCAAGCTGAATATATGGATCGAAAAAATTCCTCACAAGAACGAACGCATAAAACAGAGTTAGCACGAATTAATAGAACCACTTTTTCAAGCAATAAATAATAAGACAAAATAAACAAAAGAATGTATGCATGTTTAAGCATATATTATACTAATTAGTATAATATATTATACCACTTTTGTAGTAGTGTTAGTATAATATATAGTTGATGTAAAAATCAATTTTACGCACTTTAATCTCGACTAGTCCAAAGAATTATGACAGTCACCTAGCGGCCTTAAATTTGAGTCTCAATTTGCATATCTGACTTACTTCTTATTACAAACACATTCATTCAATCAAAATAATTTTTTTCACATACGTATTGCACCGTAAATTACGATTGTGTAGATGTTTTTGAAAGTTTGGAATTCATTATTTAAAACAAGCTTTTAGATTTGGATTCGTTATGGCTTAGTTTAATGTAGCTAGTACTCAAATACTAGATGGCATGCCACCTAAATAGGTCAACATGCAATTCATAATCATTTGGTAAGTTGATTATTGAGAACTGTCAGTTTGGGATATTTTGGACTCAATGCATTTTTGTTCTTAATTCGTTAAATGGTCTGATTGTCAAAAGATATGGCCGTGTTTTCAGGATTCAAGGCGTTGACGGTTCCGTGTTTGAAGTTTTTCAACAATGTTCTCCATCAAATTTGCTACAATCTCTGTCTGTATAAAGCATTAATTTAAGACTGAAAATATAATAAATTTAAGTGTCTTTCTCATAAATAAGAGTAATTAAGTAAAGATTAATCTGAAGCGTCTCTGACCCAAATTGCTCACATTCTCACAAGTAAAGGGTATGGAAGAGGAAATAATTTTGATATAAGTTCGTAAACGACTTGATCCATAAATGTCAAGTTGCTAATTCATCAATCAATAAATTAAAATATACGAGTTAAAAGCGAATACAATTGATTGGTACATCTCATGATACACCTCTTTAAACTTTTTTTATTACCTAATAACATGTGTAATTATATTATATACCCCACAACACACACATACACACCCACCTGTGTGTGTACATATTTGCTTCGTTTCTTGCTCAACAAGTTCTCCCGTGTCATATGAAATGGTTAGGTTCAGGAGGGTAAGTAGTCACCGAGAAATTATCCGACACTTACTAATAAGTTATGCTAATTCATTAATTTAGGATCGATCCCGCTATTAAATTGATTGGGCTACACGTTATGATTATGATATGGACGATTGAGTCAAGAGTATTTACTTAATTTGATTGAGTTAAAATGTTAGCTAAATCGATTACAATTACATAATATTATCAAAATATCTTAATCATTTATCTTGTTCTCACATTTTCTCTCTTGCTTGTTGTTAAGGAGCACCAGTATGGATGACTTGAGAAAATTTTTTAAAAAAATCTTATATTTGAAAGCAAATTCAAATTTCTAAATAGATTCTATATTTATCCACGGATGAAATATATAATACTACCTCCGGTCCTAAATATATGACTTAATTGACTTTTTCTGGGGAGATTAAGGTTGCGAAATAGGTTATTAAATGATGACATATTTGATATATTTTTAGATTATCCATTAGTTTATAGGTAAAATAAACTAGTTTAAGCAAAAAAATTAGGTAAATTAATTTATAATTAACTTATTTTGCCTTTCTAAGGATTTTCCAGAAAAAGTCAATTAGTTCTTATATTTAGGACGGATGGAATAAAATACAATATCGATCACCGTTCATAATCCCCCAATTTTCAGGTTTCATTCGTGTCTCAACTCTTAAGTAAACCACATTGAACCAACAATTATTTGTGTTTGCTATCCTTTTGAGCTTTTGCCCGATCGCTCTCAAATTATGAAAACTTTGCAATGTTATATTTGATTCAATATATCCCCGTCCTCCTTATTATAAGATGTTTCTCATAATTCCTAACATGAGGTCTTTTTTTCAAGATTTTAACAGTTAATCCACATAAATTAGTAGATTGATGATCTGTTCAACATGATACAGACCTCTTATCATTCAAAATACTCCATCCGGTCCTAAATATAAGACCTAGATGACTTTTTTTGGAGATGTTAAGGTTACAAAATATGTTATTAAATTATGACATATTTGATATATTTTTAAATTAGTCATTAGTTTATAGGTTAAATAAACTAGTTTAAAAAAAATTAGGTAAATTAATTTATAATTGACTTATATTTTGCTTTTTTATGATTTTTCAAAAAAGTCAATTAGGTCTTATATTAAGGACCGGAGGTAGTAATACAGTAAATTCTGACTTGGGTGCAAATAATTCCGAAATAGAAGAGCAGCTTCTCGCTTTACCCGTTGTTTTGTTTTTGTTGCCCAGCCGAGTATCATAAAACATATAAACAAAGCCAGTGTTTATAGAATCTGCCATAAAAAAAATATTAACACTTGAAGGAACATTACATTTTTTAAAGAATATAAAAAGCATTCTCCTATATCTCTCCTTCGTCCATATGAATTGAATATGCCTTTAATATGTGCTTCAAAATTGCTATCGATTCATCCTTAGCTTCTTTTGTTTTTTTCCTTCGTTCTTTTTACAATAACTATCTATCTTAATGAACTGAACATATTTAACTATAAAACAATGTGGACACTGTAGGGCTGAGCATTCGGTTGTTCGGTTCGGTGTTCGGTAAAAACCGAAAAAACCGAAAATATTTTGGTTCGGTTTCGGTTATCTCTGTAATAATCGAAATATTTTTTTATCAAGGTCTGACAGAATTTTAAGATTCAAGAATTCAACATTCATAAGTATGAGAATGAGAAAGGATTATGTAAAATTCAGAATGCATACAAACCAATTCATTTAAGATTCAATCTTACATGATAGATTAAAAATACATAAGAATGATCATATTTAAAGTTGAAATAAACTAAAAGTTCTCCAAAATAACTTGATCAAAAGTAGTTCTTCTCCCATCATCAAGATGATCATAATAAACTAAACCTAAAGCTAAAGCCTAAAGGCCCAAAATTAAATCTAGAAAAAAAGGCCTAGAACTAAAAGAAGCAAAATTGGGAATATATAATGTATCAAAACCAATTTCAAATATATATATATATATATATATATATATATATATATATTTCGGTTTTAACCGAAATATTTTTTAATTAACCGAACCGAAACCCGATATCCGAAATAACCGAATTATATCCAAAAACCGAATTAACCAAATCGAACAAACCGAACTTACTTCAGTTCGATTCAGTTTTCGGTTTAACTTGCTCACCCTAGCGGACAGTGTTCAAATTCCATATATTCTCCGGAAAGTGGGTGAAAGTGTAATTTCTCGTGTAAAGGTGCAAAAATGGGTCCAAACAATTACGCCAGAAGTACATAGGGGCAAAAAGTATTTTCGGGTTCAATTATGGGTCTGAAGAATAAATATTGGTGCAATATAGGGTACGCCGTTAATGTTGACCAACGTTGACCGTTAATCGCTGACATGGCGGGGAAATAAGACTTTTTGCTGACGTGGCATGCTTATGTGGCAATATTTTTCTGAGTGTGTGGGGCCCGCATTATTTAAATTAATAAAAAAATATAAAAAACACCCCCACCCCCCACCCCCCTTCTTCTTCCCTGCTCCCGCCACCCCCAACCAAAAAAAAAATCCCACCACCCACCCCCACCTGCCCGCCGCCGCCGCTTCTCCCCCGCCCCAAAACACCTCCATCGCCGCCGTCATCCTCCACCGCCCTCCCCCATCTTCACCACGAAACACATCCCCACCACCCAGTCATCTTCATTGCCGTGGCGGGGAGGGTGCCGGAGAACACGGGGCCGAAGCCGCCGTGGCCGAGGCGACAGGAGAAGGACGACGTGGCGCGGCGGAGGAAGGAGTAGGAGAAGCGGAGGGGAGGCTTGGAAGGGGCGGGGCGGCTTTTGCGGTGGCGGAGGCAGAGGAGGAAGATGAGGAGGAGGGAGCAGAGGGAGGCGGTGAAGGCGAGTGAATAGAGTGATAGAGTGAATGAATGTGTGATGTTGGTGAACTTTTGGTGAAGACGGGGAAGATGATGGTGAAGATGGGGGAGGGCGGTGGAGGATGGCGGTGGCGATGGAGGTGTTTTGGGGCGGGGGAGAAGCGGCGGCGGCGGGGGGCAGGTGGGGGTGGGTGGTGGGATTTTTTTTTGGTTGGGGGGTGGCGGGAGCAGGGAAGAAGAAGGGGGGGTGGGGGGTGTTTTTTATATTTTTTTTATTAATTTAAATAATGTGGGCCCCACACACTCAGAAAAATATTGTCACATGAGCATGCCACGTCAGCAAAAAAATCTTATTTCCCCGCCACGTCAGCGATTAACGGTCAACGTTGGTCAACATTAACGGCGTACCCTATATTGCACCAACATTTATTCTTCAGACCCAGAATTGAACCCGAAAATACTTCTTACCCCTATGTGCTCCTGGCGTAATTGTTTGGACCCATTTTTGTACCTTTACCCTAATTTCTCAGCTTCTTCCCCCATAGGAAAGTGAGCGACATATGAAGAATATGTTACATAACACTATTAGTGACAGGAAAAGTTATTATATGAAAGTGACAGGCATCAATACAAGTAACAATGAACTATAAGGGTGTGCTTGGATGGAGGGAAAATGGGAGAGGAAAGAAAATGGGAGAGGAAAATGGGGTGAGGGGGAGTATTTTCCCTTGCTTGGATGAGGAGAAAATGGGAGAGGAAAGAAAAGGAGAGAGGAAAAGTGGGTGGGCCACATGTCCCATTTTCCTCCCAAAGTTTTCCTCCCAAAATGGGGGGATTATAGGAGAGAGAAAAGTTACACATCATTGTCCAATGACCATGCTCCACCTCACCCACCCATTTTCCTTCCTTTCTATTTTCCCTCATCCTTCCAAGCATGATGAGGGATAACATTTTCTCTCCCATTTTCTTTCCTCTCCATTTTCTCTCCTCCCATTTTCTTTCCTCTCCCATTTTCCCTCCATCCAAGCAGAGATACACACATTGATACATATATAGTATTATAGAAGGCAAGGGTTATTCTATATATAGATACACACAAGACATCAAAAGTACTTTTCTCACACATGCATACTAAACAGAGGAACGATTTGCAAACATGGCTTTAATTATGAAAAAACTAATTCTTAATTTAAGAAAACGGTGAGGTGGAAGTTGTAGAAGAAGATGCCGCCAAAGCATTTCAGAAAAAGACGAACACCATCTCACTGTCTTGTCCCATGGATGCACGCCTAGATAGCTAAGTTTTAGAATATTATTATAATCTTAATTAATATTACTATAATAATAAAAATGCAATATCTTAATATTAGCAAGCTCTAAGCGTGACTATGTGTCCCCGTCATTAAGTCATTTCATTATAATTACATCTCCACAAAGTATATGTACTTGTTAATTGGTTTTCATTTTCCAACTGACCACACAAACATTTTATTGCATAGTTTAATTTCCTGTGTGCAACCAATATGGATTAAGAGACATCAATACTATAATTTTCTTAAAAAAAGGGTAAAATTTTTTTATATAACAATTTTATTAACAAGATAGACTTGAATTTGATTATTGGTACTTCTATAAATAAAATATTAAAAAGTATATGTATTTTCTATGGATAACAACATATTCGGTATGTATGATCCATAAAATTTTCAAACATATCTAAACTTTCGATTTTCCTACCTTTCTATAGCAGTTAATTTAAATACGATCTGTAAGATCTATAGATTCATTAAAAATAAGCACCATGATCATTCTGAGTGAATTCGAGTTTGATTATGACAGGACAACCACATGTCACAAGTGGCTTGGCCGGTTTCATGGCATGTGGATACATATGTACCTGTTAGCTAGTTTTTTTTGGGCCATCAATAATGTCAACTTCAAAACCCTTTTTAGAAAAATTAATCAAACCCCACTTTTGGGTTGGTGACCTTTCGTTAAACGACACATTGATCATGGGGGTCACGATGAAGTTTTGAGTGGTTGGTCTCTAACTGGATAATTGGATATGATTTTGTTAACCAAATCTAGCTCAAATAGGCAGATCATGAATTCGAGAACTAGAAGCAGAAGACATTTGTGTATTGACCTTTTATGAACCTGCGACTTGATGAAATCATGACATGTCAAGATGTGGTTTGGTTCACGTAGGCATAGAGAAAAGGAGTACGTGTAATGCTCTCGATAGATTGGTAGGTTGGCTCAAAGATGAGAGAATCAGAACAGTGTGATTCGATAATTGTTGAGTAGTTTATCACAATAATGGTTACGTTTTTACGTAGAAAATTGACCGAATGGTGACTTTATGTATCAACTTTCTCATTTCACGTGAATCCATCACACGGCCAGCACAACATTCCCACTATACCTTAAATTACCAATAGGCGCAAGGGTATCTTTATAAAGGATTTGAGGTGTTATAAAATACTAAATATGTATTTTTCTTCCAACAGGGATTAGTCCCTTCCATATTATATCCAACCCATTGATTAAATTACAATAGTTTTATTGCATTTGATTGTGGTTGGATCAAATGTAGGCTTGTAAGTTACATTTTATTATAATTTTTTCTAAATTTTAAGACAAACCCTATCTTTCGGCCAAAAAAAAAAGACAAACCCTATCCTAACTAATGGATGTCCATTAGCTAGTTATGTCCATTGATTCAATTGGCGGAAGGATTGGACATTTGATCATTTTGGTAAGTATTCACTTTTTAGGGAGTACCAGTCCTAAAGCTTGGGGTATTAATTATCTCTACAGCTAAGTGAAGCTAGATGAAACTCACTTATGTGAACAGGAAAAGAGTTTGTTTGTCATACTCCAAAGGTTATAGGGACATGCCCCAATAGATTATGAGTTAGGAGCCATGCCGTTAGATCGTGGATGGTCAAACTCTTTTCCTAATGTTTTTGTGTAAAAAAGGAGTTCAAGTTAGTAATTAAGGTGATCCAGCTTCTTTGCAATAACCTACTCCATTTAAGCCTAACTATATCATATATATTTACAAAATTTGAGTAGATTAATGATGTTATTTAATATGACATGTTTTTTTAAACCACCATAATCGTCTTCCTTAATCTCTCCCCTCATTCTCTCTTCCTTAATTATTATTAAAAAAGTATCAATAGAAGTAATTTGAGAAAAAATAATAAAAATTATATATAGATTTTATATTTAGAATGATGATTAACTTTTCATAGTTTCATTAAAGACCAGATTATGCATGCAGGCTTATTACAAGTCATTTTACAAAACATGTAAAACAAGTTATGCATGCAGGCTTATGGTCTTACCACTATATATGTTTCCTCTCTCTAAAAATTAGTTTGTTAGTGGAAGTATTAATATTACGAGCACAAGTTTAAAATATGGGAAGAACTTATCCTATAAGATTAGCCTATCTGGTGTGGTTATGTGAGCGTCCCTTGAGTTTACAATCCTCACTCAAATTGTTACTAGTTTGATTTCAATTTGTGTAGCTCTTATAACATGTAAAAAATATACAGATTTTAAATTAAAAAAATAATCAACAAATTAAGACACGTATAGCTTGACTTTTATTTAACTATATATATGTTCCCTTCCCTTATTTCACCAAGCACTAGATGATGATGTGTCCATTCACTATCTCATTTCTCGTGAATCTTCTTGTTAATTTCACTTTGCTTTCATACCACTTTATGGCAATATTGGCTTTGGAGACAAGATTTGAGAAACACGAAAAGATAATGGAGTTTCGACCATTATCGAAATGACAACAAAAGACAGGCCATGAAGATGACAAAGATGATCACGAATTTATATTGGTTATAGAGTACTATTCATCAAGAAAATTACAGCAAGTGATGTGAGAAAGCGATGTGTCATGTATATTAGGTTTAAAATATTTCATGGTGAGAGATAAAACTACGATTTTAAGAAAAGTTATTTGCTTTTCATTTGTCCAGATTCAATGCTGCTTAGCTCTCTATCTCTTTAAACCAAGTCCACCATGTAAAACGACTGGTCTTTTTGTATTTCTTTTCCAAATTTTCCACTTATAGGATTATACAATTCATCAATTCATCACTTGCTTTACTTTCTTTAGGGATAAAGGGAAAAGTTAACCCGGAAGTTTCCACCAAGGGGCACTGAGTATATGGAAGTTTTAAAGGGGGCAAAAATGCTATGGAAGTTGTAAAAATAGAGCATTTTTGCCACTGTCATTAGTATATATAACGGCAGGGGCAAAAATGCTCTATTTTTACAACTTCCATGACATTTTTGCCCCCTTTAAAACTTCCATATACTCAGTGCCCCTTGGTGGAAACTTTCGGGGTACTTTTGCCCTTTATCTCTAAAAAAATTAAAATTGAATATTAAATCAATAAAGTAAGCATAAAAAATTTGTGACAACATCATTTTCCAACAAATTAAATGAATAATTTATTTGTCTAAATTTCAAGACTATAATGTAAACAAATTCAAAAGAGTTTATGGCGTTCAAACATCCTTAACATTAGTCATCTAATTTTCTAATCATTAAACTATATACTCTTTAATCTCAGTTAAAAGAAACTATATACTCTTTAATATCTAACTTTGTCATTTTTGTTTACCTAACAACAAAGCTAAAATATATATAACATATTATAATGCTAAAAGACTTTTTTGCACTTTTTTTCATTCCACATGGAAAACCTCATGTAAAAACATATATCCATGGCCTCGGCTAGAGCCGGGAAAACGGGCTAGCCCGCTTTAAACGGGTCAGCCTGATCCGACCCGACCCATTCTATGCGGGTTGGAAATATCACAACACGACCCAACCCGCATTAGAAGCGGGCATGCCCGACCCAACCCGAATTTCAAGTTATATTATTTAAAAAAAGGGATAAAGGGCAAAATTACCCCGGAAGTTTCCACCAAGGGGCACTGAGTATATGGAAGTTTTAAAAGGGGCAAAAATGCTATGGAAATTGTAAAAATAGAGCATTTTTGCCCCTGCCGTTAGTATATATAACGGCAAAAATGCTCTATTTTTACAACTTCCATAGCATTTTTGCCCTTTTAAAACTTCCATATATTCAGTACCCCTTGGTGAAAACTTCCGGGGTATTTTTGCCCTTTATCCCCTTTCTTTATGCTCATCTATATATTCATCCATTTTGTTGCCATCATTACTCACCGTTTTCTATGTTTTTGGCTTATTTAAAATTCCTCCAACTACAACTAAGCAGAAATAATTAGATATTGTTAGTCCCATCTATTTAACAGTACCTACCCATATGTACCTAGGCTAAAATATACATAATTTCTCTTAACTTCGAATCATTTATGGATATATAACATTCATGATTTTCAAAACTTAACAATGAACTGTCTAAACTTTCATACCTATGTAGATTTTTTTGAACTGAAATATCTATGTATGTAGATCAATCTCACACAAGTGAAGGTTTAGTATGTTAATTTATAAAAAATACTTTTGACGGAGGCAAAAAAATACCTTTTATAAAAAATACTTTTGACGGAGGCAAAAAGTCACTGCTAAAATATAGAAAATCGATGTTAAATATTCGTAACAGTGATAAAAAGTCGTCTCCAAGTCGATGCACGAGGGACCGTGGCAACACTAGCTTTTGGCAGTGGCTTTTAAGAATTATGGCTGAAAGTGGTCGCCACAGGAAGTTTGCGATAATACCATAAATTCTGCACGGTAAACATAAGTAAATCGGCACTTATCATCACGCAAGTGAAGGTTTAGGGAGTTATGGGCACACAAAAATTAAAGGAGAATATAATTGATAATTGGAGGTCGCCTAGTCCACGCACATTTGAAATGTTGAGGAGGTTTATTACTATGTTTTGAAGGATAAAATTTTTTGGTACACGCATATGGTTCAAAGAAAACTTTTAGGACTTGTGTAATTATTTAATTAGCCATTTAGATATATATTATCTCTTTTTATTCACACGAACTGTGTATGTGGGTAGTTGAAGGGGTTTGGATTGGTTTTTATTTGTTCTTTAATGTGAAGATAGTTAGAGCCTCCGATATACATTTCATGCACATTTGCCAACATGTTTTCAAAAGCACAAGGATGTATTCACAAAATTATAATGATCAGCAAATAAATTAACAGAAATTTAGTATGCACTTGGCGTATTCTAGAAACATATACTTTAAGTTTGCTTCAATATATTAACTTTCGTTTGTCTAATTCATTAGTTATAAAATAATCATTTTACCAGAGACAATTGAATCTCATCTAACATTTCTGCTAAGTGTAGACATAAATTAAATTACTATATTAGTACAACATGTCATTAGTATATGAGGCATTTTACTAATTTGAGATGATTAATTATGAAGTACGTACCTAAATTACTTTATTATAATACATGTTACATTTTCACTATAGTACTTTTGTGTATCATTTAGAGCTGGTAATTCAGGCAACTAGTTTACACATGTTTAAGTAAATAGTAGAGACATTTACGTTACAGTAGATCTCAACCATTGAAAGTAAATTTGATGGTGGAGATATAAAGTGGAGATGGATGTTAATGGAGACACTCTTAACTATTAAATTTGACTACTAATTGTAACCTAATTTTAGGGTTAAACAAAATATATTTATTTATTTATTGCTATCAGAAAATAATTATATATGTGGTAAGTAAAGAGAAGAAAAGTGCATAGTATGAACATGAATGAGTAGATCGATTTCCATAAGTTTATATTACTTCTTCCTTATTGTTATATTTTAATGGCTAAAGTATACCTTTAGTCCCTTATGTTTGTATGAAGTTTCAATTTAGTCATTTATCTTTGGAAAGTACACTTTTAGTCCTTCAAATCTAACACCGTTACTAAACTTAACAGAAATTGCTGAGTCATCAAATTTTAGTGATAACTGTTCAATTAAAAGCTGACGAGGCATAATATATTATTTTGAGTAGAAAAATAAAATCAGTCATGACAATTAAAATCATCTCAAATAATGACTTGACAAATGGAAAACAAATCAAATAAAATTAATCATGACAATAAAAAATCATCCAATTAAAAATCAATCGTGACAATTAACAATCATACCAAATAAAATTAAGCATGACAATCAAAAATCATCTAATTAAAAATCAATCATGACAATTAACAATCATCCCAATTAAAAATCATTCATGACAATTGAAAATCGGGTAAAGTATACCTTTAGTCCCTTATGTTTGCATCAATATCAAAACTAAATGCAATTAATTTACCGAAAGGGAAAGCAATATATGAGAATTTCTACTACAAATTTAACCAAATCTGAAAAGGAATCATGACTGCTGGTTTTTCTATCAGTATTCATGTGCTCAAATTTATGAATTAACATTAATTCAGAGAGGAGAAAGAGAGTGAAGATATGAACAACAAGATAAGAGTTACCGGTTTGCTTCTGACGAAGATTCATAGGCATTACTCCCAAAATCGCCGAACACCTCACACACATTCTTCATCTCCCCATACTAAAACCCTAAACTCTCCAAAAATCTCACCTTCCTCCTCAACTTCTCCACCTCATATCCAACAAATGCGCGTTCAATTTCTCAATTCTAATTTGATGGAGAAATTGGAGTGTCGGTCGGAGGCATAGTTTGACGTTAGAAAATAGCAAATTAGAGTTTTGAAGAGAAAATTGTGGGATTCTTCGACAAAGGTGTGGATTTCGCAGCATAAGAAGTTGAAGACGGGGAGATTTCGGGAAAATGGAGGTGGAAGAAGAAGAGATGAGGGGTGACAAGAGAGAGAGAGAGAGAGAGTGGGGAAGTCGAAATCGGATTTGCGGAAATGGACGGTGAGAATGATGTGGCCGACGGTGTGGATGATGTGGTCGACAGTGTGGATGATGTGAGCAATTTTTATGAATAGTCATCACTTAAGTTTGATGAGTCAGCAATTTCCGTTAAATTGTGTAACGGTGTTAGATTTGAATTACTAAAAGTTTACTTTTCAAAGATAAAGGACTAAATTGAAACTTCATGCAAATATAAGGGACTAAAAATATACTTTAGCCTATTTTAATAATAAAAAGGTATCCTTTGTTTCATGCCTCAATAATTCTTCCAAAGGAGAGGGCAAAAGACAACCCTCAAAAATGGAACTTCCTTGATGAGGTGATGGAAATTATAAAAAATAAAGTAAAGAAACGAGGAGCAGAGAACCTTGCTCAGAATTTAGACTTTAAAAAGAGATTGAACTCTACAAGTAATAAACCCTCCAAAGTAAAAGGCCGAAAGCAATATTACTTGCTAGATTACACACCACACACATGTACAGACACACATAATGGACTAATCTTTTTCGTGGAAATTAAAACATGAGGTTTGGTTAAAGCCCAACGGCATAATCCCTTAATTCGAAAAAAAACTTGATTATTGCCATATCACTTCTCTGTTTTGCTATTAGTTTATACAAAAAAGTTGAGAAAACCTTTATCATGTGTTGACACATTGTTTGTTTGTTTCTATTCAATTACTTATTGACCAAGACTCTATTCATCTGAAGGCCTTGTCGATCCCTTAAAGGGATTTAATTAAATAACACGATGGCAAAATATCATCACATCTATAAAAAATATCTAGTAATTTCTGTCTCTCTCTAAATTCCTAAATTAATTTCTTTTTTTTTTATACAGAATTCCTAAATTAATTTCTACGTGAAACTAGCCACAAAAAATTCTCACAAAACCATTCTCAGTCCCATGAAACATGTAGACAATAAAAAAGCTAGGAGCATCACAAGAAAAAAATTTACACTTTATTATGCTGGACAACTTTAAGTATAATAATAATTATGACAACTTCAATAAATGAAGACAACTTAGATCATTGGTAGTCATTAAAACATTTTTTTATAAATCAACTGGTGATCAACATCTCAACACCTTTCTAAATTTTATTACAATATAACCAAGCTATCAACTACTCAAATTTTAAGGTTCGTGACTTCCCTCCTAAAACAAGTGTCTCATATAGAAATTGAACTCAAGGTCCCAAATTAAAGGAATATTGCGGGGTCTTACACTACTAGACCAACTATATGTTAGTTTTAATCATTCAAATATTAGTATGTATACAAAGAATTGATTTTTATGTATGATTAAATTGATTATGTTTTAAATTTTTGGTTATCTTAGTAGCTCATTGAATTAAATATCCACTAGCATTGCATTTTATTTTTTGGATTTATCTACCGATAATAGAACATAATTATAATTAAAACACTCTTAATGGCTCGCAATGAGGACAACTTTGATACATTCAAAGTAATTATTGCAACTGCATACTGAGAATTTAAACTCGAGACTACTTGAAGGTAAACAACCTATAGTTACTTGATACAAGATCTTGGTGGTTTAGCCGAACAAAAAAGAGCCTGGTGGTTTATTCCTTTTCTGTTATTGGACATGTATCAACATGAAGGCCCAACTTTGAGTACTTTTGAAAGTCCTCCAGGCAAGTTAATTGAGGCCCAATTTTACTGGACCACAGTAATAGATCGTTCTTCGCTTTCCAAAAAAGATTAAACTGTAATTTGGCGAAGCATTTCAATCACGTCTCTGATTTTAATTAATTCATCTATACATATAAAAATAGAGTTGTTAGCATGCAATTTCAATGGTGCTTCAGACCTGCTGTTAAATCGCATTCACGCACTCTATATGCCTCTTCTATTTCTCCAAAAAAATTACACACAATATGTATATTATTAGCACTAAAAATCTTTATATATACTTGATGTATTTTAGTTTAGGAAGATGTACAAAACTAGACGTAAATTTTATCATGCTATATATAAGATAGAGGATGATAGGAAACTCCTGTATAAATATGCTCCATTAACTGCTATTACACCTCAAATTTGATTAAGTGTTACTGAGTTTTCTTGTTGGTTGTGAGAAAAACGTTAAAGCATGTCATCAAGAGAAAGTGATGAGTTTAGCACAGAGATTGTGAAGAGACGTGATACTAATAATGTTAATTCTGTTTCCTTCTCCATTAGAGTGAAACCAAAGCTCCCTGATTTCCTTAGTTCTGTGAACATGAAGTATGTGAAGCTTGGTTATGGCTACCTCATAACACATCCTTCTTATTTCTTCTTCTTCCTTCTTGTACCACTTCTTGTTGCAGTAATCTCTATGGCTTCTCGTAATAATCAGTTCTTCACTTTGGATTTCACTCACGTTGTTCTCTTTATTTTACCAGTCTTGTTGTTTCTTTATTTTTACTCTGATGATCTCACTTCCCGTTCTACCTATCTCCTTGATTTTGCTTGCTTTCGCCCTCCAAATGAATTCAAGGTATTATATCATTTTTTGATAGTATGTTTTCTTTTGTTATTTAAATTAATGCAATGTTTATGTTTAATTTATGTTTGAGTGACAGTGTCATCTAGATGTGCCGTATTGAGATATTTTTGTGATGCTTTTGTACTCCCAATTTTTTTTTCTTGTTTCTTTTGATTATTAGGTTATATAAAAAAAATAATCGATTGACTTGCAATGATAAAATAACAGTTTTTTATTTTCTTATATTTTGCAAAAAATAAATTAAACGGCAAAGTTTTGAATACTTTTCTATGAAAATTGTAAGAAATAATAAAAAAAATGTTCTATTTTATCTATGTATGATCAAAATTAGAAGAATAAACATTATCTGTATAAAGTTATAAACCATATCGAACCTCAAAATTTTCACTCGTTGCACTTAAAAGTTATACCTAACAATAACATGAAACAGAAAAACATTTGGAAAGTTGGAACATTGAAAAAGGCTTAGATCATGTTGAATAGAGTCACTCACCATTAATTTGACTATTTGACTAAAGCCAAGTGTACTAAACACTATATGATGCAGATATCAAAGGCAGAGTTCATAGAGCTAGCTAGAAAATCAGGGAATTTCAACAAGGAAGCTATAGATTTCCAGGAAAGAGTTCTAAAAAAATCAGGAATAGGCGACAAGACATACATGCCAAGATCAGTGTTCCAACCACAACACAAAACCACACTAACCGAAGCTCGAGAAGAAGCATCCATGGTCATGTTTGGAGCAATCAACAATGTTCTTGAAACCACAAAGGCGAAGCCTAAGGACATAAGAATCCTAGTAGTAAACAGTGGTATTTTCAACATAACACCATCACTTTCATCCATGATCATCAACCACTTCAAGCTCCGCCATGATATCCATAGCTTCAACCTCGGTGGCATGGGCTGCTCCGCCGGTATTATCGCGGTTGACCTCGCTAGAGACCTTCTAGATGCTTACCCTGCTTCTTATGCCCTTGTTGTTAGCACTGAGTCTGTGAGTTATGCTTGGTATGGAGGTAATGACATTGACATGGTTCTCCCTAATTGCTTCTTTAGAATGGGAGCTTCTGCTGTTATGCTCTCTAATTTTCGCCTTGATCGATGGCGTGCCAAGTATCAACTCAAACAGGTATATACATGCTAACTCTATTCTTGATATAAGAACTATAGTTCAAGGTTATATTTAGTTGGAAAAAAGAGTCAATCCGTTTTGTTCTCTTTATTATATTTATTACGTCTCTCAAATTAATTTATCTAGCTTATAAACTTATATATAACATGTTACATTTGGTATTCAAAAGAAGTCAATTCATGGTTGTTCTGATTTATTACTTTATTTCATTTCCTTGATTTATCAAAATATAGTCAAATAGCTATCACTTATACTGTATTCTCTTCAATTCTAAGTATATAATCTATTTGCAAAATTTAATTTAAATAGACTAATAATATTAGTCAAGTAAGTAAATATCACATGTATTTTTTTCTAAAATCCAACTATCTCATTCATTCTCTCTATCTTTCTATATTATAATTGTTGATGGAGTATTAATGGGTGCAATTTTGGAAAATATTGACAAATATCAGAACTATATCTTATATTTACGATTAATATAAATTCTTCAAATAAATTTTGTATTAAGAACTAGAGTAAGTGTATATTATAAACAAACTAATTAGGTAAGGAATCAAAGTGCTTAATTTTAGGATAAAATAGCTAGCCAAATCATATCATATTTAACAAGTACAGGTACACATAGAACAATATAAAACACAACTTTACGTACAAATAATATTGATAATGACTAAAAACCATAAAGACTTTTAATACATCTACGAAAATCCAAATGGATGGCCAGTTGAAGCCTTTGACATGATGTCAAAAAATGAAAGCCAACAAATGGAAAAAAAATTAAAGCCTTTAAAAGACCTATATTTGCTGAACATACACGACTTGATTGGAATGAAGCATTACAACAAAATGTGTGTGTGTAATTAAGCTAAAATATAGACAGTTTTGTGACAAATGTGTGATGTGTACTACATATATATGGCAGCTGGTTCGAACTCACAAAGGAATGGACAACAAGAGCTTCAAAAGCATACGTTTGAGGGAAGACAATGAAGGGAGGAGAGGGCTATCAGTAGGCAAGGATGCCATAGAAGTAGGAGGTCATGCACTTAAAGCCAACATGACAACACTAGGGCCTCTGGTTCTTCCTGTGTCCGAGCAATTTCACTTCTTCACCAACCTCATGTTCAAGATGAACAAGAAGATGAAGCCATATATTCCGGATTACAAACTAGCATTTGAGCACGTGTGCGTGACCGCGACGAGCAAGAAGGTTCTAGATGAGATCCAGAAAAACCTCGGGCTGACATCGGAGTACATGGAGGCGTCAAGGAAGACTTTGGAGAGATTTGGGAACACTTCTAGTAGCAGCATTTGGTATGAGTTGGCTCACCTTGAAGCTAACTTGAAGGTGAAGAAAGGTGATAGGATTTGCCAAATTGGGTATGGCTCTGGCTTTAAGTGCAATAGTGTTGTTTGGAAGGCCCTAAGAACCCCAGCCAAGCCCATCAAAAGCCCATGGATTGAGGATGATTCATAGATATGCAGTGATTATGTGTGTGTGTATATAGATACACAAATTACATATTATAGATACACATTGTGGTGATTTGTGGAGGAGGCACATAATATCACATGCTCTAACTTGCTATGTATTTTTTTAGCATCTAAATTGTTATATGTCAAGCCTGCTTGTTTTCTTTACATGGCCTTGTAATTTTCACATTGATCCAATAATCATCAAGAAGGAAAAGATTACTTAATTTAATAGAAGATGTCAAAATCATGTTTACTTGAAAAATCATTTCGTATTTGATATAAGAGCAAACTGATTTTGTTTTAGAATATAAGTTATTTTGTAGATCATATATTACCTATGTTACTTATACATTATATATTACCTTTTAAGTGAGTAAATTATTTTGAAAAGATAAATATTTTACCTTAGTTTATTTTGCCTTCTAAGTATTACTCAAATGAGTCAACTTAATCTTATATGAAGTATCATAACATTTAGAACGAACCTTTACCACAAAAAGGCTTATTGTGGGCCTATGCCGACATTTTGTCACTGTCAACAATGCCAATATCTATAAGCCAAAAAGTCTATCGCAACACTTTATAAGCGCCAGTATAGTTAATCCTATATCATTCAAGAAAATTTTTAGTTGAGATACAAAATAATATTTATATTTAACTTTTTGGATGTATATTATTTGGGAGAATTTCATTGAAGGATCCGTGTCAGTACTTAATTTAAAAATGTGATTAAAATATGGGAAAATCTCAAATAAATCCCTCCTAATAACCAAAAGGACAAGTGAGGAACTTAAACTTCCAAAAGGACCATGAAGGAACTAGCACCTACCTGTCATTTTAAAATTTTGCGAAAAGACAAAATTGTCCCATCCTAAAACACAAATTACTACCCCACCCTAAACACACCCTAACACTCACTTTTTTCTCGCAATTTGTGTTATGGAGCAAATTTGTCTTTTCACAAAATTTTAAAATGACAGGTGTATGTAACATCCTGAAATTTCTAATAATTAAATAAATAATATATAATATTTATGGTATAGAATATAAAATATAGAAAATTTCAATGTTTTAGGTTGTTGAGATTTTGTAGCAATAATGTTATTGTTAATATTTAAATTTAAATTTAAATAGAGTATCTTTGAAGTAGAGTTAGATTTAGTCAAAAAAAAAACTGAATTTTATGCATCATTTTAGGAAGAGATTGAACTCACTCATGTTGAACTTGAAAAACAAATATATATATATATATATATATATATATATATATATATATATATATATATATATATATATATATAATATTAAATATTGAATTGGTCAACAGATATTTCGGCATGATTGTAGGATTAATAAATTATAAAATAAGTATTTTTACAAATATCATAAGATAAATATTTAAATAATATAAAATAAATATAATTAAATAGCTATATATATATATATATATATATATATATATATATATATATATATATATATATATATAACGTTCCCTTGAAATGTTCAAAGGGATTGAATTGTTCAAAACAAACTCATGCAATCAAGCAATGGCATAAAAAAATATGTTTTGAAATCCTGGTTATTACAACAGGTAGGTGCTGGTTCCTTCATGGTCTTTTTGAAAGTTTAATTTCCTCACTTGTCCTTTTGGATATTGGGAGAGATTTATTTAGGATTTTCCCTTAAAATATTTTGAAACATCACCTAAGGTTCATAAGAGGGTGAAATTAATTTGGGATGGAAAAAAACTAAATTATCCTAGACTAAAACACCTTAAATCTAACACAGTTCCTTTCCTTTGCTTTCTCTCGTTGAAGGGGATCAATTCAAGGATCTGATTCTATTGTTAGATTGAACGAAATAGTGCTCTAAAATTTCCTTCAGGTTCCTTTCCTTTCCTTTCTCTCATTCAAATACATGGATGTGACTTTATTGAATTTCTCTTCTTTTTTTCAAAGTATACTAGGGTAATTTATGCACTGTTTGGTTGGAGTTTTTTGGGTGGGAGGTGGGGGGTGTTTAGCATTTTGTTGTGTTTGGTTGGAGGAGGGGAGGGGAGAGGGATAAAAATTTGACGGTTATCTCCTAACTCACCCCATTTTGTCAAACCTCAAAATTGAGGTTTTTTGGAGGTATGAGAAAATTTTACCAAAAATATACAAAAATAGACATGTTTTCTTAGTACATGCTTCATCTAATAAATCTACCTTTTCTTCTTCAATTCCTAGAATAATTTCTTTCATCCCTTTCTTTTCTATATTTTTTTTAGTTATTTGGAATTGTAATTGTAATATACTGCCCACATGCTTCCTCTTCAAATCCAATTTATTTGTGTGTGTGTTATCTATTTTTTTTGGCTCAACCTTGTGCACTATCATTTTTTTAAATCAGTCTTTGTTCAGAATATTTTATCTCCTTTACTTTTGCTTACTTTTTTTCCGCTAGAATTTTTCGACATCCGTGTAGGAAATATATAAAATAGATTGATGCATTTTTTTTTTGCCAAAAAATAATATTTATTACCTTTAAAAATCACAATGAAATAAATTATACAATTGCTGTCAATTTTACTTATTTGTATACACCAATATAACAATTTCTATGACAATAATTTAAATATATTAGCAATAAATCTAAATAATGTAGTAGGGTATATCTGTCAATATTTATTAACCTCCCCTCCCCTTGTGAACCAAACAAAAACTATAACCTCCCCATCCCCCATTAATTGCTGTTTTAGAAAATTTTGGACCAAATACAGGGTCCTCAAATGAAAGTTTCCCATTCCTGATAAAAAAAAAAAAAAAGAAAGTTTCCCATCTTGATTTAAATATGTTTATTTATATAAAGCCCATATTGTCCCGTCTTCGTTACCCGCCTTCTTCCAGTCTTCAACACTGAAACTTTTCTCTCTTACAGCTAACCATTCAGCCTCCGCAAATTCCAAAAAAAAAAAAAAAAAAAATCGCAAGCGAGAAAAAGAGGTAGAAAAAAAAGATGGTGAAGGTGCGTATGAACACCGCTGACGTGGCCGCCGAGGTTAATTGCTTGCGGCGGTTGATCGGTATGCGGTGTTCAAATGTATATGATCTCTCTCCCAAGGTTTCATTCTTCCTTCTCACCTCTCTGTTTTTTTTTTCTAATTTATGTTTTAATTTATCTCTCTGTATTTCTTAGAATTTATATTAATCAAACTGTTTTTTTTTAAAAAAAATATGTTGTGTGCATAATAATATGATTGTGAATATTGCAGACATATGTATTCAAGCTTATGAATAGCAGTGGAATTACGGAGTCTGGTGAGAGTGAGAAAGTTTTGTTATTGATGGAAAGTGGTGTTAGGTTGCACACTACTGTATATATGCGGTGAGTTATCATCATTTCAATACTAATTAATTATGAGGTTAGATTTACTTTATTTGTGGAGTTTAAGGAATTCAATTAGGCCACTAGATTTTATAACACGTGTTAATATGATAGTTTATAAGCAAAATAATTAGTTTTGAGGAAAAAAGAATAGAACAAAGTGATTAACTATGCATTTTTAGTTTCTCTAAAAAAATTGAGTTGAACTTATAATTAGGACTGGTGGAAGTGCATGTTTGTGTTGGTGAGGGAGATTCAGCTGTTTAGGCTTGTTGGAAATAATTCAAACACTGAATAATTTGAATTAGTCAAATTTAGAATGATCTAGTTTTTATAGGTTTGTTATTTATTATTATTTATTTATTTAGTTTATGTAGCTAGATTGTTGCTAGTGTGTTATGCTTTGTATTTCTCTCTCCTCATATTACTATAAATATGGGAGACCATCATTAATAAAGTTGTTGGACTATTCTGCCGTTTCTATTTTTCTACATGGTATCAGAGCTAGGTTAAAGAAAGGATAGTCCGATCCCTAGGCAACTAGTCGAAATTGCCTTTGTAATCGAAAACTCAAAAAGATTCGAGATCCTTCTCAGTCTTCTCCATATAAAACCAAAAGGTCATCATCTATGTCGTTGTTCGTGGAGGCTACATTTCTTTAAGGTGGAAGAGCGTCGAGAGGTTTTGTTTCTGGGCACATTTTTGAAGACACACCGCATATATGGGTTCATAGGGGACCCATCGGTATATTTCTGGTGGTCCGATCAACTTATGACAGCGGGAGGTAAGCGCGTCGTCGCCGTTCATCCACTTGCCAGTTCTTGAAGTGGGTGTACTGATTTCCAGTCTTTTTGTGGCGGTTGTGTTATGTGGGTTGTCCAGATTTGGAATTCTGTTTTAGGCTTCGGTGTTTTAGTTTGATTATTGGTTGGTTCGAGATCTGTTTTGTTCAATCTTTGTGATTGATTTGGTGGTTTCAGATTTGTTCTGACATTTTAGTGGTTTGAATTCGGTATTTTGGAGTTGTCAAGGCGTTTCCGGTGAATCCTTGCGTGATTGCATCCGAGTTTTGTGTTTTTGATGAACTTTGTATTTTGGAGTTGTCATCCCGTTCCGGTGGATCTTGATGGTGATTGCATTCGGTTTCGTGTTGTGATATGACAAGCTCCAGTTTGGTGCCTCTATGGCATGGATTTGGTTGCTCTGGTTAGAGCATTTTTGGATTTTAGATTTCAAATTTGGTTGCCTCTATGTGCCTTATTTGGGCTCTTTGTGTTGAGCATTCAGATTTTAGTTCTGGTTTTAGGTCAAGTGCATAGTTTTTATGTTCAGGGGGAGTTCAAATCTGACCCAAAAATGGTGCTTCTAGTTGAAGATGAAGAATTAACGATGAACGGTTGTTTTCTTCAATGCATAATTCAGTTTTGAATTATGGGGGAGTGTTGGAAATAATTCAACACTGAATAATTTGAATTAGTCAAATTTAGAATGATCTAGTTTTTCTAGGGTTTGTTATTTATTACTCCCTCCGGTCCTAAATATAAGACCTAGTTTACTTTTTTGAAAAATCCTAAAAAAGCAAAATATAAGTCAATTATAAATTGATTTACCTAATTTTTCCCCTTAAACTAGTTTATTTAACCTATAAACTAATGACTAATCTAAAAATATATCAAATATGTCATGATTTAATAGCCTATTTCGCAACCTTAACCTCTTCAAAAAAAAGTCAATGAGGTCTTATATTTAGGACCGGAGGGAGTATTATTTATTTATTTAGTTTATGTAGATAGATTGTTGCTAGTTTGTTATGCTTTGTATTTCTCTCTCCTCATATTACTATAAATATGGGAGACCATCATTAATAAAGTTGTTGGACTATTCTGCTGCCGTTTCTATTTTTCTACAAGGCAATAGGCTGAACTTGTTTTTTATTTGTTTGTAGTGATAAGAGCAACACTCCTTCTGGTTTTACTCTCAAATTGAGGAAGCATATTCGGACTAGAAGGCTTGAGGATGTAAGGCAACTTGGGTATGATCGGGTATAGTTTTCCAAGCTTATTTCTTATTTTGATGATTTTCTATGCTACTTTACTGTATATCTTAATGTTTCATGTTGTTTTTTTTTTTCAAATGTGTTTCAGATTATTCTCTTTCAATTTGGGATGGGTGAGAATGCGTGTTATATTATATTGGAGTTGTTTGCCCAGGGAAACGTCCTCCTCACTGATTCTAGTTTTAATGTCTTGACACTGCTTAGATCACACAGGTAGTTGATTTGTTTTTTATACTATCTAATTTTGATGTGCAGTCAATTTGTTATAAGCATGTAACTTATTTTGATGCATTTATATTCAGGACCAGTCATTTGCTTATTTGATTGAATTAGCATTCTGTGATTAGTGAGGTGACATCGGTTTTTCAATTGTAGGGATGATGACAAAGGGGTTGCAATCATGTCTCGCCATCGTTATCCTACTGAAATTTGTCGAACTTTTGAGCGAACTACTGCTGCAAAGTTGCAGGCAGTATTGATGCCTTCTAAGGATGCTGCTGTTGATGATGAGGCAGTGACAGTCAATGGACACGGGAATGATATTGTTACTGTAGCCAATGAGAAGCAGGGAAAACGCAAAGGTGGGAAGTCTTCTATGACATTGAAAGTTATTCTGGGGGAGGGATTGGGTTATGGACCTGCCCTTGCTGAACATATTATATTAGATGCTGGCTTAATCCCCAGTACCAAGGTACCAAAAGATGGCAAGTGGGATGATGCTATCATTCAAGCTCTGCTTGAAGCTGTAGGAAAGTTTGAAGACTGGATGCAAGAGGTTATTTCAGGTGAAAGAACTCCTGAAGGATACATTTTGATGCAAAATAAACATTTGGAGAAGGATTCTTTACCATCAGAACCAGGAAGTTTAAGCCAGGTTACTATATTAGATATACAATTCAATGGTTTATTGGCTTCACTAGAATTTCCTGTTTGTGCTTTATATTATGGTGAAACTAAAGGAGTAATGGTCATTTATGCTGTTCTTTTACTGTAAAATCCTATTCAAATATATCTCTTCCCTGCAGTTATATGATGAATTCTGTCCTCTCTTGCTGCACCAATTAAAGTCAAAGGATCACACAAGATTTGAGACATTTGATGCAGCTTTAGATGAGTTCTACAGCAAAATTGAGAGTCAAAGGGCTGAACAACAGCAAAAATCCAAAGAAAACTCTGCTTTTCATAAACTTGACAAAATACGTCAGGATCAGGTTGGTGCTGAGGCTGAAGGACTTCTAGATGCTATAATTTATGATGACTTGAATCAAGATATTTTACCATTATTTAAGTTGTGATAATATTTTTTTCCACTCCTTTAGAGTTTACAGGATGGTATTAGTTAGCAAACACTTTTTTCTTCCCATATTCTTGATTTAAGAAAATAAACTTTTGGGGAATGGTTCTGACATAGTTTGTGAATTGATGTAACTCATTACAAACTTTTGGGAATGGTTTTGACATAGTTTGTGAATTGATGTAACTCATCTATGTGATGTAGGAAAACCGAGTGCTTAACTTGAGGAAAGAAGTCGATCACTCTATTAAAATGGCAGAACTGATTGAATATAATTTGGATGACGTTGATGCTGCTATAATGGCTGTTCGTGTAGCTCTTGCAAAGGGAATGAGCTGGGTTGATCTTGCTCGGATGGTTAAGGAAGAAAAAAAAGCTGGAAACCCAGTGGCTGGTCTTATTGACAAGCTCCATCTTGAGAGAAACTGCATGACTTTGCTGTTGAGCAACAATCTTGATGATATGGATGATGATGAGAAGACATGCCCAGCGGATAAGGTTTAAGTTTACAAATTGCTTGTTTTTTTTTCCATTATCTGATGAAAGAGTAAAGACAAAGAGTCTTTTTCTTTATATAATGTCTATTTTCTGTCTATGTATGCATTTGATTAATTTATTTTAAAATACATGTGGCTGGGCATAATGAAGCCTGAAATAGTTCTGATTTTTTAAAATTATTGACCATGAATTGCTATTCTCAATGACATGAAATGACAAGCCAACAAAGCAGTTAATTCTAGACCTGCTCTGATAATCTAGGGGTTTGAATTCTAGACCTGCTCATTCTTCTAATTGAAATATACTTCAGCACAAGTGATGGTGAGCTTGTGATTTTTTCATAATTAAAGCCCTAGGGGCATTCATATGAGGGACTATTTTAGAGATATGAATTAGATTATTTTTGGGCCTTCACTTAACTGCTGAAGCTACGGAATGAAATGGATTTCAGAAGTCAATATTAGTCTTGTTTCTTTGAGAACTATGTGAACTTCTACTTTTCCTCAAATGTGTGCCATAACATGTTTTTAATTCTAGGTGGAAGTTGATTTAGCACTCTCGGCTCATGCCAATGCTCGAAGGTGGTATGAGTTGAAGAAAAAGCAGGAAAGTAAACAAGAAAAGACCGTAACTGCTCACGACAAGGCATTTAAAGCTGCAGAAAGAAAGACTCGTCTACAGCTTTCTCAGGTAGTTAATCATATTTCAGTTTTTTTGCTTTATGATCCCTGTGAATGGGAATAAACAAAGTCTAGTACTTACCTCTATAAATTTTGTAAAATTCCGAACAAGCTTATTGTGTTAGATATGCTGAGATAAAGTTCCTTATCATTATTTCTACTATTTAGCTACTGTTATGAAGGCAAGAATTGTATTTCAAAATTAGAGCGAGAGACATACACACACAAAATAAAATAGGAAGCTAGATACTAAACTAGCGGCAGAAAAGCATGAATGCTTAAACAGAGGAGAAGACTGCCGAAAGCCTCACTACTTGAAGGGCAATTTTAGATGTGTCTGGAAGGATAAGTTTAATTGCACACTGACTATAAAAGCAATTTTCTTACTAGAAAGGATATTTCACCTCTTACTATTATCTTTGTTTTAGTTGCAAACCATCACCAAAATTCCTCATAATA
Organism: Mimosa pudica; assembly: GCA_029929735.1. Taxonomy (NCBI): domain Eukaryota; kingdom Viridiplantae; phylum Streptophyta; class Magnoliopsida; order Fabales; family Fabaceae; genus Mimosa; species Mimosa pudica. The sequence goes on along the minus strand of JAKELP010000016.1, from coordinate 5,650,129 downwards.
TTTTAAAAATCTTATCTACAACACTATATTTTTCATTCATTTTGTTTTCTGTTTTTGTGGGTGAAATTATTTATTCATTTCCTTATCATAATGCTTTTTTCAGGAAAAAACTGTAGCCACGATTTCTCATATCCGCAAAGTTCACTGGTTTGAGAAATTTAATTGGTTCATTAGCAGTGAGAACTATTTAGTTATCAGTGGGCGTGATGCCCAACAGAATGAGATGATAGTCAAGCGATATATGTCTAAAGGAGATCTGTGAGTATTCTTGTTTCATGACTTACGTTTTGATCTTTCTCAAGACCCATGCTTCTGCATGGAATTGAATAATTGATTGAAAAAGAAAAAGAAGTTATCTTTGAAAATAGTAACACCAATTAGATTGTAAAATGTGCAACATTATTCTTGCATATATAATGGTGTTTTCTACCTATTTTTCCTTAGAGTGTTGTCTCCACTTATGGCCAATAAAATGTGCTGCCTTCTTCAATTGCAACTACTTCATTGCTGTCTCTTTCCCTTTTCTTCAATTGGTTTCTTTTGTGTTCCATGTATGTCACACATTTTTTCTTCAATTGATATCTGATTCCGTTGATTTCATTCTGTAATAGTTATGTGCATGCTGATCTGCATGGAGCTTCCAGTACTGTAATCAAGAATCACAAGCCTGGGCAACCAGTCCCACCTTTAACCCTGAACCAAGCTGGATGTTTCACGGTATGCTATCATTCTCCTATGCTATATTTTGATTGAATCTACTTAGTTTGTATATTGCGCACTCACTCATGACTTAAATCAAGTATTAGCTCCCCAGTACCTTCTCATTGTGTTTATGATACAGGTTTGCCACAGCCAAGCATGGGATTCCAAAATTGTTACCAGTGCCTGGTGGGTTTATCCTCACCAGGTCAGTAAAACAGCACCTACAGGTGAATATCTAACAGTTGGGAGTTTCATGATTCGAGGGAAGAAGAATTTCCTTCCACCACACCCTCTTATTATGGGCTTTGGCTTGCTTTTTCGCTTGGATGAGAGTTCTTTGGGATCACATTTGAATGAAAGGAGGGTGAGAGGAGAGGAGGAAGCAATAGATGATGAAGAAGAAACTGGCCCTCCTGAAGAGAAATCTGATTCTGAGTCTGATAATGATGTCATGAATGAAAAATCTGCCCCAGATTTGGAAAAAAATAAGGATGTGTCTGGTGATTCATCCAAATCAGTTTCAGAAGACTTTCCCACTAAGTTATGTCAGAATAGTGGGGCTGGTATTAATAGTGAAACTACAGCTTCGCATGATTTACCTACAAAAGAAAAGGGTATGTTGAACAAGGCTGCCAGGGAGAGTTCACCTGTTATTGGTGGAAATGACATTGCACCTGTCAATCCACAACTTGAGGAACTTCTTGATCGAACTCTAGGACTTGGATCTGTTGCTAAATCGGGTAAAAATTACGTAGTTGAAAGCTCTAGGGATGATCTAGGTGGTGAACAACATACTGAAGAAATCAAAGTTTCTGCAAGGGATAAGCCATATATATCAAAAGCTGAGAGGAGAAAGCATAAGAAAGAACAGAAACAAGGTTTTTCACATTCAAATGTTGAACATGAAAAGGGTGAATCAAAAGTGACTGATATTTCTGTCATGCAACGCGCAAAAGAAGTTCAAAATTCAAAGACAACTAGTCAAAAAGTCAGCCGTGGGCAAAAGGGTAAACTCAAGAAAATTAAAGAGAAATATGCTGACCAAGATGAGGAAGAAAGGAGCATTAGAATGGCTTTGTTGGCTGTATGTTACAATAACTTTTTCCAGCTCAGTTTTTCCTGTGTAGAATGGATAGATTTCCTATGCTATTTAGTCTTCCATATAAGCACACATAAATTCATGCATGGTTGTGTCTTCAAAATGCACTGGTTTAAATATGTCAAACGTGCTAAGTTAAATCCATAGGCCAGACTATAAGTTGAAATTTTGTGATAAGATTCCCTAAAAAAACTTTGGTTGAATTAGAATAGGAATTTAGTTCCAAAAAGAAGTACTACCTCCATTCCTAAATATAAGACAATTTTCAAATTTCAATTTGTTCCTAAAGATAAGATCATTTTCTAATTTTTCACAATTTTCCCAAATTAACCTTTCTAATGCTTATCATTTAAACACAAACAAGGGAGAAAAAGTGAGAATGAAGGTATATGCCATTTAGGGTGAATTGATAATATCATGTGATAATAAATAACTTTGCTAACATCCTTAATCTAATCAAATTAGGCAAAGTGGTCTTATATTTAGGAACAGAGGGAGTACAATAGGAAAGGTCATACATGAAATCATGAACTTTGCATTATATAAGACTAGAGACCACAACTATTTCCATCATCCTGTTTGATTTCCATAAGATTAGTCCTAATTTGATATGAATGCTTGTAGTCTGCTGGAAAGCTGAACAAGGATGTAGATACAAGAGATGAAAATGAAGCACCGGATATGGATAAGAAACCTGCTGGTGGTAGGTCTTTATATTTTTTCTATTTAATGATGCACATGTGATGCTTGATTTGATAGTTTACTATTTGAAATCCATTTACGTGGTCAACAGTTGCTTTATTTTGCCAGAACATTTGCTTAGTTAGTTTATCATGTTATTAAATCAAATTTCAATTATTTAAGGTGTTGTGGAAGCCCCAAAAATATGTTACAAATGTAAGAAGGCCGGACATTTATCCCGGGATTGTAAAGAGCAGCCAGATGATTCATTACAAAATCTAGTGAATGTCAGAACCGAAGAGAGTTTTAGCATGAATGTTAGTAACACTTCTGAAGCAGACAGGGTGGCAATGGAAGAGGATGACATTAATGAGATAGGTGAAGAAGAGAAAGAGAAATTGAATGACGTAGATTACTTGACAGGAAATCCACTCCCTAATGACATTCTCTTATATGTTGTGCCTGTCTGCGGTCCATACACCGCAGTTCAGTCGTACAAGTATCGGGTGAAGATAATTCCTGGAACTGCAAAGAAAGGAAAAGGTTCTCTGAATTTTTCATTTTCTATAGAGTTATCATATTTCTCAATTAGTTTATTATGGTAATTATTGTGATCTGAAACATTTTTAACCAACCCTTTAGGCTTCTGTCTCTTTTTAATAAATGGTGTGTAGAATTCTCGCATGCCCTGACATTGCTAGGCTTCTGCATTTTATGCTTAATTTTGCTAGAAAAAAGTACTAACTCATTCTAAAGTAATCTTTTTCCACCTCTTTGATTAGCTGCAAAAACTGCAATGAATTTGTTCAGCCACATGCCAGAATCAACAAGCCGAGAGAAGGAATTGATGAAAGCATGTACCGATCCTGAGCTTGTGGCAGCTATTGTTGGTAACGTGAAGATAGCGTCTGCTGGCCTCACTCAGTTGAAGCAGAAGCAGAAGAAAGGCAAGAAAAGCAACAAGCAGGGAAGTTAAACTAATCTTATGAAAGTTGCGTCCATCAAAGGCCAATCTCTCGTCAAAAGTGCTGACACATTTGTATGTTGTGTATTGGATACTGTAGATTTGAACGCATAGGTAATTGTCAATTATTTAATGTGTCATTCATCCCCACAAATATTCATTCCTCATTTGTAGAACAACGGTGGTATAAGTGGATGAGTTTTCGATATATTAAAGGGAAAGTGATATATATATATATTTATCTCGTTAGTTCGTTTAGTTTTTAACAAGTTTGTGGTTATTTATTATTTATATGGTATAATTAGAACTCTTCCAGTTTGATGAGTATACAACAGTGCGGAGTGGAAACCTACCATAGTCTCTGACTCTGTCTTAGCTAGTTATGCGTAGTCTCTGACTCTGTCTTAGCTAGTTATGCGGTAATGATATTAGAATTAGCCCAGGATCGAACAAAAAATTCAGCCGTAATTCTTTAAGAGTTATTTGTAAGGTAAATATACATGCTAAGAAAGGAGAGAAATGATTGATAGATAATTAAAAATGGCGAAGCCGCAAAAGACATAATCACTGTTCTATATATTAAAATTACAATAAAACCACATACAACAATACATTCTAGTTACAACGTACAAACCATAAGACCAAGAATGACATAGAAGGAAGAAAATTCTTATTCTTCTTCTGCTTCAAATTCATCGGCTGGGGGCACTTCACTCAGATCCAGTCCCTCTGCTGGTAAGTCTGAAGTAAGTGGTCCCAATATCCCATCACTGCTGAGAGTCAATCCACTCTGCAAATTGAGGTCAAGATCATACTTCCATCAAATAAAATCAAATTATCTATGCCTAATTTGTACAATATTTCTAGCAAAATGCAGCGTGTGGTATACATGTGCACATGCAGCATATTATGCATAATGGATAGTGTGCAAGTGAATAATCAGGTCAGGGATGCACCCCTCACATTTGGATTTGTTTCAAAAATTCAGAAATTTCAATGTAAATAATCAGTGAGTTAGTACCTCTGGCTGGAATCTAAGCATGTCTGCACGAGCCATTGCTTCAGCTTGGGCAATTCTCTGTTTGAATGTTTGAGCCATCTCCTCAGCCTATCAGAACATAATCAGAACAATAAGTGTATATTCTATTTCAAAACTATTGATGCTGATTAGAAAGATTGGACTATGGGGTCAGGTGATCTATGTATGTGGAAAAATAAAATAAAAACGCATTATGGAACAAAAAGACAATTTTTTCTTTTAAATAAAAGACTAAAAAGCAATAGCCAGAGAAAAAGAAGAAGAAAGAATTAGAAATAAACCATAAGTAAGAATCACGGATGTAGGGTCCTTATACCTTCTCAAAGACAAGCTTTGGGTTTCGAATCATGTCTTCTGGTGTGGGTTCTAACTTCTTTGTGGAGAGACTTACTCGGCCCCTCTCCCGATCATGACTTAAGATCATCACCTAAAGAAGATAAAAGAATAATGATAAAAGAAAGCCATAAGCAATATGAAGTAGGAGGTCTATCAGTAGGCAAGGATGCCATAGAAGTAGGAGGTCATGCATTTAAAGTCAACATGACAACTCTAGGGCCTCTGGTTCTTCCTGTGTCCGAGCAATTTCACTTCTTCACCAATCTCATGTTCAAGATGAACAAGAAGATGAAGCCATATATGAAGTCAAAATATTTGTCAAAAAATAAATATTTTGACTTAATTTATTTTTCTTCCCAAGTATTATTCAAATAAGTTAACTTGATCTTATATATGAACTATCATAATATTTAGAATGAGCCACTAACACAGAAAAGGCTTATTTTGGGATTATGCCTATGCGCCTATAATGCCAAAATGTTTATCAAAGTGCCGGTACTCAATGCTCGTGACGTAATAATTCGTTCAAAAAATGGTACTTTACCTTTAAATATAGGAAAAATTAATTTGTAGTACCTCATAAGGGACTTAATAGTAGAAAAATCTCATAAACTCCACATATTAAAGTAGAGTCCCTAGGGACCTTACTTTAATAATTAATATACTTCAAATACATTAAAAATCAGATTGCCCCTTCTTCCCTGCCCATGAACTTGTTATACGTGTGCATGACCTTGTCATTCCTGTCCATGACCTCGTCAATGCTTGCTCATTAACTTGTAACAGGGTAGCTCATGACCTTGTTAGAGTTGCTCATGATCATGTTATACATGCGCATGACTTCATCATTCTCTGCCCATGACCTCATCATAGGAAGGGACAATCTGGTCTTTTTGTATTTGAAATAGTAGTATATATTAGAGTAAGGTCCCTAGGGACACTACTTAAATATGTGGAGTTTATGAGACTTTTCTATTATTAAATCCCTTGTGAGGAACTACAAATTAATCTATCTTATATATAAAGGGAAGGCTAAAAGTAGACTTCTTAAGAAACCACATGTCTCACTCTTTTTTTTTTATAAAAAAAAATGTCATTTGTTTCATCCACTTACTTTTTTCAGTTATTCATTATCTTCTTTTGATTTCTTCCAACAAATATTCCCTATTTTTCCTCTATTTCCTTCAACTAAAAAATTATTTGGATAACCTAATATTCGTCCTATTTTTTTTATAACATTTTTTGATAATATATTCCTCCTATTTTTTTCCAACTTACGTTCCTTCTTTTTTTTATTTTCTTCTTTATTTTTAAATAAGGACTCAACTTAATTATTTATTTTGATAGTTTTTATTTTTTCCTACAATTCCCTCATCTCTTTCCCTTATTTTCTCAACTACTATCCCCTCACGGCCTCACCCCCTCGCATATTTTTTTTATTCCATTTTCATGTTTATTCTTTTTCTTACGCCATGTTTACATTTTTGCCTCATTGTTGCATAATCATTTTTTTTTATTTTTCCTTTTTAGTCTCTTTCTTCCTCACGTTTATGCCCCATTATTGTGCAATCAGTTATTTTCTATCTTCTTCTCATTCTTTGCTTCAATAACTATTCCCCATGATTCCCAATTTCTCATTCCTCTTTTCATTGTGTCAACTTTTTGGACCCAAAAAACAATGGAATAGCTGTTTTGAGAATAAAAAATGTCCATATTTCCATATCAATTCCATAAAACATGGTCCTTTTTATTCATTCCCAACAATATGGTACTTTGTCACTTCTCTTCCACAATTGCTTACTCAATCTTTTTCCCTTTAATTTAAAGGCTATTTTGATAAACTAATATTTCTCCTATTTTTTTTCTCTTTTTTAATTCCTTTAATGTTTCAAATATTAGTTCAAAATTATATATTTTATTTATATTAGCTAAATTTAATATCCTTTTTTTCTATCCTCAATTTTTTCCGTGGAACATTTTTCCCCAATACTTATTCACTTATTATATTCCAAAAATTTTCTTTTTACACTATTTGAGTATTTATTTACTCCCTTGTCATTTAAACCGTAAAAGATGGAATATACAAAAACAAATTATATATAATTACAAATTTACAATACGAAAGTCATTTTCATATTCGTTTGTATAAATCAACTATTTATCCATCTTAATTGACCTCTTAATTCAAAAATGATTCCTTCACATTATTAAGATTCTTTAATCATGCATAATGCAGTATGCCTCCCTTATATCACCTCCACCTAGGGGTGTTCATGGGATGGGACAGGATCGGGACACCCCCGTCCCGTGTTCCGTCCAAAAAAAGGGTCGGGACGAGGTTTCCGTCCCGTGTCCCGTCCCGTCCCGAACTTGTCCAGTCCCAATCGGGAACAGGACAAGATCGGGACGGGACGGGAAATTCCTGGAAAAAAAAATTTGACTTTTTTTATTAAAAATATTTACTTGTAAAAAAAATATGACACTTTATTTTTGTAATAAACAAATAAATTAGTTCAATATTAGTTTTATAATATATCTTATACAACATAATAATGGTCAAATTCTATTATTATTGTGTTTTTCATAAAATAATATCATGATTATTTATATATGGTATAAATGACCCATGCATTTTTTTAAGAAAAATATATAAAAAATATGTATTTATATATTCGGGACGGGACATGATTGGGACGACATCGTCACGTGTCCCGTCCCGAAGAGAAATTTTGTCCCGTCCCGAAACTTTTCGGGACAGAAATTTCCCGTCCCGAAATGCCTTGGGACGGGACGGGAAATTTTGAACACCCCTACCTCCACCCTTATACGACTGACAGGAGACATAGACTAACATATATTCCAAACAGAAATAAATCCAAATAACTAGATTATTCCAAGCTCACCAATATATGAGATATACCCTGCCAAAGGTATAGAGCTCAAGCATAGACTATGACTCCCCTACTTAAAGAAAAAATATAAGGAGGTGTCACTTGTCCCATAACTTCCATGCAATCTCTGACAAAGGAAGACATAGAAGAAAGGGCCCTGACAAGTACCACCCACTGTGCATCGAGTGGTGGTATAAAAATTCATCACATAATCACATAATCCTCCTCTAATCCCATCCCATCACAGATGCTCGTGCAATGAAAGATATATACATTCATCAACAATTAAAATAGGAAAAATTAATTTGAGGTCCCCACAAGGGACTTAATACTAGAAAAGTCCCAAAAGTTGAAAAAATTAATGTAGGGACCTCACTTTAATATACTTGACAAGTGAAATTGCAATTTTGCCCCTCCATTCTTCTTCTTCCCCACTCTTCCATTCTCTCTCTTCTCCTTCCTCCTTCTTCTTCCCCACTCCTCCTCCCCTCCCCTACCGCCGCCGCCACATCCGGCCACCGCCTTCACCGGCCACACCCAAAAAATACTCCTCCGAAGCTGCCAACCACCACCACCATTTCCAAAGCTCCTCCTCCTTCTCCGCCCTCCCCCTCCAGCCCGTCCCCCGCGCCGCCGACGACCGCCGCACCGCCTTCTTCCTCTCCGGCCCCCTCCCTCTCGACCCCACCAATGCCTCGGTGGGGTTGGGTCGGGATGGGAGGCATTGGTGGGGTCGAGAGGGAGGGGCAGGAGAGGGTGCCGCGTTCGATGGGGCCGGAGAGGAAGACGGCGGCGCGACGGTCGTTGGCGGCGTGGGGGACGGGCTGGAGGGGGAGGGCGGAGAAGGAGGAGGAGCTTTGGAAATGGTGGTGGTGGTTGGCAGCTTCGGAGGAGTATTTTTTGGGTGTGGCCGGTGAAGGCGGCGGCGGGGGAGAGGAGGAGGAGTGGGGAAGAAGGAGGAGGAGGGAGAAGAGAGAGTATGGAGGAGTGGGGAAGAAGAAGAATGGAGGGGCAAAATTGTATTTTCACTTTTCAAGTAAATTAAAGTGAGGTCCCTTGGGACCCTACATTAAATGTTTTAACTTTTGGGACTTTTCTAGTATTAAGTCCCTTGTGGGGACCTCAAATTAATTTTTCCATTAAAATATACTTGAATTAAATTACCATAATACACTCTAACACAATTTAATATCATCATATAAGCAAGCATGCTTGAAAAGAATCAAAGTACTTATCATTCACATATTACATATCAAAACACTTAACAACATGCATGCTTGAAAAGGAACAAACTAATCATAACAATGCACATTTTTAAATTAAGAGGTAATCAGTAATCAGTCAGATTATAATTATACATAACTTACAAGCATACAAAAGAATCATTCAGAGTTACCTGTTGCTCCTTATCTCATAGGTAAAAACACAATTAAGACCACTCCAAAGCTCCTAATTAAACTCTACAACATCACCAATATAAATATCTATTAATATATGACTCGACATTACCTAAAAGGTATTCTGATATAGCTATACCATATACCCCATAGATACACATACAATTATTTTATTCTAGGATTAAATATTATTAAATACTCAATTTTTATTAAATATATTTAGGTAGTACATTCCTGAACAATTGAAAGCATACCATTTTCGAAAGCATAACATTGGAAGGAATACAAGTCAAATTTGTTGATGATATATAAACAAAATTGAGGAATGAATTGGAAAGCATTTTGTATACACTATGTTTGGAAACTTAAAGAGAAAATCTTGTAAGCAATAAGAGTGAAAGTGGAAAAGTAATAAATTATATAACACATTTAATGATAAGGAGTTTGATATAATATAATATAATATATGATTCCAATACTCTTACCCTTGGAAAATAAAGAAACACATGCAGTAAAAATAAAGAATGGGGTCTTGAGAGTTTGAAATAATTATAAAAGATGGTGATTTGTTGACTTAAAAAGTGGGCATAATTAAAATAATATACACAATATATTTTTTTATTTGATAACAAAGAAAAAAAGAAGGAAGTGATGAAGTGATATTATAATTATAAGTAAAATAAAAATTTGATCTGCACATGGCCAGGGTAATCGTGCGTAGAGAACTTATTAGGGAAAAACTTACATCAAGTTCCTTTTTCCAGGTTCTCAAGTTCTTTCAATATAGGAGTGACACATGTCTGTTTATAACAACCATCCATTCAATCTAACGGTTAGCTGTCCCTTTTTAATTGGAGAAATGGAGAACTTGGATGGAGGAACTTGACCTAAGTAAGTTCATTTTTTAAGGTCTATGACATAATAACAAGCACACGATTTATAAATGCATGTGGGTTAAAAGAAGAAGAAAATATATACATACAGACCCGTCCATGATACGGGAGTAGGTGGGTTGATAAAAGCGTAAAGTAGAATAAGAAAATAAGTTTTAATAAAGTATTTAGGGCCTGTTTGGATTCAGCTTCTGAGAATAGCTTCTGGGAAAATAGCTTTTGGAGAATAGATTTTGAGTAGAATAGCTTTTCTGAAAAATAGCTTTTGATGAAATGAGAGTGTTTGGATTAAGCTTTTTGAGAATAATTTTTAAGAATAACTTTTGAGTAGAATATAACTTTTTTGAAAAATAGTTAGGATGAATAGCTTTTCATGTTTCTTTTATTTGAAATAAGTGTTTTTCATAAATGAGAGATCGAAGCTTTCAGCTAGAAAAGGAGAAAAATGTAGTTTTTCTCAAAATAGCTTTTGGAACTCAAACTAGCTTTTCTTCTCAAAATAGCTTATCCAAAAAAATTGAGTGTTTGGATGTCTTTGCGTGAAACCTAGGTTTGGAAGGCAGAATAGCTTTTAGAAATGTATCCAAACAGGCACTTAGGAAAAGTACACTTTGCTTCAAGAGGAAGATAAGGGATAAAGTGAATCAAAATATTGAGTACATGGTGAATAGTTGGTAGAAAACAAATGAGAGGGATAAGAACAAAAAGAACAATGACTAAAATAAGAAGGCACAACTAGGGTGAGGGTGAGGGTGAGGGTGAGAGATACACAAAATTATACTACCTCCGGTCCTAAATATAGGACCTAATTGACTTTTTGTTGGAGAGATTAAGGTTGCGAAATAGGTTATTAAATGATGACATATTTGATATATTTTTAGATTATCCATTAGTTTATAGGTAAAATAAACTAGTTTAAGGGAAAAATTATGTAAATCAATTTATAATTAACTTATTTTGCTTTTTTAAGGATATTCCAGAAAAAGTCAATTAGGTCTTATATTTAGGACCGGAAAGAGTATATAAGAGGCTTTAGGTTCCCCAATTGGGCTTTACATATTTGGGCTTCTTTCAACATTTTTTGTAAGATACACACATTTTAGTTACACATATTTTAATTTCCATAAATTCTTTTGTTTTCTTAATATAAAAGGTAATCACATATTTTCTTTTTAAGTTTTAAAATAATTGTATTATTTCTTTACTATCCTATTCTTAAGCAAAAATATTATAAATAATATTATAAAAAATATTATAAATAATACAAAGACAAATCATTTCTAAGTGCTAAAAATATGAGATATTACATTTAATTTTTTAAATTGTAATAGAGTTATATAATTTTAACAAATGTAAGAAATGTTATGATAAAAAAATAAACATGTAAAAGATAAATTTTATTGAATTTTATTAAATTTTAACAAATATTGATACTATTTATGGTATCAGAGTTATGTAATATATATACTATCAAAACATAAAATATAATATTCAGCGTATTGCGCGTGTTGATATTAGTTTGCCCTTAAATATAAGATTAGTTCTAATTTAATGTGAATGCTTGTAGTCTGGTGAAAAGCTGAACAAGGATGTAGATACACGCGATGAAAATGAAGCATGAGATATGGATAAAAAACCTGCTGGTAGTAAGTCTTTACATTTTTCTATTTAATGATGCACGTGTGATGCTTGATTTGATGTTTTACTATTTGAAATCCATTTACACAGTCAACAATTACTTTTTTTTGCCAGAACAGTTGCTTAGTTAGTTTATTATGTTATTGAATCAAAATTCAATTATTTAAGGTGTTGTGGAAGCCCCAAAAATATTTTACCAATGTAAGAATGCTGGACACTTATTGCGGGATTGTAAAGAGCAGTCAGATAATTCATTACAAAATCTAGCAACTGTCAGAACTGAAGAGAGTTTTACAATGAATGTTAGTAACACTTCTGAAGCAGACAGGGTGACAATGGAAGAGGATGACATTAATGAGATAGGTGAAGAAGAGAAACAGAAATTGAATGACGTGGATTACTTGACAGGAAATCCACTCCCTAATGACATTCTCTTATATGCTGTGCGGCCTATCTGTGGTCCATACACCGCAGTTTAGTCGTACAAGTATTGGGGGAAGATAATTCCTGGAACTACAAAGAAAGGAAAAGTTTCTATGAATTTTTCATTTTCTATATAATTATCATATTTTTCAATTAGTATAGGGTAAAGGTGCAAAAATGAGTTCAAACTATTACGCCAGGAGCACATAGGGTAACAAGTATTTCCGGCTCAATTTTGGGACTGAAGAATAAATATTGGTGCAATATAGGGAACGCCGTTTATGTTGACCGTTAAACGCTGATTTGGCGGGGGAAATGAATTTTTTACTGATGTGGCACGCTTATGTGGCAATTTTTGCTAACGTGGCGTTCTCATGTGGCAATTTTTTGCTGACGTGACGCACCTATGTGGCACTTTTTTCCTGACGTGGCGCGCTTATGTAGCGGGCCACGTCAGCAAAGAAATTCATTTCCCCCGCCACGTCAGCTTTTAACGGTCAACGTCGGTCAACATAAGCGGCTTTCCCTATATTGCACCAATATTTATTCTTCAGTCCCAGAATTGAGTCCGGAAATACTTGTTACCACTATGAGCTCCTGACATAATAGTTTGAACCCATTTTTGCGAGTTTACCCATTAGTATATTAAGGTAAATATTGTGATCTGAAGCATTTTTAACCAACCCTTTAGGCTTCTGTCTCTTTTTAATAAATGGTGTGTAGAATTCTCGCATGCCCTGACATTGCTAGGCTTCTGCATTTCATGCTTAATTTTGCTAGAAAAAAGTACAAGTAACTCATTCTAAAGTGATCTTTTTCCACCTCTTTGAATAGCTGCAAAAACTGCAATGAATTTGTTCAGCCACATGCCAGAATCAACAAGCCGAGAGAAGGAATTGATGAAAGCATGTACCGATCCTGAGCTTGTGGCAGCTATTGTTGGTAACGTGAAGATAGCGTCTGCTGGCCTCACTCAGTTGAAGCAGAAGCAGAAGAAAGGCAAGAAAAGCAACAAGCAGGGAAGTTAAACTATTCTTATGAAAGTTGCGTCCATCAAAGGCCAATCTATCGTCAAAAGTGCTGACACATTTGTATGTTGTGTATGGCACAAGAGAGAGAGAGAAGTTTTTTTTACTACCTCCGGTCCTAAATATAGGACTAATTGACTTTTTTTTTTTTGGAGAGATTAAGGTTGTGAAATATGTTATTAAATGATGACATATTTGATATATTTTTAGATTATCCATTAGTTTATAGGTAAAATAAACTAGTTTAAGGGAAAAAATTAGGTAAATCAATTTATAATTAATTTATTTTGCTTTTTTAGGATTTTCCAGAAAAAATCAATTAGGTCTTATATTTAGGACTCGAGGGAGTATAATACAAGGGAAAACACTGACTAATTAGTCAGGAGTGGATGCTACTGAATATTCTCTCCTAAGAATAGAGACATCATCATCCGGTTTTGAAGAATTGGATGGTAACCCTGCATCCCCCTCTTTGTATCAATTTTATTTCCCAAGGTTTGAAAGGCCGGCTTAGCTTAGCGGTAAGCTCGCTTGCCGTGGGGTCTAAGGCCGTAGGTTCGAATTAGCCTCTTTGCAAAAAAAGCAGAGGTAAGACTATCTAATGTATTCCCTTCCCTAGTATCCCACTAAGTTTGGGGTCGAATCGGGTTGCCCTTTTTTCCCCAAGGTTTGTTAATCCACCATTTTGCCTCTTGTATTAAAGCTAACTTTTGGTGTTGACTAATAGAGAAAAGTTTTGCTGCATGGAGATCTGCTTTGTGAAAGTTTTTATTTAATGATCCTGTATAGTAGTTATTGAATACTCCCTCCATTCCTAAATATAAGATCACTTTGGTTAATTTGGGGAGATTAAGGAAGACAATAAAATTACATGATCTTTCCAAAATCCCCTCAATTACTTAACTTGGAAAGGGGGAGGGGTTTTTCAATGAAAAAAGGGAGTATAAGGGTAGTTTGGGCAAAACTTGAGATAGAATAGGAAGTGATCTTATATTTAGGAACTTATCCACTTCCTCAAAGTGATCTTATATTTAGGAACGGAGGGAGTACTATAGATTTGAACGCATAGATAACTGTCAATTATTTAATGTCTCATTCATCCCCACAAGTATGCATTCCTTATTTGTAGAACAACGGTGGTATAAGTGGATGAGTTTTTGGATAAATTAAAGGGAAAGTGATATATATATATATCTTGTTAGTTCGTTTAATTTTTAACAAGTTTGTGGTTATTTATTATCTATGTGGTATAATTAGAACTCTTCCAGTTTGATGAGTATACAACAGTGTGGAGTGGAAGACTCCCATAGTCTCTACTCTATGTCTTAGCTAGTTATGCGGTAATGAAATTAGAATTAGCCCAGGATCGAGCAAAAAATTCAGCCGTAATTCTTAGTTATTTGTAAGGTAAATATACATGCTAAGAAAGGAGAGAAATGATTGATAGATAATTAAAAATGGCGAAGCCGCAAAAGACATAATCACTGTTCTATATATTAAAATTACAATAAAACCACATACAACAATACATTCTAGTTACAACGTACAAACCATAAGACCAAGAATGACATACAAGGAAGAAAATTCTTATTCTTCTTCTGCTTCAAATTCATCGGCTGGGGGCACTTCACTCAGATCCAGTCCCTCTGCTGGTAAGTCTGAAGTAAGTGGTCCCAATATCCCATCACTGCTGAGAGTCAATCCACTCTGCAAATTGAGGTTCAAGATCATACTTCCATCAAATAACAACTATTAATAAATCAAATTATATATGCCTAATTTGTACAATATTTCTAGCAAATTAAAGTAGCGTGTGGTATACATGTGCACATGCAGCATATTATGCATAATGGATAGTGTGCAAGTGAATAACCAGGTCAGGGGTGCACCCCTCACATTTGGATTTGTTTCAAAAATTCAGAAATTTCAATGTAAATAATCGGTGAGTTAGTAGTACCTCTGGCTGGAATCTAAGCATGTCTGCACGAGCCATTGCTTCAGCTTGGGCAATTCTCTGTCTGAATGTTTGAGCCATCTCCTCAGCCTATCAGAACATAATCAGAACAATAAGTGTATATTCTATTTCAAAACTATTGATGCTGATTAGAAAGATTGGACTATGGGGTCAGGTGATCTATGTATGTGGAAAAATAAAATAAAAACGCATTATGGAACAAAAAGACAATTTTTTCTTTTAAATAAAAGACTAAAAAGCAATAGCCAGAGAAAAAGAAGAAGAAAGAATTAGAAATAAACCATAAGTAAGAATCACGGATGTAGGGTCCTTATACCTTCTCAAAGACAAGCTTTGGGTTTCGAATCATGTCTCCTGGTGTGGGTTCTAACTTCTTTGTGGAGAGACTTACTCGGCCCCTCTCCCGATCATGACTTAAGATCATCACCTAAAGAAGAATATATTAGAGAAAGGTGAAGTTCAAAACACAGCTTACTAGCAAGAAAATATTCGCATGGCATTCAAAAGGTTTACCTTGAGAGTATCACCAGGTTGCAGAACAGTTGAAATATCAGTTACCCGATCATGACTGATCTGACTGACATGAAGAAGGCCATTAATACCACCAATGTCAATGAAGGCACCATATGGCTTTAGACTTTGAACGGAGCCAGTGACCACTGATCCAATGCCTAGCTGTGCCTGGCTGTCAGCCATGGCCTTACGGTTACTGAGAATAAGTCTAGATTGTTCCTCATCCACCTCCACAAACTTCAGAGGAAGCTCCTTCTCAAGAAGCTCTTCAGCAGTTAGTTTCTACATTGACAATACACAAAAGCGAAAATTGTAGTTGGCTGCTCAAATTATGAAATTCTAATTTCTTTGTATTAGGAAGCTCCGTGGAAGCCATAAGTTAACATGAAAAGATATATGTTATTGGAATAATCTAATCCAAAACATGCTTAAGCATTCAACATCTACTAATAATATCACTCTAATTGCTACACTGATAAGAATGGAAAAATTTTCTGAACTTTAAAAGGTCCATGTTACCGATAATTGTCAAAAACTCTTACACCTTAGTTGTTCTCCATATGCTAATATAGTATGGCACAGTGATGCTTAAGGTACTTGGGTTTTTTTTGTCCAACACACAAATGACTATGGTCCTAATTCCTAAGATTAATTTTCTCAACAAAAGCTTTCTAGTTTTAGGTCACAATTTGAATTTACAGACCATGAGTTTGAATCTGTGATACAAAACCTTCAATGCAAATATGGATCAAGAACTAACCGATGATATTTGTGAGAAGGGAACAAACCCTCTAAGGCCTTCAACCAAAGCCACAACTCCACCTTTGTTAGCACCGACAATCTGTCACTCAAAAGTGCACATGATAGGGTGAGAAAAAAAAAAGAAAGGAGAAACATAGGCAAAATAGAAACCAAAACTAATTTCCAAATGATAGAACTATCTATATAGTATTCCATGCTTCCTTAGAAATTCTCATTCTATAAGAATAACGATAAATGAAAGCCATAAGCAATATGAAAACTCAAATTCATGGACATAAAGGAGGTTGTTGAGACTTGGGACGCTAGTACCTACCTTACCCTTGATAACGACATCTTCTGTTTGAAGTTGTCTACAGCGTTCCCACGCAAGGTCATACTGCATACTTCTCAAACTCAAGATCAAGCTATCATCAGATTCATTCTCACCAATGATAACAAACTCCTCTCTCAAGCCAGGAACAATGCCCACTTCGTTTACATGCTTAATCCTGTGGATGCATGCCTCTTGGGGAGGCAAGTATGCTGAGGACTTTGCAGTTATGTCAACAAGTGCTCCATAAGCATCCACACTGAACACAGTGCCTTTAACCTGAAACATAAACCATCACCACAGTATCTATTTGAATTAGCAATTGACTTAAAAGCACATATAGTAGATAGTACAAGGACCCCCGCATTTTCCAGAATGGACCGTCAATAATTTGAATAGATAAATAATGAAATAAAATATTTTTTTTATACCGGTGAAGTCATTGATCATCGAAATGATCAGAAAGAAACTAATACTAGTATTTCCGATTTCAGCTAAGATAAGAATACGTCTTGCATTGCAATCATGGAAGAAGGGAAGATATTATAAATGTATCCGCTCAACCATATGAACTAATTGACTTTGTGGAGAATACTAATATAGCTGGATAAGTTACTTCTCAATTGATTTTTCTGAATTTTTTCTCTAAACTAATTTATTGGACTTATAAGTCAATATACTCACTCCGGATTCCGGTCCACTTGTACATTTTTTTTTTGAAATGAAACTAAAGTATAACATATGTGACATGTAATTATATTATAAGTTAGATAGATTCTGATAAAAAAAATTGTAGTATATTATAAGTTAGTTGATAAGTAGAATAAATTAGTTATGAGGAAAAAGATTAATTTTGGTTTGAAGTGAGGTTATAATTTTAGGAGTAGAGGTAGTAATAGTAATAGTAATAGTATAATCCAGAGAATGAGGTTATGATTAGGTGGTCATTTAGTTATGTTAATTTGTAAAAGGAAAAAGTAGTTGCATTGCTTGGTCCTTAAAAAGCATACCACAGAAGCATTCTCTAACTCAATTTGAAAAGAAGTTAAGATAAGGGAAGGGAAGGGACCTTGGCGCCAATTTGGGAGTCGAAGTCGTACTTGTCGAGGGCGGAATCGAAGTCTTGGAGAGTAAAAGCGACGCCTTCCATGGGAGCAGTGCGGCAGCGATCGTAGGCGTCCTCGAACAGCTTCTTCAGCGACTCTCTCTCCTTCGTCTGAGCATTCGATATTGCCACCGACGCCACCGCAACATTTCGCTTATTATTACAGAAGCGATGATGAGGAGAAGAAGAAGAAGAAGAACGGAAGGCGGTGAATTGCTGGTGGTGAGCCAGAGACATGGCCATCTCTATCTATGTCTATCTCTCACTTCCTTCCTTTGGATGGATAGTGTCTCTCAGATAAGCCCACTTTCTATACACTATACACTGTACAGTATACACACTCAGAATAATATCAGTTTACATTTTCTTTTTTATTTATAACATCAATTTATTTGATGTCATGGGTACTTCTGACAAGGTCATGACCAACCATCTAAATGTAATGACAACTGCTCTAACAAGTTAATGGGCAGAGATTGACAAGAGTATGGGCACGAGAGCATGGGCACACGTAACAACTCTATGGGCAAAAAAAATGACAAACGAATAGGCTGAGAGGTAAAACAATGTTTTAACATTTAGAATATACTAATTTAATTTGGAGAGTTTATGAGGTTTTTCTAATATTAAGTCCCTTGTGAGGACCTCATATTAATTTGCCCTTATTACTACCAACCAAACCAAAATTAAACATAAAAAAAATGCATCAGTTTGACTAAACAATAATCTCATTCCGGCCAAAAGTCCATTTTAGTTAGGACACTAATGAAAAATGCTAAAATATCTTTTTAAAATAAAAAAAAACATTCTTTTTTCCTCCTATCTTCCCTTCCCTTCCCCTCCCCTCCTCTAAATTAAGTTGTAGCTAATTTTAGTTCCTTAAATTTGCAACTAATTTTAACTTCGGTTATTGGACTTTGAAAATTGTAATTTTGGTACTCCAAGTTAGTATGATTATTATTCGATAATCCATTTTATTAATCTAGAATTCAAATTAGATTTTTGATAATAAACAAAAATCTTCTATTGAAATTTTGAACTCTAACTTCTTTTTTGTCCATTTGATTTTTGTTAGAAAAATAGAGATAATTGAAAATAGATATTAGAGTCCTATAATATCAAATTAATTTGAATTCTTTAATCAATTTTAGTATTTTTCCTGAATTTTAAATCAATTTTTTAATTCACGAATTTCCAATCAAATTTTGACTAAAAGATTAGATTATAACCAAAAGTAATCCAAAGTTCACAGATTAAAATAAATATTGATTGAAAATAAAAAAAATCAAAATCATCAATTTTTGATGTTCACAAATTAAAACTAAAGTTAAACACAATCTGGATGACTAAAAACACTTATATTTAATATTGAAAATCAAAACCAAAATTTAATTTCATAAGCACAAAAATATGTACACATTGCACCAAGGTTATTAAACTCGGTCATTAGATTGGTCGAGCTAAGAGATTAAGGGTTATTGGGTTAGACTCAATGTTGTAAAAGCCGGACTGGAAGGCGAGCCAGAAAAGGCTTCGGGTCATGGTTAAACACGGTCTAACCGCTCAAACCGATGGTTGGACCGGATAACCGTTGATCCGAAATGTGAAGCGGTCGACGGTTGGACTGGTTCAACCGTCCGGCTCGTTCCGGTTCTTACAACATTGATTAGACTATAGTGAAATTGATAGTAAAAAAAATTAAAAAATACATTTAATTCTCATTTTATCTTTCATCACGATTTCCCAAGCCTAAAACACAAAATAAGATGACCAATGAGTAATTGGTTGAATTGGTAGGTGAGTTACATCTTCCATAAGGATGAAAACGCTTGTTCAAAACCCGTGAATCGGTTTTTTTTTTTTTTTGGAGATGAAACAACCTATCTATAAGGGCAACTGTCTTACCCCTCAAATCCAGATTAGTCGGTTGACAATAGAAACTGAATTACCCGGCGGTGATTAACAAAAAAAACACAGGACAAGACACCCACTTACCAGTTACCACTCACGCATCATCCTAACTTTACTCTCTCTAGTAGGCAACACGGCAGAGTCAAGCTTAGTCTTCTCTTCTATCTTCCTCCTCATTTTCTCAAGCAGCAGCACTGGTCGAAAGTCCATATGATGTGAGGAACGTAGCATCGACCTTCTGTTGGAAAGACTAAAGAGCAACCCACAGCTCGTACACGGGTTAGGGGGCCAAGTTACGAGCTAACCCCCGGTCGGTCCAGACCGGGTTTATAACCTTGCATTGCATTATCTGATTAGTAGTGGTTCAGATTTCTCGGCCAAAATTAAAAATTAGTAGTAAAAGATGAGGTGATAATGACACGCGTACAAAGACAAAAGAAGATATACTAGCGCCTTATCTCTATCCCAGCACCAACTCATTGATTTGACTGTGAGGATTGTTGACTCTGTTACTGTGAGAGAGGAAGTGAAGATCTCAGAAAGAAATGGAGGAAGCAAAAGGGGTGGTAAAACACGTGGTGCTGGTCAAATTCAAGGACGATGTTTCCCTTCAGAAAATCGAGGAGCTCATCAAAGGTTATGCTAATCTCGTCAACCTTGTTCCTACCATGAAGGCCTTCCATTGGTACCTTTATGCTCTCCTTCTCTTTGGCAATTCTTTTGTTATGTCTTGTAGTATGTTGTTAAACATATTTAGATGAAACAATAGGATCTATTATTATGCCTTAAATATCTTATCTTTTTGATCCATCACAATTAGATCGGGCAGATCATTTGTTTAATCGAAATCTGCAGAAGGATTCTTTGTAAACATATATATCTAAAGGGATGATTAGGAAGACGATTGAAACCTTGGAAATCAACCAAGATGAAATTTAATAGGACCCTAAACAAATGAATGAGTAGCAATATAAGGTAAAGAGAATGATCTCCAAACTATTGGAATTTGATCGGTACTGTTGTGCATATGGTGTACTAAATACTAAGGAGTTGACTTTTTAAAGAATATGATTTTTTTTGGAGAATCTTAAGAGAGCTGTATAAGGTAATTAAAACTTTATTTTCCTACATTTTCCTTTAAACTAGTTTATTTTACTTATAAGCTAACATATGATATAACAATATGCAAAATATGTTATGATCAAGTTGTTCATTTCACTTTCTTAAAATTCTTCAAAAATGTTAACTAACTTTTATATTTAGATCCAGAAAAGGAGTATCAAGTAAGGAAAATAGTTTTTTTGGGTTGATAAAATATATTAGTTAATTATAACATATATAATATGGTGTTGTATTTTGTATTAATTTATAAGTCCAATAAATTTATTTGAAGAAAAAAATTCATGTAAATTAATATATAACTGGCTTATTTAGCTTTATTATGATTTTAAAAAAAGTCAACTTAATCTTATATTTAGGACTGTATGGAGTATAAGACAAAGTTGACTTTTTTTTTTAAACTAAAAAAGTAAGATGAACCACAAAATTTTAACATTTATTATATCTAATTAGATTAGATTACACATTATTTTATAAAATGTTTGTCTTGCATTCTCACTGTATAAAAAATGCTGGATTGATCATATATTAAGAATGAGGAGTATATTTATTTATTGAATATTGTTAGCTACCTTCTCAGAAACGAGAGCTGCTTCAAAAGTGATGTGAACATTCAATTGGAATGAAGGAACCGCTTCCAATTATTTGAATAAGAAAATGAGAAAATATAGAGTAAACCAAGCTATTCATGATGACTACAAACACATGTATAAACATGCCAAATGCAGGGCTGCTTTAGAAGTGCAATAATCAATTTACTTGTGTACCGGTCTTTCGCTCTATTTACCATATTTTTAAACCAAGTGTTTAGTGTGATCAACTAATTAGTTGTATATTCTGTTCCATTTGGCGTGTAAACAGGGGAACAGACGTAAGTGCTGAAAATATGCATCAAGGCTTTACTCACTTATTTGAATCAACTTTTGAAAGTACAGAAGGGGTTGCAGAGTATGTGGCTCATCCTGCCCATGTTGAGTTTGCCGACCTATTCCTTCCTCGCACTGACAAAGTGATTATATTTGACTATAAGCCTACCATTGTTCACCTCTAATTTTACTTGTGGAACTTACTCATTGTATTTATGATGTGTAAACTCTGAATAAAGTTTTGTGTGGAGGAGCACTATTTGGGTACACTCGCTTCGTTGTCGCATGTGCATTTGATTTGGCTATATACTTGAGAATGAGTGTTATTTTTAGGGGTTTGTTTGATTTTATTCTTGTAATTGCAAAACATCCTCAAAATACATTTTAATAGCCCAAAAAATCAATTTCAGCCCAAAATTTGTTTTTCTCTCAAAAGCTGATTCATACTTTAAGTCTCATTATTTGGAATTATTGTAGTTACAAAAGCCTGATGGGAATTGAAATCTAACTTTTTTTTAGGGTCAAAAGATATTAAACTTTTATGCATGATTACTTTCTTTAAGTTTTACCTTTTCAACATTTTCTCCCTTTTGTTGCATAGTTTGTTTAATGTTTTGAATGGAACATGTCAACATAGTAGAGGAATTTAATCAATTATCACAACTGTATAATGTTTGAAATTTCGGTAAACAAGTGTTTATTTTCAATTATCATTGTTATTTTACACAACAATCTTTTATCATTGTTATTTTTCATTAACGAGAGCAAAACATGATGCTACATTCATTCTTAATTGTATGATGGAGTAGACCCTTTTGTGTAGATTAAAGAAACAAACTAGACAATTGAATTTAAATACATAATATATGAATTAGATTATAGGTTAAATTATAAAAATGTGAAAGTTCGTTCTCCATCCTGTCCTAATTATAATACTTCATTTGGTAATACTACATATTTTTTAATTATATATTAGTTTATAAATCATTTAAATTACTTTATAAGAAATTGATAGAAATAATAATCATTCTGAATTGATCTCTTCCTCCCTCTGAAAAATAACTTAATTTTACTAGAATTCTTCAAACATTTTTGACTGATTTTCCAGAATAATAATATTGAAGGAAAGAGAAAGAACCCATCAGTCATACAAGCGTGTATGTATTTAAACATGCAAGAAACACAGTTAACGTAGACAATCAATAATATCAATTTATGAACACTGCAACTTGCAAATTCAAATCCCATAATGTACAAATGGATATTCAAATTCTAAACAACTTATATTCAATCCCATTAACATTGCTTGATCCAACAAACCAATATAATCTTATAGAAAACGATCGATCATATATCATGACATATGCACATAGTAAGTATACAACCAAATCAAACAAATATATAACCAACCATCACACCTAGCTATTTTTTCCCTTATGAAGATGATCAGCAATAAGCATGACTATAACACAAAGATTCTCCAAATCTTGATTAATCTTCACCAGATAAACAGATGGATCAGCTCCAGGCGCTTCTGACGATGCACAATCATCAATATCAGTCATCACAGTGGAGGCTGCAACGTTCATTCCAAAGTAATCACCATTCTTCAGTTTTTGCTTTGTCTCCTCAATGCCTTTTATGGCTTCCTCATAATGTTTGGAGCAAAAGTTGTAATGCAGAACCAGGTGAGCATCTTGCGTTTTTTGGATGATTGTGTTTAGATTTGTCTTTGTTGTTTGTATTTGTGTTTGGATTTGATTGATTATGTGTTTTGCTTGGTCTGCAAGGTTTGATCCTTGTGTGTTCTTCAGAATTTGCTTGCAATATGCAGGGTTGTTGTGTTCCTTGCAGATTTTTGCTATGGATGGTGCTGAAGACTTAGCAATAGGAGTGTTGCAAAGGAATAACATTGCTATGACAATGGAGCACACCATGGGAGAATTATTGTGAGCCATTTTCTTGTTCTTTGATTGTTTCTGTTTCTGGATTGTCCTTTTCTTAATTCTTTTGCTTGCTATAGATTCTGCAAAATCTACCAATTTATATGGGAATACACTCTCTTCCCTTTGCTTGTTTTGCTAATGTGCGGTGTTGATATGAGGCTTAATTAGCGACAAAACTAAGTAAAGTAATAAGCATCTTGAGGTTGCTAATTACTTTCTATTAATAGGAATAGTATCTTCAACAAATTAATTATCTTCAGTTTGAGGAGAAACTAAATGAACCATATAAGGATAAATTAGCCCTTTATCCTTAACCTATTTTATATATATTTAGATATATTAGTAGTTTATAAGACAAATAAACTAGTCAAGAGAATCAGAGAAAAAAAATTTAGGAAAATTAATTTATAAGTAAATTATTTAAAATTCCCTAAAAGTCAACTATGTTTATATTTAAGGAGGGACTATTATTTTTTAATAAAAAGAATTAGTTCAAACATCATTGTTTAATGATCTTACTATTCGATCTCAAATTGTGAGGCATTATAAGTTTTTAATTTGCTGAATTAGTTATCATGTAGAGTACCGATTTTTGAAACCTTGTCTCAAATTACACTGAAGATTATTATTTATCTTAAATGATTAAGATGACCAAGAATTTGCACATAAAAAAGAAATAATGGAATTAAACATTTTTTTAATTCAAACTCATTACTATGGTGTTGCTAGCCCACCATTTCAAAGTTCGTCCTTGGTAATCCACGGAAGTAAGCCAAGGAAGAAACCAAACGTTGAAAAGGTAACAACTAACCTGCCATCAAGTCCTATCTTTGTTTCTCTAATCAAATTAATCAATTTTCTTTTTTATGACCAAGTCTAAGCTTAAGAAAGTACAATCAAATTTGTCCTCTACTAAGCAAATGATGATCTCTATATGACAGCAGCTGATCCGTAAGCAGAAATCTAGTTATTTCTAGTGACATGTAGAATGCTGTAACTCCCTATTTTCAGTCTCTTCTGTCCAAAAACAAATATATACAATAATGTGGGCTAACATTAACCTTCGCTTTTGAGAATTTTGACGCATATTTGGACTGCAAATTCTAATCCAATGGATAATACTAGCAGAAAAGGAAAACACATAAGGCCGAGATAGATAGAATATTGAGAGAATTTATTCAAAGCATAAGTGAAGTAAGAAGCAACACAACCATTCTCTCTAGTATGCATTGAGGTTGGACCTAATTCATATTCAAACACCTACATTTGCTGGGAACACCCATACACACACAATGGAATCCCTTCCATCTAATTGTGAAATTCATGGACAAAACTGAAATCAAGAATAATGAAGTGGAAACCAGCTCCTTTTGTTTTGGCCTCTGTATACCACCAGCTCTTCAAATATGAATAGGCTTGTCAAAAGTGGCCATCGCGGCTTCTTTCAACGCCTCGCTCATTGTTGGATGCGCGTGGCAAACCCGTGCTATGTCCTCACTAGATGCATCATACTGCAATGCTATCACTGCTTCATGAATAAGCTCTCCTGCATTTGGTGCCATAATATGCACCCCTAATATCTTGTCTGTTTCCTTTTCAGCCAATATCTTCACCAATCCTTCAGCATCATCAATTGCCTTAGCCCTACTATTAGCCAAGAAGGGGAACTTCCCGACACGGTATGGAACACCGAGTTCTTTCACTTGTTCCTCGGTTTTTCCAACAGATGCAACCTCAGGGTGTGTGTAGACAACCCCAGGGACTTTGTCATAGTCCACATGACCCACCTTACCAGCTATGTACTCTACACAAGCAACCCCATCTTCTTCTGCTTTGTGTGCCAACATTGGGCCTGGAATTACATCTCCAATTGCAAAAACACCAGGTACATTGGTGGCAAATCTTTCATTCACTGGAATTCTACCTATCTTGTCAGTTTCAACTCCTATTTTGTCCAACCCTAGTCCGGCTGTGAACGGAGTTCTGCCAGCAGATACAAGAACAACATCTGCTTCCAATGAAGTCTGATCACCACCCGCAGCTGGTTCAACGGTCAATTTTACTCCATCACCTGAGGTATCAACTCCTACCACCTTAGTCTTAAGCATGAATTTCATGCCTTGTTTTTCAAGAGTGCGCTGAAACTGCTTCCGAACCTCCCCATCCATTGTGGGAACAATATCTGCTGCAAACTCAACAACAGTTACCTCAGAGCCGAGTCGGCCCCATACTGAACCCATTTCAAGCCCAATATAGCCTGCTCCAATAACCACAAGTTTCTTGGGAATTTCTGACAAAGCAAGAGCACCTGTTGATGACACGATTTTCTTTTCATCAATGGGAACACCAGGTAGAGACTTCACATCTGAACCGGTGGCAATTATGATGTTCTTTCCTTTTACAACAGTGTTCTCACCATCAATGGTGTCCACAGAAATTTCAGAAGGTGACACAAATTTGCCATATCCTTTGACATAGTTTACCTTGTTCTTCTTAAACAAGCCCTCAATACCCTTGGTGAGATTAGAAACGGCCTTGTCTTTCTGTGCCAACATGGCTGGCAAATCAACCTCAACAGATGAAAACTTGACTCCATGGTTGGCGAATGAATGTTTGGCCTCATGGTACATATGTGAAGAATGCAACAGCGCCTGAACCAAAACAAATATATATATATATATGAAACAAATGACACCATAGACTAAAAGGGAGACAATATTCACTATTCTTAGCAACTTGATGCACCTTCATTGACAATCACCAAATAAAGAAGACATAGAAAAGTTATCACCCCATATTTCGTATCAGAGGACAGATGCTGAAACTAACACTCTAATCTAATGCGTGAAGAATGATTTGCATGGCAAATTTGCCCCCCTCCCCAATAAATGACAGTGAGCAGCAGGCAAGAATACAGTGAAGGTAAATATGGTATGAAAAGGGTCAACCTAGTTCTAGTCCCCACTTGATGAGGTTGTTGGGAAGGGAATACACTAGACAGCCTAACCCCTGCTTTTTGCAGAGTGGCCGATTCGAACACACAACCTCAGACCCCATGGCAAACAAAACAAAACGAGCTTAACATTGAGTCAAGCCGCCGCTTGAAGGTAAATATGGTATAATGTGTAACAAATAATCCCACTTAAACATTGACAATAAACAGTTCAAGCACTTGTACCCGAGCTTTGATGTCAACAAGAGCAATGAAGTAGCCGCATTAATTCATGACATGAAGGTCAAGTTGCATTTAGTTCTGAGATAGTAAAAGGGAGAGGCGAACTATAAGTTTTAATTAAAAACAGATGATCTCCAAGGTTTAAAATTATAACCTTGGGAGGAAGCCAAGGTTTAAAAACTTGTTGTTTTCAACAAATGATCTCCATCAGTGTTTTCCTCATCCGAATATGTTTTAATAATTTAGAAAAGGTGATTGCTTTGATTTGCCAATGGACCAAAGACCTCTGATTGCAGCTATACCAAAAGGAATTGAAAGGCAGAGTATGTGAAAAAGCAGGGACATGAATGGATGATTCCATATTATAAGTGGGAGATACAAGATAGGAAAAACACATGATTGAGAAAGAGATGAAAATGAGAAAAGGAGGGGTTGGTTATAACTTATAACCTTGGAGGGGATGCAGCCAACGTTGAGGCAGGTGCCACCGAGGGTGCCACGTCTCTCTATGCAGGTGGTGTTGAGGCCCAGCTGGGCGGCTTTGATGGCGGCCACGTAGCCGCCGGGCCCACCTCCTATGACCACCACGTCGTTTTCGTCAGATCCGGAGGCAAAGGCCCTCGAGAAGGAGGCGAGTGAGAGGGAATACTTGTTTGAGGACAACAGGAAGGCCTTCCGTCGAGCCAAGCTAGCCATACCCATTATTGCTATTGCTATTATAATTGCACCCTCCTTCTCCTTTTTGTTTTATCAATCAATCAATGACTATCTATCTATCTTCTTCTTCTTCTTAGATCCAAAGCTGTGGGAACCTTCTACTATTTCGCTCTTTTTTTTTTTTGTTTTGGACAAACGTAGCTGCCCATTCTCAATCTGACTCACCTTTTTATAGGACCAAATTTATGTTAATGTTGTCTTGTCATCATGTCATGCCACACGCCATCCTTCCGTTTACTTTTATTCTTTCCACCATAATTTGTTTTTTTAAGAATTCTAAGAAAATAAAATGTTGTATTAAAAATTGGGAAATTTAATTAGAGGTCCCTCACAAGGGAGTTAATACTGGAAAAATCCCAAAAGTTGAAAATATTAATGTAGGGTCTCAAGGTACCTCACATTAATATATTTGAAAAGTGAAAAGACAATTTTGCCCCTAGCCTTAAAAACAATTTACCTCCTCCCCCACCCACCCCTCCCCCCTCCTCCTCCCTCACCCACCCCCCTCCCCCCTCCAGTTCGCCCCCCCCACCTTCCCCCCTCCCCTCTAGCCGCCCCCCCACCCTCCCCCTCCCCTCCAGCCGCCCCCCTCCACGCCCCCCAAAACTCTGAGAGAGACAGAGTCATTTTCTTCTTCTTAGGTTTTGCAGTGATGGCCTCCTTGAGGCTGGGGAAGCTTTTGGATTCTGGCGCGGCGGCGGCCTCGCGTTCCTCGGCCTCGACGGCGTCGGCCCAGGCGTTGGAGCGGCCCCATGGGTTGGACATTTTGGAATGGGCAAGATCTGTGAGGGGGGAGGGTGGCTGGAGGGGAGAGGGGAGGGTAGGGGGCGGCTGGAGGGGAAGGGGGAGGGTGGGGGGCGGCTGGAGGGGAGGGGGAGGGTGGGGGGGCGGCTGGAGGGGGGAGAGGGGTGGGTGAGGGAGGAGGAGGGGGGAGGGGGTGGGTGGGGGAGGAGGTAAATTGTTTTTAAGGCTAGGGGCAAAATTGTCTTTTCACTTTTCAAATATATTAATGTGAGGTCCCTTGGGACCCTACATTAATATTTTCAACTTTTGGGATTTTTACAGTATTAACTCCCTTGTGAGGGACCTCTAATTAATTATCCCTTAAAAATTCATTTACATCATTTTTCTCTAAACTACTTTATTTTTTATTAGAGTCTAAACTAGTTTATTTAACTTATAAGTTAACATTTAATCTTTTATTATTAAAAAAGAAACAAAATAAGACTAAATAAAAATTAAGAATAAACTACATCTTTAAGAAGATGCACTTCATCAACTTCAGACAATACACTAACATATGATCTAATAGTATATAAAATACTCCCCCCGGTCCTAAATATAAGACCTAGTTGATTTTTTTTGAAAATTTTAAAAAATCAAAATAAGTTAATTATAAATTGATTTATCCAATTTTTTTCTCTTAGACTAGTTTATTTTACCTATAAGCTAATGGATAATCTAAAAATATATCAAATATGTCATGTTTTAATAATTTATTTCGCAACCTTAATCTCTCCGAAAAAAAGTCAACTAGGTCTTATATTTAGGACCGGATGTAGTATGTTATTAACTCTTAAACTACTTTGTACATGTATATAATCATTTCAAATTTAAAGTTATAATAGTCCAAAAAATTTCTATAATCTTCAAATCATGTCGATAAGTAATTAATGAAAATAAAAAATAAAATGTTATTTGCATGAGTATAAACATTTGTTTATGTAGGAATTTTAGGAAAGATATTGAGCTCACCTATAATCTAAGGTTAAAGCTTTTAGTTAATGATCAATTGGGATTTGTCTCTGGGCATAAAATAAGTATGAAAGTTAAGTGGATTCATTTTAAAATTTCAAAAGTCAACAATCATTTATACATGACATAAAGCTAAAGAGAAACACTTTTAGTTTTCCCAAAATATGAATATTTGTCTGCTTGAGATTTCCAACCATAGTTTTCTAATTAAATTTAGATGTTACATACGCATTCAATAATAATGAAAATGAGAGGGAAAAAACGATCCAAAGCTAGTTAATTGTTAAATTTTGTTAAGAAAGTAACAGTAATAAACTTTTGATTTTTGTTAAAAAACTTTTTTTCTGCCAGATATTGTTAAGAAAACTAATGTCGAGTCATTTTTATTAATACAAACTGTATATCTAACTATCCAAGAACTATTCATCAGTTTGGTGGCTTCATGCATCGCCTCTAAAAAGCACCCTGATAATCGGGCACCATCTCAGTGAAGAAAGTTGTTGTGTGGATCGTTTGAGCAATCCACAAAAGCGTTTTCATATACTACACTTTTTTGTGTTTTTGTTTGGTCAACTTACTCTTTTTATGATACCCTCGACTTGACTACTTCATTCTTTAATTCTAGGACATTTTAATCAAAATAGCGAAGGCTTCTCTTAGGCTTTATTTGTTCAAGTCATTTTAAGTTATGTTAACTAAAAATAATTTTTTTGAGGAGAGAAAAGGAAAGAAAAAAATAAATAAAAAGGGTGATTCTCAGTCTTTCCTTTTGATTTAAACTTTTAAAGGGTTTTCACTAGTAACAATTACATAATTACAACCTCAACAAGCTTATTGGTATTGTAAAAATAGGTTGCACCAATACATTTGATAGAAAGGAGATGATTAGATCCCTATGTTTACTCCATCCTACAATTCTTAAATCAATTTTCATTCTTCTAATAAAACAGATTTGTTTTCATAATATTTGTACAAAACAATTGACCAACCAAAAACAGAAGTTTGCTCCTCTTAATAAAAATCTCAAATAAAAAGTGGGTACTTGTAAAGATACCGTATGGATCATTATCTTCACTTCCATTTCCTAAAATTTTCCTTTGCTCAATAGTTTTATATTACAGCAAGTTTTATAAATGACGAGTGAAATGACAGCAAACATTTCTGGCTTCATGAAATTGTGATGTATTCATGGTCAGACAAAGGCATCATCTTCATCTCAGTCATCAACTGGTTCAAACATTCAGTTGATCTCACATGGCCACAAGCTCTGTCCTCGTCACACTTATTTAGGCATATTTAATAACAACGGTTTTTAAAGAATACTTTACACAGGTATGAATCTTTCCTCTTATTCACAGAAGCAACGATGAAGAATTAAAAATCCGCATAACTGAGACCAATCAATTACATCTAGCCTATAATTGCCTTCATGTGTAAAAAAGGTCATCTAATCAAATGGTTCTAGGCATCTAGCCAAAAAAACGGTTCTAACAAAACTGCTGGCTGCTTTTTCTCAAGCCCTCTGAAACAGCCTCAAAACAGACATCCATCTTTCAATGAAAAATTATATGTAAACCCGGGAGAATTGTATATACACTCAATTAATTGCCTTCCAGTAAGCTCTGCAATCTGTTACGAGACTCCTCAGAAATAGAGCAAGCTCTGAATCTTCGCCTCTGGGGTGGAAATGATTCAACTATGCTTTCAACTGTAGACAAGCATACAACAATTACAGTGAGATTATCTGATGTATGCAAGCGCAGTGCTTCCTTGACTAGCTCTCTAGCACATTGCTGTGGATCATCATGTCTTCTCAAACCGCGGCGGACAAGACTAACTGCTTGCTGACTTGACAATACATCCCAAATCCCATCACACCCAATGACCAAAAACTCATCATCACCGGTCAACGGAACCTGTAGAACATCTGGATCAGCTATAAGGGGTGAAGCAGAACCGAGTGGAAGTTTTAAATCCCAATCCCCAAGGGCTCGGGTAACAGACAGATAACCATTGAGATAGCCATCCTCGATGAAGCCACCTAACTCCTCTACTCTTCTCTTTTCTGGTAAATAACTTGCTCTATGATCTTGAGACAAGTCAACGGCCACTCCTCTTCTGCAAAGAACTGCTCGACAATCCCCAGCATTTGCAACCATTAAATGATTACCAAGTATGAGTGCAGTCAATGCTGTTGTCCCACAGGAACTACTAACACTTGCTTCATTTGCTAAAGCATTATCTGCAAGTAAGAAAGCTTTCCTATGGGATTCCTCCAGTTTCTTTAGAAATAATGCATCAGAATCATGTGACAGCAGCAGATTAGAATCTTCAAAAAATAGTCTCATAGCATTCCTCTTAACAAAATAGGCTGCATCAGGTCCTCCATGGCCATCAAAAACCGCATAAAACGCACACGGTGTTGGAGACTTAAACACAAGTCCCAGATGGGAAGCAAGATCATCTATTTGGATGTGTTCATCATCCATTGATCCCCGTGGTCCAATATCAGCATGGCAACCAGATCGGACATTTGGGACGAATTTAGGTAAAGAGATCTCCCTAACGGGATCATTAATAATCTCAGAACAACTCTCAGCCTACAACAAATTTTAAAAAAGGTAAGACGATATATTAAATCAGAGGACAAAAGTATATAAGTAAATCAGCACATTAACTATAAAAAAATTCCTCCAAATGAAAAGAAATTAAGTTCCAATTAATAAGAAGCCTTGCCAAAAAGTTCTTTTTAACAAGATTGCCAACAAGAACCTATTGAAAATTTTTTTCGAGCTGTTTAAACAATTCTTTCTATCTTTTTCTACATAGAAGTCTGATGATTTTAACTATATGCTATAATTCAAAGCCTGAGCTACGAACACTAAATATTGTAAACTCTAATTGCCAAGCCATACAAAATCTTGAACCATAACAAACACTAGAAAGGATCAGATCTTCCACACATCTATCAAAAAAATCACACCGTAGAATTAAAGATTCAATTTTTAGCTATACCCAGATACCTCCATACATAATGATACAAAAAAACCTCAAATTTAATTACAATAAGTACCATTTTCCTCTAAAAACCAAAAGGGGATTAA
Organism: Mimosa pudica; assembly: GCA_029929735.1. Taxonomy (NCBI): domain Eukaryota; kingdom Viridiplantae; phylum Streptophyta; class Magnoliopsida; order Fabales; family Fabaceae; genus Mimosa; species Mimosa pudica. The sequence goes on along the minus strand of JAKELP010000016.1, from coordinate 5,617,780 downwards.
TTGTTGAGCAGTTTTAGGTAATAATCAAAATCAAGCACAAAACTTTAACACAAAAGAAGACAAAGAATCAGGAAAAAGAAACACACCATCTCAAAGCAACGAGCATCAGTAGAAATTGAATCAGAAGAAACACGAACTTGGCTAAAGATCGGAACAGAAGAAGAAGAAGAAGATCTTGGAGAAACCTCAACTTTAACGTTATGTTCTTGAGCAACACGAAGATGATACTCCACATCCAACACAGGAATCCCTTGTTGACACACAATTTCTTTGGCCACCATGTTTTGGCTCACAATCATCTTCAAACACAAACAAAAAAATCCGTTCTTTCTTGCAAAATTCTGAGCTAAAATTGTCTCTCAAAATCAGCCGCAGAAGAAAAAACAGAATAGGGGAAATCAGATTTAGGGTTTCAGAAATCGGATTGGGGAAAAAATGTGAGATAGAATGGGCGAATTGAATTGAATTGAATTGAATTGAATTTAAGAAGAGGAAGCAAATTAGGGTTCTTATAAGTATTAATTTTTGTGTAAATGGCTCAAACTTCTATGAAGCTAAGGAGGGGCCTTCTATTTATATGCCTCACTTTCACGCGCTTATTGTATACGTAAGGAATCATCACTGTCCATGTGGAATGACTATTATACCCTTCACATGTACAAATATCTCAAGTTCTCAACACTTTCCTATTTTTGATTAGGAATATATAGATAAAATGAAATCCTACTCTAATCGATTGATTATATACTATCATCATATCATGAAAAAATAATTTCCAAAATGAATTCCGCCGAATAAATGAGCTCAACGAATTTAAAAACGTCTGATCAATTATTAATAAATTATTATTTAGTAATATTAGCACTAATTGTAGTATTATTAATAATATAAGAGATAACATGTAAAAGTTAAAATAACAAATGTTTGATTTTAGTCTTAAGATATAAAATAAGGAGAGAGAATGTGTGGTAATAATATATGAGGATAAATTTTTAAAAAACACATTAATTTTAGCCATAATTATGGGTCCAATCCATTATGTTTTCTTAATTTACTTATTTTGTAATTTACATTTTAAATAAAGTTTTGTGACAAGGCTAGTGACGCAACGGAATGCGTATGAAAGTGGAATCCGAGTATTGTTGGGAATTACTCACCTTTTTCTTGAAGGGGTAGGATATGTTGAGCTTGCGTATTCTTCAAGTAATTATTAACAAATGTTTCGTTCCCTTTTTTTTTTAGTAGATGTTTCTTTCCTTTTTTTTTGAACATAACACGTTTAACTTTTTGGTTTAATAACGACAGGTAGAGTATTAAAATGGAGCTTTTTTTTTTAGGTCAATTGTTATCCACTCGTATGCTTGTGATTGAGGGAATTGCACCTAGGAGGAGATGCTTTCTTTTCCATTATATAAAGAAGAACCTTTGTTCACCTTTTATATTTATCCATATCTGAAATTCTTTTTTTTTTTTGGCCAACATCATGTGCATATTTACCCATTTTTACCTAAAAACTAAGGGGGGAAAATAATTGAAGAATCTCTATGTTAAAATTCTAGAAAGATATGAGGTTTTTATAGATAAATAGCACAATGTACTCTCTAAGATATCCTTTTATATATAGAAAGTGTCAGTAGCCCAATTTTGTCTACCAAATCATCGCCAAATTTGAATTCTTTTAATAAAAAAAGAAATTTAAATTATGAACTCCATGGTGTGATATGATATAAGGAGTAATTACGATATGATAAGGATATTTAGGTTTATCCATTAGAGATATTATTGATCCATTAAATTTAGATTTTATTTATTTAATGAATTATCTTATTTATTACTGATATTGATTAAATTGCAAAAAAATTCCTTCACTGTCTTCCCTCCTCTCTTGTCCTTCTTCCTTCCATACCTTCCTCCGATCTTCTCTGTTTTACATCACTCAAGTTTGATGTATAATTTCTAAACACATCTATTTTTTGTTGTGGCGTTAAAGCACAGTGATGCTAAATTAAGTAAAACTCTTCAAGTTTGCAGAAGGTATTGAGTTCAACTTCCTACAAGTATGACGAGTGTAAAAATTATATAAAAACATTTTATTTTAAATATTATCGATCATTTTACCATTATCACTTAGGAGTAGCTTAGTGGTTTAAATACATCCATTGGACCAATCATTGATAACTACCAATATAATGGACAAATGCAATAAATTTAACTTTTTTGTTTATAAATTTATTACTAATAATATGAGGTTGTCATTAGGAGTACGGACACAGGTAGAGTTGGGTGGGGCGATACCCCTACCCGATTCCTAGGCGGTTTTTTGCTGTCTGATGATCATTCGAGCCAGCTAAAAGCCCTGACCATTCTAGGGTGGTAATAGTGGATTGGTTTAGGTGGGCGCTTCCTTGCCCAAGTAATTAATTCTCTTCCATAGGTAAAAGTCTCAATCATCACTTAAAAATGATTAAATATTAATGTAAAATTGAAAGATATACCATATTAATCCAATCATGACTCATTACTAATAAATACTAATATCATTTAACTCTTAAATTAACATTTTCAAAAGTCCGAAAATATTTAGAATCTGTTGCCAGAAATAAATGTTTGTGATGAGCTATCATAAGTTTATAAGAATTCTAATGTTGCACTAATGTGTAATTATTGAAACTGCATGATCATTTGGAGTGGAAATGGCTTCAAAGAAAAGTCAACTCATTTCTACGGAATACTCAATCAAGTTTCATGGTCAACCATTATTTTATTTGAGCCTAATTGAGTAATATCCAAAGGTTGAAGAATGTCAATACAATTTTGTTAGCAATAGATGTTTTACCCTGAGGATGAAATAAACAATCACTCCGCATGTCCTTATGTTGTTTCATTGCCGTGGTTTAGTTCAATGAATACTTCATTTTTTATAGCCCTCCTAAATATTATATTTATTACATGTTTTAATCGCTAATTCATCTTAACATTTTTGTTTAGAAAAATTGCATGCGCTAAAAGTTCGTTCTATTTTTTATTATAAATTCAATTATAGCTTGATTAGTGATAGGCTTAGTCATAATCCGCCGATTGCATTAATGCGTGGACCAATATGGTTGTTTATCGACACAGTTTATTTTTGGTGGCCGTTGTCTGAATCTGAAACATAATGAAATAGACAGCCACTTGGTTCCGTGGGAAGTAAAGCTCACAAGTGGATTCTTTTCAAAAAAAATATTTATAAATATTTATTTTAACCTGACTTAAAATTTTCAAAATGTTTCAATATAAATAATTTTCATTTGAACATAAGTTCTAATAACTTATCTAACTATTTTCCAATACCATTTTGATGATATGATTAAAACTGGGAAATCCACCAGACAATGAATTGAAGTCTCATAATTTTATCTAATTGGTCAAAGTAATCTTATTTGGGGCCATGAAAGCAATCTTATTATCTTACTACGTATCAAGTTTGTTGTCCACTCATTATTTTTGGCCAATATTAGTCCACTCACTCACATGTCATTTATTCCTTCAACTAAGAAAACGAAAGTTAAAAAGGGAAAGATAAATGGTTTTGTGATTTGTCTCAATCTTTGAGGATAAGAGGTGACTTTGCACAAAGGGAGCTATACATCACATATGACCAAAATTGTTCCATGAAGATCAGATCAGTTATGGATGCCCATCCAATCTCTCTCAAGCAAATAGATAGATAAATAAAAGAAAAAAAGTGGCCATAACTAAACACTCTTTAAGATTCCTCATCCTCCAAAAAGGTAGTGATCTGTACCATCTTAACATAGTTGTGCAAGAGTTTGTTAATACAAAATGGCTCATGTTCTTCAATATTGAGAGGAAATCTCGGTGGATATATATCCATGCTAAAATCTGAGCTTGACAAATATAGTTGAAATTAGGTGACGTCCTCCTGTTTTTGAGTTAAGCAAAATTAGTGGTCCATACATATGACATTCTTGAGCTTTCAAGTTTCAAACACACTTCCTCTTCAGTTCTTTGCTAAGTTCAATTTTGTATTTATGTTGTTATGTATCTTGGAGCCAATCCCACGTAATGAGATAAGACATTGTTGATGCTATTATGAACAATACAATAAAATCTGTAAAAAGGAGAATTATTGGCATATAGAACAATACAATTCATTTAGACATCTATATTGACATTTCAAAGGAGTCAAATTCAACAAAATATTTTGCATATTGTACATATCCTAAATATTTGGATGAATGAATAAATAAAAGAATTTTACATATTGTACTTAAATATTATATATCCTAAAGATGGATACAACAAGATCAAACATCAGAATAATGAACCAAAAAAACTGGAAAAAAAAAGTTACTCGCAGCATGCTGGTTGGTGTTGTTTAAGCAGCTTCTCCCAAAGGCATAACACCAATCTTGGATTTTGGTAATGGGCAAGAATATAATTTGGTTCACATCCAATATTGTGAAATCTGTCATCACTTTCGTAATGTACTTCTCTACCACTCTTCTTGAACTCTTCTATCCATATTCCCATGGCCACATCTTCAAGTTTGAAGAGCTGAGTATTACAAAATATGAGCACATGAGGATGAAAAAAACTTTACAAAAGAAAGGTTTGGGTATCTTATTTACTTATTTCTGGTCCTTTTAGAGGGTTAGACACTTAAGACTTGAGGTCATAAGTAGGATCAAGTCCCATTATGAGGCCACAATACTAATAGCTAAATCCTTAAATGAAGTTGAAAGATTGTCAAACACCACCAAGAGATGAGATCACTTTGAAGAATATGTCGTATAATGACATGATTTAGTTAACAGTTGAGGACTTTGAAGACAATTAACTTCAGTAAGCTGGACCAACCATCTTTCTTAACAGATGTTTTTTGAAATAGGATTGAAGAATACAGAATGCTTTTCAGAATCTCAATATTTAGGTGAATTTTAAAGTTGACACAAATAGTGGAATGATCCTTAAAACTAAGCTTGAATGAAGAAATTCTTACCTTCAGTGTTCTTTGTTCATGGCCATGGACAATGAACTTCGCTATGTCTCGAGAGATGACATAACCGGGACCATGTGCCCATGGAGGGTAAAAATCATGTGGCCATTCCTGATAAAAAGGAAAAAACATTAAATTTGAGGCACCCATAAAGTGGTGCAGTTTTACTATAAGCATTTCAATGAGATTTATACCTCCTCACTGATGTACCATTTTCCATCTTGGTCCCTCTGAGGCGATGACTTGAAAGATATGAGACCATATAAGAGACCTTCAGATGGCTTTCTTTTCAGGTTAGAGACCACTTCATCAATCCTAATAAAAGCATCGTCATCCGTTTTCATAATGTACTTAGCAGGTATGACTTTTGTCTGCAAATTTGGTAAAAGATCTTATTGAATGATTGCTATGAAAATAAAGGAGATGAAATATAATGTACAAAACTTGCAGATGAAAACAAAGTGAAGATAAAGATCGAATCCATTGCAAGCTGCAAGATGATTAAGATTTAGAGTTATAGGGTAAGAGGGGTAAAAGCGGCAACATACGGTTTTGAAGGCCAAAACATTGACTCTATATGTTCATTGATCAACTTTTTTTTCGAAATTTTGGTTCCAGAGTATGATAACTATGATAGGTCTGAAGATTCTTAATTCCCTTACCCCGAATATACATATTGCAATGGTTTTGAAGGTGATCAAACCATAATAATCAACAAAAGGCATAAACTGGATATCTCCAAAAGCTTGTGCTTCTCTCCACAGCTCAATGTTGACTATATTGTTCTTGTGCTGCAATGAAACAAAATATTAATGTCATAAACAGTTGATAGGAGAAATCAAAAGGCACAATGACAAATATCTCCCAACCTCTACGGACACTCCTTCCCCTCAATGTTAAATTTTTTAGTATATATTAAGAAGGGTAAAGGGTCAAATCTAGCACTGAACTATTGGCCAAAGTACACCCCACATAAAAATGTATTTCGGGCTCAAAACTAGCACCGTTCAAGTACAACTTGGGTCAAATATAGCAAGTCCGTCAATTTTGAAGGAGTTGACCGTTAAATTTGACCTGACTAGAACACATCATCTGCCACATCACCAAATTAGGCCAGGTAGTCTGCCACGTCAGCACCTACTCCACATCATCATCATCTTCCCCAACACAACACCTTCAAACCTTCGCACACCCCACCACACCACCCCCACCTCCACCCCCACTCCACACCCACACAGATCTGGTTGGGCCGCCCACCCCCGCCGCCGCCACCGACCCACTTCCCCTCCACGTCCCTATACCAACACTCATCATCACTCCCACTCTCTCTTCCTCTCAACCTCTCTCCTCCCATCCTCTCCACCATGGCCGAAGTCATCCTTCACCACCGCCCTCAGATGACGTCGGCCATGGTGGAGAGGATGGGAGGAGAGAGGTTGAGAGGAAGAGAGAGTGGGAGTGATGATGAGTGTTGGTATAGGGACATGGAGGTGGAGGGGAAGTGGGTCGGCGGCGGCGGCGGCGGGGGTGGTGGTGGGTCGGCGGCGGCGGCGGGGGTGGGCGGCCCAACCAGATCTGTGTGGGGGTGGAGGTGGGGTGGTGTGGTGGGGTGTGCGAAGGTTTGAAGGTGTTGTGTTGGGGAAGATGATGATGATGTGGAGTAGGCGCTGACGTGGCAGACTACCTGGCCTAATTTGGTGATGTGGCAGATGATGTGTTTTAGTCAGGTCAAATTTAACGGTCAACTCCTTCAAAATTGACGGACTTGCTATATTTGACCCAAATTGTACTTGAACGGTGCTAGTTTTGAGCCCCGAAATATATTTTTATGTGGGGTGTACTTTGGCCAATAGTTCAGTGCTAGATTTGACCCTTTACCCTATTAAGAAAGACACCGTTTGTACACCTACCCAGCTAAACAGCTCACAGGTGGAGAAGAAAACTTTTAATAGGAGGGATCATGAATTAAATCAACAAGAGATATACAGGAAACACCATGGATAAATGATAGCATATGAAAATCTTATCGAACACCGACTCTAAATACAGCAAAGCAATATTCAATTCAATTTGATTTATTTCAATGACAGTAGGGAGCAAATATCACTAAGGAGGGGGTTTGAAATTCAACAAAACTCTTCATGGAAAAGTTTAAACATAGGCTAGATCAGGTAAAATGTCAGCATAAAAATTCACTATACTAGTCTGCATTTGATCACTTACAAGTCCAATGAAAAATCGGACAGCTACTTCCCCAGAACGTACAACCTCATATTGCATCCACGATCTCCGGAGGGCCATTCGTCTTTCAAAGTTATTTCCAGTAGAGAATACCCCAATCAGCAAAACAAGCCTTTTTCTGGGGATAGAAGGAGCTTTGAGTTTGTCAATGTCAAAAACAAAATCATCTTCAGTGGTAGGCAAGCCTTTTGCCAATGCAGATAAGAGACTTAGATTACCAGCTACTTTGACATTGTTAACTAACCACGGTTCAAGTTTCTGCATCCATAAAAACCATACAAAGTTTGAAGTGGCCACTATATGATTCTGACTAAAAAAAAATTTAGAAATATGGCTTGTATCATACCTTACCTCCCTAAATGCAAAAGATGTTTCATGCCTTCCATTCACTGTCATATGAAATCCCTCTGAACCTACCCACAATGTGGCAGTGAAAGGGTTTCCCTCAGTGAAAGGGAAATTAGCAGTTCTGTGTGCACTTTCCCCTGAAATGTTAGCAGTTCTATCACTAGTAGGTTTGCCCACACTTGGGTTCTCCTCGTTGCTGCTTCTGGCAACTTGTACATTGCAAAGCACAAGTCCATCAACTGCACCATGTAAAGAGATGATTTAGAGTTCTTGGAAAATCTAACTCTTGCAAACTTACACATACTAAAAAAATGTAAATAATTTGCTTTGAACTTATTCGTTATTTGTGAGGCAGACCGGTGCTATTACAACATTAGCCCAATTGTGTGAAAAAGCGATTCGCAACCTCAAACAAACGTAATATAGGAAATGTATGTCTAAACAATTATTAGAACTTCTCATATATCATGAGTTTAAAATGTTTCTTCTCTGCTGAAAAAGAATATGCATTATTAGTTAACAACACTTTGAACTCATCACATCAGTTCTTTGTATGATGAATATACTTCAATACATACAAGGTCTACTTAGTCAAACTAAATCAATTGAACTTTATTCATTGAAACAAAATAAAGCATACCTTCTTGAGGGTTAGCAAAACCATGAGTTGAACACTTTTCCTCTTTTCCCCACCCATGTTCATTAGTCCATGTATTTTGAACTACAAATGGATCCTCAGTCAAGTTTTCTCCAGGGAGACTCACATTATAATGCAAAATTACAGGAGGATTTTGGTCCTCTTCCAATTGTTGACCCAAAAGGTCAATCTGGAAGCTTCCGTTTTGCCCAGTAGGAATGCCAATTAGGGTGATAGATGAATCTACAACTAGACCACAAGGAAGCTCAAGAATGGTTCCATTGCTTGCCACCGACTTACCAAGTGTGGTTACCGACAATGGGCAATTCTGATTTTCAGGGCTATCTATCTTGCTAATCCTTGAGGCTTTCTGCTTGGCAATAGTTGACAACAACTCTTTCCAAGCTACAGAAGCCTCTTTGACTCCTTGAGCTGTTTCAGGTAAAGCATCTGATCTTGACAGCAGGGAACACAAAGGAGTCCACACATGCATTGCTTTCAACTCTCCTTCAGAAAAGTTTTTAATATTACAAAGATCATCAAGCCCTTGAACATGTATAGAATGTGGTCTTTTGCTTGGTTTTGGTGTTTCTTTAACTTCCACATTTGAAGAATTTACATTAACATTGTTTCTTATTGTAGGATCAGTTGGTGTATGATTATTAAAGAAACTGTAGGCTGATTGCTTTACTGATTTCTGAGGCTTCATTCTAAATGGACTGTATAGGAGAATCAGCATCATTCCCAGAGCTATGATCAACAAGCCTCCATACCACTTTTTCATGTTCAGTAAACCATGAACTAAATGTATCCGTTTCTGCAGATGGTTAAATTGTATTGCACTTTAGCAGCTAGATCCACATAAGTAACTTAAACAAATAATGAAGATCCATTCCATAGCAATTATGTCAAGTGAAACAATCAGTATATACAGTGAAAAGAATAAATCATTGCGAATAATCCCCCCTCCCTACAATCCTGTTTTCTACAAATAGTTGGGTGAAGGGTCTAGTCTATACTCTAGAACTTATTGGACAGCTGACCTAAAGGACCTCGTACCATCATGTTAAGGCACAGAATTTGAGTAAGATATTCATATGCCAAAAAAATATTATATTATTTCCTTAATGAGAAAAAAGTGTATTACATAGCTGATTCTGTTCCCTATCAGTATAGACAGAATGAAAGAAAAGTATATCTACTAGGATACACAACCTTGACTTGGTTTGACAAACAGGTTTAGAAAAGTATGTCCATCAGAACAGTGCATGCAGGGCCATTCTAGTCAAGTTACCAAACCCAATATTGCACAAACTCAAGTGCAAGTTCTATTTTCATAGTTTTACAAGAGATTTTGATTCTGATTAAGGAGAAAAAGAAAACAGCACTCCATAATAACATTGTTGTCCTCTTCACTTCTATATAGCTAAGCAAATACATATAACATGACATGATAAGATTATCATAGATTCAGACAATAAGAATGTTTCCCAATCTAAAAAATCTGAAAAGAAAGAAACACTAAGACTACAAAAGCATGAAGATATCCCATCTTTTTTTTTTGGCCAGATGAAGATATCCCATCTAATCTATTATGATCTGCCAACTTCCCAGTAAACATTTTCAACATGGTAGAGTTCAAATCTTTAGCATGAGAAATATTAGTCATAAAAGTCAGCATTTTTTACTGGGTCCCTAACATTTGAAAGCAAGTTCAAAACTTGCTCTTTGGAAAGGTAAAAAATTCACATAAAGTAAGAAACACAAATCACATCAATAAAATATACCCAAATAAAAACAAAGACAAGGACGTTAGATTTGAAGGTGCTGAGATAAAAAAAGTCAACTAAATCTCACCATTTAAGCTGCCAGATTATGCTGCAACTAGGGAGCTTCAGTTCAGAGTGTTGGAGTTTTGAGGAACAGTGACGCCACTTTCGTTTATGAGTTGATTTAACTTAATACTATATTTACTAGTAGTATGTTTTTTGGTGTCATAAGTTACTGTGTCTTTGTCCACCAACTTTTCTAGTAGCACCAGAGTGATTCAGAGTTCAGATCAGATGACGACATGCTACTTTTTTAAATTAGTTAAATTATTTACTCGACTCTCAAATTTAACTGTGATGTTACATGGTGCTTCACACTAAAATATTCTCTGACGTGAGCCATATTAAACCATGCCCATAGTTTGACCAAAAAAAAAAAACTATGGGCATGCTAAGATTTACTTTTATTTATACTAATATTTTCTTTTTAATCATTTGTGTTTACATTCAGATTCATTATAGTTAACTAAGTAATCAAATTTTAAAGGATGAATTTATGATTGAATGGCGATAAAATATGTTTTTTTATCAAGTCGATAAAATGTTTTAAATTAAAATTTTGTTATTATAATTATATTTTGTAACTATCCATTATTATATGCATTTAATTGGAAGTAGACTTTTATTATTTTATATTTACAAAATGTAATCAATGACTCATCATATCTAGAGTTATTTTGGATATTTGGAACAACTACAAAATAAAGATGGAATAAAGAATGCATAAAAAAATTATAATAAAAATTGGAAGAAAAATGTAATCACTGATGATACAAAATTAAATTGAAGGTTATATTTTGGTTATACATTCAGTCATTCACCAACTTGAAGCTTATAACAAGGGAAATAGAGAATATCATATTGACAATCTTTTTTAATTATAAATATGATCCTAAGTATATTCAGATGATTTAGGAGCTTCGATTTTGTTTTAAGAACTTGTTTCCTCTTGACTCCTAATTTTAAATGCCTCTTTTCTTGTGATGCAGGTAATGACACTGACACCATTAGTATAGGAAATTCGGAACTTCTTTATGGTACGTGGTAACCATTCAAATCGTAATGCAATAACAACGAGAAGAGACCGAGTAAAATATCATCGCCTTTCATTATAATAAAAATCAGGATACATCTCGCTGTGACATTATATATGTACAAAGTAAAAAGATTTTGGTCACTATATATTCATATATACAAGAACAATTGAGAATATATATATATATCTATATATAAATAATGCTTCGACGGTAAAAATCTCTTCATCCCATGCGAGAAGATAAGTGGGCGGGAAAAAATGGGGGGATGGAATGTCGCAAGCCTCTTGATGAATATTCATTTCGCAGGATATGAAATAAGCCCAGTAGCAACTTCGAACTAGTTTGCTCAGCTTGACCTGTAATTAATTATTAATCAGAAATTAAAGTACTAGTATCATTATCATCCTCTCAACAGAATTGTAAGAACATGCAAGGTACCTAAAAATGGGAAAATGTGGAAACAGTGATTGATCAGAAAACAGGTTGCACTTCTCAAAAGGTGAAACAAAAAATCTACAATCCTATACCAAGAGTGCTCTACCAAAGTAGAAGCGCTTTTTTTTCTTTAAGCAATTTCAAAGTTGGAACCAAATAGTATTTATAACAGTGCACATTCAATAAATTCTATAGCAGATTTATTGGAACACTATTTGAATGTAACACAAGTTTTTGGGAGAGCTGGGGGCACGACAGTACCAGAATATGACCCTGTCAACTAGCTATATCTAAAAAAAACATCATCAGATGAAAGGAAAGCCGAAAAGACACAATTTGTTCTTAGCTTCTAGTTCTACCACCCAGGTGCCTCAGCTCCAAGATAAAAAGAGATATCAAGGAATAAAGACTTGTGAGGAAAGTAAGACACAATGGTACCTTTCGGACTGGAGTGCGTAGGCCTAGATTAAGGATCAAGCGAAGCTATTCTCGATAATGCCGATTGATAAAGTCCAACGCACACTCACTCAAACTGCTTTCCAAAGGTTGAAGCAAGGGGAACAGACCCAGGCATCGCTTGATGGGATATGAGGCAAACCCCTTCTTTGTGTACAGAATCACCACCGAAGTTGTCAGCACCTGGGGTGTATGGCTTTGCCACTATTTTTTTCACCTACAAAAAGGAATTTATCAAACAGTTGAGCCCTGACCAAATAGACTAAAAACATATTGACAAGGAGTTCTTTAGAAAGCACTGAAGTAAATAGCAATTTTAACATTTTCTCTACTTGTGATGCTTGCTGGTAATGACACTGTCACCGTTAGTAGTTAGGGACCACTACAGTAGTGAAATAAAATGGCAGATGCACATGATTCTATAGCGAGCACCAAAGAATCCCCAGTTAGAAAATTATATAAAAATGTAGAAAAGAAATAAAAAGTAAAGTACAGAAGCAGAACAGTGCATATGCCATGTATTTCTGAAATGAATTTCCTATGCAAACACTACACTCAACAAATTCAAAATATCTCTCCGCCAAAAGCCTTATACTCTAGTGATATGATTGCTCCCATGTAAGTGGGAGGAAGGTTGCAGGTTTGATCCACTCGTAACCTAGGGTTAAAAAAGAAAGAAAGAAAATCTCCAGCTTCACTAAAGACACGTGACATGGTGATTAATCAGCTTCCAAATTTTTTTGGGTGCAAAATGAACATGGAGGCAAAATTCAAGATGGTACCTTTGATGAATGGGGGCCATAAGTGTTCATTGCATGTTCGATTGCAAGATAAACTTCAAGAGCTTGCTTTGATTCACTATTACATCTTATGGTGCGGATATTTTCTTTTGGGTCCAATGATCTATAATTCAAATATAAAATAACCCGAGAAGGGGGGGCTTTTGGGCTCTCTTTCTTTCCATTTGTCAATTCCATTGTTCCAAGGTCATCCCAAAGTACATCCCACAATATCGAGCACGGATCCTTTGCAGGGCTGAACTTCCTCTGAGCAATAATATTGGAAGGTTGCTAATATTGACAAAAAAATTTCTTAGCAAAAGCGCACTGAAGCATATAATTCATTAATCTGTTATTCTCAAATGCAAATACTTACTTGCAATAGTATGACTCTCCGATGAGTGACCATAAGGATTTTCCCTTTTGGAAGCAGAAAGTGGTCTTCATAGGCATCTGATAATGCAAACTTTCCACGGACTTTGAAAAGATCAACCTGACCGAAAAACGAACCTGATTCTGCGAGCTGCAATATGACCTTCAAAACAAAAATATGATGAAAGTTATCATCTATAAAATACATCCACAACAACAAAGCTTCATCCCAACTAAATGGGGTGGACTTCTAGTCTCCAGCCAGATCCTAAACTTTTTGTCAGTTTAATTAACATTAGAAAACTAGTTTGTAGTATTTTAGAAGTGATGTATGCAATTAAAATTAATTCTTTCATCAAAAGAAACAAGAGAACCATCCTAAAGTTGGATTCAAACTGTCAGGATTCAATTGATATCTTGATTTAGTTTCAACCTATACCAATGACATATCAACATCTGAATATTCATATTTCCATAATAAAGCACATTAAGTCTATGATCTATAGCAAATCGAGCAACAGGTACCTGTCCTTGAGCTTTGTAATCATCATATAGTTGAAGCAAATTATCACCACCTATCACTCGAGGCAGTCTCCTTCGTAGAAGCTGTTCATCAGATGTGATAGCAGCCGCAATTTTCATTCTCATAGCATTGGCACCTTCAGTTGTTTTTGACAGAAGATCCAAGACTCCACTAACTGGTTGTGCAGCTGCACCAATAATTCCCTTCCCAACGCCTTGAACAAAACCTTCAACACCAGAAGTTTTTGCTCCTTCAAGAGGCTTTGTTAATATGCCAGTTACTCCTCTAAACAAACCTTTGGCAAATGCTCCACCTCCCTCTCTGATCACATCACGAAAGTCCTCCACACCTTTGGCATCCTGTCAAATGGAATATATGTATCAACATCCTATCAAACTACAACATGTGAAGTCAAAAATCAATAATAACAAGGTCACCAGCACTAGCTATGGCAAACAAACTCTATAAATCCGCTTATGCTATAACTCTGAACCACTCCTGTGCTGAAATTTTAAAACTTAAAACTTTAAGATAAGCGGCTTAAGCAAGTCTACAATCTCAGCAGCTGAGTGTGCTGGCCACAAATGAACAGCTCAGTGGCCTTCAACATGACTAGAAGTTTTAAATTTTAAATTAAAGTAACCATTCTGTAATCTTTTCATGATATGGTATGGTAATCTTTTGAGTCATCCGTTTATTTGACATTTCCTTTTGCAGTATATTCATCACGAACCATTTGAGTACGGGTATTTCCACCTGACAAAAAGTGGATTGTATCGTACTTGTTAAGTGTATGATAGAACCCAGAAAACATAAACAAACATAGGACAAATGGATGAAAAGGAGAGGAAAGTAGAGAGGTTCTAGGATCCAGAATCTGAAAATCCTAGAGGGAAGGGGGCTAGAACCAGGATCTAGTTCTAGGGAGACAAGAGGAGCAATCTCCTATATCTTAATTCAATTCTTCATTCATATGCAACAATTGTACAATGGGTCTATATATATTAGACCTTCACATGACAACATAACTGACCATAATTTAAATTTACATACAATACAATAACTGACTCAAATATTCAAACACATTAATTAACACAACAGTAAAATAAACTATCACATGACAGAATAATAAACACTGCCTAAACCATACTAGACCAACATGGGATCCTATCAGTGTATTACCCTGGTATATGTACCACAGAGCAGCTTATACTGGGTAACTATCAAATAAAAAAAACCCATAGAAGTTGGGGGATACTCAAAACCGGGTAACTTACAATAATGGGTAACTTATAATAAAGAAAAAAACAGTTATACAGGGTAACTATCAAATAACAACACAAAGAGCAGCTATACTAGGTAACTTAAAAAGATACTGCCAAAAAGCAGAAAATAACAACAAATCAATTCCTAAACGTAGGGGTTACTCAATGACTGCAATGATAACAGCTGCCATAAAACCAATTTCCCCGCAGACACTGATTTAAAAAGGAGAGCTAGCTTATAGGTGTAATGTCTTTTTTAAAGGTTATGGCACTGCAAAATAATATATATTAAATTAATTGCAAAAGCCAGGAAATATCGCCACAGAGGAGGATAATCTTTAAACAAACCTGTTTCTGCCGACTTTGAATAAACTTCTTGTCCATTGATAGTGCAGCCACACCTTTACTCATATGTCCTAGTGCACTGCTTGCATTACCCAAGATATCGACACCTGATAGCAGCTGAAGCGGCTGTCCCAGAAGATCCTTCTGGATATTTGAAATAGCCATGCTAATCATAGAACTCTTCCTCATGCACACATTCTCATGAAACCTTGGATTAATCCTGACCTGATAAAGGAGAACATATTTGTTTGGATTAGCGCTATTTTACTAATCTCCCTTCAAATCTTCGACTGAATCATAAAAAAAAAGTCAAGCATCCCAAGATTTGTTTTCTTAAATGTGGACTTTGATCGAAGTTGAGAGAAATTGTCATTCTCAATGATATATTGCAAACTGTACAAGTGTGTCTACATATAGGCTAAGAGAAGAGACAAGCTACTAATGCCTAATGAATGCTAATTAAGACTAATAATATTTATACAATCAGAAACTAATAACGATGATAATTACAAGATATTCCGACATTAAATACTCAGAATTTCTAAGTATATAAGCAGATGCTAAACTGAAGCCAAGGGGCAATAGAGTCTTGAATTATTTTGACATTTTCCGATTGCATCGTGACCAAACAAGCTGTTATTCATGGAAATATAAATGAAATAAATTCATTCATGTTAAGGATTTTCGATGGGACAGGAGTTTCCTTTGTTGGTAGGAGAAACTAATCTCCCTCAAAGTATGGAAAGCAAATGCTAAACCCCTCTAGAAAGAATTATGATGAAAATTTTTTAAGATAGCGAGAAACCAACCCCGGTTTACCATGGGTAGTGAAATGTGGGTTGCCACTAATGATAATCCATCAGACTACCACTCCACTAGGAGAGCTTCCAATTCTTCAAATAAAAGAAACTAATGGAAAGCATCTAAATACTTACAGGCATGTTTTCTGTGTTTCCCAATGCAGTCATTAAGGATGACCAGAACCCAAGCACACCCCTTGGTCTTTGACTGGGTGACATGGCCATAGACACCCTTAGCCGAACTTCCAAGATATTGAGGGCACTGAAATTCCAATTTCCATCAAAAAAATTTCAAAGAGATGAACACAACCACAAATCCCCAAGCAAATAAAACTTTGGCATACCCAATTTGAATGATTGAATCAACTGAAGCAGCAGTTGTTTGAGAATCGTACAACCTACTGAGCTTCACCTGCTGGATCATTTCGTGAAGGCGCCAAATAATAGGTTCATGGATGTTTATCAAAAAGGAAGCTGAATTTTCTGGGCCCTGCTTACCAGGAATCAGTCAGAAGATATGCATAATATGAAACAAATCAAAGTCTCATCACTTATAAACAAAATATTGACATGCTCTCAGCGAATTAGAACTCGAAAGTTTTAAGGAGCTCACATGAAGACCAATATATGGATAGACACAGAGATCCAGAGATCCATTTGACTGCATTGTCATGGAGAGTTTTAGGATATAGTCAGTTTCTGCCACTGCTCTTTGTGGACGGAAAAGAACTGGCATTGGGGTTAATGGCAACTGGTTGTCCACCTGCAACCCACGCATTTTGAGTTTAAACCTGAAACACAGAACAATACAAATTGTATTTTGATTATCAGATATCTATGGACAACCATACCAAAAAGGAATAATTATTAGATTTTAATACTATAATTACAAAGTAAGAGGCTGTCACATCAATAATTATTAGATGAGCAGGTTGAAACAGCAGTTTCAAAAAATATCACATGCAGTAAAAATCATCAACTTTTAGGATGTACAATAGTCAACTTATTCTGAAATCCTACCTATTGATTCCAGAGCCCAAACCAGTTGAATAAGCTAGAACAAGATTCTGAATAGATAAGTATAATATTTCCTCAGGAGTATGATCAACAACAGATACTCCAAGTTCCGCAAGCTCCAAAAATATGTGGAATTCGCAATCTGCAACAGACACTGATTGTTGCTTTTGAGAATCACTTCTATAGATCTGAGACATTGATGACAAATGTTTTCCACTCAGAACCCCAGTAGGTTCAGTTTCTGGCAACCAATCACTGATCTTAACAACATTGATTTTCTCTTCCTTTACAATAGTAACACAAAAGGCTCTGTTCCATTCATCAGTTACATGGATGGGCTGGTGATCAGAAATTTGATCAATATCATACTTCAGTGATTTCAGTGGGTCAGTTCCATCTACAAAGAGCTCCAACAAACGTCTTCTCCCAACATCTTCCCACAGAAATGAAGTAGCAGAATTTGGAAGAAGTAGCTGCCAAGAATCACTGGTACCATCAACTTGGCGGAAGCGAATGGGCAAGAACATTGAATGATTCTCAATCCTGTGGGTCAAAAGTGTGGAAACAAAGTATGGATGAAATAGTCTGATGATTATTTCATTGATATGATTACATATTTATAATACAAAAGATTCCTAAAAGATAATAAACTTCTTCTACAAGTTTACCTAATATGATTCCCTAATAATAACATGATATTCTGCTACTCTAAATATCAAGGTATTATAAAAAATAACTGGAAGGAAAACTGAAAAATATGGAGGGAATTGAGAGAACAAGAACCTGTAAGGAGTCAATAATGAATTTGGACGAACTATAACTTCACAGCGTGACTTCTTTGCACCACTTCTTACTAGTATTCTTAATTGCATCTGACCAACTCCAGTATCGTTTTTCAAGTTAATGCGCATTTCACCTTCATCATTCACACTAAATGGTGCACTCCATTGATATCCCTCCACGCACAACTAAAAGAATATAAGGCCCTTCAAGAGGTGAATATAACACACCATATAGGTATCAAGCTAACAAACAATAACAAGAATTGATACACACCTTTAACAATTCCACTTCGGTAGATGACTGCCACACAAAGGATTTTGGAGGATCAATTGGATGAATCCATATGGATGTCTCAGAACCACATTGCCGCAGGCATAGACTACATCCAACTCGATTAATAAAAACCGTGTGTGGCTGAAAATGAATCACCTAGACATAAAATAAATTGACAATGTTTAGCTTTCTAGAGAAAACCCAATTCTACAAGCAAATTTCATCATAAAATGTAACTCCATATTTTCATTATAAAAATTAAGTTAATATTAACCAAAAGAGCCACACAAATATTTGAAGAGCATAATAATCATATCTACAATCTTAATAAGGAAATGAAAGAACCATCTCGATTATTGTTTTCTTTTTTTTTCTGAATGAACTTGATTATATTTTCTAATGACAGAAGACAGATTTTAAATAAGTGAATACAACAAACTACAAAGCACAACAACAACAAAATTTTATCCCACAAAGTGGAGTTGGCTACATAGATCGTACAATGCTAGTGTCGCTAATCCATGTTCATAAGATTGGATAGAATATTATGGTGGCTGTTAGGGCTCAACAAAACCCTCCATCTTTACCCCAGACTTGGGACCGGCTATAAACATAGGTTCACTGCTTGGGGCTTCAATATATAACAAATTTATTTTGAAAATATTAACCCTTAATAAAGGCATAAGAATGTTATTCTGACTAATCTTTAACAAATAGACGACCAAAGTAAGGGAACAGACTCTCCAAACCTTTGTTCTATCAGAAGTCATGTTCAATAATGCTGAAAGTTTGCAGTAAGATCCATCTGAACCAAAAGCCTTTACATCGATACGCTCCTATCAAAATCAAGTTTCAATAAACATCATTATGAAATGAACTTGAAAAATTCCAAAAATTCTAATATAAAAATGAGAAATGAGTACATATGAAACGCCAATATATTGACGTTTATCATATATCCCATCATTTGTCACCTTGTTTTCCAGCTCAAGGAGAGAAATCCCAGGGCTAAACACTTCAGAATGGTGCATAGAAACTGCAATGCCCACCCTTGGTGACAGGCTGGTAGTATCTTTTTGAGATTGGAAGACTGTAATTCCACTTCGAACAGCGTAATCTTGTGGTGAAAGCATGCTAGGAAATGGGCTGTTATCTTCAATAGCTTCAAGTACCTGAAGGTTTCTCCTTGAAATTGAATGCCTCTTTTCCAATGAACTTAAAGGATTTTTCAAGGCTGTCTTGGCAGACTTCACTGCTCTAGAGAGCAAAACAGAATCTATATCTATATTTTCTGAAGGTTCCACTTCCACAACACGATATGCCAAAGGCAAAGATGACTCATTAACAATCCAATATGGAACAAAAAGCCTTAGAGTTTTTGGGGCAGCACTTGTCGCACCCATATCATATTCGATGCTCACACGCAATTTCCTGTGAATATTATTATCAGGGAGTTGAAAGATGCTAAAACAAAAATTATATTTCTGTCAAAGCTACATCATACCATATAATTATCACATAAGTAAAATCAATCAGGTATGAGCATCAACTATAAAAACTAGACTAAGAAATAGCATAAATCCCACATCTCTCTCCTGAATTTTTTATAAATACAAAGCACAACTATGAACCAAAAACATTTTAAAAGAACATTATATTTCACTACAACATAGAACATGATATGAGAAATCAGTTTTGATAGTAACAATGTAATGATGTGAGTAATAGGTGATAGAACCCCAATGTGTTGAACAACAGAATATACGGCCCTTCATGCCAAGTCCAATCTTGTAATTAATATAAAGTTCAACAGTAGGAAATTGTTATTTTATATTCCCTATTCCCAGGGAATATAACAAAACAGAATGTAGGGTGAGCTTGGCTCAAGTTTCAATCTCAAGGTTTTCAAGTAAAGGTGTGATACAATCATTCTTGAGATTTCTCTAACTAGCCTGAGCTTTCAGAAACCATTGAACCATTACAGAATGGTGTGACACCTATAAGAACAGACGTTCTTTAGCTAGTTCGCGAACTGTGGGCGCAATATTAATTATTATATACTGTCAATATGCCTTGATCAGTTTTTATATTTTATCTTTGCAAACATCTTGTTTACTTTCATTCACCAGAATTGTTTAAGAACAGTCTTACGAAAGACTCTGATATCTTATTTTAGAAAGATATTCAATAAAGTCTTGAAGATAACATGATTCAATATCATATTGGATTTCATTTTCAAATTTGATCACACACCTTCTACTCTGCTGATGAATCATCCAGAACGATGTGACATTATTGGAAAAAGAAGGATCCAGTACAAGAACAGGGTCCTGAATCAAGCAAGGAAAGAGAATCAGCTACACATACAAACACAATAAACTGAGATAATATGTTTCTTAGACAAAGTGTGTAAGGTTATGCGGATCAATACTGAGTCATCACCTTTTCCATAAGCCAACCACCCTGAACCGACAGAGTAAGATACAATGATTTCTGAATATCCGCTGAATAGATGTGTGCACTTTGGCGAGAGGATATGACATCATGATGCCGTTTGATGAAATTTCCTTCCTTTAGTTTTTCCCACACTGTAAACTCAGCGGGACTGGGAAGCCGGTTTTCCAACTTCAGAGGAGAATTGATGGATATTTTCCAGTCATATATTGGTGCATTGAGTTCAGTATTAAGAACTGAGGCATCTATTGCTACACTAAGCCAAAATAACATATTTCCACTACTAGGAGAACAGCACAAAAGTACATCCTTTTTTTCAAGCTGATTTAGCTTCAAGGAGCAGTTGGGCATCAAAGAATTCTGTTTAGAACTTCCATCTGACAGAAACTGGTCTCTACCAAACATAGAACTTGAAGCAACAGCTACTGAACGACCCCATGAATATGAAAGCTGTGGGTCATCTAATCTAGGACGAACTTGTAAACATTCCTCAGAGTCCTTGGTAGTGCTTTTCCAACACAAAACAGAAACAGCACCAGGATCCACGAGAGTGGCTTCACTCTGCATGGAATCTACTCCTTGTTCAGAAAGATTTTGTCTTGAACGAATCCATCGCCTTCTACGCACAACATCTGAGGCTTTTTTTGCTGAAAATTTTGAATTAGGAGGCCATTTTAAGGATACAAGGTCGGGCCCATATGCCCATCCATCATTATCAACAAATTGACTTTTATCAATGGTCCATCCTGACGTCCATTTCCACCCTGGAGGTAGCGGCGGTTCGAAGAAGTCCTTGACAATGACATGAATGAAAAACATTACACACATAATAATAGCAACCATAGAAATTCAAGTGATATAAGAAATTGAATAAACATAAAACCTTTGATGAGCGAGAGAAGTCCCTTGTATTCCATTGGCCCACTTTTTCAAGGTGAGTTGGCCATTTGTTACCCCAACCAGATGTAGGGTGGTAATACTGATTCTGGAAGACCTCTTCGACAGCACTCAAATTACTGCTTACTCTATGCAAGGAATCAGTTCCAAGACTCAAAGATGAATGGCATGTGAAAATATTCAATCGAACATCTGAATCATTCACAACTGTTACAAGACTACGGAAAATTACATGTTTCTTGCCATTTTTCATGACAACTTCCATTGCAAAGAATTCGTTTTCTAAGGATTTAGGAACCACAGAAAGGGGAAGCAATGACCGAACACTTTTCCATTCACCCTCTGGGCCAAGCCCCACCCAAAATCCTACGTCTCTATCAGCATCATTCTCACTTATCACATCTTTTTGAAGATTCACGATTGTATTTCTTTCAACATAAGATGTTGAAACTGAGAGGCTTCCATTCTGCATGTCTTCAACATTGTTTTGTTGAACCTAAAACATTGAACCATGAATAAGCAACGGTATTATAAATATCAATGTTGAGAGAAAAAACCATAAAAAATAATGTGAAACATTGTAACAGACCATTCTCCTGAGTGGATAAGATATAATATTCTGAACGTCTTGTGGATGATGAACCATTTTCATAGAAGCAGTCTTCCTTAAAATATTTGCATCATGTCCAACAGGAAAAGACAAGGAACTCACAACATCACCTAAATGATAAGATAATGATTATAAAAACCTAAGCATCGAATAGAAAGGAGATTAATCAATGAGGAACTACACCCATGGGTCTTTAACTAGGACTAAAAATAGTGATTCTCATGGACGGGGACATGATGTACCTTTCCCAGCTCTAGCAGCAAGGTTTGTGACCTCTATTTCCATCTTAGCAGGGGCCTGAAACAAAGTTAATTAATCAATGAGACGTCATGTAAAAAATGGCTACATGAGCAGTATATCACACAATTTGAACTTACAACAGGAAATTTAAATTTCAGAAAATCCTGAGAAAAATGTTTCCTTGGGAATTATAAATGAACAAAAATAAAAATAGTGATTTCTGCAAGAAATTATCGCATCAAGATCCTGTTTGTTTTAAAATAGGCGGCTAACAGATAGTTTGGAAACTTTACCGAGAGTAATATGTAACAGAGATTTTATAATAAGCAGAAATTATTTGGCGTATGGTAACATTCATAAAAATTGTTTGTTGTTTTCATATTTTATTATAACTGCATGCATCTATGTATTTCTTCGAAAAATTTTCTCTTCCATCACATTCAATTATTTTTGGAAGTACCCGAGTCAAAGTAACTTTTCAGAACAAACAGGCATTCAGCTTAAGCATAGTGAAATTTATCGAAAGTGTTTTATCTTCAGAAAAAAAGTGTTCTTTTTTATTTTTTCATGAGAAAAGCTCAAACAAACAGATCTCAAATGATGAGAATTGGGGATACAGCTTTTGCCCAAAATTACTTTTAAGTTTCTTTCATTAAAAAACATAAATTTGATCATCTCTAGGTCAAATAATCCATCAAATACCTTTCGAGGAACTTCAAATATAAAGAGTTCATTCCACTTTACTATGCCTTCAACCTGATCATTAATTTTAGAAACTGTAGGTTTTACACATTTTGTTCTTGCACTCTGAGGAAACAACTTTTGTTGTTCAGTTGCCTGACTATCCATGACAAGCCGCAGAGCACAGAAGTAGTTATGGCTGTTTCCATCATCATTGAGAGGTAAACCCTATAAAAATTTGAACAAATTGATTTCAGTTTTCCAGGTGATAGAAACTGTAATCAACATACTTGATAAATTCTTTCAATGCTTATCACCTTGGCTTCAATTATCTTAACAGCAATATAACAACGTGCTTCTCTAGATCCATCTGAAACATTTAACCTATCAGAAAACCTTGGAGGTGGAATCCACACAGAGGCGCAATCACCATGATGTAGTTTGTCAACCACATTTTCATCTTCCTCAGCTTTCCTCACAAATACATCACACCCAAGTTTATTCTCAATGACAACAGTCTGTAAATCATCCCCATCCAGTAGCGAAAAAGTTGAATCATCCCCGTGTTGCAGACTACCAACCTCCTGCATATGTAATAAATTTGTAAGGATTTACACAAGTACATAATTCAAAGGGTATAAGGATAATAGGTTACAAGAAGGTTGAAAGTATTTACCTCTTTTAGCTTAGACGCTTTCTGTTCAAGCTCTAACTGTCTTCTCCATGAAACAATGCATCCTACAAAGGATTCAAGATTTGCTGCACTAACATTCACATTCAGAATATTGGTAGCAGCAATGCGAATTCTCTTTGCAAGTCCAGATTGCAAGTTTACATTTGAACGGTAAGTTTCAAACCTAAACAAGTTCAAAAGAAACATTTAAATGGTTCCATATTCCCAAAAGTATGGCTCAAAATTAATACATAGGAGAGGAATCAAAAAACCATGACAGATTTATAATTTTACATTAGTTAAAAAAATTAATGATTGTAGCTTACTTGAATATTCCATCAAATGGCTCTACAAGCGGTTCCCATGCCTCTAATTGTGCATTAAAGGTTGATGCAGCAATTGAAGAAATCAGTACTGCATTCATGGATTCTAAGCCCCCATGCGTTGCAAGCTTTAAGTTTGTAATGGTTGTGTCTAACAGCGGTGTCATCTGAAATGATAGTTCAGTATTTCAATGGTACCATAAAACTAAGAATAAGGAGAATTGCTTTCAGTTGGTTAGGCATAGGGTACATACTGCCATTCCATATGTGCTATCCAAAATTGTCACAGACAGAAATCTTAGCCTCAGATCAGCAGTTATGTTTTCTTGAGTCTTGGGCTTCACTGGGTCACCAATTATGAAGGCTAATCGAGTTGATGGCTTTTTGAGATCAGATCGAGCTAGAAAGGTGCAAGCCTGCAGAGAACAAAAACATCAAATCTCAGAGCACGTCAATTAGATCAACAAGTATCTAGCTACTACGAAAAAACCTTAGATCACCAAAAAGAAACCCTATATGCTTATATAAACTTAAGAAACATCAGATACAGAATTGTTTAAGTGATTTTAGTGCAGTGCAAGCTAAGAATAACCTGATTTTCTACTTTCCAAATGCTCCAGCAATGAGGTGCCCTCGAACTTGAGGATCTTGAAAGTGGCACCTCATGAATATTTGCTTGGCTAACAAGATCCATCCTTGGGCAGCAAAAAAGATCAGCACATGGTGCTTCATCCATCTTGGAGACAACACATCCAAGAGAAACATAACCTGGAGGTGCTATAGGGTACCAGAAGAAAATTTCCTCAATTCCTTTCCCCACAATATGAGCAACTTTAGTAAACTGAACAGGCTTGGCAGAGACATCAGGATTGTCACTTTTGAAGATTATTCCTAGAGCAGGAGGTTCAAGGCTGAAAAGCATGGGAAAGAAAAAATATAAGAGATAACAAACAAGTTGAAAGTAGGTAAACTCCACTCTCATTAAACAAGACTAATGAGATAAAAAGAGCTGACCCTTCAGTGATGCAATCACCCAAGACAGCATAACCAAGACGAGCAACAGGTCGCCATATCGAGACTGAACGACGAAGGTCACCACCTTTGTCCCACCAAATTCTTTCAAAGTGAGGTGAAGGCATATAATTGGTAGCTTTAGACATGGACCTCAACATATCCCATCCAGACGTATTTGCACTTTGAATTGCTTGCTGATTTTCATTGTCACCAGACCTAAAATCTGAAAGTGGATCTAATGGAGAAGGAAGTGCTAGATTTGAGTTCCAAAGAAGCAGATGACTTAGGTCAAAACATCTGTCTTCAGGAGGACATTTAGTTGAAGAATGGGCAAAAAAGGACCCAATAACATTATCAAGACGCCAGATGCTTAAACCAGAGGCAACGTGGGCTGGAGAAACAAATAAGCAATCTGAATATGAAGTTGATGTTACAAGATCAGAACGCAGGCAGTGAACAACATGATTTGGCGGTGGTTGATTCCCTACATGTGCTACACAACCAAGGGCTGTGTATCCTGAGGGTGCAACAGGCATCCAGAGAGAGCATTCACTGCTAGCATTAGAGTAACCACTATTTCCTCCAATGTCTTGATTACTCATGAATGAACCAATGAAAAGAAAACGAACTGGTTTCCTTACTCTTCCATATGTGTTACTCACTGCCATTACTGCTTGTGAAGGAGGAACTGGCCTGACAAGATGATACAGCAGGAATTGATTAAGAGTAATTTATCAATAGATATCATGTAAGAGAGATCAAGGAACTTCAAACAGAAATAGAAATAGAAAAAGTACCTTTTTTCACCTAATAAATCCATCTTGGGAGAGAGAGGGGGGGGGGGCGACACCACAATGAAGCAAAAAATGTATTGCAATATTGTAGCTTAAAAAATGAAAAACATCTAATATTAAGGTAAATAAGAATGAACAAGAGGAATTCATCTTTAAAATGTTCTATGGTTTGGTTTAATTTCAGTATCGAGAAAACAATTTTCCTAGTTGATTCTCTGTTGAGCATTTAGAATATTGAGTTGGGAGCTAACAGACTAAAATAGAGCACCCCCCCTCCCGTAATAGTAAATGTGGGACTGAAGGTTCTCAAACACTAAACTGCTACATTCAGATAGAGCATCCACTAACAGTCAATGCGCATACTTGCTCAACTGGTCCTCCACAGCCTAAATAGTGTCCTTCCCGTGAGATTTAGGAAGACCAGCAATAAAATCTATACAAATGCTCTCCCACAGCGCATACTTTCTCAACTGGTCCTCCACAACCTAAATAGCGTCCTTCCCATGAGATTTAGGAAGACCAGGAATAAAATTTATACAAATGCTCTCCCACATCTTACTATGAAACGGTAGTGGTTCAATTAAACCCGAATAAGCTGCTGTCTCATTAACACCATGCACGAATGTCACAATGCTTGATAAAATGAATGATGTCATCGAATAAATGCTTCCACCAAAAGAGAATTCTAACATGATGATAGGTAGCATGAAGTCCAGAAATGTCCACTCTGGGCACTATTGTGCAATCATTACAAAATATCATGTCATAATTAAGAAGAATTACCAACCACTAACCTTCTTTTCCTCTTCTAAAACCCCAAAGCCCATGTACATTTGCCAAACACTCCCCTCATGTTACTGCACCAGTGCCAATAACATTTTTATTTCAGAATCAGCCTCTCAGATGGCTTTAATTTGTTGTAATAGATCATCCAAACATGCAGACAAGGTAATCTAACTTTCATTTTAGGATTCTTGAAAGAGCATCAACTGCGATACTATGAGCTATATCCCATCAACTTGAAGACCCAATACATTTGTAAGGAGTTCAAAAACTCTGCTCTAACAAATATTTTAAGCATGCTGATATGTACAAATGATAAAATGCCACCCCTCAAGATATTAATGCCAATTTTCCACTGCTAGTACTACGGAAAACAACACCTCAAAAATAGACGACCCATGATGTTTAGGAGCCAAGACCTTTTCAGAAAAATGCCAAGGGTTGACCGTTATGCATTAAGAGAGCTCCAATGCCAGACCCACAAACATCAATCTCCACTACAAATGGCTTAAAGAGAGTACAGGCACATTTCAATTATGGAAAGCGACAGCAGCCACATCAGACCAAACAAAGCTGTCTTTTCACAACAAATTAGTCAAAGGTCCGGACAAATTTCCAAAACCACAAATAAACCTTTATATAGTATTCCACTAACTCCAAAAATAAGCGGAATTTCTTAACCGGGCTGGGTAAAGGCCGATCCCTATACAATTCAATTATTTATACTTATCACATTTCTCTTGACTTCCTCAATCTTCAAAATCTTCCATTGGAAAGAACCTTCTTGTCCATAGTCCTTCAAAAAGTCAACCATCGACCATACAGATACCAATTCATAGGCAACCAAGCGAAATTCCCAAATGTGAGATGGAGCTAGTCTGACGTGAGAATTGACCAACTCAAATACACATAAAGTGTATTAACTCAATGTAGTAGCTAAAGATACTATATTATTTTAGTTCCCATCATAATCTTTCGCTATATCCATGAAAAGTCTAGTGGACTTCCCATCTGTTTATATGAAACGCAAATACACAGGAACAAGGCCTAGATGATAATTGTCACGGCAGACAGATGGATTTATAGTTCTTCATGCATATTTATTAGCTTTCAGTCTTCTTGTCTTACCAAATGTTCAGTTCCTGTTTAAAACTTCTATGATCTTGGTTATTACCACCACTTTCGATTTTACAAATTTCAAACTAGTATCTATAACAGGAACAGTAGAAAGTTTGATCCCATCCCAAGCCTCTTGCTATTTCCCGTGGAAATGCCAGTAATCAAAGCTTAACTTGTTAATTTGAATAAATTTTATTCTATGCAAGTTAGCACCGACTCAGATACATTAATTTTCCTACAGCATTGGTTATGAACGATACAAAAATCAACAACGACAAAAATCCTAAAATAATAAAACGAGAAGGCATATAATTCGATGGCACACAAGGTCAAAAAAAAAATACCTTGATGTCACACAATCGCCTAATACAACATAATTTGTTGGAGCTTGAGGCCTCCAAAATGTAATGTTGTTTCCTGCAAAATGTGGAAAATGGAATGCCTGGTTATGGATCAAGAACTTTTCTTGGCTACATGGCACATAGAATCCATGACTAGCAAACTGCATGCATAAAATGAAATGACATTGGGTTATATAACATAAATGGAAACAAAAATACCTTTTTGAGAAACCCAAATTCGATCAAAACTTGTACACGGAACCAAGGGAGTTGCATTTCCAAAGTTAAGTGCTGCAGATGCCTGACTTTGAAGATTCAGTATAAGAGAAATTGCACTAAGTGAAAGATGGAGACATATATCTGTTGATACTAATGAAATATTTGTTTTGTCCTTCACAGAAGTATATCCTCCTGAAATATCCACTGGATCCAGAATTATAAGACCAGAACCAGCCTCAACAGTAAAATCCTTCACCAGCGCTCTTATCCAAGTGTCTTTCTCTTTGGAGGCATAACTGCTCATTTTAAGAGAGAAAAAAGTCAAATCAAAAGTCCCTTTACACATTTCATTTTCATTTAACAAAGTGCATAAAAAGGGAGATAGATAAAAGAGTTATTCAAAATTGAGTGGCAAAAGAATAAGCCTATAGGAATAATGTATATTCCTTTCCCAGCACCATCACCAAGTGAGGACTAGAACAGGGTTGGAAAAGAAAGAGAAAGAATGACTGAATTAGATGAAGTGGTTTCAGCATTACATTACAAAATTTAGAGGAAAGGATTAAGCGTTCTCCTTTTTCCACAATAACAATTCTTGAAATCAATAAATAAAATTACAAAAAGTTTAACAAAAATCTTCCACAGTGTGGCTTCACTAACATAACATGAATATGATCAGAG
This sequence comes from Mimosa pudica, assembly GCA_029929735.1. Classification (NCBI taxonomy): domain Eukaryota; kingdom Viridiplantae; phylum Streptophyta; class Magnoliopsida; order Fabales; family Fabaceae; genus Mimosa; species Mimosa pudica. The sequence continues at coordinate 5,588,809 of JAKELP010000016.1, read as the reverse complement.
AGATAACATTCAAAATGCATTTGCACTACTCGAGATGCTGAAAAAATAACAAAATAAACACATTTTATGTAGTTAATTCCGCTGAGATAGGTGAACAAATATTCCGAGCTTAAAGGAGAATGTAATCATAAAGAATTAAACTAATTACCATAGAGGGTGAGTTGGCTCAATGGTAAGCTAGCTTGTCATGGGGTTTAGGGTCGTGGGTTTGAATAAGCCTCTTTACATAAAGAAGAGGTAAGACTTCCTAGTGTATTCCTTTCCCCAACACCCTCATCAAGTGGGGACTAGAACTTAGTTAACCCTTTTTTAAACTAATTACCATACAGGATGGTGTTTTGGATGAAAAACTATTAACCAGATCAATCGTTTTTCTCCTCTAACTCTATTAGAAAACATAATATAAACCATAAAATTAGAGCATTTAGCTATATCTCACTTATATATATATGGGAGCGAATGAAGGAGACCAGAAAATTTTGAAACCATGTAGGAGCTGGGAACCGTCCCAAAGTCATTTTCATTTGGAGATAAGGATGTATTCAAGATAAATCATTCTATCCAAAGAAAATATGATCCATGAATTACACAAATTTACAATCAGATTTTAGAGACAAATTGAAATCTGTTCATATAAAAATTTATCATAGATATAAGTGTGGATAACAGCTACAAAAGATCAAATTTGAGAAACATTTATAAATCTGTTCATATCCAATTATCATAAATATATGTACGGATAACAGCTGAAGGATAACGACAGAAGAAAAGACAACACTTACATGAAGCTCAGGTCCAACTTAGCACGAATAAGCTTCTCACCATATGACGAATCATCCAGAAAAGATTTAGTACCATCATAGAAGGTAAACTCGGGAGATACAACCTTCCAACAAAGGTAAAAGGCATAAGTTGACAGACAGAAGCAAAACACAAACTCTTTACTTATTCCCAAGCAAGCTCATAAGATATCACTGAAGCTTCTTTAATTCAGGCTTGCACCGTCAACTAATAAGGGCATTTATTCTTTTTGTTTCAGATAGATTCATTAGCTAGATACACTAAAAAGAAGAACTTCAATTTTGAGCAAGGGAAACATTTTGCTTTTTTGCTGAAATCCTGGATTTATCTATACCAATAATACATTATTGAGTCGTTGAAGAGCCGTATTTATTATGCATCATGTGCGAATATACAGTGAAATATACTGTTTGAGTTTTAAATTTTTACTCAAATTGTTGCTTTAGAAATTAACTTTTAATTATGAATGTCTGGTTCAAATGAAACCATTAAGTATTTCCTGCTAAAATTGTTTCCAAAATTAAAAGAGCGAGAACAAAAACATCACCTACTTGTTTCAATCTTCTTGTTTTTAAAAACCAACTAAGAAGAGCTATAGAAATCAGTTAATTCTAAAATTTTTATTTTAAATTTTAAAAAATAGACAAAAGTTTTTATAAATGAATACCGAACAGGCCATTCTCTTTTTCAGTTTTGTGCATTTTTTCTCTACCTCATATTAGTTGTTCTGTCTTTTAACACTGCATCAGACTTTATGGTGATTTTTATTTCCTATAATTTCTTAAACTTATGTTCATGAGAGAATAGTAGAAAATGGTAAAAATTTGTGAAGGTAGCTTGGACAAATGCAAAGAGATTTGAGGGTGAGAAGCTAGTCAATAAAAGACTTCAATATAAGCAAAATGAGGGAGAAGGATAAAAATAGAGGGACAGAGAGTTCAACCTGGCTACAATTCTAACAATATTGACATCTGATCTAAATCAAATAACTCGATAAGACAGAAATAAGCCTCCAATGGGATAAGATAATGTTAAAAGTCTTGTCATTGCTTTGCAATAAAGACCGCATAATTTTTAAAATAAAAGATATAAAATTAAAATAAAAGTCTACTTTATTTTGGTTGGACATTATTATTTACTCATGTGATAAGTATTGTTCTCCTTGAGAGTTTTCTTATCCCAAGGATCTTGATCAGGAACCATTCAAGAATATGTGTTCCCATGGAAGCAGATTTGGTAACTGAGAAGATTGCCAAAGCTTCATTAGAAAACCCATTGGATTGGGTTTCTCGACCTCCATTACAATTGCAAGCTTTCTTAGAGCATGGAGTTAAGCAAGCTTCTCTTTATGTTATCTCCACTAAATTGTATCATGTATGGAAAATTTTCACAGTTTTTATGTTTGATTGCTGTTTTGTTTTCATAGTTTATGTTAGTCATTTACTACGCTGTTTTGATCTGATGTAAGACTTTGTATCTCTACTTCATTGTAATAATATTAGTTTTCTTTGTGGGCAATAAAAAGGTCAAACATCTAAACATTATAGCATGACTAGAACTTTAAAGCACCAAACGTCCAAGAATACTAACTCTTAACAAACTGAAGAATCACGCTACCTGGGTTTCAAAGGTGAAACTTTGAATTCCATTTGAGTCACTTTGACAATATGTAGAACTCAAACTCTCCGCTGATTGAAGATCATGGTCTATGCTCTTGTCACCGGATAAAGAATGGTCTAGGAACACTATATTGACACCATCATCAACAGACACAGAGTAGCTGCTATCATTACTCAAGTATGTATACTTCCTTAAAAGAGAACCATTCTGAAAAATCAATAAGAAACAAACACATCATCTTATAAATGGTGAAAAAAAATAAAAATATTATTTTCAATTTTTATACAACAAATGCTATGATTATGTGATCCATTAAGTAAAACAACACAAAATGCAATGAAACCAAATGAAAAGAAGGCAAGAAATTAACTCTATTCCACCAGATAGTAGCAGCAAATATGCATCTGATAAAAGATATGGCAATGAAACCACTCGAAGAAAGTGTAGACAAGGAATTTAAATAGTTTGCACGAAGTCATTGACTAAAAAGTCGGCTTAATTGCCCAAAGAGAAATTTCTGAAGTACAGATTTATTTTGTAACTTGCTTATTTCTGAGGCAGAAACCAGGAACTGTCTAATTCAATAAAAAAATAGCAGATGTATGCATATCATAAACTATTGGCTATAACAGGAAGACACTCCTACAACAAGGACATAATGAAACAATACTCAAGTATGTATACTTCCATAAAAGAGAACCATTCTGAAAAATCAATAAGAAACAAACACGTCAACTTCTAGTGGTTAAAAAATTAAAATGTTTTTTCACATCTCATACAACAAATGCTATCATTGTCTGATCCATTAAGGAAAACAACACAAAATGCAATGAAACAAATGAAAAGAAGCCAAAAAAACAACTCTATTTCACCTAATAGTGACATAAAATATGCATTGATAAACGATATGGCAATGAAACCACTGGAGGAGACAAGGACTTTAAATAGTTTGCACGAAGTCCTTGACTAAAAATTCAATTTGATTGCCCAAAAGAACATAGCAGAGGACAAGTAATTGTCTAATTCAATAAAAGAAAATAGCAGTATTCATATCATAAAAAACTGGCTATAGTCAGAAGACACTCCTACAACAAGGACATGATCAAACAATAAGATATCTAAATGGAAAGAATAAACTTGTCCATCAAAATTTAATTCATTTCTGATTCACGCCATCAATTTCTCTCATACACATATAAACTAATTACAAATAGAGCAGAAGCACATTACCTCAATTTTCACATTAACAAAGCGCAATCTCTTTCCACGTCCAATGAAAATAATTGGTCTAAAATTAGAGCTGCGCGACTCCTTTGATTCTTTTTCAACACTCAAACATATGCACTTTCCACAACCATCATATATATACTCATCAATGCCAACACAATCTGCCACTAACTGCTTCGTTGGAGAGAGGTGCACAACATCTTCTGTCTGCTTGTAAACAGGTCCCATCAAAACTATCTTATTGCTTTTGCTAATGGGATCATTCTTCGGATCCATGCATTCTTCTCTTCCAGTTAATACTCCCAAAGCAGGCACAAAAAATTCAGCCACAGCAAGAAGAAAGTCAGGTACAACGAGAACCCTAGGTTGTTGCACACGGATTACAAATGACTGAGATGACACACGCCATCTGTAATCCATCAAGAACATTGTCAAAATGGGCAAATCAGTATCAGATGCAGCTTCATCACTCATCCTCCAAGAACTACTTTTATTAAAAGGCAAAGGAATTTTTCCAGGAACTATTTTTTTGGAAGCATCAGTAGATGATCCAAGCATCAGACGCATCTCAGATTTTGCATGAGGTCGGGCATCTAGAATAGAAAATTTTGGAATTGTCACATAAAGGTCTGTTTCAGATAAAGAAGTCATGCGATGTGAAGCCCAAAGACCTTCCAGCTGCAAAAGAAACGAAAATTTGATATTATGAGCATGATAAAAATATTGACTTTAGGGGAACATAATTTCAAGCTTTACAAAAACTTAAGGATGGGCTATCACACGTATTAGTGCAAAATATCATGCAAGAAAAGGTGCATATAAAGCTATTGTCACTTAATGAAACTTACTGCAATATGAGCCAATGGGGATTCAACATCTGTGCCATAACACAGCTCAAGTAAGGCATGATTGACCACGACAGTGACAACTGTAACTGTCTGTGATAGTAAAAGTTGGCTGTTCATGTTGACCTTATCAACCAGAAGCTTAATAGTATCCTTTGAATTAGAATTTCCACCACGAAAACTTGGAGGAAGCATTGGTTCTTCAGATAAATTCATGAAAGTACAATCCAAAATCACTTTATACTCTTTTTCAGATAACACAGCATGCAATAAATCCACCTGCTCAGAATATCATGCGATTCAAATCAGAACCAGAACTAGGAACAAAATATATTAGATTCCAAGCAGAAAAGAAGCTTTGTTATGTTACCAGTCTTTTCTATCTTCTTCAAAATATCTCTGCTCTAATTGCAGAGATGTTATATACATTAAAAAAAAAGAAACTAAAAAAAGAGGTATCAGTTTCACTCTTTTCATCTAAGGTTAGGTTTGCCATGGAAATTCTTGGGAAAATTAATTTGAGGTCCCTCACAAGGGACTTAATACTAGAAAAGTCCCAAAAGTTGGAAAAATTAATGTAGAGTCCCAAGGGACCTCACTTAAATATATTTGAAAAGTCAAAAGACAATTTTGCCCCTAACCTATTGACACTTGTCACATGTGCCCAGTAACTTGTCAATGTTTGCCCAAAGAGTTATCAAACGTGCCCAGTAACTTGTCATTTTGCCTGCCCATTAACTTAAAGAGTATTGGTCATTAACTTGTTACACATGCCCAACTAGTTGTCACATATGCCCAGTAACTTATCAAGGTTTGCCCAAAGAGTTGTCAAGCGTGCCCAGTAACTTGTCATTTTGCCCTGCCCATTAACTTAAAGAGTATTGGTCATTAAGTTGTCACATATTCCCAACTAGTTGTCACATGTGCCCAGTAACTTGTCAAGGTTTGCCCAAAGAGTTGTTAAGCGTGCCCAGTAAGTTGTTACACCTTGACAAGTTATTGGGCACATGTGACAAGTGTTAATAGGCTAGGGCAAAAATGTCTTTTCACTTTTCAAATATATTAAAGTGAGGTCCCTTGGGACCCTACATTAATTTTCTCAACTTTTGGGACTTTTCTAGTATTAAGTCCCTTGTGGGGGACCTCAAATTAATTTTCCCGAAATTCTTCTAGTTCAAAAAACTCTACCTCAATGAATTATCTATCATTCTAATCCACAGACATTTTTATAATACATCATGGAAAAATAAATGATTTCATAGGTGTTATCCTCAACTACAACTAGTAGCCCATAAATGATAAACAAAAATTAACACATTAATTTCAAAGACACAAATCAGTCACGCCAAATTGCCAATGATCAGATTGAACCTCATCTTTGACGCTTCATTTAAATTAAAAAACCCTCATCATTATCTATTAAAAGCTTGATCCAACCAAAAGAAAATCTTGGAGGCCTAAACAGGAAACTACCCCGTCCCTAAATATAAGGTGCAATTTTGTGAATAAGTTTGTCCCAAAATATAAGGGGCACTTTTGGTTTGTCTATGTATTTATTGTGTTTTTTTCCATTTGTTGACAATACATAATTGCAATTAATTATTTGTTCTATATCTTCTTTACTACACACTCTCATCTTATCTTCCTCACACACTTTCTCTCTTATCAATAGTTGTAAAGTTGGAAAATGACATCTATTTGAGACATATTATGTTACACACTCTCATCTTATCTTCCTCACACACTTTCTCTCTTATCAATAGTTGTAAAGTTGGAAAATGACATATATTTGAGACATATTATGTTATGTCATTAATATTATGTTATTAATTAGGATTTTTAGATTATTATTATTTTTTTGTTTTTCTATTTTATTACCATCTTCATTCCTAAATATAAGATCACTTTCTTAATTTGATTAGATTAAGGATGTAAGTTAAGGTAGTTATTATTTGTTAACATGTGATATTACAATTCATCCTAACTATATATCTTTATCCTCACTCTCCCACTCTTGCTTGCTTATTATAGATAAGTATTATTAGGAAGTTGCTTATATTTTAGGAACTAATTGAAATCTCAAAGTGATCTTATATTTAGGATTGGAGGAAGTATTATGTTTTATTTTGTTTATGGCTTAGGTCCATTGATATCTTGATCAGGGGTTATATAACCTAACACGCGGGTAAATTTGTGTTGTCTTGAGTTTGAATGGTGAATTATATTGTGTCTTGATAGTTGATGACTGTGTCTTCTTCTCTAAACCCTTTCTTCTTGTTCTTGAAACCCTCTTCCTAATTTCCTTGCTTTGAACCCCTCTGAATTTCTGTTCTTCCTTTCTACCTTAATTTCTTCATTAAAAATTATAATCTTGTAACATATCAATTGTTTTTGTGGGAACAAAAGGAGAATGGGTAAAAGTCTGATACATTTCTCTTACTATTAGCTCTCATTATATAGTACAAGAGACTCAATCTATCTCATGATTATAGGGATTTAATTGATACATAAAATAAAAAAGATTTGATCCTTATTCTCTATAACATTTATTTTCCCTAATTCTTATGATTCCTAATTATGACTAAGATCAAGATTCTACTAATAGAAAATTAAAAAACATAATTCCAACACTCCCCCTCAAGTTGGACTATGGTCCAACTTGGTTACAAAACTTTATTCTTCAACTAGAGACAATATATTTTTTTTTTTTCAATTACGTGGGGAATGACCGTCCCATCGTAAACAACATGTGAGGAATGACCATCTCACTAACAAAACACTTATGCGTGGGGAATGACCATCCCATCGCAATTCACATACGCATGTACGTGGGGAATGACCATCCCATCGTACTATGCTCTTCAACAATGTTTGGGTCGTACTTCTTCTTCCGAGTTAGTCTTTCAGGTCTGCCTGGACCGTACTCCTTGTTGGGTCGATCCTTTAAGTCTACCTAGACCATATGAGAGAAGAGAGGAACCCTTTTTGGGTTTTTAACTACAAAGGCAACCTAGTTGCCTAGGGATCAGACTAAACCTAAACACCTAGCTCTGATACCATGTGGGAACAAAAGGAGAATGGGTAAAAGTCTGATACATTTCTCTTACTATTAGCTCTCATTATATAGTACAAGAGACTCAATCTATCTCATGATTATAGGGATTTGATTGATACATAAAATAAAAAAGATTTGATCCTTATTCTCTATAACATTTATTTTCCCTAATTCTTATGATTCCTAATTATGACTAAGATCAAGATTCTACTAATAGAAAATTAAAAAACATAATTCCAACAGTTTTTAATAGGTTTTTCGAATACAACAAAGAGGTTATTTGCTCCTTATATTTAAGGATGCAGAGAGTATTTCTCTTGCTGCTCTTCTTATGACAGAATTTCATGTTTTCAAGGAGTATTGCTTTTAGGGTTGGCCATATCATGTTAGTACCCCATTAACTTCCCCCCCCCCTTTCTACAATGTATCAAATCCTAACTTTATAATCCAAACTCCCTAGCCAACTAGCAATTCTCCATAAATAAAAAAGGAAAGAGGTGAGAAAAAAAGGTTGTCCGGGTCACTCATTGTGGTAGTCTGGGTTCAAAGCCCCCAAAAAGTAAAGAAGTCTCTAGGTTTAGGTATTTTCAGTTTTTGCATTAGAGAAGGAAAGTGGCATGATATTTCTGTAACCCAAATAGTTTTCTCCACAAGGGAGTAATTTGTATGCCTTAAAATACAACCCACAGGGTCATTGATTGAAAGCGTCTGAATTTTTATTTCAGTCATGAGGCTCACCTTTACTTCAAGAGAGAAAGAAGGGACTTTCCTAAAAACATCTCGCAAGCTTCGACGGACAAGAATCTCAATTCCTTGACCTTCACGAATCATTGGTTTGCCAAGAACACCATCAATTCCGATAGTCATGTTGATTCCCAGAATCTGCTATTAATCCAGAGTTAAAATATGCCAAAAGTTCACTAGCAATCTCATACAGAAGACAAAATATAAACCTGGGCATAAAGAAGATCCATGTGAACAGCTGAAGGATCTTCTGGAGAACCATGCCAACTAAATTCATTTGTGATACGAAGCTTTCCCAGATCAAGTTGAATGAATCTGTACAACAATAAAAACTAATGTTTAATGAAAATTCCAGGGCAGCTAAATTCATAAGAAAACGTCAGTACACCACAAGATAGACCCTAGAATATAAGTCCTAAACAAACAATAGCTAGATCCCATCCACAGGTACTAAGTGATTATTTCACTCACTATTAACTATCAATTCACTATCACAACTTTTCTTCCCTGAAATAGTATCTCGATATTTTCCCCTTTTTTTGTGATAGAGAAACAATTTAGTAAAAGGGAACAGTTAGGATAAGAAATCTTCATAAGACAATCGTACATATGATGTAAAGAAAAAACATAGTGGGGGGGAGAACCCTCTCCCATAAGCCTCTAAAAATGGAAAAAACTAATCCACTATACTAGCCAGAAAGAAGCCCATACAATTAAATGTGGGACGTGGGACAAAAGCAGCTCACACCGCCTTCCTCCATCACCAAGTGATTATAAACCAACCACTAAATCCTTTACCCCTTCTACCAACTTCACATTTTTTACAGAGTAGCTCTTTTACTTAGGGGTGCAAATAAGCTAGCCTGGCCTATTATATTAAGAACTGCTTAGGTAAACAGGCCAGGCCTTTTTCATATGGCGTACCCTCTTTAGCCTTTCTGTAATTTATATTACGATATATAATAAAATAAGTACAACAACAACAAAACTTTATCCCGCTACGTGGGGTTGGCTACATGGATCATACGGCGCCATTGTGCTCTATCAGTAACCAACTCTTTAATATAGTACTACCTCCGGTCCTAAATATAGGACCTAATTGACTTTTTTTTGGAGAGATTAAGGTTGCGAAATAGGTTATTAAATGATGACATATTTGATAGATTTTTAGATTATCCATTAGTTTATAGGTAAAATAAACTAGTTTAAGGGAAAAAATTAGGTAAATCAATTTATAATTAACTTATTTTGCTTTTTTAAGGATTTTCAGAAAAAGTCAATTAGGTCTGATATTTAGGACCAGAGGGAGTATAAAATAAATAAATTATATAATTCCCAGCTTAATCTTTAGCTCTAACCTTCACATCTCATATTTCGTAGACTAAGTTCAACCATTTAACTATTAGTCGATTACCTCTTTTTATCCCTTTCAGTCACTAAAGAAGAATAACTAACTCACTACTATCATTGAAGGCAGTGAGTCAACCGAATGGGACAGGCGCTGGAACTCAAACTGGACGGGGCCTTCGAGCTCAGACTCTAACACTTTGATGGTAGGGACTATGGCGTTGACAAGCCATGAGCACGCCATAGCATCTAAAAGATACATGAAACATTCATGGTAGGAATTGTGGCATTGAAAAGCCATGAACAGACCATAGCAGCTGAAAGTTACATGAAACACTTTTTAATGGTAGGAATGATTGTGTTGACAAGCCATGAACACAATATATCACTTTTGTTATCCCACATTCATCGGGGATGGTGAAGAATCCGTCATGAAAATGGAAAAAACTTGTCAGAAGATGGTGTCACCAAACACCTCCCTCCCTCCCTCCCTCCCCCCCTCCCTCTCTCTCTCCCTCCCTCTCTCTCTCTCACTCTCTCACTCTCTCTCTCTCTCGCTCACTCTCAATGTCCAAGAACAGAGAAAGGCGAAAAAATGTGAAACCCTGATTTGCTCTAACTTGGCTTTGATGACATGTAGGAAATATAAGAAAATAATCTCAAAAGGGTTTAACTTCACTCAAGAACTTAATCATACAACATATATCCATACAATAGGAAGAAGATTCTAGACTAATTACAAAAAAGTAAAATCTCAACTAATATCCTAATTTCCCACATAATAACCCTATATGAAAGGTATCCTAATTTGACTGAAAATGAGATATTTCCTCATTAATCCCAACCATTGCCTATAATGTCGGGTCAGAAAGAAGTAATTTCCTACAGCAAACAAGAATAAACCTTCTCCTATAAAATTTTCTAATACCCAAATGACTAAATCTACAATTATGATTAAGACAATAAAGTAGTCTCTGGATACAAATCAATTGGGGATCAATACTATTTACATAATTACCACAAAAAATCACCAAGTAAATAGAAAATAAAGGTTGGTAAAGCATTTAAGGAAAAAAAAGAAGATAGACTTACTCCTTGCTATGGGAATCTCTTGGAACAACAATAATTGGAGTATCAAGTGTAAGATCCAGTTTTAGTGAAGGAGACCCGTCAATTTCGTATTTCTGAATTAGCCATTCGAATCCTCCAACTTTATCAACAAGTTTGGTTGCTTCTTCAGTATTGGGAGGAGCAAGATCCATAAAATACACCATTATCTGCAGAAGTAAGCTCTCATCAAATTTAATAGCAAGCAATCAACAAGAAAAAACTCAAAAAGTGGTGGCAACAGAAGGAAAATTCAAGTAACAAACATCACAGGCAACGAAACATTTAGAGGACTTCAACTATCATGCAATATCAAAGAGTTCCCCCAAGCTACCCAAAGTACACAACATCCTTCGTGCATTATAAGGGATCCAGAATGCACCACCACATAGCCCTATACATGCTTCATTTAGTTGTAAAGCACATCAAATTAAAGGTAATCAGCACATTTGATAGAATTTGAATTGATGGGTGAAACAGCAAATATAACTATGGTAAATTGTGAAATGTGCATCTAGCACACTAATCAAACCTCGAAGGCCTTAAATACTTATAATAAACTTAATATGGTGCGAAATTGTTTGTGGGCATACCTCCTGCACAAATCTGTTCAGGAATACAATGCGAACAGCAGAAAGGTGGCCTTGCAGGCTGTAGTCATATCCTTGATACTCATCATCTTCAACCTGATAAGAATTGAATTTGAACTGAAAGAACAAGGAAAAATATAGATTCAGTAAAGTGGAAGAAAACGCAGAAGAAACCTTCAAAATGATTGTTTGTATAGAAGGTAGCATACCCTTATAAGGGAATCAGTGCCAGGATTGCGCAGGTCACAAAGCCAAGCCCAACAATTATCTGTTCCAAGCGATCTATCACAAAGCCTAAAGTTGCCTAATGTGCCTTCAATGGATAGAGAACTCGGGTGAACCTTAACAGGAAAAATAGTTAATTTCAGAATACTGGAAACAATGAGAAATTAGTAGTAGCAGCAAAAACAAAGCTTCTCTTTTATCTACACAGAAGAGATTTGATTAAAGTAAAAGAAAATTAATATATCACTGGAGAAGAAAAATATACTTCAAAACAAAAAAAGAAGAAGAAGAAAAACAGATAGCCAAAGAGGCGAAAAATTATAACATATATGTTCAGTCTCAGCGTGTTAAAAAAAGAAACTCCAACAAAACAACCATGAAATGAGCAAAAACAAAAAAACAATTTTTAACCCAATAAAACATAGAAACAACTTCATGCTTAGTTAAATATATACTTCCTCCGGTCCTAAATATAGGACCTAGATAGAGACTTCATTTTGGTCCTAAATATGAGACCTAATTACATATTTGGTCACCTTTTTCCTAAATTACCCTTCTTCTTCTCAACAACTTCTTCTTCTTAGGAATGGTCTTGTTTTTTTTTCTTAGGGGTATTATTAGAGACATCTAAAATTAAGTTTTCCTTAATCTCCCCAAAAAAAGTCATCTAGGTCAGGTCCTATATTTAGGACCGGAGGGAGTATAATTCTAATCTAGCAACAAATGAAGAAACCTAACAAACAGATTAAAACTCCATTGGGAAGATGAAGTAGAGCATTCGTGGCTCATATCATTATCATTACCTTAAGATCCAATAGGAAGCTCTCTTGTACAAGTGTAGCAAGTTGAGATCCATCCTCCTTGTTAAGAAACATAGTTACACTGTCTACATTCATGTTCAAATAAAATATAACACGCTCTTTTCCAAAGCCCAACAACCCTTTGACATGCCCTTTTTCATCAATTTTCTCCTTGTTCACCGGAGAATGCTCCTGAGCAGTTGTCGTTGTCTCCATATGATATGCCATGTATGTCACAGAGTTTATATCCAAGCCAAAATCTATCAGTGCAACAATAGTGGGCCGGTTGCAAAAAAATTCCAGTTTGGACATGCGAACACTCATCTGAAGAACATGAATTGGATTGTAAATGCTGCACCATACCATAAAAAGGAACAAACAAAATATAATATATATTTTGATTGGACACAAAAATATAATATTAACAGTGTTTAAAGTACCTGTGTATCTATACCATCATAGTCAGGTGAGCTAGAACTCCTTGTTGAAAAGGTGACAGAAACGAAATCTAAATCATCAACTCCCTCTATCTCATAATATACCTCACGAGGAGTTCCCTGCCCCTCTTCAACTTCCTTATCATGAATAAAGGTTTTAAGTGACTCAAAATCAGGTAGAATTTCCGTCAGGTCTTGCTGATCTTGAGATATATTATGCACATAGTTTCCAGAATCCTGTTGAGATATAAATTCAGATAATGCATCCATAAAACTATCATCATCTTCAGGAAGCCCAAGTGGTACATCCTTCCTATGAGAATTCAATGAGCCAGAGCGAGTACATGGAATTTCATTCTTCAGCACTGAAACAGCTAGATAGTGTTCACCCACTGATAAATGACCCTGAAGTTCATCTTTAATTTTCAAAGAATGCAGTTTCATCTTGACTGTCAGGTCACCGTCCTCATGAATTAGATGCAACTGTGAATATAAATCAGCCACAAAATCAATAATAAAAAATATTTGTAAATGTAAAAAACATTACAAGCCATGGCTACAAAATATGATTTTAATATTGATATGTACATACAACTCTGACCAGGAGCACTTAAATATATTCAATGGCAAACGAAGAAAGATTAGTTTACTAGCCAACTGACACAACCATAAACAAAAAACCCAAACTACAGAGAATGGGTTTTGGAGAACACCATCATTGGGTGTGTTTGGCTCGACTTGAGGAAAAGTGGCTTATTTTTAAGCTGACTTATTTTTAAGTCAGTTAGAAAATACTCCCCCCGGTCCTAAATATAAGACCTAATTGGTTTTTTCTAGAAAATCCTTAAAAAAGCAAAATAAGTTCATTATAAATTGATTTACCTAATTTTTTCCCTTAAGCTAGTTTATTTTACTTATAAACTAATGGATAATCTAAAAATATATCAAATATGTCATCATTTAATAACCTATTTCGCAACCTTAATCTCTCCAAAAAAAAGTCAATTAGGTCCTATATTTAGGACCAGAGGTAGTAAGCTGTAGATTGGCTTATTATTATGTTTGGATGAACTTTGAAAAAAGTGGCTTATTTTCCCATTTGACTTATAAACATGTTTGGATGACTTTTTGTTTAATAGGGCTTATTTTTAAGCTAGCTTATTTTTAAGTCATGTAGAAAATTAAGCTAACTTATTTTCTGAAATAAGCTACCTTGAGTGGCTTATAAATAAGCTGGCTTATTTCAAATAAGCTGGGTGAAAAATAAGTCCAGCCAAACATAGAAAAAAGCCACACACCCAAAATAAGCTGGCTTATTCGAAATAAGCTGGCTTATTTCTGAAAATAAGTCGAGCCAAATACACTCATTATATCATTACTAGCCAACTCTTTCCCAAAAGATAGAGAGACTTATCTAAAGCAGAAACATTGGACAATCTAAAGCCATTAGTGCTCTAATTCTAAATTTATTAACTTCAATATGAATATTGAAAGCTACTATACATACAAACCTTTCCCCCACCACCAAGAACTTCAAGAATCAGCCGCTCATCAAGTTTTTCATCAATAATATATCCAACCTGAATAAAACACCATGCATCTCATCATTGATTCCTGAATCAAAGACCAATTAATAATATTGGAAAAAGCAAAAAAAGCCTACAATTCTCATGCCTATAAATCATCGTTTGGGAGAGGAGGTCTAATAATAGGTGGGAAGAATCGTAACATTAAAAATTTAGAAGGTTGAAATATGTCTCCATATTACAAAATTTTCCTCTCCAAAATCACACACCAAACAAAGTCAGCTGACCTTTCCATATAAAAATAGCTTCATTTCCATTAATGCTCCTTTAATAGTAAGGTCGATTGATCTTTCATTTCTCTGATTCACATAACTGCTGGCAGTTGTATCAACATTTGAGTCACCAAGCACATCAACTGAAGGAGCAGCCTATATGCAATACAACATGTATGAATATACGTCATCAACAACGAGAATCAAGATAATGGGCAACAACAATAATAATTAACATCATACAGAAGCTTGATATGTTGCTTGTACAAGTCCTTTGAACCAGGTAGCCTTTTCCTCTTCATCTCGAAAATCTAATATCCAGGTGCTAGAAGATTCAAGAGCCTGCAAGGGAATTCAGATTTTGATAAGAAAAGGTGAGCCAGCAAAAGAAGGCCATTCTGAATTCCAAACATAATTTGTTCATAGAAGGGTGCAGGTGGCATTTCAAAAGACAAGAAATCAAGCAAAGCACAAACCAAAATCCCATATCCTATCTAACCTTCAAAGTTGTGCAAATCTACAAAGGGATAAAGCATATAAGCCAGAAAATAAAATTGTGGGTATAAGTGATTGAACATGTTTAGATTGGAGACTTGCATTTCTAAAAACATATTTGGATGCACATGAAGGGTCCAAAACATAAGCAATTCACTCACAAAAGGGGTTATAAAGGAAAAGCATTGGAACAAAGGAAGAGGCCGATACATGGGTTTTATTGAATTGAAAACACTTATGATCACATACCAAGAGACATATATTGGAAAGCCTTGAAATAAAACAAATGTGTCGCACATATCAAAGCTGTACTATATGGATTGGCCTACATCTAGGATCATCAATAAGTCCTTGTTTAATATGATTCTACCAGTTCTAACAGAGCTTCCACAAAAACATATCTTTTTAATTGCATTATTTTGTTAGTGATATAGTTCTTGTGGATGATTCAAGAGAAGAAATTAATTCAAAAATCGAGTTATAAACTTTGACCTTGAAGTCAGAGATCATTCACCTAAGACAGAATATATAAGTATCACAATGCAAACTCACTAGCACCCATCACCACTATAAGGCGTCTCAAGCTTTGTAATCTTCAAAACTAACTATATCTTGTTACTAATTAAACCCGTTTACGACCTATTATGTCTTTAACTTATTTTTGCCACAAAAATCTGTCAACAATTAGCAAGTGGGTTCCTTAAAAGGAGAAAAGGGTATATAATGTGGGTTGAGTCCCACCACATTAGCTCAAGCTTTTGTGGTGGAATGACAAGACCCAACATATGTACGCCCTTGATCCATGTTTCAACATGGTATCAAAGCAATTCGATCAACAGATCAAAAACAATAGAGAAAAAAATCAGGAAAAAATGAAAAGAAAAAAACGAAGATTCAACCTGTGAGGCCCCTGACTCAAAAAGAATTACAGTCCAAGCAAACCTAAACGCGTCTCTTACTCAAAGAACTACAAGCCTAGGCTGACCTGAAGGCCTCTCTGACTCAAAATGAGATACGAACCTAGGCAGACCTGAAGGCCTCTAACTCAAAAGAAGTAAAAGCCCAGACAGAACGATCGCTTAAACTAAAAAAAAATTCAACCCCAGGCAAAAAAAGGGAAAAAATAATTAAAAAAGAAAGAAAAAGAAAAGAAAGTAGGGTGAATGTTGGAGACACTCAAAAGTCCCACATCGAAAAACATTAGAGGTTGATTAAGGGTATATAGTGTGGGATGAGTCCCACCACATTAGCTTAAGCTTTGATGTAAATGGCAAGGTTCAACAAATGTATGCCTTTGATCCATATTGAGACACAAACACATAGCCTGGCAATCAGTTCATTAGAAACACTTGTTACAGAACATCGATATCTAGTATGCAATTTAATTAGACAGAGAATGCCAAGTGCATGGACCTTAACACGTGAATTGAAGTTAACTGGCCTGAAACGTTTGTTTTAATTTAAAATTGTGTTCAACTAAAGGTAGTGAACTATTTAAAATGGAGGTGGTCTAAGGTTCTTCCTTGCAAGGTAGGCCCACATAAACTTCCATGACATTAACAAAGGTAACAAGTCATATAATCCTGTGATGAGATAGTGAATGGTTGATATATGCAACTAAAAGGACTAAAATACAAAATTGCATTCTTATAACTGTAAAGCCAATGTGCACCAGTAAAGCTAGAATAACAGCATCATGCACTATGTTTTTTATTGGCAAAGCTGTGGCCATTTGAAAAGAGTTGGGTTCATGGGGCTCTGATCCGATGAAGATTTCATATTATCAAGAGTTTGACTTGTTATTGATTCAAATGGATGATTTCTTGAAAGGATTTGTGCATTCATAATTATAGCATTAAATCCCATAAATCAGCTACTACAGAGTTAACAAAACAAGAAAATCAAGAAATAAAGGGAATTATAGCATATAAATATGATATTCCAGCAAAATTAGATCATGTTGAATTTTGAAAGCACACTTGCAATCAATAAAAGATGTCACTAAAAAGTTTGGCAAACAATGTAAACTTTAATCGATACAACAAGATATAACACACAACTTGAAACAAAACTCAGTCTTGGCAAGAAAACAAGAAAAGTTGTTGAGAACTGAAACCATCATACTAAACGTGCACCAATATTCATTATTGTGGGAACGAAATCTCATTTTTTTTACGGAGATAAACAATTGCAATATTATTCACCTTCTGTATGTCCATTCCCCTTAAACATATAGCAATACAAAATGGGGAGCCACCAATATTTGCTGGAGGAACCTCAAGGACTTGCCTACCACCCATACTGCATATATCAAAGAAAATGTTTAACATACCCAATAATTTCTGATTTTCAATTTCAAAAACGAGTGAAGGAAATAAAATTATGTGGTAGTCTGGCCATAGAGACTTTCTATCTAAAAAAATTGTCAAAGTGTCTGAGCCTAAGTGTCGCTGTTTCATTAGAAAAATGAAGTACATTGCAAATGAAATAGCTAGTTTTAACATTGTTTTTCATGTAGAAATGAATATCTTCTTTTCTGCTTACAGTGAAAGGATGGCAATGATATTACACCTCTTTGAAAAAGTCCATGCATTTGGAGATGCATTGACAAGGTTCTAATTCCATTTTAGATCTAATCATAGTAAAGCTACAGGTCTATATAACTTCCCCACATTGTAAGAATAGTAAAGTGTATTTTAGATACATTCATAATAAAGCTAAAGGACCATAATAATACACAGTTATGCAAGAAATCAGGCTAGACTCAAATCTTGTAATAAGTCAAAAAACTACAACTCAGTATTAAAATATTGTTCCTTCGCATCATAATGGACTTGACATGTTGACACCACATCATTTAAACTCAGATCTTTTCATTTAGATTACTGTTGAAGATTTAAAATGTATGGCCTTTTATTCAACTAAGAAGAATAAGGTTTGTTGTTGTTGGGGAAGCCTTTTCAAGTTTATAGTTTTTCCTTTTCATATCTCCTGTTCAGAAATTTTTCTCCTCCTTAAGACGGAATTCTTGTCCTTTGTCCACATACATCTCCCCTCCCTTATAGACTCATCAATACAAAAATGAGGAATTAAAATAACCTTTGAAAAAGAATTTGAGAAGATTTTTATAAAATGACTTATATTAATATTAAAGGAAAAATTACAAATGCTAATGTATAACACCTTCGGTATCTCTGGTAGCTTTGAGACTTTGCAGATTCAAATAAATAAAGATATGATCCAGAAAGCAACAGGAAACAAGGCTGCCATGTAGCAACTGAGTTGCCAATTCCCTGTAAAATGAAATTCATTTGGAATATTCCAAGTCAAAAAGAACACATTGAGTGAAGTCAACCACAAACAAGTACAAAGTACAAAGATCCATGGAGATACCCTCCAAACAAGGATTCTACAATCAGCAGCAAGATCTGCAGGACTCCAAGGAGCAAGTTTAGCTTGGGAGTTATCAGTAGCAGGCTGACTACAGGTTTCAATCGTCCCATAAAATAAGTTCAGCAATTCCATAATTTTAAAACATCTCTCCGGAGAAAAGTGAATCCCCAAGCTCGGCACTTGAACTGAGATACGTGTTGACGGATAACTTGGATGTGGTACTTTAATCTTGAATAATTCAATGCATACAATCAAGATAAGAACAAAATAGAATACTAAAAATATCACCAAGAACCTAAAACGGAAATTTTGAAAATGACTAGTACAGAATAAGGCATATTATTCTTGAGTAATTTAAGAATACATGTGTGTGCGGAAACCAGCAGATGAGTATACCTGATGTACAAGCACTGCCATTCCACACCTATCAATAAGAGAACATTGGTTTTCAACTAGTTCTGCAATAGATGAGAACATTTGCTCATTATCATCAGTTGGTTTCACCAAACTGCAATTCCCATGGTCAGAGCCACAGTCTGTAAAAAAAGCAGCAATGTCTCGTCCAGAGATCAAAAACTGGTAATACGGATTTTTCCTCTGCTCATCAAACTGACTATCCTGTGAGCATATAAACCTATTTGAGATAAATCCAACCTAAAATAGTACAACTCAGAGCTTCAGATCCCAGGGGCATACCACTGTGCGCAACGTAAAATGACCAAAATCCAAAATGAAGTGACTATCACATTTCTGGGAACCACTACATCTGAGAGGAACTCTAACTTTTGGAGCGTCAAGATCAATGTCAAATGCAAATCTGAAAACCAGTTAAATGTTAAATGTAGGTTCTTTCCAGATAAACAGAAAATTATAACAAAATTCACAGGCACACCAACAACAATTCAAGGGGAAAGGTGCACCCAGTAGCATGGTAATTTCTAAAAGGTGCACTCAGTAGCATGGTGATTTTAAGGGTGCAAATTTGACACTTGTAATTTAAAATGGGCCACCCAGTAGCATGGTAATTTCTAAACAGTACATCCAGCAGCATGGTAATTTCTCAAAGGTGCACTTAGCATCTTAACTTCAATGGAAGGAAAAACAAATTTGCCCCATTTTAATTTACAAATGCCAAATTTGCACCCACAAAATTAACATGTTACTAAGTGTACCTTTTAGAAATTACCATGTTATTGGGCGCACCTTTACCCCAACAATCAAAAGCCCTTCAGGCCAGTAGAAATTATACAGTTTTATATCATCAAAAGGAAGGAAACTTAGTTTACAAAGGCTTTAACATTCTAACACCGCATTCAATTATCATCCTTATGCAATAAAGTTTGCAAAGATTCCACACACAAATGTGATGCATCTTTGCTGTGCTGCAATTTTCCCCAAGAAAAGACACCAAATATTTCACATTATACTCCCTCCGGTCCTAAATATAAGACCTAATTGACTTTTTTGGAAAATCCTAAATAAGCAAAATAAGTTAATTATAAATTGATTTGACTAGTATTTTTCCCTTAGACTAGTTTATTTTACCTATAAACTAATGAATAGTCTAAAAATATATCAAATACATCATAATTTAATAATCTAACTCGTAACCTTAATCTCTCCAATAAAATCAACTAGGTCTTATATTTAGGACCGAAGGGAGTATCATGCTTCCCGCATAGTAAAATTCTTCTTTACTCCAATTCAAGAAAATCAAATTCTGTGCCTTCATTTTTCAAGAAAAAAATTAAAATAAAAGGAATCTAAAAAGAAACGGACGCATTTAATTAAAGAAAAGGTTTGACAAAATACTTTAGAAGTTTCCACATTTTATAAGGTGGTTCCTAAGAAGGTCTATAAAGAAGTCTCCCCTAAAGCAGGTTCTGCTGAAAAATGAAGTTATAGTTTTTAGCAAAAGAATGAGGGTCGGAATTTTATGAAAAGAATCTCATCCCATTGTCAAGGAACAGCACTTCCCCTTCAAAATCCATGCAGTTTAGTCCGGCCAAGACACCAAATCGTAATAAAAGCACACAGCCACCACATTCAATTACTCAAAAAAATTCTGTGATTGAACTCCAATTTAACAACCCTTACAAACCTACTAAGAAATGTGCAAATGATATTCAATCAGAACCACATTATAGATCTACAAGACACAACTAAAACGTATAGTATAGAAAAAGCAATGACAACTATAACTGCTAAAACCTACCACTGGCATCATCACAGAAACAAATGTTTTATGAGCCTTTAGTGAATGGGTAAACAAATGTTTTATGCCCATATGCAGATCTTTTCCATTGCTTCGATAATATTCCATTAAACCCCTTAATATGATAATTGATTCTGTAGTTGATTTACCTGACATGAAACAAAATTGATTCTCCGAGATACAGGTTTCACATCTTAACATGTGTCTAATCACTTTTGTCCACAATTTCATTTTATGGCTCATTAGTTTAATTCCTATGTAATTTGCACAATTTCAATGTAGGGTTCTACATTAAAGTTAAAAAAAACCAACTCAGTTCGATCCCCACTTGGTGAGAATGCTGGGGAAGGAAATATAATAAGCAGCCTTACTTCTGCTTTTTCGCAAAGAGGCTGGTTCGAAAAAGCGACCCTAGACCCCACGGCAAGTGAGCTAATCGCTAAGCCAAGTCGGCCCTTCCTAAAAATTTTACAACTGGATTGAGAACAACTATAATATGCCCCAAAGTTAAAGAGGAAGGAAGATTCAAAAACAGCATGACACAATCTGGAGGGAAAACAAGGAAAATGTTGGACATTAAAAACAGAAATGACCTTTTTTGTTCCTCCAAAGCCGTTTGAAATTGCTCCTGGGCTAAACGAGTTACTTTCTCAAACCTCATCTGCAATTGCATTCAACGTTGAATAAAGTATAAGCACACGAGGTTTAAAACACTAAAATGGAAATATGCTCAATTATTACTAAGGAAAAGATTACAAAAAAGTCAACACTAACAAAAAGAAAATAAAATTCAATAATAGCATATTTTATTGAAGGCATAATTTAACGCACATTTTTAATATTCAAAGTTTACACAAGATATGCAACCAATTAAGTCAAAAGAATCCTGAGTCTTAAAACAGTAAAATAAATAAAGAACGTCCAAAATGAAAACTAAAATTTACCCTAAAATCAAATGCAAACAAATTGATACCTGCAAAGCAGTGGCTGTCTCTAATGTAACTGTAGGACTGACTGCATTGCTCCTCCTTACAAACTCTAGGAAGCGGTCAATGCTTTCCTTCAACACCTAATAACAAACAAGGCAAAATGTTATGCTAGTAAAAATCACGGAAAACTAGAAACATTTAATGAAACCTACTCTAATAAGCTTATCCAATATTAGAGTAGGAACAATGCCTTTCAAGAGACCAGCCTAAACCCTTACTCCATTCCCAAAAGTTTGAACTCCCCATCCCATAGCTCTTAGGAATATCTAAGGTTACCCATCAAGGATGTTACACAATGATATTTATCCAATAGAATGAGTGTTTTACTTTTATTTTTTTTAATATCTATGATATCTCGAGAGGTATATTCCATTCCCCAACACTCTCACCAAATGGGGACTAGAAATGGGTTGGTCTTATCTATGATATTTCAATAAAATAAAATATCCAGTATCGTATAATTATCTGTTAGTTTAGGATTATGATTTAACTTTGGATTTAGATTTAAGTTTCAATTTAGTATCATATACTAACTGCTCACTCGTTTTGTTCATGAAGTGACAGAGAGACTGACAATAGAGAGACAAAAGTAATAAAAATACAAGAAATCTATGCTTCCACCATCATTTCAGTTTTCAAAATTGGGAAAGTACCGTAACATGGCAAGGAGAAATGGTAGCTGACAGTCTCCAGTCAATATTCTCCCCAAATGGCAAGTGCACAAAACTAGCAGCTAATGCATTAACTTTCTGCTCGCTACAGACACTCTGAACATCAAGTTACAAAGAATTAAAAGCTAGCAAACAAAAAAAATACTATAAAACAAGTAATAAGCATAAATCACATAGCTAACAGTTTTACAAGATATTTGAGCCACAAAAAGAAGCCAAAATAAAAACATAACAAACCTGGTGCACAATATAAAAAGTTAAGGGAACCCACGATAAAATTACTTTGTCTATAACTAACAGAGATAGAACTAGTTCTGTATCTCTGTTACACCAATAAAATGAAAGACCAAAAGAATTTTCTCTTTTTTTAGAAAAAAAAAACTTGAATAATTCAGGTCCATGTAATAGCTT
The DNA here is from genome assembly GCA_029929735.1 of Mimosa pudica. Classification (NCBI taxonomy): domain Eukaryota; kingdom Viridiplantae; phylum Streptophyta; class Magnoliopsida; order Fabales; family Fabaceae; genus Mimosa; species Mimosa pudica. Next base: position 5,566,039 of record JAKELP010000016.1, on the reverse strand, counting down.
TGTATCCTTTTGTAGTATAGGCAACTAAAAATAAATGTCAACAAGTCTATTTCTAGACATCCAATAGTAGTAGACCTGAGCAAGAGAACCTTCAGGAGCAGATAAACCATAAAACTTTAGTAGAAGATCACAGTAGATGCTGCGGTGCTTAAACTTGGTTGACACGTGAAGTTGTTCAAATCGACCACAGATAATTTCTGTCTGATTTATGCTTACAATCCTAGCTGCAGCCTGACCTATAGATATGGTTACTGAAAGCTTTATCATATTATGCATGTCCTTTGAAGTAAGTCCCAAGTCCTCATCAGGCTGATAACTTAGTAACTTATCGATTGCCTCCCACTCCTCTTTTGTCAACCCTTGCTCTGTAGACTTTGGTTCCTCAGAGGCATTGTCAGATGATGCTTCTTCAGTGTCATCATTCCTATATCAAGGGCGAAATCTTCAGCAGGTCCCCAAGTCACATTTTTATAGAAAAAAAGAGAGATCCAAATACATATATATATGGCCAATATATTTATACATACATACATACATATACGTACACACACACACATATTAAAGGTACAAATTCAGTGAGGCTGCAACACAATTTTTCCCACGAATAGAAGAAACCCAAATATAGAATTACTATAAGAAATCTTTAAAAAAAGAAAAATTACAAATAACAATAAATTTTCTTCCGGGAGACACAAGTGTTGCCCATACCATCCGAACGAAAACCAACTTCTTTTATTGACCATTCTTTGTTGAGCGGCCTTTGATTTCACAGATTCAACTTTAGCATGAGCTAGTAACCTAAAAAACATAACACAAATTATTACTTTTTTGTCAAAAATGGACATTTAACAATGGAAGAATATGAAAATGGACTACTGTACAGTAAAAAACCTGTGCTACTTGATTATAATAAAAAAAGACCAACAATAAACTCTAGAGGACATTGATCAACATAAAACCAGATACAAGTCCTCAGGAGGACGGCTAAAAAGAACCTTCCAGAAATAACTCAGGGAAAATCTCTCTAATATGCTAAGCTTTAACAGGATCCAGTTACTAGAGCGACTCTCTCTAGCATGTTAAGCTTTAACAGGATCAGGTTCCCTTTTTTATGGGAAACCCTTATCGACTTATATTGATTTAAGCCTTGCAAGGTTTAAGTACTCTTTTCACCAAAGGAGAATATCATGGCTTCTAACCCTAAAGTGTCCTCCCAAATGAAATTTCATTTAAAACAAAAAAAATCTTGTTTTCATCTTAAATTATCTTCAACAACTAAATATCAATATATAATATGAAAGCTCCATAATATGCACTCTTCATAAGCCATTAAAAGTGCAGCTCATCACTTAGGATTAGTGAAACAAATGAGACACGCTAATTATAGTTCACATAATCTTACATGCTAGCTGTCACTTAAACTTGTCTTTAGAAGATTTCATGTGTGTATATACATATTGAGTGGAAGTTACCCATAAAACTATAAAAAGAACTGAACGGATAACATCACAACCCTATTTCTCCAAGTCAATCAACCACTTTTGGGTCCCCCTTGGTGGGAGTGTTGCGGAAGGGAATATTCTAGGCATCCTTACCCCTTCTTTTATGCACAAAAGTTGATTCAAACCCGAGACTTCAAACCCATAGCAAGCGAACTTACTGCTGAGCCAACTGGCCCTTCAAAGAAGGTATTAAAAGAAAAAAACATCAACCCTATTTGCTTCACTGGCTAGCCAATTGGCACACTTATTTAAAATTTTCTTCCCAATAAGTTCCTTATATATCAATGACAAATAGACAAGAACGCAAAACATTTAACAAGGAAATTCAGAACACGAAGCGCAGGATTTGAAATATAGATGCAAACGTAAATTGTTCGATCAAGTATTAATTTATCAATACCACCAATCCAATTAACCTTGCAAGGAATATCTAAACATATATCAAAGCAGTATATAAAAAAAATTAGAGTTCCAACAATTGAGAAAAGAGTCACACCAAAGTATGGAATCAAAAAGTATAAATTACTAAGTACAATCATTAGTGGTTTCTATCATTAAAACCCAATGAACATAATACTAGATACACACCTCCACAAAAGGATTACTTTTGGATCCAGATCTTTTTCTATTTCTCTAATCTCTGTATGATTAACCTGTGGCGAGTGTTGAAGAGAAGCCATATACAATTGAATGTAATGCCGACGACAATGACAAAGATGACGAATTTGATCCCATGACAAGCGATAACTGATTTGGTACAGAACAGAGTCAGCATCCACACCAGGAAATGAGTAAATACAGAGACAACATTCATGCATTATAATGAAAAGAGTCTTTTGAAAAATTTATTAAAAAGTATATAGATTATATTATCAACACCCACATCCTCTTCTGCTGTAGCCCAGCTTGAGCAGCATACTTCCACCATAATTTGGGGGCCTTTGAAACTGGAATTGAAGGCCTTAAATGAGAAACTTCCAAATATGCCTTGTATCTCGAAACAGCTTCCAAAAGTTTAATCCCATCATGATATTGAGCCTGTAAATTAGAAAGGAAAAGGCAAACAGTATTTTCATGAAGGGGATCAGGTCACCTACACAGTTCTAAAAGAATTCAAAAGGAACAATCCGAGTGATAACACCAGAAGCATCACATTAGGAGGGAACACTGAAACAGTCTTCTCTCTCATAATAATAGAAGCCAGAGGAAGATCATAATTTCATAAAAGCTTTTACAAGTCAAAATGAAAAATGAAAATTTAAACAACACTCCTTCCATTATCTAATATAAGAGATAAACAAGGAATTTACTTTGGTCCTAACTATAAGACCTCAATCTACTTTGTCTCCAAAAGTTATAATTTTTGCGCCAATTCTATTCCATTGTTTAACAAAGGCTCTACTCAATATAATAAAAGTTTCTGACCATTATAGGTACATCAGATCCCATCAAAAAGGCAGAGAAAATACAGGAAAAATACAAATTCAATAATTCTAGAAAAATTCCTAAGAAAAAGAGCAGAAAACAGAAGAAAGGTGCATATGCACTACTAGTGAAGTAACAAGGAAAACAATAACTAACTAAATCTAGAAGATGGGCCACTCAAAAGAATAAGCTATGCTATCTTCTTTTCTCTCTTCAAACTTGCTATCTTTATTCCTTTTCTGCTCCTTCATATCATTACTGATACCAATTCCAAGGATCAATTATTTACCTTCTTCCAACTTCAACAGAGATTGAAATGAAATACCATACAAACAAAATTTAAAAAAGCATAAATACCTCAGTAACGGTAAGAGAGACGTCACTGAGGACAAGGGAAACTTTCTCAAATGGAATTTCTGGGTCATTTCTTTCTTGATTTCCAAGACGATGATACTGTAGATTTGCATTGATAGGGGACACCAAGTATGTACGGTTCATGGCCCACTTAGACACCAATCTATTGTCGACAGAAGTTTCATTTATGCCATCTTCAAATATCTAGTATATAGCAGAAATAAAAAAAAATGAAAAGGGGAGTCAGAATACAATACTAACAACATCAAATTACAAGGAAAAATATTCAGATTTAAGCAAAGTTTGAAATAAAACAACATTCTAATATCAGAAAAAAAGAATAAACCTCAATCCATTCCTGCGGACTCATGTCATCCCAACTCTTCTCAATTTCCCAAGGAAGACGGTCAGAATCATGATAAAGGGCTAGCCTCTCAAGTTGCAAAGACTGTTAAAAGACAAGAAAAGTCAGCCTGAAATAATTTTCACAACCATCATATTCAGAACACATTACTGCAGCCAAACAAAGAAAACAACAGAAATATATTTCAGAAGATTTATCAACACCAAGAAATAAAAACATTCATTTTAGCCTATAATGCACAGCCAAATTCTTACAGAATGCTACAAACACATTTGAAGGATTTGGTCGCAAGGCAAACAAATTTTGTGGCAATAAGCCAATTAAAGGATTTCTGTTTGACTAATTGGATAAGAACACTCATGTGAAGTTAAATGTTTATTTTGTGAAACTGACAGGGGGTATCAAAATCAAAAATTATACAAGAAGAGAAAAATGCCAAAACAAGGAACTTCTCATAAAAATCTTCCAAGCCAAGACAATGCAAAACAGCAAATCCCACAATATTAAAGAGCTTCATGCACCTTTCCCCACAGCTACAAACTTCATATCAAAAGAAGATAGGGGGTCAAATTTAGAAGAGGCTAAAAGAAAAAAAAGAAGCAAATGTGTTCCACACCAACAGAGAACTTAACAGTAAAAAACAAGAACTGTGCCTCCAAATAAAGCTTTTGAGGTTGCCTCCAAGAAAGCCCCAAATAAAGGAACAGTTAAAGCCATCATGGAGTTGAAAGTTTATCTAACTTTATTTGAAAATAAATATATCTTTGCAGAAATGAGCTCACCTTCCGCAATTTATCCAAAGCACCACTAGTATCAAAGGTTTCATTCCCGTGTTCATCCATTGTAACAGCAGCAAGCTTAGCCAAAGTAACACCAGAAGAAAATGGATGCCCTGGATTACTGCAAACAATATTTGGTCACATGAAAAAGAAAGCACGCACACTAAACAATACCCCACCCCCACCCTAAAAAATTGCACATATCCACAGCTATCCACTCAACAAATGATTTCAAAGTTAAATATCTACTAACCTGATTGTGTCTTCATATCTTATATGGACATTGGTAATAGATATCTTAAGATTTCCGATAATAGTAGCAATTATAGAGCTCAGCCATGAATTTCCAGAAGGTGACTGCAACAAAATTAGTTGACAGTTACATTTCTTGAATTATGCAAGAATATATACAACATATCACTAATAGACGCAGATGTTCACAGTGTTATATCCGAGAAAGATTACATTAGTGCAACAAGAGTCACATCAATGTTGTTTCCAGGAAAGATTACATCAGGGTAACAAGAGTCAGATCATTAAAATATGCAGAATAAATTTGATTAAATTAAATAAGCCAAGATATCATCAAAATCCTGAAGGCAAGATACTGAAAATCACAAGGTAAAATTAGGATAATATCAATTTTAAGAACACTTGATTGTCTAATCATAATGCAAGAGCATTCATTATTCAATCATCTAACTCTTCCCATACATCATATTTCTTATATCTTATTTGATATAGGGTAAAGGAGCAAATTTGGCAAAAAAATTCTTGTTATATGCACCAATCATTATAATGTTCTAAGTGTAAAAGTAGACATAAACAAAGCAGGGCAAAAACAGCAAAGCCATCATCAATCATCAATTGGTTTAAAACGACCATTACTTCTTCCTCTCTCCTATCTCAAATTCAAAAAGTAACCCCAATTATCAACTTTTACTTTTGCCCTGTTTTAAAATGTGTCTACTTTTGCACTTCCCAAAACATTATTATAATTGGTGCAAAAAGCAAAATGGTTGCTAAATTTACACATTATACCCTTTAAAATATGAGAGCCAGTTTGGCTCAACACACAGCTCGTTTGCCCATGAGGCTTGAAAGCGTAGGTTTGAATCAACCTCTCTACATAAAGTAGGGGTAAAACAGCCTAGTATACTCCCTTCCCCAGCACCCTCACCAACTGGGGACTAAAATTGGGTTGACCCTTCTACCCTTTAAAATATCCATCCACAGAGCAAGAAAATGAACTTATATTTAGGAACGGGGGTAGTAATATCATGTGTTAATAACTAACTTAACTAACATCTTGAATCTAATCAAATTAGGGAAAGTGATCTTATATTTAGGAACAAAGGTAGTAATTAATAAGCATATATTAAGGCTATAAAAATTACATTAACAATAAATAAAACAAAATAATTAATAACTTACAAGAGATAAAATTGGATTGACTTATTCATACTAATAGATCTTAAAAACAATAATAACAATAATAATAAGACAAATAGTCTAGAGCAGCATTTGAAGCACACATTCAATAGACACCTTGTATAAAGACCAAAGAACCAAAGGGGTATTTCTGAGTAAAAATTAAAGGGGAAAGAAGGTATGATGTCCCATCAAAAAAAAAAAAGCAAAGCAAAAGACAAGAATTAAAAAAGCAAAAAAGCAAAGAAAGGCAATATACAAAAAATAAAATAATCAAACTAAGCACAATAGAACATGCATAGATTGCTGTAACCAATGAACTGTAAATGTAATAGCAAGGTAATATTGGAGTCATACACTTCCCAGTTTTGACTTGGACATAGCATCAAGTGTAGCCGATTCTGCTTCCTGCGACAGGAAATTTAGATTTAATAAAAGATGATTGAAGAAAAAAAGTCAGATTATGAAAGCAAACTGATTTTTCAAGACAACTCAATGGAATATGAGAAGTGAGAAGTAGCATATTTTGGGAAAATATATATATAAGAAATTATCAAGCTTTTGAGTTTTTAATCGTATTTTTGCAAGCTTCTCTTTTAAGCTTTTGAGTTCCTTCTATGCCAAGAAAACCTATCTACTTTTTTACTTTAGCAGGTTGTGAACTTCAAAATATATAGCAAGTTGTTAGCAAGATTGCATCATGAGAAGGAAATCTTGCTCTATAAATAAAACTTAGAAAGGATATGTAAGATAGACTTGGATCAAATGAAAACAGCTATGGTTTAGCAAGCTTCCGCCTTATTTCTCTCTTTCTAATTATTCCCCCTCCTAATCTGTTCCCCCTTGTCAGTCTTTTCCCCCATAATTCTGTTCTGTTTCCCTCTCCCAAACTCTGTTTCAGCACATCTCACATAATTCCTCTCTGTTTCTGTAATTTCTACCCTAAATCAAATCTGTCCAGTATATAGTCTAAAGTGTGTGAGTGTTTTCCCAACCTTTTTTACTCTCTGTTTCTCACTCTCCCTCGAATATTTCAGCAACCCTTCCCTAGATTCCAATCTGTTCAACATCTATGCCAAGTGTGTATGAGTGTTCCAAATCAGTTTTACACCAGTTTTCTCCACCTCATTCCCCTCTGTTTATGTTAAGGCTTTCACTATCACACAATTCCATTCAATTTTTCCCAATATCCTATCCTGTTTCTTTGTGAATCAAAGTGTGAGTGTTTCTACAACCTGTTTTACATCACAAACTGTGTTATTTATAAATGTATCAACTAAAGAGTTAGTTATATGGCAATTTAAAACACTAATCCCGCCGATAGTATGTAAATATTTTAAAACAACCACAAATAATAGGAATTTAAACAACACAGATAAATGATGAGACATTGTCCATATACAGTTTGAAACGGAACAAAAACAAAAAAAAAATCAAAACAAAAAAAATTAATAGACAAAAGAGTGGAATATTAACTAATCAAAGAAGCAGGTGGTAGTAATACAACCGCCTGTACGACAAAAAACCCCTTCCAACTGTACAGATAAAAATCGGAGTAAAAATTAATGTTCTATATTTTCAAGAACATTTCTCGAAAAGAGGTTGTAAAGCAAGATCTTTTAGTTAACAATATATCTAAAGATTTTGTTACTGATAGATCACAATGGTGTCGTATGATCCATTTAGCCGACTTCACCTAGTAAGATAAGGCTTAGTTGTTGTATTTCTCAAAAAGAAAAATTTTCCAATTGAGTAAACGGCTCAAGATATGATGCAGGAATAAACACCAAATCAATCTAGAGAACAAATCAAGTGCCTATAGATGAAGATGAATGGGCTCAAGATGTGAATGATCCTCAAGTTCATATTTTTTTTGGTGGTTAGTTCATGAACTTTTCTTCCGATAAGAATTCTAGCGAAATGAAGAAATAGCAAGGAAAATCATCCCCAAGAAATGAACAAAAGTTCTGAACAGGAGAGTCGTGTGACAGAGAAGATCAGTAGAAGAAACTCAGAAAATGCTTGAAAAAAGGGGCATGACCTCCCAAGATCCTCTGAAAACATGATGCTAAGACACGAGATATCTAAAACATATGCAATCTGAAAGATGGATTTAATAAAGCTACTACAAGAAAACTGAGACACCAAAGCACTATTAAAAGTTTTAGCACAGCTTTCCAATTAAATATACACTGAAACACAGCAAAACTGCACAGCGCCACAAACCCTCCCATCTTCATTTTCTTCCTTGCAGTTATGATGTATCAAACTTTCTTGTCAAATTCAAATTAGACCAAGACTTCAAACAACTTATTCAAAGCAAGGTAACTAGACTTCAATACAACAATAAACGTGTAGTAGTATTTAAACAAGTTCCACATTTAGCACACAAGTATTAAAACTTGCATACAATCTGACCTCAATCTGTTGGATCTTGGCTTCAAAAAGTTTTTTACTGTCCTCCTCCTGTAACAAAATAAGCTCAACTAAGAAAATGGCATAAACATATCTTAGTCAAATGGAATATAAAATATCGGTGTACCTTCATTGTCTGGCCATCTTCAGCAGGATAAGCAAGAACAAAAATCCGATCAATAAGAACAATGACAGGTTCTTTGCCCAAACTTTTCCAAGGAACCTTGATTACATAACACAAAAAAGAATGAGGAAAATTCACAAACTCCATCATAGTTGTAAATATCCAGGGAAGTAAAAATAAGAACACTAAGAAAAACTAAAGAGAACATGCCCGCATGCATGCATACATTGAAGACTGAAAAGCATTCAAAATAATGCTCAAATCTAAATAACCATGTGTGCACACATATAAGTGATACTTGGACCATCTTTTAACTATATAGAAATATTAACATAACAGCATGTAACTATGTATTTGTTATATTGTCTTGAAAAAAATTACAAAGATGCATAACTTTAATGTGTATAGACATCACCAAAAAAACACCAAGGTAATGGCAAATGCTACCTTCAATGTGATTTTACCAACAAAGCCAGCTTTGACAGTAACAGGAAGTTTAAGCGCATTTAATGCCTCTGCCTTCAACTTCAAATCCTTAAGAACTACATCACCTGCAGATATCACATGCTTGGTAGTAATATAGAGATATACATTTTGAGCTTGTAGAAAACAGGTATAAGCTTAGCATCATCAAATAAAAAATAAAAAATAAAATGCCCAGGATAATGCTAACATCATAAAATTGGGGAGCTTAGCATTAACCAGAAATTTTCATGAACTAAAACAATCCCCTTCTAATTAAAATAAAAAATAAAATGCACAGACATTTGTGCCATTCTGTAAAGATAGCATAAGAAATTAAAGGCCCCATTAGGCTATTAGTATAACACGCAATCTTTTGTACCTTGCTCTAAATTACATTTCCTTTTATTGTGTTATGAAAATAAGAAATAATGCACTTCCATTTATTATATATTTCAAGAAAAATTGTCCTTTGCTTAGATTTTGCACGTATGCCCAAAGTTTGATATATTGCTAGCATGTTTCTAGCTAACTTCACAATTTTTCTCTTTCTAATAAACCTATTTTTCTTTTATCAACTAGGAAAACAATAACAAGTGTTATCCAACAAAGAAAAATCACTTTTGGATTCCAGGAAATGCTTTTATTAGGCTTTTATGCTTTAGGATGTAGCAAGTGACATGATACTTTTAAAAATAATTTATTACGTTCTGGCGCCTATTTATATGTCGGAACGTTAATATTTTAATTTCTATCTAGGTAACGCTGCTGCGTATGCTCTATAACCGCCGGAATATGATATTTTAGCCGAAATATAAAAGTGTCATGTCACTTGCTACATCAGTTCAAAATTAATGGTCAAACCCTGAAAAGTTCACAGAATTGCTACATTTGTTATAGGGTGATGTGAGTTTCAGGGATTTATTTTCATTTATATGGTGATGATGTAGTGAAGATGGTGATGATGTGGCAAGTAACATGGCCTAATAGGGCGATGTGACAAGTGGCATGACCTAATCAGGTCAAAATTAAAAGTCAAACTCATAAAAATTGACGTAGTTGCTACATTTGAACCATTTTGTAACTGATGGCTGCTATATTTGAAACTCAAAATTGCTATTTTATGTTGGGTGAACTGTACTAATACTTGAGTGCTAAATTTGAACCTTAAATTTCTTCATATATGTGGTGATGATGTGGTGATGACGTAGCAGGTGACGTGGCATAACTGGGCGATGTGGCAGGTGACGTGGCCTAACGTGGATGTCGTGGCAGGTGACGTGGCATACTCGGGTCAAACTTAACGGTCAAACTCGTCAAAATTGACGGTTTTGCTACATCTAACCCAATTTGTACTTGATCAATGCTAGATTTGAGCTACGAGATTCACTTTTATGTGGGGTGTACTTTTAGAAATAGTTTAGTGCTAGATTTGACCATTTACCCATATTTCATTGATATGATATTATATTTATAATACAAAAGCTTCCAAAAATAATAAATTTCTCCTACAAGTTTACCTAATACAGTTCCCTAATAACTTGATATTCTTCTACTCTTAATGTTTCCTAATACTAAAATTGATAGTTCTGACTAAGATTCTACTAGTACAAAATAGGAAATTCTAATATTAATTCTATAATTTTAACAAGATAGAACAACAGTATTAACAGAAAGCTGGAAGTTATCACATTACAAACCTTTCCAGACACTAATTCTTAAGGCCTCTGTGGAGAGCCCATGTACATATTCGCCCAAATATCTTCTGAGCAAATGTAATACCTGCGGAGAAAGCTCAGTCACTACATCATGTGTTCAATGACCCTTTAGCAGCAAGAATCAGCCACTAAATATCCTCAATATAATCTCATACAGCAATAATCAAAAATTAATTCAAAAAAATAAAAAAATACTCCCTCTAATCCGTAATCCATAAAGAGCACAAATATAACATAACAGCTCATCTTATATTCTCTCTTCATTTAATGCATATTTAATTTCTTACTTTACTGCCAACTCTTCTTCATATTTAGTATTGCTTATGTATTTCTCTCTCTCTTAATATGGACAATATTAGAAACAAAGCATGAATTTCAGACACTCAACTAACTTTCACACATGTTTTCTTAAGAAACATGTTTTGGCGTCTGCGTCTTATATTGCAGACGGAGTAACTACACGAAAAAACTCAAAAATGCGGCCATAGCTACAAAACAATTCCACCTCTCAAAAAGCGATACGGCAAACAAAAAAAAACTATGCAGCTAACGAGAAAAAAATGTCTGTCCACTGTAATCGCACAAAGCTATCATAATTCATAACAATTCAACACAGAAAAACTTGAGTTAGAGAAAATCCTTACGTGATGCTCGAACATGGTGAAGAACGGAGCCGGATATGTATCCGGAACGATCTCAAGGAGATAATCGCGCGATCAATCGGTAAAATAACGGCAGACAATTTGCCATCAAGAAAGTAGAGAGTGAAAGGAGAGAATACGGAGGAAGGAGTTTGGAGTTTGGAGGTGTAATTAGGGTTTGAAGATAGATTTTTTGTTTGATTGATGAGATTGGAAGGAAATGGAGGAAGAGAGGAAATGAGAGTTTGTGTGAGGAGGTGAATGTGAAATTGTGAATGGAGAAAGGTGGTTGCGGAAGCTTTATAGGTGGCGGTGAGTCGCGGGATTGTACGTGGGATGAATTCAACAACAAGCTGCCTTTGATTGCTTTCGCGTATCTGTGACAGACAAAAGGGACCCTATTATTGTGTGGTCCTTCTCTACTTATTTTTCCTTCACAATTCAATGAAGACAAATTAGTTGAGATTTTATGAAATTTAATTTCTTCATTTATTAAATTGGGTTCTACATACATTTGTTAGTCCCCCCTTGTGATTTTTGTGATTCTAACTATTGTCATTGTCTAGCTAAAAATTGACATTATTATCTGAGGGCGCATATTGGTGGTATTGTAAAAGTTTATAATGTGCAATGGAGAGAGCTTTAGGTCATGGTTCACATGGTTGACGGTTAAGCTGACTCACCTGTGAAATGTTTGATAGTTAGACCGGTTTGATTGTCCGGTCTGGTTCTTGCAAAACTATAAACAATAATTTAAAAGGTCGTGGTGATGCTTATAGTGTTATTAAAATAACTCAAAATGTTGTTATTGTCGGACAAAAAAGGTGATCATCATCTCATGAAAAGAGTTTTTTTTTCTCAATTTTCCCTTCAAAATATACTTTTGCATTATTCCCAATTTTTTCTCAAATTATTCGTACAAATATTCTTTATTGCTCATAATCAAGTTAGGGGAGGGCGGGAATAAAATAGAATAGTTAGAATGTAGGTAATATCATGTGAATTTTAGATAATTTAATTAACATCATTAATTTATTAATTTAAATTAATTAAATAAATAGATGTTATATTTAAGATCTGGACTAACTATGCTAACTATGGGAAAAATTATTGGTTGGATGTGTTTTTACCGGTAAGTTCTTAAGAAGTGGAGTTATTTTAGAGAGTGAGTTGAAAAACTCTGAAAGTTGTCGTGCTGTAATGAACATAGTACATTGTTTTAAAGGTTTAAGTCTAATATTTTTTCAACGACCTTATAGCCTATTGACATAAATTCTTATGTAATAGGACATGCGTTTGTATTGTTAGTGTTCCTTTACTCCTTTTTTTGGTTCAAATTAGTGTACCTTTACTACAAAATACACATAATATATAGGGTAAAGGTGCAAAAATATGACTAAACTTTACCCTAAGTTGCATTTTTATGACTAAAGTTTCGCAAGGAGCAAAAATACCACTAAACTTGGGATCGAGGTGCAAAATTATGATTTCCGTCAAATATGACGGTGTTGGCCGTTAGTCTTCGGCATGTAGGATGCTGAGTGTGCAATAATGACCATGTGGCATGCTGACTAGATTTATGTGGGGCCTACGATGGGGTTCCTTCTGTTATTGAAATCAATTCCTGATCTGATGAGGGGTAAGGGTGTGTTTGGAATGGATGAAGAGGGAGGGAGGAAATTGTTTTTTATTATATATGGGCCCCACATAAATCTATTCAGCATGCCACATGGTCATTATTGCACACTCAGCATCCTACATGTCGAAGACTAACGGTCAACACCATCATATTTGACGGAAATCATAGTTTTGCACCTCGATCCCAAGTTTGGTGGTATTTTTGCTCCTTACGAAACTTTAGTCATAGAAATGCAACTTAGGGTAAAGTTTAGTCATATTTTTACACCTTTGCCCTAATCTATAAAGCCCTAATATATAAGACAACTTTATAATCAATAGGCTATTAATACAAGTTCGGGTTGCTTCAGTTCAAAAAAATTCGGGCTGCTTCTGTAAATTGGAGCGATGCCCGTACACTTTTTTTTTTTAGTTTTTAATCCGGTATCCTGGGTCAGCCTCAATGTCACAGGGAACTCAACGGGCTCAGACTAATCCAGATCAGCACCGGGGCCTCCACTTAAGGGTAAAGTGCTGGCCAAGGGGCAGGCTGCATTCCCAGAGCTCGAACTCGAGACCTCTGGTTAACGATGCACGTACACTTTGATCAGGAAAGAAATTAAAAAGTCGTGCCTATGAGAGATGTAGTTAAAATATCTATAAGGTGTTTTGTAAAATTCACAAATTATAAAAATAAATATTGATAAACTATTACTGCAAATGATCAGCGTTAAAAATAGATAAGTACATTCATACCATTTATCAAGTCGCATTGTGTGTTAAACACATAAAAATGAACTACTTAAATTAGCACCAAAAAAATCACAAATGACAAATACAATATTATGGCTGTTATGTATTTGGTTTGAGTTGTCTTTTTCTTTTCTTTTTTTTTTCTGATATTTGGTTTGAGTTGAAAATAAACAAGATCAAACATGTATTAGTATATCAAATGTCAATAATAGCGCTACATGTTCGGCCGTGCAAGTTCAAGACTTGTGTCCAATCTACCTGGAGGATATATTCATATGTTTCGTCCTCTTTAGTGCCGGCCATAATTAAACTTTATTGATATGGACGATTAATTACATTTTAAACGATAAAATCAACAAAATAGTCTCCAAATAAGATGGATTGATTTGTTTTTTGCGACGATAATATTGTAGACGAAAATGAATTGCTGTTTTGTGGAGAATCACTCATGTTCATAGTTGACATGATCAACATATATTTTCTGCTCTGCTTATTGCTTAGTTTAAGTTAGCTGATATATAGTTGAACTTCGATTAATCCTTGCTTGTTTGGAGACATTAATGCTAAATACTCCCTCCGGTCCTAAAATAAGATTACTTGAGAAAATGAGTTTAATCTTAAATATAGGACTTTTTCAAATTTTTCCTCAAATTATCTCTACAAATGTTCTTTAATACTCCCTTCGGTCCTAATTATAAGTCGCCTTTGACTTTTTTGGAAAATCCTAAAAAAGAAAAATAAGTAAACATAAATTGATTTAACTGATTTTTACCCTTAAACTAGTTTGTTTAACCTATAAATTAATGACTAATATAAACATTTATCAAATATGTCATAATTTAATAATATATTTTGTAACCTTAACATCTCCAAAAAAAGTCAAAAGCGACTTATAATTAGGACCGGAGGGAGTAGTAGATAAGTAAGAGGTGGAAGGTGAGGATAAAGATGAGGGTGTATTGGTAATATCATGTGATTTTAACTAGCTTAATTAACATCCTCATTCTAATCAAATTAAGTAAAGAGGTCTTATATACTCTAAAGGAAGTATATACAAGTTTCTTGTCGGGAGTTTAGCAAATGATTTATTGACATTTCTAAGGCTTAAATGCAAAATAGAAAATTACGTCTATTGTCATCTATTACTGCCTAATATTTGAGATAAGATCAGACCGATTTTTTTAGCTATATATTAACGTTAAGGCAGCATAACAAACTTGAATATATATATATATATATATATATATATATATATATATATATATATATATATCCAAAATCAATTAATTTGCTTAACTTATACTTTAGAGAAAAATAATTATAAACAGGTAGCTCAGGGAATCAAATACAATCAGACTCCAAACAATCATCAAATATATTGAAGTCCTAAAGGACATGAGTTCGTTTTATTGAATATCTTATCATTTACAACTCACTAACAACGTTGTCAGGGCAAATGTTTAAAAATTTAGTTTTACTCACAACCGAATGAGTAGCTATTTACAAATCATTTAATATCATAGATATCCATTAGGATTTCAATGTAATTGATGATTGTTTGGCAGTTGACTGTGATTAATTCCCTTATTAGGGATTTGATAGTGATTTTCCTTATAATTTACTGTCTCTGATCTGATCCTAAATATTAGATATATAATTTGATTTGACTTAGAACATTAGCTAAGTTAGCTTAAGTTACATGATACTCCATCCGGTCATAAATATAAGACCTAGTTGACTTTTTTGGAAAATCCTAAAAAAGCAAATTAAGTTAATTATAAATTGATTTGCCTAATTTTTTCCGTTAAACTAGTTTATTTTACTATAAGCAAATGGATAATCTAAAAAATATATCAAATATATCATAATTTAATAACATATTTTGCAACCTTAATCTCTAAAAAAAAAGTCAACTAGATCTTATATTTAGGACCGGAGGTAGTATTACTAACGCAGCCTGGTAAGTTTACCTTTATACGCATCGCCCTCTTTGCTTACTATTGAAGAGCATTCAAAGTGATGATTTAGATATAAAAGTGAATAATTATTAATTATAAATTGCAAGAACGAGTATTACATAGGATAATAACTTGTACCATATGTTGAAATAAAAAAAAATAACTTGTACCATATGCCATTATCGAGTAGCTTAGTGTATCATTGATATACAAACCAAAATTCAATTTGGTGTATATAGAGAACAGGAAGGAGCATTAGCGGTCATGTCTGATATGTTAGAGCGAGGGAAAGCAAAGTCAGTCATGTGATGATGAGAGGGATGGTTGGCGTACGTGAAGATCAATTGAAGTTGATGGTTAAAGGGAAATTAATGTAATGTGGTGCACCGAAGGTACAAAGCTACGTTAGGTGTGGAGTCTCAGTATTAGACTTGCCTGTGGTCCCTCGAGTCCAATAATATGATGTGAGCCTGTTCATTAAATATTGATGGACTCCTCTGCCTTTAAGAACTCTGTCTAGTGATTCATGTCATTCAATGTGTTGCCAAATAATCAACATATATACATAGGATGGCAATTTTGAAGGGCCAACAATATTTGGGGAATCTCATGTAGATGAAAGTTGAATTCAAAATCCCATAAAAGAAATCTTGAATAGTAAATGTTGTCACTCCATTAATTAATCAAGATATTCAACTGGTTAAGATGATTTTGGAATCCAATATATTATCCTTATCTTGGATTTCCCATAATATATTTAAATATGATTAGATTACATAAAGAGACTTACATAAAAACCAACAAAAAACATCATGCCTAATCTCAGACATTTTCAACTAACATGAACACTATTGAAATTTACTGAACACTAAGACCCTCAATCTGTTGAACCTCCACACAATTTAATCTGTCACTGTTATCTAGTCTGTAAAGATATTATAGGCATACACGAGGTATAACCGTTTATTTTTAATACCCGTATAAATTTGAAGACTGTTAGGAAGCGAGGAAGCATTATGGATACACAACAAATTCATTATTACACATAAGAGGAAAAGATAGATATAATAATGCAGAGGGAAAACGGAACGTCGTATTCCTAATAAGTTATCCACGTTGTATTGTATCTCTTCAATATCGGGCAAACATCATAGAGATGACTAAGCAATATATCAACTAATTGAAGAATACCAAAACTTTTCTGCTATTTATATTATATCCCCGAAGCTATTGGGCTTGGCCTAATTTAGTTATGGATCAGGCTTTTTTCCAACACTATCTCTATAGGTATCTTTTTGTAGTCAGATATGAATTTAAAGAGGATTGGCATCCAACTTCGAGAATGGTTTATTATCAAACAAGGAGATTGAGGCCTTAAAAAATGGCATATACTTCCTATCAACAACTATGCGTGGTAGTGGCTATGGTTTTTGGTAAATAAAATGTGATTTAACTAACATAAGTAACATCTTTTATCCAATAAAATTATGCAAATATGTCTTATATCAAGAACTAACGTAACATGGGATTGTATATATAAGTGCAAGAGTAGGGTAATTCTATTGTACTGGGCTGCTCAGTTAAACTCACATATATAGCTGTTGCTTTTGGGACCTTTATATTTGGGTTTATTGATAGGCGAAGGCCCAAAAATGATACACAACTATTGGTCAAGGAACGAAAATAGTACATAACTATTTCAAGGTACAAAAATGATACTCAACTTTTATATGAGATAAAAAATGATATTTTCATTAATATGACAATAATATTAGACATGAAAAGTCCAAAATGTCCTTATAAATTAATCTCCGCCCAGTAAAAGTTTATTTAATTATAAGGGCTTTTTGGACATTTCATGTATAATATTTTTGTCTTATTAGTGAAAATATCATTTTTGATCCTATGGTAAAATTGTGTATCATTTTTGTACCTTGAAATAGTTATGTACTATTTTTGTTCCTTGCCCAATAGTTCTGTATCATTTTTGAGCCTTCGCCCTTTATTGATAGATGATTTAGTGTTTAATTGTGAGGGAAGATTCCTTGCCCCCAGTTTGTATTGGGGTTATGAAATCTGTGTGTCAGGTAGATAAGTTAGGTTCCCATTTGTCTGTTATTAGTAGTTAATTACTCCCTCCGGTCCTAAATATAAGACCTAGTTTACTTTTTTGAAAAATCCTAAAAAAGCAAAATATAAGTTAATTATAAATTGATTTACCTAATTTTTCCCCTTAAATTAGTTTATTTAACCTTTAAACTAATGATTAATTTAAAAATATATCAAATATGTCATAATTTAATAACATATTTTGTAACATTAACATCTCCAAAAAAAAGTCAACTAGGTCTTATATTTAGGACCGAAGGGAGTATTTGGTGGTTTATGTGGCTGTTAATTCTACGGGTGGTCATGTAAATGTCCTGTTGTAATCATATGTTTTTGCACATGTATAGTCTATTCAAGGAATATCGATGATCACCACTGTATACACTTACGCTCATCATGATGGGTGAGAGTGGGATTAACTCTATAATAAATTAATGCTCAGATGAAATAAAGATCGCCAAGACCTTGTAAGTCAGTGGCGTTTTGTAGGTTCTATCTCACTTGTAATCTCAATACATTAGTGTTTACCTCTTTAATTAAAAAATATAAAATAAAAATAACCTTACATTTTAACCAATATACGTTATTGGAATACAATGGTTCGTTGAGCCGAGTTGAAAGAGGAGGTATGTCCCAATTTTTTCCTTGTTTAAACGTGTGTTGAGACAATTCCAGTTTCAAGACATGGGGCTATGACCTTTATACTTTTTCATTAAAAACTCAAGGTCATGGTCACATGCCCAGAACATTTGCCCATCATATAAAAAAAAGGTAGCACATATAGATTTACATTTAATGTTCATCACATGGATAGCAAATAATTTCTCAATTCAATTTAGTCCATCCAAATTTATTTCAATATTCCACATTTGAATACAAAATAAAAAAAGAATTTAATCTTTTATAACCATCATTTTTTTAAAAAAAACTATATTTATCACTGAAAAAATAGTCAATTATATATAAAGATTTGAATTTGAGCTGTTCATATAAAATTTTAAATGGTTCATATTTTATTTTCAGTGATTTCAGTCATGAGAAATCATTTCTCATCACCTCGATGATGAGCACACATGTCCATAGTTTTGTTCCCACAAGTAGAATGCATGACTATTGTAAGTATGATGTTTCATATTTGAGCCTAGCTAGATAAATACGTTTGAGTTTTTAATTGAGGATTGATCAGTCTGAACCAAAAATTGTGTTCAACATAACTTAACGGTGATACCTTCATAAAAACAATACCGCGTCACTTATTGATTTGATGTACTATAATATTCTTCACTTGTTTCGTGTGTGTGTGTAGTGAATCTAGCTTATCTTTAATCAATGCCATAAACATGTCCATACCTATCACCTCCCTTTAACATGAAAACTTCTCCGTCAACACTAGGTAGGTTGTAAAGCCATTAATGGTCATCCAAATGATATTTGAGCTAGCTTTAGATCAGCTAAATTATACAATGAGTGTTATAATGTGAATCTAGCTAGCCTAATTTTAATCAATGCTAACATGATCAACTAAAATTATACAATGACTGAATTGCAGTTGAATCATGTTTTGTTCAGCAAGCCCCTTATCAGAGAGAGGTATCATGGTAACAAAACATTTACCAGGATTTTATCAATTGTCAGATGATAATAAGATGCACAAATAGTGTCGGCCGTATGATGATGGCCCATATATATACAGGGTTACAACAAACAAGACCATTGAGTGTTTTCGTGGCCTTAGAAAGAGAAATAAAATTCCCAATGTCATCGGTATTTTTTTATTTGTAGTTTTCTCTGTGTACGTGTGAAGGGGGTAAAAGGCCTGACGATCTGAGGACTTGGAACTACCTCAAGCAACATTTCCTCGAGTAGTTGGTGTCTGTCAGTATTTTATGATAAATGCCTCCAATATTTACGGGGACGAGGTAGCTAGCCATAAGGCAAATTAAAGACACCAAAAGATTATAAGCTTAAAAAATTATGTGACATGCCTCTCATAAGAATGCCTAGCCCTTAATTCAGAGCCATATATATCATTTTTATAGTAATTCGTAATTCTTTGAGCCAGCCATTTCTATAATATTTTAATGAACCTTTTAATCCCATTATTCCATATACGTAGCCCGTGACCACACACACAAAAAACACTATCTCGTGAATTTCCAACATATATATATACGTGTCCCTCCCTCCTTCATCCCATCCCTTCGTCTGAACTCAAACTTATTAGTACGTAATCTCCCTTGGATTTTCAGCCTAATATTAATAGGCTACATGTGATTATTGGTGATGTTGTGTTGTTACTTTAGGACTCGTAGTTTCCGGATCAACGTATTTGGATCAATTATACATTCACGTGTAGTAACATTATTCCGAAAACATGACTTTAGAAGAGAATAGAGAGTGAAAATTGCATTTAGCTTTCGAATAAGGCAATTTGTTAAAATTGAACCCCTTGAAATATCTAAATTGCTATGAAATCCCAAAAGTCATTAATTACCCTCACTATTGCCATATAGTACTCCCTCAGGTCCCTAATGTAAGAGCTAGCCGCCAAAAAAACGCTTCTTAAGAAAACATGTGAATGTTAGTTGGATGTCTGGAGTTAATGTTTCTTTTCCAAAATTGTCCATATTTATTATGGTACTTTTAAGAGAGAGAAATACATAAACATTAATAAATATGAAAGAGAGTTAGGGGTAAAGTAGGAAAAAATGCATTAAATGAGGAGAGAATGTGGGGTGAGCTCTTACATTAGGGACCAAAACCATTCAAATTTTGGGCTCTTACATTAGGGACCGGAGGGAGTAGTTGACAAGTGATGATAGAGTGTTCATGATAGCCACACCTTTAATTTGTCAATGGTGGTGAGTACTGAGTACTATGTGTGTCGGTGTTCGTGATGGTCTAAACTTGGTGGTGGCAACAAATTTTAGGCTCATAACGATCAAGTATAAGAGTGTGTGGATGGATTTGTTGTGTTTTCGTTGTAGATCAAATTTCAAGAAAAAAATTGTCATTGAAGAAGAGATAGAAGAATTATGGGGAATGAACCCTTAAGAGCGCCAATGATGGTGCGAGGGGATTCAAGAGACAATTTTTATTAACTGAAGGGAACTTTTTAAGAGGAGCTATCACACAAGGTTTTAAGTTTGATTACTTATAATTTCATTCAAGAATGTCTTTATGAGGTGACAAATTTATGACTACACGAATGAGTGTAGGAAACAAAAAAAAAAACTAGCAATCGTTTGGTGAAGTTAATTGTCACATTACTTTTGCCCCATTTTCAAATTTTCATTAGCATTTTTTAACTAAAATTTTAATATGGTAGCATGTGTACTTATCCATCCATTGTTTTTACCTTTTGTTTTTTACCCATTCAGCTGCGCTGTTTGGACTTGAGTGGAATTCCATTTCCTTAAAAAATGCTACTCCTAATCAATTGGCTCATATTTAATCTGAATGCCAACTGCCTAGAACCTCACATGTAAAGTTAACATGGGAAAGTAAAATTCATAGTGTCAATTATAAAAAGGACACACATGAGAAAAAGAATCAAAATCTTGAAGCGTGAGTGAAGGCCAATCCGACGTGTCGTTTATATGAGCCACAAACTCATTCATCAACTCTGAACCTGAGATCACGAAAAGTGAAAAAAAGAAGTCCCCTACCATATATGTCACCACCATATATGTCACCCCGTGAAAGAGTCCCCACGTGACAAGTTCAGACAAAACGTTCATGGCCTCTCGTCGTCTACAGTTTCCGTTTTCCTCGTCTATAAATCGCACCACACACCTATGTCGTTCATTATATATCCATCCACAAAACTACTAGAAGGTTCAGTTCTTTTCCTTCTTGGATCGTCACAAAACTACACATATATATCATTCGGTGAGTAGTCTCTGCCTAAGTCTCATTTTGTGAACATACATGAGTTTGCTTACTACGAAGTATGTTTAATTTTGAATTTTAGTTTTTCGTAAAAAAAATAACTAATGGAGTGATGACTCATTGCATGCACGTGGACTTGTGGAAGCTGCTTTTGTTTTTTTGTTTTTTATTTTTGGTTTTGTTGATTTGTTGAAATATATTGATGAAAAGGGTTGACTACCCGTGAATAAACAATTCTGTTGTCACGGCCTACTTTTATGACCACACATGGAGAAGCTAGCTACCCAACAACAAAGAGTCACGAGATTGATTCTTTTCTCTCACCCATCACCCACATTTTCTTCAATACCCAAAAATCAATAAGTTTAATTTGGGTTCAAGGCTCACAATATTATTAATTCAAAACACGATTATCTCTAAGTTAAAAGAATATTTACTTATGTGTTTACATGTCATTTAATCATAAGTGCATTTAAGGCTCATCAGTGTCAAAATATGACTATCTCCAATGTTTAAAAGGTGCTTATAGATGTATATTTACATATCCCTCATTAACACAAAGATAGAACATATATAGGAGATGGAAGCTGAATTCATTGGTTTTTTGAGTTATTGAAATAGCTTCTTGCCGACTATGAATGTGGAAATTTAATGGCCCATCACCCACATTAATTCACTATGAAATTGACATTTCGCTTCTTTATTCCCTAGTTCCTGCCCTGCCTTCACGAGCCCCACTTTTCCCAAGCTATTGCTCATCAATATCATTCCATCTTCGTCCATTTGGTATATATGCTCACGTGCTTCTTATATGTGTGTGTGTATTCAAAATTACTGGCACGTAGCCACGTATTATATTCAATGAATTCAATTGATCGCAACTAATTCTTCTTAAAACAATACATATATCTTTGCGCCTGTGAGTGACAGATCACAGACATAGAGTAATATACTCCCTCCGGTCCTATTTATAAGTCGCCAACCGCCACTAAATTTTGGTCCTTAATATAAGTCACCAACTAACATTAACTAACTCATTTATTATAATTTTCCCAATATACCCTCCTTAGCATTGAAAAATGAACATTGGAAGATGAGAAGAGAGAGAAGATAAAAAGGCACATGTATACTTATAAAGATGATAAAGGTAGTGAGCCATAGTAATAAAGGTAAGAGGGGCAAAAATGGAAAAGACAAAAAAAATAAGACCAATTTAATGACTCAACTTCCATTAACCTCCATTCCTTGGTATGTACAATTTGGGCGGTTGGCGACTTATAAATAGGACCAGAGTGAGTAAGATGTTATTAATTAATACTATGTGATTGAATATGTTTTCAATAATATTAATAAGCTAAGTATGTTATCAAAAAAAGAGTATTAATAAGTACTAGAATGTTTTGAAAGCCAGTTAATTAGCCGGCGAAGATATCCACAGAGTAGGAGCAATTAACATGGATAATTTAACATAGAGTAGTTTGCTGTGGCTTATATTTCTCCCCTCAAAAAGATAAATTTAGGTATTCATCTTCTTTTGCAGAAATTAATTTTTCCCTTTTAAGAAAGAGGTCAAACATATTTTGTCTCTGCTCACCCGTAAAGAAAAATATTCCCCAATATATATTTGGAAGAAGTACCTTTTATATATTTCTTTTTTTTTTCTGTTAGTATGCATTCGACTATATATGCATATATATACTTGATTTTAAAAAATGCATTTATACTTGAAGTTTCTAAAGATAATATAAAAGGAAACTCATATTTCCAGTTTCCGCATCATATTAGTCAGTGTCATGATGCTATATACTTCCTCCGGTCCTATTTATAAGTCGCCAACCGCCTCTAAATTTTGGTCCTTAATATAAGTCATCAACTACCACTAACTAACTCATTTATTAAAATTTTCCTAATATACCCTTACATTGGAAAATGAAAATTGGAAAGATGAGAAGAGAGAGAAGATGAAAAATGCACTTTTATGGATAGAGGATTAACGAAGAGAGAGAAAAGGTGGTGGGTCATAGTGATAAAGGTGGAAGAGGCAAAAATGGAAAAGACAAAAAAAAAATAAGACCAATTTAATGACGCAACTTCCATTAACCTCCATTCCTTGATATGTACTCCCTCCGGTCCTAATTATAAATCGTCTTTGACTTTTTTTGGAGATGTTAAGGTTACAAAATATATTATTAAATTATGACATATTTGATAAATCTTTATATTAGTCATTAGTTTATAGGTTAAACAATCTAGTTTAAGAGAAAAAATTAGTTAAATCAATTTATGATTGACTTATTTTGCTTATTTAGGATTTTCCAAAAAAGTCAAAGGCGACTTATAATTAGGACCGGAGGGAGTACAATTTAGGCGATTGACGACTTATAAATAGGACCGGAGGGAGTAGAATAATTTGTTGCATCTATTCCCAATAGTGTAAGATTTTTTCAAGTGTTTACATTATGGAGTAGTTTTGTACTGCACTTTTGTAACGAATTTTATAAAAAAGGATTAACGCACAATAAACAAGTATGCAAGAATTTTTTTACTCAATATTCCATAATAAATTTTGAACCCATTTAATAGTGACATGTAACTCATCTAACGCTTCAGTGTATTCTAAAATCAAATAGTGTCATGGATATCAGTGTTCTGCATTAAAGTCTAAAATTTTAAGAGAGTCATACTCTGAAAAGTTTAAGAGAGTCATACTTTACATTGTGTTATATATATATATATATATATATATATATATATATATATATATATATATATATATATATATATATATATATATATATATATATATATATTGAAATTTATAAACATCTGACAAACAAGATGCTAGCATGCATGGATTTTTCTACCCGACCCAATGTTTTGAATTTTAATTATTCTTATTTTTTCTGCCAACAACTTTTCAATTATTCTAGAGAATATTGACTCCATTCATTTCGGAGGCATGCAACAAATGAACTCTTCAATGCGCTTTTTGAAAATAGAGGCTGTAAAGAATTGGTGATAAATCAAATTCTGGGTGCTGTGGTTGTGTTCTATTAGACGGTTTGAATTGAGTTTAGTTTATATTTTTATAATTTATAAATGGAACGGCTTACGACTTCTTATGACATTTACATCATTTAGTGGTACATAACTACATAGACGCTTATTTAATTAATAGATAGATAATTAGATATATAAATTATTTGTGGTTCGCACATATATATATTTTTTGTCCCAAGTTCGCATATATATATATAAAACATACAACTTGATGGAATATGATACAAAGTGAAATCGTATTGCAGGATTCAGCACGATATTCTAGAAAACTTGGGCCTCACAAAAGCTAAAAATATATTTTTTTAACTTTCAACTAACAGTTAAAAAAAAAAACAGAAATTCACGTACACCATAACACTACATTTGAAGCAATGTAGGGACATGGACCACAAGAAAACCATTGAGCAGTTTATAAGGAAACTGAATAAAGAAAATTAAAAGGAAACATTTTTTCCCTGAAAAAAAACTTTGAAGAACAAAAAAAACTTTGAAGAACAAAAAAAACATGCCAAAGCAGCAAAATACAGAACATCTTAACGTTGAGAGTTGAGAGCCTTTCATTCAACCACAGCTTGACACCTGTCATCCTTTTTCTTTATAATAAGCTCATGAGCCATCTATATGTTCTGAATCATAAATATGAGCCTCTACTTCAGGATGAAATGAAAACTTGCTAGTTAGACCATACTCCTAAGTCCTATCCTCATTCTTCTTTTTCGTTATTTTTACTCCTCACATTTTCTCAACCTACAATTTTCTTGCCTGTACACAGAACACATCTTCACCTAATGGAACTCTTTCGTGCATTACTTGTTGTCTACATTACTATGATTGTATGCACCCACAATTGGAGAAATGCTGAAGGAAGATACCACAATCACCATCCAAAGAAGCAGAAAAACCCTGTTCATAATCCTTCACCTCCTTCAAAATCTCCAAGTACTCCTTCTAAACCACAACCAGATGATCCAAGTCCTTCTACTTCAGGCTCTATTTTTGATGTAACATCTTTTGGAGCGGTAGGAGATGGTGCCAATGATGACACTGCTGCCTTCATAGCTGCATGGAAAGCAGCTTGTGCAGTAGATTCAGGAGTAGTTTTAGCCCCTGAAAACTACCGTTTCAAAATCACCTCCACTATCTTTTCTGGTCCCTGCAAGCCTGGACTTGTGTTTCAAGTAAGCTTTTCTAGTTACAATATAACTCTTCAATAATTTCTTTCTTCAAAAACATCACTTGTGTGGAAAATTTGATATGAAAAGGAGTAATGTGGAAAATGTGAACAGGTGGATGGTGTGCTAATGCCTCCAGAAGGACCAAATTCTTGGCCAAAAAAAGATAGTCGAAACCAATGGCTTGTCTTTTATAAGCTTGATCAAATGACTTTCAATGGGACTGGAATTATAGAAGGCAACGGACAACAATGGTGGGAGCTTCCCTGTAAACCTCATAGGGTAATTTAATCACTCTATCATGTCATTGCCACATTGATCTCTCTATTTTCTTATCTTACAAGTGTTAATATTTATAGTAAACACATAATATTTTCTTGAAATGCTCAATCTATACCTTTCCCTATGAATTCCGCATTTAATTGATGTTGAAATGACATTGAAACTCAACTAAATGAGAGTATAAATGGAACTTTTAATTTCAGGGTCCCAATGGGTCAACATTACCAGGACCATGTGATAGCCCAGCAGTAAGTAAAATTCTCAACTCAATTATTGATTATAAGCTATTTTTTTCTCTCCCTGAACCATCTTTTGCTTCATTAGATGATAAGGTTCTTCATGAGCTCCAATTTGGCGGTGACTGGTCTAAGAATTCAAAACAGTCCTCAGTTCCACATGAAATTCGATGGCTGCCAAGGAGTTCTGATTGATAGACTGTCTATCTCTTCCCCTAAACTAAGTCCCAACACAGATGGAATCCATATAGAGAACAGTAACACTGTGGGAATATACAACTCCATGATTAGCAATGGTACACACACAAAACAACAAATGTTCCAATCACTACATACATATGCCAGTTTAGTATAGTGTTTCTATTCATATTCAGATGTGTGGTATTTAAAAAAAGCCTATGAATGACTTGGACAGGTGATGATTGCATTTCAATTGGACCGGGGTGCTCAAATGTGAACATAGAAGGCGTCACTTGTGGCCCTAGCCACGGGATTAGGTACTTTCCCTCTTTTTTAAATTAACGAGAGAACTACATCTTAACTTAAAGGGATTATAGTTAAGGATTTATTTTTCCTATAAGTTTTGATTAAATACCAATTTCATCCTAGAATTTTTTTTGTTCAAAATTTCTTGAAAGTTTTAAAATATAAAAATATAGTCTTATCCAGTTTAAAACTCATGTTTATAGTTACAAAGTCGACACTAACCTTTAATAATGATAAAAGGCAAAATTGTTCCGTTTTAATTTTTAAGACTTCTAAATCAAAATTAGATAAGAAATAATTTCAAAATAAAATTGATCATAATTTAAAACTAACGAGACAAAATCGACCTTTACTCCTAGTTATTTAACTTTCCTCCTATTAGAGCACATACAAAAAAAATCTATTCCAGCATCTAATTTTTAAAAATAGAAAAATGATGTGACTAGGGTGACATAGAAATTTACTTTCGATTCCCATAAAACTAAGATCAAAGATAGGCTTTCCTTTTCTTTTTTCTACTCGTGACCTATCATTCAACAGTTGCAATGGCCCAAAATAGGCAAAATCATCTTTAGGTAGCTAGAATCAGAACATAAAAAATTAAACAAAAAATGAAACAACCATACCCAAAAGCCAAAAATGTATAAATCAAATAAGCTGAAAATGAACACAAAAAGAGGTTATATAATGAGTCTATGTTGTGTCTTACTTTTTGCAGTATTGGAAGCCTGGAAGTGCACAATTCACAGGCATGTGTGACAAATCTAACAGTAAGAAACTCAGTGATAAGAGAATCAGACAATGGTCTTAGAATCAAGACATGGCAAGGAGGGATGGGATCAGTGACAGGGCTAAGATTTGAGAACATCCAAATGGACAACGTTTTAAACTGCATAATCATAGACCAATACTATTGTTCATCAAAGGAGTGCAGAAATCAAACGTCAGCTGTGCATGTAAATGACGTGTCTTACAAGAACATTAAAGGAACATATGACGTCCGTACACCTCCTATTCACTTTGCATGCAGTGACACCATTGCATGTACAAACTTGACATTATCTGAGGTGGAGCTTTTGCCATATGAAGGGCAGCTACTGGAAAATCCATATTGTTGGAATGCCTATGGGGTTCAAGAAAATGAGACTATACCTCCACTTGATTGTTTGAGAACAGGTTATCCTGACACTGTTGGAGAGCTTTCTGCATATGAATGTGGGAGTTAGAGGAAGAAAGGATTTTGAATATGATTGTTGTTATAGAGGAAATTGATGATTGATGATTGTGGTTTTTTTTGGTGATTTTATGTCTCTACTGTCTAGTCTTTAGAATTCATCCCTTTATGGGTTGTTTTAATCCCTTATTGTGTGATGAGGATTGTTGTAATAGATGGATTGGGTATGTATATCATATATATGATGTTTCATTTAAATCAAAATGGGGTCATAGATTTGGACCAGCACCGAATTCGTTATTTTACTTATTTAGACACATAAGATTTAATGGATATGGACTTGAAATAGATTTTTTGTTATGGTTTTTTAAAATCTCAAATGCTTAATCTTCCTAAGTTATATTTAATCTCAACCAATGTGACCCCCCAAACATGGGACAAGTCACATGATTGAAACTAATTAGATAAAATTAATAGAATTAGATAAAATAGTGCCCACTAAATCTTAAAATGCCCTCATAATTCATTTAAATAAAAAACGTAGTTTTATCTTAATTGAGGTTAGCTGAAAGGTAACCTCTAGTAAAAGGTTTTGAGTCGATCGATAATGTATTGCCATATAATCCTAATGAATTAAAATTTACTTTGCCTGAAAAGTTAGTGCTACAAGAAACCCATCATTTGTTGGTTTAGTTATTGAAAGGGTTTGACATTTGACTATCTTGACAAATATTCAATTCATGGCTATTATCACAAATATGAGAAGACATCTCCATGCTAAGTGAAGTTGGGCAAAATCGACAGAAATAAAGTGCTTACTTATCTCACAGCCCATCGAGACATGAACATGGATCATGAGTAAAGGCCCTACCATTATTATTACTTAGAAAAGAAACAATATTGTGTTTCACTATCAAAATATTAATTAATAATTAATGATAATGTTGAACTAAATACTCTCTCCTATAATAATAACAACATAAACCTAATCCCAATTAAATGGGGTCGGCTACATAGATCACACAACGTCATTGTGTTCTATCAATAGTCATGCTTGGAGGTAAACCTTTCATCAAAAGATCTCAATGAATAACTTCGTTAAAACTTCTCTTTGGTCTTCATCTCCTTCTTTTGCAGTGATTCCATACCCTTTGATCAATTATTCTTACTGCTCATCCACTTCTCTTCTTTGAACCTTTTGTTTCTTTATATGCCGTCTCCCATGATAGTGTGATAGTCCTTGTGAAGTACCAAACAATGACATTGATATAAACATTGCATGTGTCCATGCTCAATAGATTCGACATATTTTTACGTTGGTTGCCGAAGCCTAACACAACCCTACTCTTTTATCCGAGTATGAGACCAACTATAAATATAGGCGGTGTATTCTGTGGACACACAGTCACATGAGGGTAAATAACCAAACGTGACATGAAGTCACAAAACAGGCGTGGACACACAGTCTCACGAGGGTGAAAAACAAAACAAATGCAACAACTATATTTATTATATATGGGGAGTGTTGATGAATATGAGACAAATAATTGTGAATAGAAAGGGGAAAAAAACTTGAGCAGTGAAAGTAATCACATACATTGGAAGTAAGAAACTCTTCTTGTTATAAATACTCCCTCCTATCCTTATTGTAAATCACCAACTACTCATTTCTCACATACTAAAGAATGGTAGTTACCCATCGTCCGTGGGTTCAGTGGCGAAGGGATTGAACAATGAGCGTCGGGTTGACCACCACGTCGCGAGTTCGATCCTGGGGAGGTGACACTTTGTTGTGTCTCCATCGCGGCGCTTGGGGAGGCATCTCCGTAGCTAAGTGAAGCTGAGAGTAACCTACCTGTGTGGACATACATAAAGGGCTTGCTAGTCATGCTCCAGAGCCCACAGGGACAGGCCCCAGTGGATCATGAGTTAGGTGCCCTGCCATTGGATTGGGTTGAGCCCAAACCCCTTCCTAAAATTTTGTAACAAAAAAAAAAGAATGATAGTTGGTTCTTAAAATTCATGTTTACTTTTCCACTTTTCTAACTCCACCGTTCATTGTGTTTCACATTTTCAATTTTGAATTTTCATTAATAACATGGGTAAAGTGGAAAAAAAAAACAATTAATATGGCTGTAGTGACTTATATTAAGAAGCAAAGATTAGAGGCACTTGGTGAGGGATGCTTAAAATTAAGAAAAGAAATTAGGAACTCTTGTTCCTTCCGTGGTGGGCTTGAGTAAGGTCACAGTGTGGGAATTTGCGGTTTCAGAAATAGTGACTGACAGTCGCAGGGCCAGGGAGGTACGTAGTAGCTCCTATATCGGGAAAAAGCATCACGCATTACTTTGATTAATTGAATTGTGGCCACATTCAATTCGATTCAATTCAATTTTAATTAGGTTGTTGTTTTAATTTGTAGGTGTCAACAATCATCATAACATGCCTTCTCTTCAAACCGCCCTGCCTCCTGAGCTCGCCAACAATGCCATTAGGGTTTGGTTTCATATTCTTCTATTTCAATCATCATGCTCATACTCATAGTACTATTATTTACTTGTATTACTAATTCTGATTTCTAATTATTTTTTTTATTATAGCTTTACCGTGAATGCCTTCGAAGAGCTAAATATATTGGCCACAGGGTATGTATTTGTTACTGCCTGCTTTGTTCAATCTTTATTTCTAGCCATATTACCAACTTGTTACTCACAAATTCACTATTATTGGGAATGCATCCCCCCACACTCTTTTAGTGCATATATTGTTATAAGTTTCCCACATTACTACTTCATCAGAGTAAGTGTCTTAGTTAAATTAGTTCACATTATGTGCTTTTCCAATGAAGATCCGACTTGGTTTAACCGTAGGCTCGCTTGACGTGGGTTCTAAGGTCGGGGGTTTAAACCCTCCCTTCTCTTATTGTTGAGCGGTGTTGATGAGGCTAATTTTGGGGGGAAATAGATATTATTAATAGGGATTATGTTTAGATCCAGGCTCATATCCTCATGTAGGTTTTATATTTAAGCACAGGAGGTAGTATTATCAAATCGTACAGTTGTACTTGAGGATAACCATGTATTGCCACTCAACCACTGCATTGCAGATTCATGTGATGAATGGCATTTCTAGAATAGCAATGCTGTAGTAAACTTCACATAGAAAAGTGGTATACTGATGGTTGTTGTGTAAGATTTTGGAAGACATTACAAGTTGTCCAAAAGTTCTCACAAAAAATGTAGCATGTAGCTGTATATGTGTGACAATTCATCTGAGTATGATCCATGTTCATGTCTTAGAGGGGGTTGAATTGTATCTTCCTGAAGTGCACTCATGTTGAATAATTATTTTACCCCCTTGGAACTCTTGCCTTTTCACGTAGGCTAAGGCCAATGTGAGCCGCACTATTTACAGGTCTATCAACATTGTATAACCCTGAACCTTCCATATATTGTATTGATGTTATTAAAAAATAATGTATCTCTATTGCTTCTACTTTTACTTGTATGGTTGTAATAGGATTTGTGAAACTGATTCCAAGTTTTTACCTGCTTGCTATACAGCAACATAACACAGAACTTCTTGTCAATATGGTGAGGGAGCAGTTTAAGAAAAACAAGCATGAGACGGATCCTGAGAGAATTCAGAAACTAAAGGATGAGTAAGCTTTTGCTATAACATGTTGAATAGTTTTGGGCGCAAGAGCACATGCAGTGCATGTATGTATGCAAAATGATGTGCATTTTTGTTTTTGCAGTGCTGCAAGAGGACTTATAAACCATATACTGTATGAGGCAGAGAAATTGTCTGGTAAAAAATTCAGTCAGAGCCCTTTTGAGAGTCCTAAAGCCACTTAGTCTGCTTCATCCACTTCAGTTTGCTCATCAATTCATGATGTGAAAAAATCATGAGTGTAGATCAATTATTTGTGATCAAACGAAATAGTTGAGGAAGTGCCTTTGTTTCTTAATTTATCCTTCCTATTCTTCAAGGGCACTGAAGTTGCTTTCAGTCAATTTCAATCCTAGGTTTTTGCTAGTTGGCTAATAATGGATGTAGAACCTTACCTTGCTGAAGGTTGTTCATTTGGAGAAAACATAGTTCAGTTTTATGTTATGTTCTTAGCTGTTTTAATAAAATGACTTATGTATACGTGTTTAATTCTTAGGGGGCTAAATGAGTGACACTACTGTTTATTTTCAAAATCCATACAGAATTTGTTGTGATAGAACTGATTTTAAGTTGAATTCTATTGAAAATGGTGTTTTTGGTGGTTTTTTTTTTCTCTTCAGTCTCCGATAACCTTTTTTAGACTTTCACCCAGGAAACTAATATTTACTGGTCAGTTGTCTTACTCTTATTATAATAGGACTACCAATCTATGGATTGAATTTACTTCAAATGTTTAGTTTCCTTTACTTCAAAATGTTTAGTGTATGACTCTAATTCTATTTACAGGTCACTTCCATCATGTTACACAAAGACCAATGAAAATCTCTAGCATCATTAATTTTCCACTAAAATCCAATAAATTCATATTCTACCTATATTTAAAATCCATAATATCACGTGAAAACAAAATTAACATATAATTTTTTTTTTGTTTTTTTGAAAAAAAATTATATGTTAATTTTGTTTTCACGTCATATATATAAAGAGGGGAAAAATCTTCTCTCTTCCATAGATTTCACCTTTGTGTGAGGGAGAGAATTCAAATTGAACTGCGTTCAAAATGAAAGAAAAATAATTCCTTGAAATTCCAGTTAATAGTTCAATTGGCCGAATTAAAATTATTTTAAGTTACAAATTAGATCTTTGCGCCTCCAAATATTACCTTCACTACTTATATTGCCTCGCAAACATTATTCCCTTGGGTAAGAAAGAAAAATTCCCAAGAGAAAATATGAATATCAAGGTCAGCACAGAACATGTCTTCATAATGATGAAATATAAACAGTGCAAAATGCAGCATTTTAGAGTCACCTCCTTTCACACAAGCTCCTCACACGCTGCACAACACGCACAAATTCATGAAACAAGAAAAAATCAAAAGCCGTGTGAGTCGGGCCACCCTTACTTTTGGAGCCTGAGCAAGAGGATGGGTTCTGACATATGACCAGGTCAAAACCACCAAACCTTTGGTTAAAACTCTCAAGCTTGTTGCTTGTGAGCTTATGAACTCCATCAATCTGAACCAATTCCCCTGTTTGCCCAGAAGTTTGCCACCATCTCTTCAGGACCTTCTTCTTAGTCTCAGAACTCTCAACTGATACAACATTCTTTATTTTGATCCCAAGACGATGAAGAGCAACTTCTGTCCCACCAATCCCGCTAAAAATCGACAACACCGTCAATCCGCCAGGGAACATGGCCTTCAACCCAGAAATATGATAACCCAACGTGTCTGTCTGAAAGCAGTATTTTAGAATATTGAGTCTTTCTCCCAAACTAATATCAGGAATACGGGTATGATGCGACGGATAGCCCAATATGACCTCCAAATGTTCAGGCTCTATGGGGCCCAGTTTGTTCTTACCGACCCATAGAAGATTTAGTGCCTGGCAGTGATGTAGGATGTCTTGCTTCTGTTCAGATTTGAGTACTCCATTAGAATTAGCCAGTGTCCTTCCTAATCTATCACAATGTTGTTCTATTTCATTGGAATCACAACTAATGCAGCTCAACTGCTTTCTTGAATCCCAAGATGGCCACCATTTCTTCGTATGCGGTATTGCATCTGCAATCGTCATAGGAGGCGTCGGGAGGATACAGAATCTGTTTTCAATCGGAAGATTGTGTACATATCCTTCTTTTCTACTCACGGCTGAAAAGAACTGAGTATTCACAAATTCAGGCTCAAGAGCATACAAGAACTGAGAAATCTTTGCCCATGAGTCATAAGATATATTTGCTATGTTTCCATAAAAGAAATATGGAGGTTTAGCTATTACTCTGTCAAGACACCTGGATGGATTTGGTTTGTAAAGCTTGGGCAATCCACCGATGTCAACTTTCTCATCCACCCAATCGGGATCGAGTGGAGAGGTCAAGACATCATAATGTTCCTGTTTTGGCCTTTTCCTGACATTATTTTCCTCAAAGTTTGAATAGCCCATGCTAGAATTAGCACCAGGAAACTCATCAGCAAACTCATCCTTCACCCTTTTACCACGAGCAATTTCTTCTAAGTTGACATCTCTTGATCGTGAAGGTTCCGGGTCAAAATTCTCCGTTTTCACTTCTTCAGTGTCATTTAACTCTTCTTTTTTTATCCTCATAGAACACGAACTAGAAGCAGGATAATACTGGAAAACAAGAAATTCCATCATTAAGGGCCTGATTGAGTAGTATAGAAGAAATTATAACAGTACTATGATGATCACATAAAACAAACCACTGCCTATCATAGTAGTCACACAAGGCAAAGTTTCGATCATATCAAGCACGGAGTAGAAAAAAAATTATAAAGGAGTAATTAAGGAAAAAGTTATGCTAATCTGATTCCACATAATAAAGTGTTAAGAGGTATGAAGAATTTCAGAAGGTTTTCAAAGCTAAGAAAAGAACATCCTTTTTAAGGGAAAAATGAAGGAAAATATTGTAGGTTAAGTGAACACCAAGTAAAATCTGAAGTTGGCTAATTATAGCAAGAACACCAACAAGCCTCATTCTGCTGAGGTCGGAAAATTATACCATTATTGGATATTGGATATTTCAACCAAACACTGTTTCAAGAGAGAATTTTTTTTCTTTATTTTTTGTTTTGTTTTTATAACAATAAATCTGAAGTTACAAAGTACTAAGAAAGATGAGGTATCTGCACAAAGTAAATAATTCAAGAAATATGGAAAGTAGGATATAGTAATCTGACGCACCACATAATCAATGCCATTTTGCTGTGCTATTATGCAGTTCGCAAGCTCTAGTACAGGAGCCTCAGTACCTGAGACAGCTAATTAGTACATGAAAGATACAGAAACAAAAGCAAGGAGTAGGGCTTTGAAATGGGAAAAAAACATGAGGGCCTGCACATAACATTCCCACATTTAAATGCCAAAGAATATGAAGAAAATGAGAGTTAATGTAGAGTGACAAAAATACATGGAAGAGCTAAATGATCACTCTAATTTATAGAAGACATTGCTACAGCAGATACTATCAGAGTATCAGCCCAACAGCTACCCTAATGGTGTCAATTCATACCCCAAAATAGTGAAAAGGCAATCAGTAAATGCTTTCCAAAGTAAGGACAGTCAATATAAACTCAATAAATGGAGTTTGCAGAAATGAAATATTGTAATTGTTACTCACCTAGTTTTTCAATTGCTGATGATACTTCGCTCTCAGAGAAACCCATTTCAAGTAGTTTGAGTGTTTTCTCCATAGTTCCAAACAGTTTTTCATTATTAACCTGAGACATGTCTTTCAAAAATCAACATCAGATACATAGATAAGGCATAAAACGAAAATAGACATGGGACAATCACACGTCAATTGTATCCCATTGTTTTCCTGTCTCAGACAGTTAGGCTGACATTCAGCATTAAATTCAAATTAGGCACATTATGAAAACCTGTAGAAAGGACCATTCAGTGTATTAAATATGAAGACCTTTGTGAAAGTAATGGAAACATCATCCTTTTCCTTTT
Source organism: Mimosa pudica (assembly GCA_029929735.1). NCBI lineage: Eukaryota > Viridiplantae > Streptophyta > Magnoliopsida > Fabales > Fabaceae > Mimosa > Mimosa pudica. Next base: position 5,530,437 of record JAKELP010000016.1, on the reverse strand, counting down.
CAATTTTTTTTGCAAGCTGAGCAGCGAATATAAGTTCCACCATCTTATTAATTGGAGCATCATCACCTGACACCAAATAAAAACAATAAATCTATGTCAAGTTGTACACATTGTAACACTGTAGTTTTTATCATTTAAGATTAATAAAACACGTAAAGCTAGTAAAGAAAGAGGGGCTATACTAACTCTTCTATTACAATTTTTAGAATTATTTAATCAAGTCTATCCTAGCTGTTTTCTAGTCCCAATATCCGTGTCATGTATACATTGTGACACTGTAATTTGTATCCATGCCACAAGGCCTTCTGTTTCCCTATTTTCTTAGACTAATCCACCAAAAAAATCCATACTTCACAATAGCTCGTTGAAACAGCATGAAGTGGTCTTGACTCAGGTGCCTGGCAAATGGTTAGTTATGACAGATTATTATGATGGATGGGCCAAAAGGTGGGTGAGATTTGCACTTTCATATCAGATGGCCTTTAATTGTTCCCTCAGGATTTTTTTTGCTCAACTTAAGAGGATATCTTGGCCTTTAATTGTTATTCTCACTTGTCTCTATTATTCTTATTTTTACAAAAAGGTTTATAACGTTATCACCTCAGCTAAAAAAATGGAACCACTAGTAGATATGTCAACACTCTAGCTATGATATATATATATATATATCTACACATACATACCAAGCTTCTCGATTGCAAAATTTACTTCTTGCATGGAGAATTTCATCTTCAGTAAAGATGCTCTTTTATCATCACTAACCTCACAAAGCTCATCAAGCTCCTGCAAGAGTAATTAAGCTTTGTAGAATCAAGTTGAAAAAGAAGTAGATGACATGTCAAGATGATGATACATAATAAAAGGTACTGAATTGTACAGCCAAGGGAAGCTAGATTTTCAAAAGAATGAAATTGGGGTCAAGTGACAGCTCAATAATACAGATGAAAGGTGCAAACTGAACTGTGTTGCTGAGTCAATAGCAATTGAGGATGTGAAATTTCATATTTATTGATATTTTGGGGTCTTTGAAATACTGCAGTCTTGCATAAGTCGGCCCTCTTAGAACCAAACTGAATTCCTGTCAAATATATTGGAGAAATAGATGGCAGGACTACTCGCGATTGAAACACAGGTCCATTTTCTCACCACATATTCATTTTCAGATTGCACCATTCAGAGTTTTATAACATCAAATCTTGGTTTAAATATGAACCATGTGAGTAGTAATAACTTTTATTAATGTTAATAAGCAGCAACTAGCATTACTGGCTAAAAGTCCTACCTTTGACACCTACGATGGTTGTACCACCTCATGTCTAATGTGGCTTTAAGAAACTACAAGGAAATGGAGTTGCATTCTTAATCGGAGTAGTTATAGAAAATTGAATCTCAGCTTTTGAAGGAATTGATTATCATACTATTGGCACTCTTAAAGTACAAAGATAGATTACTAAGTTGATCATTAGATCTATTCACATATACGATAATTAGATAAGCTGCACATTTCATTTATCAATTTATTAAATCAGTTCTACAAACTCAGAGGTGCAAGAGAACCAAAATATTGATAATTATAAGTGAATCTCTGATGCTAATGTAAAAGCACACCGGATAACAAAAATTAAACAAGAACCTACTAAAAATTTAATGGAATAAGTACAATATTAATTAGTTGATCTAGTTGCAAGAACTGAATGATACTCTTAAGTAAATTTGTTACATGTCTATGACAGGTATGTTTGACAAGGTTTATTTCAACAATAGAAAAGGAAATTTTCACAAGGCGCATTTCAGTAAGAAAAAAGAATTATGCTTGTTTCATCAGGAAGAGGTGTAGGATATGATTGGAAATTTTTAGATGTCAATGAACACAAACAAACACGCATTCTCTTATGCACCCACATAAGAGGACATTCAAAAGAATTTTCTCCATAGGAACAGCAATATGTATCTTAGATCAGATCTATCCATGAATCAGAGAGATTTATCCATTACAAGGAACCCTAGCTAACAATACAAAGGTTAACAGAGTATTTCAGGATAAACTAGAAAATTAATAAATAACTTTTCTTTCTTAATATCCTAAACAGATATTGAACACACCTTCTGTGATGGCCCCCTCACTAGTATGTGCAACAAGCAAACTTACACTCCATTGATAGAGATTGATTGAAATGCTTGTTAAGAGCCAAAATCCAGGCAATTATTGCCACCACAGAAAATGAGGAAACCAACAAAAAATAGGAGGCAAATACCTTTTTTGGCTTAATATGAGAGGATATTTCTGGAGTATCCTTATCATCAAATAAGTTGTCCAGAGAATCGGAAGATTGCGAATCAGATTTTTCAAGTTCCTGTGTAATAAAAAATCAGGATGGACAGTAGTCACTAGCAAAAGGACAGAAATGCATAGTAGTCAAAGCTTTTACGCCACCCATTTACAAATAATAAATGCATCAAAACATAACTGAAAACCAAAATTTTTCCTCTAAGCAATTCTTTCAAGAAAAAGAAATATAATTACAAATGCTATATTAAACCCATAAATATCAGCATAACTGTCAGCGCTGAGCAGTAATTAGAAATTCTCAGTACAACATGCCCAAAGAAAACAATACAGCTTGTATCACTATTTATATTTATAATATAATACTACCTCCGGTTCTAAATATAAGACCTAATTGACTTTTTTTTGAGAGATTAAGGTTGCAAAATAGGTTATTAAATCATGACATATTTGATATCTTTTTACATTATCCATTAGCTTATAGGTAAAATAAACTAATGTAAGAAAAAATTAGGTAAATCAATTTATAATTAACTTATTTTGCTTTTTTATATGATTTTTCGAAAAAGTCAATTAGGTCCTATATTTAGGACCGGAGGGAGTAATAACTATCTTCAATCCCCCCCACAAGGAAAACTATACATTCAATGTGATTTACTTACAGAATATGCCAAGAGAGTGTCCGCTAATTGGTCAGTATTGTCCTCACCTATAAAATCACGAGTTTGTTTTTGTTAATTTCAAAGATGTTTATGATAGAATAGGTAATTGCATCGTCATACTGAAATGTACAAGATGTTCATGCACTTGGTGCAGATAAGAGCGTCCAGCTCAAACATAAAGTACCATTTTCCTTAATCACTTTATCGACAAGACGGGGAAGGAATCCCATTCCAATGAAAAACGCTCTTAAATTGCTTCCAGATGAACTTGCAATATTGTCCTGTTGTTTGCAAGGCAGAGATTATATATCAGTAAATTAAAGGAACATGCACAGCAGTAAGTAGATTGGCATAAAAAAAGTTCAGAGATAAGTTCAGGTAAAAATAAGAGTAAATGCCATACATCCCTTGATGTATTAGCATCATCAAATATAACTTGTGACCGACCATGCAAGCCTAATGATTTCTGTGGGCCGATCTACCTTATCATCAACATTTATCTATTCTATTATTTAGTTATCTTCTGTTCATATATTGAGTGACTTGACATTAAAATTTATTTTGATCCTTAATTATCAGGATTGAATTGCGTGCTTGTGGCCTCCATTCCCATCTGTTTCTACTTGCTTATTCATCACGGCATGGAACAAGAAAACCAATTCTCTATTTTTGTCAATTCTCATAAAGATGAGAGGCCGCTGCCTCTTGTAGAACTAGTGTGAAGAAAATAATGAAATTATTTAAAATGCCACCAAATTTCAACAACTGATCCAGTACAAGCAAATGAATCTCTAGATGGACATTCCATTTTCACTATCATTTTCTTTACAGGAACACTTAATCCCTTAAATTTTCACAATACTATGAAGCTCAATATCAGAAAGCCAAAGGCGAGCTACAACATTGAAGATCAAATAAAGATACATGAGAGATAGAATATCGCAAAATATGATAAAGACAATGAAGTGACAGAGCATGCTTGTCTATAATATGACTGTGTTGACAAATCTATACCATACCCCAGGGCAGGTTGTATATGGCAGCGATTCATAGTCCAATACTTCAGTCTTCGGAATCACCATCTGTTTGCCTTCCATGTCAGAGGAGCAGTTTCTATCCAAATTGCCTACCATTACACCTGCAGAATTGAGCATTATATTAGATGCATATATGATCAATCTTAAGTTATTGTGTAGCTTGTAAAAGTCATTCATATCATTACAAAATCCAGAGGAATACTATCCAAGCAAGAAAATAAGAAAACATGTCCATTTCTAAAATTCCATGTGAGATTTGATTCCGTGAATAGTTCAACAGCAAGAAATAATCTTTTACAAATTAAGCTATGCAATTTAAGAATGCTAAATTTTAAATATTTCCTTGTTTTCGTTATGCTAAATATATCATAGTCACATCCCAAGTATTTAGTAGGTGTTCAATAACCATTCTCTGTACTTCAATGAACTTAAGCTCCATTACAATGTATCACAATCTTCATGACCATGCAGTGAGTAAGTAAATTCTTGACTCTCCCATTATGAATCAAAATCCAGGACCAAATTGGTAAGCCCAATCTTCTCATCAACAACAAAGGACTTTGGTGTGAACATACGTTTATACTCCCTCTGTTAATATAGGACCTATTCCAGAACGAAAGAGTGTGTTCATAGCTATAAGATTTCTTTCTATTCTTTTCTCATTTTCCAGAAATCATCCCTATCGAGGAGCATCAATAGTAAACACGCAAGAGTGGGATTGTCAGAATGAAGAAAGATGGTTATAGTGTTTAAGTAATACTCCTTCCATTCCTAAATATAAGATCAATTTCCCAAATTTGATTAGATTAAGGATGCTAGTTAAGTTAGTTATTGACACATGATATTACTAATATACCCTAACCATATACCTTTATTCACATTCTCCCACTCTTGCTTGTTTATTATAGATAAACATTATCAAGGTTTATTTATAAAAAAGTTGAGAAAAATTAGAAAGTTGCCTATATTTGGAACAAGTTGAACTGAAAATGGTCTTATATTTAGGAATAGAGGGAGTATCATGTTATTTTAACTAATAATTCAACTAGCACCTTAAACTTAATCCAATTAGTTAAATAAATCTTATACTAGTATTATGGGAAAAAAGGAGTACCATTCTCCAGCATGCAAATGCAAGGCTGTACCTCACAACATTTTGCCGTCTTCCTTCGTTTTTGGCCACCACCTGCACCGAACAAAATAATCCACTTAAAATTCAAATTGCATATCAGCTATCTACGAATTTGAACAGTGAAGTTCACAAATTCAACGCAAAACAACACTCCAAGCTTAAAAATAACCTAGCTCACTCAATCATTCACAAAAACAAGCCAATAAAGCAATCAAAAGTAAAAAGGGCATGCATAATCATAATCATAATCATAATCATAATCATAATCATAATCATAATCATAAATTCATAATGATTGATTAAAGAAAAAGAAAGAGGTGAGTTGTGACCTAGCGCGCGAAAGCTCGCGCCACAGTCAAACACTAATCTGTCTGAATAATAATAATACGGAAAATTAATATGGAGGAGTAATAAATAAAAAAAATGTAAAATCTATAATCTATATCTATAATTGGTAAATAAGAGCGGAATATTTGATTGTCTATTCATGGGTGTAGTGTAAGTTTGATAAGCCAGCGTGCTCGGTTTCGATCTGCACGGCAAGGCGGGCCCCATGCAGCAAATCCAACGGATAGCAGAGCATCTCCAGATCTAACGGTTACCGATGCTCAGTTACTCCCAGTCCTACTGAGGTAAGAATAATTGCCCGATGCCAAAATTAGATTTATGTTGATTTGTTAAAAAATATTAAAATTTTTCAATTAATTACTTATAAATTGATTTATTCAATCTTTTCTAAAATTAGTTTATTTAACTTTTAAATTAACACACATATAGAACTGAGGCCTGAGGGTAAAATTATTCATTCACTTCACTATTTATTAGAAAATTATTGTTTCAAAATGAGAAGTTACAGCGAGAACTTGCCATAATATCCATGGTCAAGCCAATTACAAGTAAACCATATAAGGGCCTTGTTTGTTAAGTGATACCAGATTTGGACGGAATGGGACCAGGATTGGGGTGGAAGAGATCGGGGTTAAAAGTTACACTTGGTATGAAGTGATATTAAGAGGTACATTTTAAATATATCTTTTTATAATTATTCTAAAATCATTAAAAGACAGCCATAACAAGGCTGAAGAAGCTACTATTTACCCTGTTCAGATCATCACCATGGTATCAGATATTCCTTGCCAGAGTAAATTAGATGACAAAAGCATACACTAGAAGAAAGTAGATCTCATAGAATACCAATGGCACCAATCAGAATAAAAATTAAAAAAAAAAAGAAACACCATTAAATTAAATTCTTGAGAACAAATCTCTCTTTCATTACATTCCGAAACCTTCTTAAGCAAACCAATGTAAGGTAAAGGTAAAATTAGCGAATAAGCAGAATGACATCTTGCAAATAGGTAAGTAAAGAAAAACAAGTTACAGAACGTCAAACTGACTTTGGAGTATGGCTTGGAATGAAACATGAACAAAAAGAAGAAACAAATTCACTTTGTATCTTGACTGCTAGAAGGCAAAACGCAAGAGAGGTTACTCAATAACATACTCAGCTTTTGGAGGCAGCACCCCCACGAGCAAGGATCACTATGACATCAGTAAGAAGAAATGGTTTGTTGGGACTGAAACAGAGAAGACAGAGAACTACAGCATATGGTAGAGAACGTCCAGACACTTTTTTTTTTTTTTGTTTTTCTTCCTTTTTTTTCATTTGAGCAAAGTATTTAGCACTTGTAAAGTATCGAACCAGCAGAAAGTAATTCATCTTCGACCAAGGGAATAGCACCGTCAAGGTCCAACATTAACGTTGGGATGCATTCTTCACAGAAGATCCTCCTTTGTCTAGTTGTAACGCTTTTGGATCAAGTGGGATACTCCCAACCTTCAAAATCCCAGCTAACCCAGCATATCCATTGACTTTGACTTGCATTGAGCCAACTGTTAGAACATCAGTTGGTTCTTTGTTAGCAACACCAACAGCAGGTGGTTTAGGATCCACCAGTTTTGGCGTGATAGTAACAGAACCAATCTTCAATGTCGAGGAAATATCTTCATTGTCAACTGCCACATTATCAGCAGCATTGTCACCCACAGATTGTGAAGTGGTAACATCTGGATTACCAACATTCTGCCCAGTGCTGGAATTTGAAGTCTCACTGAAGCCATTTGAATCGTTATTTAGCTTAGAAATCTTCTCATCTTTGACAGGAGGCGTCTCAACAACATAGTTTAATCTCCGGGGTGGTTCCATTGTTGGTATAAACGATGGACTCTCAAAACTTCTCATAAGCAATTTGGCTTTCTCTTCCTGCATGATCTTCTGACGATTTTCATAATACATAAAGTCATCAAGCAAAGATGTCTTCAAATTATGATTTTTGAATATCTTCAGCATTTCCAACCCTTTTTTATACATTATCTGCATACAAATAGACACCTCTTATTATTACCAAAAAAAAAAAAGACACTCTTATTGTCCAAGTAATTACAAATAAAATAGTAGAACTAACAAAAATCTCCTATGCATATCAAGTTCAAATAAAACCACAATACAACTGATGAAAAAAAACATGAAACTAGCAGAGAGAAAAAGTCCCATATTAGAAATGAATTATAGCACAATATTCGGAGGTTAACTTGTCATAATATAAACCAATAAACTAATACATGCAAATAACAAAACATACACCTTCCAAATGAATACAATCAAATATGCCACAGTCTATCGGAAGGATTTTAAAGCACTTTAAGATTTCATAACCCTACTCCAATCACAGGTACTAATTCTCATTAAAAGGATACAAGATAGCGACAGGAAGTAAAAGTAAAAAATTGAAACAAATTATGCATGGGGCAAAAAAAACTTGAGATAAGACACAAACAGGTTCAACAAACTACAACGGAAACATCACTATTGAACAAAGAACGAGCTACTTATAAAAAATCTTTGTACCTCTTGTGTATCTCTACTATTAGTCACTGGCTTGTTCTCATTGTTCTCAAGTATAATGTGCCTAAAATTTGCATTTGGCACATCTTTGATGATGTGCCATTTTACAGGGAAGCTGCCACTCCATTTATCCTGCTGCCAAAAGTCCATATCCTTATTAAAGTCAACTGGACCTACCATCTCAGCAACACCACAAAATTGTCCACTGGCATTAACCTGTATGAGAAATAATCATTAGTAAGCATGGAAAGAAGGGTAAGATTTGAACAGAGATTTTATACATCTCAAAAAATAAGGGGGACAGAACTGCAACACATGAGAATGTATCAGCTCGATAGGAACTTACAGAAAAAAACAAAAAAATTGGACAGCCTCCAGATTTTCCCCCAGCTATTCTCTTTGCATCTTCATAAACACTCTGCAGTTTCTTGTTTCCATGAGGTGTAGATGACCAGACACTATATTTAATGCTTTTGTGGACATCATCCTCACTGTATGACTTTATGACAAAGAACTTGGCATTTTCATATTCGATAGGAAAATCATCTTTGTTATACTGATCTGTGTGAATGATGATGTTCCCTTGTGCATTACTGTCTCCAGCCTTGGTTGTATAGGCTTTCACTGTCAATTGATTCATTGGTCTATTTATTCTCGGGCCTCGATTTTGTTCAAGCAAAGCATCAGAACTTCCGTTTACCTCACTTGGCACTTTACCATTGTGAATTTTTGATCTAAATTTACCAACTGCAGATTGCCCATTAGCACCAGAGCCAACGTCAGAAGATCCAGCATTTGACAGTAGCGCTACTTTCATTTGATTGTGATGAGATAAAGCGTTTTCATTTGAACTATTATCTACAGATTGTATTGAGGCACTAGAACCTCTGGCCTACAGAACAAAAGGCAAATATACCGAATAAGAGGACCATTCAACGAAATGATGAAACAAAAAGAGCAGATGATAAAAAATAGGCAAAAGCAAATTTTCAGCCTCTAAATGCCTTAAAAAAGAGGTGCTACGAAGCATGTGCCAAGGTGAAAAAAGACATTATTAATAGAATGCCTAAATGTGTAACCAAAAGCAGAATGAATTCCTACCTGATGAACAGGAGAAGCCAAATTGAGAAAACCACTGCCGGAACCATTTCCACGTGACACGGCTTGCTTCCCACTAGCATTAGCTCTAGGGCCTTCAGATATCCTGGTCAGGGAACTCCCTTGATTTGATAAATATTTTGAGTTCCTATTTACAGCACCAGAAGCTGAATTGAACTTTTGTTTCATGCCTCTTCCATCAGATCTGACGCCAGACGCACCAATATCATATACAGATTCAACAGAACTATCTGGAAAAATGTCCGGTTGAACAACAAGAGGAATGTAAGCAGGTGAAGAAACCGGGTTTTGATAGTTGGGGAGGGTGTAATACTGATGTGCCCCTCCAAATGAGCCATCAACTCCTATCATAGCACCAGGAATGTAAGGGTTGTATGGATTGTATGGGGACTGTGCATATCCATAACTAGGTGTATAATATACATAAGGCATACTTTCATTCTGAGCACCCTGCAGAAGGAAAAAAAACAGATGAGATCAATTACTGCAATCAAGAGGTAAAAAATTGTTTAGGAAGTAGGAGAAGAGACACAAATCAACTTACCGTATAATGGATATCAGGACCATCTACGCCAAAAATCCTATTGTGGTCCTCCCATTCCCCGGGTGGTTCAAATCCTAGCAAGAACAAGAGGGGAAGACTACATATCAGGATACCACCATAATTTCCATATAAAATCAACACAATAAAACCTATTATTTACCTGTACAGTAAAACCCATAATTGGTGGCAGCAGGGTAATACATATTCTGATCAACAACAAATTCAGGGACTCCTTCGTTATACATGACTTCAGATTGCTCAAGATTAGGGCTCCTCAAATGTGAGTTCAAAACAGCACCTTCAATCTAGACGCAAAGTATGAACATGTTACTGACCATACAAATAAGATACAAAACACTTAGGATCAGCAAAATTTCAAACTCATAAAGCCGCCTTCATATTGTGAAGGGCAAGGGACAGAGTCTCAAGAATTAAAAAATTTACCATGTAAGAATCTGGGTTCCTAGTTTCAGAAACATCATACATTTCCATATCAAAACTGCCACCACTGCATAAAGTAATGGAGAATAATAAGCTCCCAAAATAATTAAAATAAAAAATAAATTATAGGATGAATTAACATTTTCGAAAAAAAAAAAACTGAATTTCATCAAATATAAAAAGGTCAAGAGTATGCATCTTGGTTCTTGAAGAAATTTAATAACTAAAATCCTAGTTGAACCAGAGAAATCCGAAGTTTTTGAAAACCAGCTGGTCTAAACCAACACTGAGAGAGACCCGTTCTCAACATATTTCCAAGCTTTAACATGCTATAATCTATAGACCATAACATTTAAATGATAATTAAACTCACTGGCCACTTCCTTGGAGGAGCCCCTATACTTAAAAATAGAACAGTGATGGGTTTGTCAAAATCTTTAGAAACAAATTCCATGACTCATTTCAATGTTTCTGGAACTCCCTTCAGCAATAACAGTGTACATAAATACCGATGCTTCAATCATAAAGGCTGAAAGCTTACTACACCTAGCGCTATCAGGCATTTACCCCATCCTAAATCTAAATACACACCTCATAGAATATCTTCAAAACTGTGCTTACAGCTTATGATTAAACTAGGAAGCAAAACACCCAAACAAACAACATATAATTCCCATTACCAAAAAAGGTGCAGCATTTTCAGTTCCCCATAAACATACATAAACAGTAGAACTTCATGAATGAGAAATGCTTGCCAAACTGAATAGCACAACCAACTCAAAAAAGCGATACAAAAAGTAAACAAAACACATAAAAACACTACTCAACTAATTACAATACATAACACCAGCAAGTTCGTTCAAACATAAAAAGTCACAATTTTTTTCGAGGCACAAAACACTAAAAGTAAATGACAGAAATCAAGCCCTAAAAATAAGACGTGTTGAAAAAAATGAAAGTGGTAAAGTGAAATAAAATGGAGGAAATAAAATAAAAGTAATGAATGGAAATGGAGAGAGAAAGCGAAGGCGAAGGAAGCAAGTGAGTACCTGTGAGAAGAAAAAGAGGTATTGAATCAAGACATATGTGAAACGAAACGAAACGTTTCGTGAGATTGGGATGGAGTTTGTAGGAACATGGTGATTGATTGAAAAGGAGAGAGAGATGCCTAGGAAACCCTAACCATTAATTGAACCGGCCCTAACCATCAATTGAACCGGGAGCGTCTTTGGCGGTTCAGAATTTCTTCTGTCTGAAAGAGAAGAGAGAGAGTGAGTGAGGAAGAGAGAGAGAGAGAGAGAGAGAGAGAGAGATGGGAATGGAGAAAAGAAGAGACGCGCTAATTGAGATTCCTCAGATACGAAGCGTTTCAACGCATTATAAAGATTCTGCTTTTTTCTCCGAAATGCCCCTCCTTTACCTTCATTATTACAACACAAATGCCACTCAACAACAGAGTGTATGCTCTTATCCCATTTCGTGTGGTCGTTTACATGGATTATATGGCGTTATTGTATTCTACTACCTCCGGTCCTAAATATAAGATCTAATTGACTTTTTTTGGAGAGATTAAGGTTGAGAAATAGGCTATTAAATCATGACATGTTTGATATATTTTTAGATTATACATTAGTTTATAAGTAAAATAAACTAATCTAAAGGGAAAAATTAGGTAAATTTATATTTATTTAACTTATTTTGTTTTTTTATAGGATTTTCTAAAAAAAAATCAATTAAGTCTTATATTTAGGACCCGAGGGAGTATCATTTATCAATTCTTTGAGTATATTATTCATCAATAGCTCATGTTTTATAAGTTCCGCCAGAGTTCGTTTTGTTCTCACTCTTCCTCTTTTAACTGAACCTTAGTAGAGATTTCGAACTAATTTTTTAAAACTTTTAAGTCAAACACGTTATGTCCTTTCTTTTTATCTTAAATATAAGACTTATTTAACATTTTTGTGATAAATAAGGAAACACCACTAAATTATTACAATTTCCATATGTAATTAGAATATGCTTTAATTGCTAACATAGATCGGTCTAGTTGGTAAAGAGGTTTAACTCATAACTATATGGTTGCAGTTTCGAATTCTGCCAATATGAGGCCTTTGTTGGTGGATGATCATTAAACACCTCTTTAAGGGCTATATAAAAATATAATACAATACATCAATTTTTAAGTAGAACATATTGAGAAAAAATGTAAGTTAAGACAATTTAAATTAATTAATTCTACATTTTAATTTCTAAAAAAATAAAGATATTCTAATTAAGACGTGTGTTGGTACTTGTTTGTGTTGGTCAAAATACAAATGAGTTGGCTAATTAACCAGCATGAGCATGGATCTCTACGGTGAGACAAGCAAAACAGCACAAAGGCCAAAACGGCGCCGCTTAGCCTGCTTTCTTAATACGCAAGAAGATAGTAGTAACTAGTAAGGCTTACGGTGACAGTGAAGGGCACCTAAAAACCGTCCAATGATCATTTTAAATAATTAACTGATTTTCCCATTTTGTCCCTCATTTCTCGACCAACAGTGTCGGTGAATATGATGGACTTGATGGTCATTGTCAGAATAGTCTCCCCCACTTTAATGCTTGCTCGGCCCAAGAAGCCAGAAAAAAGGGAATGATCTCTCGCCTTCCTCGCCACACTAATGACCTCAACATTTTTAAAAGAAAAATTGCCGCTATTTTATCCTTTGTTAATTTTATATGCAGTTAATATTTTGTTTTTTTTAATGTCATTTTAAATAATACTAGTATTATATTTGGTCAATGGATCAGTTGCTTGGCGTGGTGGCAGTTCAGGTTACAAAAATTATAATATCATGTTCATTTGACTCCTTTAAATATATAGGAGGTTCCAGGAATTTATCTAGATTCTAGAGCAATCTGCTTGGAGAAGTGGCTAAACTATGATAATAGAATTTAAAATTTTGAATAAAATTATAACAAGCATATTCTATTCTTAGGGAACAAGAAATGAGATTCACAATTTTTTTTTCCTTTCAGATACATAAGACTGTGGATGTGATTGAGAGCCCAATATTTAGGATACAAACACTTACAAATAATACGGTTCTTCTATTTGTAAGCCCAATATTGAGAACACAACAGAAAGAAAAATATTAATCCCTAAATGTGAAAAGTAATTTAATGTTGAAATTCAGTTCCTTTTTTATAAGAGTTGAAATTTAATTCTGGATATGAGAAATATTCTCCAAAAACCTTTAATATATTGTTTTTCTTCAAACTAATTCACTTTAATAGACTTTTGGAAAAATTCATGATATAAAATTAATCACTTTAAATTGTTCATAATAATCATTTTTCCTTAAAATTAATTTATAATTGAAGTACATGCAATATATGTTATACTTCAATGATCTGATTTGTTTTTATACTAACACAAAATAGTTAAAAATTATCTCATATTTAGGACCGGAGAGAATATTTAATGTTATACAGAAATATTTCAAAGAGATCACGTTATATATGTCATAATTAAGAAAATATATGTTCCCTCTTTAATCTTCCCATTTTTTTTAAAAAAAAATGCCTTATATTAATAACAATTTGACTAGTACATAATTTAACATTTGATCATTAGTAGTGATGCACGAGGCGGTTTGATGATGCAGATGGAAGATCCAAACAAATGCGATATCAGGTTTAAACCATATAAATCTTGTGCAGTAAAAATACCTGACTGAGTGAGTGACACTAAACATTAAGGGGATGACCAATGTAAAAAAATATATCATTCGAATAGATATCGAGTTAATTTCAATAAGGAATACATTAGGTCCATTAAAGAAATGTGATCTGATACAAGAATGTGAGAATTGCGCTCAAGTAGTCTATATATCAATTCCATGTTCGATACAACAAAGACCAAAATAAATGTTAGCTATATTTAAAGCTAACCCAAGATTTTGCTACTTCCACCGAGACGTGTGAAGCATTCTGGTTTCCCATCAGATCATGCAAAACCAATACCCCAAATATGCAAGAGGTTAACACAGCCAACCAGTGGACAAAAGTAGGACAAACCCTTCCAAAAACAGAAGAATCAATAAAAGCATCACTCTAGGCATCAGGAACAGATTGCAGGCAAGGGTCTGCTACAGCCCCTGAATTATCTGTCTCAAAACTACTAACAATAGGAAGCTGCTGCTCCACATGTTCAGTAGATTCTGCTTCTAGTGCTCTATGCTCATTCTGATCGGAAACATGTTGGTCTAGTCTACTGCGTCTGTCATGGCTGCGGCTTCGACTACGGCTGTGGCTAGGACTGCGGCTGTAACTTCTACTCCTGCGACCACGCCTGTGACTGGGACTCCGGCTGATGCTACGGCTGTAGCTGCGACTACGGCCACGAGACCAGCTGCGACTACGACTGCGGCCCCTACTCCAGCTCCTACTCCTGCTGCGACTTCTGCTTCTGCTTCCACTGCGACTTCCACTATAATCCCATGTCCGAACCCTTTCAGGGCTGCGACTTCTGCTTCTGCCTCTATTCCTATAACCGACATCTCTTCTATTGTCAAAACGTCCACGCCCACGTCCTCGCCCATCCATGTTGTAACGATCATGAGAATCGCGTTCCCCCCTACCCCAGCCAACATGACCACCTCGAGGGCCACCCATTCCCCGACCCCTGTTGCCTCCTCTACCAGGAAAGAAATCACCTCTTCCACCTTGCCCGCCTGGACCATCCCTCATGCCACCACGACCGCCAAACCCCCCATCCCTCATGCCACCACGCCCGCCAAACCCACCACCATCCCTCATGCCACCACGCCCGCCAGAACCACCATCATCCCTCATGACACCACGCCCGCCAAACCCACCATCTCTCATGCCACCACGGCCACCAGCATCCCAACGGCCACCGCCAGAGCCAAAACGGCTCATTCCACCTCGTTCCTTTCCAAAGTTTGATGACCCGCGCAAAGCCATCTGTCGTAACTCTGGAGGCACAAGCTGGTTAGCACCCTCCAAAACTTTAATCAAATCACCAGCATGTTTCCAGTCCTGCTCAGAAATAAAGGTGTATGACACTCCAGTTGCTCCAGCCCTTCCTGTCCGACCTATACGGTGTACATAGTCCTCAATGCCAGTAGGGAAATCATAGTTGATAACAACCCTGCAATTAGTAGTTTCTAAGGAAGTAAGACCATCAGAAGATAATAGTAATCTAATGATTCCAATATCATATAGAAACTAAATAGATTTTGGTTCAATAACAAAAGATCTGGTTAAAAAGCAGCTAACCTTATATCCTTAATGTCAAGCCCACGGGCAGCAACATCAGTGGCAACTAGGACTGGTGACTTCCCAGTCCTAAACTGATTCAAAACCCAGTCTCTTTCACCTTGAGACTTGTCTCCATGGATTGCAGCAGCACCAAAAGTACGGCCAATGCTTCGGGCAAGTTGATCGCATAATCTCTTTGTGGAACAAAATATTATGACCTTAGAACCACGTTCTTGAGCTCTTATTATCTGCTCCAAACGCCTTTGTTTCTCCATTTGCGGGACAACTTCAACATACTTGAAGATTACAGGACATCAAAAGAAAAATAAGTCACCAGAAAAAATAAATCAAACAGTTAAAGAAAACTCACACGAAAGTTATTTCTAAGAAATAACAACAAAAAAAGGTTGTAAATGGCACATATGAACACAAGAAAAAATAGGAAGATATTTAATCAATATCTCTAACACATGTATCATCAAATTTATGTACCAACCAAAAAACTAAGATTTATAAAATATCTAGATCTATAAGCAATTTATATTGTAATTGAAAGAAAGGTTTAGTACATTCATTCATCAGCTGGACAACTGGATTGTAAAAAGCTAGGGATAATCTCTATAAAAATCGACCAAAATGGGGAGAAAAGGAAAGCGGCGTACAGGTCCAGCTCCAGAACAAATCTAAGCATTAAATGTCTCAACTTTAATAAACAGAGAGGTAGGCTGTTAACAGTGTTATATTTGGGGATTATGACATCTCAAATGGTGGGATAAAGCATTGTCAATGTTTTGTTGTTGGCATCTCAAATAGGCCATGTTTTCCATTTTTCTACTAGTTAATAGTTAATATCTTAAACCAATGGGCTTCCACTCTGGATTAATTCTGAAAATTTATACCAATACTGGAATATGTATTATGCTCGTTGACCTCTCCTTAAATATTGTTATATATAGTCAATGAGAAGATAAAATACAGGGACATGCGCAAAATTGCCCAAACATTTAGGCAGGTCCACGAAAAAAATTCTCAGCATATGGCATTTATCACACATTCTTGCACTAATAATCCTTGAAACATTTGTCAGAGCAGAAATCAAAATTTACCAGGAAAAGAAAGCTTTTAGAAAGCAACAAGCATAAGGTATCATTAGCTCATGTTTCGACCATAAGGCATTAATCCAATACCTGTGTGATAGCTTTATTTGCAGCAAGCTCATCAACTTTTCCAATATTAACTTGGACAGGATTAACAAGGAGATCACCAGCAATTTTCCGCACTTCTTTAGGCCATGTTGCTGTGTACATAAGAGTTTGTCTACGTGGCGGGATCTCATTCACAATCTTACGGATTTGAGGCTCAAAACCCATATCAAGCATTCGGTCAGCCTCATCAAGCACAAGAAGTGAGACTTGCCTAAAGTCAATTTTCTTCATTTCAAGAATGTCATTGAGACGGCCAGGTGTAGCGACAACAATGTCTGCTCCACGGTCTAGCTCTTTTAGCTGCTGAGCTTTCGGTGCCCCACCATACAAGCACTGCAGAGAGGAATGAATTCAAGATACATGCCAAGACATGTAGAAGACCAAGTCAACAGCCTAAAACTATAAGTAAGGTTTTTTGACAAAAATAAGATGACGATAAATCAAAATTGAACACCAACCGTGCAGGAAACAAGTGAAGAACGGCCAAATTTTATGGCTTCATCTTGGATCTGTGTTGCAAGTTCACGTGTTGGGGCCAATACCAACACTGTGGGGCCACTCAGGGGATTGTTGCGCCTCTGTCTAAGAATCATAAATGCCGGCATTAAATATCCCAATGTTTTTCCGGAGCCTGTTTTGGCAATAGCCACTATGTCCCTACCCTGTAGGGCAACAGGCCATGTTTGAGCTTGAATAGGCGTTGGAGTTGAGAAGCCCGCAGAATAGATCTGAAATAAGAGCATGTGCAAGTAATAAGCAGTATGAACATTGGGTACAACCAGTTCCTTGTGATTTACAATAAAAGAAAAAAGCATTTGAGGGTGCACATAATTTAGCAAACAACAATAAAAAGACCCATAGGTTATGGTTGCTTACTTAAGCAACTAAAAAGGTCATTAAATAAGGGGCGGAGCCAATAAGCAACAAATCCCACGTCACACAAGGTGAAATTTGAATAAAGGGCCAACCACCCATCTAGAAGATGCCCAAGAAAGGCTTCAACCATCCATTTTGCAGGCTCCAAAAATCAGAATAGTGGTTGCACATGTAAGTGTGACAATAGCTGCAGCGTACGACATATGCTCCTGCACTGGAGCAGATATCGCACCTGCGACAAGTGAGAATAGATGAGTTTAAAAGTAAGGTTTAAGGAAAAAACAATGAAAGTAGAGTGGACCCATTACTTTATTAGGGACTATCAAAACATACAACACCGTTTAACATAAGAGGGTAAGCTTACCTCTCTTAAAATCTCTGGAGGAAATCCAGCATCATCAAATGTCATGAAGGGGGGAGGGACATTGTCACCCTGTCATCACAAATATTGATGTCAAAACAGCCCAACCAAAGTCATGCAAGGGACAGAAATTTAAACAAATAATATGCAAGATAGTAAAAATAATCAAACAAAGCCCAACCCGCACCAGTGTGCTTCAAGAAACTTTGTTGACAAAACTAACCATGAAAAAATGTCTTACTTAACATGAACAGGGCAGCATATTTTTATGACAAAAAAATAGGGGTGAAGTGTCAGATAATCATCATAATACTATACGAGATCTTAGAATATATAACCTAACTCTTCTTATCCAGATATATTAAATACTGATAATGAAAAATAATCTCAAAAGAAAAACTGCAGACCGTTGCAGTAACTTCATGTTGTTGACAGTAAATTTCAGCAGGCGACAGATCAGCAACATGAGGCCTTGTCAAAGAGTTACTAACAACTGGTGGAGGGCCTCCAATCGGAGGATTAAACGTGTTATGCATACTGTGCCCTGGGACGCCATTGAACCCATTCCCACCAGGCATTGCATTTTGAAAAGGGGAACTGCCAATTCTCATATCCTGCAATGATGTGAATCAGAATAACTTCTCGACACTTAATTAGAAAATCATATATACACAGTAGAAAAAATAATAAAATATAATGATTAACGCAAATGAAAACAAGAAAAGTTTTAGACGCAAACATTGTGCACAGACTGAAGTAATAATGCATTATTTTTTCAGAAAGGCAAAAATACTCAAAAGGGCATATTTCACAGATTACTTTCTCTTCGTCCGTTATTTGAAGCATGTAATCAGAAAGACAAATATAATTTTCATAACAGAACCAGCAGCTGTAGTTACCTAGAAATCCCAATATTCACTTGATCATTTAAAGTCAACGAAATGTTAACAACATTCAAAACAAACCTGCTGATAAGCCTGCTGACTTCTTGAAGTGGGTATTGGCGCAATACTCGGCTGCTGTGAGCCCATTGATGGCATATCCTTACCAGAGTTGTAGTTATATTCATTCACAGCTCTACCTCGTAAACTATCCTCATGTCCCATCTTCAGGTCAACAGGATGGACATTAGATGGCTGACCATGCATCATTCCTGGGCCAATCTGATTTTGAAAGTTATGTCCGTATTGATAAATCAAATCAGCACTACCCTGCTGTGATTTCATTGCTGCAGAGGGTTGTTGCATACTATTAGGTATAGCACTGAATGGCTGTGCTTGGCCAGCATTAACACCCACACGTGGCCCCTGGACGGAGGAAATTCCAGCAGAAATGTTCTGGTTGCTTTGCGGAGGCAAGGCACTCTTTTGCTGATACTGGGATGGCGAAAGTCCAACTTGACTTCCATTTTTAAAATCTACATCCTCCATCTTTGAAAATGCTGGTTTAAACTCCTGCTGATGATTTTCCAACGGCTGACCATGCATATTATGCTGGGTTGGTTGGGAACTTTGCATCCCTTTAGAATGCATGTTTTGTGAAAACGCCATGTAATGTGCGTTCTGGTGACTGAATTGATGGGCTTGTGGCTGCCCCATATACGAACCATGATCCTGGTTGGCTCCTTGCCCAAACGGTTGCGACTGTACAGCTTGTTGAGGCATCTGATGATGCATTTGCTGAGGAGGAATTTGCTGACTCATAGGCTGCAACATCTGCTGCTGCTGCCTAACTTGTTGCAAACCAGATTGTTGCATAGACTGCAACGACTGCGAACTCTGCTGTTGACCGCCTTGCGAAGCCTGCTGCTGAGCAGCCTGTTGGCCATGCTGTTGATTCGGGTAGCTCATTTGTTGTCCGTGAGACGTTTGCATCAACTGCTGCTGCCCATGTTGCGCAGCCACCCCACTGGGTTGCACCGAATGAACCAAATTGGGCGCAACTGCGGTTTCTGCGGGCTTTTCATATTGGGTAACATTGGTTTCAGGGTTCCAATAGTATAACAAACCAGTACTTCCATCAATCAATCCCTTCCAAGGCTTAGGAAGAGTGGGGTCATCAGGCGCATATCGTGGACCAAGCGCAGCAGAAGCTGCCTCAGCTGTTGCCATGTTATAATGATATGTATTTCTACAGTCACAGACAATAACAATTGTTCAAATAAACACACAGTAAACACACTAAAACACAGAATTTCCGTAAAAAACACATGCTACAAAAAAGAATAAACCTAGAATAATCCAAAACACGAGTAATTGTTTTCATCATCATCATACTGTAATCGATATGTTTGGCAAAAAAAGGAAACAAGAAGGCGTAATGACAATATATTGAACATGAAACAGAATGAAATATGAAGGCGAAATGAATGAATAATACCGAACGTCGCCTAATGATGAGAATTGGTGGGATAAAATGGCATGAGGAAAAAGGAGGAGGAAGATCGAAGAAGAAGCAGGAGAGGAAGAATATGAGTTGAGGGATTGAGGGAAAAGGAGTGGGTAAAGGGGATTTAGGGATTTTGGGGATGAGCTTAGGTTAGGGTTATGACTTATGAGCAAATAGACAGTAATAGAAATACCACTCTTCGTCTCTTCCCAGCCCTTTCCTTTGCTTTTTCTTCATTCATTCAACCTTTTTATAAAGGCAAATTCTTTAGTTGCTAAGACTTTTTTAATCACCTAAAATTAATTATTTTAAATTATTTATACTTTTTCGTTAAAATTAATTTTGACTTTTTTTTGGAAAGATTAAGATTGCGAAATAAGTTATTAAATCATTACATATTTGATATCATTTTAGATTATTCATTAGCTTATAGGTAAAACAAACTAATCTAAGAGCAAAAATTAGGTAAATCAATTTAAAATTAACTTATTTTGTTTTTTTAGGATTTTTAAAAAAAATCAACTAGTTCTTATATTTAGGACCACGGAGAGTAATAAAAATATTTAGGTGAAAATGATTTGCCATGTTATTTGTGATCCTCCTCAATAACATGCAAATGCATCTGCTATGAGGTAGGTATTATATAATTTGATTAAACACCCTACAAAATTAATTATAATATATTACAAGTTAGGAAAAATATATTTATCCATCATGTAATTTTTTTAGAGTGTCTATTGAGGTTATAATATTCATGTTATATCACCTGTGTTTGCTTCTAATTAAGGGAGGTTACCTGTCAAACCAGGTTCACATTAGAATCTCTCCCCACACAATCTAAAAACATGGTTCCACACAATCTCTCCCCCACACAATCTAAAAACACAGGTTCCTAACCCTTAACAAGTAAGACATTTATTCTGTTCATACAAATAGGTTGTTCCACTCAACTTTACTTAATTGTGAATATGCCCCTTAGACGTAGCAATTAGAACTACAACTAAGTGGTTTTTGTCTTAGGATCAGATATTCATCGATCACAAAACTTTGAAGTGTTGAAAAAATTTAGTATTAGTACCATAAGTAAAAAATTATGTCTTAGTGCCTGTTTGGATACATTTCCAAAAGCTATTTTGACTCTCAAACCTAGGTTTCACACAAAGACATCCAAACACTCAATTTTTTTGAATAAGCTATTTTGAGAAAAAAAAAGCTAATTTGGGTTCCAAAAGCTATTTTGAGAAAAAACTACATTTTTCTTCTTTTCCAGCTGTTAGTTTCGATCTCTCATTTAGGAAAAACACTTATTTCAAATAAAAGAAATATGAAAAGATATTCATCCTAACTATTTTTCAGAAAAATTATATTCTACTCAAAAGATATTCTTAAAAGTTATTCTCAAAAAGCTTAATTCAAACACTCTCATTTCATCAAAAGTTATTTTTCATAAAAGTTATTATACTCTAAGGGCCTGTTTGGATTAGCTTCTGGAGAATAAATTCTGGGAAAATAGCTTTTTGAGAATAGCTTTTAAAGAGAATAGCTTTTCTGAAAAATAGCTTTTGATAAAATGGGAGTGTTTGGATAAAGTGTCAGTAGAATAGCTTTTTGAATGTCAAATTACTAAAAAGGGCAATTTTGCCCAGAAATTTATTTTAAAGATTTAAATGATCAAATTTTATCATTGTTAGTAAAAATATTAAAAATTACTACAAAAATTACATTAAAAACATAAAAAATACAATCAACGCAATAAATAAATTGTTAATTGGTAAAACAAATTGAAGGAGGTTAAACAAAGTCTTTACAATCTTTTAATTGTTAAAATTGTATTTAATACCATCTAAGAGAAGATACTACAAATAACCAAAATATGTTTTTCCATGGTTGAGGAATCATTTCATTTGATTATTGAGAAATGATTGTTTCATCAAAATATTTATACAATGCATGTATGACTAACAATCTCATGAATAATAGGAGTATATGATTTAATCCCTTAAAATTTGAAACTTATTCTTCCAAATCTATTTCACAATTACATAACACAATCTCAGCTTCATAATTTTATGTTAGTAATTGGTATAGTATTAATCTAGATTATCAGTGGAGAATGAATAATGTCTAATATTGAATTTCATTAAAGCAAGAAATTATTCCAATAAGACACTGATATAATCAGATACAAGCTAAAAGTACTAACTAAATATCAAAGAATTATGTGTTTGCTACAATGTCATGCATTCTATAACCACGCAACCACTCAAATATGAAGGCATAAGATTCAAGAGGATATCAAGAACATGAAGGCAGATTTACATATATTTTAATCTCAATAAATCATTACATTTCATTGTTCATCATCATCACTGCCACCATGTTACCACGAACGAAATCCCACACTTCATCCACAACAAAAATGAAAGGGGTCCAAAAGGCTTCTTCCACAAATTTGGCAAATGTGAGCTCCTCCTGTTAATGAAAAACTACAAATTCTACTCAACATAAAAAGAGAGAGAGAAGTGTAGCTCACAACACTTAAAAAATGTTCAAAGTACACAATATAACTATAGCTTCCACAAGAAAGAGAATATCAGGAGGATAGTCTTTATGTCCTCTCCTATCTCCACTGATGTTATTTGAATAAAATTTATCATTACAATGTAATATGTGGTAAGAGAAGCCAACTGAATTTCATAAGAGTTTAGAAAACTGATGAGTAACAGGATTCAGAGCCATACCGAGGATAATGAACCAGAAAATTGTAGTTAAAGAAAAACTGATTGGGCTTTTGAAGAAATGTCTTGATATAAACTTCAAATCTTACAAATAATGCATCAGATTTTGGACCATTTAATTTGAAGCTGTGCACCCCAAATTTGGGTTATGAAGAAACTTTACAAAGAACAAGGTAAGAGTAAATGGCAAGATAATGAGGAATATCTTCAAAACCCAATTTGTAAGGGAAGAACAGGGTAAGCAAACAAGAGAGTGACAAATAAATGGCAACACCCAATTTAAAGACTTGGGGAATGAAAATTAAAGAAGGAAATTGGAAGAAATGTAAGTAGAAAATCATAAATGAGCTGACCTTCTCAACGATTTGTGAAGGGTGAGGGCTGGGGGTTGGGGAACAGTTATGGAGGAGCGGGGCGGCCGGTGGAGAGGGGGAGGGTTGGGGAAGAGGCGGGCGGAGGAGGACGTGAGGTAGCGGTGGAGAGGAGAAGGATTAGAGTCGATCTGAGGAAGCACGAGATGGAGATGGAGATGGAGAAGGGGTAGCAGTGGGGGAGGAGAGGCAAGAGATCGAGAAGGTTACCAAGGACAAAAGCTAGAAATGCCAGTTTTTCTCAAACCTAGGTCCTGGACCCAAAAAAAGCCAGCTTCTCTCAAAACAGCTTATGCAACAAAAATTGGGTGTTTGGCAAATTTTGTAGCAAACCTAGGTTTGATATGGCAGAATAGCTTTTTCAGGATATCCAAACAGGTCCTAAAGCTATTCTCCAAAAGCTATTTCCCCAGAAGCTATTCTCAGAAGCTGAATCCAACTCATTTCATCAAAAGTTATTTTTCATAAAAACTATTATACTCTAAAGCTATTCTCCAAAAGCTATTTTCCCAGAAGCTATTCTTAGAAGCTGAATCTAACTCATTTCATCAAAAGTTATTTTTCATAAAAGCTATTATACTCTAAAGCTATTCTCCAAAAGCTATTTTCCCAGAAACTATTCTCAGAAGCTGAATCCAAACAGGCCCTTAATGTACCTTTGGAAGTGCACTACGTTGAATAAGCATTCAAAGCTATACTTAAGTACCACATTTGGGCTTTTCCATTTATACATTGATTTTTTTTTATGGATGATCAAAGTATCCCACCAACAAGTGGGAGACTAATCCTCGATTGATTGTAGCACCTGAAAAGGTGAGACAGTTGGTCTAAGAGATTTAATATTTCTCAATAGCCAACAAGATCAAACCTCCTACAATTGGTTAAGAGTGAATGAGTCCTTGTCACTCAACCACACACCCCAGCTTTTATATATAGATTTCCACAGTGAAGAAGAGTTTTTTTTTACACTTTTATGTAGATTTACATTATACACATTAACTCTAAAATAAATATAAAAAAATTATAACTGCTGAGGTCAGCTTCGAGAAAATGAAATAACAAACTGGAAAATTCTATGCTGCTCTTCCCTATAAAATCAAACCATATTCAGCTTCCAGCCATCACCGTCATGCTTCTTTTAACCGCCATACCTGAAGTAACTGACCGACAAGCAACCAGTCAAAGACACGAATCATCCCATTCCTCGTCTTCTTGTTCTTTCTCTGTAGCACGTACAAGTTCAAACAAAGGCTATCATGGAAGCTGAGGCTGTTTCCACAACAGAGTTAGCTCTTGCTGACACTGATATCAATTGGCACAGGTTTACTCACAAACAACATGCATACCCTCTCTCTTCTACTTGCAGAATCATAAATATTTCTGGGTTTTTTTTTTGTATATTGGTTCAAACGACTCTGTTACTTTGGTGGCCTTGGTGAATGTAGAACGTAACCTTTGTTGTTGTATGAGATGGCTTATTTTCATGTTAGCTATAGAAAACAAGATGAGACTGTGTTTTTCTTTGCATGGGGAGGGTGTTAAGTGTTAACGTAGGAGTATGAATATTGGATGAAGGAGAAACAAAAGTTGTTTAAATAATTCTTTGTTTTTTTCCATTTGTTTTGAAGGATTCTTACCAATAATTTCTTTTAATACTTTGATGAATTTAAAAATTTATTGAGTTGGTGTTTTTCTTGAAATCATGTAAATGATGGTGAGATGGGATCTCATGCATACACATGCCTGTAATATGTCCAACTCACTTTATTCCTACATTCCTGTGTATATTTTCGTTTGAATGCCAGTTACTTCCTTTTGGCTTTTCATCAAATAATTTAACACAAGTGGCTTTTGTCGATGTAACTTGAAGACGATCTACAAGTGATAAATTATGCCCTGCTCATTAAAAAAAACTGTGACATAATCTAATATGGGCTATTTGTTTTGCACAAGACAGATCTTAACATGTGATTCTCTATGATTTGTTGTGGTTGAAAATAGACTTTGGTGTATGAACTGAACTTTGTTATAATCTTGATGGTCTAATTAATCAGGTTGGATAAGACCAAATTTCATGTCATTGGTGCTATACTCTTTACTGCTCAATCAGCCTTGCTTCACCCAACGGCAGTGGTGAAGACAAGAATGCAAGTGGCTGGATCTGGACTCTCTAATATGAGAGGAATATCAGTATTTACTCACATATTGAAAGCTGATGGTATTCCTGGACTCTTTAGAGGTTTTGGTACTTCTGCTATTGGATCAATGCCTGGCAGGGTCTTAGCTCTAACATCACTTGAGATGTCAAAAGACTTCATGTTAAAACACACTGAAGGTTTCGATATGCCTGAAGCATCACGAATTGGCCTTGCAAATGGAGTGGCAGGCATGGTCTCAAATTTAGTATCTTGTGTATACTTTGTGCCTTTGGATGTGGTATGCAATCCTTCTTCATTTTTACCTTCTGTCAAACTACCCTTTTCTTTTATAAAAGCTTATCCAAACATAGACCACTTTGAAGTTCAAATACTAACCAACTTATACCATAACTTCAGTTGGCAAAAGTCAGTTGTAGTAAAAGATTTTTTTGCCACCAATTTGTAGTTGGTTGAGCTGCTAAGCGGGTTTCAACCTCATAAGAATGAGAATGTGTTTGAATCTCGGAAGCGCTCTTATTGGGAGAGAAGACAACCTTGCCTATGTGGGCAACACTCCTGCCCCTTGAGTCTGAATTAGTCGGTTGTCAATAAGCGCCGGATTGCTAGGTGGTGTTTAGCCAGAAGAGATACTTTTGCCAACATCATTGAGTTTGTTTATTATCTTTTCAGATCTGTCAAAGGCTAATGGTGCAAGGTCTTCCTGGAACTACATACTGCAGTGGGCCATTCGATGTTGTTCGCAAAGTTATGAAGGCTGAGGGTTTTCGTGGGATATATAGAGGATTTGGATTAACAGCTTTAACACAATCACCAGCATCTGCACTTTGGTGGGGCTCCTATGGTGCAGCACAACACATCATTTGGAGGCAAATTTTCTTCTTAGACCAATCTGTTCAATAATCTTATAGAGCTCATTGTTTCATTTTTCATGTTATATTTATATATGCTTATTGTTCAGAAGTTTAGGCTATAGAGATGGCATAGAGAAAAAACCTTCACATACAGAAATGGTGACTGTCCAGGCTACAGCAGGGATGGTGGCCGGTGCTTGTTCTTCAGTTATAACTACCCCTATAGATACTGTAAAAACAAGGCTTCAGGTATGTTAAAAGATGGACAAGCTTTCTTGGCTGTTTTTGAATTTGTTCTTGTGTATACAACAAGTTGAATGTCTCATTTATAGAAAGGCATTTAGGAGGTGTTTAGAATACACTTAAATTAGTGAAACCTACCTGAGTGGACAAAATACAGACCCCAGTGTATCAAAAGATCATGAGTTAGGGGTCCTTATCTTGTATCGTGGGTGAGCCAAATCTCATTCATAAAATTTTGCTATAAAAGAAATATACTAAAAGTAGTGTTTTTTGTGCTTTACGAGACAGAACTATATTTACCTAGTACAGTGTAGAGTCACTTAAATGAGTTTATCTATCCCATTTTTTTACTTGAGCTAAGGTTATGGACAACTATGGAGGTGGGAGACCATCAGTGATGAAGACAACAAAGAAACTTCTGAAGGAAGATGGCTGGAGGGGTTTTTACAGAGGATTTGGACCTCGATTTTTGAATATGTCACTCTATGGAACTACCATGATTGTTACTTATGAATTGATAAGTATGTTAGTCTCTCTGGTCTTGAATCTTTTTATTCTGATTCAGCTAAGCTCTTTGTGTTCTCATTCTGCCCCCTCCCTCTTTTAACAGAAAGATTATCCATACAACCACAACCTAGTCTGAGTTCATTTGCTTGAAGAAGCTGGAAACTAGACACCATTCCACTTCTCACTCAGCTTGACAAGAACTTGATGCATCACTTTAAGCAAAGCATACTATTGCAGCATGCATTATCTGATGAAGAAACCAGTGTGAGATGTTTTTTATGATCTTGTTCTGGTTCTTATAGTTCAACAAGATTTTGACACCTCTTGTTGCTTAAGGGATGTTAATTCAGATCGTTTGTTAGAGGCCTATGAAAAACGTTGTTTGAAGTTCCAGAATGTGGGAAATTTTGTGTACATATTGATGAAAAATGAAGCCCATGGAAAAAAGGCAAGTTTGGTTGTTTATTTGGCCAAAAAAAATAAAGTAATGAAAGAAATTATTTGGCCAAACTAGAGAAAAAGTAACGATGAAAGGAATGTAGTAATGTACTGTCCTTTTTTTTGGTATGGGAACGTACTGTCTTGCGGGGCAGGTAATTGCCTGTCATAATTCCATGCCTTTTTCATACTTCCACTCTTTTTTAATGAGCTCAATTGTATATTGTATAATATTATAAAATGAAACCAAGATGAGAGATTCATATTGAGGGTTGACATGGTACTCCAAACCATGATTCCATAAGCTATACTAAGGATCCCTCACTTGAGTTGAGGACACAGACACCAAACAAGACGGTGAAAACACAACACACAAACACAACATATGTAGAAGGAAAAAAATGCCAAAAAAGTTATTTACTGCCAAAATTTTGTCTTTACAACCTAATACAATGTAATGAAACATGCTAATATACTTTTGACAATGTCATAATAGAGGCCAAAATGATAATAATAATAATAATAATAATAATAATAATAATAATAATATATATCATTTGATGTAAATAATGTATTTTGTTAATGATTTTATACTTTACATTTCACATTGATAATTTATATTAACCTTAATAAGAAAATAATTTGAATTTATTGCAGGCTCTATCTTCAGTAATAAGTAATCTGCATGTAAATAAATTCTTAAAAAATAATTACTTTATTCAATTATATGAGAAAATGAAAACTAATAATTTGAAAACATCGAGAATAAAAAAGAAGAATTTGTCAATTATTATCATGATGCATTACAAAAATGTAAATATTGTAATGAAAAATTTAGGAAAAGAAAGGTTTTGAAGATCTTGAAACAAAAATGAGCATCGTAGGATAGTTGTGTCAAATAGGAATTGCCTATATAATTCACACTCAATTAAAATTTGTCGATAACAAATTCCAACGAAAATAAAGAAAAGAAAAGCTAGAAATTCACGATAAAGAGACATTGAGGTCAGAGAAAAAGAAAGGTAACATAAAAGAAAAACTAATATAAACATGACTATTTAAATTAGTAACATGGATATAATAATCAACATGAAGAATAGTCCATCATATAAGGATGAGATTGTGGTTATTTACAGGAATGAGGAGTATAAAGCTAGATGGAAGTTGGATAAGAGTGGTACTTTTTCTGTGAAATCTGCTTACAATTCTATTGCTAAACATGGTCAGGAAGGAAGGAGTTGGTAAACTATTTGGAAGATTAATATTCCCCAAAGATGTAAATTTCATATGTGGGTTTCTTTGCATAATAGGTTGCTCACGAATGAGTCTTTATATGATCGTCACCTTCATTTGGATGGTGTTTGTGGGGTGTGTAAAACCAATATTGAGAATTTGTGTCATGCATTGCGAAATTGTATTAAGGCTCGTGAGTTTTGGCTCAAGTTAGGGGTTTCCATTCATGATCTTGACTTTTGGGAGAGTGATGCGCAGACGTGGTTGGAGAGTAATTTGAAACTCTCTCGCAGAGCTGATATAGAAAATTGGAAGACTATTTTTTGTGTAGGTTGTTGGTTGATTTGGAGGCGAAGGAACGAAGTTGTACATCATGGTTCGTGTTCTAGTGTTGATGAAGGTGTGGCAGAGGCTATGGGTATTGTTCGTTGTATGGTGAGAGCAAAGAAATTTATTGGTGGTCATGGAAGTTTTCTCATGAATGGTCGGTTAAACCAAGTTGTTGAGTCAAGTGTGAAAGTTTTTGTTGATGGTGCATTCTCCTTAGGCTCATCAGTTGTTGGTTGTGGAGGTGTGGTTCGTGACTTAGAGGGGAATGTTTTAGAAGTCTTCATGTATTCAGTTTATCGATCTTCAAGCGTTGAGACAGAGTTATGGGTTACTTATGGGGGTTGAGGCGAGCATAAGATTCAGGATTCCGACATGTATTTTTATTTTGTGATGCTATTTCGGTGGTGGAGGGGTTGCAGCATGGCGTATCTGACTTGCATGAGCATGCCGACTTGTTTGTCGAGTTGGGTGAATTACTGCGGCATCAGTGGATCGTAGAGCTTCGGGTGATTAGTCGGGAAGATAATGTAGCTGCAGATTTTTTAGCAAGGAACAACTTCAACTATGGCTTAGGCATTCACGTGGTGTCCAAAGCTGATGCGGTGCATATAAAAAAAAAGAATAGTCCATATAAGGAATAAGAGAATGGAATATCTTCTATTTTTATTTATATAAAAAGAAAATAAAACTAAAATAAATATTAAGAACCAACTACATCATTGAGAAGATACACTGCATCAGCTTCGGACGACACCACATGAATGTCTAAGTTATAGTTAAAGTTGTTCCGTGCTAATTACATTAACATGAATAAGAAAATAAATTGAAATTCATGTTATGTAAATAAAAGTAATTATAGTAAAGATGTGATTGCATTGGTGGCAAAAGCCATGAGTGGACAATTAATTATAATATTCATGAATCATCAATGGTGAATTTGAATCACAATCTCACCCTTCAATTTTCATTCCCCTCTGTTTTTGGGCTCCCCCTTTTTAACAAAGTTTTGGTTGTCTCTTTGAATCTTCCTGACCTGACCTGAGCCCCCCTTTGTCTCTCCTTTGCTTACCTCTTGTAAGTTTTCCTATCTCTCTATTCAATTCAGCCTTCATTTTTCTGATCCAAAAAAATTCAGGATTTATTTCTTCTTAAATGATCTATTTGATGATCTCTTGACGTTTTAGGAATTGGGTTCCTGTAAAGTTTTGATTTTGATTTGGTTTTGACGTTATTCTATGCGATTGTTTGATCTGACATCTTTATTTCTTGATTGGATCTGCGATTGTTTGCCTTTTCTTGTTGCAATCTTCTTTTTAAAGTTTTTCCCTTTCAAATTTGCCTAAGAAAGATTGTGGATTTGCCATCTCTTATTCATGTTGATGAGTCATGCAAAGTGTTTCTCTTATTCATTGCTTTTTCATAATTAACAAGAAAAGATGATAGCCTTTTGAATTTCTGGTGAATTATTGGAGAAATTGTTTAATAACACAGTAGCTTTTTCATCTCAGGTTTCTTTTAAAAGCTTGTGATTTTACAGCACTTGATGTTTTCTTTCATGTTATTTCTTGTCAATCAGACTTGGGAAATTTGTGTTGTTCTAAGATTGTTGCTGTTCATGATTTGCAAACAATACAGAAGCTAGATAATATGTGTGTTTGTGTGTGTGTGTTTATATATTGTATTTATTAGTGTAGTGGCATCTAATAGCTTACTCCAATTTGGATTATTGGAAATGGCAGATAAACAATGGGGCTCTCTTTTACCAAGTTGTTCTCTCGTCTCTTTGCTAAGAAAGAGATGCGCATTCTAATGGTTGGTCTTGATGCTGCTGGTAAAACCACCATCCTCTACAAGCTCAAGCTGGGAGAGATTGTCACCACAATCCCTACTATTGGTAACTTTTCCTTTTGACCATTTTCTAGGATGAAACAAGGGTATGATAAATCAAGTTATACTATGAAAGCTAGTTGTTTGGTTTTCTGAGGGATTTTATAGGATCTTCCTTTATGATCCTCAAAATCTATTTATTACACATTGTTTACTGTACTTTCGTTCTCTTTAAGATAGCTTCCCTTTGAAACTGATTGTTTGCTAAATCTTTTTTGCAGGATTTAATGTGGAGACTGTAGAGTATAAGAACATTAGTTTCACTGTGTGGGATGTCGGGGGTCAGGATAAGGCAAGTAGCATCTCCATTTTGTTATCTATGTATTGTGGAATTAATATCACCTTAAATCCTTCTATTAATGAAGTATTTACGGAGTTAGTGCCTCATTTTGGTTTCTTTCTTACTGGTTTGATACACCTGATGGCTGATGTTCTCAGTAGCTGTTCTTCTTAGATCAATATAGTTCATTTGAGTTCTACAATTTAGTGGCCTGACTTTTGTTTTCATGTTTTCTACTAAAAGTAAGCTTTTGCATCTGAAAAGTTGGCTTTGTCTTGAAGTTAGATATGCTTACACATCAAATATGGGCAGAATGTGTAAAATGATGGGTCTGACAATTGGCCTGTCCTATATTTGTCGACTTGAATATTCTGGCGTGTTGGTAGTTTATGGTGATTCTTGTGCCATTTCTAAACTGTGGTTTTTGTCTCATGAATGGTTTTAGATTCGACCTTTGTGGAGACACTACTTCCAAAACACACAAGGGCTTATCTTTGTTGTCGATAGCAATGATAGAGACCGTGTTGTTGAGGCCAGAGATGAGTTGCACAGGATGCTGAATGAGGTAAGAGGGCATGATATGGAATTCGGGCTTATCTCAGTTTGTGCAATATTTCTGTCAGAAATAATTGGATTTGAATCACTTTCGTTTCATGGACAGGATGAATTGAGGGATGCAGTATTGCTTGTTTTTGCCAACAAACAAGATCTTCCCAATGCAATGAATGCTGCTGAAATCACAGACAAACTCGGTCTGCATTCTCTCCGACAGCGCCACTGGTAAATTTGAAACCTTCCTCATCTATCTACCAATATCTCAATTGAAGCTTTGTGCCATCACTTACATGTGCATAATTGTGTGTATCAGGTATATCCAAAGTACATGTGCTACTTCTGGGGAAGGACTATACGAGGGATTGGATTGGCTCTCAAACAACATTGCCAACAAGGTTCTCCTCTTTCCCTTTCATTTTGTTTATTTCCGGTTATATGTGCTCCATCTGAGTCTGAATCTAATGTTTTTCACATGCATTCTTGTTCTTGTTTCAGAGTTAAAGGAGGCTGGGTGCTGCTTAGTTTTCTCAATTATGATAGCAAGATGTGGCCTGTCAACACTGTTACAATATTTGTGCTTTTTGTACTTTCTATTATACAGTGGAATTTAGTTTTGATTCAATAAAGTTCATGCAGAAGATTGTTTGTGTTTAGTTTTTCTTTGCCATCAACTCTTTCGTCATGGTTATATTAGCTGACTGTACCTGCTTTATGAATTATCGAGGATAGTTTTTTTATAATTCTGCTACGGAAATGAGGAGACTGAATTTAATTGGCATCATGTGACATATATAACCCTCTAAAAGACATTGAAATTCATTAATTGATCGCATGAATTTGCGTTTTGTAATGAATGGGAAAGAAATCAATAAGCTGAGGTTACACCAAGCGATCTCCTACTTACTCCATATTACACCTGATGGTAATTATAAGGAGTAACTAATAGATTTGTGATGATATGCTTTTTTAAGACCTGAATTCAAGGACTTCAAATAATAAGGAGTAAATAATAGATTTGTGATGATATGTTTTTTTAAGATCTCCTACTTACTCCATATTACACCTGATGGTAATTATAAGGAGTAAATAATAGATTTATGATGATATGTTTTTTTAAGACCTGAATTCAAGGACTTCAAATTTGATGATCCTCCCCAGCCAAAAAATGTTCATATTGAATAATTACAATTTGTAAGAGAGTTAAAGTGTAGTTAACATTCACTCCATCCACCATTTCCCACACATATAAGACCTATTCGGGAGATAAACCTTTACTATAAGACCTCTTTGTATTTTTTTAATTCCCCCCTTCAATTATCCTAAATAATACTCTATAATAATAAATAAGGAAAGGAGGGAGTGTGAGAAAAAGATAGGTAACTAGAGTGTTTTGGCAAAACATGTTATTTTAACCAACTTAAATTTTCCTAAATAGGAGTACGTATATCTTATATTTGAGGAGTTCAAGATAAAATCTAATACATACAAACCATCCGAAAACTAGTTAATCAACTTGTTTCTTACATTCTGGATCAAATAAATCAGCTACCATAACTCATGTGATAAGGATCAAGGAATATAGTCAATCAATATAAAAAAAAAAGAATATAGTCAATATACACACTAACGGATTAAATGCAAATGAAATGGTGTAAGAAAAGTTAGATAGTGTACGTGGCGAACAGACGTGAGATAAAATGGCCCACAGCCACGAAGATGACACGTTCTGCTCATGCAGACATCTTTGCCTTCTTTATAAACCGAGAATACGCAATACCTTTGAACATCACAAACCTCTTCACTTGTCTTCTCCTTCTTATTCTTCATCTTGTAAGAAAAATGCCAGGCCTCACCATTGGAGACACTGTCCCTAACCTTCAAGTCCAAACCACTCATGGCAACTTCAAGCTCCACGACTTTTTCTCTTCATCCTGGGCCCTCCTTTTCTCTCACCCTGGTTCGTTTCATTTCACATATATATATGGTATTGTTTTTGTTTTCCATTTTTATGTTTAACTTTCTCCATGATTCTATATATATAACACAGGTGATTTCACCCCCGTTTGCACAACTGAGCTGGGAAAGATGGCCAAGTACTCTGAAGAATTCAAGAAGCGTGGAGTGAAACTGTTGGGTCTATCATGTGATGACATCAACTCCCACAAAGAATGGGTCAAAGACATTGAAGCCTATACTGTTAGTTCTCACTCATCTTCCTATATAGCATTAAAAAACATGACACGTCAAAAACTTAATTATATGTATGTACATGCATGTTGCATGCAGCCAGGTGCAAAGGTGGATTATCCCATAATTTCTGATCCTACTAGAGAGATCATCAAGCAACTCAACATGGTTGACCCTTATGAGAAAGATCCCAATGGCTCCCCGATGCCGTCCAGAGCTCTTCATATTGTGGGACCAGATTATAAGGTACCATTTATGTTATATCTCTCTCTAGCAGTCTAGTCATAGTTAATTTTGTTATATTAGTTATATGTACATATTTTGGCTGATGTATGTGTTGATGTGGGTGGGGTTTGAGTGTTATGCAGATAGAGTTGAGTATTTTGTACCCTGCAACTACTGGGAGGAACATGGAGGAGGTGCTGAGGGTGTTGGAGTCTTTGCTGAAGGCTAAAAAGCATAAGGTGTCGACTCCAGTTGACTGGAAACCTGGAGAGCCGGTGGTGATTTCACCAACTGTGAGCAATGAGGAAGCTAAGAAAATGTTCCCTCAAGGTTTTAAGACGGTGGACCTTCCATCAAAGAAGGAGTATCTGCGTTTCACTCAAGTTTGATATAAGAAGAAATATCAGTGTTTTGATTAAGATATACTATATAAACAGTCTTATGTAAGAAGAAATATATATCAGCCTTTTGGGTTAGCTTTTCGCTTTTTTTTGTTGTATATTATCGTGTCCCTCTTTTTGATAAGTGTTGACTCCATGTTTAGAGACTAGAGTCTTGAAGTTTCTATGCTGTCAGAATATCATGTACCTACTATATATGAAGTTATAAGAAACTCTTCTTCTTTCTGTTACTACCAAGTCTCGTACGATTCCCTCCCCCATATTAGATTGTGCCTTATTCTTAGTTTAATTGAACTAATTTTTCACGCAGTTGAGTTAGAAAGAAATGGGAAAAATCTTGTTTGGAAGGAACTTCAAAAGGCCAAGACGTTTGCTTAATTTTGTGCAAGTATCTCTTCATAGTATAAACAAATCATTTGAGATTAGTTTTTTTTTTGTTATTTACAAGTAAAAACGGTAAGATTAATTAATTTTTCTGACCTTGTAATGTTAATGGAATGTAAGCTTTGAGGCATTAGCATGATTGGATAGACGATGATAACAACCTAAGCAAGCATTGTAATAGAACTACATTTACCTAAGCAAGCATTGTAATAGAACTACATTTTCATCTGGCACCGCTCGATAACCTAATTCCTTGTGATGCAAATTTACGAGAAAACTCACTATTCAAACAAAACATTTAGGAAAGTAAGATATTAAGTCATAAGCTTGCTTTAATCTCGTTTGATGTTTGTACTACAAAAAATCTAACATGGAAACTCCTGTCCAAACTTGAGGAATTGAGTCCTATGAGAAGATGTTACAAGTAAATATGCAGAGAACCTCAATGGCAAGATGGCTTGCACTCTACGCAATAACTTAAGGAACAAATTGGGACGGGAAAGCTTTGAGCTCTGCAGGATAAACTGACACCTACATGTCACATAGTTCAGAACAGGGTTTTATTTTATCTCTTCTTCTTTCCACCTTTTCCAGATTTGTTGGAAGGTCCAGATTTGTTGGAAGGTCCGACGGCTGAAGATGATGATGCAGCTTCTTGCTTCTTTGCCCTCCCGTGATGTCTGGGCACCATCTCCGCCACAGCAAGCATCAAACTTTTTCCTGCAACAATCCAGAACAAAAAATAACAACGCTGA
Source organism: Mimosa pudica (assembly GCA_029929735.1). NCBI lineage: Eukaryota > Viridiplantae > Streptophyta > Magnoliopsida > Fabales > Fabaceae > Mimosa > Mimosa pudica. The sequence continues at coordinate 5,494,671 of JAKELP010000016.1, read as the reverse complement.
ATCAGATTTATCCATTTTTTTTAGTAACTCAGATTTTATCCAATTTAAGCTACTAAAGGAACGAAGAAAAATTGGTATATACTCTAAAGGTCCAAGCTAAGTTTGTTGGAGTACTATTTTCTTTTTTTCTTTTTGGTTACCCAAGAAGATCCCACCCGCGTGGAACTAATCGCTCGCTATTCTGAAGTCTCATATAGGGGTGTACTATTTTCTTCACCCATTAATTTCGTGACAGTTTAAAGAGATTTTGGAATTACTAATAGCTTCTAAGTTAGACCTTAACACTCGCATTTTCATAATTCAATTTTGATATCAGATGTAGTTTTCATGATTTATCAGAGCTTCAATTCTGAAAGAAGACCATTTGTATCTAAAGATAAAGAAAACCACAGGACATCGCTAGAAGCTTCTACACATAAGGCATTCAAGCATAAACAATATTTCATGTAAATGGGGCAATTTCACACTAGAAAAAGCCAACTTGCCTGATGGATAATATTAACACTCTTAACTCAAGAACTATACCAACAGTGACCAACTCCGAGTTACTTAAATTGCATGGCAATAAAGACTAATCATTCGTTAAATGTGTGTAGGCAAATGGCATGTGGATTTGTGAAGGACCATGAAGCTGGTGCTAGCTAAAAGCTACAAACAGGGCACCCTCTGCTTACAGTTGAAAATGTTCTCTTCTGCCGAGAACATTCTTATATACAACTACTTAAGACGGCATCATGCAAAAGGCAATAACCAAAGTCTTATTTAACTAGGTAGGGTCGGCTACATGAAACATGTGACGCCATTGCACTCTATCAATAGTCATGTTTGGTGATATATTATTAACCAAAAGATCTCCTTATAATTTCGCTAAGAGCTCTCTTCAGTCTCCCTCTTTCTCTTTTAGGAGGGCTCCACACCATTTGATCAACTATTTTAACTGGTGCATCTAATTGACGTCTTTGAATATGGTCAAACCATCTTAAACAACTTTCTACCATTTTCTCCACAATCAGTACTACCTCAGTTCTTTCTTTGAATATGACCATTGTGGATTCTATCTTTTATCATATGACTACATATCTATCTCAACATTCACATTTCTGCCACTTCCATCTTATGATCGTCTTGTGCCTTGAGAGCCCAACATTCACTAACATATAACATTGTTGGTTTAGTGACTGTTCGATAAACTTCTCTTACGTTATTTTGGACATTACAATCACATATAACCCTAACAACTTTTCTCCATTTAAATAAACCAGCTTGAATTCTGTTATTAAAATCGCAACAACCAAAGAGATATTTGATGAAAAAGATTTAACTACAGAAATGATTCAGATTTACTCAAAAGATAGTATAGGAGTTCATATATCATAACTCATGAGAACAGCAATCAATAACATCTGTATATATGCGGTATCTTACTGGATGTAATGGAAGGATTATAGAGCGTCCCATCCTCCTTTTTCAGCAATACTCGCACTCTACCTTGTTGCATAAAATCTCGTGGGTATGCCTTGTCTATCTGCAGTTGTAAAGTAATAAATTAAGTAAAACCACTACTAAAATGTTATAGGATCATTTTCAAGAGAAGGGAAACTGATTGATCATGCATATGTTAGAATATGGAGCACATATTGCAATATGTTAGAATATGAAAACAATTTATTCAAAGCGAACAAGAACATCAAATCATACTGCAACATACCTCAATGGCAAAGGGAATTTTAAGATAGCTGCAGCAATCAGCAATTTCAGCACAAGTAGGATTCTCACAAGCTTTGCTCAGGCCAATTCTCCTTCCTTCAGCCATTGTCTTTTTTGAATTTATATAGACAGGGTACAAAACTATCCACTTCTTTATGTTGGGTAATTGTCCTTCCATTCTTCTTATTGAGAACTTCACAATATCATCAAGACAAAACACACTTATGCCTAAAAGTAGCAGAAAAATCCTGTCAGGTGCAACCATATATTATGCTCCCTCCGACCTCCGGTCCTAATTATAAGATCCTTTAACTTTTTATAGAGAAATTAAAGATGTAAAATTGATCACATTAATTAATTGTTACCTTTCCTCCTCAAAACTAATTCATTATACTTACAAAAAAAGAGTCAAAAGTGGCCTTATATTTAAAATGGGAGGGAGTAATAAGCTTCTTTTGTTCCTAAAAAATCACTACCACAGTACACAAAGTTCAGATCACTGCATTCATATTCATAGTGATATAAGGTTAAAAAGGAGAAACACGCAATTTCTATATAAAAAATGAGGACGAAATTTATAATCATCATCAAATATGTATATAAAAATGGAGGCTTTGAGTAAGAGCAGTAATTGAATAATAGGGAGTAAAAGAAAAAGAAAATGAATGGCAGCGTGAGTATGAAAGAAAATGGTATGCGCAATCTATAATTTGAGGCGTAAAAAGCATAATTGAAGTGGAATGGAATGATGAGAAAAGGAGAATTGAGGTGAAAGGGTACCTGGATGTCAACGTCCGGCGATGAATACCTGAAAGTTCTGCCGCCTTCTGCTTTATCTCACACTCAGATCACCATGCGTTTGTTAAATATAGGTGTAAGCAGCTGTCCTAAATTGTGTAGTACGGAGTATTATAAGTAAATTATAAGATGAGTGTTTTTTTAGAATTACAAGAAAGTCTCTTAATTATAACATATTTTTAATATTATTAATGACTTATAAGTCAAATAAAACTAGCGTTTAAAAAAATTTAGAAAAATCAATTTTAAATTATCTTATTTAGCTTTATTAGGATTCTAAAAAAAGGCAATTGAGTATTATATTTAAGAGCGGGGTAATTACTCCTTCTGTTCTTAAATATAAGATTATTTTCCTCAATTTGATTATATCAAGTACGAGTAGATTATTAAATTAACATATGATATATTTTTATTTCAGTCACTCACTCTTACTTGTTCATTATAGATAATGATTAATAGGTTTGTTTGGAAAAATTGACAAAAATTAGAAAGTTAAAGTTAAGAACAAATTGAAATTTGAAAGTGATATTATATTTACGAATAGAGTGGTATATTAAATGTAATAAAAAAAGAGTGGTATATTAAATAAAATATATATATGTGTATAGTTAATACTCTAAACCACCAACATGGCGGGTTGGCTTAAGGGGTGAAGGACTTTTTTTTTTGATAAAAATGAAGGAAAATACAAACAAAAAATTAACCTACATCCTTAAATTGGGCAAGACAGATTTCGCCCTATGCATACATCTAATAATGCCTTTGATCTCTGCTATGGCTTCATACACACTTGAACATTCATTATTATGGGTCACTTCATTCCTTCTTCTCCAAATCAACCAGCAAGACACACAAAAAACTTCATTCCAGTTATTCATCCCATACCCTCTACGCATCTTCACATTCTTCCTTAACCAATCATGTAAATTACTTTCCCAAAATTCTTTATTTGCAAAAGAGATTCCCAAGTTAAGCCAAACCTCTTTAGCATTACCACATTCTCTTATCACATGTACAGTTGATTCCAACTGCGAAGCGCAAGAACCATCTGGATGAATTCTCCATTCAAGCAACCTCTCATTAGTAGGAAGTCTATCATGCATAAAAAACCACATCTGCATTTTACATCTCTGAGGGACCTTGAGCCTCCAAATGTTCCTCCAACATTGATCCTCCTGAGCATTAAAATCAGTAACTTTCGTATATGCCGATCTGACAAAGAACATCCCACTCCTCTCAAGCTTCCATCTAACTTTATACTCCTCATTCCTGTGAACAACCTCAATCTCATTCTTAACATTCTCCCAAACAGCTTTAATTCCACTCCACACTCTTGACCCCGGCTTCTTTGCTCGTATAATAGGGATCAAATCTTGACCACAATTATATTTACTTCTAATTACTCGGGCCCACAATGCATCCTTGTTATTCACCAACCTCCATCCCACTTTCATCATAAAAGCCTTGTTCTGAAGAGAAGCATGACGAAGACCCAATCCACCACACACTTTAGGATAACAAACTTTGTCCCACGCCACCAAATGAGCTTTCTTCTTATCACTTGTTGAACCCCATAAAAAATTTCGGGCATTCCTTTCAATCTCATCACAACAAGCAACAGGAATAATAGACGTTTGCATCACATGATTAGGAATAGACAAAGCCACTGAATTAATAAGAGTATTCCTCCCTGCCAGAGACAAAGAATGACACTTCCAGCTAGCCAATCTTTGTTTTACCTTATCCACCGTAAATTGATACATTGACTTAGAAACCCTCTCATGATGAAGAGGAACCCCAAGATATCTACCCAAATCAGTAGACATATTAAATCCCAAACTATGACTTAGTTGAGATTTAATATTATGATTAATATTGCGAGAAAAGAAAACTCTTGTCTTTCCTTCATTTATCTTTTGACCCGAAGCATCACAAAACGCATTAAGACAATCTTTAATCACTTGTACCTGGTCTAAACGAGCTTCAGCAAAAATAATCAAATCATCAGCAAAAAACAAATAAGATAATGGTCATCCCCCTTTATTAAGACGAATTGGTCTCCAGTTTCCAGATGAAATATTTGACTGAATCAAATGAGTCAACTTCTCCATACAAATCACAAATAAAAACGGAGACAAAGGATCACCTTGTCTAATACCTCGGGAAGGATTAAAAACATTTGACTTACTACCATTCCACAATAGTTGCATAGAGGGAGAAGATATACACTCCTGAATCAAGAAGATCAAGCTCTCCGGAATTCCCACCCCCCTTAAACAATTAATAGCGAATTCCCAATTAATTCTATCATACGCCTTCTCCAAATCAATTTTTACAGCCATAAAACCTTTCTTTCCCTTCATAGTTTTCATGGTATGGATCACCTCTTGAGCAACAATAATATTGTCGGAGCTCAAACGTCCCGGAACAAAACTACACTGATTAGGGGAAATAATAGTCGACATAACAGGCTTAATCCGATTAACTATGATTTTCGTTATCAATTTATAAATCACATTACAAAGGCTAATCGGACGAAAATCTCTTATAAATTCTGGGTTTGGGACTTTAGGAATAAGCACAAGAAAAGTCTGATCAACCTCCCTAATCAAACAAGGATTCTCAAACACCTTTCGCACAAAATCAATAACATTTCCACTAACCTGTTTCCATTGAGCTTGAAAGAATAAAGGATTAAAACCATCAGGACCTGGAGCTTTAAGAGGGCCCATACTCTTCAAAGCAGTCTCAACTTCCACCTCTTTCACATCAATATTCATATTACTAATAACACCCTCCGTAAGCATAGGATAAGATACATCAACATTCAACACATCCCTATGCGCACGATCTTCAGAAAAAAGCATATGATAAAAATTCACAGCTACATTCTTTATCTGATCCACATCAAATATCCACTCTTCATCCTCACCCTTGAGAGCTTCAATACGATTTATCCTCCTCCTTGCATTCGCTCTTCGATGAAAATATTTCGAATTTTTATCCCATAAATAAAACCACTCACACCTTGCCTTTTGAGCCCACATAATATCTTCCTGCAAAATTAGTGTCTCTAGTTCTTGCCATAGTTCTTTCTGAAGCTGAGAGAGAGAAGACCAAGAACCTTGATTCTTTAAACTTCTACTAATACCATCAAGCCTAGCAAGAATTTGTTTCTTTCTTCTTCCCACATGACCATATACCTCCGTCTTCCACACCTCCACTTGCTGGGTAAAAACATTCACATTTTGGGACCATGACAAATTCTTATCCCATACCCGCTTCATAAATTCATTAAAATCATTATGTAACAACCATGAAGCCACAAACCTAAAAGGTCGTTCAAAAGCAACCGAACAATGAGACACCTCCATCGTCAATAACAAAGCTTTATGATCCGACTTGAAACTATACAAAACTGTTGTTTTAGCTTCAGTGAATTTATCCATAAACATATCATTTGCTAGAATACGATCCAGTCTGCTCTCACAACCCTCTCTACTCCAAGTAAAAAAAGACCTCATAGTATGAATATAAGATAGACCGGACTCCCCATACCAATTAGAAAAATCCTTATCCACCAAAGAATACTCCTTCCTAGTAGACCGTCATTCATTCTCAAATAAAATAGCATTAAAATCTCCTCCTACACACCACGGACCTTCCACCTCATTACCAAACTCCTCCAACTCTCTCCATAAACTCCTTCTTTTCACATAATAAGGGCTTGCGTACACCGCAGAAACTAAGCATTTCTCCCCATTATGATCAAAACTCAAATGAACACATTGCTCAGATGAACCAATTATACTAACAACCAAACTCTCATCACGCCATAACACCCACAGACCTCCACTAAACCCTTGAGCGTCAACAACATATGAGCCATTAAATCTCATCTTAGAGATTATCTTCTTTGCTTTCATACCTCCACAACGAGTCTCAAATAATAAAACAATGTCTACTTTATACTTATACTGTAATTCTCTTATTAATCCTGGGAAAGATCTTGCTCCCACCCCTCTACAATTCCAGAAAATAACATTCATTGGGGAATCATTGAATTGAGATTGTGGTTCTCACAACCACCATTAACATTTTCTAAAGAACCACTCACCTGAGCATGTAGAATATTATCAACATTAGAAGATGAAGACAACAAACTCTCATTACGAGATAATAATATGAATCTTTCTCCCTCATTATTCGATTCCTCCTCCAAATCCATTAAAACTCCAAAAGCATTCTTGGTCTCATTCATATCATTAGTGACCACTGAATTAGATGTTGAATTTAACTTCTTACAAGACAAAGAATATAATTTTCTCTTATACACATGCCTCCATTCCTCCTTTCTTTCACTATATGATCTTGGGACCCACTCTTTTTTATCATTTAATCCTTGAGCATTTTTAACGGGATTGGTGGTTGAAGAGTCAAACATTTGTAAATCAATAACTGACTCCCTTAAACGCCCATTATTGCCATCAGATTTCAAATTATTCCTTCGCTGAGAAATAGGAATATTCTCCCCATCATTAGCTCTCCAATTTCTAACTGAACCCATGATCTTCGCTCTATCCATAACAATCGACGCAGATCTCTTCTTCTTCATATCTTTCGGCTGAACATTCCTCCTCTTTTTCGTTGACTTTCTAACTAAATTCTATTCCCCTAACCTCTGCAACTGGTGAGTCTCCCCTTCGCCTGCCTCCACATACACGCGCTCCGAATGATTCTCCACCTCATTCAAATGACCTCCTAACCCCTTTATACTTTCATTCTTCTCTACCTCCATAAGCGATGAAAGTTTAACCTCATCATTATTATCAAAAGACACGAGAGGTCATGCCCAAATCTTTCTCCGGACAAACCTCCCGACAATGACCATATTTACCACAACAAAAGCAAATTTTATGCAACCCTTCATATTCCACTATAAGTGATTTCCACTTATACTGGAAGTGGAAGTGGAAGTGGAAGCCACTTTCTACCACACCAAAGACACCAAATAGTGATTTCCACTTCCACTTCCACTTCTCTACCCCCAGTTCTAGCGAACCAAACGACCCCTAAGTTCTTTCCTGAAAATACGAATCGCTGGCCAAAGCTTCTTATCCAAATCCAATTCAACGCAAATTCTAGCAAACTTACCTCTTTCAGTAAGATAAGTTCTAGAATCCACCTTCAAAGTTTTACCCACTAAATTTCCAATCATATGGAGGCTCTCTGCATTAAAAATCTAGGATGTCTAATCTTTTACCTTCAAAGTTTTACCCACTAGGGGTGAAGGACTCTAATGTCTAATCTTTTAATCATGTGGTTTGAGTTGTTCACCCCTTAAGCCATTAGAGTCCTTCACCAAAATCTCGGATGAATTTGTTAACTGCTGGTTAAATTGTTATATCTAATTCTTAATACAAATAAATTGTTTATTTTATTATTCTCTATTAGTATTTTACTTATTTACTTATTAGTAGTGGTTGGAGATTACATTATCATGAGTAGTAAGAAGTTGTTGCCCATTTATATTAAGCGGTTGGAGGCTTCCTCACTATATCTTGTGACTGGAAGCAACCCCCTTAATAATAGATGCTGGTAGCCTCACTACTTCATGAGTAAATGTTTTCCTCCATTACTAAACGAAATAACGGTAAATTGTTTGTTTAAAAGCGATTATTGGTTGAATTTTTATAGATTATTGAAAAATATTTTGCAAGTTAATCATATGTAATTGGAAGGATTTGACTGTTAATAATCTATTAATGGGAAATTTATAGTTGATAATTGTTGGTAAAATTGTGAATTGTAGTTATAGATACAAATTGATTTCAGTTGGAGTGAATTTGGTTGGCTTATTGCAAAGATATTGATGGTTGTTAAAGTAATTAAAGTTATTGAAATTGATTTATTCATGTTTGATTTGTCAATAAATCAAGTTGAATTTGGTGAAGTCTAAATTGTCGGTGATTTTAGTGTGGGTTTTATTTGGTGTTTGTCATGTGAATGATGAAATATTATATTTGAGCAATAGACTATATGAGATTTGGTGATTCAATTTGTTTGATTAATAGAGTTGCGTCTCTGAGTCATGTGGATTTAGTTGATTGTATGATGCCCCAATCATGGGAAAATCCACTTATTTTGTGTATGATCCATTTCTTATGAGTGTTTTTTTTAGGACATGGTGAAAACATGAAAATTGTTGTTTAAAAAAAAGGAATGTTGAACTAGCAATTATTGATTTTTGGTTCTGTTTGGATGTTTAGAAATTGTCCTAGGAGTATCTCTGGCTATTAATCACATGGTTAGAAGTAAATTGTTGAAACTGTTGAGGTAGTGCAGAATTTTTGTATAAAACAAATACTTGGATAGTGTAAATTAACTATATAATTATATGAACAGGTTATATGAAACCATGGAACAGTTCTTTACTTGTTTTTCTTTTGTTTAATTCTAGATGGACTAATAAACCCTAGAGGTGTATGTGTATGCATGAACATTTTTATTGGTGATTGTAAGAGGAACATTAATGTCTTTAAATGATTGATAGTATAAAAGTTGATACATGCTTACTGATTTAAGTGTTTCAAAGGATAAAATGGCTCGCAAGAGGATTTACCTGGTTTTGTTTTGGTTGCAATGTTTAAATGAGTGTCTTTTCTTCTGGGAATGTTTGGTTGAAGTTATTTCATACTGCACCTTGGAACCAAACATGAATTATGGGAATGATTTCTATTTTCCCTCCCTATGTTGTCGAATGTTTTTCTCAAAGAAATGTGAATTCTTACTTAAAATTCTGATAGGATTCTGTTGATAGTGCACCGATGCTTGGTTTTGTGATGCTTCAAATTGTTATTGAAGGATGTTAAAAGCAGGTGTTAGGTTTAGTGATCAAATTGAATAAAGGGAAATACTTGGAAATTAAACTATGGTATGATGACTTAGAATAATATTTTGGTTATGTAGGGAAACAATGAGATTTTATGATATGTTATTATTATTATTAGAACTTTATTGACAAGGTTAAGACGATTGAAGTTAGTGATGAATTTTGAAGTTGTGATCATGTCAGAACTAAATAGATAGTTGAGATGAAGAGTTTAGGGTGAAGCTTTTGTGAATGTTTTTAAACAGATTCAATGGAATTGAATGCAATTGGGAATGATTTTGATAAGTTAACATTATTGGGCATGTACTAAATTAGAGTCATGAGATAAAGTAAGGAACGAAATTCTAGGAAGTTTCTATGTAATAGTTAAGATGTGAGACTTTAGGATTGATGGTGGAAACAATAGAAATTAGAAGAGGAAGACTAGGAAATGTGATCTGATATAGAATGGTATTCTTGATAGGCATTTGTTTGGAAAATCAACAAAAAAAAATGATGATCGGAATAATTAAGGTGTTGTTAGTATTAAAGTTACATCGAGGAAAAACAACAATTTGATTAAATTTGGGGAAGGTAATTGTATATGTGTAGCCATTTAGGATGTTGGGGACTTTCATACAGGTGATTTAAGGCTTAGGTGACTATTAAACGAAGGTTAGCTAAGGGAAGCGGAAAGAGAATTGGTGGAGTACCGATAGATTGACTAAGGATGAACAGTGAAAAGTGGTGTCGAATGGTGAAATGATTATAGTTGATATGAAGGATACAAGGTTGATTGCATATTTCATTGTGTTAGTCGATATGTTTAGTAAATTTTGGGGACAAAATTTCTAAAAGGTGGGTAGATTTGTAACATCCCAAAAATCTAATTAAAATTAAGGTGACATTATTGAGGTGTAATTTAGGAAAATTTACAGTTTTAGTGAGAAATTTTAGGATATTTTGGGAAATTTATGAATATTGAATCTTAGTTAGTTTAAAATTTAAATATAGTTAAAAGAATTAATTGGGGATAGAAACTTGTATGAAAAAGTATTTGGAAATCTATAAAATAATATGATGGAGAAAAAGGCTACAGTGATATATATGCAAACTCTTAGGGTAAGAAGTATAAATAAAATAAGCAAATGGGTAGTTAAACAGAATTTTGGCTAAAATTATATATGCATACACTTATATACACTCCCTCCTTCCTCCTTCGTCATTTTCGATCCCTCCCTGCCTTCCCAAAACCCCATCCCTTCGGCCACCCCCACTGAATCCGGCGACGGCGAGCTTCTCCGGCGACAGCGAGCTGAAGCAGCGGCACAACGGCGCGGCCTCCCCTTCCCCATTAAACTCTCCTCCTTTGTTTTCCCTCTGTTCCTCTTCATCCTCTGACAACCCCGGCCGATTCAGGCGACGGCGGGTTCGAATCAGTCATAAAAGCACCGGATTCCAATTCCTGTGAGTCTCTTTTAACAGTTCTTGTTCCTTTTCTTTCGTTTTTGGCGAGTTCCGTGAGAGAAACCAAGTTAGGGTTCGATTGGGGTGTTAGGATTTGGGTTCAATAACCACCTAAAACGAAAACTTAGAGTTAGATTTTGTGTTTTCTTTAAGCATTCTGAACGTGCATGATGTTTTTTTTTTTGGATCATTGAATTTCACATTCTTAATCGTTGTTCATGGACGGGTTTAATCTTCAAATTAGTGGTTAGGTAAATTCAAATGTGTTATAGTTTGAGTGTACATGTATGATTTGGTTCATGTCTTCTTCGTTTGGGCTGAGAGGAAGAGTACTCCGATTTGGGATTGGAATTACACATAATATCTATCGATTTCTTGAAACATATTTGGGTGCTTTTGTGTGTGATTTTTGTAACACATTACTTCCATTTTTTGTACTACCTGAACTGAATTGAGGAGAATTAAATGTATTGTGAAATTAATTGGTTTCTTTTGTAAAGAGTAAGGTTCAAGGAAAGGAAAGATTCCTTTTGGGTTCGGGGGTTTCTGGATTTTAAAACACAGCTCAAACAAAACTTCTTTTCTTAATGTTTTGGTTGCATTTGAAGTAGTTTAAGTTATTAGGAGTGTATGCTTGTGAGTTATGTGGATTTTCTGTTCTTGTGAAGTGGCTTAGTTTTGGTTATTATAAATGTGTGGTTGATGATAAAAGTTGGGAGGCTATTAAATTGTGATTTCTGCAAGTTTTCATAATGTAATTTTTAAAGTGTGATTGAGAGGTGTTGCATGAATGTATAAAGCTGATTCTTTTTGCTGTTCCATGAATAAGTGAAACTTTTCTGTTTATCTTCTGCAATTGGCCCCCTGATTTGTACATACAAGTGTTCCAATCCTATATGAAGTATGAAGAAATACAAGGTTTATTTATCCATGAACTTGTATGTTAAATTTCAGATTTTTAAACTATAACTTTTGGGTGTTTGTTGGAGTTTGGTTATATGCAAGTATACATTCTGTTGTGGGCTGTATTGTGATCTTTATTTTATTAAATCAGCTTTAGTGATGGAATCATAATGAAGAAGTGAGGTGATAATTGGTATTTTATTATTGTGAGGAATTAGAAGGATACATGTTGTTGCCATTGTAAATGTTTCTGTTTTGATGACTTGATTATGTGTGATTCGGAAGAGTATGTTATTTGAACAAGGAATAATAAGAGGCATAGTTATGAATGTCGTGGGTGTAATGTATGTTTATGATGCTTGGATTAAATTTAAGGTGCTGTCCTAAGGCATTTTAATTGCCATATTAATTTTATTTTAATGGAATTGCAGAATTTGTTGTGTTTGAAAGGTTACTTTAAGTTTTGGAAATTTGTTTGTTGAATTAAGTTGGATCTCACTGTTATGAGTTATTTGTCTTCATATGGCAATGAGTCTTTGTATGCTGAAATATAAGATAAAGTATGGAAATAAGTTTTCCTTTCTTCCTCTGATACGGTTGAAATGGTATTGATGTTAGGGCTATTATTCATTTATACGATATGACGATGGCAATGATTTGTGTACATAATGAAGTGTGTTTTCACAAATACTTTTCCTTTTTGACATGTGGGTTAAAAACTGTTCGGTACTAAATATTTTTGCTTTATGTCAACTTTGATTAAACTATGAAATGATTTGAGAATTGGAATTAAGCATGGGAAAAAAATGGGTAGAAATACAAGAACAAGAGAGACGTCAAAATATTATAGAGTGGAAATGATCTTAATTTATCAATTTGTATTATATATAGGTGTAAATAGTGGTGATGATAACTGTCGATTGGCCGATCGACAGTTATTTGTACTGATCCTTTTCAGATTGATTAGACCGGGGATCCTAGGTCAACTTATTGAGAGAAAGTGACCTACGGTTGTTTGGCATTGAAGAGTCTAACCGTTCCCGTTCTGCAATGGAAACAGAATTGGGGTTCTCTCTCTCTGGAGATTGCCAGAGAGGGAAATTTGCCCCCTCATCATAGAGAGGGGCACAGTGTCAAATCATATAGTGAAGATTAGATGCTTGAATGCCCCGTGATGACACGATGTATCTATAGGTGAGTGTGAGAGTTGTGGGGTGGTATGGTTGTATTGGAGGTAGAGATGTTGAAGTGCATTGATTTGGAAATGACAGAGAAAGTGGAGTGATACATGGGAAGAAGGTTTGAATTATATATATATGTATTACTGATTTTAAAACTGTGGTACCCTTTAGACGCCCTCGCTACCGCACATCTCACTGTTATAGTGAGTTAAGCGGTGATTACTGGGACAAATTGTCTCATCCCACGATTACTGACATTTTTGCAGGTATACATGCACAGGCGCAAGCAGCAGGAAAGGGAATTAGGTCTTAGAGGTTGTTTATATTATTTAAAGTTGTATATTGCCAATTTATAGGTCTGCATTCGCTTCCGCATGTATATATATATATACATATATATATATTGTTAAATAATATTTGGTTTTGTTTATTAACCATGTTAGGCAAATTCTTTCTAACATGGTTAGTTTTTAATTATCCATGATAGTGATCATATTGTATTAGACAATTCTTTTCTATCATGGATAATGTATAAAATGATTAGGAAAACTTTTTTTCTAACTATGATAGAGATGTTGTTAATATGGATATTCCTTTTTCTATCATAGTTAGTAAAGAGATTAATGAATTAAAATAGATTATATTGGTTGATTAGGGAATTAGTAACAGTATGTTACACCTTTATAATTGATTATGGGGTAAAACATGTTTGCGGCTATACTTTTATTGAATTTTGATTTTGGTAGATGTATTTGTTGTCTATAAATTAAATAATTATTTCAACCTCATTATCATTATTTTTTCATCAAAACCTAATTATCACTATTAACTAAATTAAATTAAGTCAAAGCTATTTTACTGTTAATTAATAAATCAAACCCTATTTAATAAAAGTATATGTGAAAAAGCAAAAAAGATGTCCATGGTGAAAACTGAACTTGACTTTTTAGGGTTTTAGGATTTTGATTACTACTACGTTGGACTGAGATTTGTAGCTCAAAGCAGGCAACAAGAATGGAATTGGAAGGAGAGATTAAGGATTTGAGATTGAAGGAAGACGATGCGAGCACCTCACAGTTTGACAGAGACGATAATAATAATAACAAGAATGGTGGCATGCAAATCACTTGCTTTTCTCAACTACTCAACGATGTCACCTTCCATTTTCAGATCATTCGCTTCCCCAACCAGGTCCTTTTTCTTATTTTCAATTAATCTTTGCATTTCCTGCTTATGCTTTTTTTTTATCAGAACTGCTTATGCTTATTATGTTATAGAGTTTCTGCGTTGCAAGTATTTTTGCTGTTCATTTTCGGTTTTACTATGTAAATGGATTGTAAGTTAGTACTCCCTCCGGTCCTAAATATATATAAGACATAGTTGACTTTTTTTTGAGATGTTAAGGTTACAAAATATGTTATTAAATTATGACATATTTGATATATTTTTAGATTAGCCATTAATTTATAGGTTAAATAAACTAGTTTAAAAAAATTAGGTAAATCAATTTATAATTGACTTGTTTTTCTTTTTTAGGATTTTCCAAAAAAGTCAATTAGGTCTTATATTTAGGACCACAGAGAGTATATTAGTAAAATAGATTAGTTTTGGGGAAAGAGATAGATATAACCAAATTAAAGTGATTTTTTTCTTCCTTAATTTCTCCAAAAGAAAAATATCAACTTGATGTTATACTCCTGCATGTTTAAACATGGTAATGACATGTTTTGATTCGTTCTAATGTTTCTTTTATTAAGCCTTAGAGCCCTTGTTTACTTCTACTTTTTGTTCTTCGTTGCAATGTTCACTGGGAGTTGAAAATTCTAAATGCGTGGATAACCTTCCATATTAATGTAAGTTTGATGGCGATATGTTTATGATCCAAATTTTATGTTATTGATTAGGAGGTAATGTGGAATTGTGCTTTAGTTTTATCTCCAGTTCTGGGCATGTTAGTCGTTTTGCGTTTATGAACCATCATTTTCTTCTTGCTCTCAATCTTTTCATGCTCTCACTAGCATTTTTAGCTGAATTGCAGAAACTTTACTTCTAGTTTTTTCAAACTTGTTTGATTTGGGAAATTTTCGCCTGCATTCTTTTGGCCTTGAGTTGAATTTTCACTACTGGGTTGGCCCTAGTTGAATTCTCACATAAACTTCATTTCCCTGTTGACTACTAGTTCTTGGCTTCTTGCTGTTTTAGGGTGCAACTTTTCACATATAAAGTGGTAGTTTACTAGCTTAATTTTCCTGTTGATCAATCCTTCTGAGAAGTTGGACTATACGTATGAACTTGTTGTAAATTTTGGTGTGACTTGTACTTTGCATGGGGCCATTATTTTTCATTGCTTTGATTATTGAATCATTCTCTTGTTTTTTTATGGTTGCTATAGATTTATGTGTGGATCGGTTACAACTCTGCCAAATTTGGTCACATGTATGCAGCTGCACCAACTCGGCCTGTAAGATTATTCTTCTTTGAGCTTGTATATAATATTTTATATTTCAATATTATGGAACTTGAAACGTTCTAGTAACTACAGAACAATACGGTATCTGTGACTTCCATACTTGGAGGAGCTTCTGATAATACAGGATCAGGCATTGCTCGGCGATTAGGTAACTCTTAAGGTCATGTTTGACAGATCAAAGTCCCCTCCATTGGTCTGTGAGCTAACATTGTCTACTTTTGCAGTGTTAAAAACTGGACTCAATATAATTTTGGCATGCAGCATCCCAAAAAATAATCCCATGCTTGAGGTTTGTGGATGCTTTTATCTTGATCACGTGTTCATGCATATTTGGTATTTTGAGTATCATGTTTAGATGCCACTATCATTTTTGATTGCTACATTATGGGTTTTTCAGGCAGATGCTGAGAAACTATTGATACAGAAGCTCATAAGCCTAGGTTACACCAAGTCAAGAATGGAAGGGAAATCATTGTAGCACTGGCTGTTGTGACATGTTGTTCTAACAAGTATTGATCCCAAAGAGTTTGGCAGCTCTTTCACCTGTCATGCATGCATGGGTCCTGAAAATCATACTGAAGCGATGTAGTTCTCTCTAATCCCAATGTCTTTTATTTTCTTTTCTCTTTCACCCCTAAAAATACTTCAAATAGTGTTTAGTGCTGGTGGAACGATATATTGTGAAATTGTTGAAAATGTGATTATCATTTCATGAAGGTTCATAAAGAAAAATACCCAAGTGATCTTGTCACTTATCCTTTGGATTAGAATTTATTTGCTACCTAGTCATTGTGTGTTCTTCAAAGAGGATAGTTAACATTTTCTATGCATATTTATGAGATTTATTGTGATGAAATATAGATAGGCTGATAGTTCTTAGTCAGAATATTGTAAGTTGAGGAATTAGAGAAGTGAAGGAATGAGAACTCTAAAAGCAGTATATGCAATCTTAGAGGGGAAGATAGAAATCTTAGATATATCTCAATAATTTTTTTCATTCATGAGCTTAAGTCTCACAACATAGTTCAGGTCCAAAAAAACAAGTCATACAACATAGGAGTATTAACTGCTTTCTATAACTGATAGAAACCAACAACTATCAACACAAAGATAACTAATTGTACATTTATCTTATCCAAAATACCTCTGACTTATGCGCCTTTTCCTTGAATAAACCAAGAGAGAGCGTGGTTCCTAACATAGATAGTATATGCCCTTTTTTCTGCCGCTTGTTGATGTTTTATAAGGTTTGGATAATATTTTGTTCACTGCGTGAGTATCTTACATTTGGGACGATATGAAACAATTTTAAGTGATCATTTTTTGCCATTATGCAATCGAAAAAACAATTTAAAAAGCTTGAAAATTTGAGGAATCTTATATTTTTTGGAGTTAAAATTTAAATCGCTACCCATTGATATTAGCCATTCCATTTAATAACGAAACTTCGCCTGCAACTTTTCATTCATTCACAATATCAGCACAATACAATTCAAGAATTCCCGCGAGAGTTGGAATTGGCATGTGCAAGTACGTATGCAAATTGACCGGACTATTATAATTCTAGTTGCTAATTGCTACTGTGCACGAAACTGTAACGTGAGAAAGGAAACAGGTACAAAAGTCAAGATATCATCAGTATCGAGCCAGAAAAAGAACAAAGGGCATCTCATCAGAGAACAATGAGCTAGATTTACTCACGTTACTGTTACAACATCAGCACTCCACCTCACGCAATTTGGTGTGGCCGTGATTATTTTGATAGTAAACTGATTGAGATTACATTTGAATAACAATTTACATGAGGGATTGAGATTTCCAGTGGACAAGTTTTTGGGTAGGTACATGTTGGCGTAGATATTCGAATCTACGTCTTGACAAGTCATGAGAGTTTGTTTATTTACCAATTTGAATTCAAATACTTACAAGGATGACCAATCAAGAAACTAAACTAGCCAAACGTCTTCTCACTGCTGTAACACATGTACAGAAATCCATCATCATCCTTATAAGATTTGTAGATGGCATCCATGAGATTCGCTGTAAAGAAAAGCCATGAAAATGACATTATAGAACCATGAACAAAAAAGCTTCAAAAAGAGTGATGAATGTGACAAGATTTAATGAAAAGAGGCAATTACCGGTCTGAGGTAACGTGTTCTTCACAAATACGAACAAAGCCTTCCCAGGAGGCAAATTTAGCCTACTACTCAAAACGTGTATAAACTGCCCCATGGACATATCTCGAGGAACCAAATATCTATAAAAGACCATGCAAATAAAAGATTAAAGATCACACCCTCCAAGACTCCAACACAAAGTGCTGCTTAAACATATCAATAATCCAGGATATAATTTGAAACTCACACAAAGCATCATCTCCAATGTTTTCTAAAGGAAATTAATAGATAATGTTCTGTAACATAAAAAAGAAAAAATAGTAACATATTTCAGATTATCCTATCAAATGGGATGGATTGTTAATTGATGAGATCAAATGCTGAGCCTCAAAAATATAAAGTCAACCATAGAGGCAGAACCTACTTCTTCTTGTCCAATTCCGGCAAGTCTGTTCTAGAATACTTCTCAATAACTACCTGCAAGATAATACCCATACAAGCAAAAATCAAAACACTGCTCAAGTGTTGCTTTCACTCAATTCACATCACACAATAAAAGTCAAGATTATGTGTTCCATTCCTACCCTTATTACCAATCATGATGCACAATATAAAACACTTATATGATATATCCATTATTGTACAACATTTTAATTTCCATTTCTAAATCCCTTTATGGTAGTTCGCTCATACCAAACACCGCCAAAAACTGCCAGCTGTCAATATGTATCTATCCATAAAAATATAAAAAGCGTGGCATAAAACGTTGACAACCAATCATTTTATCCAGCCCTACCATCACAAAATCAAAAAGTAAAAATAACCACAAACTCGCCAGACTCGCCAAGAATACAGATAATAAATTAATAATTTTAAATATAACAAGCATCCTGAATTACCAACAGAAAATTAAAAATCAATCATACAACAAATTCACCAAACATAAAACTAATATCCGTACAAACATGAATTCAATTAAATTAAATTCAATTGCAAGAACATCAAAGAGAAAGTAATGAAAATTCTTACAGGTACTCGATCTGGATACTTCGCTGCAATACTCTGTGACTCCTTCAGACGTTCCTCTACAATAATGCAACATAATAATAATAATAATAATAATAATAATAATAAGAAGGTAGTGAAATTGTGAAGAGGAAACTGACCAAAAGTGAATTCAGACTTGAAGCAGGTGATCTTTCCCATGTGAAAATTGTTCAACTGATGAAAGAAAAATGAGAGAGAGAAAGATTGAAGGAGAAAAGTTTGGACGGAGAAGAGAGGCTGTATTTAAATTTAATTAAAGTTTTAAACGCCTTTCCGTTTACGAAAGCGATTTTCCGATTGCGTCCTTCCTCGGTTTTCTGTTTGGATTATGGAGTATTAACACAAAATCAAGTCTTTTCGAAATTGTACACGTTAACTACCGAACTGCTTCAGGCCTGAGATTAAGCCCGTGTTGTATTCAACCATGGGTCTAGCGTGGGTTAGCTTTGGGCCTTACACTTCACTGTATGACCCATGGGCCGTTATCCGAGACCATATACCAACTCCACAACTTATACCTCATAATCTAAATATACTTAGAGCTAGCTAGCAACTTTTTGCAATCTGTTATTACCTAAAGCTAGGGGTGGGAATAACTTAGTGTGGTTATCTAGGTCTATGGCCTGAATCGTTAAGGTATTGGACTCACCTTTTTATTTCTATTTCAAACTTGAGTCTAGACTTTTTCTTTTGACTTGTTTTGTTTAACTGGTCATCTAGCTTGAAAAAAAGTTTCTCAGCTCATCAGTCAGACCTATTAAGTATTTTAGTAATGATTTTTAACATAAGAAATTAGATTATTATAGTGTTTTTTATCAGAAAATTATTATAGTTAGTTGATGTTAGTTTTTTAATAATTCTTATTATAAAATTACAATTATATATATTCTCTATTCTTAGTTTTCTAAATATCTTCATTGAAATGATGTCATACATCATTCACTTCTTTAGATTTCTTACTATATTATGTTAAATTTATCGGACCTCCTAACATACTAATAGCCAGGCTAATCTAGACCTCATGCTTGAAAAATTGTCTCTAATGAGCCACAAGTCAGGCTCAGGCCTCCTTTCAACAATACTGGGCAGACCAATTATGGTAGAGGCATAGATCGGCCTAAGCCACCCTTACGTAGAGGACGTTACTTTCAAGCCCTCCTTTTTTATACACGTCTCATGTTCATTTCATTCAATGAAAAACAAAACTGACTATTTTGCTGACAATATGAACAATAGATTAGTATTCTTTCATTAGTTATATGGCTAAAATATTCTTTCGATACTTTATTCTCCTCCTGGTGGTTAATGGTGATTTCAATTTTGTTGACAAGAAGAATTTCAATTTTGTTGACAAGTAGCCCCTGTTGTTATTGGTGAGTGTCTGTCAATTGAGATTTCTCTCTGTTTAGCTTCTATCTATATTGAAAGGTTGTTCATCTACTTTTTGAAAAATCGGATAACATTATCTTGAATTGTATATATTTTTATGACACTGTTGAATAAAAATGAAGGCTAAATACACTGTTGATCTTAAGCCCCCAATGAAGAACATGTTGTTATCCGATTGTGGGCCAAATGTGGGTCTGCTTATTGCTCGAATGTTCGGCCTTACACAATTTGTTTGGATGAATAAATGGGCCCTCATTCTCCTAGTGGTGGTTGTTGGTGGCAACCATTTTGCTGATACGTTGAGTATTTACAAGAAACATTTAGATGTTTCAAATTTGTTAAAGAGTTTCACAAGCGAGTAGTTTTGTTTCAGGGTTAGGTGAGTTCTGACATAAGGAAAATATTTAAATGAGATCATAATATTGGTAGCCCCAATAAAATTAACAAATTTTTTTTATTGAGCTCACACTTGATGGCATGGTTTGTACTGAGATCCAATAAAACTAGCCCTATCATCTTCGTTGTTTTGTGTGCGATGGTGAATCGTGGTCGTTCATGATTGACTCACTTAACATAAAAAATCTTCTCTATGGCCCACTGTTGAGATATATTTCCGTCTGAACAAATTTTGCACACAATTTTTAGTATTTAATAATAATAATTTGCTGGATTATGTGTATCACACACAATTACAAAATAAATATAGAAAAATTGTACTTAATAATCTTCTCTCCTGTCATAATTTTATAGGAACTCTTGAAAAGGGATACATGTCCTATTAATTTTTCCTTTTTTTTTCTTTGCCAATTAATTCCAATTAATTTTTCCTTCCCTGGACCCTATGTGGTACCAACTTAAATTGAATTATTTTTGTTATTATTTGTAATTAATCATTTTTCTAAAAGTTAAATACAAATTAAGTGATCTTATTCGTCTTTTGAAACCTACTTATGCTGAGTTTGATAGGTTTAAAATATAGTGTATGTTTTTCAAGAAACATGTGACAAGTAATGCAAAAGATATGTTTAATGTGTGCATAATTTTGTGTAGGCCTGTCATCTCACCATCATAAAACTGTAGTTATCTTTGGTTAAAAAAGGTTTGTTTATAATAAAGTATATAAAAATATGTCAAGTTAGGTTATGATATATATGTACATTGTAGCATATAACAAGGGCATTTCATAATAAAAAAATATATAAAAATATTTGTGTGAGAACATAATTTTAATGGGATACTTGTTATTACTGATTTCATACTCGGCTAAGAAAGAGTATTATTGTGGGGTTGGTGGTGTTTGGTTATTGTTTGGTTACGTGGTTGGTTTTATCAAGCTCCCATCATGCTAATATTTTATTATATGCATGTTTAATGCGCTGGATACATGAATGGATTTTTAATTATTGTTTACTGGAATTAAGGTAGGAGAGGTATTGTCTATCGTTGCAAGGATTTTATTTATCAGACTAAGCTATTGAAAAAACTAAATTGTATTTTTTTTACTGTAACAGCAGCAGTGGAAATTACGGGGTGAAAACAAAATACTCGTATCATTTATAATGATCTTATTAGGCTAATTCGTTCAGATCACCCTATGAATTGGATTTATATATGTGGAGTAGTTATGTGCTTAGTTAAGGGTGTTGTTAACCCATTATTTGTTTTCACCAATGCTTTGTCATTTTAAGGCTTACTGTAAAATGTGTTCAAGTTTCTTCATAAATGTGTTTTAGGAATCCTAATTTTTGGTCACATTTTTTTTATCGGATATACTAATTTTTATTCATATCGAGTCATCGTGAAGCTGCTTACCATCTCACTAAACAGAGTATGTTTTGTTAATCGAGACAATATTGGTGAGTGATAGGGTGAGAATGTGAGATTAATGGAGTGATGGAGTACTAGTAGCCCTTTGTGCTAACGAATTATTGTGATCTGTCAAACAAATAAAGACAATATGAAGAATTTTGGAAAAGCCCCTTGGGGTGAGAAGAACGAGAAAAAATGGGAAGTGTGCCCAATTGGTTTGCTTTGACATTTCAAGGCAGGGAAAACACGTGTTCAAGTCCGTGCATGCTAATTTTTTTTTTTTTTTTGGCCGAAGGATAATTTTCATTAATATAAACCAGATTACATATGCTAAAGCAACCAAACAAAATACATAACAATGACCACTAAGGCCCTACAATAAAACACACCATTATCGGGGTGAAGTTCATAGACTTAAGCACACCCAATAACACCAAAAGGGCAAGATAACAAGCTAAAAGCCAAATACTAATGCCGATACCTAACCAAAGTAGGTTGAAGGTGTTGAGGTTGGTCTTCCAAACTATCATGATCAATTGGTAACGCAGTAGAAGATGGTTGTCCACAGACTTGCTCTCCCGAGCCCATCGACTTTGATGCAAATGCTGCATAACATAAGCAGCTCCACAATCACCTCCAAGAAGGTGAAAAGTCCTTTGGAGTTTGAGAACAAACTCCATTGGAATAAAGATCATGGCAGAAGTTAGCCAGCACCAGACACAAGCAAAATTAACCCACAAGGACAGGCAAAAACACATAAAACATGACACTGACTTAAGGAAACTTAATAACAAAACACAGAGCCTACTCCTAAAATCTACTAGGGGTGACCAAGACTCCACAAACACCACCATAGATCCCCCAAACCCAGGTAGTGTCGCAGCTCAAACCTCATGGCAGCTTGGTGGCTGTGACCCAGCCACCAATGTTCAGAAGAGGATCCCCAACAAGCCAATTCTCCAGATCTAAACCCACACCTCCATTCATCTCCTTTGGCCCTTCGTACTTCTCCTTCCAGATCTCAAAAAACATTTGTGCTTTGCCCACATGTTCATTCACCAGCATTCCCTCCAAGGATCCCTTTCTAACAACCAGATCTGACACTTTCCCTCCCATGAGCATGTTGAGGGTCGTCATCTTCACCAGCACCGCCCCGTCACGAGTCCCAACACCTCCCAGAAAAGCACCGCCTTGCCGAATCCACCCTCCACCGTACAACCCAAGGCTCATCTCCATCCATTCTCGAAAGCACCAGCCCCGATTCGGTCTTCCACCGTCCACGTTCGTCTTCCACCATGACCAGAACGAGCTTCCACCCGCCGAGCACCAAACCACCGTAGCCGCCATCGCACCGTACACCTAGGAGATAAACCCCTACCCACACACGCACAAAGGCGTGACTCTTCCCTCCCCAAAGGAGGTACAGAAAAGAGAAAAAGTCTAGAGAGAAGTGTCTTTAACTTTGAGTGTTGTTGAACCACTGTCCCGTGCATGCTAATTAACAGATTAAACACCTGACAAAATGAATATGTGTAGAGCTGGGAAAGTTGGCAGAAAAAAAAAAAGAGTTGTTAAAAAAAAGGGATATGGTTGGCAAAGATTAGAAACGACTAAAGATTGTGATAGATATAAAATTCATAGGAGTCGGGTTAGTTATACACCTAAACCAGTCTGAGTCGGCAAAATAATCCGAAATATAAATTACAAATAGAAACATTTAAATGCGGCTAAATAGGAGTGATTTATTTAGGAAAATATGTGTTAAGTTCTCTCCATTTATAAATATAGGATCTAGTTGACGTATTTTGTAAAAATGCTAATTAATTGATTCACATATTTTTTCCTTAAAAAAATGGTTTTTCTAATCGACTTATAAATTAATATATAATCTATCTAATAGTAAACAAAATAAATTATGATTCAGTGGCTCATTTAACTTCATTAATTTCTCCAAAACAAATTCAATTAATTAAAATATTTGATAGAGGAAATATTAATTAAACTTATGTTGTCATGTAAAATGAATTTCCAAGAGTTACACAGAAGTTAGCTTTGAATACCAAAATGTTATACTTTAAATTGTGCAATAAAAACGACTTTGTGTTGACCAGATCAAAAATCATGGGAAATACTTTACGAAAATCATTATAAAAGGAACATTGAATAATGGATTTGATTTTAATTTATAAGACGGTGACCTAAAAATTGTGTAGTTGTAAAAAGTTGGGGAAACGGGTCATTTTCATGATGGTTTGTTTGGAGGAGGACGTTGTACCGTAGCTCACCAACCCCACTTATAGTAGCATACTATCATAGTATCATAAGAATTAATTAAAGAACGGTCAAGCTTGGTAGGAAAATTCAATTTCATGCCTTGTTCCAATCCTCTTGAACTAACTCATATGTTAAATTATAAGATAAGTATAAGATTTGAACTATTAATAGTAGTACTTATTTCTACACCTTATCTTGTTTCTTGCTATCTGAGTTTTTAGTTTTAGTTTTCATATTCTGTGATGTAAGAGAGAAAATGGTTAGATATCTTTGAGACGATCAAAACATGTGAATAAGTGATTTTTGTCTGATGCAAGTCATTTTTTTTATTCATGATGAAATTTTTAATTTCATTTGTATTTTTCATGCAGGGTTAAATAAAGTCAAATTGTTTTATGGTTGATTCTTGTTCTTGTGAAGATAAGATTATTTTTATTCATTAATTAACTTGCTCGTATATTTAATAACTCTCGACAAATACGCTTTTGAATTATTAAAAATGCAATCGCTGATAAAAAAAATTATTAAAAATACAATCTACATCTTGTATTGTATCTCTCTCTCACTCACACACACACTAACTAATACGTATGCATATTTATTCCCCTGTTTTCTTTCACTTAAAGGAAGGATTCACATTAATATTAAAGGAAGAAGAAGAAAAAGTATAAAAAGCAAGAATCTTTTACACAAGCAATTGCATGTGATGGTATGGCCAAGGAAGAAAACAATTACTTGCGGTTTCCGTAACGAATTTATATTTTCTATTATTCTGCACTAGTACAGGACCCGCGCTATGCGCGGGTAAAAGGATTTCACAGATGCACATGATAAAATATGACATGTATAATGTATAAATTCTTATAATACATGATTTACAAATTACAAAATACTTCTTTGTACACCACATTTGAAGTTTTGTTGGTTGGTTTTCCATCAGCATCCAATATCAATATTTTCAAACCATCCTTCCGCTTGACGCGTGAAACTGCTACATACAATTGACCATGGGTAAACACTGGACGGGGGAGGAATAGTCCAACATTAAGCAAGCTTTGTCCTTGACTTTTATTAATAGTCATTGCAAAAGAAAGAACCAAGGGGAACTGGCGTCGACACAATTTGAAGGGATAGTTTGTGTCAGACGGTGTGATGGTCATGCGTGGTATGATAACTGGTGAGGAAGAATGTTGACCTGACAACGTCTCACATACTATAACACGCTGCTCCAATTTTGTAACAATTAGCCGTGTCCCATTGCAAAGCCCCATGGATTTGTCAATATTTCGCATCAACATTACTGGGGCACCAACTTTAAGTTTAAGAATATGATTTGGCAAACCTGACATACTGATTTTGTTCAGGAACTCAACTGAATGCATGTCATCAAAGCAACTTATATTTGCATCTTGTTTTGAGACACTATCTGCACTTAGATAAATTGTTTCTTCACCTGGAAGCAACTCTAACATGCGATTGTTTACCTCGTCGACAACAGACAATGTAGCACTTAGGATGGCACGTTCACTAAAATACTCTTTGTCATTCAAATGTTGGTGCAGATCAGGATATGTAGCATGAATAATACAATCCTTATGGTCATTGTTTGGTAGCAATAAAAAGTCATTTGGTATAATTATCAAATCATCAGTGTCATCGACTGTGGGAAATGTGCCATCTCCAATTGATAATATCCACTTGCCAAATTCTGAGATGCACTCCACATCATCATTAGCATTAGCACTTCTAGAAAGCCTCAAATTTTGAGTTAATTTAAAAATCTTGCATTCCTTCCATAAGAAAGAGGCATTAATGCTTGAAAAAACAATATCCTCACGTCCACCACGGGGAACAACAGGAAGTATTTGTCTAAAGTCACCTCCAAGCACTACAACTTTGCCACCAAATGGTTTTGCATAAGCATGTGAGTCAAAGTTTTTCATGATATCACGCAACGATCTATCCAATGCCTCAAAACAAAGTTTATTTGCCATAGGTGCTTCATCCCAAATGATTAAAGAAGTATGCACTAAAAGTTCAGCAAGATGTGTGCCCTGCTTGATATTACACACTGAATCCTCAGTGATAGTCAAAGGAATTGCAAACTGAGAATGAGCAGTCTTACCATTTGGCAGAAGAAGTGACGTTATTCCACTCGATGCAACTGTTAAAACTATATGACGTTTTGCACGCAGCGATGTAGATATTGTTTTCCAGAGGTAAGTTTTGCCAGTTCCTCCATACCCATATATAAAATACATCCCCCAATTTGACTGAATGACTGCTTCAATGATTGTGTCATATATAGTCCTCTGTTCTGAAGTTAAATTAGGTAGCAGTTGTTCTAACTCTTGTGACAAGGTTTTAATGTTGTAGTTCATCTCAGCCATCAATATTTTGTTCTGTCTAGGTAATCGAACTAAAGTTGTTGGGCATGGCATTGTTGGAAAGTCACTCAAACTTCTTCCATTAAGCTGCAAAGTATCATCTAACTCAAGCAATGTCTGATCATGTAGTTCCGAATCAGATAAGTTCACACCTATAAATTTAAACACAAACATTCAATTATCTCTCAATGAGAAAAAATGCACCTGAAAAAAGTTATTACTTATAGTAGCAAAGCTTGTACATATACCTGAACGATTGGTTAGCTGTTGTAATCTATATAGTATGTCATCTGCCATTAGCTTCCATGTCTGGGTCCAAACAATCTCTGGTCGACTCATGCAATTGCAAAATAACAACATTGCAAATAGACGACGAAGGTAGTATGATGTGGCCCAGTGGCTTGCATCTAAAATTGCATCAACATATTCCTTATCATCTTCCAATAACCCCCTTGCATAGCAAGCATCCCTAAAGGTCTCATGAACAACACCATCCACTGTTCTTATGTCACAATATGATTTTGGTCCTTTAACACATGTGAGTAATAGACGTAAATAGAATAGTTCACCTGCACCTGGAGGGACGTGAAATAATCTTCCAATGACTTTACCTGATTTCCTCATATACCATTTTTGTTCTTCCTCCTTATACTCAAACTTTGTAGGAAATTCTGAATATGTTAATAGTGATGCTTCAGAGTGGAATATCTCATTTGCTGCCAACCAAGCTTGAAACTGAGTTGTTTTATCTCTGTTACGGTTGACAATCTCATTCAAGTCTTCATCATCTTCATATAGAATCATTTGTTCTCCTGGCAAATGGAATGATAGTCTTTGTACTGCAGGTGTTCGATAGTTTATTTCAAAACTAAAAATCCTCCATGCAGCCTCACATGCTGATAAATACCTAACATCACAATACATCTTGATCTCATCATGGACCTCGCTTCTATCACTTGATGTGGATTGTGTGTAGAAAGCAGCAGTTGCACGGTCATGTCCCTTAGTGACATATTTGAATAAGTATTTGATGGAAACACCTTCTTTGCATCTCTCAACATTAATGTGTGCTTTGTATTTTAGTAGCAAATGAGGGTTATAAGGGACAACATGTCTATTGTCAAAAAGAAATGTATCAGTCTTAATGAATCTTCCATTATTTGGTCTCTTATACCGAGGGTAACCATCTTCATGAATATTTGTAGCAGAAGTGAATTCTTTTGGATAATGTTTAGAACATTCACCATTGATCATACATAAGGAACTCGAACATGGACCATGCAACATAAATTCACTAACAGCATCATATAACTCTGAATCAATATTCTTATCAGGTATTTCAGCACTGATAACCCGATCAATATCATTTGGTGTTTCAAGCTTTCGGCCAGACTCTAAGAAGATAACAATGTGTGCATGTGGAAGACCTCTTTTTTGAAACTCAATAACATACACAGCTACAAAAATAATAGTTAGAGTAAGAAAGACTTTGCAAAGAAAGAAAACTTGATTGGGTATAGGAAACAAAATGATTCTACAAATTTCTATCGAAGAAAATACAACGGTTGAAAAAAAAACAAAATAAAAAAACAAACATGGAATTTATATTTTAATGGATATTATTAACAAATGACACAATTATGTTTAATGAAAAGTATAGATGTGTTCCCCAAATAAATCTTTATGCATTTTGTTTATTTGTAATTATCTAATCATGTAATTAAATTAAATATTGAAGTTTTAATATTTTGTCATTATCAATAAACTAATGACAAGTTAATGATGAGACATGATAGGAAATAAACATGTTACAAAGTCAAATGTTTTAATGATTGAAATTATCTTTAACTTTTTGAAAAAAAAATTATAGGTTTTTTGTGATAATTCTTGAGAGGGATGGATAAAAATGAATGATATTTTTTAGAAAGTATAGATGTACTAAACTTTTTCACATAAAATGCAGTAATGTTTGCATACGAGCTTCGTTTTTAGAATAAATAAAGGTATAAAGTTTTGATATTTTAAGTGGAATAATATTTTTGAAAATAAGGACTTCTGAAAAGTAAAATTTGTACTAAATATAATATTAAAAAGAATTGTAATAAAAATGAAGGAATTAATGTTTTAAATGATGTCTAGTAACATAGCAAAAATTTTTGCTTAGGTCAATGAGTTCAAATCATATGGTGTGATAGGTGTTGATATTAACGAATTCATAAAATATCCATATAATTTTGGTTGCTTCATAAGTAATTAAACTCTCAAATTAAACACCAGATTTTGGTTGCTACATGACAAATTAATCAACTTCACCCTGTTTTCAGTGTTTGTAGTGTAGTTTAAAATGGAATATATTTTTTTGAAATCTTTTACCATCAGATTGTCAAACAATGAGTATCTCTTAAATTTAAATTTTTACTCTTACTCAACCTTAGTTGAACTCAAACTTTTGTTACTACATTAACTTGAAATAGAATTAAATTTAACCAATAGTAACAGTGAAAAGTACCTGCTTTCACTGGACCAAACAATGTGCCATCTTTGATATGTTTCATGAGAAGATCTAGCTTCATCTGGAATATGCGGGAAACAATATGTGGTTGGTTTTCCACTTCTGAATCATGTGCAACTACATATCTTGTTATTTCTGGCCATTTTGGGTTGCAAGTGAACGTGATAAATAGATCAGGATATCCTGCCCACCCACAAATTGCCATTGCATCAAGATAATTATTCAATATATAGCGAGGGCCACCTGTGAATGAGGATGGCAATATGATTCTTTTCCCTACAGCCGAAGCTTCTCTCTCACCATGCACAACAGCATCTTCTAGTCCATTATATAGGTCAGCTCGTATTTGTTTTTGATGGCTTCGATAAAATGACAATCTCCAAGATTCTGTCATCATATAAGCATCTACTAAAAACTGTTGAAATAGCTTCCCACCATGCAGTATTGTAGACCAATTAGTATTTCTATTTTGGAGATAATATGCAAAATATTCCCGCATTGAAACATACGTTGTTCTCTCTTTGTTTCTACATCGCTCTTGTACATGATGTATTTTTTGATGATAACCACCAATACCATGAGGAAACAATAATGGATATTATAACGGTAGAAAGTCTGGATGTGTTTCATGGATGCGCTGAATATCACCATCTCTATATTGCACTATTATATCTCTACCATGTTCTGTAGAAACGATATCACCCACAATCAATGCTGCTATTTCATTTTGTGTTGTTGGTAAATTATATCTTCGTCTATCTACTCCTCTTTGGTGGATTAGCTTGATGTGAACACTTTGACCGACATGTGCATTAATGAAATCACATGCTCTGCGAAAAGTTTGGACCAACAAATTGTTGTCATCTAGCATACGCTTAAGGCTTTCAATTATTGTTTCTCTAATTTGGATTGATGCACCATGTTGTCCACTGCACACAAATTGATATAATGGTTAGAAATAATTGAAATTTAAATAAATCAAAATGTGTTCACATAAATCAGTTGTTTAGAAGGTAAGTGATACGCACCAAATAGCAGAAACTCTATTCTCCACCTCGTTTGAGGTATCATAAATGTACAACTGTGCAAATTTTGGAGATTGTCCCTCCGATGGAAGGATACTTCCAATATTGTGAACATTTTGACCACCCATTCTATATATATAAGGACCCCTTCCATCATTTATTGCTCTGTCTATCTTCCCTCCCATTGATGTAAAAACAAACATCATGTTATAAGTTCTGATATACTTTTTGAAATGATTACTTTCTGGGTGCCTTCCATCTAATAAATCCTTCAAGAAAGAGGGAGGATCGATTTGGAATGGTAGTTTTACTTTTCCTTGGAGACAACACATGCCAAATCTTGGAATTAATTCATTGGTGTCTTTACTAAGCCGCTCATTGTACCACATTAATGCGCCACAGTAAGAGCATTCACTATCTTGGTCACCCAGATCTTCGTATGAAGCAAAAGCTGTATTTGATGATAGGAATGTATGTTAAAGAAGAATAAGTGTTTTTTCATTCTTAAATAAGTTGTTGTTGAAACCAATATAAATAAATAATTTAAATGGGTATTGAGTAAAGTCCTGTGATTTAAAATACCTCTATTTGTATGTAAGGTGGAGCCTATGCACACATGTTTATATCTACGTGATCTTTTACTTTTAGAGCATGTGTTAGTTTGCAGAATAAGAAATCTCATAATCTATGTAAAAAGGCGAATGAAGTGTTATGTCATTTTTAATTACTTATTATTGGGAATATTTGAAAAAAAATACTTAAATAATATATTTACCTTCTGCTTGAATGGGTACTAAGCTTGTAGATGCATAATTAGTGGATGAGGTTTGTGGATGAGTATAAACAGGATTTAATCTTTTGTTGTGTTCTCTCTTGTTGCGAAGAATGGCACAACGATTAGCTCTTGCCATAGCATGTGGAGATAAACTTCCTGCAATAATAAAAAAAATGTGAGAAAATTGGTTAGGTATTGTGATTATATTAAAAAAATTTAGAGTAATTAAGCATGAAACATACAAGCTAATTGTTTTTACCAAGTATTTAATGCAATCATATTCAAGTTACCAAATATAAATTTGCATATTCACAAGTCAAAATGGATTTAAAAATTCATTACCATTGAAGTATTTTTGTGGTTTTTAGTTTTGATGTGAATGAAATGGTAATCGTATTTTTTTTGTTTTCTTTTTGTATTATTTGGCATATAGTATATGATCTGCTTACCTTCTAGGTGTATGGTGCTAAATGATCCAAAATTCCTTGGAAATTATATTTGATTAACTTTGAAAAAGGAGACAGATAGAGTAAAAAAAGGAAAGCGTAAGCCAATGGATTAGTTTTAATGTATGGAATGTAAATAAGTTTGTTTCATAGGAATTATAGGTAGCAGTGAGGAAGGGGAAGTTAATATGTAAAATGTGCATGATAAAGAGAAAGAATGCATGAATGAGTTGTATTTAACGATCTCATGACAAAAATATATGTAAAATGTAATTTAAATTTTATACACATTGTTATTAATGTATTATATTTATAAACTAAGGTAGTTTAAAGTATGGTTACAAGCACAACTATGTTTGTGGTAGTATTGAAACCTGTAGCTTGCACGCTTTGACATATGTTTGCTTTAAATTCCCTGTGTCTCTTTGCACGAAGTACAGCAATACGATTCGCTCTAGCAGCAGCATGTGTAGATAAATGTCCTGAGTTGACAATATTGGGATTAGTAATTAAAGTATGCATCATTATACATTGTTTTGCTATGTTCAATTTGAAATTATAATATATAATCAAAAAATCTATTTTTTTTATTTTTTGGTGTTTGATGCATAATGAGATGACTTCATATGAATAAAATACTAATAAAAAACACATTTGGTTCTTCCTTGACAACAATTCCTCAAATATCAATTCTCATAATAGATCCTTTCTTATGTAACCTCATCCTCCACTGTCAAATTCCAAGTATAAATGGTGTTTGGCGGGGTTGTAATGGAGTGCAATGTGTATTGTTTCATTAAATGTTTTTATAAATGTATGCTTGGAACATATATTGAGAATGCTTGAAAAATCGCCGCATTGGAGATTTTGTTAAAGAATAAGAAAATTTAAAAAAGCTTGTATTTGAGGTCATAACAGCTTTCATAATTTTATGCAAGTGCAATCATCAACCCTGCATTGCAAGGGAAACAAAGGCATACATGGAAGGTCCTAGTGCATCCTTTATATATGTTCATATATAATTTTGAAATTTAAGAATGAGAGATAATCAGTTCAGCCAAGTATGGGTATAGTCACGCACAAACATGTATTCCATGTCCCTTAAGACCTATACCTAAAGTAGGTGAGTTGCATTGAAACCTACCAACACAAGTGAGGACCACTTCAAAGGCAAGTCAGTAAACTCTCATTAGTCAATAATGTATACCCTTTTTAAAAGTATAACTGACATGAAATAAAAATAAGTGAAAAGAGATACTAAATTATTATGAGGGTTGAAATTGGACAAATGTGTGATTTTGAAATCTTAAATAATGAGCATGCAAGATCACTTTGTTTTTCTAAGAATGTATTCAATCTTATATTTGAGCAATAATTTGGTAGTGGCATGAAAGGAAAGGATCTATTAATTTATATTCATTGATTAAATGATTTGAACTTATAAAAGGTGAAAGCTTATGTAACAAAAAAAACTTCGCTGCACTTTTTAAACCTTGCTAACAGCCCTATTAATCCTCATAAATTTTAAAAAGGTCAGAATTAATCTAAAAAAATAATGTGCAAGTGATTGGTTCAGTAGATATTAATGAGGTATACTAAGAGCTTTGTGTTTTAGATGAAGCAAAGGTAACAATGTTTGACAGAGTAGGAAAAGCTTAAAGTGAGTTTGATGTAGAGTATCAATGCATGACAAGATATTTAGATGGTGAAATAATGGAATTAAACCTGAGCAACTGAAGCTTGGAGGAAGCATTATTATGGGTTGATTTTGGCAGTGGTATGTGTAAATGGCGGAATCGGTTGTCCAGTTTTTGTGTTTTTGTAATGGTAGAAGGAGTTATTGATTGTTTTAACCGTTTAATTTAAAAGATCAGTTTCAGTTTTAATTGAACGTGGTGGAGTCTCACAGCCAGTAGTTATTGATTATTTTTCATGGCCCATTTATATTTCCGTTGACACATTTGATGCTGTTGTAAAGACATGTGGGATATAATTTGTGTTTGTGTATACTGGGTAGAAATGAAGGTTGATTTATTCCCTTTTTTGTCTCATATGCAAAATAATGTCTTTGTTTTGTATATGAAAATAAAAACTTAAGTCACCTAATTAAATTTAACATTGAACCTTTAATGTATGGGCATGAAAAAACATTTGTTGATTATAATTGGAAAAAAAAAGAAATTCGTTATTATTTGGTATGTTAGTTTGGGGAATGTTGTGAAAATAACTGATTATAAAAAAGTATGTGGAAAATTTAAAAATATTTCTAAAAGTAATTAATGAACTGTTTTTTTAAATAAGTATTAATTAAACATGATTACCAAGTTTTTGAGGTAGAGAAGCGACCAAAAGAAGGGGATTGTTGGATAATTTTTTAGAGAAGACAATGCTTTTAAAAGTTAAATGTTTGGTAAATGAGTTTTATATCAAGTGAAGTAAATTTTAAAGAGTCGGTTGTAAAAAAATGCATGTTTTTAAAATATTTTTTATAGTTTTTTTTAGATTAATTTATTGGCACAATACGTATAAATTCACAAACAGACTCAGAAACACACACACACACACACACAGAGAGAGATAGAGTTTAGAATAATTTAATTTAATAGTTATAACAGTGTATTTAAAAGATGTGTTGATTTACTTTATCACATGTTTAATAATATGGGCGTAATAATTTTAATATTAATTTAAAGTATATTTGATGTCAATAGTTAAGATGAAGGATGCACAGAAAGAGATACGTTTTCTAGTTCAATGTGGTAGACTAAACATTTAATATTAATTTAATCAATCATCAAATGATTTTGCTAAATTGTCTTTTTTTATTGCAATTTTGCTAAATTGATGCTTATATCATATCCATATGATTCGACAACATTGATTTCAAGAATATGTGAGAGACAATGTTACTAAGTTGGCTTTTGTTCATAACACAATTTCAATGTAACAATTTTATGTTATAAGAATAGAAATTCTAATTAATATTTAAAATACAAAGGTTCGTAAATGAAAAACATACATGAAATTTCCAGAGACACGTTGAATAAATAAATTAGTTCAACATATGGATAATCTAAATAACCTAAAAAAGGAATTCCTAATTGTCCACCTCCAATTTAATCTTCTTGCAAGCAGAGTGATCATGTATAGCACTAATATCATCAATGTCGTCACTCCTTATGACAATGGAAGAGCTAGCGCCTTCAGAGTCAATTAATGTTTGATCAGCATCCTATTATAAAAAAGAGGTGAGGTGTGAAGAAGCTATAAATATTCAGTTTAAAGTTTAGTTTTGAAAATTGTACAATATAGAAAGTGTGAATACCTGATCTTCAATCACACCAGCCGGATTCATATAAGAGTTGTTGTCTTCAAATCCTAAGTCAGCCACATATGCTTGAATGATGTCTTCATCACCACTCATGAGCATAACAATGCAGGAATATGATTTTCCATCAATGTAATCTTGTGTGATTTTGATTTTGAACAA